>JBBGZY010001063.1:0-2400000 GCA_037952925.1 Lithobates clamitans
TTTGCGGAAAAACTTTTGAACATTGCAAAAGTTTGAGACTGAATAATGAACCCCACTGAAGTCTATGGGACCCGAATTGGAAAAATTAAAAGTGCCCATTTTGAAGGCGTATACGCAAGTAATTGGGCATATAAAGAGTATGTATCAATGAAAATAAAGTTAGTAAAAAACATCATTTTTAAATGAGCAGTGATTTACTGATGCTTAAAGTGAAACCATACAAATGAAAAATAACAATCAAAATGAAAAAAATCTTTTAAATATAGTGCCTGGGGTGTCCCCTTAGTCTGCATGCAAAGTGGCGCATCTGTACTATGTATAGAACCTGTTGCAGCAATAATGTCATTTATATTGCCAAAAAAAAGACATTTTCCATGCAAGCTTACTTTATTTTGTAAACATTGGCTTAGAGAGCCGATCTGTATGATAAGGCCACAATGTAGTGCACTGGGAACAAGTATAGAGATTAAAATTCTTGCTTTCATCAAGCCTGCCTATGAGGCCTGATTGGGTAAATCTTTCATTGCTTCAACCAATCAGGGCTTCCAATGCACTGTGCGGTGCAAGTGTATTCCATTCATTTTGACTGGCAACTTAACAAACTTACAGAATGCACTCTGTAGCAAACCACAATGCATTTACATTTACGTGGTGCATTTACATTTTCTTTATTTTGTAAATAGTAAGGGAGGGTTATAAACCCTGTCAGTTTTGGGGTGCACGTGTGGCGTGAAGCTGGATAGAAGCAGGAGATAAGAGCTCCATGAGTGATGGAGACTTAAGCCGACTCCCCAGGGCTATCTAGCAGTGACTCTTGCTTGAAAGTACCCCGCACCCCTCAGCACATGCAAGGCTCAAGGAATCACCATGGTAAACCCCTGATAAATTATTTACTCTGTGTGGGAGAATAGAACAAGATGTCCCAAGATGGAGCCCAACCGCACAATGCTCCAGCGTGCACATGGACTGCGGCCTCCTCTCCAGCGCACTCCATGGGGGAAAGTGAGTACTCTATGCAGCTCACCCAAGCTGATTTGGATGACAGTCTTATGACCATGTATGTCAAGCTAGATAGAAAATTTCAATCTGAACTGCACAAATCCACAAACACACTGTCCCTGGAGATAGCTGCCCTGTGCACCAGGACGGACGTGCTAGAAACCAAGCACGATGAGCTTAGCCTTGCTCACTCTGATCTCAGAAAGGAACATGAGACCCTCTCAGAAACAGTACAACAGCGACAAGCCTACCTAGAAGACCTGGACAACAGGTATATGAGGAACAATCTGAGAGTGAGGGGGATCCATGAAACAGTGACTGACCTGCTCCCTGCTATGCAGAAATTATTCCAGTCACTTCTCCCTGACTCTCCCATTGCAACCTTTACCTGTGATAGGATACACAGAGCCTTATGCCCTAAACCTCCTCCAGAAAGACCCCCAAGATACATTGTGATGTGCCTGAAGGATTTCCTAATTAAAGAGGAGATCCTCCGAGCCTCGCGCAACACTGCTCATATCCAGCTAGATGACACCACAGTTCAAATATTGAACAGGTGGGGGTTGGTGCTGCGCTGTTAAGACACAGAAAGCCAAGTAGTCAAGGTATTCTATCAAGAAGCAATGTTCTGCTAAAGGTAGTAGTACAAATGCAAATAAATTGATAAACAAAACTAAATCAATAGTGTAAACACTCTCCACAGTATACTATAAAGTGACTGATTCCAAAGTGCAAAGTACAAAATAATGTTAAATAAGTGCTGAACAATGAAATGATTCTTCTGTAGATAAAGGTATGTGCAAGTTCAATGAACTGTGCACTGAAATTAACTGTGCAACTGTTCAATGAAATGCAAATAAATTGTGCAAAACAGACAATATAGTCTCTTTGTGCAAAGTGCAAAAACTGTGCAAAACAGTTCAAGTACAGAAATGCACTTGAACAAGTAGTACACTTGGGGCTAAAGAAGAACATACTTAAAAAAAAAGAAGCCAGATTCCTAATACCAGACTCCTGTTGTACACCAATTATATATTCACTACCCAAAATACATAAAGACAAGATAAATCCACCTCCAAGGCCAAAAGTGAATGGAATAGATTCACTTACCTCCAGAATGGGCCAGTATATAGATCACTATCTGCAACCAGCCGTACAAAATACAAGAGCCTATCTAAGGGACACAAAACAGATGTTACAGATGATAGAGGATATCCCTAGAGAAGAAGGACCCTGGATTTTGGCCACAGCTGATGTGTCATCTTTATATACTATAATATTTCACCCTCAAGCTTGCAAAGCTGCCAAATGGGGTCTTAGGACACACCACGTTACCTTGTGTACAAAGGAAATACCTAATAATATGTTTGGATTTCTGTTTGAAGAACAATTATTTTTGGTACAATAAGAATTACTACCATCAACGAACTGGAGTCGCTATGGGAGCCAAATTTGCCCCTAGTGTGGCAGACCTATTCATGGCCCAGTGGGAAGAGGAAAATGTTTTTAAAAATAGACCTGGTGAACGAATCGCTGCACTTCTATATAGAAACAACCTTCTCTACTAGTAGCAGGATACCACCAATAAAATGGCCGCGCTTGGATTATAGAAACGATCTTTCTAAACATGGCCGCTATGATATTTCTGCATTGGGCTACAAAAAAAGGGCCGCCCATTATACCCAATGATGTAAAGACATTTTCAGTGCCTTACCATTATCCCCTGATGAAGTCACGTGACCGTGACGCCACACGTAGGGACGGAAAGGCACCAGAATAAACACTGGCAAACAAGCTCGCTGCTCGTGGAGTTCTGTTCGTTATTTTTTATCGAATGTGAGTACCTTCATTGTTGATTATGTAATAAAAGCAACTACACGATACAGAACCCTCCTTTTTTCTTTTCATTTTTATCTGTGCATCCACTGAGAGACAAAGACATTTTTTAGATCCATATCATTGGCTCAGGATTATGGTGTAAGGAAGAAGCATATGATTCAGATATTTATACACATGCAGTTACCTCATTACTGCATGATAAGAGGCCATGCCCACTAGTATGTGTGTTCTGCACGAAGAGGAGATATTTGTTCTCTGGCCCCTTTTGCACTTTGATGTTTTTTGCACAAGAAGACAAGATTGTATTGTTTTTGCACTTTGCACAAAGAGACTATATTGTCTGTTTTGCACAATTTATTTGCATTTTTGCACAGTTCATTGAACTTGCACATATTTTCATCTATAGAAGAATCATTTCATTGTTCAGCACTTGTTTAACATTATTTTGCACTTTGCACTTTGGAATCAGTCACTTTATAGTATATTGTGGAGAGTGTTTACACTATTGATTTAGTTTTGTTTATTTATCAATTGATTTGCATTTGTACTACTACCTTTAGCAGCACATTGCTTCTTGATAGAATACCTTGACTACTTGGCTTTCTGTGTCTGAACAGCACAGCACCAACCCCCAAACCTGTGTCTACAAACTATGGGATAGATTTAGGGACTTTTATTTATTTGTTATTGTTTTTGCTGGTAATGGCGGCGATCTGTGACTTTTAGCGGGACTGCGACATTGTGGTGGACAAATATGACCCAAATGACACTTGTTGGGCACCAGTGACATTATTACATTGATTAATGCTATAAAAATTCACTGATTAATGTATAAATGACACTGGCAGAGAAGGGGTTAACACTAGGTGGCGATCAAGGAGTTAAAGCGGAGGTCCACTCTAAAAAAAAAAAAATATATATATACAAAAAAGCTCCTAAAAATGTGAAAAAAAATTTAAAAAAAATTTTTTTTTTACTTACCAGAAAGGGCTGTTGCTAGGCAGATTGTCCTAATCTGCCACATCCTTCTTCATTCTTCTCCTCCTCGCGTTGTCTTCTGGGGAATGTGGCATGCTGTATTCTGGGACCTGTGTGTGTCCAAGAACACAGCCAGCCATTCACAAAGCACACTGCAACTCGTGCATGCGCAGTAGGAAACGGGCAGTGAAGCCGTATTTGTAGCTGCTGACTTTAAAAAAAAAAAAGTTTCAATTTTTCAGGAGGACCTCCGCTTTAAGTGCAGAGGGTGTGGGTATGTTCTAACTGTAGGGGGGATGGGCTACCAGGGACATGACAGAGATCACTGTTCAACATCACTGGGAACAGAAGATCTCAGAAATGTTGTTAGGCAGAACGTGGAATCGCCTTGTTTACATAGGTAGATCCCTGTTCTGACTCTGTATACCGCGATCGTGGGTCGCCAGCAGACATTGAGTTTGCCAGACCCGCAGGCATGCTCCCACTATTTCCTGTGCAAAGACCGACGTACACCTACGGCGGTTTGCGCAGGAGAGCCGACTTGCTGCTGTATAATGAAGGTGGCTGGTTGGCAATCAGTTAAAGTATGAACTTTTGGAGATAGATTGCCCACATCTAGCTCTAAAAAGATCTTCTGAAAAACGTCAAAGGTATATTTTAGGTTTTCAGGGTAGCTCAGGCTAAAAGCATAAATGAGTCCCACAATCATTCTTTCTGATACAAAATGACAGCGCTATATGAAAAAAATACACTATACCAATATGCTTGATTTTCCTGCCAATGCAGCATAAATATGGTATATTTGTTTTTGAAATGTAAAAACATAGTGCAAAGTGGGAGGGGCTTTAGGTCATCTAACGTTGAATGTCAATATCTCAAAAAATGAACAAATAGAAAGTTTGTTTTTGTGGTACAAATCAGCACAAAAAAATGTATAATTGTTTTTAAAATGTTAATAACATGTGGGGCAAAGTTTGAGAGGTTTCATCAAGTATAATATCTCTAAAACCAAACCAGCACATATTTTCGTTTTTTGCAGCACAAGTCAGCAGAGATGCAGTGCAAACGAATGCTATGTTTGTTTTTATATTTTATTAACATTGGGTGCAAAGTGGGCGGGGCTTGATGTGACATAATCTGAATTTGAATTCCAATATCTCAAAAAACTGAATCATTCATTTTTGTGGCACAAAATAGTTTTTAAGCTTAACAGCTGGCGGTCCCTCACCCAGCATCTTGGTTGCATTCTGCCACATGCAGTAAGCGCAAACTTTGCGTGCGCACAAGTGAGTTGTCTCAATAGGTGTATACAACGGACATGTGTCCATTTATTATAAATATATTCATCTGCAAATAAAATAAACATTTTGGATTGTATGCTAAGTAACATTTAAAGCATGTGAATGATAATTTGTTCACTGTTCACTCTTACCTTTAACCTCCCTGGCAGTATGATTATTTCAGATTTTTGATGCTGAAAGCGGTACAATTATTTTGCACAGAAATTTGGTGTTTTATATTGTAGGCCTGTAATTCTTAGGAATAACTCACTTAAATCTGTCCAAACAAGAGTCTAGTAGACATCCCGGGTATGATAAAGTTTGAAAAACTAAATAAAAAATTATAATATAATAAATAACTACAAAAAAATGATAACAAATAATAATATAATAATAATAAAAATTATTCAATAATGTAATCAAATCAAAAACACTGAAATTTGCTCAGTTGCAGAATTGTCGCTTTTGTTACTTTTAGTGTTTGATGACGGATTTCCCCACAAATCACTATCACTCAATTCTGAAAGTGATTCTAATTTATTATCGCTGTTTTCTAGCTGGTCTAAACCTGGTTTTGATGTAAAAGGACAGTTTTGGTTGCTATGGACAATCTCCAGTTTCCAGGCAGAAAGAACAGTTTTTATAATATAAAATTGCATGCAGGACACTGGACAGACCACTAGGGACAAAGAGGATGTGTAAATATTTGATATAGTACTGTAATCTGTATGATTACAGTATACTGTATCTGTACTGTGTTTTTTACTTTTTGAATTTGGCGCCGAACTATGTCCCCATGCGGCGCAACGCTCGCAGGGAACGGAGCTCGGCACTGTGAATTGAGCGAGACACGGCGGCTTGCAGATTACAGCTGGGAGACATCGCAGGATCCAGGGGACAGTGTAAGTAACCTCTACAAGGATCCTGCGATGCGATCCCGAGTCTGGCTCGGAGATACTGCTTTTGGTATTGAAAATCCACCCCGAGCCAGACTCGGGAATAACGCCAGGGGGTTAATGACATTGCATGGCTTTGTAGTGACTTGGAAAAATGATTGTCACTGGTAAGGAAACAAAACAAAAAGCAGCTAAGTGGGACTTTATATGAGAACGCAGGGCTACCACCACCAAGCGCCTCCATCCCTATTATTATGTTATGATAAAAAGGAAGGAAGGTGGGACTTTATATGAAGAATGCACCCCTGGAGATAACACAATATAAATGAAATTGGGCGGTGCTGAGTATATATTAGAACTGTGGACTAACGTGACAGCATTGCAAAACAATTGGCAGTCATAGGTTTATTGATATAAAAATATAACAATAATAGTAATACCATGATGTAATATCGACATAATACGTTCATAATGTAAAACATTATAATTATATAGAACAGAATACATTGGGGTATATAAAATATAACAATGGTAATAACAATGTATACTAGTAATGTATTGAGTTCATATTGTACACATAAAATAGAGCCAATTTCATAAAAGCGTGTCTCCCTGGCATAGAATTGTATCTCTAGTTCATTGGTACGATCCAATTGGTAAGTATGGTGATAACTGGTATAGCACTATATGAGCGAAAAGGCATCTATTGGCTCTATGCGTTTTGTGGCGACTGCCACTCTTCAGAAGCAAGTATGGGGTAGATGTCTATAAGTATTCAAACACATAATTAATTTATAAAAATGATAATTATTGTAAATATTAAGAGGAGAGGGGAGACATCCCCAATTTACCAAGACTACTTACAGAAATGCCGATGAGGCTGGGTGCAGGTATGGAGGGTCTGAGGGCCGACCAGACATAACTTCAGTCCCGGGAGCTGAGGTGGACAAACCCGGCATGGATGGATCCCCAAAGGGAGACAATGTTCCCCAGGGAAGGGCCCCCATGGATGAAAAAGGGAGGGGATGTGATCCACAGAAATGTAACCATCTATAAAGAAGGAGGTATATGGTAAGATAAAATGTGTGGGATAAAGCAGTAGATGTATTACAAAAGGTGGCTGGTAGTACCAAAAATGTTAATGGGAAAACTAAAATTAAAATTGTAATGCAGGAACCATCAAGTGATAAGGATAGGGAGTACTTACGTTGCAGGGTAATAGGGATAACATAAAAGACCCCGTTGTATTAGCAGAAGTATATAGAGATAGTGAAATTAGTTAAATAAACCCGAAGCTGGGGTATTGATATCGAAAATATGGAAGGATTGGAGCAAAAGTGGTGATAGGTGAGAAGGAATGGTAACCAAAAAGATACCTGGAATACAGTGAAGCTAATGGAATCCAAAGTGCACCATAACCATGGGGGTAGCAGCCCTGATGGGAACATGAATCAACTGAGAGGAGTATGTCTATACTCCAATAGAAGGGGGCAGGGCCGGACTGGGAATGAACACCAGCCCTGGAAAAAATGTCATACCAGCCCCATAGCATTATTATACCAGCCCAACAGCATAACGTCATTATTTTCTTGTTCGTAAAATGGAAAACCATGCATTTTAAAGCACATTTGGCTGCAATTGATGGGTACAGTGGCTGCGTTTGATGGCACAGTGGCTGTGTTTTATGGGCACAGTGGCTGTGTTTAATGGGCACAGTGGCTGTGTTTAATGGGCACAGTGGCTGTGTTTAATGGGCACAGTGGTGGCAATTTATGGGTACAGTGGCTGCGCTTGATGGCACAGTGACTGCGTTTAATGGGCACAGTGGCTGCAATTGATGGGTACAGTGGCTGCGTTTGATGGTACAGTGGCGGTAATTTATGGGCACAGTGGCTGCGTTTAATGGGCACAGTGGCGGCAATTCATGGGTACAGTGGCTGCGTTTAATGGGTACAGTGGCTGCGCTTGATGGCACAGTGGCTGCGTTTAATGGGCACAGTGGCGGCAATTTGTGGGCACAGTGGCTGCACATGATGGCACAGTGGCTGTGTTTGATGGCACAGTGGCGGTAATTTATTGGCACAGTGGCGGCAACTTATGGGTACAGTGGCTGCGCTTGGCGCAGTGGTGGCAATTTATGGGTACAGTGGCTGCGTTTGGCACAGTGGCGGCAATTTATGGGTACAGTGGCTGCGTTTGATGGGCACAGTGGCGGAAATTGATGGGTACAGTGGCTGCGTTTGATGGTACAGTGGCGGTAATTTATGGGCACAGTGGCTGCGTTTAATGGGCACAGTGGCGGCAATTTATGGGTACAGTGGCTGCGTTTGATGGCACAGTGGCTGCGTTTAATGGGTACAGTGGCTGTGCTTGATGGCACAGTGGCTGCGTTTAATGGGCACAGTGGCGGCAATTTATGGGCACAGTGGCTGCGTTTGATGGCACAGTGGCGGTAATTTATTGGCACAGTGGTTGCGTTTAATGGGCACAGTGACGGCAATTTATGGGTACAGTGGCTGCGTTTGATGGCAGAGTGGCTGCGTTTGATGGCACAGTGGCGGTAATTTATTGGAACAGTGGCTGCGTTTAATGGGCACAGTGGCGACAATTTATGGGTACAGTGGCTGCGTTTGGCACAGTGGTGGCAATTTATGGGTACAGTGGCTGTGTTTGGCACAGTGGCGGCAATTTATGGGTACAGTGGCTGCGTTTGGCACAGTGGTGGCAATTTATGGGTACAGTGGCTGCGTTTGATAACACGGTGGCGGTAATTTATGGGCACAGTGGCTGCGTTTAATGGGCACAGTGGCGGCAATTTATGGGTACAGTGGCTGCGTTTGATGGCACAGTGGCTGCGTTTGATGGCACAGTGGCTGCGTTTGATGGCACAGTGGCTGCGTTTAATGGGCACAGTGGCGGCAATTTATGGGCACAGTGGCTGCACTTGATGGCACAGTGGCTGCGTTTGATGGCACAGTGGCTGCGTTTAATGGGCACAGTGGCGGTAATTTATCGACACAGTGGCTGCGTTTAATGGGCACAGTGGCGGTAATTTATCGGCACAGTGGTGGCAATTTATGGGTACAGTGGCTGTGTTTGGCACAGTGGTGGCAATTTATGAGTACAGTGGCTGTGTTTGATGGGTACAATGGCAACGTTTGATGGGCACCGTGGCGGCAATTTATGGGCACAGTGGCTGCATTTAATGGGCACAGTGGCGGCAATTTATGGGCACAGTGGCTGCGTTTAATAGGTACAGTGGCTGCGTTTGATGGTATACAGCTTTTCCACAATAATCTGGCACTTGAACAAAACATGAACTTGTACACCTCCCTGAAGACCAAACTGCAGACAAATGTGACTGTCACAAAAAAGGAGAGAGAGAGAGAGAGAGAGAGAGAGAGAGGGGGGAGAGAGAGAGAGAGGGGGGGAGAGAGAGAGAGAGAGAGAGAGGGGGGAGAGAGAGAGAGAGAGGGGAGGAGAGAGAGAGAGGGGGGGAGGGGGGAGAGAGGGAGGGGGAGAGAGAGAGAGAGAGAGAGAGAGAGGGGGGAGGGAGAGGGAGAGAGAGAGAGGGGGAGAGGGAGGGAGAGAGAGAGAGAGAGAGAGAGGGGGGGAGAGAGAGAGAGAGAGAGGGGGGGAGGGAGAGGGAGAGAGAGAGAGAGAGGGGGGGAGGGAGAGGGAGAGAGAGAGAGGGGTAGAGGGAGAGAGAGAGAGAGGGGGGGAGAGAGAGAGAGAGAGAGAGAGAGAGAGAGAGATTTTTTTTGTACCTTAAAGTGCTGCAGCTGCACGGGCCGTTCACTTCTCCTATTCTCCTCGTGCAGATTGGTGGGCGGTGCTGGCGCCGCACGGGACCAGTCAGAGAAAATCGAGCAGCACAGCGTTCGCTCCTCCCCTCAGGCACACAGAGGTGACAGAGGCATATAACTATTTAGTTCTGTGGCCGGTGCGCCGGATCGGAGGAGGCGGCACACACAGCCATTGGGTAGTGCGGCGGCGGTGGCCACCGCCGCCGCACTACCCAATGGCTGTGTGTGCTGCCTCCTCTGATCCGGCGCACCGGCCACAGAACCAAATAGTTATATGCCTCTGTGCTCAGTATTTTGCTGACACAGTCAGCCAGCCAGCCAAACTCAGAGCCAAAAGCGGCCCCAGGGGTACTAGGTGCAGACAGCCTACCGAGGAATCTTCCCGGTATCCCGGTAGGCCAGTCCGGCCCTGGAAGGGGGTGTGTCCGCCTACATCATGTAGATGGCCAATGGGAGGGCCCCAAAACGGCGAGCGGCATATGTCACCCCCGTCCGGCGCTGGCCACCTCGTGGAGGACGTATGATGGAATCACACAGCGTTGACGCGTCAACGTCACTAATATGTGACGCTGCGTGAACGGCGTTGGAGGCACTTGGTAAATTGGGGATGTCTCCCCTCTCCTCTTCCTATTTACAATAATTATCATTTTTTAAAAATTAATTATGTGTTTGAATACTTATAGACATCTACCCCATACTTGCTCCTGAAGAGTGGCAGTCGCCACGTAACGCGTAGAGCCAATAGATGCCTTTTCACTCATATCCTGCTATACCAGTTATCACCACACTTACCAATTGGATCATACCAATGAACTACAGATACAGTTCTATACCAGGGAGACATGCTTTTATGAAATTGGCTCTATTTTATGTGTACAATATGAACTCAATATATTACTAGTATACATTGTTATTACATTGTTATATTTTATATACCCCAATGTATTCTGTTTTATATAATTATAATGTTTTACATTATGAACTTATTATGTCAATATTACATCATGATATTACTATTATTGTTTTATTTTTATATCAATAAACCTATGACTGCCAATTTTTTTGCAATGTTGTCATGTTAGTCCACAGTTCTGATATATACTCTGATATATACTCAGTATATTCATACTCCTCTCAGTTGATTCATGTTCCCATCAGGGCTGCTACCCCCATGGTTATGGTGCACTTTGGATTCCATTAGCTTCACTGTATTCCAGGTATCTTTTTGGTTACCATTCCTTTTCACCTATCACCACTTTTGCTCCAATCCTTCCATATTTTCAATATCAATACCCCAGCTTCGGGTTTATTTAACTAATTTCACTATCTCTATATACTTCTGCTAATACAACAGGGTCTTTTATGTTATCCCTATTACCCTGCAACGTAAGTACTCCCTATGACATTTCCTTATCACTTGATGGTTCCTGCATTACAATTTTAATTTTAGTTTTCCCATTAACATTTTTGGTACTACCAGCCACCTTTTGTAATACATCTGCTGCTTTATCCCACACATCTCACCATATACCTCCTTCTTTATAGATGGTTACATTTCCGTGGATCACATCCCCTCCCTTTTTCATCCATGGGGGCCCTTCCCTGGGGAACATTGTCTCACTTTGGCGATCCATCCACGCCTGGGTTTGTCCACCTCAGGTCCCGAGACTGAAGTTATGTCTGGTCGGCCCTCAAGCCCTCCATACCTGCATCCAGCCTCATCGGCATTTCTGTAAGTAGTCTTGGTAAATTGGGGATGTCTCCCCTCTCCTCTTCCTATTTACAATAATTGTAATTTTTATAAATTAATTACGTGTTTGAATACTTATAGACATCTACCCCATACTTGCTCCTGAAGAGTGGCAGTCGCCACAAAACGCGTAGAGCCAATAGATGCCTTTTCGCTCATATCCTGCTATACCGGTTATCACCACACTTACCAATTGGATCGTACCAATGAACTAGAGATACAGTTCTATACCAGGGAGACATGCTTTTATGAAATTGGCTCTATTTTATGTGTACAATATGAACTCAATATATTACTAGTATACATTGTTATTACCATTGTTATATTTTATATACCCAAATGTATTCTGTTCTATATAATTATAATGTTTTACATTATGAACTTATTATGTCAATATTACATCATCGTATTACTATTATTGCTATATTTTTATATCAATAAACCTATGACTGGCAATTGTTTTGCAATGCTGTCATGTTAGTCCACAATTCTAATATATACTCAGTACCGCCCAATTTCATTTATATTGTGTTATCTCCAGGGGTGCATTCTTCATATAAAGTCCCACCTTCCTTCCTTTTTATCATGATTGTCACTGGTGGCGCTCTTTTGTCCTGATGGGCCTCAAACATATGGAAACTGCCTTGTACTGGCTTTCAAAGTTCCAACCGACTCTTTAAAATATACAGCTTCAAAACTCGTGCGGCAAACATATGCGTCCCGCAATTTGAGTCAAATGAAGAGATAATTTTTTTTAGTAAATGTAACTTAATTAGAATAAGGAAATGCACATACCCTAAAAGTTTTGTCTAGATTACCCAATATTATACATTATTTTTGTAAATGTAAAATATGTGTTTTAAGAACTAACGAAAATTAAGTAAGGTACTTAAAATATCAAAGAAAATTAATTAACATTTATTTTTATGTTGAAAATTATAAAATTTTTATGTTAAAATTACAAGCCAACAGAATCATTTTTATCAGTGTATGTATTCTGTATTTTTCACTATTTTGAATTTGCCACCGGACTCCGCCTCTGTGTGTTGCAAATCTCGCAGGGAATGGAGCTTGGTACAGTAATACATTGGGCGGAGGACACAGCGGGAGGACATTGCAGGATCCTGGGGACAAGGTAAGTGACTTTGCCAGGATACTGCAATGTAATCCCGAGTGTGGCTTGAGGGTTACCCCTTTTGGTAATGATAATTCACCCCGAGCCACAATCGGGATTACTGCTAGGGAGGTTAAAGGTCACTTTGGCAAAATGCAGACAGATGGATCTCGCTTGTCACTTGTTTTAACCTGAAACAAAACATTGTGGGGGAGATTTACTAAAGCCGGTGCACTGTGCATGGTAGCCAATCAGCTTCAACTTGAGCTTGTTCAATTAACCACTTGACGACCGCCTCACGCCGATGTACGTCGGCAAAGTGGCACGGACAGGCAAAATCACGTACATGTACGTGATTTGCCTTCCGCGGGTGGGGGGTCCGATCGGACCCCCCCCCGGTGCCCGAGGCGGTCGTCGTTTGTCCAGCGGCGATCGGTGATGAGGGGGAGACCATCCGTTCGTGGCCCCCCCCTCGCGATCGCCGCCGGCCAATGAAAACACTCCTTTGCTGCTGTATGCTAAACAGCAGCAAAGGAAGTGATGTCATCTCCCCTCGGATCGGTATTTTCCGTTCCGGCCCGAGGAGAGACGACAAGTATGTGAGTGCACAAACACTACACACACAGTAGAACATGCCAGGCACACAAATCACCCCGATCCCCCCCCCGATCGCCCCCCGATCCCCCCCCAATCACCCCCCCCCCCCCCTGTCACAAACTGACACCAGCAGTTTTTTTTTTTTTTCTGATTACTGCATAGTGTCAGTTTGTGACAGTGACAGTGTTGGGACAGTGTATATTACCCCCCTTTAGGTCTAGGGTACCCCCCTAACCCCCCCTAATAAAGTTTTAACCCCTTGATCACCCCCTGTCACCAGTGTCGCTAAGCGATCATTTTTCTGATCGCTGTATTAGTGTCGCTGGTGACGCTAGTTAGTGAGGTAAATATTTAGGTTCGCCGTCAGCGTTTTATAGCGTCAGGGACCCCCATATACTATCTAATAAATGTTTTAACCCCTTGATTGCCCCCTAGTTAACCCTTTCACCACTGATCACCGTATAACCGATACGGGTGACGCTGGTTAGTTTGTTTTTTTTTTTATAGTGTCAGGGCACCCGCCGTTTATTACCGAATAAAGGTTTAGCCCCCCGATCGCCCGGCGGCGATATGCGTCGCCCCAGGCAGCGTCAAATTAGCGCCAGTACCGCTAACACCCACGCACGCAGCATGCGCCTCCCTTAGTGGTATAGTATCTGAACGGATCAATATCTGATCCGATCAGATCTATACTAGCGTCCCCAGCAGTTTAGGGTTCCCAAAAACGCAGTGTTAGCGGGATCAGCCCAGATACCTGCTAGCACCTGCGTTTTGTGCCTCCGCCCAGCCCACCCAAGTGCAGTATCGATCGATCACTGTCACTTACAAGGCACTAAACGCATAACTGCAGCGTTCGCAGAGTCAGGCCTGATCCCTGCGATCGCTAACAGTTTTTTTGGTAGCATTTTGGTGAACTGGCAAGCACCAGCCCCAGGCAGCGTCAGGTTAGCGCCAGTACCGCTAACACCCACGCACGCACCGTACACCTCCCTTAGTGGTATAGTATCTGATCGCATCAATATCTGATCCGATCAGATCTATACTAGCGTCCCCAGCAGTTTAGGGTTCCCAAAAACGCAGTGTTAGCGGAATCAGCCCAGATACCTGCTAGCACCTGCGTTTTGCCCCTCCGCCCGGCCCAGCCCAGCCCACCCAAGTGCAGTATCGATCGATCACTGACACTTACAAAACACTAAACGCATAACTGCAGCGTTCACAGAGTCAGGCCTGATCCCTGCGATCGCTAACAGTTTTTTTTGTAGCGTTTTGGTGAACTGGCAAGCACCAGCCCCAGGCAGCGTCAGATTAGCGCCAGTACCGCTAACACCCACGCACGCACTGTACACCTCCCTTAGTGGTATAGTATCTGATCGGATCAATATCTGATCCGATTAGATCTATACTAGCGTCCCCAGCAGTTTAGGGTTCCCAAAAACGCAGTGTTAGCGGGATCAGCCCAGATACCTGCTAGCACCTGCGTTTTGCCCCTCCGCCCGGCCCAGCCCAGCCCACCCAAGTGCGGTATCGATCGATCACTGTCACTTACAAAACACTAAACGCATAACTGCAGCGTTCGCAGAGTCAGGCCTGATCCCTGCGATCGCTAACAGTTTTTTGGTAGTGTTTTGGTGAACTGGCAAGCGCCAGCGGCCTAGTACACCCCGGTCGTAGTCAAACCAGCACTACAGTAACACGTGGTGACGTGGCGAGTCCCATAAGTGCAGTTCAAGCTGGTGAGGTGGCAAGCACAAGTAGTGTCCCGCTGCCACCAAAAAGACAAACACAGGCCCGTCGTGCCCATAGTGCCCTTCCTGCTGCATTCGCCAATCCTAATTGGGAACCCACCGCTTCTGCAGCGCCCGTACTTCTCCCATTCACATCCCCAACCAAATGCAGTCGGCTGCATGAGAGGCATTTTTATGTCCTCCCGAGTACCCCTACCCAACGAACCCCCCCAAAAAAGATGTTGTGTCTGCAGCAAGCGCGGATATAGGCGTGACACCCGCTATTATTGTCCCTCCTGTCCTGACAATCCTGGTCTTTGCATTGGTGAATGTTTTGAACGCTACCATTCACTAGTTGAGTATTAGCGTAGGGTACAGCATTGCACAGACTAGGCACACTTTCACAGGGTCTCCCAAGATGCCATCGCATTTTGAGAGACCCGAACCTGGAACCGGTTACCGTTATAAAAGTTAGTTACAAAAAAAAGTGTAAAAAAAAAAAAAAAATATGAAATAAAAAAAAATAGTTGTTGTTTTATTGTTCTCTCTCTCTCTATTCTCTCTCTCTATTGTTCTGCTCTTTTTTACTGTATTCTATTCTGCAATGTTTTATTGTTATTGTTATTGTTATTGATTGTTATTGTTATTGTTATTGTTATTGATTGTTATTGTTATTGTTATTATGTTTTATCATGTTTGTTTTTCAGGTGTGTAATTATTTACACTTTACTGTGCTTTATTGTTAACCATTGTTAACCATTTTTTTGTCTTCAGGTACGCCATTCACGACTTTGAGTGGTTATACCAGAATGATGCCTGCAGGTTTAGGTATCATCTTGGTATCATTCTTTTCAGCCAGCGGTCGGCTTTCATGTAAAAGCAATCCTAGCGGCTAATTAGCCTCTAGACTGCTTTTACAAGCCGTGGGAGGGAATGCCCCCCCCCCCACCGTCTTCCGTGTTTTTCTCTGGCTCTCCTGTCTCAACAGGGAACCTGAGAATGCAGCCGGTGATTCAGCCAGCTGACCATAGAGCTGATCAGAGACCAGAGTGGCTCCAAACATCTCTATGGCCTAAGAAACCGGAAGCTACGAGTATTTCATGACTTAGATTTCGCCGGATGTAAATAGCGCCATTGGGAAATTGGGGAAGCATTTTATCACACCGATCTTGGTGTGGTCATTTGCTTTGAGGGCAGAGGAGAGATCTAGGGTCTAATAGACCACAATTTTTTCAAAAAAGAGTACCTGTCACTACCTATTGCTATCATAGGGGATATTTACATTCCCCGAGATAACAATAAAAATGATTAAAAAAAAAATATGAAAGGAACAGTTTAAAAGTAAGATTAAAAAAGCAAAAAAATAATAAAGAAAAAAAAAAAAAAAAAAACAAAACACCCCTGTCGCCCCCTGCTCTCGCGCTAAGGCGAACGCAAGCGGCGGTCTGTCGTCAAACGTAAACAGCAATTGCACCATGCATGTGAGGTATCACCGCGAAGGCCAGATCGAGTGCAGTAATTTTTCCAGTAGACCTCCTCTGTAAATCTAAAGTGGTAACCTGTAAAGGCTTTTGAAGGCTTTTAAACATGTATTTATTTTGTTGCCACTGCACGTTTGTGCGCAATTTTAAAGCATGTCATGTTTGGTATCCATGTACTCGGCCTGAGATCATCTTTTTTATTTCATCAAACATTTGGGCAATATAGCGTGTTTTAGTGCATTAAAATTAAAAAAAGTGTGTTTTTTCCCCAAAAAATGCGTTTGAAAAATCGCTGCGCAATTACTGTGTGAAAAAAAAAAATGAAACACCCACCATTTTAATCTGTAGGGCATTTGCTTTAAAAAAATATATAATGTTTGGGGGTTCAAAGTAATTTTTTTGCAAAAAAAAAAAACTTTTTCATGTAAACAATAAGTGTCAGAAAGGGCTTTGTCTTCAAGTGGTTAGAAGAGTGGGTGATGTGTGACATAAGCTTCTAAATGTTGTGCATAAAATGCCAGGACAGTTCAAAACCCCCCCAAATGACCCCATTTTGGAAAGTAGACACCCCAAGCTATTTGCTGAGAGGCATGTCGAGTCCATGGAATATTTTATATTGCGACACAAGTTGCGGGAAAGAGACAAATTTTTTTTTTTTTTTTTTTTTTTGCACAAAGTTGTCACTAAATGATATATTGCTCAAACATGCCATGGAAATATATGAAATTACACCCCAAAATACATTCTGCTGCTTCTCCTGAGTACGGGGATACCACATGTGTGAGACTTTTTGGGAGCCTAGCCGTGCACGGGACCCCGGAAACCAAGCCCCGCCTTCAGGCTTTCTAAGGGCGTGAATTTTTGATTTCACTCTTCACTGCCTATCACAGTTTCGGAGGCCATGGAATGCCCAGGTGGCACAAAACCCCCCCAAATGACCCCATTTTGGAAAGTAGACACCCCAAGCTATTTGCTGAGAGGTATAGTGAGTATTTTGCAGACCTCACTTTTTGTCACAAAGTTTTGAAAATTGAAAAAAGAAAAAAAAAAATGTTTTTTCTTGTCTTTCTTCATTTTCAAAAACAAATGAGAGCTGCAAAATACTCACCATGCCTCTCAGCAAATAGCTTGGGGTGTCTACTTTCCAAAATGGGGTCATTTGGGGGGGTTTTGTGCCACCTGGGCATTCCATGGCCTCCGAAACTGTGATAGGCAGTAAAGAGTGAAATCAAAAATTTTCACCCTTAGAAATCCTGAAGGCAGTGATTGGTTTTTGGGGTCCAGTACGCGGCTAGGCTCCCAAAAAGTCCCACACATGTGGTATCCCCATACTCAGGAGAAGCAGCTAAATGTATTTTGGGGTGCAATTCCACATATGCCCATGGCCTGTGTGAGCAATATATCATTTAGTGACAACTTTATGAAAAAAAAAAAAAAAAAAAAAAAAAAGTGTCACTTTCCCGCAACTTGTGTCAAAATATAAAATATTCCATGGACTCAATATGCCTCTCAGCAAATAGCTTGGGGTGTCTACTTTCCAAAATGGGGTCATTTTGGGGGGTTTTGTGCCACCTGGGCATTCCATGGCCTCCGAAACTGTGATAGGCAGTGAAGAGTGAAAGCAAAAATTTACACCCTTAGAAATCCTGAAGGCGGTGATTGGTTTTCGGGGCCCCGTACGCGGCTAGGCTCCCAAAAAGTCCCACACATGTGGTATCCCCATACTCAGGAGAAGCAGCTAAATGTATTTTGGGGTGCAATTCCACATAGGCCCATGGCCTGTGTGAGCAATATATCATTTAGTGACGACTTTTTGTAAATATTTTTTTTTTTTTTTTTTTTTGTCATTTTTCAATCACTTGGGACAAAAAAAATAAATATTCAATGGGTTCAACATGCCTCCCAGCAATTTCCTTGGGGTGTCTACTTTCCAAAATGGGGTCATTTGGGGGGGTTTTGTACTGCCCTGCCATTTTAGCACCTCAAGAAATGACATAGGCAGTCATAAACTAAAAGCTGTGTAAATTCCAGAAAATGTACCCTAGTTTGTAGACGCTATAACTTTTGCGCAAACCAATAAATATACGCTTATTGACATTTTTTTTACCAAAGACATGTGGCCGAATACATTTTGGCCTAAATGTATGACTAAAATTGAGTTTATTGGATTTTTTTTATAACAAAAAGTAGAAAATATCATTTTTTTTCAAAATTTTCGGTCTTTTTCCGTTTATAGCGCAAAAAATAAAAACCGCAGAGGTGATCAAATACCATCAAAAGAAAGCTCTATTTGTGGGAAGAAAAGGACGCAAATTTCGTTTGGGTACAGCATTGCATGACCGCGCAATTAGCAGTTAAAGCGACGCAGTGCCAAATTGGAAAAAGACCTCTGGTCCTTAGGCAGCATAATGGTCCGGGGCTCAAGTGGTTAAGCTTTAGCAAAAAAACCTGGAAGCTGATTGGATTCCATGCAGAGGTGCACCCGATTTTTCACTCTCCAGTTTTTTTTTTTTTAATTTATTTTTATTCAAATTTTCTTTATAAGACACAAAGACATAAAGACATATACAAATTGGTTGTCTAGCTTGTACATGTAATATCGCAAGTACATCAGGTAAAAGAAAAAAAAAAATGAAATGGAAAGAAAAAAAAGAGAGATAGAGAAATACATCCATGCAGTACAGTTTTAGCATGTAAGTGAAAGGGGGATTTTTGGAATTTTTGGGCCGCCCCCCCACTGCCCATAAAGGCCTATACCTATTAACTAGGAATTACATTTAATCGTCGATTCTTGGTATCGTAACTGAAGCTAGTCCAACATTAGTAAGCAATGTTCATTTCCTCCAGCCACCCACTCCAAACCTTATTAAATTTCAATTGGCAGCCTCTATTAAGATAAGATATCACTCTCCAGTTTTAGTAAATATCGCCCTGTGATCTCCACCTCCACTTTATCCTGAGTGTCTGCATGCCAGCTTAAGATTCTTTCAGATATCTATTCACAGGGCTTTTTTTCATCCGGAATGTGCCAGAACTGAGTTCTGCCACCTCCGGCTCTAGCCCTATACCCGCTCTACTGCTGTCACTTACACATAGAGAAGCCCGGCTTCTCTGTGTAGAGGGATAGGCTCCTCTCTCGGCAGTTTGTACAGCCCTCCCTACCCAGCACTATGCCTGTGAGAGCAGAAGAGGGAGCTGGCAGGGTAGGTGGCGGCTGCTTCTCCTAAAGCTGGCACACATACAGTTACATAATGGTTACAGTCTAAGTTTTAGCTGCTCTTTGGCAGCAGCCCCTCTCTCCTCTCTCTCTCTGGTACTCTCTGGATGGGGGGAGAGGATTTGGGTGAGAAAACTTTGTACTGGAAGGGCAGGATTGGGGGGACAGCTCTGTACTGGGGGAGGGGTACTGGGGTAAACTGGCCTGTACAATCCTAAGCTTTGCGCTCTGTACATAGCATACTCCTTAGCCTTGCCCCCTGAACATAGCGAACTCCTGAGCCTTGCACCCTGTACATAGCGAATTCCTGAGCCTTGCTCCCTGTACATAGCAAACGCCTAAGTCTTGCTCCCTGTACACTGAAAACTCTTGAGCCCTGTGCCGTGTGCGTAGTGCACTCCTGAGTCCTGAACCCTGTACATAGCTCACTCCTAAACCCTGCACTCTGTATTTAGTGTACTGTACGTGTGAACCCTGTGCATAATGCACTTATGGTATTTAATAATGCTTTTGTAAGGTTCTCCCACTGTTGGTGCAATTTAGCGACACCCACTCTTGAGTGTGGTGTGCTCTCCCCCTGCGATTAGGAGAGTGGTCTTGCAGTTGGGGCATGGTACCTATTACCGGTTCCTGTACCTATTCTCTGAGAAAAAAAGCCCTGTCTATTCATGTATATTGAAGACTGTTATTTGCTGTATTGTTTATCTGAATCTCCCTATGTTTTAGTGAAAATGCACATGGTGCTTATAGCTTAGAGCATGCCCTTGTCTAGCTAGATGAACTGTGCATATACTATCATATATTATGTCTTTATATGATACGACCTTTCATAAAGACATACAATTTGAGCTGTTTGGAGTGATGCATATTATTTATATTATTATTAGAGTGACTAATACCAATCTTTTGGGAGACTTGGTAGATGCCTTTGAACTGTTCTATATATGGTGTTATGAAACATTATGAATTTCATGGACAGCATCAGTAACACTGCATGCAGGCATCACATAATTACATATGTAATGCATTTTTTTAACATTATATTATTGTTTGAATTTAATATAGGATCATCAGCAACCCACCCTCATTTATTCTTATAATTGTTTAAGAAAAAACTTTTTTAGGTAGTTGTGGATGGGACACCTAGTTTCTATAACCAGCAATGAATTGACTGGTATGAATTGATTGGTGGGATTAGAAGTCAACTGTAGCAGATCTAAAAACTGTAGAAAATTGTACCCTTCAAAAAAGATAAGCTTAAACTTTTTATTGCAGTGGAAAGTATTTAATGAAAAAAAATGTCAAAAGAGAGTGCACCAAAACACCTCAAAATCACATCCCCACATCCCCCAATTCCCCTCTCCCTTTCCCCCTATTCTCAATTTTTCACCAAATCTTCAAAATATAGACTAGGTATGTGTTTGGTTGAAATTGACTAGGTCTAGGGCAGTACTGGAGCAGTACTGGAGCAGTACTGGAGCGCTTGAATAGTTAATTAAATTAAAAGAGGTCTGCAGTGTTGGTCTTACAGGTGACACTGGAAAAATTAGAATATCATGCAAAAGTTCATTTATTTCACTAATGCAACTTAAAAGGTGAAACTAATATATGAGATAGACTCATTACATGCAAAGCAAGATAGTTCAAGCCGTGATTTGTCATAATTATAATGATTATGGCTTACAGCTCATAAAAAACCCCAAATCCACAATCTTAGAAAATCTTAGAATATTACATGCAATCAATAAAACAAGGATTGTACATATAACAATATCGGACCTCTGAAAAGTATAAGCATGCATTTGTACTCAGTACTTGGTTTGGGCCCCTTTTGCAGCAATTACTGCCTCAATGCGGCGTGGCATGGAAGCCTGTGGCACTGCTGAGGTGTTATGGAAGACCAGGATGCTTCAATAGTGGCCTTTAGCTCTTCTGCATTGTTCGGTCTCTCATCTCTCTCTTGGCAATGCCCCATAGATTCTCTATGGGGTTCAGATCAGGCGAGTTTGCTGGCCAATCAAGCACAGTAATCCCATGGTCATTGAACCAGGTTTTGGTGCTTTTGGCAGTGTGGGCAGGTGCCAAGTCCTGCTGGAAAATGAAGTCAGCATCCCCACAGAGCTCGTCGGTGGAAGGAAGCACAAAGTGCTCCAAAATCTCCTGGTAGATGGCTGCGTTGACCCTGAACTTAATGAAGCACAGTGGACCAACTCCAGCAGATGACATGGCTCCCAAATCAACACAGACTGTGGAAACTTCACACTAGACTTCAAGCATCTTTCAGTGTGTGCCTCTCCATTCTTCCTCCATACTCTGGGTATTTTGTGCTTTTTCCAAATGAGATGCAAAATTTTCTTTCATCAGAAAAGAGGACTTTGGACCACTGAGCAACAGACCATGTCTGTTTTTCTTTAGCCCAGGTAAGACGCTTCTGACATTGTTTGTTGTTCAGGAGTGGCTTGACAAGAGGAATACGACGTTTGAAGCCCATGTCCAGGATCTGTCTGTGTGTGGTGGCTCTTGATGCACTCAGTCCACTTCTTGTGAAAGTCCCCAACACTTTTGAATGGCCATTTCCTGACAATCCGGACAATCCTCTTCAGGCTGCAGTCATCCCTGCTGCTTGTGCACCTTCTCTTCCACACTTTTTCCTTCTACATAACTTTCAATTAATGTGCTTTGATACAGCACTTTAGGAACTGTTCTGTCCACCAGATTTCTATTCTGATTATCTGTATCTGTGTTGTTTGAAATAACATGTAAGGTTCTAATTTACATAAGTCAAACTTATGCAGAGTGAAGGCGCCATCTATCGTTCTCTCTTGATATTGCTTCAGTTGTGCTGTTTATCTGATACATTGTGTGTGTAGTTAAAGTGGAGTTCCACCCAAAAGTGAAACTTCTGCTCATCTGATTCCTCCCCCTCTCCAGTGCCACAATTGGCACCTTTCAGGGGGGAGGGGGTGCAGATACCTGTATTAGACAGGTATCTGCACCCACTTCCGGGAAGAGACTCCCGCGAAAGTCACGCCCCCTCCTGCATCCCCCTCTGTCTCCTGGGAAACACACAGGTCTCAGGAGATAGCGGGGACCACTTAGGATGCGCAGCGCGACTCGTGCATGCACAGTAGGGAACCGGGAAGTGAAGCCGCAATGCTTTACTTCCTTATTCCCTCACCGAGAATGGCGACGGCAGCAGCCGAGAGCCGAGCTATTGCTCTGCTTCGTCTGCCAACATCGCTGGACTCCAGGACAGGTAAGTGTCCGTTTATTAAAAGTCAGCAGCTGCAGTATTTGTAGCTGCTGGCTTTTAATAATTTTTTTCAGCTTTTTTCAACTTTAATAAAGTTGTTAGTAAGAAGGGGATTCTGGGTAGAGTCATCACAGGAAGTGAATCAGCCACCATTCTTTTAGAAAATACTGCAGAAAGCAAGACATGTCTTTCTCAAGCCATCGCCATCGCCCCTTAGGGAACTTAAAAAGTACATTTTTATTATCTCATTCTGCATTGTAGAACATTGTTTCTTTAATGTATGCAATACTGTACTTATTGAGGTCTATTTCTGTTAATTTGTAGTTTCACCTGGCTTGTTCTAATAAAACTGAGATCGAAGAAATATGGTATCTGGAGTTTTCTGGAATAAGGAGGTTTAGCTCTCTGTTGTAGAGACAGAACAGAAACATCCAACTTCTTTTGCAATTACCTTTTGAGGCTTTCCCTCCTTATGGAGGGTGTCAATGATGACTTTCTGCACAACTGTCAGGTCAGCAGTCTTTCCCATGATTGTGATTCCTACTGAACCAGACTAAGAGAGCATTTAAAGGCTCAGGAACCCTTTGCAGGTGTTATGGCTTAATTAGCTGATTAGAGTGAGACACTTTGAGCCTTGAATATTGCACCCTTTCACAATATTCTAATTTTCTGAGATTGTGGAATTGGGGTTTTTATGAGCTGTAAGCCATAATCATCACAATTATGACAAATCACAGCTTGAACAATCTTGCTTTGCATGTAATGAGTCTATCTCATATATTAGTTTCACCTTTTAGGTTGCATTAGTGAAATAAATTAAATTTTGCACAATATTCTAATTTTTCGAGTATCACCTGTATGTTAACATATCAGCTGGCAATAGCTGATATGGAGGAGTATCCCCTATACTGGGGTCTTCTTTTTACCTGACCACAGACACTCTTTTTTTGCCCTGCTCTTCTCCCCCACTCCTCATCCATCTCTACACTCACCAAAGTTTTTCTTTAGCATTCCCTTCTAGAAAATTTTACATGTTTTACACTCAAAACCTAATTTGAATAGAACCCCCAACAGCCATTTGAATTTGTGGAAATCTACACTACAGTATTATTTATCCCAACAAAAACACCCCAAATATTGCAATTCGTATGATTCCAGTATTACTTTATTGGAGCACATATAACAATTTAAATATGATTATAAATATGATGAGTATGTTTTTATTATCTCATTCTGCATTGTAGAACGTTGTTTCTTTAATGTATGTAATACTGTACTTATTGAGGTCTATTTCTGTTAATTTGTAGTTTCACCTGGCTAGTTCTAATAAAACTGAGTTGGAAGAAATATGGTATCTGAAGTTTTCTGGAATAAGGAGGTTTAGTTCTCTATCCTAGAGACAGAACAGTGAATTTTTTAAGCTGACCTCTAAAGGAAGATAAGCTGACTTTGGAAGTCTGTACAGCCCGGGGCTTTGCAGTATCCAGACAGACAGAAGCCTTAAAGATCCAGGCTAAGCAAGCAGCAACGCTGCACAGAGAAGTGCTCTGTCAAGCAGCATCGACACTAGAGCGGTCTCTATACAGCAGGACAGCTTCTTCCCACAGCTATGTCTCACAGTGGAACATCTTCTTACAAAACACGATCACAAACAAGCTCATCTAGGTCATCTGTCGCAAATGCAGCAGCTATCGCCGATTCGAAAGCCGAAGCAGCAAAAGCCAGGCCTGTATTCACAGACCAAGAGTTGCAGATGAAAAAAGAAAAGGCCCACTGTCACGTACCTGGTGGTGGAGCCCAGAATGCAAGGAATAGCCTCTTGTGTGCCTCTGGTTCAAGAGCCCCTGATAGAGAAGACAGGGACTCAAGAGCGCAGGGGGCCACAAGTGCTTGGCAAGTGGCAGGTGTAGAATTGATCCGGACCTCTGGTGCAGCAGCAGGAGGACTGACAGGAACACTGGATCCACTGATAGAGTAGAGAAGAACTATAGCTGGCAGGAACTCAGGAACAACAGGCAACAGGGAGGTGTTCTGTAGTACAACTGGAGCACTGGAACAACTGGTAGATGAACCGGAACTCTTGGCAGGAACACTGGAACTGTTGACTGGATAGAGAAGCACTGAAGCTAGCAGAA
Organism: Lithobates clamitans; assembly: GCA_037952925.1. Taxonomy (NCBI): domain Eukaryota; kingdom Metazoa; phylum Chordata; class Amphibia; order Anura; family Ranidae; genus Lithobates; species Lithobates clamitans. The sequence continues at coordinate 25,070 of JBBGZY010001063.1, forward strand.
ACCCACGAACAAGCAGGCAGCAGGGAGGTGTTCTGTAGTACCACTGGAGCACTGGCAAAGTCAGACAGGCCGGGTCAAACACAGGCAAGCAGAGCAGGTACAAAACGGAATCAGGAGAGTAGTCAGGGCACGGACCGGATCGGCAACAGACAGGCAGGTAATAACTGAAGGATGAGGCAGGAGAATAGTCAGACAAGCCGAGGTCGGGGACTGGCAGCAAACAGGAGAAGTCAGGAACAAGCCGGGTAACAGGAATCAGGTAAACAGGTATACTGGATAGCTTAGGGTCACAGGGAACGCTGTAGACCGGACAGCAAGGAAGCATGCTGACAGGCACCCTTAAATAGGCCTAATGGCGCCAAAAGCTGTCACACTGCACGTCTGCGCACCTCTGCGTGCACACGTGCATGCCCGAGTACCGATCGTACGTGCTCGGTCGTATCATCATGTACCCGCGTACTCCCGCTCGTATTAGCGCGCACCCGCATGCGTCCGTTCGCGCCAACGCGCCTCCGAACGCGTCCTCTGGCTCTATTAACAGTAGTTCTGTTAACTGATCTTCCGCCGACGGCTGAACTAACAGGACGTCTTTCATGACACCCACCTTGATGCCAAAAAAGTGAGACAGGAACAAGAGAGAGAGAAGGAAAGAGTATGCTTGGAACAAGAGAGAGAGAAGGAAAGAGTACGCTTGGAGCAAGAGAGAGAACAACAAGGAATACACATGGAGGTCGAGCTAGCTCAGCAGGAGGCAGCTCTGAAAATGCAGCAAGTTATCTTAGAAGTTAACATGGAGAGGCTGGCAGTGGACCCAGATGTTGCATTGCAGAAGCAGAAGCATTAGAAGCAGCCTTCTACGATGAGCCAAGAGTAGATAGCAGCATACCGGGTCTAGAGGAAGACCACCAAGATTCCTTGCAATGCACTTCAGATTATGTGTCATGGATATACTGCGCATGGCTCTGCAACTGGCCTCGGGCGCACGGGTCCATTGGGATGTATTCCAGTCCATAGGCATTCAGCAGTGAATAGACGCGCTCCAATGCACATGCGTGTGTGCAGACCGCGGACGCGCACACACGTACGATGAGACTAGAAGAGAGTAGTTCTGAACCAAGCGTGGCACCCTTTGGGCTCCTTTTGCTAATCTCGTGTTAGTAAAAGTTTGGTGAGAGACGATTCCCGCTTTTTCAGACTCGTGGTTTTCAGATCGTTTTCTGCTGTTCAGTTTGTGCTTGTGGGTTTGTATCTGCTCTTCAGTGCGTGCAGTCAGTTCGTATTGGATTATTCAGTACGTTCTTGTCCGCTCATTGCTGTTTTTCAGGTCGCTCTTCACAGGTCTTGCTGTTCTTCAGTGCGTTCTGTTACTTCGTTCTGAGCAGCCGATCGTTTTCTAGCCATGTTGCGTATACGTACTCCTCGTAGAGCTTGGTGTTGGGGTCCTTACCTTGACACAAGTCCAGTCCGTGAACAGGGTGGGGAGGAGTTCATGGACCAAGAATTGGTTGCTCCAGCGTGACCAGTTCTGTCACATGCCTTTGCTCCATGAGATCCGTGAGAATAATCCTGACGATTTCAGGAACTTTCTCCGGATGACGGACCTCGTATTTCACCGTTTGTTGGCTTTGCTGACCCCTTATATTATCAGGCAGGATACCTGCATGAGGAAAGCCATCACTCCGGAGCAGAGGCTAGTCACCACCCTGCCGTACTTGGGGACGGGGAGAAGCCTGCATTATATTAAGGTAAGATTTTTATCCTTTTATATCACATTTTATTGTATTTAATGTTTGATAATATATTGTATTTCTTTCCTCATTCCCTAATTACCATGATTGTAAGATGCTATGAATGTCCCCTTTGTCCTCATGCATGCTGGATTTTTATGTACTTATTTTTTTTGTCCTTGATGCATATTTGCTTCACTTACCTCCCCAGCATGCTCTCCTGGCCCTATATTCACCTCATGTGGTCACTTAACAGTGTATTTTGTCAGCTCCATAGTAGTGCTTTACCCTAAAAACTCCCTAAAATGTTTAAAAATGTGATTTGTGCTTTAAATTCATGCAGAGCGCCAGAGGCTTTTTTGTGTGTCCCCAAATCATTTGGAACCCTCCCTCCCCCCAACTGCTAAGTCAGCTGATACCAATTCTCTATCTATCCTCAATCATCTATCTGCTGACTTTGCCAAACCCATACACACTATACCCACCTCTTTTGTTTAAAGTTTAAAGTTTTTGTATACTATTATTATCTTGATAGGTAATAGCAGAAAGTCCAAATGTGCTAAAATGTGTACAATGTGTATTTATATCTGTGTATTATGACACTTCTTACTGTCCAGGGGGCTGTCAATAGTGTAGGTAAGGAGGAGCTGGCCAAAGTAATACACATTCTTTAGGCATTCATCTCTCAATGAATTGGAAAGGGTTACCTGTCCAAAAGATCTCCCCCCTAAAATGTTAGAAATGGCCCATGAAAGGGAGGGAATCTGATAGGTGGACCTTATACCTTGGTCTTTCAAAACTCCCTAAAATAAATGTTATACTGATGTTGGCCAAGAATGTTTGTGTCTAATCTGCTTTCCCTGTTTAGGTGCAAAATTATTATTTTTTTTTTCTTGTTTGACTCCACAGTTTCCTTCCAACCCCCAGGAATGGCAGACTGTGGCCTCCCACTTTGCCCAGTGGTGGGATTTTCCTAACTGCGGAGGGGCAATTGATGGGAAACACATCCACATCGTCCCACCACCCAACTCGGGGTCATACTATTACAACTATAAGGGGTTCAATAGTATTGTAATGTTGGCGGTGGTGTCGGCTACTTATGAGTTCCTGTATGTGGACGTGGGGAAGAATGGCCGGATGTCCGATGGTGGAGTCAAGACAGAGTTCTACAGGCATCTCCAGAATGGCAGCTTGGACTTTCCACCTCCAGAAGACAATGTGGAAGGACTCCCATTCATCTTCGTTGCTGATGAAGCGTTTGCGCTGGGGGACCATCTTATGCGGCCATTCCCTATGAGGACCCTCACCCCGGACCAAAGGGTTTTTAATTACCGGCTGGCCAAAGCCAGAAGAGTGGTGGAGAACACATTTGGAATCATGGCCAGCCAGTTCTGCCTATTTCTTACACCCATACACATGGCGGAGTATAAACTGACACATATCATCCTGGCGTGCTGTGTTCTACACAACTTTTTAAGGCAAAATTCTGCCAACTATGCTGCCTCAGTTGGGCCTGAGGCCGGAATTCATAATGAACCAACCCTGACAGCGCTTGAAAGTGGCCGTCCTGGCTTGCCCCCCCTGAGTGCCCGTGAGGTCTGTCTTAGATACCTCGATTACTTTGCGGGTAGGGGGGCCATCAATATGCCAGACAATGTCTGAAACATTTTTAAAATAAAAAAATCATTTTAACTAATAAAATCTTTGGTGACATTTACTGCTTGTGTTTCTTTTAACTGACCCTGACAGAAATGTGGTGAGTCCTGAAAATGGCGTTGATTGTGTAACATTACAAAGCACTGTTGGGTGTTATTTACTAAAGGCAAAGACACTTTGCGCTACAAGTGCACTTGAAACTGCACTGAAACTGCACTCGTAGTGCAAAGTGGATTTTCCCTTAGGAAATAACCCCCATTGTCACCGAAAACACCAATTTGAGCACAACAAAAGTTTGGGAGCGTTGAAATAATAATCCACACAATCTTTTTAATACCAGCACAATCACATGTGCATTTATCAAAGGTTTTTAAAACAAACCAACATGTTTGTTGTATAACAATTTTTTGGGTCACATTATTAAAAGTAAACTAGAAAGAACATCAGGGGCAGGTGGAGTTTCACGCATGCGCAGTGTATATAAAGCGCAACACGCATGCATCTTACGTACGATCTGTGAGTGGAGGAAGGAGTATCAGAGGCGCCGATCGTGATAACGAAGGTAAGATTTAAAATTGGGCCTATACTGCTTATAGATTGAGGCCTATATTGGGACAAGATTAGGAGACTTTAGCCTGACATTAGGGTTTGTCTTGTGTTGTGTCTTGCAGATAAAATGGATGGCTTCAATGACCACAACTTCATCCCCCTGTTCATAGACAAATACAGGGAGCTGCCCTGTCTGTGGCAGGTGAAATATCCTCATTATAATCATAAACAAAAGAGGCAGGCAGCGCTGGAGAAACTGCTGGAGTTGGTAAAGCCAGTGGTCCCCACGGCAACCATCCCCTATTTAAAAGCCAAAGTTGGTGGCCTGAGGAGCACTTATCTTAGGGAGCGCAAGAAGGTCACGGATTCCCAGAGATCCGGAGCTGCAGCAGATGACGTTTATGTCCCCAGGCTGTGGTACTATGAGAGACTGCGATTTCTGTCAGACCAGACTGGAGTCAGGGAATCAAAGAAAAACAAAGAAATCCCAGCGCTAACATAAAAAAAAACCCCAAGACAAGCTGCAGTTCAACTGTGGGATATACACAACAACAATGTGCAGTTTTTTCTTTGTTTTTGGAGTCAGGGAATCCCTCTCTACTCTTCCTTCCACCCTATCTTCCACCCCAGCTGAGGCTTCCGATGTCCAAACTGGGACTTCCAGCCAGGAAGAAGTGGAGGAGCCCAGCTGGAGCCAGGTATAGCATTCTTCTACAGATTTTTGGGCAAGCAATAAATGATGTTTGCTAGATGTTATTATTGATCACTAATTGCTGATTTAAGAAAGTGTTTTACATATCAATAGGCAGTAGTGGGCAAAAATAATTGGGACAAGAATGAAAAATGCTGGGCTCAGAATGATAGTCTGTTATATTTAAAAACATTCAATTGGCAACAGTTATGAGATGAAAATTGTGTGTGATTGATGAAGAAAAAACTAAAACTATGTCCCTTTTTCATACACAGGAAGACCTCAGCCAGGAGGAGGAGGCTGTGGAATGTGCCACACAGGAGGAGGCTGTGGAATGTGGCAGCCAGGAGAAGGCGGGGCTAAGTGTCAGCCAGGAGGAGGCGGGCCTAAGTGGCAGCCAGGGGAAGGCCGGGCCCAGTAGGAGCCTGACCGAATCGCAGGTTCCTCCCCTCCGCCTTCCAAACAAAAGACCCAGGAAGGGGAGTAACGTGCAGGATTCAGCGCTCAGGCTCCTTCATGAGGCTTCTGCGTCCCTCAGAGCCACCCCCACTCCTGAAGAGGCCTTTGCCTGCATGGCTGCCACCAAACTGCAGGGCATGCAGGAGGGCCAACGCCTCCTGTGTGAGGACCAGCCTTGAAAAAAATACAAACCAAAAAAAAATAATATATATATTTTTTGTCAGATGTGACAAATTAAAATATATTGAGGGAATCACGATCAATAATAAAGAAAGAAGTTTGTGAGAAGTCTGTGTGAATATGAGCAGCAAAACTACTTCATTCTTCTAGCATTATAAAGAAGAAGAGAGTGCGCTGTATTAAACTATTTTAAACATTGCAGCCTGACGAAAGTGCTCTATCCATTCCGAACGCTAATTTTACCAGACCGAGCTGTTCCGTCTCTGAATTTCTTCTGAGCATGCATGGCATTTTGTGCATCGGAATTGTCCACACACGGTCGGAATTGACGTGATCGGATTTTGTTGTTGGAAAATTTTATAGCTTGCTCTCAAACTTTGTGTGTCGGAAAATCCAATGGAAAATGTCTGATGAAGCCCACACATGGTCGGAATTTCCGATAACAAGCTCCGATTGCACATTTTCCGTCGGAAAGTCTGACTGTGTGTACAGGGCATAACGCAGCTTTGGCGCCCAGTGATCCTTAAAAGGGGCCTCTTCAGAATGCATCCTTGCTGTCTGATCTGCAGCTCATCCTGTACCTGATCCTGAACCTGTATCTGCTCCAGTGTTACCCGGCTTATCCTGACCTCGCTGCTGTCTCCTGTCCTGACCCCTTGGCTTGCCTTTGACCTGCTCTGTGCTCCTGTTTGTTTGATCTCCTGTTGCCGATTCTGCCTGGACTTTGACCATTCTCTGCCTGCTTCTTCTGTCTGATTGATCCACTGCTGTGACCGGGCTTGTGTGACCCTGCTCCTGCCTACAAGTCCTGCATCTGTGTGCATCTGCCTGCAAGTCCTGCATCCGTGTGCATCTGCCTACAAGTCCTGCATCCATGTGCATCTGCCTGCAAGTCCTGCATCCGTGTGCATCTGCCTATAAGTCCTGCATCCGTGCGCACCTGCTTACAGTCCTGCATCTGTGCGCACCTGCCTGCTACTTCTCAGCGTTCCTGCATCTGCAGCAATCAAGCCTGTTCATTTCTCTGCCAAGCAGACATCATCTCCAGTCAAGCGGACCCTGCAGGCTCTCCTACTCCGCTGTGCTCTGAGGGTCACTGTTCCCACTCCAGTGATCCTGGAACCAGAGCCATAAGAGAGGTCTCCCTCTGCACGTCAGGCTCGCCTCCAAGGTACGTGTCATTATGTCTACCAGCACTATGACCCAAGCAGCATTCCACGACAAGAGATCAAATATGACGTCAGTGAGTCACATCAAATAAAGCAGCAACTATCCGACCTTGGACCCCAGTGCTTCAGGCAAGAAAAATCTGACAGAGATCCAGACTACCCAGTCCCAACCAAACCTTCTACTCCACAAGATACCCAGCGTTCATACAAACAGCAAACACCTGTCTTCACTCCAAGAGGGTATGCAACAAATGGATATGAATGATTAACCCTATGCAAGGGTGAACCCAGCAAGCCTAAAGAAGAGACTTCTATCAGGTATGCCTTTACACCACACCACAAGACACCAGCAGCCTACCCCAATGCCAATCAGGCTACTACAGACAAGTCCTTGGGTAACTAACTCTCTTTTGGCCAAGTTCCTGGCCAAAAGAGAGTTAGTTACCCAAGGACTTGTCAAACTCAGTGATCGCCCTCAACACTACAGGGTATGGAGATCCTCTTTCCAGAGTGCCATTCAAGGTCTAGATCTATCCTGCAGGGAGCAGATAGACCTCCTTGTAAAGTGGCTTGGCAATGATTCTGTTGAACATGCCAAAAGGATCAGAGACATTAACATAAACCACCCTGAGATAGGCCTTACAAACATCTGGAACAGACTGGATAGGTGTTATGGCTCACCAGAGGCTATAAAGAGTACACTGTTTAAAAGGGTAGAGGACTTCCCAAAAATACCTAGCAGAGGTTATCAAAGACTCAGAGAATTCAGTGACCTGAGTATGGAGTTATAAGTTGCTAAAACAGAAGGAGAATTACCTGGCCTTTCTTATCTTGACTCTGCTAGAGGTATTCACTCCTTAGCACAGAAACTTCCTTATGAGTTACACGAAAGATGGATCGCTCATGGCTGTAACTACAAACGAATACACAATGTGCCCTTTCCACCCTTTAGAGAGTTTGTGGACTTTGTAGACAGATAAGCAGGAATGAAAGATGACCCCAGTTTCATGTTTACAGTGTCTTATACTGCTTCTTCTAGCCCTAAGCAACTCAGAGCTCCAGTAGCAGTGCACAAGACTAACATTTCTTCCCACAGATTTGCAGAGTCTCAGCCAGACGATCAAGACAGCGACCCTACTAAGTTCTGCCCTCTGCATAACATGCCACATCCTCTTCTGAAAAGCAGAGCCTTCAGGACAAAGACCATCCAGGATCACAAGGCTTTCCTCCAAGAGAACAACATCTGTTACAAGTGCTGCTCTTCATCCACACACTTCGCCAAAGACTGTAAGGTCAGTGTCAAATGTACAGAGTGTGACAGTACGGAGCACAATGCAGCTCTACACCGAAGACCTACTCCAAGAACCTTCCCACTTGTCCATGAAGACAAGGAGCAAGGCAGGGAGACCAAAGACTGTAGTACAGAGGCAATAGCAATCACTTCAGAGTGCACTGAAGTCTGCAAAGGAAGTATAGGTAGCAGATCCTGCTCTAAAATCTGTCTAGTGAGAGTTTACCCAAAAGGACGCAGAGACAAAGCAGTCAAGCTCTACGTCATCTTGGATGATCAGAGTAATAGGTCACTAGCTAGACCTGTGTTTTTTGACATTCTAAACCTTAAAGGCCCCAGCAGCCCTTACTCCCTTAGGACTTGTGCAGGTATAGTAGAAACGGCGGGGAGAAGAGCTGACGACCTACAAATCAAATCTATAGATGGTAAGACATGCCTACCCTTACCGACAATAATAGAGCACAACTAGATCCCAGACAACAGAATAAATTCCCACACCAGATGCAGCAGCTCACCAGACTCACTTGAACCACATAGCACATCTCATACCAGAACTAGATGATCAGGCTCGGATAATTTTACTCCTAGGAAGGGATATCTTGCAAGTTCACAAAGTAAGAAAACTGATCAATGGTCCTCAAAACACCCCATATGCCCAAAAACTGGATCTTGGGTGGGTCATTATAGGTGATGTCTGCCTTGGAGATGCACACAAACCGACATCCATTAATACCCTGCTCACTAGTACCCTCGAACATGGTCATCCTTCTCTTTTCCAACCCTGTCAAAATCACATCCTCATAAAGGAACTACCACACAACAACTCTGTACCTCTTCCTTTCCTAAGTCCCCTCTATGACAGCAATACCTATGATGGCGACCAAAATGACTTAGGACAGTGTTCAGGAGAAGAAAGGAAGACAACCAGGTAGCAATGTCCATTGAGGATAGGCTCTTCCTAGAGGTCATGGAAATGAGAATGGAGAAAGACGTGACTAATAGCTGGGTTGCACAATCTTCAAAAAAAAAACAGAGATGAAAGAACATTTCCTTTCCATCATGGAGAAAATATTCCAGAATGGTCATGCTGAGAGCCCCAAACCTCAAGGACTCAGAGGAATGCTGGTACTTACCCATATTTGGAGTCTACCACCCTAAGAAGCCAGGACAGATTAGAGTGGTGTTTGATTCCAGCGCCAAGCATGAGGGTGTCTCTCTAAATGATGTCCTTCTTTCTGGCCCTGACCTTAACAACAGACTATTAGGAGTACTTCTCCACTTTTGCAAAGATTCAGTCGCATTCATGGCAGACATATAACTAATGTTATATTGCTTTCTTGTAAAAGAGGAGCACCAAAACTTTCTGAGATTTCTCTGGTTCAGGGACAACAACCCATCTGGAGACATCACAGAATACCACATGAGGGTGCATATATTTGGCAACAGTCCTTCCCCTGCAGTTGCTATATATGGCCTCAGACACTCTGCTAGAGTGGGAGAGTCAGAGTATGGGTCAGATGTCAGACAATTTGTGGACAAGGATTTCTATGTAGACGATTGCTTGAAATCACTACCCACAAATGAAGCTGCAATCAGTCTCCTCAAAAGAACTCAGGCAATACTTGCTTGTTCCAACTTAAGACTCCACAAGATTGCTTCCAACAGTAGGGAAGTTTTAGAAGCCTTTCCTGCTCAAGATCATTCTAACGAGTTAAAATACTTAGATCTAGGCACAGACTCACTTCCCATGCAATGCAGCCTTAGTTTGCTTTGGGACTTAAGATTTGACACTTTTATATTCCAAGTAAACACAGAAGAAAAACCCTTTACCCATAGAGGTTTCCTGTCTACCATAAACAGCCTGTATGAACCTTTAGGCTTTGCAGCACCTGTCACCATCCAGGGTAAAGCACTACTTAGAGACTTAACCTGTGACTCATTAAATTGGGACCACCCTCTCCCCACCGACAGGAAGAACCTATTAAGAAGTCAATGTGACGAAACATGTCGGAGGCGTGGCTGTACGGCAACCCAGCATCTGCTCATAACTTGGGATGCACTGCGCTCTGCACTGGTCGGCTACTATCACCTCGGATTGTTGAGGAGCTAACGAGGGGAGGGGTAAGATTCATATGCTGCATCCCGGGTCCGCCATGACCACCAGTACATTGCAACTAGCAGTCACAAGGAATTTCTGTTTATGTGCCTTTTAACTTTTTTAGAAATGTGAGTACAATGATAGAAGATCTTTTTGTGTAATTCAATAAAAGTTCTTAAACGGTATTACACTATCGGAAGTATGATTTCTTTTCATGGAGACATACCTTTTTGCCTGGTGAGGAGTGTTGATAACTAGAAAAATACATCTGCTGTGGACGCAGCTCCATCCAGTCTGAATAATCCTTTTGGGTATTTTGATAGATTTATCCTCAGTATTCAGCTGCTTTTAGTATTTTGTTTTAATGATCAGCGCTGGTTGATTTTCATTAATTTTATCACTGCATATATGCCGAGCATGAGAGTGCAAGGCATTATTTTCTGGTGAGTGTGGCTCCATATGAGTGGATCACGATCACAGCCGGTGTGGTGAAGGAGTTGTCTTTGACACAGGAAGATTTAGGTTTGAGAGTCACTTTTTGTTACCCACCTTTGAGCATGGACTTTATTTTAGTATTTCATCTTTAATATTGCATGAACTATCTGCAGTTGTTTTGACCTTTTATGTATATTTTTCTTTTGTCACTAAGAGAAATGTTTATGTATTTTGTATTTTTATTTTTTTACTCAATAATTATGATTATACATTATTGAGTTGTTTTGGTAGAGATATAGCACTTACCATGGTCACTTGGTATATGGCTGTTTGGTACAGCTATAGTACTCTCAATTATTATTGTCTTTTGCATCACTGGTTATAATTTATAAGTACTTTATTCACCATTATTTGATTTTTATGGTGTTTATAGCGGCACTATTTTATTTATTTAAAATACGTTTTCACAGTATATTTTTTAAGTTGGCAGCTACAGGTATCACAGTGTAATTAATACCATAGCGCAGTGGTGGTACATCGGGTTTATTGTGCGCGACACTTAATCACCTTTTTTTTATATTTAGAACTATTCCTCTACTTGAGGGTGAGAAACTGCTGACTGACTTGGAAGCCCTAACAACCACAACAATACACAAAATCATCTCCTCTAACTTCGCTTTGAGCGATGGCCTCAAATAAATCGAAATCTTCAAAACTTTTTATTTGAACATCAAATCATGTGGACTACTTTGCTGAACTTTACCAAAGCTTTTCAACCAAGACTCCACTGAACTTATTTTTCTGCAAATGTTTCCACGGCTGTGATGAAACTGGCGCTCACTATCATATATGGTGGTCTTGCCCCTTAGTGCAACGCTTCTGGGCTGACATGTACAAGATTATCTCTAGCATAATGGTAACTGAACTAGTCCCAGATCCCCTTTAGGCCCTACTCAATTTACTGCCTCCTAGCTTAACACGGTTGAACATAAATTATTCCTCCAAGTGACAACTGCTGCCAGACAAACTATTGCGGAAGCCTGGAAGACTAACTCTTTTAATAACATGGTAACCAATAATAGTGTCACTAAGGCCATGATCCACGCTAAACTGGATGCCGTCCCACTAGATAAGGTCGAATATTACACTAAATTGTGGCAACCTTGGGTACACTATTTTCTCCCACTCCCAAATTTGATGATATCCTCCTGCTTCCATGAATTTTTTAGGTGAATTTCCCTCCAATATGATCTGGCCTGTCTACAGAGCAGGCCATGGTCTGGCACTCTGGGTCCCTTTCTCCCCCTTCTTCCCTCCCCTTGCTCCCTTCCTTCTCCTCTTTGTTTTCTTCACCCTCTCTCTACTTTACTTTTCTGTTATCTCCCTTCATCTTACCACTTTTTTGGAAAGGTCATTATGAGACATGAAACTATTGGGTGTTTGATTTGCCCATTCTGCTCCTCAGAGGCAACTTAGTATATTTTGTTAAGTGGTTTCTGTGAACCCTGGAAACCTAAATACTTAGAGGTTTATTGACCCTTTAGTCACATGCCTGGGGGTATGCATAACAGTTTACCTTATTTTGATTTGTCTACTCTACCTGTTATGACTCCAGTCTGAATTCCATTTGTCTGAACCATGACACCCTCAGAATTGTATTGTTCATGTACCTGACGCACATTGTGCCCAACACGGATTTAAGTCACCCCGTGTCTTATACTGATTTTGGTTTTTGTTTGTTCATTTTTTGATTCTTTATATTCAATAAATAATTTGAACAAGAAAATGTAAGTCATTCTTCCATATCCTTTTTTTCCCCTCCCCACATCCAATTATCTTCAAGACCGAAAAAAAAACTCACAATGAACTTATTGCTACTAAAACAATGGAATAAAACTAAAGAATATGGCAACCTACTTAACCAATATTAGCAACCTCTACAGCCTGATCTTCTTTCTAAGATAAAGCAGGCACATTTAGAACTAAATTTATGCTTGACCACTAGGGCTGAAAAATCACTGAGATGGTCAAAATATAGGTTTTTCACAAGAAGGGATAAACCATGTTCCCTAATGGTGAGCAAATTTAACCCAAGACCCTAAGCCCATGCCCTGCCAAGACCTAAACTTAAAAATGGAATGTTCACCCAAAACCCCCTTCAAATCCTCCAAGAATTCCAATCATACTATAGCAAACCATACCAAAAGCCTTTTACTGATATTCGGTCTTCTCTTTAAACATTTCTGGATACACTAAATCCCCCAACTCTTTCTAGACATAATGCCAAACAAATGGAGGAACCCCTCACAAGTGATGATCTTTCCAAGGTCATTAAACGTTAAAAGCACATAAATCTCTAAAACCCAACAGGCTCCCCAATGGCTACTATAAAAATGTACAGAATTGTTAACATCCTGTTTAACCCTACACAGGGGACTCATAGACATGGGGAAGACAACAGGGCCTTTGATAGTGTTATCACTAAACCAGATAAGGAGTCCACAAAAATATCAAACTACAGACCAATCTCCTTGATCAATTGCAATATTAAAATACTTATGAAAACACTTGTGTTATTTCTTAATTCTTTTCTGGAACTTTATATTCACAAAGACTAATCAGGTTTGATTTGACTTCAACATCTGATCAAATACATACTTTGTAAAACTCTAAACTAAGTCTCAGTGGTTCACTCACAGTGGGACTCCCCTGTCCAAAGACAGACAATGATTCTTTCACTTGACCTACATGATGCTTTTGATAAACTATCTTAGAACTACCTATTCTTTGTGCTAGAATCTAAGGGAACTTGCCCCTCTTTCTTGCAGATACTTCAAGCCCTATATCATACCCTAACGGAACAAATTTCACTCAAAGGCTATAAATCAGATCTGATAGCTAATCCAGGAGGAAAAGGACAAGGTTGCTCCTTGACTCTCTCCTTTTTTGCTATTACTATTGCTATTGCCATTCTCAGTAGTTCTGATTTTTAAAGACATTTTATATGGATCGCGGGAACATAGCTGCACACTCTTTCCTGACGATGTCCCCCCCACACAACTATACCCAATTTAATTAAACTCCTGACTTCCTTCTCACTGATATTGATTTTAGAAATGTTCCCATTCAGATGCCCAAGAGAGATTTACTAAAACTTCAAGAATGCACTTCTGCTTTCATATGGGGAAACAAATGACCCAGAATTAACATATTGATTATGTATATTCCTAACAGTAGAGGTGGCCAGGAAATCCCACATCCTAATATACAGTACATAATCAAGCAGCACAAATTGCTCAACTGGGATTCACAACAATTAAGGGCTCAACTTCATATTGGGTTGATATAGAAGCTCTATTTGGCTCAATGGGTTTTATAGTGGCCCTGATGTGGATCCCCAGAAGGTTGCATCATTCAATCCTACTCTGTCCTACTGATTAGGAGTTTGGGGCAGATGTAGGGTTAGTAAAAATCACTGTTTACCCCATATGCCTTTAACGCCTTTATTCAATAATCTTGACACTGGGCTTGTCTCCACACCTTTTAAGTTGTTGGATAAATAAAGGATGGATGCGGATAGGAGACATTTTATCAGGAGATACTTTGCAGATTTATTCCAATACAATCAGCTTATTGCTTATTTTAAGGGCAACCTTAAAAAGGTAATTTGTCCTTCATCATTGATGCCATTCAAGAGTTCCTGCAATACTAGAGATCCAGTGAAGACTACTATATAGACTAATATATGGTCTCCTGATAAATACAGCTTTGGTTGAACCTAATTATTAAACATTGCTACAATGGTATATGGTCCCAACCAGGATAGCTAAGATGATTTTGCAAGCCTCCCCCTGGTGTTTCAGGAACTGTAGCCAGGTAGGCACCATGATCTACATTTGGTGGCAATTCCCGAAAGTGACAAGGTTTTGGATCAGGATTTTTAACCTAAACTGATTGATAACAGGGTAACACATTGCTAGGAAACAAGTGATTGCCCTCTTTCAAAAATTGGATAACAACATTCCTTAAATAAATAATCATTTCTTAGATGGTATTAACCACCAGGATACAGTAGTTAGCAGATATGTAGCATTTTACTGCAGTGCACATGTAGGCATTGCATGTTACCACACAGTAGTGATGCACCAAGCTGCTGTGTTGAGACATGCCTGAAGTTTCACTTTATGCACTTCAAATAAAGTTAAAAAACAGAAAACATTAAACCATAGAAAAACATTAAACTGACATGTGCATCACACCTCCCCTCACCAACTCTCAAAAATTGACAGCTGCCCACATGCTAAAATGGAGCGTTCAGCATGCAGACATTGAGATTGAGCCCTAAAAAGCCTGATGAATCAACCTGCAGGCTTTTATTTTCCTCTTACACCTAAACAAAGTAAACTTTCTGAGGTTAGCAGAGCTTTACTGATTCCTGGATATCCTTAGTATTTTATTAGGTAACAATATTTTCTGCCTGGGGATGTCCTGTAACATATCTGCTAACTGTACAGTTTGCCTGATTTAGAAATTTGTCTTTTGTTTCATAAGAAAAAAATCCTGAACAATTTTTATATCAGCAAAAAAACAATAGGTTCTACTATTTTGCATTGTATAATCATATAGTGAAAATCCTGCAAAGCATTTAGACTAAATAGCAGCCACTTCAAAGAGCAAGAAAGTTAGTAACATTGGTTTGTCACCATTTGCTTCTAGAATAATGATTTTTTTAGTAAAAGAGCTTGAGCTAAACTAATTTATGATGTCCAAATATCCCACCTATATTTCTGCTGAAAATCAATATACTGTTCCTCAATATATCTTAGGAAGTTAGAGTAAGAACACAGCATAAAGCAAAATGCAACAGCTATAAAAGGACTTTGGCAAAAATCCCCTAGGTTAATAACTGGGGTACTGAGGGTGAATTCATTGAAGTCTGCAAAACAAAGATAAGCTTGTAAGTAATTATTTTAAAGTTAACAACTTACTTGCTCTTTGAAGTGGCTGCTGTTCAGTCTAAATGATTTGCAGGATTTTCAGTATATATTTTTGACAAAGAGAAAACAACTCACATAAGTTAATAAGCAAGAACAAGGGGAAAAATCCACTGGACATGCAGTGAATACATTGTAAAGCATTTCTGAGAATTGCATTGCATTTACAGCACAGGAAATGTTGTCATAGCCGGTATGTTAACCAATAGCCTGAATCATGTTTACCAGAAAAGAAATAGTCAAACAAGTTCAAAAGTTGAATGTACAATGTCCTTGTATTGAGTAAATTGGTTTTCACATGTTCTTGTATTAAACTAGAAGTGAAAACTACATGTGGGATTGGAGACAGAAGGTTAAGGACACCATAATCTAAAAGAAAAGAGCAAATAAAGGGTCTGTAACACAAAATCTTCTGGCATTTTATTGCTTTACTAATAAGTGTCATGTGTATGTATCTCTCTTTCTCTCTCCCTTTCATAATATATTGTGGGATTTGACTTAAGGTAGAGGCACAAAGCCAATTTTCTTAGACGAAATGGGTTGTTCATCACAACATAAAGTAATATAAAGCATTCAAGCATCCAGCCACAAGGTAAATGTACAAATGAAAAAACAAGCTTCATGCTCAACTGGGCCTTGCTTAGTCTAGGTATTGAACTAAGTCTTAGGTAAAGTTCCTCTTTTGGGGAACAACAGCAGACAGTGACAGGCTCCTCTAGCACTGACAGTCATGCCATATCCTCAAGCTTTAGGCCTCTGTTAGGATACAAAATGCAGGTATCCAGCAACACCCAGGGTGACCAGATTGGTATGCTACATTTTCGGAAGCTGGGACCAGATTGTGTATGATTAAAGTA
This sequence comes from Lithobates clamitans, assembly GCA_037952925.1. Taxonomy (NCBI): domain Eukaryota; kingdom Metazoa; phylum Chordata; class Amphibia; order Anura; family Ranidae; genus Lithobates; species Lithobates clamitans. Next base: position 41,176 of record JBBGZY010001063.1, read on the forward strand.
AGATTTATTAATAATGAATCAAAAACTCATCCAACACCAGTAAACAGTATACTAGGTAAAAGTGAAAATATACGTGAACCAAGTGACAAAATACATAACTAGCAAACTAATTATAATACAATATACACAATCTAAAGTAAAATGGGAACATATATGAGGTAGTAGAGTAGAGGATGCAAGTACTGGACAGGAACAGGATCATGGTAGGAATCAGGATCAAGGTCAAGAGCAGGATCAGGAACACAGCATCAACAACCAGTTATATGGCACACAGACAAAACACTGAGGTGCTAAGGGAAGTTAGAGAACTAGAGGAGGGGTATATACCTTCCCAGCAGCCAGCATCAGGTGAAGGATTACTTGGATCTGCTGAATACTGCTGACTAGTGGGAGACACCAGCTTTTTTACAGTTAAATTAGCATAACAAAGCTATAGAGGAATAATTTTTATGGCTAAAGTTCAATTTTAATGCATATAAAACTGTTTACTTTCAAGACATAAGAAATGTATTTCTTCTATTTGGCTATTTACAATGCAGTGGTAAGGGTTATTATAGCATTACATTTTATACAAGCCTGACCCAACTGGGAATGCAGTCACATTCTAATTCTAAAATTGCTTGCAAGTTAGTGTTCTGCAAGACCAGATAAGCTTTAATGCTTGAGTTTTGAATTTGGCCTTGCTACTTGAAAAATTTAAACTTTTTTTGTAGCCAAACATTTTGAAGTATATAAAAAAACATTTGGCCATTGACCCTTTTTAAGGTTAAACTCCAGATATGGATTTTTTTTTCACAGTTAAAATTTGTACATATCCTATACCTGGCCAATTAATGTGCAAGTGAAGAATTGCTGTAGTAGTCATCACTACTCAAATGAGCCTCACTGTCTTGCAGGTCCTGTGTTAAGTGTCTGCCCTGTTGCAGAGAATCACAGTGGGTCGCCTGCTCGGCACAGTCACCACTCAGAGAATGCCTTACATATTTCTCAATAAATGCAAAGCTATCATTAATTGGAGGAATTGGAGATTGTAATGTCATTGCCCCACATTTCCACCTCATACAACCATAAGGTAATAATGGTAAAACGTACCCTCCATGTTTCATTGTCAGTAATCAATTTAAAGGGACAAAATGTCAATTTAAACAGATTGAAAATTACTTTTGAAATCAGGTTAACATGTTAAAGCTTATATAAGATTTTAATGATTAGGTTTACATATAAAAATCAGTTCCTGTATTTCATTTACAACAGATATTCTTTTAAACAAATCTGTACTTTTATGGTAAAGTAACACGTTTGGAACATAGTAGGCCATCTAATGATACTTCTTTTCATGTGCTCGCTTCAACCCCAAGGGACAAAAATATACTGCCTGTTCATGAACAGGCTAAAGTATACTGAATAGTATTTTAATTCTGAGTGATTCATAACACACATAATATAGGACAATATTTGGCTGAACACGTATTATTTGGTTGGGTGTGCCATCTTACTAGAGCTGATCATGGAAAGCAATTTAATGCAAGCATATTATGGAGATGGGGGGTGGAGGTAAAGGAGGCAGAGAGGAAAAGTCACTGGTAGAAGACACAGAGTGAGAAATGATATAAACCTCGGGAGAAAAAAGGAAGAGGCAAAACAAAGGAAAATCTGAACTAAAGATAAAATACTTTTCCTGACAGACTCCATGGCAGTCTATGTATGGGTTAACCCCGCCTCCTCCCCAATGCTATAGGACCCCATTCCCATAAATTTGAGCTCACCGCTAGAGACTGTGTTCCTTTTTTGTCCTCCTCCATGGACCTACATCACATCTGATCCTGTACGACGTGCTGTCATGATGATTTCTGCTCCTGATACTAGCTATGCGGTGCAGCCCGGGGCCAAGCCATGGGTGGGCGAGTGGTTTTCAGGCATAAGATATCCCTATGGAAGAATGGAGGTTGCCTGTGTATCCCCAGGATGGGCGTCTGACAATTTCATCACAGCTGGCAAGATCTGCGGTCTTTTCATTTACTTCATGGCAGCTGTTTTTGTTGTCTATGTGTCTGGTATTCCCCCTTCTCCTGTTAGCTGTTTTTGGCCCCTCATGGTGCCTGGAATGCTTCTGCAAAGGTATGGGCAGATGAGGGGGAGGGGCCAAAATTCTTTATAATAAAAAAGAATGCGTTAAATATTTGTTTTCGCATTCCCCCTCTCTTTTTATTCCTCCAGACCTTCCAGATCAGACTGCCAAAGTTTGGTCCAAGACGACAGAGACCTTGCCAGGCCACAACATCACCACTCATCATCCAGGTTCAGACACGACTCTCCATCTGGGACCCACCAGCAGAGGAGATGTTCCCATTCCTCCTCCAGACACCGCACCCACCACCATGACAGCCACGCTGATCGCAGAGCCTGCTGGGCATGTGGGACTCGAGTCCTGGAGGACAAATCGTTTGTGATCTATGCTATGCCCGGGCGGTTGGGGAAAAAGATGCGGAAAACCAAAACATGATGTCTCTTGTTCAGTGTGTGGTGCAACAATCCCTAAAGGAGTGGGGTACATCCCGCATATGGAGCCAGTCCACCACCCTATCTGGCTCCCTGGCTGACGAGGCCCAGGAGGATCCGGGCCCATTCCAGCCCTATAATGCCTCCCCTCATTCCTTGCACAGCAAGATGGAGGGAGATGAGTTTGTCGGAGGTTTTGACTACACCTTGGTTTCCCCACTAATTAAGGCAGTCAAAGAGGCCCTTAAGTGGCAAGAGGCTTCTACTCCCCTGGCTAAGCAGAGGAAGTTCTTTAAACATTTGGGGAAGGAACGTCCCAATTTTCAGCTCCTTTCTGAATTGAAGGATATCATTGATGAGGAGTGGAGCAAGGTAGATAAGAAGACCTCAATGGCAAGCAAAACCTCCAGATTGTACCCCTTCAAGGCTGAGGAAGTGAAACATCTGGAAAATTCTCCCCTCGTAGATACAGCTCTGATGCATCTGGCCAAACACATCACTCTTCCCTTGGAAGGTGCTGTTTCTTTCAAAGATGGCCTTGAAAGCAGGATAGATCAAGACATTAAGAGGATTTACGGGCTGGCCGGTATGGCTTGCAAACTCGCCTTGGCCCTTGCGGCCATGTCCAAGGCCATGGAGGCTTGGACAGAGAATGTGGACTCCATGCTCAGAGGAGTCTCAGTAGAACTAGCCAGAGGCTCGGCAGTCCAGGAGCTGAAGCTGGCAGTGGCCTTCCTGGGGGAGGCTTCGATCAACCTTATCCATCTGTTGGCCAGGACTATGCTCTCTTAGGTCATGGCCAAGTGGGCCTTGTGGTTGCGCCCTTGGTTTGCCCAGACGGGTTGGGTGGGGACTCGTCTGCTTCTCTTCCGGTGCGTTGGTTTAATCACCTGTTATCATTATTTCAATATTGCACATGTATAATGTTTGATATCTTCACAATTATTCTAACCTTGATATATTTTAGATGTGTATTAGGTCATCTATGCACTTTAGACTACCCATTCAAATTTCAAATTGTCACTAACGCTGCACCATCACTTTCCCAACACCACAGCGGTCTCCTATGTGAAGAGGCAAGGAGGCACTCGAAGCTTCACCTTGCTCCAAGAAGTCGAGCCTATTATGTCTTGGGCTCAGAGAAACCTGGCCAATATTTCAGTGGTCTTCATCCCCGGAGTCCAGAACGTCCAAGTGGACTTCCTGTCTCGCACACAGTTGGACAAAGAGTGGTCCCTTCATGCACAGACGTTCAAATGGATCCTGTCCTTGGGAGTTATTCCCGAAGTAGATCTATTTGCATCCCCCTGTAACGTCAAGATCAAGAAGTAATATGCCCCGTACACACGGTCAGATTTTCCGATGGACAATGTCCGATCGGAGCATGTTGTCGGAAATTCCGACCGTGTGTAGACGCCATCGGACATTTTCCATCGGATTTTCCGACACATAAAGTTGGACAGCAGGAGATAAAATTTTCCGACAACAAAATCCGATCGAGTCAATTCCGACCATGTGTGGCCTGTTCCGACGCACAAAGTGCCACGCATGCTCAGAAGAAATTCCGAGACGGGACAGCTCGTTCTGGTAAACTTAGTGTTCGCAATGGATACAGCACTTTCGTCATGCTGCAATGTTAAAAATGGTTTAATACAGCGCACTCTCTTCTTCTTTATAATGTGACAAGAATTAAGTAGTTTTGCTGCTCATATTTACACACACTTCTCACAAACTTCTTTCGTTACTATTTATCGGGATTCCCTCAATATATTTTGATTTCTCACATCTGACAACATATTTTTGTATATTTTTTTTTTTTTTTTGCCTTTAATGTAGAATCTTTTTTTGTGTTTCTCTTTTTTTTTTTTTTGGTGATTTTGATTTGTACTCCCGAAAATGTTTGTGTGTTTTTTGTGACAAGTTCCCACAACACCATTGATATGTTGTTCTATTTAATCTGTAGGAGATTGTTTGGTGTTGTTGTCCCTTGTTAATTTCAAATTTTATGTTAGAAATGTACCTGAATCGTCACCAACAAACTGTCCTTTTTGGATGAAAACACACACAGGAGAGTAGAATTTACCTAAAACTCACAACTATAAAAAAACAAAGAGGGAGGCAACGCTGGAGAAACTGCAGAAGTGGGCGAAGCCTTGGACCCCCAGGGCAGACATCAATTATTTAAAAGCAAAATTGGTGGCCTGAGGAGTCCATATCTAAGGGAGGGCAGTCTCGTCCAGAAGTCCCAGAGATCCGGAAAGCAGCAGATGACATCTGTGTCCCCAGGCTGTGGTCATACAAGAGACTGCAGCTTTTGTCAGACCAGACTGAACCCAGGGCAATCACTCTTTGGTCTTCCTTCCACACTTCCTTACAGGCTTTGGCTGTGGTGGTGGAGTTGTGGCAGCAGGAGGAGGAGGAGGAGGATCGTCGATCTCAATGACATCCGTCTTGGGTGTCAGTTCCCCACTCTCCCCCTTATGTAGGACTTTATAAATCAGGTCATCAGAGAGCTTGCATTGGCCCTCCTGCATGCCCTGCAATTTGGTGGCAGCCATGCAGGTAAAGGCCTCTGCAGGACTGGGGAAGGCTCTGAGGGACGCAGAAGCCTCCTGGATCAGCCTGTATGCTGAATCCTGCACAGGACTGGGAGTGGCCTTCCTGGCCCTTTTGTATGGCAGGTGGAGGGGAGGGACCTGAGACTCAGTCAGGCTGCGACTGGTTCCTGGCTTCTCTTGGCTGACACTTAGCCCCGCCTCCTCCTGGCTGCAACTAATCCCCGCCTCCTACTGGCTGACACTAATCCCCGCCTCCTCCTGGCTGCCACATTCCACAGCCTCCTCCTGGCTGAGGTCTTCCTGTGTATGAAAAAGGGACATAGTTTTAGTATTTTTTACATCAATCACACACAATTTTCACCTCCTGACTGCTGCAAATCGAATGTTAACAAATATAACAGACTATCCTTCTGAGCTAAGCATTTTGCATTCTTGTCCCAATTTTGGGTGCCCACTACTGTCTATTGATATGTAAAACACTTTTTTTAATCAGCAATTAATGATCAATAATAACATCTAGTTTACATCATTTATTTATTGCCCAGAAATCTGTAGAAGAATGCTATACCTGACTCCAGCTGGGCTCCTCCACTTCTTCCTGGCTGGAAGGCCCAGGTTGGACATCGGAAGCCTCAGCTGGGATGGAAGGAAGCGTGGAAGGAAGAGTGGAGAGGGATTCCCTGACTTCAGTGTGGTCTGACAGAAATCGCAGCCTCTCGTAGTACCACAGCCTGGGGACATAAACGTCATCTGCTGCAGCTCCGGATCTCTGGGAATCTGTGACCTTCTTGGGCTCCCTAAGATACGTGCTCCTCAGGCCACCAATTTTAGCTTTTAAATAAGGGACGGTTGCTGTGGGGACCACTGGCTTCACCAACTCCAGCAGTTTCTCCAGCGCTGCCTGCCTCTTCTGTTTGTGGTTATAATGGGGGTGTCTCACTTGCCACAGACAGGGTAGCTCCCTGTATTTGTCAATAAACAGGGCCAGGAAATTGTGGTCGTTGAACCCATCCATTTTCTCTGCAAGACACAACACAAGACAAACCCTAATGTCAGGCCAAACTCCCCTAATCTTGTTACAATATAGGCTTCCATTTCGAAGCAGTATAGGCCCAAGTTTAGATCCTACCTTCGTTAGCATGATCGGTGTCTCCGATGCTCCTTTCTCCGCTCACAGATCGTACGTAAGACACGCGCGTGTTACGATTTATACACACTGCGCATGCGTATAACTCCGCCCGCCCCTGACGTTCTTTCTAGTCTATTCCCCGCCCCTTTTCGTTCGGCGCAGTGGGGGAAGAGCACATGGCGGATAGACAGCAGGATCGTGCTAATTGTAGCAACGAGGAGGAGGAGGAAAGGCAGGAGCCTGAAACGTCCTGATCCAGAAGGAGATTAAAGGACTCAAATACGTCCTTTGGGGAGATGTTGAAGATGGTGGACATCCTGAAGAAGGCCGACTATGATGGAAAGTATGGGCCTTACTCCAACCCCAATGTCCGAAAGGCCAAGATCATGGCGAAAGTGGTCAGGAGTCTGCACCGGAAATTCGGGGTACGACGATCGAATGATCAGCTCAGGAAGCGGTGGTCGGACCTGAAATTACGAGAACATGAGCAGTACAGAAAGATCCTGAGAGTGCTGCAAAAAAGTAAGTAGTTGTGCTGTGTTCCTATTCTTTTTGGGTTTATTACGTTTGTGCTGCTCCATGTGCTTTTAGGAACTGTTGTACAGTTTAAAATGGCAACTTTCATGTTCATAGGCACATTATTCGTTCGGATCACACATTTTTATTTCGGACTATAAAATACCATTGTTTAGCCCATATGCATTTGGCCACCATTTTGACGCCCTATACTTGGCTTCAAAGAATTGGGTTGTGTAGATGGATTTGTTACTAGAATGAAATGCAAACTAGATTCTGTGTAAGGAGAGGACACTCAGCAGCTGTTTTCACATCTGGACACTGGAGCACTAGTGTGGGACAAAAGAACACCATTTTTATTAGGGGGGCCACACAGGTGCTCCAGTGTATACTATAGGGGGGTCTCCATCTGTGAAGCTTGTACTAAACAGGTAAAGTATTGCAGCTTGACAAAGGACACTAAAAAAGCTACATCTTAGAACTCGGCTAAAATAGATAATTGTACCCCACTTCCAAGCAATGTTTCATCTTTAGAGTTCTGACATTAAATATCTGTGTGCTAATTATACCATTTTTGTTTTACATAGGGGAGAAAAGACTCGGAGGACACCCCTCATCCGAGGAGACCAGAGCCCCCCCTCTGGAAGAAGGGGAAATCCCCCCAACACAAGATGAGCAGGAGGAAGAAGACGTGGTGAAACTAGTCACCACAACAGGTGAGTTTGCAACCACAGGCTCAGCTAAGAGATGGATGGCGGCATTTTTTTGGAAACCTAATTTATTTTGGGGTTCCTCTCTTTTTAGGTGATCGTGAGGTTGTGGATGAAGATCCTTTCACATCCGAAAGTGCCCAGATCCTGATCGGGGAGATCATGGGGTGTAATTTACAATTGGAAATCATCAAGCAAAACATCAATGATGTTATTCCAAAATATAAAAACATCATTGATGTTTTGGGGCGAGTTTAAAACCCCTCCAAATCACTTTCTTCTTTTGTGTGCTACAATGTGCGAAATGTTTTTGTGATTTTTTCCCAAAGCCAAATTTGGAGGATGCACACAGTGTGTCAACATGAGCTATCTGCCATCACGGGAGATCAATGGACGCGTTTTGGGGGTGCAACCCCTTCCTCAATAATAAAGTAGCAGTGAGGAAGGGCTTTCTCCCCCAAAACACGTCCCTTGATCCCCCCTAATGGCAGATAGCACATGTTGACATTGGGAAATTTGTGTGCATCTTCCAAATTTGGCTTTTCCAGGGGTGATTTCACCCCATCTGAATGCTATATCAAACACAGTTCCTAAATACTCATGTCTGATATTGCCTTCCAGTTCTACCAAATGTGAACTTTGTAAGATCAAGATTTGTGTCTTTCTTGTGGGTTTTACACAGGCCTGTTTTCTATAAAATGCACATTTTGATTTTGGATAATGACACCACAAAAATTGTTATACAACAAATATGTTGGTTTGTCAGAAAAACCTTTGGTAAGTGCACATGTGATTGTGCAGGTATTAAAAAGATTGTTCATCAAGAATGTGTGGATTATTGTCTCAACGCTACAACACTTTTGGGGTGATGTAATTGTTGTTTTATGAGAAAATGGGGGTAATTTCCTAAGGGCAAATCCACTTTGCACTACAAGTGCAGTTTCAGTGCAGTTGCAAGTGCACTTGTAGTGAAAAGTGTCCTTGCATTTAGTAAATAACAGCCAACAGTGCTTTGTATAAGGTTACACAATCACCACATTTTCTGGACTCCACACATTTCTGTCAGGGTCAGCTGAAACAAACACAAGCAGTAAATGTCCACAAAGAAGAGCCTGGGGGGAGATGCCTGTCGAGAACTTGAGGTCTTGCAGGCTTCTCCCTGTGGCCAAATACCGCAGGGTAGCGATGAGCCTCTGCTCCGGAGTGATGGCTTGCCTCATGCAGGTATCCTGCCTGCTGATATAGGGGGTCAGCAAGGCCAACAAACGGTGAAATACGGGGTCCGTTATCCTGAGAAAGTTCCTGAAATCACCAGGATTATTCTCACGGATCTCACAGAGCAAAGGCATATGACAGAACTGGTCACGCTGAAGCAACCAATTCTTGGTCCATGAACTCCTCTCCACCCTGTTCATGGACTGGACTTGTGTCAAGGTCAGGACCCCAACACCAAGCCACCACACAGCACGGACTCTACGAGGAGTACGCATACGAAACATGGCTAGAAAACGGTCGGCTGCTCAGAACGAAGTAACAGAACGCACTGAAGAACAGCAAGGCCTGTGAAGAGCGACCTGAAAACCAGTAACGAACGAACAAGAATACAATGACTACCTAAAGTCACGCGGAACTTGCTGCACGCACTGAAGAGCAGATACAAACCCACAAGCACAAACTGAACGGCAGAAAACGATCTGAAAGCCACGAGTCTGAAAAAGCGTGAATCGTCTCTCAAAAAACTTTTACTAACACGAGATTAGCAAAAGGAGCCCAAAGGGTGCCGCGCTTGGTTCTGAACCGGCCTTTTCTAGTCTCGTCATACGTGGTGTACGTGACCGCGTGGTTGTCGATCGGAAATTCCGACAACTTTGTGCGACCGTGTGTAGGCAAAACAAGTTTGAGCCAACATCCGTCGGAAAAAATCCTAGGATTTTGTTGTCGGAATGTCCAAACAAAGTCCGACCGTGTGTACGCCCTATTACACTCGGGGCCTGTTGCAGCCAGGCCTTTGGAATAGATGCCCTGACAGATCAGTGGACAGATGCCCTGACAGATCAGTGGAGCTTCAACAGGGCATACGCCTTTCCCCCGCTTCCAATCATCCTCAGGTTCCTACAGATACTCCAAGCGAAAGTGGTGGAGGTGGTGGTGATAGCACCTTACTGGCCGAACAGGCCATGGTCTCCCCTTCCAGGATCCAGTGCCTCTTCCTCTCAGGCCAGACCTTCTTTCTAAGGGGGCAGTCCTGCACCCTTGTCCGGCATTACTGAGACTGATGGTCTGGTTCTTGAGAGGGAGAGACTGGAAACTCTCAGGCGCGCATCAAGAATAATTTCCACGATCATATGGGTCAAGTTTGTCGAATTCTCATCTTCTGTGGGCACATCATTCAGAGATCCAGGAATTCAGGATATCCTCAGCTTTCTTCAATCCGGCCTAGTTCTGTCTCTATCCATCAGCTTCCTCAGGGTCCAAGTCTCAGCCTTGTCAGCCTTCTCCTGTACATCATGGGCTGTTCACTCTCTAATCCGGCAATTCTTCCGTGGGGCAACGAGACTCAATCCCTAAAGAAAACCAAGATTTCCCAAATGGGATCTTCCCCTTGTTCTTGATTCACTATCTAATCTCAGTACAGCAGGATTGGCTCCGCTTTCTATCAAAGACCTTTCTGCAAAAAATCACCTTCCTAATTGCCATCACTTCGGCCAAATAGGTTTCTAAAAATTGGGTCCTTGGGTCATGAAGAACTATTCTTGACTTTCTTCCCGGACCGGGTGGTCCTTATCCCTATTCTCGGCTCAAACCTGAAAGTCACTTCAGTGTTCAATGAGAACCAAGAAATCATCCTACTTCGATTTGGGGTTCACCAAAGTTCATTCTCCGGATGTAGGCGAAATACTGAAGGAATATCTGCAAGCTACTTCCTCCTTTAGACGCTCTGACTACCTGTTTGGCTTGCACTCCGGCAAGAAAACAGAGGGAAGCGAGCTTCGTCCAGAATGATTGCAGCTTGGATCGTTCAATCCATACAACAGGTTTACAGGGCTAAGGGCTTGGCTCCTTCAGAGGCGGTGACAGCACATTCCACCAGGGGTATGGCGGCTTTGTGGGCAGCAGCCTGGCATGTGGCTCCTGACGTAATCTGCAAAGCAGCCTCATGGGCTTCCATTAATACTTTTATGTCACATTACTGTATAGAACCTGCTTCTCTATCTTCTGTGAACTTTGGTTTAAAAATCCTGTCGGTTGACGGGCCAAATTAAATTTCTTGATCAGCATACCCACCCATGTGGTCTGGCTAGTTATTTCCCACATGTAGCCTGCCATGGAGTCTGTCAGGAGAACAGAAAAATTATTATCAAATACTTACCGTAATTTTCCTTTCCTGATGGACTTCATGGCAGATGGAGTTCCCACCCATGGCTAGTTACGGAATGCAGTCTCTAGCGGTGAGTAGGGATGAGCTTCGTGTTCGAGTCGAACCCATGTTCGACTCGAACATCGGCTGTTCGACCGTCCGTCGAATTGCGAACGATATGGGCCGTTCGCGCCAAATTCGTGTGGCGCGTCACGGCCCATAATTCACTGCGGCATCGCAGTGCATTGCTGGCTGATGATTGGCCAAGCATGCACTATGACCCGCATGCTTGGCCAATCACAGCGCCGCCTGAACAGAGAGCCGTAATTGGCCAAAGCCAAGGAGGCTTTGGCCAATTATGGCTCAGGGGATTTAGTACACGCCCCACACTATATAAGGCCGCCTGCACGGCGGCCCTGTGTAGTGTGTGTTCCGGCGTTGAAAGAGATAGACAGAGAGACAGTGTTTGATTTGAGTTAGATAGATTAGGCAGAACAGTCAGTCAGTTAGCTGCACTTACAGTGTATTGTGTATATATATGCATCCCAGGTGTTGCATATATATATATACACTGTATTCAGTTTAGCTAGATCCGTTCCTGTTATCTTCTATCTAGACTATTTACATTCAGTGCAGTGTGTCCTGCTCACAGTGTTCAGCTAGATCCGTTCCTGCTATTTACATTCAGTACAGTGCTTCCTGCTCACAGTGTTCAGCTAGATCCGTTCCTGCTATTTACATTCAGTGCAGTGCGTGCTGCTCACAGTGTTCAGCTAGATCCGTTCCTGCTATTTACATTCAGTGCAGTGCGTGCTGCTCACAGTGTTCAGCTAGATCCGTTCCTGCTATTTACATTCAGTGCAGTGCGTCCTGCTCACAGTGTTCAGCTAGATCCGTTCCTGCTATTTACATTCAGTGCAGTGCGTCCTGCTCACAGTGTTCAGCTAGATCCGTTCCTGCTATTTACATTCAGTGCAGTGCGTGCTGCTCACAGTGTTCAGCTAGATCCGTTCCTGCTATTTACATTCAGTGCAGTGCGTCCTGCTCACAGTGTTCAGCTAGATCCGTTCCTGTTATCTTCCTACTGACAGGCAGGCTTGTCTGGTTACAGTATATAAAGCTACCTGAAGAAAATTACAGGTGTTCTTTTTGATCCTATTAGTACCACGGTCAGGCAGCTAGACTATTTACATTTAGTACAGTGTGTCCTGCTCACAGTGTTCAGCTAGATCCGTTCCTGTTATTTACATTCAGTGCAGTGTGTCCTGCTCACAGTGTTCAGCTAGATCCGTTCCTGCTATTTACATTCAGTACAGTGCGTGCTGCTCACAGTGTTCAGCTAGATCCGTTCCTGCTATATACATTTAGTGCAGTACGTCCTGCTCACAGTGTTCAGCTAGATCCGTTCCTGTTATCTTCCTACTGACAGGCAGGCTTGTCTGGTTACAGTATATAAAGCTACCTGAAGAAAATTACAGGTGTTCTTTTTGATCCTATTAGTACCACGGTCAGGCAGCTAGACTATTTACATTTAGTACAGTGTGTCCTGCTCACAGTGTTCAGCTAGATCCGTTCCTGTTATTTACATTCAGTGCAGTGCGTCCTGCTCACAGTGTTCAGCTAGATCCGTTCCTGCTATTTACATTCAGTGCAGTGCGTCCTGCTCACAGTGTTCAGCTAGATCCGTTCCTGCTATTTACATTCAGTGCAGTGCGTGCTGCTCACAGTGTTCAGCTAGATCCGTTCCTGCTATTTACATTCAGTGCAGTGCGTCCTGCTCACAGTGTTCAGCTAGATCCGTTCCTGTTATCTTTCTACTGACAGGCAGGCTTGTCTGGTTACAGTATATAAAGCTACCTAAAGAAAATTACAGGTGTTCTTTTTGATCCTATTAGTACCACGGTCAGGCAGCTAGACTATTTACATTTAGTACAGTGTGTCCTGCTCACAGTGTTCAGCTAGATCCGTTCCTGTTATTTACATTCAGTGCAGTGTGTCCTGCTCACAGTGTTCAGCTAGATCCGTTCCTGCTATTTACATTCAGTACAGTGCGTCCTGCTCACAGTGTTCAGCTAGATCCGTTCCTGCTATTTACATTCAGTGCAGTGCGTGCTGCTCACAGTGTTCAGCTAGATCCGTTCCTGCTATATACATTTAGTGCAGTACGTCCTGCTCACAGTGTTCAGCTAGATCCGTTCCTGTTATCTTCCTACTGACAGGCAGGCTTGTCTGGTTACAGTATATAAAGCTACCTGAAGAAAATTACAGGTGTTCTATCCCAGCTTAGTGCAGCTACAGGCCATTAGTATGTCTGGAAGGCCAAGAAGGAGAGGCAGACAGTCACAAGCCAATAAGAGAGGGCAAGCAGGCTCTGTGTCTAGTGCTGGTCGTGGAGACGGTGCATCCTCATCAGCACGTGGCCATGGGACACGCTTGGCCTTTTTTTCGGCAGCTGGCCGTGTTGAGCCGCAACATGCGGAAGACTTGGTCGAGTGGATGACCAAGCCGTCCTCATCCTCCTCATCCTCTCTCACCCATGCCCAGGGTGCTTTGTCTGGCAAAGCAGCGGCCTCTTCCCTCAGCTCAATGTCATCAGTGACTCCTTCCCTAGCCCCACCATGTCCTCCTGAGGATTCCCTCGAACTGTTTGACCACAGTGTTGGGTACATGCTCCAGGAGGATGCCCAGCGTTTGGAAGGCTCTGATGATGATACTGAGCTCAATGAAGGCAGTAACATGAGCACGGACAGAGGGGGTGCCCAAGAAGGACAGCAATCTGGCAGTCATGCTCCCCCTGCTGCAGCATACTGCCAGGTTTGCTCCAGTGATGAGGAGGGAGGGGATGATGAGGTCACTGACTCAACGTGGGTGCCTGATAGGAGAGAGGAGGAGGAGGAGGAGGAGGAGGAGGAGGAGGAGGAGGTGGCACATCACCAACTAGGCAGGATGCCCTCCAGGGGCCAGCCTAAGGGCAGCACATTGACTGCATCACACCCCAAAGCTCCACATGTGCAGGGCGCTGCAGTCTCTGCGCGTTATTCAAAAAGTTCTTTGGTGTGGGCCTTTTTTGAGACGAGTGCATCAGATCGCACCGCTGCTATTTGCAATATATGTCTCAAGCGTATCTCGCGTGGCCAAAACATCTCCCGCTTGGGTACCACATGCTTGACCAGACATATGTTGACCTGCCATGCAGTTCGTTGGCAAGCGTATCTAAAAGACCCACACCAAAGAACAAAGACGATCTCTCCTTGCTCCTCATCAGCTGAGATTTCCAACCCCACTAGACCTTCAGTCCTCTCTGCGACCTGCAGTGAGAGGAATGAAGGTGTAGAATTAGGTGTGTCACAGCCAAGTACTTATGGGCAATCTGCTTTTGGTACACCGACGTCAGATTGTACCAGGCAAATTTCCCTGCCCCAGCTGCTGCACCGCCGAAAGAAGTTTGCTCCCAGCCATCCACATGCCCAGCGGTTGAATGCTAGCTTGGCAAAATTGCTAGCACTTCAACTGCTGCCTTTTCAGTTGGTAGACTCTGCCCCCTTCCGTGAGTTTGTGGAATGTGCGGTTCCTCAGTGGCAGGTACCCAAACGCCACTTTTTCTCACGGAAGGCGATTCCGGCTCTCTACCGGCATGTGGAAGGCAATGTCCATGCCTCGCTGGACAGGGCGGTCAGCGGTAAGGTGCATATTACCGCTGACTCATGGTCCAGCAGGCATGGACAGGGACGTTACTTAAGTTTCACGGCGCATTGGGTGACTCTGCTGGCAGCTGGGAAGGATGCAGGACAAGGTGCAGTAGTGTTGGAGGTTGTTCCGCCACCACGCCTCCAAAATGCTGATTGTGACACACCTCTCTCCTCCACCCCCTCCTCTTCTTCTTCCTCCATGGCCTCTTCCTCGGAACCAGCGGTGCTCCGTAGGCGTTCAAGGGGCTACGCAAGTACGCAGGCCAAAAGATGCCATGCGGTGCTTGAGCTGGTGTGCTTGGGGGACAGGAGCCACACTGGGGCAGAGGTTCTGTCAGCTCTGCAGGGGCAGGTTCAGAGGTGGTTGACGCCACGCCAACTTAAGGCAGGAATGGTGGTTTGCGACAATGGCACCAACCTCCTCTCTGCCCTCCGACAGGGACAACTGACCCATGTGCCCTGTTTGGCTCACGTCCTTAACTTGGTGGTGCAGCGGTTCTTGGGCAGGTACCCGGGCTTACAGGATGTCCTGAGGCAGGCCAGGAAAGTCTGTGTGCATTTCCGCCGGTCATATAATGCCAGTGCTCGGCTGACGGACCTCCAAAAGGAGTTTAACCTGCCCAAGAACCGCCTAATCTGTGACATGCCCACCAGGTGGAACTCGACGTTGGCCATGCTGCAGCGGCTGCACACGCAGCAGAGGGCCATCAATGAGTACCTGTGCGACTATGGCACCAGGACAGGGTCAGGGGACCTTGGTTTTTTTTCCCCACGCCAGTGGGCCATGATCAGGGATGCATGCACTGTCCTGTCACCATTCGAGGAGGCCACGAGGATGGTGAGCACTGACAGTGCATGCATCAGTGACACTGTCCCCCTTGTCCACCTGTTGGAGCACACGCTGCGTGGGATAATGGACAGGGCACTTGAGGCAGAACAGAGGCAGGAAGAGGAGGACTTCCTTAGCTCTCAAGGCCCCCTTTATCCAGACAGTGTTCCTGCGTGCCCGCCGATCACACAGGAAGAGGACGAGGAGGAGGAGGAGGAGGAGGAGGAAGATTGTGTCAGTATGGAGGTGGAGCCTGGCACTCAGCATCAGCAGTCTTTAAGGGATCAGTCCCAAGGAACACATGGACTTGTACGTGGCTGGGAGGAGGTGGCTGCGGACGTTGTTGTCCTTAGTGACCCAGAGGACTCCGGACCGAATGCCTCAGCAAACCTACGCTGCATGGCCTCCCTGATCCTGCAAAGCCTGCGTAAGGATCCTCGTATTCGTGGTATCAAGGAGAAGGACCAATACTGGCTGGCAACCCTCCTTGATCCACGTTACAAGGGTAAGGTTGCGGACCTTATCTTGCCATCGCAGAGGGAGCAGAGGATGAAACATCTTCGGGAGGCCTTGCAGAAAGGTCTGTGCAACGCGTTCCCAGAGACTGGGAGGTTACAAACTCCTGTTTCTGGACAACGTGTTGCTGAGGCTTCGGTCAGTCAAAGAAGGAGCGGTGGAGAAGGTGGCCGTCTGACCGATGCGTTCAGACAATTTTTTGGTCCGCAGCCCCAAGGTATGATCGGTTCCAGCAACCATCGCCAGCGTCTGTTTTACATGGTGCAGGAATACCTAGGGGCAAGATCAGACTTGGACACCTTTCCCACCGAAAATCCTCTGGGTTACTGGGTCTTGAGGATGGATCACTGGCCAGAGCTTGCACAGTATGCAATTGAGCTACTGGCCTGTCCTGCATCCAGCGTTCTTTCGGAACGCACATTCAGTGCTGCTGGAGGCGTGGTAACCGATCACAGGGTGCGTCTGTCCACCGACTCGGTCGATCGGCTGACCTTCATAAAAATGAATCAGTCTTGGATCACCACCAGCTACCAAGCACCTGATGCAGATGTAACCGAATAATTTTTTTTGAAATCTCAGATCCCTTCAAAGACTGCCTATGCTGATGCTGAGTGACTATCCCTGAGTAATTATCCTCTTCCTCCTCAATCATCACGCTGATAGCTTGTAAGAACATTTTTGGTTCTGGGCGCCACCACCAGTGCCTAAGGCACAATTTTTCAGCCCCTGTTTAACAGGGGCGTGTAATTACAATTTTTGATGTAATACTTTGCAGCAGGGCTCGTTCCTGCATTCCAACTAGAGTGTCTGTGAGGGGTTGCAGTGTTGTGGCACCAGCACCAGTGCCTAAGACCCAATTTTTCTGCCCCTGTCTAACAGGGGCGTGTAATTACAATTTTTGATGCAATACTTTGCAGCAGGGCTTGTTCCTGCATTCCAACTAGAGTGTCTGTGAGGGGTTGCAGTGTTGTGGCACCAGCACCAGTGCCTAAGACCCAATTTTTCAGCCCCTGTCTAACAGGGGCGTGTAATTACAATTTTTGATGCAATACTTTGCAGCAGGGCTTGTTCCTGCGTTTCAACTAGAGTGTCTGTGAGGGGTTGCAGTGTTGTGGCAC
Organism: Lithobates clamitans; assembly: GCA_037952925.1. Classification (NCBI taxonomy): domain Eukaryota; kingdom Metazoa; phylum Chordata; class Amphibia; order Anura; family Ranidae; genus Lithobates; species Lithobates clamitans. The sequence continues at coordinate 58,098 of JBBGZY010001063.1, forward strand.
CAGCACCAGTGCCTAAGACCCAATTTTTCAGCCCCTGTCTAACAGGGGCGTGTAATTACAATTTTTGATGCAATACTTTGCAGCTGGGCTTGTTCCTGCGTTTCAACTAGAGTGTCTGTGAGGGGTTGCAGTGTTGTGGCACCAGCACCAGTGCCTAAGGCCTAATTTTTCAGCTCCTGTTCAACAGGGGCATGTAATTACAATTCTTGATCTAATATTTCACAGCAGGGCCCTGTGAGGGCTTACAGTGTTTTGGCCACAGCAACACCTAAGGCCCAAATTTCTGCTGAGTATATAGGGCAGGACCCTACTTTCAAACATCTAACTTACAAACGACTCCTACTTGCAAACGGAAGGAGACAACAGGAAGTGAGATGAAATCTACCCCTAAGGAAGGGAAATTCTCTCCTGTAAGAGTTAATATGGGAAAACAATTTTTCCTTTCCACTGATGCTTTCCAATCCTTGTTCCACAAAAAAACCCAAATTTTCAAAAAACATTTTTCATTGGGACAAAAAAGTGAGGTGAAATCTTCTGAAGAGGAGGAAAGACGCAAAACAAATGTCACAGGGGTGATAACCCTTCCCTATGTTTTCCAAAAAGCTTAGAAAAGATTTTTTGGCTGGAGCTAAACACATTAAAAATGTTCAAAATTACAAACAGATTCTACTTAACAACAAACCTACAGTCCCTGTCTTGTTTGCACCGCCTGTATACTGCTGTTCAGAGTATATAGGGACCTTTCCTTATTTTAATTTGGGTGCGGGGTTCCCCTTAATATCCATACAAGACCCAAAGGGCCTGGTAATGGACTGGGGGGTACCCATGCCGTTTGTCTCACTGATTTTCATCCATATTGCCATGACCCGACATGACATTAAACCCGCAAGCAGTTTTAAATGAGATTTTTTCCTTTAAAAATGACATTTGGTGCAGGGACTGTTCTAAACATGGGAAACACGCGTCACTTTACAGGCATACTATAGACACCCCCCAGGTACGATATTTAAAGGAATATTTCACTTTTTTTTTTTTACTTTAAGCATCATTAAAATCACTGCTCCCGAAAAAACGGCCGTTTTTAAAAGTTTTTTTTGCATTGATACATGTCCCCTGGGGTAGGACCCGGGTCCCCAAACCCTTTTTAGGACAATACCATGCAAATTAGCCTTTAAAATGAGCACTTTTGATTTCGAACGTTCGAGTCCCATAGACGTCAATGGGGTTCTAACGTTCGTGCGAACTTGCGGTCCGTTCGCGGGTTCTGGTGCGAACCGAACCGGGGGGTGTTCGGCTCATCCCTAGCGGTGAGTTCAAATTTATGGGAATGGGGTCCTATAGCATTGGAGAGGAAGCGGGGTAACCCACACGCAGACTGCCATCAGGAAAGAAAAAGAAAAAAGTATTTGATAATAAATTTTCCGTTTTCCTGTAAGGTTTTCAGTTACTCATTGAGCAACTTACAGAATTCAAATGATCCCATTTTGTAGACAGCAATGTTCATGTGGACTTGCTGTTATTTTCTAAAGAATAGATAAAAGCTTGGGCCCAATAAATTAAAGCAAAACTTCAGCTTCGCAAAACTGCAAATGATTTTTACAATAACTGATTTTTAAAATGACTGGTTTATTTTTTCTTGTTATGTTAGAGGTAATACAGATATATTTACACTAAGGGTACATTTAGGACAAAAATGCAGAGTATTTTAGGGCAAAGTAAATTGCAAATTCATGCAGTCAAACAGAAGAAAGTGGATTTTTAATTGGCTGATTTGTACTATTGCATATCACTATTTATTGAACTATACTGGTAAATAAAAGCAATAGCATAAACAGGTTATATTGCTAGATTTTCTCTAGTAGTAACATAGCATGATTTGTTAAGCCTCTTTTTAAGTGCTTGTTTCTGTTATTAATTATATAGCAATTTTTTTTGGTTATCTGTATATGCATCGGAATAGTTTTGGATTAGAGTGCTTTATTGCAAAACATTTACAGTATTTTGCTAAAGATTTTTAATTTAAGCAGTCCTCGCTGTTCCCATGGGCACTGTGCTATAACTACACATATATAGATGAATGCTTGCCAACTAAGGAGGCCAATGCATATTTCTTAATAATGTTAAATCAATTATTTCCGTGAAAAAGAGGTTAGTGTAATGTAAAACGTGCTGAATACTCAATACTAGTTGACATTGATGGAGTTCATGGCACCAGAAAGTGTATTCTTGCCAGAACAAAGTATATATATGCACTGCCCTATTATTACCATCTTTAATAATCAAAAAAGTGACAATATAATAGGAGTAAGCAGCAAAATTAAATAACAAATTATTAGCAGAAAAAGAAATGTAGTACTTTTAAACATTTGCAAATAGTGTTTTTATTTCTTTATTTCACCGAAGCTCAGGGTACTTTGTCTGGCAAATCAGCTGCCAATGCAGCCTCTTCCCTCGGCTCAATGGCATCAGTCACTCCTTCCCTAGCCCCACCATGTCCTCCTGAGGAGTCCCCTGAACTGTTTGACAACAGTTTTGGGTACATTCTCCAGGAGGATGCCCAGCGTTTTGAAGGCTCCGATGATGGTACCCAGCTAGAGGAAAGCAGTAACGTGAGCCCAGAGAGAGGGGGTGCCCAAGAAGGACACCAATCTGGCAGTCATGTTCCCCCAGCTGCAGCATACTGCCAGCTTTGCTCCAGTGATGAGGAGGGAGGGGATGATGAGGAAGTCACTGACTCCACGTGGGTGCCTGATAGGAGAGAGGAGAAGGAGGAGGCACATCTCCAACGAGGCAGGATGGGGCCAGGGGCCAGCTTAAGGGCAGCACACTGACTGCATCACACCGCAGAGCTCCACATGTGCATTGCGCTGCTGTCTCTGCATGTTATTCCAAAAGTTCTTTGGTGTGGGCCTTTTTTGAGACGAGCGCATCAGATCACAATACTGCTATTTGCAACATATGTCTCAAGCGTATCTCGCATGGCCAAAACATCACCCGCTTGGGCACCACATGCTTGACCAGACATATGTCGACCTGCCATGCAGTTCATTGGCAAGCGTACCTAAAATACCCACACCAAAGAACAAAGCAGACCTCTCCTTGCTCCTCATCAGCTGGGATCTCCAACCCCACTATATCTTCAGTCCTCTCTAAAAACCTGCACTGAGAGGAATGAAGGTGTAAAATTAGGTGTGTCACAGCCAAGTACTTGTGGGCAATCTGTTATCAGTACACCCACGTCAGATTGTAAAAGGCAAATTTCCCTGCCCCAGCTGCTGCACCACCGAAAGAAGTTCACTCCCAGCCATCCACATGCCCAGCGGTTGAATGCTAGCTTGGCTAAATTGCTAGCACTTCAACTGCTGCTTTTTCAGTTGGTAGACTCTGCCCCCTTCCCTGAGTTTGTGGAATGTGCGGTTCCTCAGTGGCAGGACAGGGTGCAGCAGTGTTGGAGCTTTTTTCTGCCACCACGCCTCCAAAATTTTATTAGTGGTGATTCTGCCACACCTCTTTCCTCCATCCCCTCCTCTTCTTCTTCCTCCATGGCCTCTTCCTGTGCTGATTTGTGCTCGGAACCAGCGGTGCTCCGTAGGCATTCAAGGGGCTACGCAAGCACGTAGGCAAAAATATGCCATGCAGTGCTTGAGCTGGTGTGCTTGGGGGACAGGAGCCACACTGGGGCAGAGATTCTGTCAGCTCTGCAGGGGCAGGTTCAGAGGTGGCTGACGCCACGCCAGCTTAAGCCAGGAATGGTGGTTTGCGACAATGGCACCAACCTCCTCTCCACCCTCCGACAGGGACAACTGACCCATGTGTCCTGTTTGGCTCATGTCATTAACTTGATGGTGCAGCAGCGGTTCCTGGGCAGGTACCCAGGCTTACAGGATGTCCTGAGGCAGTCTGTGTGTATTTCCGCAGGTCATATAATGCCAGTGCTCGGCTGGCTGACCTCAAAAAGGAATTTAACCTGCCCAAGAACCGCCAAATCTATGATATGCCCATCAGGTGGAACTCAACGTTGGCCATGCTGCAGCAGCTGCACACACAGCAGAGGGCCATCAATGAGTGAGTACCTATGCAACTATGGCACCAGGACAGGGTCAGGGGAGCTTTTTTTTTTTTCCCACGCCGGTGGGCTATTATCAGGGATGCATGCACTGTCCTCATTTGAGGAGGCCACAAGGATGGTGAGCAGTGACAGTGCATGCATCAGTGACACTGTCCCTCTTGTCCACCTGTTGGAGCACACGCTGCATGGAATAATGGACAGGGCACTTGAGGCAGAACAGAGGGAGGAAGAGAAAGACTTCCTTATCTCTCAAGGCCCCCTTTATCACGACCGTGTTCCTGTGTGCCCGCCAATCACACAGGAAGAGGATGAGGAGGAGGAGGATTGTGTCAGCATGGAGGTGGAGCCTGGCACTCAGCATTAGCTGCAGTCTTCAAGGGATCATTTACAGTCCCAAGAAACCCATGGACTTGTACGTGGCTGGGAGGAGGTGGCTACAGATCATGTCGTCCTTAGTGAACCAGAGGACTCTGGACTGAATGCCTCAGCAAACCTATGCTGCATGGCCCTCTGATCCTGCAAAGCCTGCGGAAAGATCCTCATATTCGTGTTATCAAGGGGAGGGATCATTACTGGCTGGCAACCATCCTTGATCAATGTTACAAGGGTAAGGTGGCAGACTTTATCTTGCCATCGCAGAGGGAGCAGAGGATGAAATATCTTCGGGATGCCTTGCAGAAAGGTTTGTGCAATGCGTTTCCAGAGCCTGGGAGGTTACAATTTCCTGGTCCTCCTGGACAACGTGTTGCTGAGGCTTTGGTCAGTCACAAAAGGAGCGGCGGAGAAGGTGGCCATCAGACCAATGCATTTAGACAATTTTTTAGTCCGCAGCCCTAAGGTATGATCAGTTCTAGCAATCATCGCCAGCGTCTGTTTTACATGGTGCAGGAATAACTAGGGGCAAGATCTGACTTGGACACCTTTCCCACCGAAAATCCTCTGGGTTACTGGGTCTTGAGGATGGATCACTGGCCAGAGCTTGCACAGTATGCAATTGAGCTACTGCCCTGTCCTGCATCCAGCATTCTTTCAGAACGCATATTCAGTGCTGCTGGAGGCTTTGTAACCAATGACAGGGTGCAACTGCCCACCGAATCAGTCAATCAGCTGACCTTCATAAAAATGAATCAGTCTTAGATCACCAGCTACCAAGCACCTGATGCTGATGTAACCGATTGATTTTTTTTTAAATGTGAGATCCCTTCAAGACTGGCTATGCTGATGCTGAGTGACTATCCTGTTATGCTGAGTGACAATCCTCTTCCTCCTCAATTTTCATGCTGATAGCTTGTAAGAACATTTTTGGTTCTGGGCACCGCCACCAGTGGCTAAGGCCCAATGTTTCTGCCCCTGTTTCACAGGGGTGTGTAATTACAATTGTTGGTGCAATACTTTGCAGCAGGGCTCATTCCTGTGCTCCAACTAGAGTATCTGTGAGGGGTTGCAGTGTTGTGGCATCAGCACCAGTGCCCAAGGTCCAAATTTTTAGCAACTGTTTAACAGGGGCGTATAATTACAATTTTTGATGCAATACTTTGCAGCAGGGCTCATTACTGCGCTCCAACTATAGGGTTGCAGTGTTGTGGCACCTGTGCCTAAGGCCCAATTTTTCTGCCCCTGTTCAACAGGGACATGTAATTACAATTCTTGATCTAATATTTCACATCAGGGCCCATTCCTGCGTCCACCAAGAGTAACTGTGAGTGCTTATAGTATTGTGGCAACACCACCACAAAAGGCCCATTTTTTCTGCCCCTGTTCAACAGGTGCATGTAATTACAATTCTTGATATAATATTTCACAGCAGGGCCAGTTCCTGCGCCCACCAAGAGTAACTGTGAGGATTTACTGTGTTGTGGCACCAACACCACCACCACCACCAAAGGCCCAATTTTTCTACCACTGTTCAACAATGGCATGTAATTACAATTCTTGATCTAATACTTCACAGCAGGGCCTGTTCCTTCACCTGCCAAGAGTAACTGTGAGGGCTTACAGTGTTGTGGCAACACCAACACCTAAGGCCACAATTTCTGCAGAGTATATAGGGCAGGCCCCTAGTTTCAAACATCCAACTTACAAACAACTCCTACTTGCAAACGGTAGGAGACAACAGGAAGTGTGATGAAATTTACCACTAGGAAGGTAAATTCTCTCCTGTAAGAGTTAATATGGGAAAAATGTGTCTCGTCTCCACTGATGCTTTATCACCAATCCTTGTCTCACTAAAAACCCCAAATTTTCTAAAAACATTTGTCATTGGGACAGAAAGTGAGGTGAAATCTTCTGAAGAGGTGCACAGACAGCAAAACAAATGTTACAGGGGTGATAACCCTTCCCTATGTTTTCCAAAAACCTTAAAAATAGATTTTTTGGCTGGAGCTACACTTAAAAATGTACCAGTTCAAAATTACAAACAGATTCTACTGAACAACAAACCTACAGTCCCTGTCTTGTTTGCACCACCTGTATACTGCTGTTCAGAGTATATAAGGCCTGGGGGTCCCACGCCTTTCCCTTTTTTAATTTGGGTGCAGGCTTCCCCTTAATATCCATACAAGACCCAAAGGGCCTGGTAATGGACTGGGGGGTACCCATGCCATTTGTCTCACTGATTTTCATCCATATTGCCAGGACCCGACATTACATTAAAGCCGCAAGCAGTTTTAAATGACTTTTATTCCTTTAAAAATGTCATTTTGTGCAGGGACTGTTCTAAGCACGGGAAACACGCGCCTCTTTACAGGCATACTATAGACACCCCCCAGGTACGATATTTAAAGGAATATTTCACTTTTTTTTACTTTAAGCATCATTAAAATCACTGCTCCCGAAAAAACGTCAGTTTTTAAAACTTTTTTTGCATTGATACATATCCCCTGGGGCAGGACCCGGGTCCCCAAACCCTCTTTAGGACAATACCATGCAAATTAGCCTTTAAAATTAGCACTTTTGATTTTGAACGTTCTAGTCCCATAGACATCAATGGGGTTCTAACATTTGTGCAAATTTTTGGTCCGTTCGCAGGTTCTGGTGCAAACCCAACCGGGGGGGTGTTCGGTTCATCCCTACTCAGCAACATGTTGTCCAGCTCCAGGAAATGGTAACCTCCCAGTTTCTGGAAATATATTACACAAACCTTTCTTCAAGACCTCCTGAGGATGTTTCATCCTCTGCTGCCTCTGCAAAGGCTGGATGAGTTTTGCAACTTTACCCTTGTAACATACACATCAAGGATTGCCAGCCAGTAATGATCCCTCTCCTTGATACCACAAATCCTAGGGTCCTTTCACAGGCTTTGCAGAATCAGGGAGGCCATGCAGCATAAGTTTGCAGATGCATCCTATTCTGAGTCCTCTGGGTAAGGACAAGGGCCTCTTCCTGACAACCCTGGCTGTTGGTTGTCGGGGTCTGCGGGCGGTGGGCTCATCGGAATCCGGGAGCCTCTTTTAATAAGGGGGCCCCCAGATCCCGCCCCCCACCCTATGTGAATGAGTATGGGGTACATCATACCCCTACCCATTCACCTAGGGAAAAAGTGTCAATAAAAAAACACACTAGATTTTAAAGTAATTTATTAGACAGCTCCGGGGGTCTTCTTCTGACTTTGGGGGTCTCTCCGGCCTCTTCTCCCGATGTCCGTTTCTTCTCCGCTCTCTCCGGCCTCTTCTCCCGATGTTCGGTTTGTAATGGAAATTTGTAAGTTCTGTAAATAATTGTATTATATTTTGTATTTATTGCACACTGCCCTCACTGTGCACACAGCACTAATAATGTTTTCAGTACATGTTTACATTCTTTTGAGTCCTGATTAGAATTAGCCTGCCTATGTAACACCCCTTGTTACCATAAATGTACAATTGTAATATTAATGTGATACCTACGTAATCATGTGTATAAAAACCTTCAATTGTGTCATAATAAAGCAGAACAGTTATTTGGAAAGATGCTGAGCGTATCTTTTGTGTCTGTTCCCTACTGCAGTAGTTATTATTAATTTGGGGCCACTAATCAATATGAGGATAGGAGTTGCGTATCATCAATTTAACCAAGTCAGGTTCTTCTCCCAGTGTTCAGCCTCTTCTCCCGCTCTCCGGTTCTTCTGCCGGGCTCCTCCGCTATCTTCCGCTCTTTTGCCACTCTTTTGCTAGCGGTGGCCCGGATTTCTGCGTCGTCTTCTTTCCTCTTCTCTTCTTCTGATGTTGACACAATGCTCTTTCCAGCTGTAATGGTGTGTGAGCGGTGCACGATGACTTATAGGTGGTGACCCCGCCCCCTTATAACATCACAGTCCCTGGGCATGCTGGGACTGTGATGTCATAAGGGGGCGTGGTCAACATCACCCGGTGACCATGCCCCCTTACGACCTGGCAGAAGAACTGGAGAGCGGGAGAAGAGGCCGAACACCGGGATAAGAACCGAAAATCGGGAGAAGAGGTCGGAGAGAGCAGAGAAGAACCAGACATCGGGAGAAGATGCCGGAGAGAGCGGAGAAGAACCAGACATCGGGAGAAGAGGCCGGAGAGACCCCCGAAGTCAGAAGAAGACCCCCGGAGCTGTCTAATAAATTACTTTAAAAACCTGTCTAGTGTGTTTTTTTTAATTGACACTTTTTCCCTAGGTGAATGGGTAGGGGTACGATGTACCTCACACTCATTCACATAGGGTGGGGGCCGGGATCTGGGGCTCCCGGATTCCGATAAGCCCACCGCCTGCAGCCCCCGACAACCAACGGCGAGGGTTGTTGGGAAGAGGCCCTTGTCCTCATCAACATGGGGACAAGGTGCTTTGGGGTGGGGGGGTGCTCATACAGATGAACAGGCTTTCCGTTAGGAACTGAGTCCGGCGCAGGCTTCAAATCTAAAGTACGTCAGATTTCCGACCTAAACGGTCCGTCGGAAGTCCAATGCAGACCACAGATGGTCGGATTGTCCACCGGATTCGGTCCGTCGGACCAGTCCGGTCAGAAAGTCCGCCCGTGTGTACGCGGCATAAGAGAACAAAAAAACAGGCAGGATGGTGATGCAGTGCTGACAATAACAGGTTTAAAGTTCTAGGCTTCCTTTTTAATTTGTAGTCTAGTAAAACACACATTTTTATGTATTATCAGTTTCATTGGCGATAAAATTATAGTGGTTGTAATGGACTTTAGGTAGAGGATTAAAACTTCAAAGTAACATACTAAAAAGTACATCTCCAGAAGTGTATATATATATATATATATATATATATATATATATATATATATATATATTAGGGATGAGCCGAACACCCCCCGGTTCGGTTTGCACCAGAACCTGCGAACGGACCGAAAATTTGCACGAACGTTAGAACCCCATTGACATCTATGGGACTCGAACCTTCGAAATCAAAAGTGCTCATTTTAAAGGCTAATTTGCATGTTATTGTCCTAAAAAGGGTTTGGGGACCCGGGTCCTGCCCCAGGGGACATGTATCAATGCAAAAAAAACTTTTAAAAACTGCCGTTTTTTCGAGAGCAGTGATTTTAATGATGCTTAAAGTAAAAAAAAAAAAAGTGAAAGATTCCTTTAAATATTGTACCTGGGGGGTGTCTATAGTATGCCTGTAAAGTGGCGCGTGTTTCCTGTGCTTAGAACAGTCCCTGCACAAAATGTCATTTTTAAAGGAAAAAAGTCATTTAAAACTGCTTGCGGCTTTAATGTAATGTCGGGTCCTGGCAATATGGATGGAAATCAGTGAGACAAACGGCATGGGTACCCCCCAGTCCATTACCAGGCGCCCTTTGGGTCTTGTATGGATATTAAGGGGAACCCCGCACCCAAATTAAAATAAGGAAAGGTGTGGGGCCACCAGGCCCTATATACTCTGAACAGCAGTATACAGGCGGTGCAAACAAGACAGGGACTGTAGGTTTGTTGTTAAGTAGAATCTGTTTGTAATTTTGAACGGGTAAATTTTTAACGTGTTTAGCTCCAGCCAGAAAATATTTTTTAAACTTTTTGGAAAACATAGGGAAGGGTTATTACCCCTGTGACATTTGTTTTGCTGTCTATCCTCCTCTTCAGAAGATTTCACCTCACTTCTTGTCCCAATGACAAATGTTTTTTGAAAATTTGGGTTTTTTTGTGGAAGAAGGATTGGAAAGCATCAGTGGAAAGGGGAAAAGTTTTTCCCATATTAACTCTTACAGGAGAGAATTTCCCTTCCTAGGGGTAGATTTCATCTCACTTCCTGTTGTCTCCTTCCGTTTGCAAGTAGGAGTCGTTTGTAAGTTAGATGTTTGAAAGTAGGGGCCTGCCCTATATACTCAGCAGAAATTTGGACCTTAGGTGTTGTTGTGGCCACAACACTGTAAGCCCTCACAGGGCCCTGCTGTGAAATATTAGATTAAGAATTGTAATTACATGCCCCTGTTGAACAGGGGCAGAAAAATTGGGCCTTTGGTGGTGGTGGTGGTGCTGGTGCCACAAAGCTGTAAGTCCTCACTCGCTCTTGGTGGGCGCAGAAATGGGCCCTGCTGTGAAATATTAGATCAAGAATTGTAATTACATGCCCCTGTTGAACAAGGGCAGAAAAATTGGGCCTTTGGTGGTGGTGGTGGTGCTGGTGCCAGAACACTGTAAGTCCTCACTCGCTCTTGGTGGGTGCAGAAATGGGCCCTGCTGTGAAATATTAGATCAAGAATTGTAATTACATGCCCCTGTTGAACAGGGGCTGAAAAATTAGGCCTTAGGCACTGGTGCCACAACACTGCAACCCCTCACAGATACTCTAGTTGGAACGCAGGAACGAGGCCTGCTGCAAAGTATTGCAGCAAAAACTGTAATTACACGCCCCTGTTAAACAGGGGCTGAAAAATTGGGCCTTAGGCACTGGTGGTGGCGCCCAGAACCAAAAATGTTCTTACAAGCTATCAGCGTGATCATTGAGGAGGAAGAGGATAATTACTCAGGATAGTCACTCAGCATCAGCATAGGCAGTCTTTGAAGGGATCTGAGATTTCAAAAAAAATTATTCGGTTACATCAGCATCAGGTGCTTGGTAGCTGGTGGTGATCCAAGACTGATTCATTTTTATGAAGGTTAGTCGATCGACCGAGTCGGTGCACAGACACACCGGTTACAAAGCCTCCAGCAGCACTGAATGTGCGTTCCGAAAGAACGCTGGATGCAGGACAGGCCAGTAGCTCAATTGCATACTGTGCAAGCTCTGGCCAGTGATCCATCCTCAAGACCCAGGAACCCAGAGGATTTTCAGTGGGAAAGGTGTCCAAGTCAGATCTTGCCCCTAGGTATTCCTGCACCATGTAAAAACAGACGCTGGCGATGGTTGCTGGAACCGATCATACCTTGGGGCTGCGGACCAAAAAATTGTCTGAACGTATCGGTTAGACGGCCACCTTCTCCACCGCTCCTTCTTTGACTGACCGAAGCCTCAGCAACACGTTGTCCAGAAACAGGAGTTTGTAACCTCCCAGTCTCTGGGAACGTGTTGCACAGACCTTTCTGCAAGGCCTCCCGAAGATGTTTCATCCTCTGCTCCCTCTGCGATGACAAGATAAGGTCCGCAACCTTACCCTAGTAATGTGGATCAAGGAGGGTTGCCAGCCAGTATTGGTCCTTCTCCTTGATACCACGAATACGAGGATCCTTACGCAGGCTTTGCAGGATCAGGAAGGCCATGCAGCGTAGGTTTGCTGAGGCATTCGGTCCAGAGTCCTCTGGGTCACTAAGGACAACATGGTCCGCAGCCACCTCCTCCCAGCCACGTACAAGTCCATGTGTTTCTTGGGACTGATCCCTTAAAGACTGCTGCTGATGCTGAGTGCCAGGCTCCACCTCCATACTGACACAATCCTCCTCCTCCTCTTCCTCTTCCTGTGTGATCGGCGGGCACGCAGGAACACTGTCTGGATAAAGGGGGCCTTGAGAGCTAAGGAAGTCCTCCTCTTCCTGCCTCTGTTCTGCCTCAAGTGCCCTGTCCATTATTCCACGCAGCGTGTGCTCCAACAGGTGGACAATGGAGTCACTGATGCATGCACTGTCACTGCTCACCATCCTCGTGGCCTCCTCAAATGGTGACAGGACAGTGCATGCATCCCTGATCATGGCCCACTGGCGTGGGGAAAAAAAAACAAGCTCCCCTGACCCTGTCCTGGTGCCATAGTCGCACAGGTACTCATTGATGGCCCTCTGCTGCATGTGCAGTTGCTGCCTCATGGCCAACATTGAGTTCCACCTGGTGGACATGTCACAGATTAGGCAGTTCTTGGGCAGGTTAAACTCCTTTTGCAGGTCTGCCAGCCGAGCACTGGCATTATATGACCGGCGGAAATGCACAGAGACTTTCCTGGCCTGCCTCAGGACATCCTGTAAGCCCGGGTACCTGCCCAACAACCGCTGCACCACCAAGTTAAGGACGTGAGCCAAACAGGGCACATGGGTCATTTGTCCCTGTCGGAGGGCAGAGAGGAGGTTGGTGCCATTGTCGCAAACCACCATTCCTGCCTTAAGTTGGCGTGGTGTCAACCACCTCTGAACCTGCCCCTGCAGAGCTGACAGAACCTCTGCCCCAGTGTGGCTCCTGTCCCCCAAGCACACCAGCTCAAGCACCGCATGGCATCTTTTGGCCTGCATACTTGCGTAGCCCCTTGAACGCCTAAGGAACACCGCTGGTTCCGAGGACAAAGCACAGGAAGAGGCCATGGAGGAAGAAGAAGAGGAGGGGGTGGAGGAGACAACTGTGTCACAATCATTAGTAGTGGCATTTTGGAGGCGTGGTGGTGGAACAACCTCCAACACTACTGCACCCTGTCCTGCATCCTTCCCAGCTGCCATCAGAGTCACCCAATGTGCCATGAAACTTAAGTAACGTCCCTGTCCATGCCTGCTGGACCATGAGTCAGCGGTAATATGCACCTTACCGCTGACTGCCCTGTCCAGCGAGGCATGGACATTGCCTTCCACATGCTGGTAGAGAGCCGGAATCGCCTTCCGTGAGAAAAAGTGGCGTTTGGGTACCTGCCACTGAGGAACTGCACATTCCACAAACTCATGGAAGGGGACAGAGTCTACCAACTGAAAAGGCAGCAGTTGAAGTGCTAGCAATTTTGCCAAGCTAGCATTCAACTGCTGGGCATGTGGATGGCTGAGAGCAAACTTCTTTTGGCGGTGCAGCATCTGGGGCAGGGAAATTTGCCTGGTACAATCTGATGTCGGTGTACCGAAAGCAGATTGCCCACAAGTACTTGGCTGTGACACACCTAATTTTACACCTTCATTCCTCTCAGTGCAGGTCTCAGAGAGGACTGAAGGTATAGTGGAGTTGGAGATCTCAGCTGATGAGGAGCAAGGAGAGGTCCTCTTTGTTCTTTGGTGTGGGTCTTTTAGATACGCTTGCCAACGAACTGCATGGCAGGTCAACATATGTCTGGTCAAGCATGTGGTACCCAAGCGGGAGATGTTTTGGCCACACGAGATACGCTTGAGACATATGTTGCAAATAGCAGCAGTGCGATCTGATGCACTCGTCTCAAAAAGGCCCACACCAAAGAACTTTTTGAATAACGCGCAGAGACTGCAGTGCCCTGCACATGTGGAGCTTTGGGGTGTGATGCAGTCAGTGTGCTGCCCTTAGGCTGGCCCCTGGAGGGCATCCTGCCTTGTTGGTGATGTTCCTCCTCCTCCTCCTCTCTCCTATCAGGCACCCATGTTGAGTCAGTGACCTCATCATCCCCTCTCTCCTCATCACTGGAGCAAACCTGGCAGTATGCTGCAGCAGGGGGAGCATCACTGCCAGATTGCTGTCCTTCTTGGGCACCCCCTCTGTCCGTGCTCACGTTACTGCCTTCATCTAGCTCAGTATCATCATCAGAGCCTTCCAAACGCTGGGCATCCTCCTGGACCATGTACCCAACACTGTGGTCAAACAGTTCGAGGGACTCCTCAGGAGGACAAGGTGGGGCTAGGGAAGGAGTCACTGATGACATTGAGCCGAGGGAAGAGGCCGCTGCTTTGCCAGACAAAGTACCCTGAGCATGGGTGACAGAGGATGAGGAGGATGATGACGGCTTGGTCATCCACTCGACCAAGTCTTCCGCATGTTGCGGCTCAACGCGGCCAGTTAACAAAAAAAGGCCAAGCGTGTCCCACGGCCATGTGCTGATGAGGATGCACTGTCTCCATGACCAGCACTAGACACAGAGCCTGCTTGCCCTCCTTGTTGGCCTTCCAGACATACTAATGGCCTGTAGCTGCACTAAGCTGGGATATATATATATATATATATATATATATATATATATATATATATATATGTACTGATACTGCAACTAGCAAAATCAACTGCCTGCCTGTAGTATGAGAACACCACCAACCTTCTACAGGTAGCTTTAGCTGAACACTGTGCAGAGCTCGCAAAAAAATAACTTGTAGGTTTAGCTGAACACTGTGAGGAGGACGCACCACACTAACTTGTAGTTTTAGCTGAACACTCTGAGCAGGATGCCCTACACTAATTTGTAGCTTTAGATGAAAACTAAGCAGAGGTCTCACTACACTAACTTGTAGTTTTAGCTGAACACTGTGAGCAGGACTCACTACACTAACTTGTAGCTTTAGATGAACACTGTGCAGAGGTCTCATTACACTAACTTGTAGTTTTAGCTGAACACTGTGAGCAGGATGCACTACACTAACTTGTAGCTTTAGCTGAACACTGTGCAGAGGTCTCACTACACTAACTTGTAGTTTTAGCTGAACACTGAGCAGGACGCACTACACTAACTTGTAGCTTTAGCTGAACACTGTGCAGAGGTCTCACTACACTAACTTGTAGTTTTAGCTGAACACTGTGAGCAGGACGCACTACACTAACTTGTAGCTTTAGCTGAACACTGTGCAGAGGTCTCACTACACTAACTTGTAGTTTTAGCTGAACACTGTGAGCAGGACGCACTACACTAACTTGTAGCTTTAGCTGAACACTGTGCAGAGGTCTCACTACACTAACTTGCAGTTTTAGCTGAACACTGTGAGCAGGACGCACTACACTAACTTGTAGCTTTAGATGAACACTGTGCAGAGGTCTCACTATACTAACTTGTAGTTTTAGCTCAACACTGTGAGCAGGACGCACTACACTAACTTATAGCTTTAGATGAACACGGTGCAGAGGTCTCACTACACTAACTTGTAGTTTTAGCTGAACACTGTGAGCAGGACTACCTACACTAACTTGTAGCTTTAGATGAACACTATGCAGAGGTCTCACTATACTAACTTGCAGTTTTAGCTGAACACTGTGAGCAAGACGCACTACACTAACTTGTAGCTTTAGATGAACGCTGTGCAGAGGTCTCACTACACTAACTTGTAGTTTTAGCTGAACACTGTGAGCAGGACACACTACACTAACTTGTAGCTTTAGATGAACATGGTGCAGAGGTCTCACTACACTAACTTGTAGTTTTAGCTGAACACTGTGAGCAGGACGCACTACACTAACTTGTAGCTTTAGCTGAACACTGTGCAGAGGTCTCACTACACTAACTTGTAGTTTTAGCTGAACACTGTGAGCAGGATGCACTACACTAACTTATAGCTTTAGATGAACACGGTGCAGAGGTCTCACTACACTAACTTTAGTTTTAGCTGAACACTGTGAGCAGGACGCACTACACGAACTTGTATAATAAAAATATTAAATAGTGCTGCGCTAATCCTGAGCGCCCCTGTTAGGGGACTTAAAGTGATGATAAATAACTAAAAAGTGGTATAAACAACATTAAAGTGTTGGAAGCCGCCATACAAAGTCAAACTCATCAATATATATTAGCAGTGCTAAAAACAGTAAAGACAAATCAATGTGGAAAATATATTGCTAAAAATTCACTCATCATAAATAATGCCATTAGGTGAATACTCAGTCCATATCTGTAATCATGTGCAGAAATCAATGGTGTCACCTAACATAACAAAAAACCTATGTGACTCAAGTAGAGTGGCAAACAAAGTAACACATAAAGTGACAAGGTGCAAAGTGAAACAGATAAAAAATGTAAACCAGTGCAATGTTCACAGATTGTTCAGAACTATAACAGGCGATAGTGCTAAATAATGTGACTTGGATAATTGGGCATGCACCAGATGTGACAGTAGAGCAAGGTCCTTTTTGTTTAACATAAAGGTGATAGCGTCCTGACATGCAACGGTCGCTCCGTGGTGCTTGACTTAAATAACACGGTGCTCAGCTTCGTGTACAAACACTCCTGTGAGAGATGGCCCCTTACCTTAAGGCAATGGGGCAAACGCATATAGCCAGGGGTCTTTACACAGGGTCCTCCTTGAAGCAATGGAGCAGGCGTGTATGACCAAGAATCTTTATAGGGGGGTCCTCCTAGGATGTAGAGCCCTATCCTCACGGTCCCAATTCCAGGGGGTGGTTCCCTCGGTAATAGGGGGGATAAAAAACACGGGGAGCCCCAATAGTGTAATACTGCTAAAACCAGTAGCTTTATTAAGGTAAAACTCGGTACTCACATAAAAAACAGCAATAATGTTCCTATCTCCGACGAGCGGCGAGCTCGTATTACTGACACAGCGTGTAGAGCCTGTCCCGTCCTTACGCGTGACGTCACACCGCACGTGACTTCATCAGAGGATAAGTACAGGCTAAAATTTTGTCTTTAAATAGTATTATAATGGGCGCTAATGGGCGGCCATTTTCCCGGAGTCCTGTGATTAGTATTACGGCGGCCATTTTCCTAGGGATCGTAAGGCGCGGCCATGTTTGGGTGTACTAGACGCCTGCCCATCCTGTATGTCAGCTGATCTGAGCGGCCAATTAGGTGGAACCTGCCTTCCTACATCTCCCACACTGTCAGCAAGGAAGGGCAGAGTGACTAATAAACGATTCATATCTGTCAAGAGAAGTATAAAGTGACAGCTGTATGGGAAGGGAGGTAACGGACTGCAGGGGCATAGGTAATGTAAAAGACAGTAAAAAGGGGGCTTCTAAGGCTGTATTCTCAAAGACTACAAGCCTACTAAAAACTGGCAATGTTTGCCATTAGCAAAAAGGGGGATTATAAAAAAAGGTGGATACCACATACATAAATATAAAATAAAAAGGAGAAAAAACGCAGAAGGGACAGGCACTAATCACTGTCATAAATAAAATATAACATATGATCATATGGTTAACATCAGTCACACGAACTTGAACATATTAAGACCATAAGCAATACATAGATATAGGCATCAATTAAAAATCAAATAAAATAGATAAATAATTAAGACTATAAGAGCAAGTAAGAAGTGGGCTGATAGGGCAATGACATACTAATAAATAAACCCAAAAAATATGGGACTAAACCATGATCGGGAAAGGGGGCTCAATAGGAAATCTTGATATAGTACCCGAATATGACCTGACTGAGAAATTTAAAATCGCATGGGAATAGTGATGTAGATAGGAGGTGGTAGATTTTAAAAATCGCTGAGGAAACAATTGAGATCGAATTCGATATTTAGGCCACGAGGCGAGAACGTATCGAGAGTAAAAATCCATTGGGATTCAAGTTTACTCAAAGTCCTCACCTTGTGGCCCCCCCGCCAGTGTTTGATATAAGGTGTTATACCCCAGAACTTCAGGTGGGTGGGGTCCCTATTATGGTGCGTCAGAAAATGTTTGGAAACGCTGTGTTTATCATAACCGTTTAAAATGTTTTTAACATGTTCTTTAATGCGGACCCTCAGGGGTCTTTTGGTACGGCCAACATATTGAAGGCCGCAACTACATTCAAGGGCGTATACCGCTCCTTCTGTGTTGCAACAGATAAAATCCTTTACCTTATGGGTATCTCCTGTACTCGTGGAGGTGAAAGACGTACAAAGACGTACACCAAGCTATTGAAGAATCCTGTATTCAGCTGCCGGAAAGCACTTGAACAAATTGTCCATTTAGGTGTGAAAAAACTGGTATTGAATAAAAAAGAAGCAAGATTTCTTATACCAGACTCCTGCCGCACACCGGTTATATATCTATTACCAAAAATTCACAAAAACAGAACCGACCCACCACCGAGGCCAATAGTTAATAGTATAGATTCACTGACCTCAAGGATGGGACAATACATCGACACCTTTCTACAGCCAGCAGTACAGAAGACAGAAGCGTACCTGAGAGACACTAAACAGATGTTGCAAATTATTGAAAATTTCCAAGGAGGTGATAAATCATGGGTTATGGCTACAGCTGATGTATCATCCCTATATACGGTGATCCCCCACCATCGAGCCTGTGAGGCCGCAAAATGGGGCCTCAGGAGTTATACGGATCTCCCATGTATCCAGAGAAAGTTCCTGATAAAATGTCTTGAATTTAGTCTCAAGAACAACTATTTCTGGTACAACAAGGCTTACTACCATCAACAAACGGGAGTTGCCATGGGAGCAAGATTTGCCCCAAGTATAGCTGGCCTCTTTATGGCAAAATGGGAGGAGGAAAATGTCTTTAATAATCGTCCGAGTGAACTAGCGATATACAAAAGGTATATCGATGACATCTTTATATTATGGGACGGTGAAGAAAACGCACGGAATTTCTGAAAAAACTGAATATCAACGACAGGAATATTGAATTAACCTGGGACATCAGTAAGAACAAAATTAACTTCCTTGACCTCGAGATCACATTAGAGAAATCTATACTCTGCACGAAAACGCACTTTAAGAGCGTAGATAGGAATAGCTACCTCCCAACGAAGAGTTGCCACCATAAAAACTGGATTTTTAATATCCCAAAGGGCCAATTAATGCGGATCAAAAGAAACTGTACCAAGATTGAGACGTTTTTCGAACAAGCTGAAAAGATGGGAGAGAGGTTTATCTCAAAAGGCTACGATCGCCAATTCATTAAGTCTAAAATTACCCAATTTGCAAGCATGGATCGGAAAGAACTGATTAAAGATAAGGAGATACAAAGTAACCAATTGGAAGGAATACCGTTAGTTTTGGACTTCAATGTGCAACATAAAAGAATAGAAAGGATTATTAAACGCCACTGGCATATCCTACTGGCAGATAGACAGCTGTGCGAGATTCTTTCCAGATATCCAAAATTTGTGTACAAAAGGGCACCCACAATCAGAGATCTAGTAGTTAAAAATGTTGTTGACCCACCGAAGAAACCTTTTTCATTTTTTACCGGTAACGTTTTTTTTCCGTGTAAAAGATGCTTCGCGTGCTTAAACACTAAACGCCCAAATGAAAAGGTATTCAATTTCACCTCCACGAGTACAGGAGATACCCATAAGGTAAAGGATTTTATCTGTTGCAACACAGAAGGAGCGGTATACGCCCTTGAATGTAGTTGCGGCCTTCAATATGTTGGCCGTACCAAAAGACCCCTGAGGGTCCGCATTAAAGAACATGTTAAAAACATCTTAAACGGTTATGATAAACACAGCGTTTCCAAACATTTTCTGACGCACCATAATAGGGACCCCACCCACCTGAAGTTCTGGGGTATAACACCTTATATCGAACACTGGCGGGGGGGCCTCAAGGTGAGGACTTTGAGTAAACTTGAATCCCAATGGATTTTTACTCTCGATACGTTCTCGCCTCGTGGCCTAAATATCGAATTCGATCTCAATTGTTTCCTCAGCGATTTTTAAAATCTACCACCTCCTATCTACATCACTATTCCCATGCGATTTTAAATTTCTCAGTCAGGTCATATTCGGGTACTATATCAAGATTTCCTATTGAGCCCCCTTTCCCGATCATGGTTTAGTCCCATATTTTTTGGGTTTATTTATTAGTATGTCATTGCCCTATCAGCCCACTTCTTACTTGCTCTTATAGTCTTAATTATTTATCTATTTTATTTGATTTTTAATTGATGCCTATATCTATGTATTGCTTATGGTCTTAATATGTTCAAGTTCGTGTGACTGATGTTAACCATATGATCATATGTTATATTTTATTTATGACAGTGATTAGTGCCTGTCCCTTCTGCGTTTTTTCTCCTTTTTATTTTATATTTAGGTATGTGGTATCCACCTTTTTTTATAATCCCCCTTTTTGCTAATGGCAAACATTGCCAGTTTTTAGTAGGCTTGTAGTCTTTGAGAATACAGCCTTAGAAGCCCCCTTTTTACTGTCTTTTACATTACCTATGCCCCTGCAGTCCGTTACCTCCCTTCCCATACAGCTGTCACTTTATACTTCTCTTGACAGATATGAATCGTTTATTAGTCACTCTGCCCTTCCTTGCTGACAGTGTGGGAGATGTAGGAAGGCAGGTTCCACCTAATTGGCCGCTCAGATCAGCTGACATACAGGATGGGCAGGCGTCTAGTACACCCAAACATGGCCGCGCCTTACGATCCCTAGGAAAATGGCCGCCGTAATACTAATCACAGGACTCCGGGAAAATGGCCGCCCATTAGCGCCCATTATAATACTATTTAAAGACAAAATTTTAGCCTGTACTTATCCTCTGATGAAGTCACGTGCGGTGTGACGTCACGCGTAAGGACGGGACAGGCTCTACACGCTGTGTCAGTAATACGAGCTCGCCGCTCGTCGGAGATAGGAACATTATTGCTGTGTTTTATGTGAGTACCGAGTTTTACCTTAATAAAGCTACTGGTTTTAGCAGTATTACACTATTGGGGCTCCCCGTGTTTTTTATCCCCCCTATTACCGAGGGAACCACCCCCTGGAATTGGGACCGTGAGGATAGGGCTCTACATCCTAGGAGGACCCCCCTATAAAGATTCTTGGTCATACACGCCTGCTCCACTGCTTCAAGGAGGACCCTGTGTAAAGACCCCTGGCTATATGCGTTTGCCCCATTGCCTTAAGGTAAGGGGCCATCTCTCACAGGAGTGTTTGTACACGAAGCTGAGCACCGTGTTATTTAAGTCAAGCACCACGGAGCGACCGTTGCATGTCAGGACGCTATCACCTTTATGTTAAACAAAAAGGACCTTGCTCTACTGTCACATCTGGTGCATGCCCAATTATCCAAGTCACATTATTTAGCACTATCGCCTGTTATAGTTCTGAACAATCTGTGAACATTGCACTGGTTTACATTTTTTATCCGTTTCACTTTGCACCTTGTCACTTTATGTGTTACTTTGTTTGCCACTCTACTTGAGTCACATAGGTTTTTTGTTATGTTAGGTGACACCATTGATTTCTGCACATGATTACAGATATGGACTGAGTATTCACCTAATGGCATTATTTATGATGAGTGAATTTTTAGCAATATATTTTCCACATTGATTTGTCTTTACTGTTTTTAGCACTGCTAATATATATTGATGAGTTTGACTTTGTATGGCGGCTTCCAACACTTTAATGTTGTTTATACCACTTTTTAGTTATTTATCATCACTTTAAGTCCCCTAACAGGGGCGCTCAGGATTAGCGCAGCACTATTTAATATTTTTATGTCCTTTTAAGGTTTGGTTTGCACCTGTATTCAGTGCATGCAGCTTGTCCGTAGTACTATATTAGACTCTTTTCCTGTTAGCGCGGGAATAATTTTTTTATTCTACTGTTACACGAACTTGTAGCTTTAGCTGAACACTGTTCAGAGGTCTCACTACACTAACTTGTAGTTTTAGCTGAACACTGTGAGCAGGACGCACTACACTAACTGTAAATAGTCTAGCTGCCTGACTGTGGTACTAATAGGATCAAAAGAACATCAGCAATTTTCTTCAGGTAGCTGTAAATACTGTAACAAGACAAGCCTGCCTGTCAGTAGGAAGATAACAGGAATGGATCTAGCTAAACTGAATACAGTGTATATATATATATATATATGCAACACCTGGGATGCATATATATACACACAATACACTGTAAGTGCAGCTAACTCACTGACTGTCCTGCCTAATCTAGCTAACTCAAATGAAATGACACTGTCTCTCTCTCTCTATCTAAGCACGCCAAAACACACTACACAGGGCCGCCGTGCAGGCGGCCTTATATAGTGTGGGGCGTGTTCTAAACCCCCTGAGCCATAATTGGCCAAAGCCACCCTGGCTTTGGCCAATTACAGCTCTCTCTACCGACGACGCTGTGATTGGCCAAACATGCGGGTCACAGTGCATGCTTGGCCAATCATCAGCCAGCAATGCACTGCGGTGCTGCAGTGAATTATGGGCCGCAACGCGCCACACGAATTTGGCACGAACGGCCCATAATGTTTGGAATTCGTCGAACGACCGAACAGCTGATGTTCGAGTCGAACATGGGTTCGACTCGAACACGAAGCTAATCCCTAATATATATATGTATATATATATATATATATATATATATATATATATATATATATATATATATATTATATATATTTATTCTATTTTAACCAACCATGTGTGTCTTTTTCCTTCCTCTAAACAAGGTAAAAAAATCACCTAAACAAATCATAACTGTACATAAAATGAAAGAAAAACCTAGGTGATTAAACAATATTTGTTAGACCTAATTCCTGACAAATAGATTATATATACTGACATATAGCTTTTCATCAATCCATCACTTCATAAATGTTCAAGTCATTAAGCGAGTGTCTTTTTAGACTGGAAAGAGATGTGATGGAATTATGCAATGCATCGCTTCCACTTAAGCAAACCTTCAACCACGACACATATTCATGCATCACTGAGGAAAGATATGAGTGTCAATTTAAGGAAAAGTCTAGCTTACTACTGAAAAGGTATTGCCGCAAAAAGCATAGTATTTTTTAAAAATTATAAAGGGAAGCCAATTTAGAGTATGAACCATCTGGTAGAAGGAAATATATTTTTGTCAATAAAAGAATAATAAATCAAACGTCTCTTTATGTGCATCTTACCTAAGTGGGCTTAACAACCTCTCCTATTATCTCTGTTCTGGGAAACATTTATAAAAACCACTGTAATGGCAAGTGTAGGAATTGTTTATGACAGGCAATGGAAATTCAGATGACAGTATTGTAGCCCAGTCTGAGTAAATGAAAGAATTCCCTGGGAGCTGAAAGTGAACTGGTAGTTGTTATAAATTTTTTCTCTAAAAGATCAAATGTGCCCAAATACTGAGGGCTACTAGCTTCAGAAATAATATTGTCTCAGTTGCCGCAACTCCTTCAATACCCATTAAAGTGGTCCTATACTCAAAAAGTTCAGATTTGCTATCTTATAGGAAATATATAGAAAGTAGTGCATTTCTTGAAATGTGACATTGCCTAGGCATTGCTGTTCTGCTACCTAATAGCTGTATATCATCAGTGTGATCTTTTTTTTTAATGTATCTTTATTGAGTTTAATATACAGTACATACAAAATTCAATATTCAATCAGGGCCATATTCCCCATTCAGCCCCTCTTTCTTTAATACGACCAATTTACATTTCAAATACGCATACCTTACCCCCCCATGTTCCCCACCCCCCACCAGACACTAATCCGCCTCTCCTTTCCTTGTTCAATATTTTTATTGAAATTTTGCATAAGAAAAAACAAAGTATATCAGATAATGTATCAAGGGATATATATATGAACAATAGAGACATATCTATATGGCTTTTACAAAAACAAATCTCACAGGCGAGGTGAAATCAGAGGTAAATAAAATTTTAAATTAGTCAATAAATTGTGAATCAAAATATGAATCTATATTTATATATGAAATATATAAAGTATGCCTCCAGACCACCTATCCACCCCGCTTGGGCTCAAACTGTGGATAGATGGGGGCATGGATAATCAAAAATGAAATTAATATTACAAAAAGCAATTAATCCATATAGTACACCTGAGAGAAGATGAAAGAAATTTAAATGAAGAACGGAAAAAAGGAGTGATACTCTCATTACAAATTATTGACTATATTTAACTATCGGAGGAGAAAAATTATGAAAGTCTAATATGCAGAAAGACATTACTCATTGATAATGAGATATGAGTCACTTAAGTAAATTGTAAAAATATCCCATAATTATCAATCGCTTAATAAATAATAAAGGAAAAGATAGTAGAGAAGGAAGAGAAAAGAATATGAGATTTATACGGGCATTTTAATCATAGTGCTGAATATTAAAAAAAATTACATAGGTTTGCCCTAGAAATTAAAGAGATCTTAAGAGAAATAGGTAGTAAGGTAAAAGGAAAAAAGAAGAAAAGAAAGAATCCCCCGGAGTGGTGTCCCGGCTCCCGACATAGATAAGCAATAATACATCAATATTACAGGAATTTTAATAGGGTAACATCAATGACTGGTCGAAATCGGAAGAAAAGAAGTGCTTAACCCAAGGCTGCCAAATCCTACTAAATTTATTAATATTATTGTCTTTGATAGCTGTCATTTTTGCGAAAATGAGGGCCTTGTTCGTTCTATGTTTGACCTCTGCCACAATCAGTGTATTAGACTTCCATGCTTTGGCTATAGTTTGTTTAGCTGCAGTATTGATTTGAATAAGCAATTTGAATTGATTACAGGTTATGTTGTCTGGTTTAAGATTGAGGAGTGCAATGGCTGGATCTAGTGTTATAGGAATTTCTAAAGCTTTAGATGCCATGGCAAATACTTTTTTCCAGAATTCTTGCGCAATCGGGCATTGCCACCATATGTGCACGTGGGTACCTGGTGAGGAACAACCTCGGAAGCAATTATTAGGATATGAAGGAGTAAATTTAGCAATCCTAGCTGGTACTAGATACCAACGCGCCAAAACTTTGAAGTTAGTTTCAAGAGCAAAGCAATTAGGGGATGAGGATTTGGTAGCCATCCATATGTTAGACCAGTCATCGATGGTGAACGTCCGTCCTAAATCTGTTGCCCATTTAGCAGTATAAGGCGGAAGTATATCATTAGGAGTATTAATGAGATTTTGATAAATGAGCGAAATAATCCCTCTAACATGTGGGTCACTCATATAAATATGCTCAAATTGAGACAATTGATTAAGCATGGTACCGGTCCTAAGGAAAGGCGTATAAATTTTTGATTTGTAAATAACGAAATATTTCATTACAAGGTAATTCATTGTTATCACATAAAGTAGAGAATGTTTGAAATTTATCGTTAGAGACTAGCTTATATAATCTGACCAAGTTTGTAGAGGACCAAGCTGAAAATGACTTTGGAAATTTCCAAGCAGGATAAAAAGCTGGGTTCTCTAGAAAAGAAAGAAGGGGATTGTGCATAGATTGAAGCATATGGATTTTACTAAACTTATCCCAAATAGTTAATGAATGTTTTGTAATGGGGTTAAATAGATGAGATCTATCTCTAGGTTGCATCCATAACAAATTGGCTACAGATATGGGGTCGCTATCAATAGATTCAATAGCTACCCAAAGGGGTATTTCTTCCCTAGAATGGTATTTAGTTAAAATTGAAATTTGTGCAGCATGGTAATAAGAGGAAAAGTTTGGTAACCCCAGGCCCCCACATGTTTTGTTAAGGTACAGAGTGGATTTAGATATACGGGGTTTAATGTTACCCCAGATGAACGACAACACTTTACTTTGTGTAATTCTAAAGAAATATGATGGTATAGAAATCGGAAGTACCCTAAATAGGTATAAAAATTTTGGTAATAACGTCATCTTTATAGTATTTATCCGTCCCAACCATGACAATGGGAGAGAGGACCATTGTTTCATGAGGCCTGTGGTTTGTTTCAATAGAGGTAGATAAATAACTGCAAAAAGATCAGAAAGTGAGGATGTGAGGTATACTCCTAAGTATGGTAATTTATGAGAGACCCAATTAAATGGTAAGGAAATTTGAGCCTGTTGAAGCTCTGATAGTGGTAAAGATATATTTAGCGCATTTGATTTAACGGGGTTTACAAAGAGCCCGGAAATATGTGCAAATTTATCAAGTACGTTAAGAAGATTAGGGGCGGAAATATGGGGATGTGATAAAAAAATAAGAATATCGTCAGCAAAAAGACAAAGCTTATGTTGATAACCACCCAATTCAATACCTTTGATGTCTGGATTAGATCTGATTAGTTGTGCTAAAGGTTCTATAAGCAGAGCGAAAAGCAACGGGGATAGGGGGCAGCCTTGTCTCGTGCCTCTTCTAATATCGAACACTGTCGATTTGTATCCGGCATATTTAATATAAGCCCTCGGATTGTTATAAAGAGAGGAAACCCAAGTCAGAAAATGTATTCCGAAACCCCATTTTTGAAGCATATACTGCATATAAGGCCAGGTGACTGAATCAAATGCTTTTTTGATGTCTAAAGATAAGAGGCAGGTTGGGATGCGTCTGGATTTAGCTGCATGGATGAGTAAAAGGGATCTTCTTATATTATCTCCTGCTTGTCTCTTGGGCATAAAACCCGTTTGGTCCCTGTGTATGAGTTGACCTATAATATTGTTCAATCTAGATGCCAATATCTTAGCAAGCAACTTAATATCTAAATTGAGTAGAGATATAGGGCGATGATTAGTCCAAGAGGTAGTATCTGAACGGGGTTTGGGAATCATAACTATAATAGATTTTAATGTCTCAGATTGAAATAAGTGTCCTGCTAAGATAGAATTGAAGGCTCTAGTCAAGACTGGAGTTAGGATGTGTTCAAAATTTTTATAATATGATGCCGAAAACCCGTTGGGGCCCGGTCTTTTATGAAGTTTCAAACTTTTTATAGCATTCTGAACTTCAATATTTGTGATAGGACACTCAAGTCTCTCTCGTTGTTCAATAGCTAGAGTAGGGAGTTTGATATTGGAGAAAAGAGTATCTGCATTGGTTTGATTAAAATCATGAGTATAGGAATACACTTTAGCTAAATTAGATCAAAATATTTCTAATATTTTAATTGGATTACTAGTGTACGCATCACTTGACGTTTTCAGTCGTATAGGGGTCCGTATTTGATCTATTGATTTCAAATTTCTTGCCAAGGAGGTGGTGGGTTTGTTGGCATTAAGGTATTGAATGTGTTGTCGTTTACGTATAAGTTTGTCTGCTGAGTCAGTTAAAAATAAATCTAGATCAAGACGCGCTTTGTCTAATTTAGTATTATTAATGGCATTCGGGTATGATTGAAAGGCGGAATGACAAGAGTTAACTTTGTTTGCAACTTTGCAAACAAAAGTTTACGTTCTCTTTTGAGGTTTGTAGCTTGTTGTATTAGTCTACCACGAATAACCACTTTGTGAGCTTCCCACAACGTGCTGTCAGAAGTATCTCCGGTATCATTGGAGGAAAAATAATCCTTTAGCGCAATTTCAATTTCACTACGACGGGAAGGGTGAGTTAATGCGGAGTCATTAATACACCAATTAGTATCGTGGGATCTGGGTATAGTAGATGCAATGGATGTGCATATCGCACAATGATCTGTCCATGTAAAGGGTAGGATGTTTGAAGATAAAATTTCAGGGGTCAAGCTATAAGGGATTAGGATATGGTCTATGCGTGAGAATGATTTATGTGGGTAGGAATAATGTGTAAAACGTCTACTAGTAGGGTTAAGCTCTCGCCATGTATCCACCAAACCATGTTTAGTAAGTAGATGTTGAAGGGTTACATTAGTAGACCTATTGACGGGTGCCGGCGGAGACTTATCTAAGAAGGGGAAAACTGTTGTATTTGACTCTCCACATAAAACTACAGTGCAAATTTGTGGGTTTCTACAATTTGGAAAAGATGGGACAAAAAGGATTCTGGTCTCTTATTTGGTGCATAATATGATACTATTGTGACAGCCATATCCAATATATATCCCGTGAGAAGTAAGTATCTTCCCTCCGGATCTTTTAGTTGAGTTAAAAGGGTAAATGGCATAGAACGATGAAATCCGATAAGAGTCCCTCGTTGTTTAACTGTGGTTGAGGCGGTATAAAATTGTGGATAAGAGGGGGAAAGAAATTTAGGAGTAGCTTTATCTGTAAAGTGAGTTTCCTGCAGACAAAAAATGTGTGCCTTCTTGGCTGAGAAAGATCTCATTGCTTTTGTACGTTTATGCGGAATATTAAATCCTTGAACATTCAAGGATAGAATATTTATCGGGGCCATTAATAGAACAAAGATGACTATCACACCATATGAAATACAATTAATAACTAGAGTCAAGGACACCACCCCGAGAGAAAGAAAAGGAAAAGAAAGGACAGAATAGGAGAGAATAATTAGCAATCGAGTAACCCCAATATGATAACATATTAAGCATAAAGAAAAGCAAAATGCTAGGGTAAGGGAGCAACTTAGAGGAGTAATCAAAAGACTCCAAGAGGCTCCAAAACCATCCGCAGACTCCCACATAATAGCAGCGAGAATCTGAGGATGGAGAGGGGGGCAACAAGAAATTCCGAAAGGACGAACTTCGCCGGAGAACCACAGCTCCATTAAAATATACTACTATAACTTATAATATTAGACGCAATCTTAGGCAAACTAAATTATTTAAATCGCTACCGGCCTTAAGATTGTTAATTTATATAATAATCGTGGCAAGAAATAAAAAAAAATAAAATATATACATATAATAATAAAAATTGAATGAATAAATTAAAAAAAAAAAAAAATTAATAAATAAATAAATAAATAAATAAATTTATATATATATATTATAAATACACACATACATACACACATACATATACATACATATACATATATATATACATATACATATACATACGCATATACATACACATACACACAAATACATACACATACATACACATATACAAAGTAAATAAATAAAAAATAAATAAATAAATAAAAAATAAATAAATAAATAAATAAATTAAAAAAAAGATTATATATATATATATATATATATATATATATATATATATATATATATATATATATATATATATATATATATATATATATAAAAAATATATATATATATATATATATATGCAAACATATATACATCCATACACTTATGTATATATGCATATATGAACATACGCATACACTTTATTAACAGATAGGATATTAAGTGCTGGTCATATCCAAGTACCAAAGTGTAATCAAAAAAATTATTAGTAAAAAGCTGTAAAAAAAAAAAAAAAAAGGGGGGAAAAACAAAAATATATTTTCACAAAAAAAGTTATGGATGGCATAGACATTAAAAACAAGATTTAGACTGGAAGTCCAAAAACCTGAAACCTTGGTATTGTGAATAATGGGTTCACTGAAATAGGTTATAATATAATACTGAAGAGTCAAATAGAAAAAATTCTTTAACAGATATATATATGAAAAAAAAACATATATATATCAGTCCATTGAGTCTTCATTATTAGGGGAAGAGTTGTCAAAACGGCCTCGCTTATGTAGATGTTGACGCGAAGAGGTGGAAGAGTTATGTACTCCTGTTGCATTTTGCTGAGGTGAACCTGAGGCTGACCTTCTGCGTGGTAAATCTTTAGGTGAATCCTGGTCCTTTAGGCCCAACTCAATCAAGGCTGACTGCAATTCCTCTGAAGAGCGACATATATATTTAGTTTCTAAATGTGTAAATCTGAGCGAAAAAGGAAAACCCCAATGATAAGTAATTTGATGACGTTGAAGTACTTGTAACTGGGGTTTAAGTGCACGTCTTTTTGCCACTGTAATAGGAGAAAGGTCTGCAAAAAGCTGATATACATGACCTTGAAAGGTGAGAGAATCCTTTCCTCTGGCTGCTGCAAGCAATTGTTCTTTAGTGCGATAATAATGCATTTTAGCAATTATGTCCCTAGGAGGGCCATTTATTCTACGTTGAGCTAAAGCTCTATGCACTCTATCCATTTCTAATCTCTCTATTGGAATACCAGGTTGTAGTTCTTGAAATAGTGCAGTAATAGTGGCTTGAACATCAAGGACATTCTCAGGGATACCTCTAATCCGCAAGTTAGCCCTACGATCCCTATTCTCCTGGTCCTCTAAACGTGACTGTAATACAACATTTTCTTCTTTCAGGTTCATAAATTCTGATTCATGTTGCTGTGTTTGACTTTCCAGATCATCCATCCTTATTTCTAACTCAGCTGTTCTTTGCCCCAGGTCTCTAATTTCCCTTGTTAATTTATCTGTTATGTGGTCTGACGTCTGTTTCAGGGCTTTTTGTAATATTCACTCAAATTTTTTAAATAAATCCGTTTGTAATGCTGTTTGTGAGTCTCCAATGTCTGTATCAGACTCTCCAGAAAAATCTATGGTGCTTGTATTGAGTTTCAGTGGCTTGGCAGTATGTGAGGTGCTGGGCTGTGAGGTAACTGCCGCCGCCATCTTGGATAACTGACGGGCCGGTGTTTCCTTAATGTTACCAGACTTAATTTTAGATTTAGTGCCTTTCAAAACCATTCTAATAGTACCTGAGTGCTTTACAGGTAAGTGCCAGGTGGTTTTGATGCTTTTCGGCGTCTCTGGGACCTGTAGTCCTCCGGCGAAAACGGCCCTGGAGCGGAGCTCTAAGCAGGCATATCTAACCTCTCAGGCATCCGCGCATGCGCCACCCGCCTCTCCTTTCCAACCCACCCATCTCATTTCCCCCATCCTTAGACTAACTATACTCCCATTAGTTTGGCAAAACTCATTTTTTGTTTATATTTTAACCAGTCTCTCCATTTTGCTTCAAACCCAACTTCTCCTTCCTCCCCACTATACCTTAAAAGCTCCAAATTATATATTTTGTTTATTTTACAGAACCAGCTCCTCAGGGTCGAGCTCTCTGGGTCCTGCCATTGGCTGGTTATTAATCTTTTCGCTGAGTTTAATAATTGAGGCACCAGTGTTCTCATATACTGTTTAATAGGGGTTCTAATCCCAAGAAATAGGCATACCCATGGATCTTCTAAGATTTTGATGCCCATAATTTCCTGTATTGTTGCTGTTACCTCTTTCCAGAATGTTTTTATTTTGGGGCATGTCCACCATATATGGGACATGGTTCCTATTTCTGCACAGCCCCGCAACATAATTTTGTGGTCTCTTTTTGGTAATAGTGTACTATATCTGGGGTTATGTACCATTGTGCTAAACACTTATAGTTCATTTCTAACGTGCTACAATCGGTTGATGTGACGTGTGTCAACCGTAATATTTTTCCTACATTTATGTCTATTTCTCCTGTGCCCAACTCTTCTACCCATTTTACTATATAAGGGGGATGCCCTGTTGCTTTTAACCCATTCCATATTTTATAAATCGGGGAGATAAGCCTCTTCCCTCCTGTCTCTAAACACAATCTTTCCAATGGGAGCAAGTTATCTTTGGACCTGATCGGTTGGTGTAGGGACTCCACAAAGTGCTTTAGCTGTGCATACCTCCACCTATCTATCTCCATTACATCTTTTTAATTAACTCAATCCTGAAAAGTGCAAATCTTACCATTTAACATAATATCTTTTAATTGTGTGTCTTGTTTTTTTATCCACGTACCAAACATGCTCTCCTGCCTGGGTGCAAAATAATTTGTGTTCCCTAATGGTATCATGGGGGTATTAAATCCCCATTTTTCTTTTTTGTGTACCGTGTCCCAAATGGCCATCGCTGTCCGTTTAATAGTGTGCGTATACTCATGTAACTCTCTTACATGTGACGGGGTCCAAATTATTTCCCCCAGTGCAACCTTACTAATAGCGCTTTCCATATTGACCCACCTTTTTTCTTTATTCTTTTTTACCCACAACACCACCCGTGTCATTAGAATTGCGTTATAGTAAATCTTAATATCTGGTACACCCAGACCCCCTTGACCCTTATCTCTCATTAGAACTGCCATACTTATACGGGGCTTTTTATTCTGCCAAATACATCTGCGGAGTAATGTATTTAGAGTATTGAAGTATTCTTTTGGTAAAAAAAATTGGTAACATTTGTATTTTGTACAATATCTTAGGGAGGATTTTCATTTTAAAACTATTTATCCTACCCAGATGCAATATTTTTTAATTCTGTTTTGATTTAATTTAATAGCGGAATAAAATTTTGTTGATAAACGGTCGGATGGTAGGATGGTGTTATTTTAACTCCTAAGTATTTTAAGTCTGTATCTCGCCATACGAATGGGAAATCCTGTTGGCATAACCGTTCCTCCTGGGCCGTAATGCTTATATTAAGTATCTCTGATTTTGAAAGGTTCATTTTAAAATTTGCTAAGGCTCCATATGTTTTTAGTGATTTAATTAAGTTGGGTAGGGTTGTCCTAGGACAGGTAATATAAAACAGGATATCGTTGGCGAATGCCGCTATTTCATGTTCTTCATCATCGAGTTTTATCCCCTTGATGTCCGGGTTTTGTCTAATCCCTACCAGGAGTGGTTCTAATGAGAGAACAAGCTAGAAACTTCACGAACAACTTCACATCGGCATTCAATAATGAAATGGGTCGATAGCTTGAACGCATTGTAGCATCCTCTCCTTCATTTGGGATGATGGTAATTGCGGCCTATAATGCTTCCATACGTATATCCCACTTAGCTCCAATCCCATTCATATATCAGTGCATCTTGGGGACCTAGATGTCTCTGAACTTCTTATAATATACAGTGGTCAACCCATCCGGGCCAGGGCTTTTCCCAGCAGGTGACTCCTTTAAGGATTTAATATCTCCTTCTGTTATTGGGTCCTCCAGGATACTAAGTTTATCTAGTGGGATTTTTTTTAGTCCTAATTCATTTAAAAAAACCTTTGTATTGTCTATCCTCTTTTACCTTGTCAGGGGTATCTTTTTGGGTAATCGAGTAAAGTTTTCCATAGTACTCCTGGAAAGCCCGTGTAATATCTGTGGTTGTATACTCCTTTTCTCTGTGAAATTCAACTCCACTTTCTTTTTTAACATTTTCGCTAGGTATTTAGCCGATATATCTCCCCACTGATACCGCTCTTTCTTAAATCTATATTGAGCCCTTCTATATTCTTGTTCAATAAGTTCTTTTAACTCTTCTCTTTTTAATATGACTGACAATTCTGTTTCATGTTCTCCCGTTCTTTTATGATGCTGTTCGAGGTAATAGATTTCTTTATGTAGCTCCTCTCTTTTCCTCCGCCTCTCCTTTTTGATCTCTGCTCCTATTGCAATCAAAATACCCCTGATATAGGCTTTATGTGCCTCCCATACTGTCACTTCGGATATTTCTTCTGAACTATTGCTTATAAAATACTGCTCTAGCTCTTTTTTAATCCTCTCCACTGCAACTGCATCTCGAAACACTTCATTCAGTCTCCAGGTGTTTTTACTCTTTTGGAGTCCCTCCATTTTTAACTTTATTGAAACTGGAGCATGATCTGAGAAAGTAACAATTTCTATGTTCGAACTACTAACTATCTCTAACAATCTGTGCTCTACCAGAAATAAGTCAATTCTTGAGTATGTCCTGTGGACAGCGGAGTGGAATGTATAATCATACATTTTAGGGTGTTGTATTCTCCAGGAATCCATCAACTGATGCTGGCTAGGGATGAGCCGAACCCCCCCCCGGTTCGGTTCACACCAGAAAATTCAGAAGGACCGAAAATTCGCACGAACGTTAGAACCCCATTGAAGTCTATGGGACTCGAACGTTCAAAATCAAAAGTTCTAATTTTAAAGGCTAATTTGCATGGTTTTGTCCTAAAAAGAGTTTGGGGACCTGGGTCTTGCCCCAGGGGTCATGTATCAATGCAAAAAAAAAGTTTAAAAAAACTGCAGTTTTTTCGGGAGCAATGATTTTAATGATGCTTAAAGTGAAAAAAAAAGTGAAATATTCCTTTAAATATCGTACCTGGGGGATGTCTATAGTATGCCTGTAAAGTGGCGCATGTTTCCCGTGCTTAGAACAGTCGATGCAACAAAATGACATTTTAAAAGGAATAAAAGTCATTCAAAACTGCTTACGGCTTTAATGTAGTGTCGGGTCCCAGTAATAGGGATGAAAATCAGTGAGACAAACGGCATGGGTACCCCCCAGTCCATTACCAGGCCCTTTTGATCTTGTATGGATATTAAGGGGGACCCCACACCCAAATTAGAAAAAGGAAAGGCGTGGGGCCCCCAGGCCCTATATACTCTGAACAGCAGTATACAGGCGGTGCAAACAAGACAGGGACTGTAGGTTTGTTGTTATGTAGAATCTGTTTGTAATTTTGAACTGGTACATTTTTAACATGTTTAGCTCCAGCCAAAAAATCTATTTTAAGCTTTTTGGAAAATATATGGAAGGGTTATCACCCCTGTGACATTTGTTTTGCTGTCTGTCCTCCTCTTCAGAAGATTTCACCTCACTTTCTGTCCCAATGACAAATGTTTTTAGAAAATTTGGGGTTTTTAGTGAAACAAGGATTGGTGATAAAGCATCAGTGGAAAGGAGAAATGTTTTTCCCTTACAGGAGAGAATTTCCCTTCCTAGGGGTGGATTTCATCTCACTTCCTGATGTCTCCTTCCATTTGCAAGTAGGAGTCGTTTGTAAGTTGGATGTTTGAAAGTAGGGGCCTGCCCTATATACTCTGCAGAAATTGTGGCCTTAGTTGTTGGTGTTGCCACAACACTGTAAGCCCTCACAGGGCCCTGCTGTGAAGTATTAGATCAAGAATTGTAATTACATACCCCTGTTATACATGGGCAGAAAAATTGGGCCTTTAGTGATGGTGGTGGTGCTGGTGCCACAACACAGTAAGTCCTCACAGTTACTCATGGTGGGTGATGGAACGGGCTCTGCTGTGAAATATCAGATCAAGAATTCTAATTACATGTCCCTGTTGAACAGGGACAGAAAAATTGGGCCTTAGGCACTAGTGCTGGTGCCACAACACTGCAACCCTTCACAGATACTCTAGTTGGAGCGCAGGAACGAGCCCTGCTGCAAAGAATTGCATCAAAAATTGTAATTACATGCCCCTGTTAAACAGGGGCTGAAAAATTGGGCCTTAGCCACTGGTGGCGGTGCCCAGAAACAAAAATATTCTTACAAGCTATCAGCATGATCATTGAGGAGGAAGAGGATAGTCACTAAGCATAACAAGATAGTCACTCAGCATCAGCATAGGCAGTCTTGAAGGGATCTGACATTTCAAAAAAAAATATTCGGTTACATCAGCATCAGATGCTTGGTATCTGGTGGTGATCCAAGACTGATTCATTTTCATGAAGGTCAGTCGATCAACCGAGTCAGTGGACAGACGCACCCTGTGATCGGTTACAAAGCCTCCAGCAGCACTGAATATGCGTTCCGAAAGAACGCTGGATGCAGGACAGGCCAGTAGCTCAATTGCATACTGTGCAAGCTCTGGCCAGTGATCCATCCTCAAGACCCAGGAACCCAGAGGATTTTCAGCGGGAAAGGTGTCCAAGTCAGATCTTGCCCCTAGGTATTC
Organism: Lithobates clamitans; assembly: GCA_037952925.1. Classification (NCBI taxonomy): domain Eukaryota; kingdom Metazoa; phylum Chordata; class Amphibia; order Anura; family Ranidae; genus Lithobates; species Lithobates clamitans. The sequence goes on from JBBGZY010001063.1 coordinate 93,481, forward strand.
CTGCACCATGTAAAAACAGACGCTGGCGATGGTTGCTGGAACCGATCATACCTTGGGGCTGCGGACCAAAAAATTGTCTGAACGTATCGGTTAGACGGCCACCTTCTCCACCACTCCTTTTTTGACTGACGGAAGCCTCAGCAACACGTTGTCCAGGAACAGGAGTTTGTAACCTCCCAGTCTCTAGGAACACGTTGCACATACCTTTCTGCAAGGCCTCCCGAAGATGTTTTATCCTCTGCTCCCTCTGCGATGGCAAGATAAGGTCCGCAATCTTACCCTTGTAACGTGGATCAAGGAGGGTTGCTAGCCAGTAACGATCCCCCTCCTTGATACCACGAATACGAGGATCCTTTCACAGGCTTTGCAGGATCAAGGAGGCCTTGCAGCGTAGGTTTGCTGAGGCATTCGGTCCGGAGTCCTCTGGGTCACTAAGGACAACATGATCCGCAGCCACCTCCTCCCAGTCATGTACAAGTCCATGGGTTTCTTGGGACTGTAAATGATCCCTTAAAGACTGCTGCTGATGCTGAGTGCCAGGCTCCACCTCCATGCTGACACAATCCTCCTCCTCCTCCTCCTTGTCCACTTCCTGTGTGATCGGCAGGCACGAAGGAACACTGTCTGGATAAAGGAGGCCTTGAGAGCTAAGGAAGTCCTCCTGCCTCTGTTCTGCCTCAAGTGCCCTGTCCATTATTCCATGCAGTGTGTGCTCCAACGGGTGGACAAGGGGGACAGTGTCACTGATGCATGCACTGTCACTGCTCACCATCCTCGTGGCCTCCTCAAATGGTGACAGGACAGTGCATGCTTCCCTGATCATGGTCCACTGGCGTGGGGAAAAAAAACAAGCTCCCCTGACCCTGTCCTGGTGCCATAGTTGCACAGGTACTCATTGATGGCCCTCTGCTGCGTGTGCAGCCGAGTTCCACCTGGTGGGCATGTCACAGATTAGGCGGTTCTTGGGCAGGTTAAATTCCTTTTGGAGGTCTGCCAGTCAACTGGCATTAGATGACCTGCGGAAATGCACACAGACTTTCCTGGCCTGCCTCAGTAAGCCCAGGTACCTGCCCAAGAACCGCTGCACCACCAAGTTAAGGACGTGAGCCAAACAGGACACATGGGTCATTTGTCCCTGTCGGAGGGCGGAGAGGAGGTTGGTGCCATTGTTGCAAACCACCATTCCTGCCTTTAGTTATCATGGTGTCAACCACCTTTGAACCTGCCCCTGCAGAGCTGACAGAATCTCTGCCCCAGTGTGGCTCCTGTCCCCCAAGCACACCAGCTCAAGCACCGCATGGCATTGTTGGGCCTTCGTACTTGCGTAGCCCCTTGAACGCCTACGGAGCATCGCTGGTTCCAAGGACAAAGCACAGGAAGAGGCCATGGAGGAAGAAGAAGAGGAGGGGGTGGAGGAGAGAGGTGTGTCAGAATCACCAGTAGTGGCATTTTGGAGGCGTAGCGGCGAAACAACCTCCAACACTACTGCACCTTGTCCTGCATCCGTCCCAGCTGCCAGCAGAGTCACCCAATGCGCCGTGAAACTTAGGTAACATCCCTGTTCATGCCTGCTGGACCATGAGTCAGCAGTAATATGTACCTTACCGCTGACTGCCCTGTCCAGCGAGGCCAAGACATTGCCTTCCACATGCCGGTAGAGAGCCGAAATCACCTTCTGTGAGATAAGGTGGTGTTTGGGAATCTGCCACTGAGGAACCGCACATTCCACAAACTCACGGAAGGGGGCAGAGTCTATAGTGCAACTGTGCAGGGTACACAGTACAGTAACTGGAAATACTGTAAAAACACCTGCCTGCCTGTAGGAAGAGAAGAACAGGATCTAGCTAAACTGAACATAGTTACAAAAATTAAAAAAAAAAATGACATGGGGGGTCCCCCTAAATTCCATACCAGGCCCTTCATATCTGGTATGGATTTTAAGGGGAACTCCGCACCAAAATTTTTTAAAAAATGGCATGGCCCCCCCCAAAAAGCCATACCAGACATTTATCCGAGCACACAACCTGGCAGGCCACAGAAAAAGAGGGGGGATGAGAGAGCGCCCTCCCCCTGTGTGAAATGGTAAGGGTGTACAAATTTTCACAAAAAAAGTGTCAAAAATGTTAAAAATGACAAGAGACAGTTTTTGACAATTCCTTTATTTAAATGCTTCTTCTTTCTTCTATCTTCTTTTTTTCTATCTTCCTTCGGTTTCTTCCTCCATCTTCTTCTGGTTCTTCTGGTTCTTCCTCTGGTGTTCTCATCTGGCATCTTCCTCCATGGCGTCTTCTTCCCTTCTTCTTCTCGGGCCACTCCGCATACACCATGATGGGTGGCTTCCGCTGTGCGATGCTTCTCGTCTTCTGATGGTTCTTAAATAACAGAGGGCGGGGCCATCTGGTGACCCCGCCCCCTCTGACGCACGGGAACTTCCCTGTGGCATTCCCCGTGATGTCAGAGGGAGACGGGGTCACCCATTATGTAATGGGTGACCCCGCCTCCTCTGACATCACGGGGAATGCCACAGGGAAGTCCCTGTCAAGTCCACATGCGTCAGATGGGGCGTGGTCACCGGGTGGCCCCACCCTCTGTTATTTTAGAACTGTCAGAAGACAGGAAGTGTCACACTGTGGGAGCCTCCCATCATGGTGGATGCGGAGTGGCCCGAGAAGAAGAAGGGAAGAAAACACCGCGGAGGAAGATGCTGGACGAGAAAACCGGAGGAAGAACCAGAAGAACCAGAAGAAGAAGAAGATGGAGGAAGAAACTGAAGGAAGATAGAAGATAGAAGAAAGAAGAAGCATTTAAATAAAGAAATTGTTAAAAACTGTCTCTTGTCATTTTTAACATTTTTGATACTTTTTTGTGAAATGGTAGGGGTACTTTTGTACCCTCTTACCATTTCACACAGGGGGGAGGGCTGGGATCTGGGGGTCCAGATTCCGATAAGCCCCCCCGCCTGCAGACCCCCACAACCACCATGCAAGGGTTGTGGGGATGAGGCCCTTGTCCCCATCAACATGGGGACAAAGTGCTTTGGGGGGCTACCCCAAAGCACCCTCCCAATGTTGAGCGCATGTGGCCTGGTACGGTTCAGTAGGGGGGGCTCTCTCTTGTCCCCCCTCTTTTCCTGCAGCCTGCCAGGTTGCATGCTCGGATAAGGGTCTAGTATAGATTTTGAGGGGGACCCCACGCCATTTTTTTTTTACATTTTGACCAGGGTTCCCCTTAATATCCATACTAGACCTGGAGGGCCTGATAAGGAATTTAGGGGGACCCCCCACGTCATTTTTAAAAAAAATTTTGGTTCGGGGTTCCCCTGTGGGGAATTCCCATGCCATTTTTATCAATGAACTTTTATGTCTATTGTCGGACCGGCAAGTCATTAATAGCTGCGAGTAGTTTTAAATGACTTTTTTTCCTTTTAAATGTCATTTTGCTGTCAGACTGTTCTAAACACAGGAAACATGAACCCAAGCATACTGTATACATCCCCCAGGTACGAAATTTAAAGGAATATTACACTTTTATTGTTTCACTTTAAGCATTATTAAAATCACTGCTCCCGAAAAAAGGACGTTTTTAAAACTTTTTTTGCATTGATCCATGTCCCCTGGGGCAGGACCCAGGCCCCCAAACACTTTTTATGACAATACCATGCATATAAGCATTTAAAATTAGCACTTTTAATTTCTCCCATAGACTTTTAAAGGGTGTTCCGTGGCTTTTGAATTTTCCACGAACACTCCAAATTGTTCGCTGTTTGGCGAACTGGCGAACAGCCAATGTTCGAGTCGAACAAGAGTTCGACTCGAACTCGAAGCTCATCCCTAGTCATCACTCAACATCAATGATTACCTTATCTTAAAGCTGGACAACAACTTACCAAGCCAATACTCCCATCCCTGTCTGTAAAACACCACCATTACCAGAAAGCCCTTTCAACAGTTTTGCTACCTTCATGAGCTGTAGTTCAATGCACTGCAAAACTGATGTGTGTGGAGTCTTGGCATAAAGCAATGTTGAGAGCTCTCAATTTTAGTCAGCTATCCAAAGTTGGATTTTCAGATAGAAGGTTCATAAAATATTTTTGTTCCCATGCTGAGTATTACCCAATAGTAGCATGTTACAAACTCTCATAAATATCTAAAATGGTGAGATTGAAAATGTTCAAATTCAGCTTGTCATCGGCCTGTTCATTAAACTTTATTTGGGGGTCTTATCTTTCAAATTATTCAATCCTTTATAAATTATTATTTCCTTTTAAAAAAAGTAAAATGTAGAGAAAAAAATCTTTCTATTTTGAACAGTGATAGTTTTCAATTAGCTAGTTTTTTGTATGTATAAATCACATAATTTAAAACCAATGCATTATTACATGCACTCCAAAAGTATTGTGCTAGAATTAATAGTGGTCCAAATTTCAGTACACAGGTGTAAGAAGCTCATTGATGGTTACAGGAGCGATTGATTTCAGTTATTTTTTCGAAGGGGTATGCTACCAAATATTAAATTGAGGATGTCAATAATTTTGTCCAGTCCATTTTTGGAGTTTTGCATGGAATGTGTCAGATTTGTTTTTTTGTTTCTCCACTTTTTTGTGTCATACCAATACAAACAAAAGAAATAAACACGAGAATGCCTAAACATTTGTAATTGCAACAATTTTCTGTGCAAAGTGGTGCATTATCTGACAGAAATGCAGAGGTGCCGATATTTTCGACCATGCCTGTATATATATATATATATATATATATATATATATATATATATATATATATATATATATAAAATACATACAGTATCTCACAAAAGTGAGTACACCCCTCACATTTTTGTCAATATTTTAATATATCTTTTCATGTGACAACACTGAAGAAATGACACTTTGCAAAAATGTAAAGTAGTGAGTGTACAGCTTGTATAACAGTGTAAATTTTCTGTCCCCTCAAAATAACTCAACACACAGCCAATAATGTCTAAGCCGCTGGCAACAGAAGTGAGTACACCCCTAAGTGAAAATGTCCAAATTGGGCCCAAAGTGTCAATATTTTGTGTGGCCACAATTATTTTCACACACTGCCTTAACCCTCTTGTGCATGGAGTTCACTAGAGAGTCACAGGTTGCCACTGGAGTCCTCTTCTACTCCTCCATGATGACATCACGCTGCTGGTGGATGTTAGAGACCTTGCGCTCCTCCACCGCTCCTCCACCTTCATTTGAAGATGCCCCACAGATTCTCAATAGGGTTTAGGTCTGGAAACATGCTTGGCCAGTCCATCACCTTTACCCTCAGCTTCATTAGCAAGGAAGTGGTCATCTTGGAGGTGTGTTTGGGGTCATTATCATGTTGGAATACTGCCCTTCTTCCCAGTATCCAAAGGGAGCGGATCATGCTCTGCTTCAGTATGTCACAGTACATGTTGGCATTTATGGTTCCCTCAATGAACTGTAGATCCCCAGTGCTGGAAGCGCTCATGCAGCCCCAGACCATGACACCCCCATGCTTGACTGTAGGCAAGACACACTTGTCTTTGTATCCCTCACCTATTTGCCCCCACACACACTTGACACCATCTGAACCAAATAAGGTCACCTTGGTCTCATCAGACCACAGAACATGGTTCCAGTAATCCAATCCATGTCCTTAGTCTGCTTGTCTTCAGCAGTTGTTTGTGGGCTTTCTTGTGCATCATCTTTAGAAGAGGCTTCCTTCTGGGAAGACAGCCACGCAGACCAATTTGATGCAGTGTGCTGCGTATGGTCTGAGCACTGACAGGCTGACCTCCCACCCCTTCAACCTCTGCAGCATCGCTGGCAGCACTCATACGTCCCAAAGACAACCTCTGGATATGGCGCTGAACACGTGCACTCAACTTCTTTGGTCGACCATGAGGAGGCCTGTTCTGAGTGGAACCTAAATTGCTGTATGATCTTGGCCAGTGTGCTGCAGCTCAGTTTCAGGGTCTTGGCAATCTTCTTATAGCCTAGGCCATCTTTATGTAGAGCAACAATTCTTTTTTTCAGATCCTCAGAGAGTTCTTTGCCATGAGGTGCCATGTTGAGCTTCCAGTGACCAGTATGAGAGAGTGAGAGTGATAACACCAAATTTAACACACCTACTCCTCATTAACACCTGAGACCTTGTAACACTAATGAGTCACGTGACACCGGGGAGGGAAAATGGCTAATTGGGCCCAATTTGGACATTTTCACTAAGGGGTGTACTCACTTTAGTTGACAGCAGTTTAGACATTAATGGCTGTGTGTTGAGTTATTTAAGGGGGCAGCAAATTTACACTGTTATACAAGCTGTACACTCACTACTTTGTAGCAAAGTGTCATTTCTTCAGTGTTGTCACATGAAAAGATATAATGAAATATTTACAAAAATATGAGTGGTGTACCCACTTTTGTGAGAAGCTGTATATGTATTATACTGTATATACATTGCTCCACTTCAAATGCTTCTTGAATGCATTAGTTTCATTTAAGGACTCACAATAAACCATAATAAGTGCCAAGGTGTTTAATCTCAATAAAGGCCATACAGTCAATTAAAGTGCTCCAATTAAAAGTGCCCGCGCTCCACAAAACAATGATGTCATGTCACTTTATCCTCCACAAATGTTGCTGGGGTCTTGAGTGCCCCCACAAAAAGTGCTCACTCACCAGATGCCATCAACCTCTTTAGAATAAAGTGAGTCAACTTGTGCCTTATGCTAATCTAAGTACCAGTTCTTCACCACTCCAGAAACCCTACCTCTTTAGAGTATCATCCAGACAGTGCCTCAGATGAAATAAAAGGAGTCCCACAAAGGAAAAATCAATGGGCAGCAAGTTTATTGAATAAATAAAATCAGTTAAAATATATAGGATCACTCACATTCATTTGTACCCCGGCCAGCACTTAAGATTTCCAGCAGAACACAGATATCAGGATTACCGCTGCTCTATGAATAAGAGGCAGCGTGCTTTCCACACTAAGGAAATTACTTCACTGGATGTAATATAAGCAACCACAAGTCCTGTCTCTACGCATTTCATCCCCAAACAGAAGCAACGCTGGGTTCTACCGGAACAAAAGTTAAATGTATAGGCAAATTTGGAAATACTAACAAATTCAAACCAAACTTCAGTTCCTACTTTATAATCAGTTACAGCAATCATTTTTTTTCCTTTTGGGATAAATGTTTTACATGAATAAATAAAAGGGAGTAATTTTAATCACCCCTTCCAATGTTAAATGGTTTGTCTCATTCATGTAAAATTATACATTCTCTGGAGAGTTTGTGCCGCGAAAAACAACACATTTGCTGGCTGTATTACTTACCTGATGAAAAAGAAGAAAGAAAACCTGAAAAAGCAAGGGGAAGTTTTTACAACCATCACATCACAGAATTGGTAAGCTGCAATATAATAAATGTTTGCTTTTTGATTTAATGCTGCTTTAATCAGAGCTGACTATGATTATAGAAAGTATTCCCCCTCTCAGAAATAGGAAAGGTGGGTAATTACTAATATTTTTGGATGGCCATCACAAACTTCAAATAAATACATAAAAAATAGAGATGGGCTGAACACCCCCCTGTTCAGTTTGCAGCAAATCAAAAGTGACAATTTTTAAAGCTTATATGCAAGTAATTGGCCATAAAAGGGGTATGAGAGTCTGGGTACTGCTCTGGAGGATATGTAGCAATTCAAACATTTTTTTTAAAACAATTGTATTTTTCAGGAGCAGTGAGTTTAATGATGCTTAAAGTGCAACACTAAAAATTAAAAATTCCCTTAAATATAGTGCCTGAGGGCTCCCCTTAATCAGCCTGCAAAGTGGTGCATCTGTAGCAAGCATAGAACCTGCTGTAGCAAAAATTTAATTTCTAAAGAAAAAAAATGTGTCAAATCACATTTAACTACTTCAGCCCCGGAAGATTTGCCTGCTTAACCAATTAGAGACTGCCCACCGTCATTATACGTCAGTACTTTGAAGGGGGATATTGTTGTTATGGCAGCAGGTAGCTGCCATAACCCCTGTATTCTCTTCTTCAGCGGGCAGTCCGCTTTCAGATAAAAGTGGTCTCTGCTGCGGATTCACCACAAGATCACTTTTATAGGCGGCGGGAGAGGGCCCCCCTGGTACTGCTCTCCGGTGCCCTCCGCCGCTTACCGGAGCCGTCGGTAGCAGCGGAGGCAATCGTTTCCTGTTTCATGTTAGGTATGGAGACGAGTTTCCATAGCATTGCAGGGCGGAAGTGACGTCAAAACGTCACTTCCGCTAATAGCTCTTAAAGAGACCTTTTTGTATTTCAAATGACATTTATTTGTTTTTTTTTTATTGCATTTTAGTGTAAATATGAGATCTGAGGTTTATTTGACCCCAGATCTCATATTTAAGAGGTCCTGTCATGCTTTACAAGAGATGTCCTTTTTTTTTTTTAAAGAACAGTGTAAAAATAAAAAAGGTAAAATACATAAGAAAAAAAATCAATAAATCTTAAAACACGCCCCATCCCACTGAGCTTGCATGCAGAAGCAAACGCATATGTGAGCAGCACCCGCATATGAAAACGGTGTTCAAACCACACATGTGTGGTATCACCGTGATCGTTAGAGCGAGAGCAATAATTCTAGACCTCCTCTGTAACTCAAAACATGCAACCTGTAGAATTTTTTAAACATCGCCTATGGAGATCTTTAAGGGTAAAAGTTTGTCTCCATTCCACGAGCGAAGCACAATTTTGAAGTGTGACATGTTGTATATTACTCGGCGTAACATTATCTTTCACAATATAAAATTGGGCTAATTTTACTGTTGTCTTATTTTTTAATTCAAAAAAGTGTATTTTTTCCAAAAAAGTGCACTTGCAAGACCACTGCGCAAATACATTGTGACAGAAAGTATTGCAACAACCGCCATTTTATTCTCTAGGGTGTTAGATAAATATATATATAATGTCTGGGCGTTCTAAGTAATTTTCGAGCAAAAAAAAATGTTTTTAACTTATAAGCACCAAATCTCAGAAAGAGGCTTGGTCCTTAAGTGGTTAATGACGGGCCATTTTTTGTGATATGGCGCTCTGTTGCTTTAACTGACAATTGCACGGTCATGCAACGCTGTGCCCAAACAAAATTGACGTCTTTTTTTCCCACAAATAGAGCTTTTGGTGGTTTTTGATCATCTCTGAGTTTTTTATTTTTTGAGCTATAAACAAAAAAAAGAGCGACAATTTTGAAAAAAACTCAATATTTTGTACTTTTTGCTATAATAAATATCCCCAAATTTTTTTTAAAAAGCAAATGTTTTCCTCAGTTTAGGCCGATGCACAACAGTTATAGCGTCTACAAACTATGGGAAAGATTTATGACATTTTTATGGCATTTTTTAAATTATTTTTTTTACTAGTAATGGAGGTGATCTGCAATTTTTATCGGGACTGCAACATTATGGCGGACAGATTGGGCCCCACAGCACCTTGTCCTCATGTTGATGCGGAAAAGGGCCTCATCCCCCCAACCGTGGCTGGTGGTTGTGGAGGTCTGCGGGCGGAGGACTTATCGGAATCTGGAAGCCCCTTTTAACTAGGGAGCCCCCAGATCCCAGCCCCCCCACCTATGTGAATGACAATTCCTTTATTAAAAATAAAAAAACTGTGGCCCCGATGTAAATCCATCATCAATCATGTGACACGCCACACCCAGAAAAAAAAAACTCCCCTGCCGTCTATGAAGGCTGGCTGTCTACTGCAGGCTCCACCGTTTGACAGTTCTTACAAAGGTAAGGGTGGGAGCCACCTGGCAAGGTCACCTGGTGGCACCCCCCCCCCTTGGGATCTCACAGACTGGTGCATGTTGAGTTGGCAACGCCGTCTGTGTTTGTTTTTTTTAACCAGCATTTTTTTTTTATTCAACTGTCAGCAGGGAAACCCTTTGACAGCTGATGACTAGTCGGTTGCTAAGGATGCCGTGGCCAGCTTCCCGGCACCGCTCCTTAACAACCAGCTAATACTGTGCCCTGATTGGGCAAAGCTCTGCCCAGTCAGGGTGCAAAATTGCAGTGCATTGCAGAGTGTACATCAGGGCAAACACCCACTGAGCCCCCTACAAATTCGGGTGTTGCACGAACGAGCTGAACAGCCAATGTTCAGCCCAAACTCATGACGGGGCCTAACCATTCGCCCAACACTAATAAAAAATATATACAAAACCATAAAATCATTATCTTAGTGCAGCACTATGATACAAAACAAATTTCTGTAAAGCTTTTATCCTTCATACAATAAATTATCTAATAAATATATTCAAGTATAGAAAAATGTGCTGCTCTCAATACAAATGTGAAACACCAATGTGTATAATATTAAAATTTAACAGTGTATAATAAGAAAAGTTTGTGTATCTTCTGAAGCAATCTACTATAGACTATACTGTGCATCCCCCACACTAGTGAGCCAACCTCCACCACAAATACTTCACATGAGACTTACCAGAAATACATGACCCTCAAATCATAGAATGCGTTCGCTGGTAAAACCAACTTAGTGGTACACCACAAGGACCACATTTGGTTTACAGGCTGGGCACAGGATCACATAGAGCTGAGGTCTCCAAACTGTGGCTTACGGGCCGAATGTGGCCCTTTGCTTGCCTTTATCTGGCCCTCATAGCACTATTCCTCCCACTGACACCAACAATAGGATATTATTTCTCCCACTGACACCAGAGATGGGGAACTAGTTCTCCCACTGACACCAGTGATGGGGTGCTATTCCTCACACTGACACAAATGACGCTATTTCTTTACTCCCACTGACCACCAAGTGTCACGAATATCACGACTACCTCAATGCAGGTGGTCAGACACTATAGCTAGCTACTGTGTGCTTCACCTATAGCAGCCCCCTTTCTCTTAAGACATGCAGACCTACTGGTACTTGGTTACCCCCAGGACTTATACACAATGCTATGGTGCCTGGCCACCACACCAGTGCAGACGCGAACAGAGCAAACAACAGACTACTTGCAATTTAGCAGACAGATAGCGTGGTTCTAAGACAGTCCAGGTAATAAGGCAGGCTGAGTTCAGGGAATAGTCCAATATCCGATCCAATGACAGTCTAGGTGAAAGGAAGGCTGAGTTCAGGGAATAATCCAATATCTGACCTGGGTCAAACACAGGGAAATCCAACAGCAAAGCAAGGCGGACAAATGGGAGGCTTGATCAGGAACAATGCAGGTAACTGTCTCTATCACAAGCAAGGGATAGAGTGTTCAGTTTGCTTATATCAGTTGACTGATCAGATCAATCACCTTGCAGGTGAACACAGACAGGGGAAAAGGAACAGCCAAGAAGTCTGTTAGCAGCTGGGACCCAAGAATTTTCTTCAGGACCAAAGCCCTTCCAGGCCACCAGATACTGGACAGCATTCCTTACTTTTCTGGAGTCCAGAATACGTTCTACCTCATATTCTTCCTGTCCATTGACCATGAGCAGAGGCTGAGATGGATACTGTGTTTAATCGGTGAATGACTTTGTAAGGCCCAATAAACCTAGGAGCCAGTTTCTGTGAGGGAACTTTGAGGGACAGATTTCTCATGGACAGCCAGACCCGATCCTCGACCCCAATCTGAGAAGCCTAAGAGTGAAGATGATCCGCAAAGCATTTTTGGGCAGTGGAACTAGAGGACAAGTTAGTCTGGGCTTTACTCCAAATCTGTTAAAATGTGTGGACTGGGCATGTGCACCCTTAGTGCACATCCATCTCTGGCCGGCAGCTCACTTCCGGTTTTACTTCCAGTTCCGGTTTCCACGTTTTTCACTTCCTGTTTGTCATGAATGGATGTGGGCAGCCCGGTGTTAAGTGATATCATTTTGCATAGTTAAAAAAACAGTGACTCCCAGAAATGCTTAATGCATAATGTTTTAGGCTGTTATGCTCCTCTCCACCTTGCTCACTTTAATAGATGTTAGATACCCTGCACCTAAAGTTAAACTATGCTGGTCACTTTTGCACCCTGCTTAGCCTTACTAGGTTTATTCATTATTATAATAATTTAGCCTGCTTTGGTGTTTTCTTTGGGGTGGTAAAATGGGCTTCAATTTGCCATTGAAATTTACAGAAGCTACTGTCAATTATCCTGGACCTGTCCTGTTGTCTAAAAAATGGCCACACCATTAGAATCATTATTTTATTAGCTCAAAGTATTTTGAAGGAGATTTCACCTAAGCAGTTCAGTGAGCGAAAATGAGAGTTTCCACCATGGCTAAATCAATTTCACAGAAACCTGCTCAGGTTAAATTATCTGACAGGCCATCTTCCTTGGTGACATATATGGTCTTCCAAAGGTTCCAGTGTGGAAACTAACATTATGTGTTGACAATTTTGACACCACAGGGCTGATCACATACCCTTCGTAAACTCCTATACAGAGTGTTCAAGTTTCTGAAAAAAGGATGAGTATCACTATCTTTATGCTTCATGTAATTTTCTGCTTTATTAAGGATTGCTCACTTTTGACACTTAAACTCCTGCAATCATGCAGTATTGAATAATAGATGCCTGTTGACCCTAGTAAATAGTTCAGGTTATTGTCCTGTTACTTGTGGTGTGCTTTCCCCCAAAATAAATGTTACGTTTCACCTATCATTCTCTTTTATGTTGTATTGTTTCATACTTCAACTATTGCAGTATTACCATGTGTCCTATATCGATCACCTGTGGAACTGTAATTGCCCTCTAGAAGATATATGGTCTTGCTTCTGCAAACTATGACAGCTACGAAATGTTTATTACTCTGTTGTTTTATATGACATTGTCCACCTGAGATCTCAAATGTTAGCTATGAGACTTATGTCTAGTAACTTAGTATCATATCTTTCTAACCATTTTGACAGATGTTTCCAGTTTTACCTTGTTCACTAAATTCTATTATCTATACGGGTCTACTAAATCTTACTAGAACAACACACTGGCTCATTTGCACCGCCAGTAGCTGCCATGTCCATGTACCATGATTCTGTCTGACAGATGTAAACACTGCCATACTCCCTTTGCTATGGTTAATCGATTCATAATTAAAGTAGAACTATAGGCATTTTTTTTCATTTTGGATAGAGCAAGGGAGTGTTATAACCCCTGTCAGATTTTTTTTGCCATCAGTGTCCCATTGCTGAGATTTTCCTCCACTTCCTGCCCCATAGCCTAACAGGAAGTGAGTGGAAATTGCTGCAAATTAAGGTTATTCCTTGGAGACCCCCAGGCCACCAGAACTAGTGTATCCACTGGAATATTTCCCCTCTATTACTTTTCTGGGGACAATCAAAAATGTGGTATTTTCTTTTACTTTCAATGATAGTGGTAAACTCTATCCAAACTTAAAAAAAAAAGCTTTGCCTTTAGTTATACCTTTAACCAGTGGCGTCGCCTATGGGGGGGGCAGGGGGTGCGGATGAGACCCCTTCCCTGAATTTTAGGGAAGTTAAAAGTAAAATAAACTTTGGATAATGTACTCATGACCTATCCATCATCAAACTTCATTGCTAGTTCCAGGTGACCCCTGGGCTCTCATACACAAACAACCTCTCTCCTCCTCTTTTTTTTCTCCTCTTCCTCCACCTTACCCCTCCATTGCCCCAATTTTCTTCCTGCTCCTATCTCCCCACCCCATTACTTTCTAAACACCCCATTTCCAATTCAGCAACCCATTAACCCCAATCTTCTCAATCAGGTTAAGGAGTGGTGTAAGTATTAATTGCACAGCTGTACTCATGGACCCATCCTACCACACTGGCCATTCTATTGAAGTCTGATAACCCACTCACTTTTTTCTCTTTCCCTCTCCTAAAGTTGACTTCTTGTACTATTGCACAGCCTAATTTATTATACAGCCTGTTATTTTATGGTTATTATAATTTTCTGGAATCTCTTGTTATAAGTACAGTAAACCTATACTGTAAATTTATTAAAGTCCTTGTGAAAGAAATATTTGACTCAGTTTCAATAATGTGTGTAAGTATAGCTGCTAACTGGCCTCCAAACCTAGGATAGGATCGGAACTGCCATTTTTATGGTGCTCTGGTGGGTGGTCTCAGGGTCCTGCTGACTATATTTTTGTTTTGGGGAAGTTACAATGCTTCCTGAAGTGAACAAAGATCACTGGAACTCTCCTAACACATTGGAACTAATGCACAGAAGCAGTCAGGATGCCACAGATGCAGCATGATGGCATCATATCTGAACTATGACAGTTTACAGTATGTTCCTGTGTGTTACATTCATATTGGAAGGCATTCCAGTGAACTATTACAGTAGCCTTACTGCAGCTCAGTGCCATGTGATGTGAAGCGCTATGTCAAAACAAAGGAGTCCCATACCTTTTTTTAATGGATTAAGGTGTGTTTCCAGCCTATTCAATATGAAAAGGCTGCCTTAACATAAGGCACCTTAGTACATGGTAATGGAAGGGATTTACTAAAACCGGAGCACTTAGAATCTGGGGCAGTTGTGCATGGTAGCCAATCAGCTTCTAACTTCAACTTGTTCAATTAAAGTTTGACAATAAAACCTGGAAGCTGATTGGTATCTATGCAGAGCTGCACCAGATTTTGCATGCTCCAGTTTTTGTAAATCTCCCCCAATGTGTTGCATTAATAGAACCCATATTGTGAATAAACCCTAAATATATGCTTCCTATTGTAAATATATGCCTCCTAAACCACTGTGTTTCATAAACATTTTACATTTCATAAAATTAAGTACACCTTTTTTCTGCCTTTTTTACTCAGTGCTGCTAATCTCTTGCAGTCATTTTTGCAGCCACTTTCTGTCTTCACTGATGGCTGCATCTATTTCTCAGTTTTTCTGATGGTGACAACAGTGGACCATGCCTGGATAACATGTGTTGCAACTGGAAACTATTGTCTCCATCAGAAGCTAGTGTGAGAGGGTGGCAATGTGGAAGGCATTCATTTTTCCACTGCAGTTGATGCTTTACATGCATTTCACATATTAACAAAATGCATTAGTGTGAATGAATCCGTAGAGTTTATACCATCCTTAAAGATGGTTTTAATAGGCAATTGTATCCTGTAGGCCACCAAGAATCAGTGTTTCTCTGTGGTGGTGATTCTCTGCACAGGTGTTTATGGCGAGCAGCCTATAGAAATCAATGACGGGGTGAAAGGCACTGCAGCTATTCAGATATGTTTATCCAAATGACTACATGAGATTAAGGACAGATGAGCAGGCCTGAGCGCATAGTCCAGAGGGTCTCACCTATCCCTAATTGCATGTACTGGTTCAGATGTGTAGTTACATGCAAACAGCTATAGTGCTTTTCAACCTGTGTTTAAAAAAAAAACACAATACAAATGTACACTCCTTCTTTAGCCACCAATGACAGCATGAAGCTGGCATGTTCAGCCACATGGAATGCCCTAAATTACAGGTGTCAAACTGGCGGCCCTCCAGCGGTTGTGGAACTACAAGTCTCATGAGGCAATGCAAGGCTGACAGTTACAAGCATGACTCCCACAGGCAGAGGCATGATGAGACTTGTAGTTCTGCAACATCAGGAGGGCCACCAGTTTGACACCCCCTGCCCTAAATGGTCTGCGTTCGAATGAACATCCAATCAGCAAGTGTTAAGTCTGAACTTACATATAAACACGCTCGACTCTTCACTGTCTGCGGCCCTGCCTCTAATTGTGCACTTTGGCGCTTTCTCGGGACTGCAGATTAATTGGTCCAAATCTCAAATCCTCCCTATAGACATTACTGCCCCTACTGCCGAGCAAGAGGCCCTCCCCCTCGTGCGGACTGACCAATTCAAATATTTGGGCGTACAATGCTGTCACTCTCTTGCAGATTACACATGGTTAAATTTAGAGCCACTGTATGATCTTCTTAAACGCAAAACCCAGGTTTGGTCCAGACTCCCTCTTGGAGTCATGGGCCATATCAATCTAGTAAAAATTATTCTCCTCCCTAAACTACTCTACCTTTTCTGGTATGCCCCGCTATACATCCCAGCCCATATGTTCAGAAATATGGAATCCATCCTCAATACGTTTGTCTGGGGCTCCTCCAGGCATAAGCTGTCATGACAGACCCTGAAGCACCCAGTCTCCCTCTGGGGCACCGCTCTCCCTGACCTAGCCCTTTATTATATAATTTGTCCCACTTATACTACCTTAATGGACATGACAAGCTCTGCTACACTACGCCAGTGTGCTTGGCGGCTACCAATGTAGTGGCCCACCCTTTCCAAATACTTTTTTGTAAGCATCGAGGCCTTTCTTGCTTAGGTGACAGGAGACATATGTTATCGGATCATAGCAAAATCTGGCAGCTAGTGCAAACCATTACTGGGACCCCCCCTTTACATGCTCACACGCCACTTTGGGATAATCCCTGCCTAATGACCATCCCTGACCACAAAATATGGATTGCCAGGAGAATCATATACTTGTCTCAGCTTATTGAGGACGGTGCCTTTAAGCCATTCCAAGCCCTTAAAGAGGAATTCTATCTCCCTAACCGCATGCTCTTTCAATACATACAGGTTAGACATGCCCTTTAATCCCAATTTCATGCTTCCGTCCCCAGGTTGGAGTCAATGAACTTGGCTGGGGTGGTCCTTGATGAGGATCCTAAGAAATTAATTTCTGCTTTGTACAACTACCTTCTTCTACCCAGGGCCACCGCACACACGTATCAGCTGAAAACTAGGTGGGAGGCTGATCTGGGAGAGATAGAGGATGAGGAGTGGGGGGAAATACTGGAAGTCTCTAAAAAAGTTTCGCCTAAATTGTCTGACCTCCTCACCCACCTCTATATCCTTCATATGTCTTACATCACTCCCTCCCATCTGTTCAGATACATACCGGACACTGACCCGACATGCTCCAGGTGTGGCGATACTAACAGTACCTTCTACCATCTCATCTGGTTCAGTCCACTCATCCAGCAATATTAGGCAGAGGTTATTAAATTTCTTCATGATCGCATGGGCTCTCCCCTAACACTGTGCCCACGTCAGTGTCTTCTTGGTCTCCTACCTGTGTCTGAGAATGAAAAGTACCTGAATATATTTCTGCAGGAAACCCTATTCAATGCTAGAATGCAAATTGCTCAACTATGGCTTAGACCTGCATCCCCTACAATTCAACAGTGGAAGAGGGCCGTGAATCTCACCCTTCCCTACAAGAGAGTCCTGTACTCCCACAAGGATGCCCTGATAAATTTAATAAAATATGGGATAGATGGGTGGATGACTCCTCTACCTGCATTGACTAATGCCAAATTTGTATTTTTTTAAATTTTTTCTCCTTTTTTCAAAACCTGGTGATGGGGCCATCTGGTGGACATTCTCGTTTCCTATACTGGCATGGACCACATAAACTCAGGGTATATGAGTGTATGAATTTTCATTGGTACCTACACCAGCTAATAGTGCAATTTGTCAGACAACTGTATGTATCCTTTTGTACCATTGTGGTGCCTAATGCACCTTATACCGTATATCTTGTATGTAATATCCTGTATGGACTTTTATACTCAATAAGCTTTATTTTGTTTAAAAAAAAACATGTTCAACTCTACATACAGTGCTGTATTTAAATGATTTATTATTTTTTTGCATATTTCTCAAACTTAAATGATTCAGATCATCAAACAAATTCTAATATTACACAAAGACAACCCAGGTAAATCCAAGATGCAGTTTTTAAATTATTATTTCATTTATTCAGGGAAAAAAGCTGCTCAAACCTGTCTGGCCCTATGTGAAAAAGTAATTGCCCCCTCCCATGCTGAATCATGAATGAACTGTAATTAACCACAATTTTTGGAAAGCTAAGTTGAATTTCACTTGCCACACCCATGCCTGATTACTGCCTGACCTGTTGAATCAAGAAATCACATAAACTGAAGCTGTCTGACAAAGTGAAGCAGGCTAACAGATCACAGAAAGCCACACATTATGCCACAATCTAAAAAAAATTCAAGAACAGATTAGAAACAAATATGTATTAGTCTAGAAAGGGTTTCAAAGCCATTTCTAAGGCTATGGAACTCCAGTGAACCATGGGGAGAGCCATTATCCACAAATGAAGATAAACTGCAACAGTGGTGAGGTGAACCTTCCCAGGTGTGGCCGGCCTACATAAATAACTCCAAGAGCATGACGACAACTTATCCAGGAGGTCATAAAAGAACCCAGAACAACATCTAAAGAACGGCAGGCCTCACTTGCCTCAGGTGAGATCAGTGTTCGTGATTCAACAATAAGAAAGAGACTGGGCAAAAATGGCATCCATCGAGAGCTCCAAGGCCAAAGCCACTGCTGAATAAAAAGAACACAAATGCTCATCTCACATTTACCAAAAAACATCCTGATTATCCCCAAGACTTTTAGGCAAATACTCTGTGGACTGATGAGACAAAACATTTTTTTGGAAGGTTTACGTCCCGTTACATTTGGAATTAAACTAATACAGCATTTCATAATAAGAACATCATACCAACAGTCAGACATGGTGGTAGCGTGATGGTCTGGGGCTGCCTTGCAGCCTCAGGACCTGGAACGACTTACCATAATTGATGGAACCATGAATTATGAGCTTTACCAGAAAATCCTAAAGGAGAATGTCCGGCCATCAGTAGGTGACCTCAAGCTCAAGTGCACTTGGGTTATGCAGCAGGACAATGATCTGAAACACAACAGCAAGTCCATCTCCAAATGGTTCAAACAAAGCAAAATTTAGGTTTCGGAGTGGCCTAGTCAAAGCCCGGACTTAAATCCAACTTACACAGGCCGTTTAATGCTGGAAAACTCTCCAATGTGGAAGAATTAAAACAACTCTGCAAAGAACAGTGGGCCATATTTTCTCCACAGCAATGTGAAAGACTCATTGCCAGTTATCGCAAACGCATGATTGCAGTTGTTGCTGCCAAAGGTGGCACAACCAGTTATTAGCTTTAGGGGGCAATTACTTATTCACATAAATTCAAGCAGGTTTGGACAGCTTTTTTTGCCTTAATAAATGAAACCATCATTTAAAAACTGCATTTTGTATTTACTCGGGTTATCTTTGTGTAATAATAACATTTGTTTGATGATCTGCGTCACTTAAGTGTGACAAATATGCAAAAAAATAAAAAATCTGAAAGCGGC
Source organism: Lithobates clamitans (assembly GCA_037952925.1). NCBI lineage: Eukaryota > Metazoa > Chordata > Amphibia > Anura > Ranidae > Lithobates > Lithobates clamitans. Next base: position 112,655 of record JBBGZY010001063.1, read on the forward strand.
AAATACTTTTTCACAGCACTGTACATATTAATGGTCATTTTGTAGTGCTACAAAAAACAAAGACTCTATGGAGAGGGAAACCATGATGTGCATGAAAGAAAATAATGCAGATTTATTTGCAGGGATTATACATGGACAAAAACAGTGCTGGTTTTGCCCTAGTTATATAATTAGCAGCAGAGGTTAAATTTTTCTTTTCTTTTCCTTAGAACTTTTGATTTAGAAATTGCTTTTTCTATTGCCTCACCTATTATTCTGTTTTCTTTGAAAATCTGAAAACATTTTTGGCCAAGAAAGGCAACCCTAGGAATTAAGTGCCATTGATTTTTTTTTTATTTATTGCCTCCCCGTAGTTTTATTCAAAATAATTTCTTAAGATCTCCCTGTCGCTTGAAAAGCACAACTTCTACCTTATCTCTCAAGCATGATTAATTGTCCCATTACTGGCAAGTTTTTTTCTAATCTAAAAAAAGTACAATTTGTACAAAGTTTAAATAAACAGAAGGAGGAGGAGGTCATTTGGACACAGGTAAAGTTTTGTGGCAAAAACTCAAATTCCTTTTTTTTCGATTAGTAGTTAATTAAATACATAAGTGATTAGGGTATTTTTTCTTCTAGGACATTCTAAACTTTGAGCATTGGTGAAAAGATTTCAGAGTTGCTTTGAATGAGCTATACACTTTTATAGTGTAAAACTGAGCAATTATCACAATTATATTATCCATTTATTTAGACAATTACTGTTAATGGAAGTGTTTGTTAAAAGGGCTCCTTGGTGATTATTCCATTATGTTTAAATGGTATATTTTTAACTAATGATTCTTTAAAACACAAGGAGAGCTGACTGCATTGTGCATCCCCGATAATGTGATCTGCAGTTAAAGGTAGAGTTTTATTGGTATTTGCGTATGCCTCTTAGCTAGTGATAAGTGGATTAATTTGCATAAACCTGAATATGAACTGGATTGAGCCAATTAAGGGATAGCAAATGTTCACTGTTGGTTTTCAATTCACTGTGTGAAGAGATTGAATCCTTTAGACCCTATGGCCATTTAACACGAGTAGTCCACACTCTGTTCTATAGTATGGATATTCCTTCCTCACAGACTATTAATTTGTGGCTGAGCAGGACCCTAATGGCATCTTGTTTTTACATATTGGCAGAAAGAGCAGTGGACTTTGGGATGAGATACTATAAAGTGGTTCTTCAGTCTTTATATAATATGTAAAACAGTGTAGTGCTTTTCATATGCCCACCATTTCCTCAAAATGTATGGCTAATCGCTAAACTAAACCCTAAAAATAATAAATTATCATCCAGGCACTCCTGTGGACTTTCCAATAGATATAATAGATACAAATAACATCAGATGTAATAAGGGATAAACTTCTGTATTCAAAGTACAATTTTTACAATCACAAAAGAAAAATAAATTACTTCAAAGTGATCTTTTCCAGAAAAAAAGGAACTTCAAATGTGAAAATGTATCATACAAATTGTGATAAAGTCCTGTGTACAAAGGAAAATTCCAATGGTGCAGCATTAAAGTGATAAAAATCCTAAAAACATCCACTCAATGTAAGCCGATTCCAGCTCCCCAATGTTTTCACTCCACCACCATGAATTACAGATGTGCCTTCACCTTCCCTGATGGATCCTACAACATATACAAGGTCATAGACAGCTATAGATTGCACATAGTTCTAGATACTTTCCACAGCAGCTTTGCTTATTTCTTCTCCTCCTCTTTACCAGCAAAAGTTAATACTTATAAAAAGAATAGAGCACTCATAGTGTAATATGCCAACACACTTTATTAGAGATATAAAAGATCCATTTACATTAGAGCATGTAAACATTGACTTCTCGTAACTCTGCTGCTATTACTGTCAAGGAATGCTTACAAAGCCTGTAGTGAATTCTGCCCAGCGTGGTGATGTCACAGCCCTGCTCACCTGACATTTTTCGTCCAATAAGGACTTTCAGAATGGTATCTAATTTAATTCACAACATGATTAAATTGTGAACATCAACTCAGAAGTAGGGATGAGCTCGATGTTCGGCAGAACAGCAAACATTATGGGGTGTTAGCGGGAAATGCGAGCAGCGGGTAATGCCCCATAATGCACTGCGAGATCGCAGTGCATTGCTGTATGATGATTGGCCAAAGCATGCACCTGACCTGCATATTTTGGCCAATCACAGCGCGCTCTGCTGAGAGAGCCATAATTGAGCCTTTGGCCAATCATGGCTTAGGGGGACTAAGTCCATGCCCCACACTATATAAGGCTGTTTACATAGTGGCCGTGTGAAGTGTTGTTGGCGTGGACAGAGATATAGCTTGAGTTAGATTAAGCAAGCAGGTTATTCAGTTAGTGGCAGTGTATTTGATATATATATATATATATATATATATATATATATATATATATATATATATATATATATATATACAGTCTAATTCAGGCGGTGTGCACAGTATCTAATAAAGTGTGTACAGTTTCTACTACACTTCTGGTGGTGTACACAGTATACAATACAGTGCAGCTGTTGTATAGTTTCTAATACAGTACAGGCAGTGCACATAGTATCTAATACAGTGTGTACAGTTTCTACTATTTTTCTAGTGGTGTATGCAGTATCTAATACAGTGTGTACAGTTTCTAATACACTTCTGGTGGTGTACACAGCATACAATACAGTGCAGCCGTTGTACAGTTTCTAATACAGTGCAGGCGGTGTACACAATATCTAATACAGTGTGTACTGTACAGTTTCTACTACTTTTCTGGTGGTGTACACAATATCTTATACAGTGTGTACAGTTTCTACTATTCAGGTGGTGTACACAGTATCTAATACAGTGTGTACATTTTCCAATACACGTCAGGCAGTGTACACAGTATCTAATAGTGTGTACAGTTTCTACTACACTCCAGGTGGTGTACACAGTATCTAATACAGTGTGTACAGTTTCTACTACACCTCTGGTGATGTACACAGTATACAATACAGTGCAGCTGGTGTATAGTTTCTAATAAAGTGCATCTAATAAAGTGTGTAATTTTCTAATACACTTTAGGTGGTGTACACCGTATCTAATACAGTGTGTACAGTTTCTACTACACTTCAGGCAGTGTACACAGTATCTAATACAGTGTGTACAGTTTCTACTAATTTTCTGGTGGTGTACACAGTATCTAATACAGTGTGTACAGTTTCTACTACACTTCTGGTGGTGTACACAGTATACAATACAGTGCAGCCATTGTACAGTTTCTAATACAGTGCAGGCGGTGTACACAGTATATATTACAGTGTGTACAGTTTCTACTACACTTCAGGCAGTGTACACAGTATGTACTATAGTGTGTACAGTTTCTAATACACTTCAGGTGGTGTACACAGTATATAATACAGTGTAGTGTGGCAAAACAAAAAATACATCATGTCCGGAAGGCCACCAAGGAGAGGCAGAAGCTCACAGGCCACTAAAAGAGGGCAAGCAGCCTCTGTGTCTACAGTCAACAGTGGTAGTCATGGACATGGTGCATCCTCTGCAGGTGTCCGTGGGGCACGCTTGTCCTTTTTTTCTGCTGCTGGCCATGTTATTGAGCCACAACATGCAGAAGAGTTGGTGGAGTGGATAACAAAGCTGCCCTCATCCTCCTCATCCTTTGTCACCCAGGCTCAGTAGTTTGCCTTCCAACACAGCTGCCAAAGTGGCCTATTCCACTGGCTCCTTGTCCACAGTCATTCCTTCCATAGCCCCATCATCATGCATGGAGGAGTCCCCAGAATTATTCAACCACAGTGTTGGGTACATGCTGCTGGAGGATGCGCAGCGATTTAAAGGCTCCGATGTTGGTTCCCAGGTTGAAGAAGGGAGTAACGTGAGCCTAGAGAGAGGGGGTGCCACAGAAGGACAAGAAACTGACAGTCATGTTCCCCCAGCTGCAGCATACTGTCAAGTTTGCTCAAGTGATGAAGAGGGAGTGGATGATGAGGTCACTGACTGTACTTGGGTGCCTGAGAGAAGAGAGGAGGAAAGTGAGGAGGAGGCACAACTCCAACAAGGCAGGATGTCCTTTATGGGGCAGCTTAAGGGCAGCCACCCTATTGCATCAGAATGCAGAGCTCCGCAGGTGCAGGGCGCTGCTGACTCCCCGCTGACTTATAAAAGTTCCTTGGTGTGAGCCTTTTTCGACACCTGTGCAGCAGATCGCACCATTTCTGTTTGCAACCTATGTCTGAAGCGGATCAAGCGTGGCCAGAACAGCAGCCACTTGGGCACCACATGCTTGACCAGAGATATGAGGACCTGTCATGCAGTCTGTTGGCAACAGCACTTGAAAGACCCACATCAAAGAAAAAGGCATACTTCTCCTTGCTCCTCATCTGGGATCTCTAACTCCTCTATGCCTCCAGTCCTCTCAAAAACTTGCACTGAGAGGAATGAAGGTATAGAAATAAGTGTCACAAGTACTTGCAGCCAATCTGCTAGCAGTACACCACCAATTGATTTTAGCAGGCAAATTTCTCTACCCCAGTTGCTGACCCATAAAAAAAATTTGGTCTCAGCCATCCACACGCTCAGCATTTAAATGCTAGCTTGGCCAAATTGCTAGCAGTGCAACTTCTGCCTTTTCAGCTGGTAGACTCTGCCCCCTTTCATGAATTTGTGGAATGTGCTGTTGCTCAGTGGCAGGTTCCAAAACACCATTTCTTTTCACAGAATGCCATTCTGGCTCTCTCCTGGCATGTTGAAGGCAATGTTTTGGCCTCGTTGGACAGATCAGTCAGCAGTAAGGTTCATATTACCACTGACTCATGGTCCAGCAGGCATGGGCAGAGAAGTTACCTTTCCTTCACAGCACACTGGGTAACTCTGCTAGCAGCTGGGAAGGATGCAGGATAGGGTTCAGTGTTGTTGGAGCTTGTTCCACTCCCACACCTCCAAAATGCTAGTGGTGATTCTGCCACAGCTCTCTCCTCCACCCCCTCCTCTTCTTTTACCTCTATGGCCTCTTCTGCAGATTTGTCCTCTGAACCAGCGGTGCTCCATAAGCGTTCAAGAGGCTACGCAAGCAGTCAGGCTAAAAGATGCCATGTGGTGCTTGAGTTGGTCTGCCTAGGGGACAGGAGCCATACTGGGGCAGAGATTCTGTCAGCTCTGCAGGGGCAGGCTCAGAGGTGGTTGACGCCAGAAAGGTTTGTGTAACGTATTTCCAGACCCTGGGAGGTTACCATTTCCTGGAGCTGGACAACATGTTGCTGAGTAGGGATGAGCTGAACACCCCCCGGTTCAGTTCGCACCAGAACCTGCGAACGGATCAAAAATTTGCACAAATGTTGGAACCCCATTGACGTCTATGGGACTAGAACGTTCAAAATCAAAAGTGCTAATTTAAAGGCTAATTTGCATGCTATTGTCCTAAAAAGGGTTTGGGGACCCGGGTCTTGCCCTGGGGGACATGTACCAATGCAAAACAAGTTTTAAGAACAGCCGATTTTTCAGGAGCAGTGATTTTAATTATGCTTAAAGTAAAAAAAAAGGTGAAATATTCCTTTAAATATAGTACCTGGGGGGTGTCTATAGTATGCCTGTAAAGAGGCACATGTTTCCTGTGCTTAGAACAGTCCCTGCACAAAATGACATTTTTAAAGGAATAAAAGTCATTTAAAACTGCTTGCGGCTTTAATGTAATGTCGGGTCCTGGCAATATGGATGAAAATCAGTGAGACAAATGGCATGGGTACCCCCCAGTGCATTACCAGGCCCTTTGGGTCTTGCATGGATATTAAGGGGAACCCCACACCCAAATTAAAAAAAGGAAAGGCGTAGGGCCACCAGGCCCTATATACTCTGAACAGCAGTATACAGGCGGTGCAAACAAGACAGGGACTGTAGGTTTGTTGTTAAGTAGAATCTATTTGTAATTTTGAACTAGCACATTTTTAACGTGTTTAGCTCCAGCCAAAAAATCTATTTTAAGCTTTTTGGAAAACATAGGGAAGGGTTATCACCCCTATGACATTTGTTTTGCTGTCTGTGCTCCTCTTCAGAAGATTTTACCTCACTTTCTGTCCCAATGAAAAATGTTTTTAGAAAATGTGGGGTTTTTAGTGAAACAAGGATTAGTGATAAAGCATCAGTGGAAAGGAGAAATGTTTTTTCCATATTAACTCTTACAGGAGAGAATTTCCCTTCCTAGGGGTAGATTTCATCTCACTTCCTGTTGTCTCCTTCTTTTTGCAAGTAGGAGTCATTTGTAAGTTGAAAGTTTGAAAGTAGGGGCCTGCCCTATATACTCTGCAGAAATTTGGGCCTTAGGTGTTGGTGTTTCCACAACACTATAAGCGCTCCCAGGGCCCTGCTGTGAAATATTAGATCAAGAATTACATAGTTACATAGTAGGTGAGGTTGAAAAAAGACACAAGTCCATCAAGTCCAACCTATGTGTGATTATGTGTCAGTATTATATTGTATATCCCTGTATGTTGTGGTCATTCAGGTGCTTATCTAATAGTTTCTTGAAGCTATCGATGCTCCCCGCTGAGACCACCGCCTGTGGAAGGGAATTCCACATCCTTGCCGCTCTTACAGTAAAGAGCCCTCTACGTAGTTTAAGGTTAAACCTCTTTTCTTCTAATTTTAATGAGTGGCCACGAATCTTGTTAAACTCTCTTCTGTGAAAAAGTTTTATTTCTATTGTAGGGTCACCAGTACGGTATTTGTATATTGAAATCATATCCCCTCTCAATCGTCTCTTCTCCAGAGAGAATAAGTTCAGTGCTCGCAACCTCTCCTCATAACTAAGATCCTCCAGACCCTTTATTAGCTTTGTTGCCCTTCTTTGTACTCGCTCCATTTCCAGTACATCCTTCCTGAGGACTGGTGCCCAGAACTGGACAGCATACTCCAGGTGCGGCCGGACCAGAGTCTTGTAGAGTGGGAGAATTATCGTTTTATCTCTGGAGTTGATCCTCTTTTTAATGCATGCCAATAATCTGTTTGCTTTGTTAGCTGCAGCTTGGCATTGCATGCTATTGCTGAGCCTATCATCTACTAGGACCCCCAGGTCCTTTTTCATCCTAGATTCCCCCAGAGGTTCTCCCCCCAGTGTGTCCTTTATCTGCAGGATGTATTATGATGTAATTTCCTGTTTCCAGAGATTTCATACCCTGCCTGATGTATTGTGGGTCAACTATTTTTCTTACTTTCATTCTATCCACATCATTAAATAACATATTTTTGAACACCTCAAGATACTTGTTATCAGCATTAAGAGAGTTGAAAGTGGATTTATTCCATAAATTAGAATGTGAACCCCCTGCAGTAGTAACTGGTCTACTGGGATTTGACAAAAAATATTTTTTCATATTTAAGTTTCTGACAAATTTATGAATGTTAACATATGTATCAAATTTATTCAAATTTTGAACAGGAGCAAATTTCAGTCCTCTATCAAGGACCTTAATCTCGTTCTCGCTCAAAGAGCAACTGCTCAAATTGTAAATTCCTGCACCTAGTGGGGTTTTTTCTTTTTGTAATCTCCTACCCCCTCTGCTTCCGCTCTCTCTTTTCTTTTTCGGGGTTGACCTTTTGTTTGTGGGGATGGTTGCGGCCGATGTTTCCACCACTCCACTTGGTTGGGCTGGTGCATCTGTGCCCCCCTCCCCGGCCCACTCTGGGCCCCCAAAAAATCCCCTCCTTAATTTGTGCCATAGTGTTGTAACGGAGCAAACCTATTGGACAAAGGTAACTGTCCCCCACGTATGTGTTGGGGTTTCCCTTCTCCCATAATTGTTAGAGTAATTGTATGGGTCCTGTCTCTGACTTTCCCAGCCCCGGGGTGATCCATAATCCTGTTGGTAATAAGGATAATAAGAATTATCCCTGACTGGAGTTTTTGGGGGACCATTCCCCCTACCTTTGCCTTTCTTACTCTTAAAGTTCCCTCTAATTGCTTGGCCACCTCTAGGTAAAGCGGGAGCAGATGGGGGATAATTATAAGAAGTAGGCACAGCGGGAGGAGGTACAGATACACTTATATTTATGTCACTCTGTGGAGGATTAATATTTGACCCAGATGGATTAGGAGCGGAAGTGGTCTGCCACTTAAATATATTACCACTCCTAAAATCATCCGAGTCTCTGATGTATTTTTTCTTTTTCTTATTCTGGACCTCAATATCCCATTTAGTGAGTTTATTGCCAAGGTCTACTGATAATCTTAAAAATTCTTCACTATTTTTAAACGGTTCAATGGTATTCTTAATGTCACAAATCTGTGACTCCAGAAATTCCATTTTTCTTTCTTTACGTGAAAGTAATAATTGTAATAATTCAGAACCTTTTTTCACAAAAAAATCTCTCCATTCTGTCATGGATGCCTCATCATAGAGACCATCATTAGGTGGAATGTCCCACCTGAGCCTTCTTGAGTGTTACGGAAATATTTATACCTCACTTAAACGATTAACGATACAAATATAAGTGATTAAACCTTTGTCTATATAAAAATAAAAACGAGTGATAACAGGGAAAAAAGATAAAAATTAAATTTATTTACACAGAAAAAGAAGGTTAGAATGATTAGAATTTATCATATATCTCTATAGTGTTGGCTCTAGGCTGCAAAGTTAATTCAAAGTTAATTCAGGCATAAACTCATAATTGTTTTCAATGGACATATACAAGATATACAAAGTTATAAGATAAATCCTAGGATTAAAAAAAGGTTAGAAAGAAAGATAGACATAGATACTTTACACAGACAGCATGTCCCTCAGATGTTCTCGGGCTGGACTGCTTGTAACCATTTAGCCCACTTCCTTTTATATGCATTCTCCACCAATCAGAAGATGCCACAAATGAAAGAGATGTCTCAAAATTCATGCTCGGACATTGCTGTTACAGTGCGACCCCCTCGGTGCCTACCAGTCTATGAATTAATGAACAATCTCCTTTGATCTCCTAGCCCAAACAGTCCCGACCGTAGTATGTTAATGGCCCCTGGTGAGTTGATTACCACCTAGGGGACCTTCCCTGATTCCCATCAGTGTATTGGAAGCATGTTAATGGCCCCCTGAAGAATGAATGCCTTAAGGTCTGCCAATAACCTTTGATCTAATCAACACCTCTAGGGCTTCTCGGGTTCAAATCAAGGTAACTACATTTCTTAAGGTGAGCTTTGTTATATTAAGAAACATATTCCCATATATGAAATATATATAGATACCCACATATACACGTAGATATATATATCTATATATATAGATATATATATATCTATATATATACATACATACATACATACACATACACATCCTATGAGGCAAGGCAGTTTAAATTGGAGTCCTTGCGATGGTCCACTTGAATCTCATTGATATAAATATGATATCCAATATTTCCATCACATTTCCCCCTGAAGTTCATTCTTGAACTTATGTCCTCCTTCAATGATCTTGCACCCACCCACAACAGCCCAGAAGCCCCGACCCTTCCCCACCACCACTGCGGCCTCCTCTTCCTTTCTTGAACACGCCGGAACTCCTCAAAGTAGGCTTAAGATAGCAAAGAAATCCTGGTCCTTTGGAGACTTCACATTCAAACCATGAGTGTCTGTATTGCAATGTTTCATCACTCCTCTGCCTTGGAGGAGCGGAACTCCAACATTGATGGCGGGATCCTGGCATATCTAGTCCCGTATCTTTGTAAGACCATGTAATGGTTGCATCGATTGGATCGGACCGCGAGACAGCACTTTTCAGCATGGTGAAGGAAAGTCCAGGAAAGTCTTATTCGTGACACATTTATGTCAAGACATAACTTGGTGGTCGCTGCTTCTTCAGGTGGGGTCGGGCGGGTCTCCAGACAGTCGTGCATGAATACAAAAAGAGAGAGGAGAACGTTAGTGTACAGATATTGGAGAAATGCTGGACAGGAACAGAGTGTTGGCCATTAAGACTAAATACTCATAAAAGGTGTAATGTGGACGAGTAGAGTGGGTTCCCACAGGGTACAGAGTCTGAGCAACAGCCAGTATCATCCATGGCCCTTGATGGTAGGGATAGACAATACTGTCTGTTATTGCCAGGTCCCTGGGTTCACCACACCTGCTCACGGGGCTCAGGTTAAAGTAGTAGGTAGACTAGGGGAGGTGAAATTACATTAAGACATAAAACTGGATGTCCAGGGATACTTTAGTTAAAATATGGTACTTGCGGGCAGGCAAAGTCTTTTTTTAAAGAAAAATGATATGACTGATGTCTTAGTTACATTATCTTGAGAAGATAGATGATAGAAATCAAAGGAAAAAACTCAGAGAGCATAATATTAAAGAAGAAAAAGGAATGGAAGAGAGGTGAGTAATGAAAATAAACAGGAAAAATAGTGAAAATGAAAAAAAGAACAAAAAAGTGAAAGAAACTACAGATTGAACGCTGCTCCAACCAAGACTGTTAAAGAGCCTTGAATCTGTATATAAAAAAAAAAAAAAAAATGAATACATTGGTTAAAAAAAAAAAAAAATAATAATAATAAAAAAATGAAAAACAAAAAAAACAAAACAAATGCTTTTCTAAAAAAAACTCCCTCCTCTCCCATTAACAGCAGGTCAGGTACGCAGATATTAACAACAAAAGGGAGAGAAAAATAATAAATAAAAAAAATAAAAAATAAAATAAAAAAAATAATAAAAATGATTAAAACTTTTGGAATTTAGGTAAACCTGACTGCACTTTATTACTAAAAATTGAAGAGGCTTATCCCTGGAACAAGAAAAATATAGTTCTAGGGTCCTGTCTTACATGCGCAACTTCTTAGTACTGGTCTGGATTGGGTCTGGCTTCCTCAGAGATTTGTTTCTGAGTTAGTGGCCTTTCTGTTCCTTGAGAGAAGATACCTCGTTGAGGTACACATTCTCATAGCTTTGGCATTCATTCTCCTGATAGTAACGCACATTATTACCTGCATCAGGAAAAGCAATAAGGCTGCACAGGTTAGGACAACAACAGGGTGGAGCAAAATGTTTAGGAAAGCTGTAGCGTTCGGACTATACCCAAATAAACTTTCCCACCAGGAAATCTTAGCGTCTGCATCTAAAGCGTGGGATACTTGGATCAGTCTATTTTGATCATGGGTGAGTCGTATGGTGGCTTGTTTTTCAGCATCTCTTAGTACATTTAATATTTCATCCTGTTGTTCGAAATCCATCAGCCAAGCTTTTAACTCAGCCCCAAATCCCAGAGGAAGTTTCTGTAAATGTATGGGGGTATCAGGTTTGATATCAAGCCTTTTCTCTGGGGTAATAGGGGTCCGCCCTTGTGTCCCTGCTATATCTATTCCAAGGACGGGGGAAGATGTGCAGTAGACTCCCTGAGGTAACGTACCACGCTGATTACAGTTCAACCCGTAGGCAGAATATAGGGCATCACTGGACGTTTGATACCAACACCAATACCCTTGGCCCAAGTATTTTATATAAGGTTGGGACATTTCCTCGGCATCCATGAGACATGACCCTTCCCTGTGCCAGCATTGTTGTCTCATGATCCTATCCTGTTTCCCTTGGCATAACACAACCCCTTCCTTTCTCCAGCACCCATCAGTATCAATCATTTGAGGTTGTCCGGACTCATAAACCATCAGATCATGATGGACTCGGGGGTGTAACACGGTAGAGCCCGATAGGATAGTACCCAAATTGACTGTGGTATAAGCACGATGCTCAGTCCCTGCAACCGGAATCAGGGATGAGACTGTGCGAGTCAGGTTTTTACAGCCATGGAATTGAGTCATCCACCAATCCATATGACTCATAGCAAACTTGGATACTACCCTACCTGCTTGTTTTCTCAAATTTGGAAATTGTCCTGCTGAAAAAGAAGCAATCATTACTCTGAGGTCTTGGGACAATTCTGATTGTACCTGGGTGCAAGATAAAGCAAGTTGGATGCTTTCCTGTACTTTGGATAAACCCGCTATCAATCCTGTGAATTTCTGTTTCATTACCTCAGATAGTGAGGCAGTAGCATCGATATGCGCATGTTGTAGATTTTCGAGGATATGATTCACGTCTAGCTGCACCTTGACCCCTTCTCCAACATGTTGTGCCAACCCTCCTAACTTGTTTCTGAGTATTTCCAAATCCATAGTGTTTAGGCTACCCAGGGCAACACCCCCTGCTCCTAAGGCAGTCTCTGTTAGACCTCTCTTTACTCTAGTGTGGGAATATTCTGAATATCCCGACTGCAGCCACCCCTTCAACATGTATACCTGATTCTTTGTGAAGGCTGCACACCGTTTATCCCACTTATCAACCCGGAAATCAGATAAGGTTATCCTCCAAGTATATAACATAAATTGCGTGTCTGTTAATACCGTCCAGTAGGGATGAGCCGAACACCCCCCGGTTCGGTTCGCACCAGAACCCGCGAACGGACCGCAAGTTCGCACGAACGTTAGAACCCCATTGACGTCTATGGGACTCGAACGTTCGAAATCAAAAGTGCTCATTTTAAAGGCTAATTTGCATGGTATTGTCCTAAAAAGGGTTTGGGGACCCGGGTCCTACCCCAGGGGACATGTATCAATGCAAAAAAAACTTTTAAAAACGGCCGTTTTTTCGGGAGCAGTGATTTTAATGATGCTTAAAGTAAAAAAAAAAAAGTGAAATATTCCTTTAAATATCGTACCTGGGGGGTGTCTATAGTATGCCTGTAAAGTGACGCGTGTTTCCCATGTTTAGAACAGTCCCTGCACCAAATGTCATTTTTAAAGGAAAAAATCTCATTTAAAACTGCTTGCGGGTTTAATGTCATGTCGGGTCATGGCAATATGGATGAAAATCAGTGAGACAAACGGCATGGGTACCCCCCAGTCCATTACCAGGCCCTTTGGGTCTTGTATGGATATTAAGGGGAACCCCGCACCCAAATTAAAATAAGGAAAGGTCCCTATATACTCTGAACAGCAGTATACAGGCGGTGCAAACAAGACAGGGACTGTAGGTTTGTTGTTAAGTAGAATCTGTTTGTAATTTTGAACATTTTTAATGTGTTTAGCTCCAGCCAAAAAATCTTTTCTAAGCTTTTTGGAAAACATAGGGAAGGGTTATCACCCCTGTGACATTTGTTTTGCGTCTTTCCTCCTCTTCAGAAGATTTCACCTCACTTTTTTGTCCCAATGAAAAATGTTTTTTGAAAATTTGGGTTTTTTTGTGGAACAAGGATTGGAAAGCATCAGTGGAAAGGAAAAATTGTTTTCCCATATTAACTCTTACAGGAGAGAATTTCCCTTCCTTAGGGGTAGATTTCATCTCACTTCCTGTTGTCTCCTTCCGTTTGCAAGTAGGAGTCGTTTGTAAGTTAGATGTTTGAAAGTAGGGTCCTGCCCTATATACTCAGCAGAAATTTGGGCCTTAGGTGTTGCTGTGGCCAAAACACTGTAAGCCCTCACAGGGCCCTGCTGTGAAATATTAGATCAAGAATTGTAATTACATGCCCCTGTTGAACAGGAGCTGAAAAATTAGGCCTTAGGCACTGGTGCTGGTGCCACAACACTGCAACCCCTCACAGACACTCTAGTTGAAACGCAGGAACAAGCCCAGCTGCAAAGTATTGCATCAAAAATTGTAATTACACGCCCCTGTTAGACAGGGGCTGAAAAATTGGGTCTTAGGCACTGGTGCTGGTGCCACAACACTGCAACCCCTCACAGACACTCTAGTTGAAACGCAGGAACAAGCCCTGCTGCAAAGTATTGCATCAAAAATTGTAATTACACGCCCCTGTTAGACAGGGGCTGAAAAATTGGGTCTTAGGCACTGGTGCTGGTGCCACAACACTGCAACCCCTCACAGACACTCTAGTTGGAATGCAGGAACAAGCCCTGCTGCAAAGTATTGCATCAAAAATTGTAATTACACGCCCCTGTTAGACAGGGGCAGAAAAATTGGGTCTTAGGCACTGGTGCTGGTGCCACAACACTGCAACCCCTCACAGACACTCTAGTTGGAATGCAGGAACGAGCCCTGCTGCAAAGTATTACATCAAAAATTGTAATTACACGCCCCTGTTAAACAGGGGCTGAAAAATTGTGCCTTAGGCACTGGTGGTGGCGCCCAGAACCAAAAATGTTCTTACAAGCTATCAGCGTGATGATTGAGGAGGAAGAGGATAATTACTCAGGGATAGTCACTCAGCATCAGCATAGGCAGTCTTTGAAGGGATCTGAGATTTCAAAAAAAATTATTCGGTTACATCTGCATCAGGTGCTTGGTAGCTGGTGGTGATCCAAGACTGATTCATTTTTATGAAGGTCAGCCGATCGACCGAGTCGGTGGACAGACGCACCCTGTGATCGGTTACCACGCCTCCAGCAGCACTGAATGTGCGTTCCGAAAGAACGCTGGATGCAGGACAGGCCAGTAGCTCAATTGCATACTGTGCAAGCTCTGGCCAGTGATCCATCCTCAAGACCCAGTAACCCAGAGGATTTTCGGTGGGAAAGGTGTCCAAGTCTGATCTTGCCCCTAGGTATTCCTGCACCATGTAAAACAGACGCTGGCGATGGTTGCTGGAACCGATCATACCTTGGGGCTGCGGACCAAAAAATTGTCTGAACGCATCGGTCAGACGGCCACCTTCTCCACCGCTCCTTCTTTGACTGACCGAAGCCTCAGCAACACGTTGTCCAGAAACAGGAGTTTGTAACCTCCCAGTCTCTGGGAACGCGTTGCACAGACCTTTCTGCAAGGCCTCCCGAAGATGTTTCATCCTCTGCTCCCTCTGCGATGGCAAGATAAGGTCCGCAACCTTACCCTTGTAACGTGGATCAAGGAGGGTTGCCAGCCAGTATTGGTCCTTCTCCTTGATACCACGAATACGAGGATCCTTACGCAGGCTTTGCAGGATCAGGGAGGCCATGCAGCGTAGGTTTGCTGAGGCATTCGGTCCGGAGTCCTCTGGGTCACTAAGGACAACAACGTCCGCAGCCACCTCCTCCCAGCCACGTACAAGTCCATGTGTTCCTTGGGACTGATCCCTTAAAGACTGCTGATGCTGAGTGCCAGGCTCCACCTCCATACTGACACAATCTTCCTCCTCCTCCTCCTCCTCCTCCTCGTCCTCTTCCTGTGTGATCGGCGGGCACGCAGGAACACTGTCTGGATAAAGGGGGCCTTGAGAGCTAAGGAAGTCCTCCTCTTCCTGCCTCTGTTCTGCCTCAAGTGCCCTGTCCATTATCCCACGCAGCGTGTGCTCCAACAGGTGGACAAGGGGGACAGTGTCACTGATGCATGCACTGTCAGTGCTCACCATCCTCGTGGCCTCCTCGAATGGTGACAGGACAGTGCATGCATCCCTGATCATGGCCCACTGGCGTGGGGAAAAAAAACCAAGGTCCCCTGACCCTGTCCTGGTGCCATAGTCGCACAGGTACTCATTGATGGCCCTCTGCTGCGTGTGCAGCCGCTGCAGCATGGCCAACGTCGAGTTCCACCTGGTGGGCATGTCACAGATTAGGCGGTTCTTGGGCAGGTTAAACTCCTTTTGGAGGTCCGTCAGCCGAGCACTGGCATTATATGACCGGCGGAAATGCACACAGACTTTCCTGGCCTGCCTCAGGACATCCTGTAAGCCCGGGTACCTGCCCAAGAACCGCTGCACCACCAAGTTAAGGACGTGAGCCAAACAGGGCACATGGGTCAGTTGTCCCTGTCGGAGGGCAGAGAGGAGGTTGGTGCCATTGTCGCAAACCACCATTCCTGCCTTAAGTTGGCGTGGCGTCAACCACCTCTGAACCTGCCCCTGCAGAGCTGACAGAACCTCTGCCCCAGTGTGGCTCCTGTCCCCCAAGCACACCAGCTCAAGCACCGCATGGCATCTTTTGGCCTGCGTACTTGCGTAGCCCCTTGAACGCCTACGGAGCACCGCTGGTTCCGAGGAAGAGGCCATGGAGGAAGAAGAAGAGGAGGGGGTGGAGGAGAGAGGTGTGTCACAATCAGCATTTTGGAGGCGTGGTGGCGGAACAACCTCCAACACTACTGCACCTTGTCCTGCATCCTTCCCAGCTGCCAGCAGAGTCACCCAATGCGCCGTGAAACTTAAGTAACGTCCCTGTCCATGCCTGCTGGACCATGAGTCAGCGGTAATATGCACCTTACCGCTGACCGCCCTGTCCAGCGAGGCATGGACATTGCCTTCCACATGCCGGTAGAGAGCCGGAATCGCCTTCCGTGAGAAAAAGTGGCGTTTGGGTACCTGCCACTGAGGAACCGCACATTCCACAAACTCACGGAAGGGGGCAGAGTCTACCAACTGAAAAGGCAGCAGTTGAAGTGCTAGCAATTTTGCCAAGCTAGCATTCAACCGCTGGGCATGTGGATGGCTGGGAGCAAACTTCTTTCGGCGGTGCAGCAGCTGGGGCAGGGAAATTTGCCTGGTACAATCTGACGTCGGTGTACCAAAAGCAGATTGCCCATAAGTACTTGGCTGTGACACACCTAATTCTACACCTTCATTCCTCTCACTGCAGGTCGCAGAGAGGACTGAAGGTCTAGTGGGGTTGGAAATCTCAGCTGATGAGGAGCAAGGAGAGATCGTCTTTGTTCTTTGGTGTGGGTCTTTTAGATACGCTTGCCAACGAACTGCATGGCAGGTCAACATATGTCTGGTCAAGCATGTGGTACCCAAGCGGGAGATGTTTTGGCCACGCGAGATACGCTTGAGACATATATTGCAAATAGCAGCGGTGCGATCTGATGCACTCGTCTCAAAAAAGGCCCACACCAAAGAACTTTTTGAATAACGCGCAGAGACTGCAGCGCCCTGCACATGTGGAGCTTTGGGGTGTGATGCAGTCAATGTGCTGCCCTTAGGCTGGCCCCTGGAGGGCATCCTGCCTAGTTGGTGATGTGCCACCTCCTCCTCCTCCTCCTCCTCCTCCTCCTCCTCCTCCTCTCTCCTATCAGGCACCCACGTTGAGTCAGTGACCTCATCATCCCCTCCCTCCTCATCACTGGAGCAAACCTGGCAGTATGCTGCAGCAGGGGGAGCATGACTGCCAGATTGCTGTCCTTCTTGGGCACCCCCTCTGTCCGTGCTCATGTTACTGCCTTCATTGAGCTCAGTATCATCATCAGAGCCTTCCAAACGCTGGGCATCCTCCTGGAGCATGTACCCAACACTGTGGTCAAACAGTTCGAGGGAATCCTCAGGAGGACATGGTGGGGCTAGGGAAGGAGTCACTGATGACATTGAGCTGAGGGAAGAGGCCGCTGCTTTGCCAGACAAAGCACCCTGGGCATGGGTGAGAGAGGATGAGGAGGATGAGGACGGCTTGGTCATCCACTCGACCAAGTCTTCCGCATGTTGCGGCTCAACACGGCCAGCTGCCGAAAAAAAGGCCAAGCGTGTCCCATGGCCACGTGCTGATGAGGATGCACCGTCTCCACGACCAGCACTAGACACAGAGCCTGCTTGCCCTCTCTTATTGGCTTGTGACTGTCTGCCTCTCCTTCTTGGCCTTCCAGACATACTAATGGCCTGTAGCTGCACTAAGCTGGGATAGAACACCTGTAATTTTCTTCAGGTAGCTTTATATACTGTAACCAGACAAGCCTGCCTGTCAGTAGGAAGATAACAGGAACGGATCTAGCTGAACACTGTGAGCAGGACGTACTGCACTAAATGTATATAGCAGGAACGGATCTAGCTGAACACTGTGAGCAGCACGCACTGCACTGAATGTAAATAGCAGGAACGGATCTAGCTGAACACTGTGAGCAGGACGCACTGTACTGAATGTAAATAGCAGGAACGGATCTAGCTGAACACTGTGAGCAGGACACACTGCACTGAATGTAAATAACAGGAACGGATCTAGCTGAACACTGTGAGCAGGACACACTGTACTAAATGTAAATAGTCTAGCTGCCTGACCGTGGTACTAATAGGATCAAAAAGAACACCTGTAATTTTCTTCAGGTAGCTTTATATACTGTAACCAGACAAGCCTGCCTGTCAGTAGGAAGATAACAGGAACGGATCTAGCTGAACACTGTGAGCAGGACGTACTGCACTAAATGTATATAGCAGGAACGGATCTAGCTGAACACTGTGAGCAGCACGCACTGTACTGAATGTAAATAGCAGGAACGGATCTAGCTGAACACTGTGAGCAGGACACACTGCACTGAATGTAAATAACAGGAACGGATCTAGCTGAACACTGTGAGCAGGACACACTGTACTAAATGTAAATAGTCTAGCTGCCTGACCGTGGTACTAATAGGATCAAAAAGAACACCTGTAATTTTCTTCAGGTAGCTTTATATACTGTAACCAGACAAGCCTGCCTGTCAGTAGGAAGATAACAGGAACGGATCTAGCTGAACACTGTGAGCAGGACGCACTGCACTGAATGTAAATAGCAGGAACGGATCTAGCTGAACACTGTGAGCAGCACGCACTGCACTGAATGTAAATAGCAGGAACGGATCTAGCTGAACACTGTGAGCAGGACGCACTGCACTGAATGTAAATAGCAGGAACGGATCTAGCTGAACACTGTGAGCAGGACGCACTGCACTGAATGTAAATAGCAGGAACGGATCTAGCTGAACACTGTGAGCAGCACGCACTGCACTGAATGTAAATAGCAGGAACGGATCTAGCTGAACACTGTGAGCAGCACGCACTGCACTGAATGTAAATAGCAGGAACGGATCTAGCTGAACACTGTGAGCAGGAAGCACTGTACTGAATGTAAATAGCAGGAACGGATCTAGCTGAACACTGTGAGCAGGACACACTGCACTGAATGTAAATAGTCTAGATAGAAGATAACAGGAACGGATCTAGCTAAACTGAATACAGTGTATATATATATATGCAACACCTGGGATGCATATATATACACAATACACTGTAAGTGCAGCTAACTGACTGACTGTTCTGCCTAATCTATCTAACTCAAATCAAACACTGTCTCTCTGTCTATCTCTTTCAACGCCGGAACACACACTACACAGGGCCGCCGTGCAGGCGGCCTTATATAGTGTGGGGCGTGTACTAAATCCCCTGAGCCATAATTGGCCAAAGCCTCCTTGGCTTTGGCCAATTACGGCTCTCTGTTCAGGCGGCGCTGTGATTGGCCAAGCATGCGGGTCATAGTGCATGCTTGGCCAATCATCAGCCAGCAATGCACTGCGATGCCGCAGTGAATTATGGGCCGTGACGCGCCACACGAATTTGGCGCGAACGGCCCATATCGTTCGCAATTCGACGGACGGTCGAACAGCCGATGTTCGAGTCGAACATGGGTTCGACTCGAACACGAAGCTCATCCCTACCGTCCAGTGAGAAGAGAGTAAAGGGATGACTAGATCTGCTGCCTTCACTATAGGAGCCTTACAGGAGTCTGAACTAATTTTTGCTGGCACAAGAACATCTAATTCATTGGGTACCCGTACAACTGTCACACAGATTTTTCCTCGCCCCTTCCAGGGATACCAACGTTTAGGATCAATAACTGGGGTACTGATTCCGGGAAACATGTCATCATTCCTAAGCTTTGTCATTTGCATAAAGGTCCAACAGCCTTCGTCAAATGCGTTGCAGAATGGCCACACAAATGGGCCATCTAGATGTAAGTCTAAATCCAAATCATATCCTTGGGGATCCTGCCAGTCTACAGTCATATGCACGCCTCTCATTTCTTCATTCATTGGCCTTCCATTCATCCACTCATTCACACTAGGCAGATCCACACCATTGCATAAAACATCCCACTTCCATGGGTTTGGACTGTTAAAAGCCAAGGACTGATTTGGGGGCCAATAAGCGGTGTCAATAAAATAATGACCCTCTGTATCGGGGTCACAAGTTTCCCTCATTACTTGCAACACAAAGGCATGTATGGACAGTCTTGGTTGTAAATCCAGGACCTCATACTGTTTGTTTTTAGCATCGGTCCTAATTTTTAGGATTACAGTGTTTGTATATTTGGTAGAAAGAGTCACATTTGCTCGTTCATACCACATAGCCTGATGGGCGCTACTACAATTCAACTGCAAGACAACCTTTTTCTTTGACAGATAGTTTAGTGGATGTGTCTTCCTATCATAGGTGGGACTTTTAGTGATAAGGATCTCAAGGGTTCCCTCCGCGGGGTGGAAACACTTATCCGCTAGTGACCCTTGAACAAGTTCTGGAAAGTCATAATAGTACCTCTTATGTTCTTTCTCTTCCCCCTGATTGAAGATAATGTAAACAATATACCACCCTTCATAGTTCTCCCCTGTGGGATCTACGGGATATAACTTGCTATTTTTGCATTTTATCCTCCATAACTCTGACCCCTTGGTTAAGTTTGTTATGGACATTTCATAGGTCTCGGTATCAAGATCTACAAACATCCTCTGGGTAGATTGACTGTCATTTGATCCTTTAGGAAAAATTCCTGGGATTAGACATTCCACATCCTTGGGGTCCCAATCTCCTTCACACAAGGCAACGTAGTCATCTAGGTGATATGTTACATACATTGTGGTATCAGGGCTCTCTCTTACCACCTGCTGTATTCGTTCCCGCTCATCAGGACTGGTCTTCCAGTACGCAAGACTGCAAAGCCTGTCTAGTAGATACCCTGCATCAATGTCCCCAAAGGCTGTATGAAATCTGTAAGGGTGGGGATCGAGGCCGGTGGTATGTTCTAGGAAGGTCCCATCAAAACCCATCCCTGCTATGGCATGAATGAGTATATACCCATGAAAATACATTGGGTATCTGGGGAGAAGTTGTCCTTGTTTGCACTCGGCCTTATGGATCTGTGTGTGACTCCACCCCTCAGGTTTTATTACCCATTTACTATACTCCTTCGGTGGGATCCAGGGTACAGGCTCTGTTTGGATTTCCTGCTTAGGGGCTGGTGTTTCTTGAGCAGAAACGAGAACATACCAGCTGAGTAAACCTAACAATAGGGAAGATGTGCCCATCCCACCCACCTTCCTAAATCTCCTTCTGAACTTGTTTGCAATGCGAAGCATGCACCCAAGAGATTTTTCCCTCTATCTTCACTGAGGTGGGGGTGGTCAGCAATACCTGGTAGGGACCCTCAAACCTGGGTTCCAGTCCTCTTCGTTGAAATTTCTTGATTACCACCCAATCTCCAGGCTGTAGGGAGTGAGATTTACCGTCAGAATTTGGGTCTGGAATAGAAGAGAACACTTGGGCATGCAATTTGGTGAGCTGCTTATGTAATTCCTGCACATACATCTTTAAGGAACAATGCATTAATGTCATCTCTTGTGGAAAAAACAATCCTGTCATTGGGGGTCTCCCGAACAATATCTCGAATGGAGATAGTTTTTCTGGACCTCTAGGAGTATGTCGCATGGATTTCAATACCAGAGGGAGAGCTTGCACCCAAGTAAGGCGCGTATTTTCACAAATTTTGGCTAGTCTATTCTTGATCATTCCATTATACCTCTCAACCTTTCCTGATGCCTGTGGGTGATAGGGAGTATGGAACTTTTGTTCAATTTGGAGTCCTCCCATAACCTCAGCCATCACTTGACCTGTGAAATGGCTCCCTTGATCTGATTCTATGGTCTCCATTAGGCCATACCTGCACACAATTTCCTGCAATAGTTTCTTTGCGGTGACCGACGCAGTAGCATTGGCTACAGGCCAAGCTTCTACCCAACCTGAAAACATGTCCACACATACGAGAACAAATTGGAATTGTTGGCATTTTGGCAATTGAATATAATCAATCTGCAGTCTCTGGAAGGGGTACTGGGCTTTGGGCAAATGTTTAGTTGGAGTTTTGACAAGCCTCCCTGGATTATGTATCTGACATGTTTCACACCCATGACAGAATCTCTCCGCAACAGTGGTGAATCCGGGGGCCACCCAGTGAGATGTGATTGTGGAGACCATAGCTCCTTTAGACAGATGAGAGGGGCCGTGCGATGCCTCGGCCAAATATGAATACAGTGCTGGAGGGGCACAGTACCTTCCATCCTCATGGGCCCAAAGTCCAGCTGTTTCTTTACCTGGTCTCGCCACTTCTGTTTTGTCTTTTCATCAGTTTGCACTTGCAATCTCTTCAGAACAGTCAAATCTACCTGATCAGGACTGTCGGAGCAAGGTGTGGCCATGAAGATTCCCACAGACTCAGTACCAGTTACAGCCGCTGCCTTTGCAGCAGTATCTGCTTTAGCATTCCCAAGTGAAACCTCATCCGTGCCTTTGGTGTGTGCGGCACATTTTAGGACTGCTATTTCCTCTGGGAACCAAAGTGCCTCAAGGACTTTCTTAATGAGCTCACCATGTTTATTGGGTTTTCCACAGGTGGTCAGGAAGCCTCTCAGTTTCCATAGTTGGCCGAAATCGTGACATATTCCAAAAGCATATCTCGAGTCAGTGTAGACATTGAGCTTTTTTCCTTTCCCTACTATGCAAGCTTGCATGAGAGCCAGAAGCTCTGCCACCTGGGCAGAATGATTCCCAGGTAGTCTTCCTTGGAACAGGATTTCATCCTTGGTGACTGCTGAATACCCAGTAACAGGGTGCCCTTTTTCAGTATAGAAGCGGGACCCATCTACAAAAACAGTGAGGTCAGCATTGTGGATAGGGGTGTCTCTTACTCTCTGTGCTTCACGATAGTGATCTTCCATTTCTGCATTGCAGTCATGGCTTTCTATTTCATCTTGCGATGTCTCTGGTAGCAATGTAGCTGGATTCAATTTTGCACACCTTTTGAGGGTAATATTTGTGGGCGTTAAAAGTGCCAGTTCATATTTGGTCAATCTTGCTGACGAAATGTGCTTTGTGGTCAGGTTCTGCATGACCACGTGAACCTCATGGGGTACATAAACTTCTAACGGGTTCCCTAGCACAATGTCTGCAGTTTTAGTCAGCATCTCAGCAGCTGCTGCTACTGCCCTCAGACAGGGTGCCATTGCATTGACAACTGTGTCAATCTGACAACTGTAATAGCCAATGGGCTTGTCATGTCCTCCATGGTCCTGTGTCAGAACTCCAGCAGCGTGGCCTCTAGACTCATGACAGTAAAGCCGGAATCCCTTGGTATAATCTGGCAGGCCCAAAACAGGGGCTTCACTGATTGCAGCCTTCAATGTCTGAATAGCATGTATTTGCTCTTCACTGAGTTCCAGTTTCCCCTGTATGTTTACAGAATCATAGAGTGGCTTACAAACATTGGACATTTCTGGTATCCATTGTCGGCAATATCCAACCAACCCTAGGAATCCCCTCAATTGTTTTGCATTTTGTGGCATTTTGCTATTCAGAATAGCCTTCTTTCGGTCTTGTGTTAAGTGTTTTTTTCCTTTGGAAATGCAATGACCCAAAAACACAACTCGGTCCATGTTGTATTGTAACTTGGCGGGGGATACCCTGCATCCCTCCTCTCCAAGGTGATTCAACAAGGAGATAGTGGCCTCTCTACATGATTCTCTCGTGTCGCCTCCAATCAGCAAGTCATCCACATACTGAAGGAGAGTGATACCCTCCGGGCAGTGCCACCTGTCCAAGCACTCTTTCATTGCTTTGCTGTACTCGTTTGGGCTTGATATCATCCCCATGGGCAATCTACACCAGGTATATTGCTGCAGTTCAAAGCTGAAGGCAAAGAGGTATTGACAGTCAGGGTGGAGTGGTACCGTGAAAAAAGCATCCTTCAAATCCATAACTGTGAAATATTGATTAGAAGGGATGATGTTACTCAGAATAGTGTGAGGGTTTGGTACCACTGGAGCATCCTTTTGGATGATTTTGTTAATTGCCCTCAGGTCTTGTACCATCCGATAAACGTTCCGGCCTGGTTTTTTCACAGGGTACAATGGGGTATTAGCTGGTGAGCTCACTTTCACCAGTATACCCTCCTTAAGGAGGTGTTTGATTTGGTCCCTAATTCCCTCCAATTGAGCCAATTTCAAGGGATACTGAGGTAATCTAGGAATTATAGCATCTGGTTTTAGTTTGATCCTAACAGGGGGACAGCGGATCATAAGTCCCGTGTTCCCCTCTTTAGCCCAAACATCTGGATTGGTGTTTTTGACTAAATCACTGGGCAAGCTTTCTGCAAAGCTTGCATCCTGTTCTAATTTAGACAAAGCAATGATGCTATCCCAGGTTTCTACCATTTGGTGTTGGCCAGGATCAGAAGGGATCTTTACTTCCACTCCATCCTCAGTGAATTGTATTTGTGCTCTCATTTGTGAGAGCAAATCTTTTCCCAGCAAATTGCAAGGAACTGAATCGCTCAAGAGCAGGGAGGCTTCAGTTTGAAAGGGTCCGACTCGAATTTTTGTGGGAGTGGTTTTAAATAGGGGATATGATATACCCCCTAGCCCAACTCCTCTCACGGTATTTTGAATGGGAAGATTCACCTCACTAGATTTTAAAATGGTACGAGCTGCCCCGGTGTCTGTTAATAGATTTAGGGTCTGATTATTTAAATGCATTTGTACATAAGCACTCCCTTGTTCATTTGTCGAGATTACAGGCAACACCGGGTCTGTGGCATTTGAAACAAACCGGTTTCCCCCTTGGTTTCTGTCCAAGATCTGCATTGTTCAACTGATCAGTGACAATGCAGATCTTTTGAGGTTTTTGTGACTCCCAATCTGCTATATTCCTTTCAATCGCCGTTGCAAGTGACAACAAAGAGGAGAGGGGCTTATCTCTCCAGTCTGGATTTGCAGTCATCAATTTTTCCCTGATGTTTCCTCTCAACCCGGTAATGAAGCTATGGATCAATACGGGGGATAGGGCACTGTTATTAATGTCCCCACCAGCTGATTCCACGGCTTGTTTAAAGTGATTGTAGTATGTCATACAATCTTCCTTTGGACCTTGGATCACTCCTGACACCTTGGTCCAAGACTGGGGAGGGTAGACTGTTTTAATCAACTGTGCTAATTGTTTAGTGAGTATATCTCCTTGATGGCTGGAGTCCACATACAGGGTTCGTGGAATATTGGTTTTACTATGGATTTCATCCAAGTCCCCATCTCCACAAACCCTCTTCATTATTTGAAGCATATCACTCCAGTTTGCATTGTAGCTTGCCTGGATGTCCAGCAGCTCTTTGGCAAATTTAATAGGATCTGTCCTTGGATGGGGGATAACACTCAGAAATCCCTTCATCTCAGAGGGAGTCCATGGCACGTGATGTGTCATCTTTCCCGTGGATCTCCCACTGTTGTCATAGACCACCTGTTCTCTTACAGGATAGACAGATACGTCATCTGAAAAAGATATCAGTTGTGGATTGGTCTTTTGGGGTTCTGTCACAGAATCCCAATAAGACTGTGGACGATGGTTGCTGCCAGGTGGGGGCACTTTATCCAACTGCAAAGTGCCCTGAAGGGTGGCATTAACAGTCCCATGGTACACCGGTGTGCCCACATTGGGTGATATCCTTTCCCCATTAGAGTGACACCACACAGGTCCTTGCTGTGGGGTGCTAGTTACTTGGGGGTATAAAGGTACATAGGCTGTGTACTCTGTAGCAGAACTGCCAGTATTGCTTACAGGAGCAGGGTTGCTAGTTAACTGCCGCTTAGGGGAGAATGCTGGCTCGCAGCCCGTAAATGGGGGATTACTATATTCGGGAGGGTCTTCCGTCAGAGGGGAAGAAAGTTTCCCTTTTGATGGTATCTGCTCTCTGGAACTAGGGAGATTTTTCTCCCCTGATTCCAGCACTCCCTCCCCCTGGTTTGCTGTGCTATCTCTTTCCTGTGGTTTCAATGCTTCACAGGAAGAGTTTTTCTGTGATTCATTGGGGGTTTTAACTGGGGTGTTAAACTTGGCAGCAAGTTGTAGCTTCCCCTTTTTTTCATCTGCTGATAGATGACAATTCCTATCCCTTTCTGAGTATCTGGCCAACAAGGACCGGGCGGCTGTATAAGGCCCCAATCCTGGCCATTCCTCATCATCCCCCTGTTCATCACTGTCACTACTCTGGGGATGTGGCTCTAGTGGCTGTCCCTGCTTGTCCCTACTCCGCAGCATCATCTGGTGTTTTTTCTCCTTAACTCCCACCGTAAAAATATTCACATCATCAGTTCTATGCATGGATTCTACCATCCACGCGCTCCACACATCTCTTTCATTTGTTCGTGTCATCTTCCCGCGGTGATTGTACCACAGGGCTTCCCAAGCGTTCGGCTTAAAAGTACCTCTTTTAGAATACTTTTTCCCAGTCCAACTATCCCAATCTTGCAAATATTTCACAACCCAAGGTCCATATTTATCTATCATCTCTTCCCTCGGGGTCAAGTGGTATGGTTCCCCACGGTTAGACGCCCTCTTTGAAGCGATTCGATTACCCATCCTTTACGGACTCCGGACCTTGAACTGATTTCCCCAACCTTTTTACAGGTTGCCTTTACTTCAGAGGTAGCTACTCTCTGACCAAGAATTGGGTTGACAGGTACTGCCCCTGTCACCCTTGCCGATTTTTTTCGCTACTTGCCAGGCCAATTCCCTGTCCTGCCTTTAGTCCTTCAAAAAATCAGCCTGGAGATTTCCCAAACTAAATAATAGTTTAATCCCCCCGTGGACTTTTCTAAAGTACTCTAAAAGAAATGCTTAACGAAAGGTTATTACTAATGCGTGCTTGTAGTACAGGAGGTAGTTAACTGATGCACACCTAATTGCAATACGATTTGTAGGAGTTACAACATTACAGATCTAATCACAAAGCTTACGATCCCCAGTTAGTAGTTTACACAGAAAGATAGATACATACATCGAAGATCATTCAGTGTGTACTAGGCCCACAGGTGCAATTCGATCTCAAAGACCGGGAAGCGTCTTGACCTAGACTCATGCAAGGGTCAACCAGAAGCGCTTGTTGGCAGAAAGGCCCAGATCCTACTTCTTTCCACTGCCTTCAAACGTCCAATCAGAACCCCTTATCATTCACGCAGACACCCTCCTGCAGTGTTGGCCCAACCGAGCAGGATGCCTTCTCATACACTCTCAGTACAATTTTATTTCACTTATACTGTTCATATCAGTCTCATCAAAGTATTAGTACAGACAAAAGGTTATATAGATAAACAATGTTCAAAGAAGCTTGCTAGTTTGGGTGTTCATACAGGGGAGACAGACATACAAAGACATAAAAATGCTTACTGTTTCTGGAGTTAGACTTGTCCTCCACTCGCAGAATCACTCGAACGTGAAGCTTCCTCACACGACGGGCACCATTTGTTACGGAAATATTTATACCTCACTTAAACGATTAACGATACAAATATAAGTGATTAAACCTTTGTCTATATAAAAATAAAAACGAGTGATAACAGGGAAAAAAGATAAAAATTAAATTTATTTACACAGAAAAAGAAGGTTAGAATGATTAGAATTTATCATATATCTCTATAGTGTTGGCTCTAGGCTGCAAAGTTAATTCAAAGTTAATTCAGGCATAAACTCATAATTGTTTTCAATGGACATATACAAGATATACAAAGTTATAAGATAAATCCTAGGATTAAAAAAAGGTTAGAAAGAAAGATAGACATAGATACTTTACACAGACAGCATGTCCCTCAGATGTTCTCGGGCTGGACTGCTTGTAACCATTTAGCCCACTTCCTTTTATATGCATTCTCCACCAATCAGAAGATGCCACAAATGAAAGAGATGTCTCAAAATTCATGCTCGGACATTGCTGTTACAGTGCGACCCCCTCGGTGCCTACCAGTCTATGAATTAATGAACAATCTCCTTTGATCTCCTAGCCCAAACAGTCCCGACCGTAGTATGTTAATGGCCCCTGGTGAGTTGATTACCACCTAGGGGACCTTCCCTGATTCCCATCAGTGTATTGGAAGCATGTTAATGGCCCCCTGAAGAATGAATGCCTTAAGGTCTGCCAATAACCTTTGATCTAATCAACACCTCTAGGGCTTCTCGGGTTCAAATCAAGGTAACTACATTTCTTAAGGTGAGCTTTGTTATATTAAGAAACATATTCCCATATATGAAATATATATAGATACCCACATATACACGTAGATATATATATCTATATATATAGATATATATATATATCTATATATATACATACATACATACATACACATACACATCCTATGAGGCAAGGCAGTTTAAATTGGAGTCCTTGCGATGGTCCACTTGAAACTCATTGATATAAATATGATATCCAATATTTCCATCACATGAGACTAAATTAGAAGAGAGATATTGCTTGGATGAGGCAATGCCCCACCATGTCTTTACCTTCTTCTCAAAAATATGGTTTAATTTTTTAAAAGAAGAAGTCAAATCATTATTTTGTTCAGACACAGGGTGTCAGGAGATCGGGAGCGTCTCCGCTCGCTGAGCTCCGGTGCGCATGCGCGGCAGACTGGCGCTTCGCCGCACACCCGTCCGCGGCCTGATGGTGCGGCGCGTGCGGGTGCACGGCAGTCCCTGTGTGCGCGCCGTCGCCCGTGCGGGTACCCGGTAGCGCGTCACACTGACGCGCTCACCGGGGGGAGACTATTTCTGACGGCGCCAGCACCCAGTCGGGTTGCTGGTTCGTCGTCAGCTCTCCCCTGATCTCCCCCTAGGTCTCCTGTGATACCTATACCTGTCTGCCTGCTGAAAGTGTACCAAACCCCTGGCCTGTTTAAACCACTATTCTGATTGCCTGATACCCTGACCCCTGCCTGCATAACGGACTTGCCTATTCTGATTGCCTGATACCCTGACCTCTGCCTGCATAACGGACTTGCCTATTCTGATTGCCTGATACCCTGACCTCTGCCTGCATAACGGACTTGCCTATTCTGATTGCCTGATACCCTGACCTCTGCCTGCATAACGGACTTGCCTATTCTGATTGCCTGATACCCTGATCCCTGCCTGTATTACGGACTTGCCTCTGCCTGATACCTGATCCGGACCACCAGTCCCGTACGGATTCCAGTGCACCAGATCTCCATCTACGGACCTCCTGCCTTCCGGAAGCCCATGCCTCCGCGTGCCCCCAGCTCTCTGTACCCACTTCGGGGGTCTGGGTGCGCGTGGTCGCAAGGGCAAGCCGCTCTCGGCATCTCGGCCTCGGTGAGTATTAGTCCCTGACACAGGGGCATGGGAGAAAGCCTCATCCAATTTTACTTCCCGTTTTTCCAAATATAAAAACACATCCATGGTTGCAGCTGAAATTGTGATAAATTAAAGAAAACAACAATATATTGCGCTGGTTGATTTTATTATATTATACTGTAGGTGCAACTGTGCGGGTTACACAGTACAGTAACTGGAAATACTTCAAGAGCTTACACAAGCACCTGGCTGCAGGTAGCTATACTGTAGGTGCAACTGTGCGGGGTACACAGTACAGTAACTGGAAATACTTCAAAGAGCCTACACAAGCACCTGGCTGCAGGTAGCTATACTGTAGGTGCAACTGTGCGGGGTACACAGTACAGTAACTGGAAATACTTCAAAGAGCCTACACAAGCACCTGGCTGCAGGTAGCTATACTGTAGGTGCAACTGTGGGGGGTACACAATACAGTAACTGGAAATACTTCAAAGAGCCTACACAAACACCTGGCTGCAGGTAGCTATACTGTAGGTGCAACTGTGCGGGGTACACAGTACAGTAACTGGAAATACTTCAAAGAGCCTACACAAGCACCTGGCTGCATGTAGCTATACTGTAGGTGCAACTGTGGGGGGTACACAGTACAGTAACTGGAAATACTTCAAAGAGCCTACACAAGCACCTGGCTGCAGGTAGCTATACTGTAGGTGCAACTGTGCGGGGTACACAGTACAGTAACTGGAAATACTTCAAAGAGCCTACACAAGCACCTGGCTGCAGGTAGCTATACTGTAGGTGCAACTGTGCGGTGTACACAGTACAGTAACTGGAAATATTTCAAGAAACTACACAAGCACCTGGCTGCAGGTAGCTATACCATAGGTGCAACTGTGCGGGGTACAACTGTGCGGGGTACACAGTACAGTAACTGGAAATACTTCAAAGAGCCTACACAAGCACCTGGCTGCATGTAGCTATACTGTAGGTGCAACTGTGGGGGGTACACAGTACAGTAACTGGAAATACTTCAAAGAGCCTACACAAGCACCTGGCTGCAGGTAGCTATACTGTAGGTGTAACTGTGCGGGGTACACAGTACAGTAACTGGAAATACTTCAAAGAGCCTACACAAGCACCTGGCTGCAGGTAGCTATACTGTAGGTGCAACTGTGCGGTGTACACAGTACAGTAACTGGAAATATTTCAAGAACCTACACAAGCACCTGGCTGCAGGTAGCTATACCGTAGGTGCAACTGTGCGGGGTACAACTGTGCGGGGTACACAATACAGTAACTGGAAATACATCAAAGAGCCTACACAAGCACCTGGCTGCAGGTAGCTATACTGTAGGTGCAACTGTGCAGGGTGCACAGTACAGTAACTGGAATTACTGTAAAAACACCTGCCTGCCTGTCAGTATATTAGGAAGAGAAGAACAGGATCTAGCTAAACTGAATACAGTGTATATATATATATATATATATACACACACAACACCTGGGATGCATATATATATATATACACAATACACTGTAAGCGCAGCTAACTGACTAGACCTGCACAGGGCCGACATGTAGGCAGCCTTATATAGTTTGGGGTGTGTACTAAACCCCCTGAGCCATAATTGGCCAAAGCCTCCTTTGATTTGGCCAATTACGGCTCTCTGTAAACACAGCGCTGGGATTGGCCAAGCATGTGGGTCATAGTGCATGCTTGGCCAATCATCAACCAGCAATGCACTGCGATGCCGGAGTGAATTATGGGCCGTGATGCGCCACTCGAGTTTGGCGCGAACAACCCATATCGTTCGTTAATGACTGAATACAAATGACTGAATACACGATGTTAGAGTTGAACATGGGTTCGACTCGAACACGAACCTCATCCCTATTGCTGAGGCTTCGTTCAGTCAGAAGAAGAGCTGTGGAGAAGGTAGCTGGCTGACCGATGCCTTTAACCACTAGCTGCCTGCCCACTGTCATATGACGGTGGGACGAGGCAGCTCTTGTTCTGGGCGGACATCATATGACGTGAACGCCTTCCCGAGCCACTATGGGGTGCACGCGCGCCTGCCACACCACTGGGGACCAGATGCGCATGCCCGCAATTGCCCAGCAACCGAGCAGGACCGTGGATCTGTGTATGTACACAGATCCACCTCCTGACTGATGGTGTGTCCCTTGTACATAGGGACACCGATCGGTCACCTCCCCCAGTTAGTCCCCTCCCCCACAGTTAGAATCACCTCCCTAGGACACACATTAACCCCTCGATCACCCCCTAGTGTTAACCCCTTCCCTGCCAGTCACATTTACACAGTAATCAATGCATTTTTATAGCACAGATCGCTGTATAAATGTGAATGGTCCCAAAAATGTGTCAAAAGTGTCAGATATGTCCGCCGCAATATCTCAGTCACAATAAAAATCACAGATCGCCGCCATGACTAGTAAAAAAAAATAAATAATAAAAATGCTATAAATCTAGCTCCTATTTTGTAGACTCTATAACTTTTGTGCAAACCAATCAATATACGCTTATTGCTATTTTTTTACCAAAAATATGTAGAATACATATCAGCCTAAACTGAGGAAAAAAATTTGTTTAAAAAAAATTGGATATTTATTATAGCAAAAAGTAAAAAATAGTGTTTTTTCAAACTTGTCCCTCTTCTTTTGTTTATAGCGCAATAAATAATAACCGCAGAGGTGATCAAATACCACCAAAAGAAAGCTCTATTCGTGGGGAAAAAAATATAAATTCATTATATAATTTCATTAGGGTGCAGTGTAGCATGACCACGCAATTGTCATTCAAAGTGCGACAGCGCTGAAAGCTGAAAAATGGCTTGGGCAGGAAGGGGGTGAAAGTGCCCTGTATTGAGGTGATTAAACAATTTTTCAGTCCTCAGCGCCAAGGTCTGATCAGTTCAAGCAAAGATCACCAGCATCTGCATTATATGGTGCATAAATATCTAGGGGCAAGAGCAGACTTGGAGACCTTTCCAACGGAGTATCCACTGAGTTACTGGGTCTTGAGGATGGACCACTTGCCAGAACTTGCTCAATATGCAATCAAGCTACTGGCCTGTCCTGCATCCAGCATGCTTTCTAGACGCACATTTAGTGCTGCTGAAGGGTTTGTAATGGATCAAAGCATGTGCCTGTCCACAGACTCCATTGATAGGCTCACATTCATAAAAATTAATCAGTCTTGGATCAGCAGCTATCAAGCACCTGCTGCTGATGTAACTGATTGAAATTGCTATAGATCTGGGATCCCTTGAAGACTGCCTATGCTGACTAT
The DNA here is from genome assembly GCA_037952925.1 of Lithobates clamitans. NCBI lineage: Eukaryota > Metazoa > Chordata > Amphibia > Anura > Ranidae > Lithobates > Lithobates clamitans. The sequence goes on from JBBGZY010001063.1 coordinate 145,072, forward strand.
CCTATTCCGCCTCAATCTTGATAATGCTAGCTTCCAACAATATTTTTGGTTTAGGGCACCACTACCACCACCCAAGGCTCAATTTTTCTGCCCCTGTTTAACAGGGCATGTAATTACAATTTTTGATATAATATTTCACAGCAGGGCCCATTCTTAAGCCAAACAAAAGTATCTGTGAGGGGTTACAGTGTTGTGGCACCACCACCCATGGCCCAATTTTTCTGCCCCTGTTTAACAGGGGCATGTAATTACAATTTTTGATATAATACTTCATAGCAGGCCCCATTCCTGCACACGAAAATAATATCTGTGAGTGGTAACAGTGTTGTGGCACCACCACCACCCAAGGGCCAATTTTTCTGCCCATGATTAACAGGGGCATGTAATTACTATTTTTGAAATAGAAGTTAAGTAGGGCCCGTTCCTGCACCCAACAAGAGTAACTGTGAGGGGTTACAGTGTTCTGGCACCACCAAAACCACCCAAGGCCCAATTTTTTGGCCCTTGTTTAACAGGGGCATGTAATTACAATTTTTGATATAATATTTCATAACAGGGCCCGTTCCTTCACGCAACAAGAGTATCTGTGAGGGGTTACAGTGTTGTGGCACCACCACCACCACCACCCAAGGCCCAATTTTTCTGCCCCTATTTAACAGTGGCATGTAATTACACTTTTTGATATACTATTTCACAGCAGGGCCATTTCCTGCGCCCAAGAGTAACTGTGAGGGGTTACAGTGTTCTGGCACCACCAAAGGCCAAATTTTTCTGCCCCTGTTTAACAGGGCCATGTAATTACAATTTTTGATATAACATTTCACAGCAGGGACCGTTCCTGCCTCAACAAGAGTAACTGTGAGTGGTTACAGTGTTCTGGTACCAACAACACCTAAGGCCCAGTTTTTCTGCAGAGTATATAGGGCAGGCCGTATAGTATATATATACTGCTGTTCAGATTATATAGTGCCTTGGGACCTGGGGGACCCCCATGCCATTTTTTTTATATTTTGGTGCAGGGGTTCCCCTTAATATCCATACCAGACCTGAAGGGCCTGGTATGGATTTTGGGGGGACACCCACACCATTTTTTTTGTATTTTTGGCACGGGGTTCCACTTAATATTCATACCAGACCCAAAGGGCCTGGTAGTGGACTGGGGGGGGATCCACACCAGTTTTTTCAATGATTTTTATCTATAGTGCCGGGATCTGACAATACATTACAGCCGCAAGCAGTTTTAAATTACTTTTTTTCCTTTAGAACTTTCATTTTTCTGTGGTACTGTGATAAACATGGGAAAGATTCGCTACTTTACAGGCATACTAAGGACACCCACCAGGCATTGATACATGTCCCCTGGGGCAGGACCCGGGTCCCCAAACACTTTTTATGGCAATAACTTGCATATAAGCCTTTATAATGAGCACTTTTGAGTCTTCACATTCATGTCCCATAGACTTTAATGGCTTTTGCACAAATTTTTTGCCTGTTCGCATGTTCTGCTGCAAACCGAACTGGGGGGGTGTTCGGCTCATCCCTACTCAGAAGTAGGCATAGGTGCCTGGTTCCATATTCTTTTAAGTAAGTAAAGATTCTAAATCATAATACTTACTACGAATGAGCCGAATGTACCTGTTTATGTTTGAGGCAGGTTAACCAAACATTACACATTCCACAATGTACATCCAACATCAGTCACATCATCCCTTGATGCAGAACAACATCAATCATGATAAATTGTGCCCTCTGACAAAAGAAACCAGTTGATTTCCTACACAATGTGATCCTGCCTACTCTCCAATGAAAGACAGCTTTGCTGAATGACAGCTAAGTATAAACAAAGAGGCAGGATTTTTTAGAGTTGAATCCTTAGCCAAGTAAGGACATAAGCACATTTGGTCAATGACATCATGAGAATTTCCTGACGGCTCCATGTCAGCACAGCTGGGTATAGACTCCCCCCCATGCCTCCAGGATTTAACTCATATAAATTTGAACCCACCTACTAGGGTTGCCACATCATCCCTTTAATCCAGGACACATATTAATTACACAGGTTCTGAGGCTGGTTTAATGCAGATAAGGCACCAAGTGAGTTTAATTACCACCTTAATCAGCCACACAACCTGTGTAATTAATGTGTGTCCTGGATTAAAGGGATGATGTGGCAACCCTACCACCTACAGCCTTGGCGTTCTTCTTTTTTCCTCCTATGCACAGGACCTAGGTGTGTTCCTCTACCTGGCTGATCTAAAGGACTGGCCATCCGTCCATGTGTGGATTAGACTGAACTCAGTCCCTGGTGTCTCGGCTAAATGACCTATAATCCAGGGAGCCCCGCTGTTGGTCCTCAGGGCGGATTTTATCAGGGTTAACAGCCTTGTCTGATCTCTGCTGGGTCCATGTAAAGTAGGCAGCGGTGTTGGCAGAGTCTCCCCAATGCACACACACCCGCGATGTGCCGGTGTCCTTAGGAAGTACTCTGCATAACAGATACACAAAGTAATACTTTGTCTGTTCACACATGGCAATAAACTGCTGGTGGCTTCTCATGTTTGCTTTACTATTGTGCCATTGTGCCAATCCCCTCAAATGACCAGCATTTCCAGAGAAAGTAGAGGAGTCACCTGTGGATGACTACTGGAACTAGCTATGGCCTGTTGAGACATGGGATAACCTTTTATATTTCTATGTGCTCCCCAGTTTTTCACCAAAAAAAAGGGGGGGAGAAGCATGTTTTCGATGTCTACAATTCCCTTGGTTTTTGTACATTGCGGAATATTATTGTAATTCTGTTGACAATTCCTACCTTTTTGTTACTTTTCTGAACAAACTTTTTCATTATGTCCTGATTGCTGGCAAGGGCAAGGTTTAGCTCATTAACCACCTGGTGAATGAGGGCTGCAGATGGAGGCTTCAGTCTCCCTCTGGCAGTGGTTAACCCTTTAGGTTTTTTTTACTAAGCAAACTATTTTATTGCATTTAATTATTTTTATGGGCTGGTTTGTTAAATGGCACGCAAAACCCTGTGGAAAGTTTATATATTGGTAATTAACAGTCTCAGAGCAAAACAGCCCTCTTCATGCTCTTCAGTAAAGAAGACGTGGACGAACATGGCTGTATGAGTCTTGCTTTTATATGGTTATATGTTCTGGCAATGACCAGTCTAATGCCGCGTACACACGGTCTGACTTTTCGTCTTCAAAAGTCCGACAGCCTGTCCGACAGACTTTCGACGGACTTTTGGCGGACTTGCGGCAGACTTTTTTACGAACGGACTTGCCTACATACGATCACACAAAAGTCAGATGGATTCGTACGTGGTGACGTACACCGGACTAAATCAAGAAAGTTGATAGCCAGTAGCCAATAGCTGCCCTAGCGTGGGTTTTTGCCTGTCGGACTAGCACACAGACGAGCGGATTTCTGGGTCCGCCGTAGTTACGACTTAAAGATTTGAAGCATGTTTCAAATCTAAAGTCCGTCATATTTGAGGCTGGAAAAGTCCACTGAAAGTCCGCTGAAATTCCGGGGAAGCCCACACACGATCGGATTGTCAGCCAGCTTTAGTCCGTCGGCGTCCGTCGGACTTTTGTAGAAGAAAAGTCCGACCGTGTGTACGCGGCATAATAGCCTTTCAAGGCAAATCAGCCTCTTCAGACTCTACAAAGGGGAAGATGGGGAGGAACATGACTGTGTGAATCTTACTTTGATTAAGCAACCAAAGATAAGGATGATGATACTTAACAGGTTGTCTTCTAATTAAACAAGTGGCCAATACACTCAAAGGAGTTATTCCCACTTACCCTGTGAAGGGGTTGAATTATCTGGCAAGGAGCAGTCTCACAGCTTTCCAGGGTTATCTGCTCTGGCAATGAAAAGATGCCTAGCCATACCAGGTGAAACAGCCCATTTTCTGGGTGGACATGACAGTATGTATACCACTTGCTCAAGAAGCCAGGGATAAGGATGACATCTAATAGGATGTCACATTCAGTAAACACATTGTCAATACAGTCTAAAGGAGTGGTTTCTGCTCACCCTTTGAAAGGGTTATCTGCTCTGGCAACGAGAAGCTGCCTAGCCATACCAGGTGAAACAGCCCATTTTCCGAATTTCAGATGGACATGACTGCATAATTCTGCTTTGTTCAAACAACCAAGAATAAAGATGACCTAACAGGTTGTCACATTTATTAAGCCTGTGGTCAATACATTCTAAACAGTGTTTCCACTCACCCTGTGAAAGGGTTACTGAGCAGTTTCCAAGCCTACCCAGGCAAGCAATCGGCTTCAGATTCTTCCAAAGAGAAGACAGATGAGCATGACTGCAAGAATGTGGCCTTGTTCAAGCAACCAAGGATAAAGATGACAACGACACCTAACCGAATGTCATATTCATTAAGCATGTAGTGAATAGGGATGAGCTTCGAGTTCAAGTCGAACCCACGTTCGACTCGAACATCGCATGTTTGACCATTAATTGAATTGCCAACGATATGGGCCGTTCGCACCAAATTCGAGTGACGTCATGGCCAATTATTCACTGCGGCATTGCTGGCTAATGATTGGCCAAGCATGCACTACGACCCGCATGCTTGGCCAATCACAGCGCCGTCGGTACAGAGAGCCGTAATTGGCCAAAGCCAGGGTGGCTTTGGGCAATTATGGCTCAGGGGGTTTAGTACACGCCCCACACTATATAAGGCCGCCTACACATTGGCCCTGTGTAGTGTGTTCCGGCGTTGAGAGAGACATAGAGAGAGACAGTGTCATTTGATTTAAGTTAGGTAGAGTAGGCAGGCGAGTCAGTGAGCTGCACTTACAGTGTACTGTATATATATATATATATATATATATATATATATATATATATATATATATATATATATATAGTAACATCGGGGGTTGGTTTAGCTTAAAGGTAGAGCTTACCAGTGAGCTGAGTCCACGCCAGATATGCAGTTTTAAGGGCTTGTAGGCCCACTTTTATTAAAGAAAAAAAATGTCCGATAACAGAAGTGTTTCCCACACAGGGGTTTCAGCTTTCCACAGCAACAATGTAAGTTCAATCAAAAATACCAAGCCACCTGGCTCTCTTTAGCAGCACTGCTGCTCAGACTTATACTTCAGCCCTCTCGGCTCTATAACAGAGTTCCTGTAAACCCAGTACCTCAGCACTCTTTTCCAGCTTCCTTTTCTAGCCCACAGGCTTGGACCCTCTGTCTACTCTGACAGACCTGTGCAGACATGCACACTTCTCCCTTGCTTGCCTGGACTCCTCGGGAGGGTAGAGCCCTGAACTATGGTCAGGTGTCTACAAATAGCCCAACACACACCTGACCAGTCAATATGCTGGTGGATCTCAAAATCTGGAGAAAGCTGCAAAAGCAGATTTCTCCAGTCCACATTTATGCTCTGCAGCCTTGTACCAAGCAAATGTGCATACTCTGTGTCCACTTTAACCCCATTTTAATAGCGACAGGGACTCTCACTATTACAATATATATATATATATATATATATATATATATATATATATATATATATATATATATATATATATATATCCTAGGTGTTTTGTGTATATATATATATATATATATATATATATATATACACTGTATTCAGTTTAGCTAGATCCGTTCCTGTTATTCTCTTACTACTGATAGGCAGGCAGGTGTCTTTACAGGATTTACAGCTACCTGAAGAAAATTGTTGGTGTTCTTCTGATCCTATTAGTCCTATTAGCTAGAGTATTTACAATTAGTGTAGTGCCTCTTTACAGTGTGCACCTAAAGCTATCTGAAGAAAATTGGTGGTGTTCTTCTGATCCTATTAGTCCTATTAGCTACAGTATTTACAGTTAGTATAGTGCATCCTCTGCACAGTGTGCACCTAAAGCTACCTGAAGAAAATTGGTGGTGTTCTTCTGATCCTATTAGTACCGCAGGCAGCTGCAGTATTTACAAGTTAGTGTAGTGCGTCCTCTGCACAGTGTGCACCTAAAGCTACCTGAAGAAAATTGGTGGTGTTCTTCTGATCCTATTAGAACTGCAGGCAGCTGCAGTATTTACAAGTTAGTGTAGTGCGTCCTCTGCACAGTGTGCACCTAAAGCTACCTGAAGAAAATTGGTGGTGTTCTTCTGATCCTATTAGTACCGCAGGTAGCTGCAGTATTTACAGTTAGTGTAGTGCGTCCTCTGCACAGTGTGCATCTAAAGCTACCTGAAGACAATTGCTGTTGTTCTGATCCTATTAATACCACAGGCAGGCAGCTGCAGTATTTACAGTTAGTGTACTGTGTCCTCTGCACAGTGTGCACCTAAAGCTACCTGAAGACAATTGCTGGTGTTTTTCCACACTAATTATACTACAGGTAGGCAGATTCTGCTAGCTGCAGTATCAGTATATAAATACATCCCAGCTTTGTGCAGCTACATCTCACTGCAGGCCATTAGTATGTCTGGAAGGCCAACAAGGAGAGGCAGACAGTTACAAGCCAATAAAAGAGGGCAAGCAGGCTCTGTGTCTAGAGGCAAAAGTGCTGGTTGTGGAGACGGTGCATCCTCATCAACACGTGGCTGTGGGACATGCTTGTCCTTTTTTTCGTCAGCTGGCCGTGTTGAGTCGCAACATGCGGAAGACTTGGTAGAGTGGATGACCAAGCCATCCTCATCCTCCTCATCCTCTCAAACCGAAGCTCAGGGTACTTTGTTTGGCAAAGCAGCTGCCAACGCAGCCTCTTCCCTCGGCTCAATGGCATCAGTCACTCCTTCCCTAGCCCCACCATGTCCTCCTGAGGAGTCCAAGGAGTGCCCAGCATTTTGAAGGCTCCGATGATGGTACCCAGCTAGAGGAAGGCAGTAACGTGAGCCCAGAGAGAGGGGGTGCCCAAGAAGGACAGCAATCTGGCAGTCATGTTCCCCAGCTTCAGCATACTGCCAGCTTTGCTCCAGTGATGAGGAGGGAGGGGATGATGAGGTCACTGACTCCATGTGGGTGCCTGATAGGAGAGAGGAGGAGGAGGCACATCACCATCGAGGCAGGATGCCCTCCAGGGGCCAGCTTAAGGGCAGCACACTGACTGCATCACACCGCAGAGCTCCACATGTGCAGGGCGCTGCTGTCTCTGCGCTTTACTCCAAAAGTTCTTTAATGTGGACCTTTTTTGAGACAAGTGCATCAGATCCCACTGCTGCTATTTGCAACATATGTCTCAATCGTATCTCACGTGGCCAAAACATCACCCGCTTGGGCACCAAATGCTTGACCAGACATATGTCGACCTGCCATGCAGTTAGTTGGCAAGCGTATCTAAAAGACCCACACCAAAGAACAAAGCGGACCTCTCCTTGCTCCTCATCAGCTGGGATCTCCAACCCCACTATAGGTGTAGAATTAGGCGTGTCACAGCCAAGTACTTGCGGGCAATCTGCTATCGGTACACCGACGTCAGATTGTACTAGGCAAATTTCCCTTCCCCAGCTGCACCACCAAAAGAAGTTCGCTCCCAGCCATCTACATGCCCAGCGGTTGAATGCTAGCTTGGCTAAATTGCTAGCACTTCAACTGCTGTTTTTTCAGTTGGTAGACTCTGCCCCCTTCTGTGAGTTTGTGGAATGTACGGTTCCTCAGTGGCAGGTTCCCAAGTGCCACTTTTTCTCAAGGAAGGCGATTTTGGCTCTCTACCGCCATGTGGAAGGCAATGTCTTGGCCTCCCTGGACAGGGCGGTCAGCAGTAAGGTGCATATTACCACTGACTCATGGTCCAGCAGGCATGGACAGGGATCTTTCACCGCACACTGGGTGACTCTTCTGGCAGCTGGAAAGGATGCAGGACAGGGTGCGGTAGTGTTGGAGGTTCTTCTGCCACCATGCCTCCAAAATTCTACTAGTGGTGATTCTGCCACACCTCTCTCCTCCCCCCCTCCTCTTCTTCTTCCTCCATGGCCTCTTCATGTGCTGATTTGTCCTCAGAACCAGCAGTGCAGGCAAAAGATGCCATGTGGTGCTTGAGCTGGTGTGCTTGGGAGACAGAAGCAACACTGGTGCAAAGATTCTGTCGGCTTTGCAGGGGCAGGTTCAGAGGTGGTTGACACCACGCCAGCTTAAGAGAGGTATGGTGGTTTGCGACAATGGCACCAACCTCCTCTCCGCCCTCCAACAGGGACAACTGACCCATGTGCCCTGTTTGGCCCACGTGCTTAACTTGGTGGTGCAGCAGTTCTTGGGCAGGTACTGGGGCTTACAGGATGTGAGGCAGGCCAGGAAAGTCTGTGTGCATTTCTGCAGGTCTTATAATGCCAGTGCTCAGCTGGCTGACCTCCAAAAGGAATTTAACCTGCCCAAGAACAGCCTAATCTGTGACATGCCCACCAGGTGGAACTCAACGTTGGCCATGCTGCAGCGGCTCCACATGCAGCAGAGAGCCTTCAATGTGTACCTATGCGACTATGGCACCAGGACAGGGTCAGGGGATCTTGTTTTTTTCCCCACGCCAGTGGGCTATGATCAGGGATGTACGCACTGTCCTATCACCATTTGAGGAGGCCACGAGGATGGTGAGCAGTGACATTGCATGCATCAGTGACACTGTCCCTCTTGTCCACTTGTTGGAGCACACGCTGCGTGGAATAATGGACAGGGCACTTGAGGCAGAACAGAGGGAGGAAGAGGAGGACTTCCTTACCTCTCAAGGCCCCCTTTATCCAGACAGTGTTCCAGCATGCCCACCGATCACACAGGAAGAGGATGAGGAGGAAGAGAAGGATTGTGTCAGCATGGAGGAGGAGCCTGGCACTCAGCATCAGAAGCAGTCTTCAAGGGATCATTTACAGTCTGGAGAAACCCATGGACTTGTACATGGCTGGGAGGAGGTGGCTGTGGATCATGTCATTCTTAGTGACCAGAAGACTCTGGACCGAATGTCTCAGCAAACCTACGCTGCATGGCCTCCCTGATCCTGCAAAGCCTGCGGAAGGATCCTCGTATTCGTGGTATCAAGGGGAGGGATGATTACTGTCTGGCAATCCTCCTTGATCAACGTTACAAGGGTAAGGTTGCGGACCTTGCTATCGCAGAGGGAGCAGAGGATGAAACATCTTTGGGAGGCCTTGCAGAAAGGTTTCCAGAGCCTGGGAGATTACAATTTCCTGGTCCTCCTAGACAACGTGTTGCTGAGGCTTTGGTCAGTCACAGAAGAAGCAGTGGAGAAGGTGGCCGTCTGACTGATGCGTTCAGACAATTTTTTAGTCCGCATCCCCAAGGTCTGATCGGTTTCAGCAACCATCGCCACCGTCTGATTCACATGGTTCCGGATTACCCAGGGGCAAGATCAGACTTGAACACCTTTCCCACCGAAAATCCTCTGGGTCTGTTTAACAGGGGCATATAATTACAATTTTTGATGCAATACTTTGCAGCAGGGCTCATTCCTGCGCTACAACTATAGTATTGTGAGGGGTTGCAGTGTTGTGGCACCAGTACTAGTGCCCAAGGCCCAATTTTTCAGCCCCTGTTTAACAGGGGCATATAATTACAATTTTTGATGCAATACTTTGCAGCAGGGCTCATTCCTGCGCTCCAACTATAGCATCTGCAAGGGGTTGCAGTGTTGTTGCACCAGTGCCTAAGGCCCAATTTTTCTGCCCCTGTTCAACAGGGACATTTATTTACAATTCTTGATCTAATATTTCACAGCAGGGCCCATTCCTGCGCCCACCAAGAGTAACTGTGAGGGCTTACAGTGTTGTGGCAACACCACCACCACCAAAGGCCCAATTTTCCTGCCCCTGTTCAACAGGTGCATGTAATTACAATTCTTGATATAATATTTCACAGCAGGGCCTGTTCCAGCGCCCACCAAGAGTAACTGTGAGGACAGTATGCAATTGAGCTACTGGTCTGTCCTGCATCCAGCGTTCTTTCAAAACTCACATTCAGTGCTGCTGGAGGCTTTGTAACCGAACACAGGGTGCGCCTGTCCACCGAATCGGTCAATCGGCTGACCTTCATAAAAATGAATCAGTCTTGGATCACCAACTACCAAGCACCTGATGCTGATGTAACCGATTGATTTTTTTTTTTAATGTGAGATCCCTTTAAGACTGCCTATGCTGATGCTGAGCGGCTATCCTGTTATGCTGAGTCACAATCCTCTTCCTCCTCAATTTTCATGCTGATAGCTTGTAAGAACATTTTTGGTTCTGGGCATGGCCACCAGTGCCCAAGGCCCAATTTTTCAGCTCCTGTTTAACAGGGGCACATAATTACAATTTTTGATGCAATACTCTGCAGCAGGGCTCATTCGTGCGCTCTAACTATAGTATCTGTGAGAGGTTGCAGTGTTATGGCACCAGTGCCCAAGGCCCAATTTTTCAGCCCCTGTTTTACAGGGGCGTATAATTACAACTTTTAATGCAATACTTTGCAGCAGGGCTCATTCGTGCGCTTTAACTATAGTATCTGTGAGGGGTTGCAGTGTTGTGGCACTAGCACCAGTGCCTAAGGCCCAATTTTTCACCCCCTGTTTAACAGGGGCGTGCAATTACAATTTTTGATGCAATACTTTGCAGCAGGGCTCATTCCTGCGCTCCAACTAGAGTATCTGTGAGGGGTTGCAGTGTTGTGGCACCAGCACCAGTGCCCAAGGCCCAAATTTTCAGCCCCTGTTTAACAGGGGCGTATAATTAAAATTTTTTATGCAATACTTTGCAGCAGGGCTCATTCCTGCGCTCCAACTATAGCATCTGTGAGGGGTTGCAGTGTTGTTGCACCAGTGCCTAAGGCCCAATTTTTCTGCCCCTGTTCAACAGGGACATGTAATTACAATTCTTGATCTAATATTTCACAACAGGAAGTGAGATGAAATCTACCCCATGGAAGGGAAATTCTCTGCTGTAAAAGTTAATATGGGAAAAACGTGTCTCCTGTTCACTGATGCTTTATCACCAATCCTTGTTTCATTAAAAACCTAAAATTTTCAAAAAACATTTGTCATTGGGACGGAAAGTGAGGTGAAATCTTCTGAAGAGGTGCACAGACAGCAAAACAAATGTTGCAGGGGTGATAACCCTTCCCTATGTTTTCCAAAAAGCTTAAAAATAAATTTTTTGGCTGGAGCTACACTTTAAAAATGTACCAGTTCAAAATGACAAACATATTCTACTCAACAACAAACATACAGTCTCTGCCTTGTTTGCACCGCCTGTATACTGCTGTTCAAAGTATATAGGGCCTGGGGGCCACACGCCTTTCCTTTTTTTAATTTGGGTGCAAGGTTCCCCTTAATATCCATACAATGGACTGGTACTCATGACGTTTGTCTCACTGATTTTCATATATATTGCCAGGACCCGACATTACATTACATTAAAGCCGCAAGCAGTTATAAATGACTTTTATTCCTTTAAAAATGTCATTTTGTGCAGGGACTGTTCTAAGCACGGGAAACATGCGCCACTTTACAGGCATACTATAGACACCCCCCAGGTACGATATTTAAAGGAATATTTCACTTTTTTTCACTTTAGGCATCATTAAAATCACTGCTCCCAAAAAAACGGATGTTTTTGAAAGTTTTTTCTGCATTGATACATGTCCCCTGGGGCAGGCCCGGGTCTCCAAACCCTTTTTAGGACAATAACTTACATTTTAGCCCTTAAAATTAGTACTTTTGATTTTGAATGTTCGAGTCCCATAGACTTTAATGGAGTTCTAAAGTTTGCGCAAACTTTCGGTCCGTTCGCAGGTTCTGTGCGAACCGAACCGGGGGGTGTTCATCTCACCTCTAGTAGTGAATACAATATAAAGGAGTCATTTCCACCTACTCTGTGAAAGGGTCAATGAGTAGTCTCAGAACCTGACACTCTACCCTTGTCAGCTCCTTCCCAAGTAGAGGTGAATGAACATGTGATTCCTACTTTGTTCAGGCAGGCTGTGATTAAGATGATGGTGACCAAGTTGTCACAATTAAGCATATGGTCAAGACACGCTAATGCCGCGTACACAGGGTCGCAATTTCCAACGGAAAATGTTCGATGAGCTTTTTGTTGGAAATTCCGTCCGTGTGTAGGCTCCATCGGACATTTTCCATCAGAATTTCCAACACACAAAATTTGAGATCTGTATCTTAAATTTTCCGACAACAAAATCCGTTCTCGTAAATTCTGATTGTGTGTACACAATTCCAATGCACAAAGTTCCACGCATGCTCTGAATCAATTACGAGACGGAAGCGATCGATCTGGTAAAACTAGCGTTTGTAATGGAGATGGCACATTCGTCACGCTGCAAATTTTTTAATTTTTTAATGCAGCGCATTCTCTTCTTCTTTAGAATGCTAGAATAATGAAGTTGTTTTGCTGCTCATATTCACACATAGTTCTCACAAACTGATTTCTTTATTATTTCTCGTGATCTTAGAAATATTTTTCCATAATATTTTTTTTTCCATAATAATGTTTAGAATTTTTGGTTATAGTGTTGTTTTTTATTTTATTTTTTATTTTTTTTGTTTTTTATCCAGGTCTCCTATTTTATTTTTATTTTTTTATAGTGATCTCCATATTTTTTTCTTTTGTTTTGTGTCAAGTTACCACAACACCATTATTATCTTTTATTTTTAACCTCAAAGAGGTTGGTTGGTGTTGGTGTCCCTTATTAATTTTACATTGCCTTTTTGAAATGTACCTGCCTATTCACAAACAAACTGTCATTTTTGAACTAAAGCACATAGGCAAGTATTTGTGAAAAATAAATAGTAATTTACTTTGGGTCATAATCAGAGGAAGAGGAAGGCAACTCTGGAGAAACTGGTGAAATTGGCTAAGCCTTTGTACCCCAGGCCACACATCAACTATTTTACAGCCAAAATTGGTAGCATGAGGAGTCCATATAATAGTGAGCACAATCCTGTCCAGGACTACAAGAGATCAGGAACAGCAGCAGATGACATATATGTCCCCAGGCTGTGGTCATACAACAGCATGTGTCTTTTGTCAGACCAGACTGAACCCAGGACATCACTTTCTTGTCTTACTTCCACTCTTCCTTCCAGCCTTCCTTACAGGCTATGGCTGTGGTGTTGGAGGTGTGGCAGGAGGAGAAGGATGGTCCAACTCTCACAGGTGTGTTTTGGTTGTGAGTTGGCCCCTCAACCCCTTATTTAGGGTCGTATACATAATTTCCTCACACAAGAGGCATTGGCCCTCCTCCATTTCATGCAGTCAAAGGCCTCTTGAGGAGTGGGGGTGACTCTGAGGGCCGCCTTAGTCTCCCAACTCAGCCCAAGTGCTGCCTCCTGCACATGACTCCCCTTCCTGGGCCTTTTAGTTGGAAGGCGGAGGTGAGGGACCTGGGATTCGGTCAGGCTACTGGGCACGGCCACCTCCTGGCTGCCACTTACCCCTGCCACCTCCTGGCTGCCACCTTCCACAGGCTCCTCCTGGCTGCCACATTCCACACCCTCCTCTTGGCTGAGGCTTTCCTGTATATGGAAAAGGGACATAGTTTTAGTTTTTGGTTCATCAATCACACACAATTTTCAGCTCATGACTGTTACAAATTTAATGTTAACAAATAGAAAACACTATCATTCTGACCCCAGCATTTGTAATTCTTGTCCCAATCATTTTTGGCCACTACTGTCTATTGATATGTAAAACACTTTATTAAATCAGCAATTAGTGATCAATAATAACATCTAGTTAACATCATTAATTTTATGACAAGAAATATGTAGAACAATGCTATACCTGGCTCAAGCTGGGCTCCTCCACTTCTTCCTGTCTGGAATGCCCAGGTTGGATGTCGGAAGCCTCAGCTGGGGTGGAAGGAAGCGTGGAAGGAAGAGTGGAAGGAAGAGTTGAGAGTGATTGCCCGACTTCAGTCTGGTCTGACAGAAAATGCATTCTGTCATAGTACCACAGCCTGGGGACAAATATGCCATCTGCTGCTGATCCCGATCTCATGGAATCCTGGACCTTATTGCGCTCATTATTTTAAGTGCTCCTCATGCCACCAATTTTGGCCTTCAAATAGGGGATGGTTGCCATGGGGATCACCGGCTTTACCAACTCCAGCAGTTTCTCCAGAGCTGCATGCCTCTTTTGTTTATAATTATAATGCAGATGTTTCACCTGCCACAGACAGGGCAGCTCCCTGTACTTGTCTATAAATAGGGGGAAAAAGTTGTAGTCATTGAAGCTATCCATTTTCTCTGCAAGACACAATACAAGACAAACCCTAATGTCAGGCTAAACTCTCCTAATCTTGTGCCAATATAGGCCTCAATCTATAAGCAGTATAGACCACTGATGCCCCAAGTTCAAATTGTACCTTCGTTCTAACGTTTGGTGCTTCCGATACTCCTTCCTCCACTCACAGATCGTACGTACGACACACGCGTGTTACGCTTTATATACACTGTGCATGCGTCAAACTCCGCCCGCCCCTGACGTTCTTTCCAGTCCATTCCCCGCCCTTTGTCTTTTGGCGCAGTGGGAGAGCACATGGCAGAGACAGAGCAAGTGTATGCAGACAGCAGCAGCAACGACGAAAGGCCGTAGCCACGAACGTCCCGATCCCGGATGAGATTTAAGGCCTCTAATATGTCCTTTGTAGAGATTATGGAGATGGTGGACATCTTGAAGAGGGCCGACTATATTGGGAAGCATGGACCTTACCTAAACCCTAATGTGAGAAAGTCCAAGATCATAGCTAAAGTTGTAAAGAGTCTGCACCGGAATTTTTGGGGTACGATGATCGAAGAGTGCTGCAAAAAAGTAAGTAGTTGTCGTGTGTTCCTATTATTATTATTACTTGCATGCTTCTCCATGTGCTTTTCTTTACTGTTGTACAGTTTAAAATGGCAACTTTCAGGTTCATGGGCACAGTAATCGTTCGTACTAAACAATGTTCATTTGCCCACTATTACGATGTTTCTGGCAGATCCAGGTTAACTACATTTGTTCAGGCCCATTTGTATTAAAAGAAGTTTATGACATTGTTGTCTAGATGGGTTTGTACTCATAGGTGTGCACAGCCTATTGCATTAGGGTGTGCACCCGAAAGCTCCAACACATATATGCGTTTGACATATTTACCGGCCTTTTCCCCGCTCTCCATCCTGAAACAACGGGGGGCAGGGGGAGCAAGGGAGCACATGGGAGACCCGGGCAACAGAAAGAAGAGGAAAAGGGAAATTAGGGGTGGCGGGGGTGGCATATATTAGTACCAATCCCCTATATTTTCCTCCTGTGGCAGCTAAATGTTGACGAAAGAAGAGGAGAAGCCTACTTTCAGCTGCTGCAGGAGGAAAATACAGATCGGTTCCACTACAGATCGGTTCCTGTCCAGGTTCTGAGGGTCGGCAAGGAAGGGTTGTGGTTTACCTGTCACCTGCCCACCATTGACAGGTTGCCAACCCCAGGATTAGGGTGTGCCCAGGCACACCTGGCACACCCCTTGCGCACGCCTATTTTCGTACTAGAATAAAAATGCAAATTTGATTCAGTATAAGGAGAGGACACTCAGCAGCTGTTTACACATCTGGACGCAGGAGCACTAGTGTGGGACACCAGAACAAACTTTTTAGGGTGTCCCACACAGGTGCTCCAGTGCATTCTAGGGGTGTCTCCATGAGGGAAAAATGTGCAAAAAAGGTAAGTATTCCAGCTTTAGAAAGGAAAAAAGAAATGTCTTTAGCTTGGAACTCTGCCCAAAAAGACAATTGTATGACACTTCCAAGCAATGTTTCAGATTCCTATTTCTGCTCTCAAATATCTGTGTGCTAAGTATACTTCTTTTTTTTTGCACATAGGGGAGAAAAGAATCGGGACATCAGAGGACACCAGGGACCCCCCACCTCCTAAAGAAGGGGAAATACCACCAACACAACTAGAGGATGTGAAGGGAGATGTTTATGGAGTTGGTGAAATAGTGACCACAACAGGTGAGTGTCTGAGACCACAGCTTCAGGTAATAGATGTATGCCTGCATATTTTTAATACATGGTGTGTTTTTGAATTTTAGGTGATGTGGATGTTGTGGAAGAAGAAACTCATTTCACAAGTGCAAGTGCACACATCCTCATCGGGGAGATCATGGTGTGCAATCGTGATTTACAGAAGATCAAGGAAGACGTCAATGATGTGGAAAAAAGACTCAAAAAACATCATTGATGTTTTAGGCAGAATCTAAAACAAACCAACATTCTTCAATTTGTTGGGATTTGCAAAAAAAAATTGATCTGATGAAGGCAATATCATCACAGTTTGGACATACTAATGTCTGATATTGCCTTCATTTTTTCAAAGTTGAACTTTGTAAGTTCCTGAGTTGTGTATTGTTTTATGGTTTTAAACATGCCTGTTTACCACAAAAAAGGCTATTTTTTACTGTCAAATGCAAAAATGTTATTCCAAAAATATGTTGGTTTGTTCAAAAACCCTTTTTTAAAACACGTGTGAATGTGCACAGAGTAAAAAATTAGAAAATCAACAATGTGTGGCTTCTTCTTTCAATGCTCAATAGCAGTTTTGGTATTAAGCTGGTGTATACAGTGACAATGGGGGTTATTTACTAAAGGCAAATCCACTTTGCACTACCAGTGCACTTTCAGTGCAGTTTCAAGTGCACTTTTGCAGTGCACTTGTAGTGCAAAGTGGATTTGCCTTTAGTAAATAACTCCCACAGTGCTTTATAATTTGCCACAATCATGCCATTTTCGTGACTCCCAAAAATTCATTCATGGTGCTGAAAATGATGAATATTCTTATCATTAATGCATTACATACATTAACAACAAAAACAAGGTGTGTGTGCAGCAGACCCACAACATAATAGTTCACTGAAGAAGAGATTGTCACCCCGTGTTTCAAAGAATATATATTTGCACTATTAAATAAAAAGGCCAAAAAGAAAAGCCCATTGGATAACCTAGGAGACAGCTAAAAGAATCACAAGCAGTAAATCAAAGGAACTATTATTTTAGTTAAAAAAAAATTATTTTTAAAATATGTGTTCAACATTTTGTGGTATTTCAATGCCCCCTCCTACCCACAAAGTACTCTAGATACTTTTGGTAAACTTCGTGGGTGCTTTGGGCGGGCAAGCCAGGATGGCCAGGTTCAAGAGCCGTCAGTGTTGGATCCGATAATAAGCCGGTCTCAGTCCCAACTGAGGCCACATAGTTTGCTGCATTTTTGCGCAAAAAGTTATGTAAAATGCAGCATGCAAGAATTATGTAATTGAGTTTATATTCCGCCATATTAATAGCATTGAGGAATAGACGGAACCGGATGGCCATTATCCCGAAACTGTTCTCCACCACTCCTCTGGCTCAGCCGGTAATTAAAAACCCTCTGGTCCAGGGTGAGGGTCCTTGTCTGGAATGGCCGCATCAGGTGATCACCCAGCCCAAACGCTTCATCAGCGACAAAGACAAACGGGAGTCCTTCCATGTTCTCTTCAGCAGGTGGCAATCCCAAGCCACCATTCTGGAGCCATCTGTAAAACTCGGTCTGGGCGATAACTTCACCATCCGACATCTGGCCATTTTTCCCCACATCCACATAGAGAAACTCATATGTCACCGACACCACTGCCAACATCACAATACTATTAAACCCCTTATGGTTGTAAAAGGTATGACCCCGAGTTGGGGGGTGGGACTATGTGGACGTGTTCCCCATCAATTGCCCCTCCGCAGGTGGTAAAGTCCCACCGCTGGGCAAATTGGGAAGCCACAGTCTACCATTCCTGTGACGTTGAAGGAAACTGTGGAGTCAAACAAGAAAAAACAAATTATTATTTTTTTAATTTTGCACATAACATTGCAAGCAGATTAGACACAAACATTCCTGGCCAACATCAGTATTAACATTTTTTTAAGGAGTATTTAAAGACAAAAGTATAGGGTCCACTTATCAGATTAGTCACCTCCTCTGATGGCCCATTGTAAACATTTTAGTGGGGGGGGCGTTTTGGACAGGGACTTGTCTCCACTTCATTGAGAGCTGAATGCATAAATAATGAGTTTTACTTTGGCCAGCCCCTCCTTACTTACACTATTGGCAGCCCACTGGACAGGTAAGAAGTGTCATAATACAAAAATATAAATACACACTGTACAAATTGAAGCACTTTTTGTCATTCTGCAATTAAGATAATAGGAGAACAAAACTTTAAACAGTACCATTTGAAAGTATTCAGGCAGGCCCTTTCACTACATGCTTTGGTGAATTCATCTATAAATATGACCACAAAAGAGGTAGGTATAGTGTGTATGGGTTTGGCAAAGTCAGCAGATAGAGGATTGGTATCGGTTGACTTAGTGGTTGGAGGGGAGGGAGGGTTCCAAATGATTTTGGGACCCCAAAAAATCCTCTGGCACTCTGCGTGAATTTAAGCACACAAATAACATTTGTACACATTTTACGGGTTGTTTAGGGTAAATCACTACTATGGAGCTGACAAAATACATTGTTAAGTGACTAGACTAAGTGTGTATGGGCCCAGGATAGCATGCTGGGGAGGTTTGTGAAGGCAAATATGCAGAGAGGAGAAAAAAAGGAAGTTTAAAAACTTCCAGAATGCATGAGAACAAAGGGGACATTCACAGCATATTACAATCATGGTAATTATAGAATGATAAAAGAAATACAATACATTAGCAAACATTAAATACATAGAATGTGATGTTAAAGGAGAAATCTTACGCTAATATAGTCCTTCTGCAGGACCTGAATGATGGCAGAACAGGTCTCTGGAATAATGATCCCCAGAGCCTGGGGGGGGGTGCCTGTTGAGAATTTGATGTCCTAAACACTTCTCCCTATCGCCAAGTACCGCAACGTGGTGACTAGCCACTGCTCAGGAGTGATGGCTTGCCGCATGCAGGTGTCCTGCTTCATAATATAAGGGGACAGCAAAGCCAACAAACAGTGAAAAACGGTGTCTGTCATCCGGAGATAATTCCTGAAATCATCAGGATTATTCTCTTGGATCTCCCGCAACAAAGGCATGTGCGAGAATTGGTCACGCTGGTCTTGGTCCATGATCTCCTCCCTGCCCTGTTCAGGGACTGGGCTTGGGTCAAAGTAATATATATATATATAAGAACCCCAACACCAAGCCCCTGGATAGCACGAACTCTACGATGAGTACATAACCACAACATGGCTTCAAAACGGTCCGCTGGTCACAATGAACGAACAGAATGCACTGAAAAACAGAAAGGCCTGAGAAGAGCGAGCTGAAAATCAGAAATAAGTGGACAAGAACGCACTCAAAATCAAATACGTAGTATAAAATACGCACTGAAAAAAAATGCGAACTGACTACAAGCACTAAAAACCAGATACGAACCCACAAGCACAAACTAAAGAGCAGTAACGATCAGAAAAGCATGAGTCTGAAAAGCACGAATCGTCTCTCACCAAGCTTCTACTAACACAAGATTAGCAGAAAGAGCCCAAAGGGTGGCGCACTTTGTATTGAACTTCCTCTTTCTAGTCCCCTCGTATGTGTTGTACGTCACCGCGTTCTTGACGTTCGGAATTTCCGACAACATTGTGTGACTGTCCCATGGATTTTGTTGTCGGAATGTGCTATCGTGTGTATGTGGCATAAAGTAGTTGCTAAATTCATCTTCTGCAAGGGCCATCTATTCTGGCAATGTCCAGTCTTCTATTTAGGGCCTTCTCAAGCCAATCAATCCTCTTCAGTCTCTTCTGAACAGGAAGATGAGGACAACCTTTGTCCAGATTGGTAAGATTGGTGAAATGCCTTTAAATAGAAGTGAAGATTTGGAAGTATTTAAAGTACCTCCAGAGGACAGCTTGACAATTCCCTTATGTTGGATGGATCAAGTGCTCATTCTACAAGATTGGAGTACGTTGTCACAGCAGGATGTGAACGTTATGCCCTTTTGAACTGAAAGATGTCCAGGGGTTGGGATCAACCCTCTGGCCAGTGTGTGTCCCTTGTAGGATTGGCCATCTACATGTCCTTACCATCAGAAGATGTTGTGGCCTTCAAGGACAAATGCTATCACTGTATTTTTCTTGATCATATAAGGTCAAGCCTAAATTCAATAGTGGACAGTTTGGCTTCCTGCCTCAAGATGAATGTCTGCTGAGTTAAAGGAGACCAAAAAACTCAGGAGTCAGTTTCCACGCTCACTCTCACTCCAGAGAGGTTAGCTTCTGCATTTCTGGCTGGGAGTCCAGGAAGAACTGGGAAGCCAACGCATAAACCAAGAAGTCAGTAAAGAGTTCCATGTCAGGATGCGCCTCCCAAATACATGCCTTAGGGGCACTATGTGACTCCTCTGTGGGCATAGGTATGGCTTTGGTGATTGACACGTGGTACATTAAGGCAAGCATTTTAGGCCATATTTGGAGATCTTTCATCCTTCACGTCTCAGATTGAGCCATAGAAATCGCCTCGCTCCAGCAGCTCAGGTAGGCTCAGTTTAACTCTCGCTCTTATTCAAGTTACTGGACCAGTGGCCTAAATTTGTGGCTGAAGAAACTAAATCGTCTGCAATGGTAAGCCTGTCCTGGTAAAGTTTTACAGCGCAACGATTGTAGCCTAATATGGAACATATGGAAACAAGGCTCAGTCTCTCCTTTCTGAAGGAGGTTTCTTTAATTCTAGAATCTGCCCAAGTCAATCTTCTGCAGCCATCTGCGGCCCATGTGCCTGGTCAGAAGAATCTTCAGGCAAACTATTTGTCCAGGACAAGTCTGGGCGACAATGAATGGTCCAGACTACCGCGAGTCTTTCGAGAACTAACAGAGCTTGGTATTTTTCTTCCAGAGGTAGAACGCTCACATCCCCAGTCAACACCGAATGTGCGAACCGGTGCACTTTAAAGCACAAAACGATAATAAATATGTAAACTGCAACTGGTGCTAAGGTAATTAACAATGAAACATAGTGCTGCACTGTTAAAGTGATGATATACTGCCAATGGTAAATTACCTAATCCACATGTACAATGGACATTGACTAATAATAAAGCAATATGTGCCACACATATATCATAATTAGATGAATCAATAATGAGTTAATGTTATATACTTGTAAACAATTAATAAACAGAAAAAAAATGTGAAAAAATAAAAATAATGACAAAATCCTCTGAAAAGCGATTCACAGTCCTCTGAAAAGTGTTTTGCAAAGACATAACAAACAAAATACAAAGAGAAAAAAATACGTGCTACAAACTCTATAAGAACACCCAAATGTACTCTCTTGCCAGACACACACAATCTTGTCTCTTTTCAGGGCAAGGTAAAGAATGCTATCTGCAAGCTTTATATAACATAGGTTTGCGTGCTAATGAGGCAATTGAAAACACATGCACAGTACATGAAACACACAAAATGCAAGTTCACCTGGTGTAGAGACAGAACTTCAAAGTGGGTACACCTATTAAGGATGTCCATAAATTACTACCCCAAAAAACACACTCTCTGAGCATGCCCAGAAACATCCAAGTGCTGTTCATATAAAAAAAGCTGAAAAAAAAATCAAAGTTCCTGAGCATGCCCAGACCAATCCAAATGCAGCTAGCACAAAATAAACCACTCCCCTGTCTAAAATTAAGCACATCATCCAGCATGCTACAAAATTACAGATGGGACAAACACCCCCGGTCCAGGGGGGCAAACAAAGAGCCTAACATGAGCAAAAGTTATACAACAATACCATTGCAGTCTATGGGAACTGACTTGTTAATTTTGCTTGTCCCCACTTGGATGGCTTTCCTTGTAGTTATTGGCCTTAAAATGGGTATAGGGACATATCAATGTCACCAATTTGGACAACCCCAAAAACGAAACAAGGAAAAGTGCCTGTAAAAATGCAAAATTGCTAAAAGCTAGTAATTGGGGGGAGGCTTACTCTGCCTGTAAAGTGGTACATCTGTAGCATGTATCCAAAATGCTGCTTCAAAGATGTGCGGCTTTAGAAAAAATTTACAAATCTACATTGCAGCTGCAAGATTTTAACCCGAAACAAAAGATAGCCTCCCCCCAATACATACAAAGCCATTTGGGTCTGTTAGGTCTTAAAATGAGAACACCCCATGTGAAAAATACCATCCCAAACTCAAAAAATATTGTGCCCCTCCCACACACTAACAAACCCCTAGCCAAACACACAGCAAGCCAGCCCATGAAAGGGGGGTGGATGCTTGGGGGCAGAAGGGGCTTGGCCACCCCAAAAGTCAACGACCTTGTTCCCTTATTCAAGGGAACAAGGGCCTCTTCCACACAACCCTAGGCTGGGGTTGTGAGGGGCTGCAGACAGGGGGCTTTACGGAATGTGGAAAGCCCCTTTAAACTAGTGGGTAGAAGGTGCTTTGTGGTTGGTATTGGGCTGAGCCCAACATGCCCCAAAGGCAGCCAGCTATGTTGAGTGCATGTGGCCTTGTATGGTTTAGAAGGAATTTGGGCGATCGCTCTTCTCGCCCCTTTTCTAGCTGGCTCTGAAAAAGGATGTGATTTGGATTGGTGAAGGCAGTTCACAGCCTCTGGAGAATAGAGTGGAGTGTGGAGTTTCCCTTTAAAAGCAAAAGTTAGCCCATGGATATCCAAGGGGTTAGAGGGGGAGACAAAGCATTGGAGAATTGAGTGTGGATTTCCCCTTTAAAAGTAAAATCTAGCCCAAGGAAATCATAAGAATTAGAGGGGGAAGGTTAAATGCCCTTTTAGGGGGATCTAGAGGAGCGAGAGTCTTTTTACATAATTTTAACAAGGTGCATGTCACATGTTGGCAACGTAGCATGCTAACATGACCTGTGTGCAAATCTACTTAAAAAAATACATAAAGGTGAACCAGAGTAAAAAAAAAAAAATGACGTTTAGAGGTGTGCCCGTTCAACCCACACAATTGCATGTATGTTGCTTAACATTTACTAAGATTTTGGCCGGGCAGTGAACAAACGCATTTGAATGAGAGCAAGAGCCTATTGCGCATGTGCACTGCTTACATTGATCTCACGCAATTCTAAACGTACTTGCGGGCACAGCAGACTTTCTCTGAAAAGTTACTCCTTCTATTTTGGGCATATTTGTTACTTGGGCAGTTGTTACTAAACTTCCTCACATCGCCCCACATCACCCCATAATATTGGCACCTCCATCGTCTGTTAATATTGAATTAAAGATGCCGTGCACCATGTCCGTAGTGGCGCACAGATTGCATTCTCCTGTGCGTCGAGATCGCTATAGTAAATGGGGGATTTGCGCTCTGCTCCCGGCACAGCGTTTCGTAAATATGAAAATGTACGTTGTGCTTCACCGTGTGCACGGCTTTCGTAAATCAGCCCCATAAGCTTTTATGAAGTTGAGTTTAGGAGCTTTGGCCAAAAAATGCCAAAAGCTCAAGTTTAGGAACTGTCAGTGTAGGCTAGTGTACATGAAGACCTAGTCCTGAAGATTAGTTAAAACCATGAAAACTATTTAATGAAAGCAGAGACCCTGAAGAATAAAATACTGAAATTTGCAATTTATGTCAAATGATATTTGCGTAATGGTTTATCAGATAACATGCACATAAACATGCACATAAATTATAAAAGATGAGGTTGCACTAAATAAATATCAAGCCTTAAATGTGCATGCACCTATAAAATAAGACAAACTTTGGTATACTAAATTGTGCATAAGCTACCCTTTAAAAGCTCTTATGCCCTGTACACACGGTCGGATTTTCCAACGGAAAATGTGTGATCGGAGCTTGTTATCAGAGCTTGTTATCGGAAATTCTGACCGTGTGTGGGCTCCATCGGACTTTTTCCATCGGATTTTCGACACACAAAGTTTGAGAGCAGACTATAAAATTTTCCGACAACAAAATCCGATCGCGTCAATTCTGACCGTGTGTGGAAAATTCCGACGCACAAAGTGCCATGAATGCTCAGAATAAATTCTGAGACGGAACTGCTCGGTCTGGTAAAATTAGCGTTCGGAATGGATATAGCACTTTCGTCACGCTGCAATGTTTTAAAATGTTTAATGCAGCGCACTCTCTTCTTCTTTATAATGATAGAAGAATGAAGTTGTTTTGCTGCTCATATTCACACAGACTTCTCACAAACTTCTTTCTTTATTATTTATCGTGATTTCTTCAATATACAACCCCTGGCAAAAATTATGGAATCACCTGTCCCTGAGGATGTTCCTTCAGTTGTTTATTGTTGTAGAAAAAAAGCAGATCACAGACATGGCCAAAAACTAAAGGCATTTCAAATGGCAACTTTCTGGCTTTAAGAAACATTAAAAGAAATCAAGAAAAATAATTGTGGTGGCCAGTAACAGTTAGATTTATAGAACAAGCACAGGGAATAAATTATGGAATCACTCAATTCTGAGGAAAAAATTATGGAATCACCCTGTAAATTTTTATTACAAACACTAATGCCCCGTACACACGGTCGGACTTTGTTCGGACATTCCGACAACAAAATCCTAGGATTTTTTCCGACGGATGTTGACTCAAACTTGTTTTGCGTACACACGGTCGCACAAAGTTGTCGGAATTTCCGATTGCCAAGAACGTGGTGACGTACACCACGTACGACGAGACTAGAAAAGGCCAGTTCAGAACCAAGCGTGTCACCCTTTGAGCTCCTTTTGCTAATCTCGTGTTAGTAAAAGTTTGGTGAGAGACGATTCGTCCTTTTTCAGACTCGTGGTTTTCAGATAGTTTTCTGCCGTTTAGTTTGTGCTTGTGGGTTTGTATCTGCTCTTCAGTGCGTGCAAGCAAGTTCCGCGTGACTTAGTCATTGTGTTCTTGTTCGTTCGTTACTGTTTTTCAGGTCACTCTTCACAGGCCTTGCTGTTCTTCAGTGCGTTCTGTTACTGCATTCTGAGCAGCCGACCGTTTTCTAGCCATGTTGCGTATGCGTACTCCTCGTAGAGTTCGTGCTGTGCGGGGGCTTGGTGTTGGGGTCCTGACCTTGACACAAGTCCAGTCCATGAACAGGGTGGGGAGGAGTTCTTGGACCAAGAATTGGTTGCTTCAGCGTGACCAGTTCTCTCATATGCCTTTGCTCCGTGAGATCCGTGAGAATAATCCTGATGATTTCAGGAACTTTCTCAGGATGACGGACCCCGTGTTTCACCGTTTGTTGGCTTCGCTGACCCCTTGTATTAGCAGGCAGGATACCTGCATGAGGCAAGCCATTACTCCGGAGCAGAGGCTCGTCGCTACGCTGTGGTATTTGGCAACAGGGAGAAGTCTGCAGGACTTGAAGTTCTCAACAGGCATCTCCCCCCAGGCTCTGGGGATCATCATAACAGAGACCTGTTCTGCCATCATACATGTCCTGCAGAAGGAGTATATGAAGGTAAGATTTTTATCCTTTAATATGACATTTCATTGTATTTAATGTTTGCTATTATATTGTATTTCTTTCCTCATTCCCTAATTACCATGATTGGAATATGCTGTGAATGTCCCCTTTGTCCTCATGCATGCTGGATTTTTATGCAATTAATTTTTTAGGTCCTTCACTAACCTCCCCAGCATGCTCTACGGGCCCTATATTCACCCCATGTAGTCACTTAAAACAATGTATTTTATCAGCTCCATAGTAGTGCTTTACCCCAAACACCCCCTAAAATGTTTTGAAATGTTATTTTAGCTTTAAATTGTGGCAGAGTGGCAGAGTTTTTTTTTTTGTGCTGTCCCCAAATCATTTTTAGTAACCCTCCCTCCCCCAACTGCTAAGTCAGCTGATCCCAATTCTCTATCTATCCTCAATCATCTATCTGCTGACTTTGCCAAACCCATACACACTATACTCATCTATTTTGTGCTCTGATTTATGGATGAATTCCCCAAAGCATGTAGTGCAAGGGCCTGCCTGTATACTTTCAAATGGTACTGTTTGAATTTTTAAGATCCTATTATTATCTTGAGTAGGGATGAGCTTCGTGTTCGAGTCGAACCCATGTTCGACTCGAACATCGGCTGTTCGACCGTCCGTCGAATTGCGAACGATATGGGCCGTTCGCGCCAAATTCGTGTGGCGCGTCACGGCCCATAATTCACTGCGGCATCGCAGTGCATTGCTGGCTGATGATTGGCCAAGCATGCACTATGACCCGCATGCTTGGCCAATCACAGCGCCGTCAGTAGAGAGAGCTGTAATTGGCCAAAGCCAGGGTGGCTTTGGCCAATTATGGCTCAGGGGATTTAGTACACACCCCACACTATATAAGGCCGCCTGCACGGCGGCCCTGTGTAGTGTGTGTTCCGGTGTGCTGAGCGATAGAGAGAGAGAGAGACAGTGTCATTTGATTTGAGTTAGATAGATTAGGCAGAACAGTCAGTCAGTTAGCTGCACTTACAGTGTATTGTGTATATATATGCATCCCAGGTGTTGCATATATATATATACACTGTATTCAGTTTAGCTAGATCCGTTCCTGTTATCTTCTATCTAGACTATTTACATTCAGTGCAGTGTGTCCTGCTCACAGTGTTCAGCTAGATCCGTTCCTGCTATTTACATTCAGTACAGTGCTTCCTGCTCACAGTGTTCAGCTAGATCCGTTCCTGCTATTTACATTCAGTGCAGTGCGTGCTGCTCACAGTGTTCAGCTAGATCCGTTCCTGCTATTTACATTCAGTGCAGTGCGTGCTGCTCACAGTGTTCAGCTAGATCCGTTCCTGCTATTTACATTCAGTGCAGTGCGTCCTGCTCACAGTGTTCAGCTAGATCCGTTCCTGCTATTTACATTCAGTGCAGTGCGTGCTGCTCACAGTGTTCAGCTAGATCCGTTCCTGCTATTTACATTCAGTGCAGTGCGTGCTGCTCACAGTGTTTAGCTACATCCGTTCCTGCTGTTTACATTCAGTGCAGTGCGTCCTGCTCACAGTGTTCAGCTAGATCCGTTCCTGCTATTTACATTCAGTGCAGTGCGTCCTGCTCACAGTGTTCAGCTAGATCCGTTCCTGCTATTTACATTCAGTGCAGTGCGTCCTGCTCACAGTGTTCAGCTAGATCCGTTCCTGCTATATACATTTAGTGCAGTACGTCCTGCTCACAGTGTTCAGCTAGATCCGTTCCTGTTATCTTCCTACTGACAGGCAGGCTTGTCTGGTTACAGTATATAAAGCTACCTGAAGAAAATTACAGGTGTTCTTTTTGATCCTATTAGTACCACGGTCAGGCAGCTAGACTATTTACATTTAGTACAGTGTGTCCTGCTCACAGTGTTCAGCTAGATCCGTTCCTGTTATTTACATTCAGTGCAGTGCGTCCTGCTCACAGTGTTCAGCTAGATCCGTTCCTGCTATTTACATTCAGTGCAGTGCGTCCTGCTCACAGTGTTCAGCTAGATCCGTTCCTGCTATTTACATTCAGTGCAGTGCGTCCTGCTCACAGTGTTCAGCTAGATCCGTTCCTGCTATTTACATTCAGTGCAGTGCGTCCTGCTCACAGTGTTTAGCTAGATCCGTTCCTGCTATTTACATTCAGTGCAGTGCGTCCTGCTCACAGTGTTCAGCTAGATCCGTTCCTGCTATTTACATTCAGTGCAGTGCGTCCTGCTCACAGTGTTCAGCTAGATCCGTTCCTGCTATATACATTTAGTGCAGTACGTCCTGCTCACAGTGTTCAGCTAGATCCGTTCCTGTTATCTTCCTACTGACAGGCAGGCTTGTCTGGTTACAGTATATAAAGCTACCTGAAGAAAATTACAGGTGTTCTTTTTGATCCTATTAGTACCACGGTCAGGCAGCTAGACTATTTACATTTAGTACAGTGTGTCCTGCTCACAGTGTTCAGCTAGATCCGTTCCTGTTATTTACATTCAGTGCAGTGCGTCCTGCTCACAGTGTTCAGCTAGATCCGTTCCTGCTATTTACATTCAGTGCAGTGCGTCCTGCTCACAGTGTTCAGCTAGATCCGTTCCTGCTATTTACATTCAGTGCAGTGCGTCCTGCTCACAGTGTTCAGCTAGATCCGTTCCTGCTATTTACATTCAGTGCAGTGCGTCCTGCTCACAGTGTTTAGCTAGATCCGTTCCTGCTATTTACATTCAGTGCAGTGCGTCCTGCTCACAGTGTTCAGCTAGATCCGTTCCTGCTATTTACATTCAGTGCAGTGCGTCCTGCTCACAGTGTTCAGCTAGATCCGTTCCTGCTATATACATTTAGTGCAGTACGTCCTGCTCACAGTGTTCAGCTAGATCCGTTCCTGTTATCTTCCTACTGACAGGCAGGCTTGTCTGGTTACAGTATATAAAGCTACCTGAAGAAAATTACAGGTGTTCTTTTTGATCCTATTAGTACCACGGTCAGGCAGCTAGACTATTTACATTTAGTACAGTGTGTCCTGCTCACAGTGTTCAGCTAGATCAGTTCCTGTTATTTACATTCAGTGCAGTGCGTCCTGCTCACAGTGTTCAGCTAGATCCGTTCCTGCTATTTACATTCAGTGCAGTGCGTCCTGCTCACAGTGTTTAGCTAGATCCGTTCCTGCTATTTACATTCAGTGCAGTGCGTCCTGCTCACAGTGTTCAGCTAGATCCGTTCCTGCTATTTACATTCAGTGCAGTGCGTCCTGCTCACAGTGTTCAGCTAGATCCGTTCCTGCTATATACATTTAGTGCAGTACGTCCTGCTCACAGTGTTCAGCTAGATCCGTTCCTGTTATCTTCCTACTGACAGGCAGGCTTGTCTGGTTACAGTATATAAAGCTACCTGAAGAAAATTACAGGTGTTCTTTTTGATCCTATTAGTACCACGGTCAGGCAGCTAGACTATTTACATTTAGTACAGTGTGTCCTGCTCACAGTGTTCAGCTAGATCCGTTCCTGTTATTTACATTCAGTGCAGTGCGTCCTGCTCACAGTGTTCAGCTAGATCCGTTCCTGCTATTTACATTCAGTGCAGTGCGTCCTGCTCACAGTGTTCAGCTAGATCCGTTCCTGCTATTTACATTCAGTGCAGTGCGTCCTGCTCACAGTGTTCAGCTAGATCCGTTCCTGCTATTTACATTCAGTGCAGTGCGTCCTGCTCACAGTGTTTAGCTAGATCCGTTCCTGCTATTTACATTCAGTGCAGTGCGTCCTGCTCACAGTGTTCAGCTAGATCCGTTCCTGCTATTTACATTCAGTGCAGTGCGTCCTGCTCACAGTGTTCAGCTAGATCCGTTCCTGCTATATACATTTAGTGCAGTACGTCCTGCTCACAGTGTTCAGCTAGATCCGTTCCTGTTATCTTCCTACTGACAGGCAGGCTTGTCTGGTTACAGTATATAAAGCTACCTGAAGAAAATTACAGGTGTTCTTTTTGATCCTATTAGTACCACGGTCAGGCAGCTAGACTATTTACATTTAGTACAGTGTGTCCTGCTCACAGTGTTCAGCTAGATCAGTTC
This sequence comes from Lithobates clamitans, assembly GCA_037952925.1. NCBI lineage: Eukaryota > Metazoa > Chordata > Amphibia > Anura > Ranidae > Lithobates > Lithobates clamitans. The sequence goes on from JBBGZY010001063.1 coordinate 174,484, forward strand.
CTGTTATTTACATTCAGTGCAGTGCGTCCTGCTCACAGTGTTCAGCTAGATCCGTTCCTGCTATTTACATTCAGTGCAGTGCGTCCTGCTCACAGTGTTTAGCTAGATCCGTTCCTGCTATTTACATTCAGTGCAGTGCGTCCTGCTCACAGTGTTCAGCTAGATCCGTTCCTGCTATTTACATTCAGTGCAGTGCGTCCTGCTCACAGTGTTCAGCTAGATCCGTTCCTGCTATATACATTTAGTGCAGTACGTCCTGCTCACAGTGTTCAGCTAGATCCGTTCCTGTTATCTTCCTACTGACAGGCAGGCTTGTCTGGTTACAGTATATAAAGCTACCTGAAGAAAATTACAGGTGTTCTTTTTGATCCTATTAGTACCACGGTCAGGCAGCTAGACTATTTACATTTAGTACAGTGTGTCCTGCTCACAGTGTTCAGCTAGATCCGTTCCTGTTATTTACATTCAGTGCAGTGCGTCCTGCTCACAGTGTTCAGCTAGATCCGTTCCTGCTATTTACATTCAGTGCAGTGCGTCCTGCTCACAGTGTTCAGCTAGATCCGTTCCTGCTATTTACATTCAGTGCAGTGCGTCCTGCTCACAGTGTTCAGCTAGATCCGTTCCTGCTATTTACATTCAGTGCAGTGCGTCCTGCTCACAGTGTTTAGCTAGATCCGTTCCTGCTATTTACATTCAGTGCAGTGCGTCCTGCTCACAGTGTTCAGCTAGATCCGTTCCTGTTATCTTCCTACTGACAGGCAGGCTTGTCTGGTTACAGTATATAAAGCTACCTGAAGAAAATTACAGGTGTTCTATCCCAGCTTAGTGCAGCTACAGGCCATTAGTATGTCTGGAAGGCCAAGAAGGAGAGGCAGACAGTCACAAGCCAATAAGAGAGGGCAAGCAGGCTCTGTGTCTAGTGCTGGTCGTGGAGACGGTGCATCCTCATCAGCACGTGGCCATGGGACACGCTTGGCCTTTTTTTCGGCAGCTGGCCGTGTTGAGCCGCAACATGCGGAAGACTTGGTCGAGTGGATGACCAAGCCGTCCTCATCCTCCTCATCCTCTCTCACCCATGCCCAGGGTGCTTTGTCTGGCAAAGCAGCGGCCTCTTCCCTCAGCTCAATGTCATCAGTGACTCCTTCCCTAGCCCCACCATGTCCTCCTGAGGATTCCCTCGAACTGTTTGACCACAGTGTTGGGTACATGCTCCAGGAGGATGCCCAGCGTTTGGAAGGCTCTGATGATGATACTGAGCTCAATGAAGGCAGTAACATGAGCACGGACAGAGGGGGTGCCCAAGAAGGACAGCAATCTGGCAGTCATGCTCCCCCTGCTGCAGCATACTGCCAGGTTTGCTCCAGTGATGAGGAGGGAGGGGATGATGAGGTCACTGACTCAACGTGGGTGCCTGATAGGAGAGAGGAGGAGGAGGAGGAGGAGGAGGAGGTGGCACATCACCAACTAGGCAGGATGCCCTCCAGGGGCCAGCCTAAGGGCAGCACATTGACTGCATCACACCCCAAAGCTCCACATGTGCAGGGCGCTGCAGTCTCTGCGCGTTATTCAAAAAGTTCTTTGGTGTGGGCCTTTTTTGAGACGAGTGCATCAGATCGCACCGCTGCTATTTGCAATATATGTCTCAAGCGTATCTCGCGTGGCCAAAACATCTCCCGCTTGGGTACCACATGCTTGACCAGACATATGTTGACCTGCCATGCAGTTCGTTGGCAAGCGTATCTAAAAGACCCACACCAAAGAACAAAGACGATCTCTCCTTGCTCCTCATCAACTGAGATTTCCAACCCCACTAGACCTTCAGTCCTCTCTGCGACCTGCAGTGAGAGGAATGAAGGTGTAGAATTAGGTGTGTCACAGCCAAGTACTTATGGGCAATCTGCTTTGGGTACACCGACGTCAGATTGTACCAGGCAAATTTCCCTGCCCCAGCTGCTGCACCGCCGAAAGAAGTTTGCTCCCAGCCATCCACATGCCCAGCGGTTGAATGCTAGCTTGGCAAAATTGCTAGCACTTCAACTGCTGCCTTTTCAGTTGGTAGACTCTGCCCCCTTCCGTGAGTTTGTGGAATGTGCGGTTCCTCAGTGGCAGGTACCCAAACGCCACTTTTTCTCACGGAAGGCGATTCCGGCTCTCTACCGGCATGTGGAAGGCAATGTCCATGCCTCGCTGGACAGGGCGGTCAGCGGTAAGGTGCATATTACCGCTGACTCATGGTCCAGCAGGCATGGACAGGGACGTTACTTAAGTTTCACGGCGCATTGGGTGACTCTGCTGGCAGCTGGGAAGGATGCAGGACAAGGTGCAGTAGTGTTGGAGGTTGTTCCGCCACCACGCCTCCAAAATGCTGATTGTGACACACCTCTCTCCTCCACCCCCTCCTCTTCTTCTTCCTCCATGGCCTCTTCCTCGGAACCAGCGGTGCTCCGTAGGCGTTCAAGGGGCTACGCAAGTACGCAGGCCAAAAGATGCCATGCGGTGCTTGAGCTGGTGTGCTTGGGGGACAGGAGCCACACTGGGGCAGAGGTTCTGTCAGCTCTGCAGGGGCAGGTTCAGAGGTGGTTGACGCCACGCCAACTTAAGGCAGGAATGGTGGTTTGCGACAATGGCACCAACCTCCTCTCTGCCCTCCGACAGGGACAACTGACCCATGTGCCCTGTTTGGCTCACGTCCTTAACTTGGTGGTGCAGCGGTTCTTGGGCAGGTACCCGGGCTTACAGGATGTCCTGAGGCAGGCCAGGAAAGTCTCTGTGCATTTCCGCCGGTCATATAATGCCAGTGCTCGGCTGACGGACCTCCAAAAGGAGTTTAACCTGCCCAAGAACCGCCTAATCTGTGACATGCCCACCAGGTGGAACTCGACGTTGGCCATGCTGCAGCGGCTGCACACGCAGCAGAGGGCCATCAATGAGTACCTGTGCGACTATGGCACCAGGACAGGGTCAGGGGACCTTGGTTTTTTTTCCCCACGCCAGTGGGCCATGATCAGGGATGCATGCACTGTCCTGTCACCATTCGAGGAGGCCACGAGGATGGTGAGCACTGACAGTGCATGCATCAGTGACACTGTCCCCCTTGTCCACCTGTTGGAGCACACGCTGCGTGGGATAATGGACAGGGCACTTGAGGCAGAACAGAGGCAGGAAGAGGAGGACTTCCTTAGCTCTCAAGGCCCCCTTTATCCAGACAGTGTTCCTGCGTGCCCGCCGATCACACAGGAAGAGGACGAGGAGGAGGAGGAGGAGGAGGAGGAGGAAGATTGTGTCAGTATGGAGGTGGAGCCTGGCACTCAGCATCAGCAGTCTTTAAGGGATCAGTCCCAAGGAACACATGGACTTGTACGTGGCTGGGAGGAGGTGGCTGCGGACGTTGTTGTCCTTAGTGACCCAGAGGACTCCGGACCGAATGCCTCAGCAAACCTACGCTGCATGGCCTCCCTGATCCTGCAAAGCCTGCGTAAGGATCCTCGTATTCGTGGTATCAAGGAGAAGGACCAATACTGGCTGGCAACCCTCCTTGATCCACGTTACAAGGGTAAGGTTGCGGACCTTATCTTGCCATCGCAGAGGGAGCAGAGGATGAAACATCTTCGGGAGGCCTTGCAGAAAGGTCTGTGCAACGCGTTCCCAGAGACTGGGAGGTTACAAACTCCTGTTTCTGGACAACGTGTTGCTGAGGCTTCGGTCAGTCAAAGAAGGAGCGGTGGAGAAGGTGGCCGTCTGACCGATGCGTTCAGACAATTTTTTGGTCCGCAGCCCCAAGGTATGATCGGTTCCAGCAACCATCGCCAGCGTCTGTTTTACATGGTGCAGGAATACCTAGGGGCAAGATCAGACTTGGACACCTTTCCCACCGAAAATCCTCTGGGTTACTGGGTCTTGAGGATGGATCACTGGCCAGAGCTTGCACAGTATGCAATTGAGCTACTGGCCTGTCCTGCATCCAGCGTTCTTTCGGAACGCACATTCAGTGCTGCTGGAGGCGTGGTAACCGATCACAGGGTGCGTCTGTCCACCGACTCGGTCGATCGGCTGACCTTCATAAAAATGAATCAGTCTTGGATCACCACCAGCTACCAAGCACCTGATGCAGATGTAACCGAATAATTTTTTTTGAAATCTCAGATCCCTTCAAAGACTGCCTATGCTGATGCTGAGTGACTATCCCTGAGTAATTATCCTCTTCCTCCTCAATCATCACGCTGATAGCTTGTAAGAACATTTTTGGTTCTGGGCGCCACCACCAGTGCCTAAGGCACAATTTTTCAGCCCCTGTTTAACAGGGGCGTGTAATTACAATTTTTGATGTAATACTTTGCAGCAGGGCTCGTTCCTGCATTCCAACTAGAGTGTCTGTGAGGGGTTGCAGTGTTGTGGCACCAGCACCAGTGCCTAAGACCCAATTTTTCAGCCCCTGTCTAACAGGGGCGTGTAATTACAATTTTTGATGCAATACTTTGCAGCAGGGCTCGTTCCTGCATTCCAACTAGAGTGTCTGTGAGGGGTTGCAGTGTTGTGGCACCAGCACCAGTGCCTAAGACCCAATTTTTCTGCCCCTGTCTAACAGGGGCGTGTAATTACAATTTTTGATGCAATACTTTGCAGCAGGGCTTGTTCCTGCATTCCAACTAGAGTGTCTGTGAGGGGTTGCAGTGTTGTGGCACCAGCACCAGTGCCTAAGACCCAATTTTTCTGCCCCTGTCTAACAGGGGCGTGTAATTACAATTTTTGATGCAATACTTTGCAGCAGGGCTTGTTCCTGCGTTTCAACTAGAGTGTCTGTGAGGGGTTGCAGTGTTGTGGCACCAGCACCAGTGCCTAAGACCCAATTTTTCAGCCCCTGTCTAACAGGGGCGTGTAATTACAATTTTTGATGCAATACTTTGCAGCAGGGCTTGTTCCTGCGTTTCAACTAGAGTGTCTGTGAGGGGTTGCAGTGTTGTGGCACCAGCACCAGTGCCTAAGACCCAATTTTTCTGCCCCTGTCTAACAGGGGCGTGTAATTACAATTTTTGATGCAATACTTTGCAGCAGGGCTCGTTCCTGCGTTCCAACTAGAGTGTCTGTGAGGGGTTGCAGTGTTGTGGCACCAGCACCAGTGCCTAAGGCCTAATTTTTCAGCTCCTGTTCAACAGGGGCATGTAATTACAATTCTTGATCTAATATTTCACAGCAGGGCCCTGTGAGGGCTTACAGTGTTTTGGCCACAGCAACACCTAAGGCCCAAATTTCTGCTGAGTATATAGGGTAGGACCCTACTTTCAAACATCTAACTTACAAACGACTCCTACTTGCAAACGGAAGGAGACAACAGGAAGTGAGATGAAATCTACCCCTAAGGAAGGGAAATTCTCTCCTGTAAGAGTTAATATGGGAAAACAATTTTTCCTTTCCACTGATGCTTTCCAATCCTTGTTCCACAAAAAAACCCAAATTTTCAAAAAACATTTTTCATTGGGACAAAAAAGTGAGGTGAAATCTTCTGAAGAGGAGGAAAGACGCAAAACAAATGTCACAGGGGTGATAACCCTTCCCTATGTTTTCCAAAAAGCTTAGAAAAGATTTTTTGGCTGGAGCTAAACACATTAAAAATGTTCAAAATTACAAACAGATTCTACTTAACAACAAACCTACAGTCCCTGTCTTGTTTGCACCGCCTGTATACTGCTGTTCAGAGTATATAGGGACCTTTCCTTATTTTAATTTGGGTGCGGGGTTCCCCTTAATATCCATACAAGACCCAAAGGGCCTGGTAATGGACTGGGGGGTACCCATGCCGTTTGTCTCACTGATTTTCATCCATATTGCCATGACCCGACATGACATTAAACCCGCAAGCAGTTTTAAATGAGATTTTTTCCTTTAAAAATGACATTTGGTGCAGGGACTGTTCTAAACATGGGAAACACGCGTCACTTTACAGGCATACTATAGACACCCCCCAGGTACGATATTTAAAGGAATATTTCACTTTTTTTTTTTTACTTTAAGCATCATTAAAATCACTGCTCCCGAAAAAACGGCCGTTTTTAAAAGTTTTTTTTGCATTGATACATGTCCCCTGGGGTAGGACCCGGGTCCCCAAACCCTTTTTAGGACAATACCATGCAAATTAGCCTTTAAAATGAGCACTTTTGATTTCGAACGTTCGAGTCCCATAGACGTCAATGGGGTTCTAACGTTCGTGCGAACTTGCGGTCCGTTCGCGGGTTCTGGTGCGAACCGAACCGGGGGGTGTTCGGCTCATCCCTAATCTTGAGTCAGGTAATAGCAGAATGTTCAAATGTGCTCAAATGTGTACAGTGTGTATATCTCCCGTAGAAGTCCGTGTGACGAAAGGTACGTAGGGCGTGGCTTGGACTGAACGCCTGCAGACATCTCCCTGTAAGCTGACGCTTAGGAACATCTTATTGTTCATTGTACACCGCTCATTTTTTCGACTACAATGTGAGTACCCTTTACATCTGACCAAATAAATTGTGTTTTAAACGGTTTTACACTATGGAATCCTTTCTTTTCTCCTTCATGTCCTTATGATATTACCTTGCTCCTGGTCCTGCCAAGTACTGCTGCACAGTGGCACATACTGTGACTACACGTTACCCCTGCAGGGGACAAACAGCTGGTGAGTCTCTGCACAATCACAACGCGAGACACCAGCACTGGAATAATACCTGCTATTCCACAGTGAACGTTGTTTTTCACTTAAAGTGCACCAGGCACAGTTATTCATATAGACTGTTTATTAATACTCTAAAGGCCACATTTTATATGGCTTACTCTAAATTATTTGCATGACACGTGTGAAAAACTATATTCCATACAGTGATTATTTCAATAGGGCACATGTCACTTTGTTATTTGCAAAATTTGAAGTGTGATTTATTTATTTATTTATTTATTTAACATATTGGTTTATTTAGCACAAGACACTTTTAGATATTTTTGCATGTCACGTGTGATGTAATTTATTCCATTCACTGTTTTTATATGTTTAAGACACAAGTCACTTTAACCTATAGTAGTGGTAAAATTGATCTATTTCCGGAGAAGTTGTTTTATATACTAACATATCTCTTTTTAGGGAATTTAGCACAAGACACCTTGGATATAATTTTAAACATATTTTCCCACATTCACTGCCTTTACCAATAAGCTTTAGGACAGTGCCACACTCACACACTTTTCCTTTTCACACTTTTTATACTACAAGTGCTCTTGAAACTGCAATGAAAATGCTCTTGTAGTGCAAAGAGGATTTGCCCTTAGAAAATAACCCCCTTTTTCTCAGAAAACAGCAATGACATCACCCCAAAAGTGTTGTAGCGTTAAGACAATAATCCACACATTCTTGATTAACAAACTTTTTTATACCTGCACAATCACATGTGCATTTACCAAAGGTTTTTCAAACAAAACAATATGTTTGTTGTATAACAATTTTTGGGGTGGCATTATCAAAAATAGAAATGTCCATTTACGATAAAACAGGCCTGTGTAAAACCAACAAGAAAGAGAAAAAATTTGAACATATGGTAAAACTTGAAGGCAATATCAGACATGAGTATTTAGGAACTGTGTTTGATATTGCGTTCAGATGGGGTCAAATCACCCCTTGAAAAGCCAAATTTGGAAGATGCACAGCAATTTACGAATGTCAACATGTGCTAGCTGCCATCACGGGGGATCAAGGGACGTGTTTTGTGGGAGCAAGCCCTTTTTCTCAGCTACTTTATTATTGAGGAAGGTGTTGCACCCCCAAAACGCGTCCATTGATCTCCCGTGATGGCAGATAGCACATGTTGGCACACTGTGTGCATCCTCCAAATTAGGCTTTTCGAAACATTGCTAAAAGATTTAAAACATTGTAGCACACAAAAAAAGTGATTTTGTTGGGTTTTAAATTCGCCCCAAAACATCAATGATGTTATTATTTTTTTGAATCACATCATTGATTTTTTTCTTGAGGTTTTACAATTCTAAATTACACCCCATGATCTCCCCGATGAGGATCTGGGCACTTTCTGATGTGAAAGGATCTCAATCCCTAACATCACGATCACCTAAAAAGAGAGAAACCAAACAAAAACAGGTATCAAAAATCTGCGGACATCCATCTCTTACCTGAGCCTGTGGTCGCAGACACTCACCTGTTGTAGTGCCAATTTCTACCACATCTTCTTCCTCCTCCTGCTCCGCTTGTGTTTGGGGTATTTCCCCTTCTTCCAGAGGTGGGGGGTCTCTGGTCTCCTCGGATGAGGGGTGTCCTCCGAGTCTTTTCTCCCCTATGTAAAACAAAAATGGTATAATTAGCACACAGATATTTGATGGCAGAACTATAAATAGGAAACATTGCTTGGAAGTGGGGTACAATTGTCAATTTTATCAGAGTTCCAAGATGTCGCTTTTTTATTGGCCTTTGTCAAGCTTCAATACTTTACCTGTTTAGTACAAGCTTCACAGATGGAGATGGAGAATACACTGGAGCACCTGTTCCTTAACGCTTTGATGTCTTCCTTGGTCTACCAGTATGCTTGCTTTTAACCACCTTCCCATGTTGTTTGTATTTGGTCCATGTTTTAGACACAGCCAACTGTGAACAACCAACATCTTGTGCAACACTGCGTGATGATTTACCCTCTTTAAGGAGTTTGATAATCCTCTCCTTTTTTTCAATTGACATCTCTGGTGTTGGAGCCATGCTTCATGTCAGTCCACTTGTTGCAACAGCTCTCCAAGGTGTGATCACTCCTTTTTACCTACATACTAACAAGCAGATTTAATCTGATGCAAGTGTTTGTAATGAAAATTTAGAGGGTGATTCCAGAATTTTTTCCTCAGAATTGAGTGATTCCATAATTTATTCCCTGTGCTTGTTCTATAAATCTAACTGTTACTGGCCACCACAATTATTTTTCTTGATTTACTTTTAGTGTTTCTTAAAGCCAGAAAGTTGCTATTTGAAATGCCTTTAGTTTTTTTCTACAACAATAAACAGCTGAAGGAACATCAACAGGGACTGGTGATTTCATAATTTTTGCCAGGGGTTGTAATATTTTTATTTGTCACATCTACCGAAAAAATATTATTTTTTGGATGTTTTTATATTAAATATTTTTTTGGATTTTTTTAAAGCCTGATCTTGTGTTTTATTTTTCACTTTTTTTTTTACTCCAGAATAGTTTTGGTGGGTTTTGTGTGTCAAGTTACCACAACACCATTATTATCTTGTATTATTTAATCTCAAGGAGGTTGCTTGGTGTTGGTGTCTCTTGTTAATTTCACATTGTATTTTTGAAATGTACCTGCCTCCTAACAAACAAACTGTCCTTTTTGAAGGAAAACACACATAGGCGAGTATAATAAATCAAACCAAAAATTTACTAAGGGGTCCTAACCAAAGAAAGAGGAAGGCAACGCTGGAGAAACAGCAGAAATTGGTGAAGCCTTTGGCCCCCAGGGCACACGTCAATTATTTTACTGCATAATTGGTGGCCTGAGTAGTCCATATATAAGGGAGTACAATCTGGGCCAGAAGTCCAAGAGATTCATGAACAGCAGCAGATGACATACATGTCCCCAGGCTGTGGTCATACATGAGCCTGCATCTTTTGTCAGACCAGACTGAACCCAGGTCATCACTCTCTTGTCTTCCTTCCACGCTTCCTTCCACACTGTGTCTGTGGTGGTGGAGTTGTGGCAGGAGGAAAAGGAGGATGGTCCAACTTACTCAGGTGGGTATTGGGTGTGATTTTGCCCCTCAACCCCTTATTTAATGTTTTATAAATGATTTCCTCACACATGAGGCTTTGGCCCTCCTGCATGTCCTGCAGTTTTGTGGCAGCCATGGAGGCAAAGGCCTCTTCATGAGTGGGGGTGGTTCTGAGGGATGCAGAAGCCTTCTGAACCAGCCTGAGTTCTGAATTCTCCACGTTACTCCCCTTCCTGGGTCTTTTGTTTGGAAGGCGGAGGGGAGGAACCTGCGATTCTTTGAGGCTCCTACTGGGCCCGGCCTTCTCCTGGCTGCCACTAACCCCTGCCTCTTCCTGGCTGCCACATTCCACAGCCTCCTCCTGTGTACCACATTCCACAGCCACCTCCTGGCTGAGGTCTTCCTGTGTATGAAAAAGGGACATAGTTTTAGTTTTTTCTTCATCAATCACACACAATTTTCATCTCATGACTGTTGCAAATTGAATGTTAATAAATATAACAGATTATCATTCTGAGCCCAGTACATTCTTGTCCCAATTATTTTTGCCCACTACTGTCTATTGATATGTAAAACACTTTATTAAATCAGCAATTAGTGATCAATAATAACATCTGGTAAACATAATTTATTTATTGACCAGAAATCTGTAGATTAATGTTATACCTGGCTCAAGCTGGGCTCCTCCACTTCTTCCTGGCTGGAAGTCCCAGGTTGGACATCGGAAGCCTCAGCTGGGGTGGAAGATAGGGTGGAAGGAAGAGTGGAAGGAAGGGTTGAGAGGCATTCCCTGACTTCAGTCTGGTCTGACAGAAATCGCAGTCTCTCATAGTACCACAGCCTGGGGACATAAACGTCATCTGCTGCAGCTCCAGATCTCTGGGAATCCTAGACCTTCTTGTGCTCCCTAAGATAAGTGCTCCTCAGGCCACCAATTTTGGCTTTTAAATAGGGGATAGTTGCCGTGGGGAACACCGGCTTAACCAACTCCAGCAGTTTCTCCAGCATTGCCTGCCTCTGTTGTTTATGATTATAATGTGGGTGTTTGACCTACCACAGACAGGGCAGCTCCCTGTATTTGTCTATGAACAGGGGGAGGAAGTTGTGATCATTGAAGCCATCTATTTTATCTGCAATACTCAAGACAAACCCTAATGTCAGGCTAAAGTCTCCTAATCTTGTCCCAATATAGGCCTCAATCTCTAAGCAGTATAGGGCCAAGTTTAAATGTTACCTTCGTTATCACGATTGGCGCTTCCGATACTCCTTCCTCCGCTCACAGATCGTATGTACTACGCATGTCTGTTACGCTTTATATACACTGCGCATGCATGAAACTCCGCCCTGATGTTCATTCTAGTCTATTCCCTGTCCCTTCTCATTCGGCGCAGTGGGGAAGAGCACATGGCAGAGACACAACAGGTGCGTGCTAATTACAGCAACTAGGAGGAGGAAAGCCCGGAGCCAGAAACGTCCCGATCCCAGAGGAAAAGATTTAAGGCCTCAAATATGGTCTTTGTAGAGATGGTGTAGATGGTCGACATATTGAAAAGGGCCGATGTCAGAAAGGCCAAGATCATGGCAAAAGTTGTGAAGAGTCTGCACCGTAATTTATGGCGATCCAAGGATCAACTGAGGAAGCAGTGGTCGGACCTCAAATTAAGGGAGCACGATCAGTATAGAAGGATCAGGAGAGTGCTGCAAAAAAGTAAGTAGTTGTCCTGTGTTCCTATTCGTTAATTTTTTTAACGTTGGTGCTGCTCCATATGCTTTTCTTTACTGTTGTACAGTTTAAAATGGCAACTTTCATGTTCATGGACACATTATTCATTCGTAGGAAACATTGTTCTTTTGGCCAATAAAATACCATGTTTTGTCCAGATGCATTTCAATCCTTTTTTTCTGGCCTACTTCTCTTAAAATAATTTTGGTGTCTAGATGGGTTTGTAACTAGAATGAAATGCAAACTAGATTCTGTGTAAGGGGAGGACACTCAGCAGCTGTTTACACATATGGACACTGGAGCACTAGTGTGGGACACCAAAACACCCTTTTTATTAGGGGGTCCCACACAGGTGCTCCAGTGTATACTATAGGGGTGTCTCCATCTGTGAAGCTTGTACAAAACAGGTAAGTATTCAAGCTTGACAAAGGAAGACAATATTTCTTCATCTTGGAACTCTGCCAAAATAGACAATTGTACCCCACTTCCAAGCAATGTTTCATATTCCTATTTCTGCCATCAAATATCTGTGTGCTAAGTATACTTAGTTTTTTTTACATAGGGGAGAAAAGACTTGAAGGACACCAATCATCAGAGGAGACAACAGACCCCCACCTCATGAAGAAGGGGAAATCCCCCAAAGCCAAGCAGAGGAGGAGGAGGGAGACGTTGTGGAAATAGTCACCACAACAGGTGAGTGTCTGCGACCACAGGCTCAGGTTAGAGATGGATGCCTGCATATTTATAATACATGGTGGGTTTTTTCTATATTTTTAGGTGATCCTGATGTTGTGGATGAAGGACATTTAACCAATGAAAGTGCCCAGATCCTGATCGGGGAGATTAAGGGGTGACTTGGAAAACATCAAGCAAAACATCGATGATGTTCAAAACAAAATGAAGAACATCATTGATGTTTTAGGGAGAGTTTAAAACACCTCAAAATCCCTTACTTCTTTCTGCTTTATTTTTTCGAAAATGTTTTGCACATTTTTTGACATATTCTAGAAAAGCCAAATTTTGAAGATGCACACAGTGTGTCAACATGTGCTATCTGCCATCATGGAACCCCTTCCTCAACAATAAAGTAGCTGAGAGGAAGGGGTTGCACCCAGAAAACATGTCCATTGATCCCCCATGATGGCAGCTAGCACATGTTGACATTCGGCAATTTGTGTGCATCTTCAAAATTTGGCTTTTCCAGGGGTGACTTCATCCCATCTGCTGAACGCAATATCAAACACAGTTTATAAATACTCATGTCTGATATTGCCTTCAATTTCTACAAAAGTTGAACTTTGTAAGTTCCAGATTTGTGTATTTCTTGTTGTTTTTAAACATGCCTATTTTACCTTAAAAGGACATTTCTACTTTTAATGTCACCTAAAAAATTGTTATACAACAAACATGTTGGTTTGTTCTAAAAACCTTTTATAAATGCACATGTGATTGTGCTTTAATTAGAAAGATTGAGAATCAACAATGTGTGGCTTCTTCTTTCAATGCTCAAAAGCATTTTTGGGTTGTAAAGTTGGTGTTTTCAGTGACAATGGGGGTTATTTACTAAAGGCAAATCCACTTTGCACTACAAGTGCAGTTTCTGTGCAGTCTCAAGTGCACTTGTAGTGCAAAGTGTCTTTGCCTTTAGTAAATAACACCCAACAGTGCTTTTGAATTTTACACAATCAAGCCATTTTCAGGACTCCCCAAATTTCAGTCAGGGTCAGCTGAAAGAAAGACAAGCAGTAAATCTAAGCAAATATTTGTTCAGTTGAACAATTTTTTATTTAAAAAATGTCTCAGACATTGTCTGGCATATTGATGGCCCCCCTACCCACAAAGTATTCCATGTATCTTAGATGGACCTCGTGGGCACTCTGGGGGGGAAAGTGAGGACGGCCAGCTTCAAGCACCGTCAGGGTTGGTTCATTTAGATTAATTCCAGCTTCGGGCCCAACTGAGCCAGCATAGTTCACAGAATATCTCCTTAAAAAGTTGTGGAGAACACAGCAAGCCAGGATGATGTGATTGAGTTTATATTCCGCCATGTGTATCGGTGTAAGAAATAGGCGGAACTGGCTGGCCATGATTCCAAACGTGTTCTCCACCACTCTTCTGGCTCTGGCCAGCCGGTAATTGAAAACCCTCTGGTCCGGGGTGAGGGTCCTCATAGGGAGTGGGGGTCCTCATAGGGAATGGCCGCATAAGATGGTCCCCCAGCACAAACACTTCATCTGCAACGAAGACAAATGGGAGTCCTTCCGCATTGTCTTCTGGAGGTGGCAAGTCCAAGCTGCCATTCTGAAGATGCCTGTAGAACTCCATGTGGGCGATGACTCCACCATTTGACATCCGGCCATTCTTCCCCAAGTCCACATACAGTAACTCGTAAGTAGCCGACACCACCGCCAACATCACAATACTATTGAACCCCTGGTAGTTGTAATAGTATAACTCCGAGTTGGGTGGTGGGACGATGTGGACGTGTTTCCCATCAATTGCCCCTCCGCAGTTAGGAAAGTTCCACCGCTGGCCAAAGTGGGAGGCCACAGTCTGCCATTCCTGTGGGTTGGAAGGAAACTGTGTAGTCAAACAAGAAAAAAATGAATCATTTTGCAAATAAACATGGAAAGCAGATTAGACACAAACATTCTTGGCCAACATTAGTATAACATTTATTTTAGGGAGTATTTAAAGACAAAGGTATAAGGTCCACCTATCAGATTTCTCCCCCCCATGGGCCATTTTAGAAATTTTATGGGGGGAGACGTTTTGGACAGGTAACCTTCTCCACTTCATTGAGAGCTTAATGCATAAATAATGTATATTACTTTGGCCAGCCCACCCTTACTTACACTATTGGCAGCCCACTGGGCAGGTAAGAAGTGTCATAATACAAAGAGGTAAATACACACTGTACACATTTTAGCACATTTTTACATTCTGCTATTACCTATCAAGATAATACTAGGATACAAAAACTTTGAACATTATCATTTGAAAGTATTCAGGCAGGCCCTTGCACTACATGCTTTGGGGAATTCATCCATAAATATGACCACAAAAGAGGTGGGTATAGCGTGTATGGGTTTGGCAAAGTTAGCAGATTGGTATCAGGATTGGTATCAGCTGAGTTAGCAGTTGGGGAAGGGAGGGTTCCAAATGATTTTGGGACCCAAAAGAAAATCCTCTGGCACTCTGCCTGAATTTAAAACACAAATCACAATTTTACACATTTTAGGTGGTGTTTAGGGTAAAGCACTACTATGGAGCTGACAAAATACATTGTTAAGTGACTACACGAGGTGAGTATAGGCCCAGGAGAGCATGCTGGGGAGGTAAGTGAAGGCAAATATGTATGAAGGACAAAAAAAAATATAAAAATCCAGCATGCATGAGGACAAAGGGGACATTCACAGCATATTACAATCATGGTAATTAGGGAATGAGGAAAGAAATACAATACTATACAATATTAGCAAACATTCTATACAATAAAATGTGATGTTAAAGGATAAAAATCTTACCTTCATATACTACTTCTGCAGGACCTGGATGATGGCAGAACAGGTCTCTGGGATAATGATCCACAGAGCCTGGGGGGAGATGCCTGTGGAGAACTTATGGTCCTGCAGGCTTCTCCCCTTTGCCAAGTACCGCAGGGTGGCGACTAGCTGCTGCTCCGGAGTGATGGCTTGCCTCATGCAGGTATCCTGCCTGCTGATATAAGAGGTCAGCAAAGCCAACAAACGGTGAAATACGGGGTCCGTCATCCAGAGAAAGTTCCTGAAATCGTCAGGATTATTCTCAAGGATCTCACGGAGCAAAGGCATGTGACAGAACTGGTCACACTGGAGCAACCAATTCTTGGTCCATGAACTCCTCCTCGCCCTGTTCATGGACTGGGCTTGTGTCAAAGTATGAACCCCAACACCAAGCCCCCGCACAGCACGAACTCTACGATGAGTACGTACACACAACATGGCTAGAAAACAGTCGCTGGTCAGAACAAAGTAACAGAACGCAGTGAAGAACAGCAAGGCCTGTGAAGAGCAACCTTAAAATCAGTAACGAACGAACAAGAACACAATAACAAAGTCAATGGTAACTCGCTGCACGCACTGAAGAACAGATACAAACCCACAAGCACAAACTGAACACCAGAAAAATGAACTGAAAACCATGAGTCTGAAAAAGCGCAAATCGTCTCTCACCAAACTTTTACTAACACGAGATTAGCAAAAGGAGCCCAAAGGGTGCCGTGCTTGGTACTGAACTGCCCTTTTATAGTCTCGTCGTACGTGGTGTACGTCACCGTGTTCTTGGCGTTTGGAAATTCCGACAACTTTGTGCGACCGTGTGTATGCAAAACAAATTTGAGCCAACATCCGTTGGAAAAAATCCATGGATTTTGTTGTCAGAATAAAATTTAAAGAAAGAAATTGCGCTAGGTGCATAAAAATAGTGATTAAGTAAAAAAGGGTTACAAAGGTCCTGCTGCTGTGCACTATAACCCCGATATAAGGGTACCAGAAGACTAGATATAATGTGAAGAGTGCAGCGCTGGACATGTGAAGTGAATGGTGAAATGTTATTAAACCATGTACTAAAATTAAATCAACAATAATGACTTATAGAGGTAATGGATTACTAATGACCATAAACATATAGTAAAAATGGTGAATTACCTATAACCATAGGCATATGACATTACAAAAAAAACTCCTGAAAATAGAACTTTTAGAAGTGCATATAAGTCCAAAGCAATAATTTATCGTGCAATGTGAGTAAACATATGGAATTACAAAAAGCCTTGAAATTAATGCTTTTAAAGTGCAAAAAAGTCCAAAACAGTAAATTTCCGTGCGATGTGTATTTCAAGGGTGCATCTTCGATAATCGGTGTTGCCCACCACCAGATAGGTGAATAGATAAGAGGCTTACCAGAAAGCCTGTGACCGCCCTTATTCAGGGGGGTCAGAACAGGCTTAGTAGATATGGGAGGACCACCACACGGATACTCCGTTTGATAGATGGATCAATGGGCCAGGGCTCCTTGCCAGGTAATTCTCCAGCCGACAACCACTGTGAATACTCTCCCAGCTCCCGTCCTCTCCTGGGGCAGACTTGAAGCTTCCGCAGATTCAATAAAGGAAGATGTGATATGTAGTGCCAAAAAAAAGATAAAGAAAGAAAAGCTCCGCTGGTGCAGATAACTTCGAGTTTCTTTTATTGGCAAAAAATTGCGATATCAGACATTAAAAAACAAAGAAAAACGAGCAGAGTAAAAAAACGACACTACCGCCGTTTGTTTAAAAATCGCGCATGCGCGGTGCGTGCAATGTTGTGACCCTACGGCCGTTTCGTCACAACTGACGTCATCAGGGGTACGCACCGACGCACGCGCATGCGCATTAAATACACAGGCGTCTAGATGGAGGACGCTATGATTGGTTCATACTAGGCTGTGCTTCATATAGGAAATCAGCTATAAAGAGACCTGCCACAGAAATGAACCTCTCTGACCACTTAAGCGAAGGGAACGTCAAGCTGTTAAATTACATCTTAATAAAACAACAGCATATAAACACTCAACCGGTGCCATCTAGTGGTTTTTTTTGGGAATTACACCAAAAATCCAACACATAACCAAGCTACATTATAAAAATTGTTAAAGTGGATTGATTAGTTAATTAAAAATAATAAAAAATTATAAAAACCTATATATATATTGATACATTTGTTATTGTAATACCCGCAGACATCTATGATGTTATACGGCTAAAAATGATCCAAACAAAAAACATAATATAATAGAAGTGACAATAAATGATGTCACCTCCAGTATCATCTGATAGGGTATTAGAAAATTATGATACCCAAGTTGATGTCAACCCTAATATTTACAATTAATTGAAATCAGGTAACATTAAACCTCTATATATGAAGTGGATTTATATAATATATTAGGGAAAAAAGGAAGGAAATAGAACTGAAGCTTGTTAATGCCCATTATGAAAACAATGACATAGCCTACTCCTTACAATAATTCTAGAATAATAATAAGGTAAATATAAAAATGAAAAAAAATATAAAAATACTATCCCTATTCAAAATGGGAGTTAAATTAGTATATAGAAAATAGATATACCTGAGTGGGACATCAACTTCTCCACCAACCTCAACTTTCAACTGTTGTTGATAAAACAGTTGATGTCCCACTCTATATTTAAACCATTCGGGGCATGGGAACCAAGCCTAAAGATCCAGTTGGTTTCTGATCTTGATATGGTTCGCTTCCCATTGCTGCCTCGCCAGTGTGGAACATATTTTTCTATCCCTATGAAGGTAGTACCACTAGGGTCTCTATTGTGCACTTCGTCATAGTGTCTAGAGACACTATGTTTATCGAACCCTTGTTTGATATTAGTGATATGCTCCCCCAACCTTACACTGAGTTTCCTGGTGGTGCGTCCCACGTACTCCAAACCACAGGGGCACCTGAGGAGGTACACCACACACTTGGAGGCGCATGTTATGAGAGAGTTAATAGGGTAAGTGACTCCTGTGCCTGCTGATGTGAATTCTGTGAGCCTTCTCTGGCATACCACGTTCACTTTACAAACCCTACATCTTCTACAGGGAGAAAAGCCCTTTAGGTCGCCAAAGAAGGTCGAACGCTGAGGTGGGTCGGGGATATTAGGTGCCAGAGTGTGCCTTAAATTCATAGCCCCTCTAAATAGGATACGGGGATTGTTAGGTAGTAAAGGGCCAAGGACACGGTCGTTTTTAATAACTGGCCAGTGTCTTTTAATGATTCTCTTAATGGCCCAGTGTTGGCTGGAATAAGTGGTGAGAAAAGCCAAATTAAAGTCCTCACCGTTGTTAACCTGAGGGGGTTTATCTCTTAGAAGTTCCGTACGCTCCCTATTTCCGACTTCCGCAATTAAAGTTTCTAGCATAGTTGCCTCATAGCCTTTATCCAGGAACTTCAATTTAAGGGATGAAGCCTCTCTAAAATACTCATCCAGATTCGAACAGTTCCGCCTCAAGCGTAAAAATTGGCCCTTAGGGACAGCGGATAGCCACGATTGATGATGGCAAGAGTTAAGGGGAATAAAACTGTTCCTATCGGTAGATTTGAAGAAAGTGGATGTAGTAATTCTCCCATCCACTATAGTGATTAATAGATCCAAAAAATGGATCTGTGCCGAGCTAGCCTCATGAGTCAAAACTATACCTCTATCATTTCCATTCAAGGAGAGGAGGAAGTTAGACAAAGATTCAGAGTCGCCGTCCCAAATAAATAGGACGTCGTCAATGAATCTTCTCCATATAACCAGCTGGGAAGGTTTATCGCAGAAAACCACGTCCTCTTCCCATTTGGCCATAAAGAGGTTAGCCATAGATGGAGCGAATTTCGCTCCCATGGCCACTTCCCTTGTTTGTAGGTAATGCTTGTTGTTATGCCAGAAATGATTGTGTGCCATCGAAAAATCCAACAGCTCCATCACAAAATTACATTGTGTGATGGAGATGTTGGAGTCACGATACAGAAAATGCCGCACCGCTTCATGACCCAATCGATGGGATATGGATGTATAAAGCGACGCGACATCCGCCGTCACTAGCATATAAGTATCTTTCCACTCTATGCTACCCAATATATTAAGGACATGTTTGGTATCCTTAAGGAAAGCGGGGGTGCCCATCACCAGTGGCTGCAGATAAAAATCAATATATTTACCAACTCGTGAAGTGATGGAATCTATACCACTGATGATGGGCCTTCCCGGAGGGTTAACCAGAGTCTTATGAATCTTTGGCAAGATATACATGACTGGCAATCTGGGGGCCAGAGGAATAAGATGTTCCCTCTCTTTTTTATTGAGAATCCCCATATTGTACCCCTTGTCAATCAAACCTTTCAACTCCCGTTTAAAGCTGAGAGTTGGGTCAGATTGCAGGGGTAAGTAGGTGTCTGCATCAGAAAGGATTCTTTGCATCTCATTATTGTAGGAGTCTTTGTCCAAAATGACAATGGCTCCGCCTTTGTCGGCGGGGCGTATAATGATGTCTTTCCTTCTGCATAGAGCCTCAATTCCAATTCTAACGTCATATTCAGGTTGTACTGTTCTCATTCTTAGGTTGGTTAAATCCTTTAGTACTAAATCCCTAAATATGGCGACATTCGGTGCTGAATTTCCAGGAGGGTTAAACAGTGATGCATTCGACAAACCCGAATGCACCACTGTGGAAGCCTCTCTGGCTAGTTGTCTAGATGGATTACTTAGAATATACCGTTTAATGTTGAGTTTACGAGTATATTTCTGCACATCTATGAATGTCTGGAATTTATTCAAATTCCGCGGTGGCACGAATTTTAAACCTTTATTTAGGGTGGAGAGTTCTTGTTTGGAAAGTTCTTTGGTACTTAGATTTATAATCCCATTCGTGTCTATAGCCTCCTTCTTTTTGAGATGAAGTTTCCTCCCCCCTCTGCACCCTCTCTTGCGTCGCCGTTTCGTTTGGTTCTTCCTCTGCCTACCACCTGAAAATCCCGTCTAAAGCGGTTATTTTCTTGTTGGCTTTGAGGAGGACCAAAGATATTTTGATTGCCATTTGGACTAGAAATGGATCCCTCCATAGTCCGTGCCAGAGGGGAAAATCTATTGCTAATTCCCCTTTCCTGACCTTGTTGTTCCCGTTCAGCTGTTCTTTCACCATATCTCTGTCTACCTCGATGGACTCTCTGGTTGTGGTGGTAATGCCCACCATCATATTCATAGTGGGCCTCATCGCCCCTATGTTGCCTCCAAGATGGAGATGGATTATGGTGTGTTTGGGGGAGAGACCCCTTGCTCCGACCCCTACCTCTTGTTTGGTTAGGGTATTGCTGAATATCCCTACCTCTAGGGTGGGGAGAATTATGGGAGATCGTCGACTGATTCACACTCCGGGGTTCCTGGGTAGAAGACATCGTATGTGAGTTACTTGTAGTACTATTAGTGACCGGAGGTTCAGAGGAAGGAGGAATCTGCCATTTGAAGACTAAGTTATCTTTATAGTCTTTAGTGTCTCTATTGTATTTTCTCCTTTTTTTCTGTTTTTGTTCCATCTCCTCTTTAATTAAGATGGTTTTGAGCGCCTCTGATCTCCGGACATATTCCTGGTCATCCTTAAAAGGGGCTAATTTACTCCTAATAGTATTGATTTCTAAATCTAGCATTGTTAGTTTCCTTTTCTTCTTGGCTACCAAGAATTGTAAAAAACTGATTTAGATGATTTAGAAATCAATACTATTAGGAGTAAATTAGCCCCTTTTAAGGATGACCAGGAATATGTCCGGAGATCAGAGGCGCTCAAAACCATCTTAATTAAAGAGGAGATGGAACAAAAACAGAAAAAAAGGAGAAAATACAATAGAGACACTAAAGACTATAAAGATAACTTAGTCTTCAAATGGCAGATTCCTCCTTCCTCTGAACCTCCGGTCACTAATAGTACTACAAGTAACTCACATACGATGTCTTCTACCCAGGAACCCCGGAGTGTGAATCAGTCGACGATCTCCCATAATTCTCCCCACCCTAGAGGTAGGGATATTCAGCAATACCCTAACCAAACAAGAGGTAGGGGTCGGAGCAAGGGGTCTCTCCCCCAAACACACCATAATCCATCTCCATCTTGGAGGCAACATAGGGGCGATGAGGCCCACTATGAATATGATGGTGGGCATTACCACCACAACCAGAGAGTCCATCGAGGTAGACAGAGATATGGTCAAGGAACAGCTGAACGGGAACAACAAGGTCAGGAAAGGGGAATTAGCAATAGATTTTCCCCTCTGGCACGGACTATGGAGGGATCCATTTCTAGTCCAAATGGCAATCAAAATATCTTTGGTCCTCCTCAAAGCCAACAAGAAAATAACCGCTTTAGACGGGATTTTCAGGTGGTAGGCAGAGGAAGAACCAAACGAAACGGCGACGCAAGAGAGGGTGCAGAGGGGGGAGGAAACTTCATCTCAAAAAGAAGGAGGCTATAGACATGAATGGGATTATAAACCTAAGTACCAAAGAACTTTCCAAACAAGAACTCTCCACCCTAAATAAAGGTTTAAAATTCGTGCCACCGCGGAATTTGAATAAATTCCAGACATTCATAGATGTGCAGAAATATACTCGTAAACTCAACATTAAACGGTATATTCTAAGTAATCCATCTAGACAACTAGCCAGAGAGGCTTCCACAGTGGTGCATTCGGGTTTGTCGAATGCATCACTGTTTAACCCTCCTGGAAATTCAGCACCGAATGTCGCCATATTTAGGGATTTAGTACTAAAGGATTTAACCAACCTAAGAATGAGAACAGTACAACCTGAATATGACGTTAGAATTGGAATTGAGGCTCTATGCAGAAGGAAAGACATCATTATACGCCCCGCCGACAAAGGCGGAGCCATTGTCATTTTGGACAAAGACTCCTACAATAATGAGATGCAAAGAATCCTTTCTGATGCAGACACCTACTTACCCCTGCAATCTGACCCAACTCTCAGCTTTAAACGGGAGTTGAAAGGTTTGATTGACAAGGGGTACAATATGGGGATTCTCAATAAAAAAGAGAGGGAACATCTTATTCCTCTGGCCCCCAGATTGCCAGTCATGTATATCTTGCCAAAGATTCATAAGACTCTGGTTAACCCTCCGGGAAGGCCCATCATCAGTGGTATAGATTCCATCACTTCACGAGTTGGTAAATATATTGATTTTTATCTGCAGCCACTGGTGATGGGCACCCCCGCTTTCCTTAAGGATACCAAACATGTCCTTAATATATTGGGTAGCATAGAGTGGAAAGATACTTATATGCTAGTGACGGCGGATGTCGCGTCGCTTTATACATCCATATCCCATCGATTGGGTCATGAAGCGGTGCGGCATTTTCTGTATCGTGACTCCAACATCTCCATCACACAATGTAATTTTGTGATGGAGCTGTTGGATTTTTCGATGGCACACAATCATTTCTGGCATAACAACAAGCATTACCTACAAACAAGGGGAGTGGCCATGGGAGCGAAATTCGCTCCATCTATGGCTAACCTCTTTATGGCCAAATGGGAAGAGGACGTGGTTTTCTGCGATAAACCTTCCCAGCTGGTTATATGGAGAAGATTCATTGACGACGTCCTATTTATTTGGGACGGCGACTCTGAATCTTTGTCCAACTTCCTCCTCTCCTTGAATGGAAATGATAGAGGTATAGTTTTGACTCATGAGGCTAGCTCGGCACAGATCCATTTTTTGGATCTATTAATCACTATAGTGGATGGGAGAATTACTACATCCACTTTCTTCAAATCTACCGATAGGAACAGTTTTATTCCCCTTAACTCTTGCCATCATCAATCGTGGCTATCCGCTGTCCCTAAGGGCCAATTTTTACGCTTGAGGCGGAACTGTTCGAATCTGGATGAGTATTTTAGAGAGGCTTCATCCCTTAAATTGAAGTTCCTGGATAAAGGCTATGAGGCAACTATGCTAGAAACTTTAATTGCGGAAGTCGGAAATAGGGAGCGTACGGAACTTCTAAGAGATAAACCCCCTCAGGTTAACAACGGTGAGGACTTTAATTTGGCTTTTCTCACCACTTATTCCAGCCAACACTGGGCCAGTAAGAGAATCATTAAAAGACACTGGCCAGTTATTAAAAACGACCGTGTCCTTGGCCCTTTACTACCTAACAATCCCCGTATCCTATTTAGAGGGGCTATGAATTTAAGGCACACTCTGGCACCTAATATCCCCGACCCACCTCAGCGTTCGACCTTCTTTGGCGACCTAAAGGGCTTTTCTCCCTGTAGAAGATGTAGGGTTTGTAAAGTGAACGTGGTATGCCAGAGAAGGCTCACAGAATTCACATCAGCAGGCACAGGAGTCACTTACCCTATTAACTCTCTCATAACATGCGCCTCCAAGTGTGTGGTGTACCTCCTCAGGTGCCCCTGTGGTTTGGAGTACGTGGGACGCACCACCAGGAAACTCAGTGTAAGGTTGGGGGAGCATATCACTAATATCAAACAAGGGTTCGATAAACATAGTGTCTCTAGACACTATGACGAAGTGCACAATAGAGACCCTAGTGGTACTACCTTCATAGGGATAGAAAAATATGTTCCACACTGGCGAGGCAGCAATGGGAAGCGAACCATATCAAGATCAGAAACCAACTGGATCTTTAGGCTTGGTTCCCATGCCCCGAATGGTTTAAATATAGAGTGGGACATCAACTGTTTTATCAACAACAGTTGAAAGTTGAGGTTGGTGGAGAAGTTGATGTCCCACTCAGGTATATCTATTTTCTATATACTAATTTAACTCCCATTTTGAATAGGGATAGTATTTTTATATTTTTTTTCATTTTTATATTTACCTTATTATTATTCTAGAATTATTGTAAGGAGTAGGCTATGTCATTGTTTTCATAATGGGCATTAACAAGCTTCAGTTCTATTTCCTTCCTTTTTTCCCTAATATATTATATAAATCCACTTCATATATAGAGATTTAATGTTACCTGATTTCAATTAATTGTAAATATTAGGGTTGACATCAACTTGGGTATCATAATTTTCTAATACCCTATCAGATGATACTGGAGGTGACATCATTTATTGTCACTTCTATTATATTATGTTTTTTGTTTGGATCATTTTTAGCCGTATAACATCATAGATGTCTGCGGGTATTACAATAACAAATGTATCAATATATATATAGGTTTTTATAATTTTTTATTATTTTTAATTAACTAATCAATCCACTTTAACAATTTTTATAATGTAGCTTGGTTATGTGTTGGATTTTTGGTGTAATTCCCAAAAAAAACCACTAGATGGCACCGGTTGAGTGTTTATATGCTGTTGTTTTATTAAGATGTAATTTAACAGCTTGACGTTCCCTTCGCTTAAGTGGTCAGAGAGGTTCATTTCTGTGGCAGGTCTCTTTATAGCTGATTTCCTATATGAAGCACAGCCTAGTATGAACCAATCATAGCGTCCTCCGTCTAGACGCCTGTGTATTTAATGCGCATGCGCGTGCGTCGGTGTGTACCCCTGATGACGTCAGTTGTGACGAAACGGCCGTAGGGTCACAACATTGCACGCACCGCGCATGCGCGATTTTTAAACAAACGGCGGTAGTGTCGTTTTTTTACTCTGCTCGTTTTTCTTTGTTTTTTAATGTCTGATATCGCAATTTTTTGCCAATAAAAGAAACTCGAAGTTATCTGCACCAGCGGAGCTTTTCTTTCTTTATCTTTTTTTGGCACTACATATCACATCTTCCTTTATTGAATCTGCGGAAGCTTCAAGTCTGCCCCAGGAGAGGACGGGAGCTGGGAGAGTATTCACAGTGGTTGTCGGCTGGAGAATTACCTGGCAAGGAGCCCTGGCCCATTGATCCATCTATCAAACGGAGTATCCGTGTGGTGGTCCTCCCATATCTACTAAGCCTGTTCTGACCCCCCTGAATAAGGGCGGTCACAGGCTTTCTGGTAAGCCTCTTATCTATTCACCTATCTGGTGGTGGGCAACACCGATTATCGAAGATGCACCCTTGAAATACACATCGCACGGAAATTTACTGTTTTGGACTTTTTTGCACTTTAAAAGCATTAATTTCAAGGCTTTTTGTAATTCCATATGTTTACTCACATTGCACGATAAATTATTGCTTTGGACTTATATGCACTTCTAAAAGTTCTATTTTCAGGAGTTTTTTTTGTAATGTCATATGCCTATGGTTATAGGTAATTCACCATTTTTACTATATGTTTATGGTCATTAGTAATCCATTACCTCTATAAGTCATTATTGTTGATTTAATTTTAGTACATGGTTTAATAACATTTCACCATTCACTTCACATGTCCAGCGCTGCACTCTTCACATTATATACTTTGTTGTCAGAATATCCGATCAATGTCCGACGGTGTGTACGGGGCATTATACAGGTCATCAGTTTAGCATTAAATATGAATAATGGCCCTAGAATTATTACTCCTACTTTGGGATGCTTGGCAATATACAATGTATAACATGTGTAGCACAACTGCCATTTTTATACGTAGGTAGCTGGATGCATGCATTTATGTATGTATGTGCATATACATGAGTGCAGAAGGGTTTTTAACACTTAAAAAATATATATATATGTATATATTTGACACTTTAATTTTTACTTTTTTTGTGTCGCCGGGCCCAGGGTACTTGACACACATGAACTTTAATGGCAGCCCAGTCTTAGTCAGTAGGGTTAAAAATTGATTTGGGAAGGCTGTCTACAAGGTTTAGTGTATCTATGGGAATGTTTGACCATTCTTCCAGAAGTGCTTTTGTGAGACTAGACACTGATGTTGGATGAGAAGGCCTGGCCCGCAGTCTCTGCTCTAATTCAGCCAAAAGGTGTTCTTACGGGTTGGGGTCAGGACTCTGTGCAGGCCAGTCAAATTCCTCCACCTCAAACTCACTCATCTATGTCTTTATGGACCTTGCTTTGTGCACTGGTGTGCAGTCATGTCGGAACAGGAAGGGGCCATCCTCAAATTGTAACCACAAAGTTGGGAGCAGGAAATTGCCCAAAATGTCTTGATATGCTAATGCCTTAATAGTTCCCTTCACTGGAACTAAGAGGCCAAGCTCAACTCCTGAAAAACAACCCCACATCATAATCCCTCTCCACCAAATGATTTGGACCAGTGCACAAAGCAAGGTCCATAAATACATGGATGAATGCGTTTTGGGTGGAGGAACTTGACTGGCTTGCACAGAGTCCTGACTTCAACACAACAGAACACCTTGGGGATGAATTAGAGCAGAGACTGTAAACCAGGCCTTCTCGTCCAACATCAGTGCCTGACCTCACATATGCATTTATGGAAGAATGGTCAAACATCCCCATAGACACACTCCTTGTGGACAGCATCCCCAGAAGAGTTGAAGCTGTTATAGCTGCAAAGGGTGGGCCAAATGAATTTTGAACCTTACGGACCAAGACTGGGATGCCATTACAGTTCATGTGCACATAAAGGAAGGCGTCCCAATACTTTGGACAATATTTTGTATATTGCTTGTGACACTGAGCATGGCTATGGTCTTCTTTCTGGATAGGCAGTGTTGTATGTGTCAGCCCTGGTTCACTTTGGTGCGATTTGACATGTCAAATTGGCGGCAATTGCACCGTTCTAATTGGTGCAGCGCCGCAACTTCCAAAAGTCATTTCTGTACAACTTTTTGGTGACTTCGGGTGCGATTTTTATTGACATCAGTGCAGAAACCTGCACAGAAGTCTCTGAAATTCCCCCTACAGTCAGGACTGACATGTGGGAATGAAACTGTGTGCGTTCAGCTGAACATGCACGATTTCCTCCAGTTGTCAGTGTGAACCAGGGCTCAAACTGGGCCTTTGTCTTTGTAATTCACCTGGTGCTATCCCAGGGACACCATTTCTTATCAAACTCCCTTAAGTTTACCTTTAAATATCATATGTAGAAATACAGATTTGCATATCTGCAAATAAACGAAAAGAAAAAAATTCTAATTGTGGTTGCGATCAAATATTCGCAGCTGCAATCAAAAGAGCGTGGTTTCACCTTCTGACACGGAAATAAGTCATTGTAATCACCCGGAAGTTCCTGTGCTGGTCAGGATCTCCATCTAGGTGGACATGGCAAAGTCCCTCTTTAGCAAAGAGGAGGTTCTACTCATTTGCCAGGTAAGTGTAGGATATGTACTTGTGCTTACTGTGGGGGTGGATGTGGTAGTTAGATTTGGTGTGGGTGGGGTTTATTGATTTGTTTGGCATCACCACACATTTGCTTCTGGCCCATGTGCACACATCACTTCCTGCATTTGTTCTGCTGATGTAAATCGGTAAGGACTATGCAAATATAAATGAGAGCTCCTTTCTATTAAAATTGAGATGACATGTTTCACAGTTGGGTGACTTTTTCCAGCAAATTTGGACCTCCGAGTTGTATGACAAGTTGGACCCCATGATTCTCAATGATAACCATTCATATCTGTGCTACTTCCAGTTGCAACAACTTCAAAGTAGTCCCTGTACTACTTTGGTGTGACTTTCATGTGACTTGAGGTACAGAGGGTGCAATATTACACAGGCATTCCCAGAAGTTGGGGCCAAGTAGCAGCAGCACAGTGGCAGCAAAATAGTGTGACTTTCAGGTCACAGCAGTGTGAATGAGATTCATGGATAATACTTTTGAATTAGGCACTATTCTAAACTGTGTATCCTGCAAGTGGGTCAAATTCATCCCTGCACTATTTTGGTTTGACTTTGATGCGACTTAAGGCCCATAGACCGAAAGATTACACAGGCATTGGTTGCATAAGTGCAAATGGGGCCTAATTCAAAGGTGTTATCAATAAATCTCATTTAGTTCCTTTCACACTTGTCCGACTTTTCATACAACTTGAGGTCCATAAGGCCCCTTTCACACTTGTGCGACCTGAAAGTCCCACAATTTTGCAGCGCTTTTTGCTGCAAATTTGATGTGATTTAAAGCAATGTCAGTGTAATCTTGAGGTCTATGGATGCAGGAGTTGCGGGACAAGTCGCACAAGTTTGAAAGGGGCCTTAGGTTCATACTGCTGTGCTGTCCGACATCAGATGTGAATTGCCCTGCACTGCAAATCACATGCAATGTCTGTGTGGTGCAAACTCAGCCATACAGACTGTATGGTTGAAATCGCAAAGGACCCTTTTTTTGGTCTGCAGCAGCATCGAATCGCATGGGTGTTGTCTGAATTTGCAGTTTGCTCTGCGATACGCGAACTGATTTGGGGGTGTCATTAGCTTTCTACTGACACTCCCAGCAGTTCGCATATCTCAGTGCGAACTGCCTGCGAGTTGTATGCAATGCTGAAATCCGCACTGGATTTGCAGTGTTCCTGCATCGCTCCAGTGTGAACTGGCCCGACCCTAGGTTCACACCTATGCATTTTTTAGTGCATTTTGCAGTTTACAGAAACACTCTACAGTCCATTTAACATGGTTTCCTATGGTACTAGTTCACACCTATGGTTTTTGCTGGCCAGTGAGCTTTTGGAAATGGTCGGGGACTTTGTAATGCGATTTTTGATGTGTTTTGTGGTTCTTATTTTAACACTGTATATAGCTGGTTGCTAACTTATTTTAACACTGTATATAGCTGGTTGCTAACATGTGAGAAAAAAAATGCTCCAATAGTGTGATACCATTCAAACATTTATTAAAAAGTAAACCAACTCCATTGTACTCATATGTAGATAAAAAACAGTAGGCAAATCACATCACAGCAATCGAATCATATCACAGCAGTTCACACTATTGGAGCATTTTTTTTATCTCACATGTGGAGCCATTGCTTCAGGGGAAGCGTTCAATTTATACAGCATTGAACACTGGAGATCGTTTGTTAACCCCCATGTGAGTGGGTTGAGGCAATTGTGGCCAAACACAAGAGTGTGAGACTATAACAGCTGGTGAGTTTGAATTGCAGAATGGAGTAGAATCACGTCACTGTGGTGTGGTGGATACAAGAATCACAGTGGTTTCTATTGGAGATTTTATCACCCTTGGAACTCTTTTGATCCCATTACACGTGGACTGTTATTTTATTTTATTAAGTTCACTGTTGTTGATATAGTGATACCATCATAACACACTTGTCATGAGGTGTAACTATTTTTACATCATTTTATATATATGTTTTTTATATATATATATTTCACTTTCATTTTTTGCATTTCAGTAGTGTCATGCATGTTGCACTATTGCTTATCAATTCACTTGGTTAAGTGATTTTTCATCTCACTAGGTTTTTTATGTATGTTCATTTCATATAGATCATTTATTTCACATATGCTTGTTTCAGTTCTCCATATATGTTGATAAGCTCAACTTATGTTTCAACACCAGGTCAAGGTGATTTACACTGGTTTAGTCGCGATACTGTACTGTGGATGGATTATCATTAGTCATTAATTTTAGTCTACACAGTTCATCATCATCTCACTTTACGTTGTCAGTAGTGATTTTTTGTGCTAGTGCCACTATCCATTCTCACATTTATTAGGGGTTGGATTCAGACCACATACTAAGGAAATCCCCCAGGCACGATATTTAAAGGAATTTTTATTGTTTCACTTTAAGCATTACTAAAATCACTGCTCCGGAAAAAACGTCCATTTTAAAAACATTTTTTTTCAATTGATACATGTCTCCTGGGACATGAACCAGATCCCCATACACTTTTTATGGCAAAGAACTTGCATATAAGCCTTCAGTGAGAACTTTGGATTTTGCAGGTTCAAGCCCCTTTGACTTCCTCTATTCCTGCATATGTGATCTGACAGGCATGTTTGCTGGCAATAGCGCTACTTTCCATTTGCATTAGCTCCAAGTTTCTGAGAGTTGAAGTCTTAATAGGCCTTAATTGGAGGCTATTTTCCGGGACTGCAGGATCATTTATCGGTGCTATAGTAAATGACCCCCTATATCTCTTCTCCTATGTTCAAATAAATACAACACCCTTCTCACTCAGTTCTCAGGAATGCACTTTGCCAGTAATTCAACCTCCAGTACAAAATTAATCAGTTGATTCGACTGTAAGATTTACTCCAAAAGTTTACCTTTTGTTTCATTAGACCTTTAACGAATTAACGTATCATGCCGGATTCATTCGTTATTTTCGTTATAATTTCTTTAGTATTAGTTAAAATTCGTTGTTCTTTTCTTCGGGCATTCAGATGCATCTCAATGTCTGAAAGATGCACAATTCGGCCAAATTTTGATTTGTTACAAAACAAATTGCACGTGTCTAGTGGCAATAGGGCACATCAAGGGATAAGTTCAGAGGCACAGGGCAGCAATCTAATACAGCAGTGACTTAGTCTAGAATCACAGTACTCAATCCAGGCATAGTGAGTAGCAGGCTACAAATCCGGGACAGCAAAGTCCAGGGGCACCGGGCAGAAATTTAGTACAGCAGGAACTTAGTCCAGAATCACAGGGCACAATCCAGCCACAGTGAATAGCAGGCCACAATCCAGTACAGCAAATTCCAGGGGCACAGGACAGCAATTGCTGGGAAAAGGAGGTCTGGTGGGCAGAGGTCCTTTATAGGCACATCATGGGTCCTCAGAGGGTCACAATGTCTGGACCACACAGACAGCAGTTGCAGGAAGGGCAGAGCATAGAGTAAAGTCCCAGTGTCCAGAAAGCCACACAGACAATGCAGAACTACAAGTCCCAGCAGTACAGAAAGCAAAGCACAGCCCATACAGAAATATCTGTCTCCACAATTCCATGCATCTTCTAGCCTCCTAATGAGACCTTCAGCCATTAGCTTTTCCATCCATTACTGAAGAAAACTCAGTCTCAACAGTCTGACCCTCCTTCATTGTTATCTCTGGTACTTTGAATTCAGCCACACACCTTTCAGTGATGAGATGTCTGGCTCGATCCTAAAGCAGGATACAATAATTTATGTGCCTCTTACTGAGGGCTAGGGATGAGCCGAACACCCCCCTGTTCGGTTCGCACCAGAACATGCGAACAGGAAAAAAGTTTGTTCGAACACGCGAACACCGTTACAATCTATGGGACACGAACATGAATAATCAAAAGTGCTAATTTTAAAGGCAAATATGCAAGTTATTGTCATAAAAAGTGTTTGGGGACCTGAGTCCTGCCCCAGGGGACATGGATCAATGCAAAAAAAAGTTTCAAAAATGGCAGTTTTTTCAGGAGCAGTGATTTTAATAATGTTTAAAGTCAAACAATAAAAGTGTAATATCCCTTTAAATTTCGTACCTGGTGGGTGTCTATAGTACCGTGTTTCCCCGATAGTAAGACACCCCCGATTGTAAGACGTATCGGGAGTTTCAGAGGGGTCAGCTAATATAAGCCGTACCCCGAAAGTAAGACATATGTCTTACTTTCGGGGAAACACGGGGGGATAGGAAGGTCGGGTGTGTGGGCTGGTTTCTGGTGAATGAATGACCCATGAGAGTGTGTGAGGAATGCGGGCGGTGTATGAAATCCGGGATCAGGGTTGTCCCGATACCGATACTAGTATCGGTATCGGCACCGATACCGAGCATTTGCCCAAGTACTTGTACTCGGGCAAATGCTCCCGATGCCTCCCCCGATACCTTGACTGTCAGCTGTGATCGGCGCGTAGGGGAGTTACAAGATTCTCCCCCAGCGGCTTTCACCAGCTTTAGTGACATACAGCTGTGATCGCTCACAGCTGACTGTCACTGCATCCTCCTCCATGCCCCCTCCTTTCCTCTGTCCCTCTCAGCTGTCCCCTCCGTTCTGCTCTTATCTGTCCCCTCCGTTCTGCTCTTATCTGTCCCCTCCGTTCTGCTCTTATCTGTCCCCTCCGTTCTGCTCTTATCTGTCCCCTCCGTTCTGCTCTTATCTGTCCCCTCCGTTCTCCCCCTCAGTTCTTCCATCCTCCCCCTCCTCCTTCCTTTGTGTATGGATAGAGTCAGCTGACTCTGTCCATTCACATAACTGAAACATTGTAATCTTCTGTGATTACGATGTGTCAGTTTATGAATGGAGAGAAGCTGCGGTCTTCTCTCCATTCATTGTCAGTGCAGCTGACGCTGCAGAGAAAGGGACTGGGGAATCTCTATCCTCTGTCTCTTTCTCTGTCTCAAGGGGGAGATATCAGAGGTCTGTTAAGACCCCTGATATCTTACCAAAGCCCCCCAAAAGGGCTGATTAAAAAAAAAAACAATAAAGAATAAAAGAAATATTATTGTAAAAAATAAAAATTGTAAAAAAAAAAAAAATAACACACACATACAACGTTCTCAGGTGATTGCTAACAGATCCCCGCACCCCAGGTAATTCGACAATTTTT
The DNA here is from genome assembly GCA_037952925.1 of Lithobates clamitans. Classification (NCBI taxonomy): domain Eukaryota; kingdom Metazoa; phylum Chordata; class Amphibia; order Anura; family Ranidae; genus Lithobates; species Lithobates clamitans. The sequence goes on from JBBGZY010001063.1 coordinate 206,880, forward strand.
TCCCAATATAAGACATACCCCGAAAGTAAGACATAGTGGGGCTTTTAGGGATAAAAAGAAAGTAAGACACTGTCTTACTTTCGGGGAAACACGGTATGCCTGTAAAGGGGTGCATGTTTCCTGTGTTTAGAACAGTCTAACAGCAAAATGACATTTTGAAGGAAAAAACCCATTTAAAACTACCCGCGGCTATTGCATTGCCGACAATACACATAGAAGTTCATTGATAAAAATGGCATGGGAATTCCCCAAAGGGGAACCCCGAACCAAAATGAAAAAAAAAAAAATGACGTGGGAGTCCCCCTAAATTCCATACCAGGCCCTTCAGGTCTGGTATGGATATTAAGGGGAACCCCGGCCAAAATTTTTTTTTAAAATTACGTGCCAAAAAAACAACAAAACAACGGCGTGGGGTCCCCCCAAAATTCCATACCAGACCCTTATCCGAGCACGCAACCTGGCAGGCCGCAGGAAAAGAGGGGGGACGAGAGTGCGGCCCCCCCTCCTGAACCGTACCAGGCCACCTGCCCTCAACATTGGAAGGGTGCTTTGGGGTAGCACCCCAAAACACCTTGTCCCCATGTTGATGAGGACAAGGGCCTTATCCCCACAACCCTGGCCGGTGGTTGTGGGGGTCTGCGGGCGGGGGGCTTATCGGAATCTGGAAGCCCCCTTTAACAAGGGGACCCCCAGATCCTGGTCCCCCCCTGTGCGAAATGGTAAGGGGGTACTTACCCCTACCATTTCACTAAAAAACTGTCAAAAATGTTAAAAATGACAAGAGACAGTTTTTGACAATTCCTTTATTTAAATGCTTCTTCTTTCTTCTATCTTCCTGAAGGGTCTGGTATGGAATTTAGGGGGAACCCCACATCATTTTTTTTTTAAATTTTGGCCGGGGTTCCCCTTAATATCCATACCAGACCTGAAGGGCCTGGTATGGAATTTAGGGGGACTCCCACGTCATTTTTTTTAATTTTGGTTCGGGGTTCCCCTTTGGGGAATTCCCATGCCGTTTTTATCAATGAACTTCTATGTGTATTGTCGGCAATGCAATAGCCGCGGGTAGTTTTAAATGGGTTTTTTCCTTCAAAATGTCATTTTGCTGTCAGACTGTTCTAAACACAGGAAACATGCGCTCCTTTACAGGCATACTATAGACACCCCCCAGCTACAAAATTTAAAGGGATATTACACTTTTATTGTTTGACTTTAAGCATTATTAAAATCACTGCTCCTGAAAAAACGGCCGTTTTTAAAACTTTTTTTTGCATTGATCCATGTCCCCTGGGGCAGGACCCAGGTCCCCAAACACTTTTTATGACAATAACTTGCATATTAGCCTTTAAAATTAGCACTTTGATTTCTCCCATAGACTTTTAAAGGGTGTTCCGCGGCATTCGAATTTGCCGCGAACACCCCAAATTGTTCGCTGTTCGGCGAACTTGCGAACAGCCAATGTTCAGGTCGAACATGAGTTCGACTCGAACTCAAAGCTCATCCCTACTGAGGGCAGCCTCATGTCCTAACCCCTGTGAGGACACGGGAAATCACAAACCAAATTATGCAGATAAGTTGACTTTGTTACAAGCTGCATCTAGACTAGAGACTATAAATTTCATAAAACAAAAGAAAATTACAATATTTCTGTTTCCCTTATCTAACACAAATTTGAAAAGCAGTATTTATCACACAAATGAAAAGCATTTTACATCTTGTCATTTTGTTTACATGTACATTGTGGGTTGTGGTGTTTGGTGAAGAAATGGCCAAAATTTTGATTTTTACATTAATTAATAATTATCTTACGGATAAATATGGAAAATTAAACTTAATGTGCAGGAATAGATGTCTTGGGGAAAATGTATTAATTAATTTTGATGTTACCAGGCCCATCAGGCAATTACATCCTGTAAGTAAATTTTAATTAAGCTGTGCAGTGGACAATTACTATAATGTATATTCATACTGCCATCTCAGAGTTAATCAGATAAATGATAATTACTTTAATAAATGTTCCCTATGAACAAGACTTGTTGGTATTATGATACAGAGCCCTGTGGTTCCAAATCCAAAACAGGCCATGGAGTCAATAAGTCAATGAATAGGTTTTCATTCTAGCCAGGAATTATCTCAGTTGTACCAAGACAGAACACTGCAGCATGAGAAAAAAAAAGCTGCAAATTGATTAATGATAATATTAATCAACTGAAGCAATAATTAATTGGATCATTAAATAAATGTCTTTCAAAGAAAATGCATGAGCGCCTTGGTGTTATGACAGTATTATCATTCTGCAAGCTTCATTATTTATGCTATGTTTGTTAGTTAGCGCTTGTTAACTTCCTATCACTGACTGGCTATCCTTCCATTTTTCAAAATAAATGTGTTTGTCAATCATGTTGTTGTACTTGAACAGGGACAGGCAAATTAGGATTGGTGGTTGTTGAGCATGCAAATGATAACACGTGACATCTTAATTGTTGCCTAACTTGTCAAATAAACTATTATCACGCAGTACATGCAGATGATTAGGTACATCATAGAATGTGTATCTGTCTTGCTCTATCTTTCTTTTAGAGCACTTCTGCAAACCTCAATTACACCAAATATTGATTAACTAATTTCTTGCACAGATTTCATGCAGATTTTGAAACTTTTTGTGCAAAAAGTTGCACTTGGAATTTTTTTTTTGCAATTGCTGCACAAGTCACATCTTTTAAATCCTTCAAATTAAACTATTATTTGTAGAATTAAAAATAAAGGCAGGATTCTGTGTGCCAGATATTTGGTGTACTGACAATACATTTTCTGGCTATTTGAACATTCATAAATAAATATTAAAATCGTTATGTGCGGGGGGCGTGACCGGAAGCCGACCTCAATGGACGCTTCAAAAAAGGGGATACCATCCAGTTATGTCACAAGGGTTGCCGCCATCCCTTACGTAAGGAGAAAAAAAGAAAAGAAGAAAAGAATAACCCCTCAAGAAGTAGTGGGACTTTGAAGGCAACAAAGTAATAAAAACGATTTTATTGATACAAATATACACAAATATACATTAGAAAAAATCTGCTGCAATCACATTGAATAAACAATAAGCAATAAAATAAGGAATATACTGATGTAAGAGCCGAATGTGTATTCGTGTAGTCTTCCACCTAAGCCTACGCGTTTCGGGACTGCTCATAGAGTCCCTTTATTAAGGGCAACTTGTAGGAGGATTTAACACCAAGTATATTCAGGAAAAAAGGCTCACTGTCAGAGTCTCGGGGGTAGGTACACACAAGACGCCACAAGAATCCAAAAAGGAAATAGGCAGATATCTGGCCCCTCCTTATCCACACTGGTCCCAATGTGTCGCCCCAGGAGAAAGAACTCAAGAGGGACAGTACTGTCCCGGAGGGGTCCAAAAAGCAAAGAACCAGAGGGGGGATTATCCTAGTGCTGGTTCGTGAGGGATTTGGTGATTGGATGTATGTAGGTGCCCCCAATGTGTGAGCGGGGGAGCGACAGTCCCTTAAGAGCACAAGCAGCTCTTAAGGGACAGTCACTGTCTGGCTCGGCGGCGGTGATCAGAGACTGGATAAACGGAGCCATCGAGCACACTGCAACACAGCATCACTACAGACACGATCCTGCTTGTGTAGGAAGCTGTTATCCTTTACAACTCTTGGAGCTGCTTGTGCTCTTAAAGGACCGTCGCTCCCCCGCTCACTTATTGGGGGCACCTAAATACATCCAATCACCAAATCCCTCACGAACCAGCACTAGGATAATCCCCCCTCTGGTTCTTTGCTTTTTGGACCCCTCTGGGACAGTACTGTCCCTCTTCAGTTCTTTCTCCTGGGGTGACACATTGGGACCAGTGTGGATAAGGCGGGGCCAGATATACGCCTGTTTCCTTTTTGGATTCTTGTGGCGTCTTGTGTGTACCTACCCCCGAGACTCTGACAGTGAGCCTTTTTTCCTGAATATACTTGGTGTTAAATCCTCCTACAACTTGCCCTTGATGAAGGGACTCTATGAGCAGTCCCAAAATGCGTAGGCTTAGGTGGAAGACTACACGAATACACATTCGGCTCTTACATCAGTATATTCCTTATTTTATTGCTTATTGTTTATTCAATGTGATTGCAGCAGATTTTTTCTAATGTATATTTGTGTATATTTGTATCAATAAAATCGTTTTTATTACTTTGTTGCCTTCAAAGTCCCACTACTTCTTGAGGGGTTATTCTTTTTTTCTCAATGGACGCTTGATCCTTTAGCTCCAGCAGCCCGCAGCAACAAAGGCACTATCGGGGACAAACTACAATACCCACATGGGCAGATCGTGGACCACTCAATCCTCAAAGTACAGGGGCACATCTCAACCCCCTCCGGGAACTTCCACGGACCTCCGTACCTTTTTTTTTGCAATCAGAGGGCTCTCTGACCGGAGGAGACAAGATGGCGCCGATCACACAGGCACATGGAGGATGGATGTCTCCACAGGATCAGCCGCCTCAGCTCACACACCGGCGATGCCTTACGGACTCCTCTCCAGCGGCGACAGGCCTGGTGTCCTCGGCCACACACACACGGAGCGGTGAGTCCATCCATCCTGCCCGATCCCCAGATCTGGCAGACACGTGCGCCGCAGCCATCCGAGCTGCCCGCTTCTTCATAGCACTATACCCAGTGCTCAGCGGCATTTCCAAGGCTGTTACGTGCGGCTTCGGACCCCTACCCCCAGGAACAGACAGCTCTGTCCCCAACACCCTCGGCCCTATCTCAGGACTTTCCACCATTACCAGGCCCTGCTCATCCCCCAGCAAAGCTGCATCATGCACCAGGAGAGGAAGATGGGGCACTGTGGGCCATGGCAGCGTCCTCCCCCCCACCTAAGACACAAAGACTCTCTAGATCTAGGGACCCCAGTGTCTCTAAGCAGCTGCCTTCCATCAACCCCACATGCGCAAAAAGCCAGCACCCCCCCATGCTCCTCCACAGACACTCACCATGCGAGAACCCCCCAGCTGCCACAGGCCTTGATGTGGTCTGAGCCATGGGAACCCCCAGCACCCGGGTCACACCGATCGTCTGAAGCAGGATCGCTCAGTCCACGCTCCCCGCCTCCAGCTCCAGCCTCACCAAGCCATCATTTGGACCCTATACAAGACCAACGCATGCCATCTCCGTGGCACACATATTTACAGGAGATGCCCACTAAAGAGGACTTTAAACAACTGATAGAGGATGTAAAATCAACCTGTCGCACAGAGATTCAGGTTCTTCAAACGGGGCTTAAACATCTGGCGGACAGAGTAGAAATGGCGGAAGAAGAGATCCAGGAAACCAAACTGGCAGTCCACAGAACACAACTGCAAGGAGCGGAACATCGTTCTCTCCTCAGAGACATGCAAAGACATATAGAAGACTTGGACAATAGGGGGCGCCGCAACAACATCCGAGTAAGAGGTATTCCAGAACCAGAGGGCAACGAAGACCTACAAACCACCTTACAATCTATCTTCAACAACTTATTGGGTGAACCCCCTGCGAAGCATATAGAAATGGATAGAGCTTACCGGGTCTTGCGACCCAAAGGACCTGCATCAAAACCGAGAGATGTTATCTGCAGAATTACCTCCTACCCCCTCAAAGAGTCTATCATGAGACAGGCCCGTATCGCACGTAAAATCATCTTCGATGGAGCTCAAATACAGCTGTACCGTGATATTTCTTGGATCACCCTGCAAAAGCGCAGACTTCTCCAACCTTTACTGCAAATACTACAATCCAAAGAAATCCCTTATAGATGGGGTTTCCCCTTCACTCTCACTGCAAAACAACAGGGAACATCTGCTGTACTGAGATACCCAGAAGACCTCCGAGTATTTTGCAACGCCCTGGAAATTCAACCCCACAGCTACCAGATTGGGACTTAGTAGCCATCCCTCCGACACCGCCTACAGTCTGGCAGAAAGAACCCTCCTCCAACCGGCCCCAAAATCCAGAAGCCTGCCAAGCACAGGAACTGATCAATATCACCGTTCTATTCTAGTCCGCACCTTTTTACAGGACGCGACTACACCAACATAATGATTTCTCCGTCCCGGGACTTAAAAACTTGACAAAAATACTAGTTCAGTACCCACCAAATTGCCCCTATGCCACAGTTTACACTGCTACTAAGGGCTTGCTATGATCAGGCTCCGAGAGAGTAGACGCTCAACCGTTCACCTCCTACCCCCCCTCCTGATTTTCAGTTCAGGGATTTGTATAGCTGTTTTATATTGCCTCATTGGTTGCGGATCCCCTGGTGACCCCTCCCGACCACTCCACTCGGACTGGAGGCAGACGGGCGCTTGGGATTCCGTGTACACCTAGGCCTATTGACCATTTAAAGTTTGATAATGTATGCGTTCTATTACCACTTGGTTTTACTTACTCATCTTTTTCTTCCCCAACTCTTTTCCTCCTTTTTCCCTCTTCGTAGGAATCAAGTTTACGCAGCGGTGTGGATGAAAGGTCTTGGTCCCCTCCCGGGGAGTGTCGGCTCCTGGTTCTTGACCTCAGGCCCTGGTGCACCATCACTAGGTAAGCATACACACACCCGACCACACGTATATAGATGGCAAAGTTACTATCCTTAAATGTCCATGGCCTGAATTCTAACAGAAATTGGCATCTGGCGCTGCGGGAGTTCAGACAATCAGGAGCTGATATTATATTAGTACAAGAGACACATTTCAATAAAAAAGGGCTCGTTCGCATTCGCCTCCAGATATTTTCCACAAGTATATCTTTCATCTAGTACTCAAAAAAAAGCGGGAGTGGCCATACTAATCAAAAAGGGAACCCCCTTCATCTGCGTAAACCATTACTCTGATCCCAGGGGCCACTTTGTTATTTTACAAGGACAATGGCATACACAACCTATTACGTTATGTGCTATATACGCACTGAACACTAAACAATATAATTTTCTCTCTAAAGTATACACACGCATCTTTAAGTCAGACCCCGGGATTCTAGTGGTGGGGGGAGATTTTAATCTTGTTCAATCAGCAACTGTGGATCGTCAGGTGGTGGGCCCCCGGGTATCTCCACCAGGTGTCCTCCGGGACTCTAGACTGTTTAGACAAATCTCCAGACGATATGTGCTCTTTAATGCCTGGAGGGTCCATCACCCAGGTGATCGGCAGTACACATTCTATTCCGCCCCCCCACCGCACACACTCCCGAATAGACTACTTTTTTGTTAACAATCATACACTCAAACTCACACGAACAGCCCAAATACTCCCTATCTCTTGGTCGGATCACACCCCTATTCTATTAGAGCTGGAACTAGATAACCCAACCGTAAATCCTATAACTGGAGGCTTAACACATTTCTCCTTCAACATCTCCCCTCCAAAGTTGAACTACATACCACCCTAAAACACTACTTTATAGAAAATACCACACCGGATATATCGTCAACCACCCTCTGGGAAGCCCATAAGGCGGTCCTGCGTGGTAAATGTATAGCTTTATCCTCCGCAATGAAGAAAGATTCCCTAGCTGCAAAGACAAAAACTGAACAGGATCTTAAATTGTTTGAACGTAAACTCCAAATTACCCCTTCAATACCCATCCTACGGAAGGTCATTAGCCTTCGCTCAATTTTAAAGGAATTCGCCCTAGGCCAGGTAGAAAAAGCACTGACAAGACTGAAGCAATTATTCTATGACAAGGGAAACAAAGCGCACTCCCTCTTAGCTAACAAACTACGTGACAAATTCCACATGCAGACACCACATCAGATCAAAAACACGTCGGGGCATGTAGTCTCCCACCCTACAGAGATTGCTCATGTCTTTGCAGACTTCTATAAAAACTTATATAATAACCCAGATATACCTAGCAACCCCCCTTCGCCAGACTTATCCCACAAAATGCGAGAATACTTGAAACACAGTGGAATCCCCCACTTAGCACCCTCTGACCTGTTGACATTGAACACGCAGATTACAGATGAGGAAATAGAAATGACCATTAAGTCCCTCCCATCTCATAAAGCCCCAGGACCGAACGGATTCCCATATGAATACTACAAGACGTTTCTCCCCATATTGCTTCCACATATGCGCAAAGTCTTTCATGCCTTTCTTCCCGACGCCTCCATACCTCTAGACATGCAGCGTTCTTTTATCACTTTAATTCCTAAACCGGACAAAGATCCTTCCCTCTGCGCAAGTTATAGACCCATCGCATTACTGAATTCTGACCTTAAAATCTTCACCAAATTACTCTCTAACCGCCTAAATCAGATCCTTCCCTCCTTGGTCCATAAAGATCAGGTGGGGTTCGTGCCGCTGCGACAGGCCGGTGATAATACCAGAAAGGTTATAGATCTAGTGGAGGTGGCGAATAGAGAACACCAGGCGGCCCTGCTGCTAAGTTTAGACGCAGAAAAAGCGTTTGATCGCTTGGGATGGCCTTTTCTCTTTGCCACTTTACAATTCATGGGATTTCGGGGCCCCTTTTTACAAGCTATCAGACACTTATACACCTGCCCATCATCCCAAGTCAGGACCCCCTTTGCACTATCCCAGGTATTTTCAGTGACGAATGGGACCAGACAAGGGTGCCCACTTTCGCCCCTGCTATTGGCACTTTGTGTTGAACCCCTTGCCGCATCCATCAGGAGCAATCCGGATATACGGGGAATATCGGTTAGAGGAGGGGAATTTAAAATATCCCTCTTCGCAGATGATATCATACTCATATTAACTCAACCCCACATTACTCTCCCGATTTTGCAAGCAGAACTAGATCGTTTTCGTGCTCTCTAAGGGTATAAAATAAACGCATCAAAGTCGGAGGCTCTTCCAATCAATATTCCTCCCACGGAGGTCTCGCTATTAAAATAAAAAATTTCCATTCACATGGAAAACGACTTCCCTGAAGTATCTAGGTACATTTATCACATCTAAATTCAATACTCTATACCAAGAAAACTTTCCACCACTGTTCCGATCTATAAGATCCTCACTGCTTCAATGGAAAAAACACCACATCTCCCTACTAGGTTGAATAGCCTCGATCAAAATGACTATCCTCCCGAGGCTTCTATACCTCTTCCAAACACTCCTCATACCAATCCCGACTGCCCAACTGAAAAAACTCCAATCTGACCTACTTCAATATACATGGAATTTCAAAAGACACAGGGTTCCGAGATCGGTGCTGATGGCGTCCCGCAATGAGGGGGGATTAGCATTCCCTAATATTATTAAATATCATTACGCAGCTCAATTGCGAGCAATAGCCTCATGGTATACCCACAAATCTTACAATAAATGGAGGGAAATTGAAAAATTATGGCTTGCTCCCATACATCCAAACAATTTGCTGTGGAGCACGAATGCGGACGTAGCCCCTGAACGTATGCTGGGTCCCATGTCCCATTTGAGACGGACGTGGCGCACTCTGGCTCCTAAACATGAACTCTCATCAGATAAATCGCTTCTGACCTCTTTCATCTGTAACCCCAAAGTGCCAGATAGCCTAACTTACCAAATGTCACATCCCTGGATGTCCCGGAATTTGTTCCACTTTGGGAACCTGGTGGACCCTAGGACTAGGAAACTATTGACATTCGCCAAATTACAAAACAAACATGACCTCCCCGCACAGGCATTTTATGGGTATTTACAAATTCGGCACTATGCACTTACTATAGCACCCACCCTGCAATTTTCGCCACCATCCCCGTTTGAAACCACAATCCTGGCAGGTAACAGCCAGAAGGGGCTCATATCGAGCATATACAAGATCCTAAACGTCTTTTCTGGGGATGGTCAGGGTAAACACTTATATATGGCTAAATGGGAAGGGATTCTCGGTGAGAAACTTCCTATCTCACAATGGCAGATCATATGGAATCAAACAGCAAAGAGCTCACTATGTTCTCTATACAAAGATAACTCATATAAAATCATCTTGCTGTGGTACATGACTCCAGATCTTCTCCATGCCATTTTCCCCAATAGTTCCGATAGATGCTGGAGATTAGGGATGAGCCGAACACCCCCCAACATGCGAACAGGAAAAAAGTTTGGTCGAACACGCAAACACCGTTAAAGTCTATGGGACACGAACATGAATAATCATAAGTGCTAATTTTAAAGGCTTATATGCAAGTTATTGTCATAAAAAGTGTTTGGGGACCCGGGTCCTGCTCGAGGGGACAAGGATCAATGCAAAAAAAGTTTTAAAAACGTCTGTTTTTTCAGGAGCAGTGATTTTAATAATGCTTAAAGTCAAACAATAAAAGTGTAATATCCCTTTAAATTTCGTACCTGGGGGGTGTCTATAGTATGCCTGTAAAGGGGCACATGTTTCCCGTGTTTAGAACAGTCTGACAGCAAAATGACATTTCGAAGGAAAAGTTCCATTTAAAACTACCCGCGGCTATTGCATTGCTGACAATACACATAGAAGTTCATTGATAAACATGGCATGGGAATTCAACACAGGGAAACCCCGAACCAAAATTTTAAAAAAAATGACGTGGGAGTCCCCCTAAATTCCATACCAGGCCCTTCAGGTCTGGTATGGATATTAAGGGGAACCCCGGCCAAAATGAAAAAAAAAATGATGTGGGGTTCCCCCTAAATTCCATACCAGACCCTTCAGGTCTGGTATGGATTTTAAGGGGAACCCCGCACCAAAAAAAAAAAAAAACGGCTTGAGGTCCCCCCAAAAATCCATACCAGACCCTTATCTGAGCACGCAACCTGGCAGGCCGCAGGAAAAGAGGGGGGACGAGAGAGCGCCCCCCCTCCTGAACCGTACCAGGCCACATGCCCTCAACATTGGGAGGGTGCTTTGGGGTAGCCCCCCAAAACACCTTGTCCCCATGTTGATGAGGACAAGGGCCTCATCCCCACAACCCTGGCCGGTGGTTGTGGGGGTCTGCGGGCGGGGGGCTTATCGGAATCTGGAAGCCCCCTTTAACAAGGGGACCCCCAGATCCCGGCCCCCCCTGTGTGAAATGGTAAGGGGGTACTTACCCCTACCATTTCACTAAAAAACTGTCAAAAATGTTAAAAATGACAAGAGACAGTTCTTGACAATTCCTTTATTTAAATGCTCCTTCTTTCTTCTATCTTCCTTCATCTTCTTCTTCTTCTGGTTCTTCTGGCTCTTCTGGTTCTTCCTCCGGCGTTCTCATCCAGCATCTCCTCCGCGGCGTCTTCTATCTTCTTCTCCTCGGGCCGCTCCGCACCCATGGCATGGGGGGAGGCTCCCGCTCTTCTCTTCATCTTCTTCATCATCCTCTTCTCTTCTTCCTTCTTCTCTTCTTCATTTTCTTCTCCGGGCTGCTCCGCGTCCATGCTGGCATGGAGGGAGGCTCCCGCTGTGTGACGGAGTCTCCTCGTCTGACGGTTCTTAAATAACGGGGGGCGGGGCCACTCGGTGACCCCGCCCCCCTCTGACACACGGTAACTTGACGGGACTTCCCTGTGACGTCACGGGGAATGCCACAGGGAAGTCCCGTCATGTCCTGGCCGTCAGAGGCAGCGGGATCACCGGGTGGCCCCGCCCCCCGTTATTTAAGAACCGTCAGACGAGGTGACGCCGTCACACAGTGGGAGCCTCCCTCCATGCCAGCATGGATGTGGAGTGGCCCGGAGAAGAAAATGAAGAAGAGAAGAAGAGAAGAAGGAAGAAGAGAAGAGGATGAAGAAGAAGATGAAGAGAAGAGCGGGAGCTTCCCCCATGCCATGGGTGCGGAGCGGCCCGAGGAGAAGAAGATAGAAGACGCCGTGGAGGAGATGCTGGACGAGAATGCCGGAGGAAGAACCAGAAGAGCCAGAAGAACCAGAAAAAGATGAAGGAAGATAGAAGAAAGAAGAAGCATTTAAATAAAGGAATTATCAAAAACTGTATCTTGTCATTTTTAACATTTTTGACAGTTTTTTAGTGAAATGATAGGGGTAAGTACCCCTTTACCATTTCACACGGGGGGTGGGATCTGGGGGTTCCCTTGTTAAAGGGGGCTTTCAGATTCCGATAAGCCCCCCGCCCGCAGACCCCCACAACCACCGGCCAGGGTTGTGGGGATGAGGCCCTTGTCCTCATCAACATGGGGACAAGGTGTTTTGGGGGGCTACCCCAAAGCACCCTCCTAATGTTGAGGGCATGTGGCCTGGTACGGTTCAGGAGGGGGGGCGCACTCTTGTCCCCCCCTCTTTTCCTGCGGCCTGCCAGGTTGCGTGCTCAGATAAGGGTCTGGTATGGATTTTTGGGGGGACACCACGCCGTTTTTTTTTTTTTTGGCGCGGGGTTCCCCTTAAAATCCATACCGTCTGGTATGGAATTTAGGGGGAACCCCACGTCATTTTTTAAAAAAATTTTGGCCGGGGTTCCCCTTAATATCCATACCAGACCTGAAGGGCCTGGTATGGAATTTAGGGGGACTCCCATGTCATTTTTTTTTTAAATTTTGGTTCGGGGTTTCCCTGTGTTGAATTCCCATGCCGTTTTTATCAATGAACTTCTATGTGTATTGTCAGCAATGCAATAGCCGCGGGTAGTTTTAAATGGAATTTTTCCTTTGAAATGTCATTTTGCTGTCAGACTGCTCTAAACACGGGAAACATGCGCCCCTTTACAGGCATACCATAGACACCCCCCAGGTACGAAATTTAAAGGAATATTTCACTTATTGTTTGACTTTAAGCATTATTAAAATCACTGCTCCTGAAAAAACGGCCGTTTTTAAAACTTTTTTTGCAATGATCCATGTCCCCTGGGGCACGACCCAGGTCCTCAAACACTTTTTATGACAATAACTTGCATATAAGCCTTTAAAATTAGCACTTTTGATTTCTCCCATAGACTTTTAAAGCGTGTTCTGCGGCATTCGAATTTGCCGCAAACACCCCAAATTGTTCGCTGTTCGGCGAACTTGCGAACAGCCAATGTTCGAGTCGAACATGAGTTCGACTCGAACTCGAAGCTCATCCCTACTGGAGATGCCAAGGAGCAAGGGGAACCTTCATACATATATACTGGAACTGCCCACTGTTAGCTCCTTACTGGTCCACAGTCCAACAATTACTGGCTCGCCTCCTGGACACGCAGGTCCAGGCGTCCCCAAAATTCTTCCTATTGGGCCTATCGCCACTTAAACTTCCCACTCCATATAAGAAGCTGGTACGCCACATACTAACGGCGGCTAGATGCCTTATAGCATTACACTGGAAACGTTCTTCACCCCCTTCTGCTGAGGATCTATATGCTAGAATAAAAGATATAGAGGTGATGGAGAAGATGACAGCCAGACTACAATATAGACTGGAGGCACATAACAGAGTCTGGGAGCTATGGCACCTCTGGGAGGATCCACCATGACCAGGTAATACCACCGTTAATATATCTACTATACCCCCCTCTACCTTCCTCCCACTCTGCTACCCCCTTCTACTCTCCTATACTATGTAAACCTATGACTTCTATAGTTACAGATAACTAAGTTATGGTTCTGCAACCACATTAAAGTTATAAACCTGCCAATAGATATACTAAATGACAGACGATGACATTCAATTGGCATTTTGCAAAGTTTTAATATTGGAACACAGCAATTTAATACCAGCATTGTATACAAAAAACCTGCATTTTTGTACTACTGTTACATTTACCATTTGTTAATGCATTATGTACTGCAAAAGCGAAATCATAATAAAAAAACGTTATTTGAAAAAAATAAAAATGTTATGTGCTTGTTTTTAAAAATGCTCAGGTTTGTTTCTGTTTACTGCAAGTAAGATATGTGACAAAATTTGACCACCCTTAGAAATATTCTTGATTTCTGCATGATAGCTCCCAGGGCTGCCATCAGGGGAGTATAGCCAATACAACTGTAAGGGGCCCCCGGGGTTCGAGGGGCCCGCCCGGGCCAGAAGAAGGCATTACAGGTGAAGGGGAGCCATGCACTATAGAAACGATCTTACAGCTTTTGCTGCTCTCTGTGTCATTGAGTTCAGATATCAAGCTCTTTACTGCCACCTCTAGCTACTATGTGCGGTTGCACCCCTCGTGTGAGCTGCCTTTAATGTGCTCCTCTGTGTTAGCAACATGTCAGCATTATGAAAATGAGCTGGGACTAGGTAGGAAGATTTCCTTTACAAGTACAGGCTGTGAAGGAAAGGGAAGGGGCTGTTTGTGTATGGGGAGGGGCCAGAGGCTTGTGTGTTTACAGATTTGTGTAAGTGTGGGGCTGACATATATATATATATAGGTGGGGGGCTGACATATATGTGAGGTGGGGCTGACATACATATATACAGGTGTGAGGTGGGCTGGCATATATACAGGTTGGGGGCTGACATATATACAAGTGTGAGGGGGCTGACATATACACAGGTGAGAGGGGGGCTGACATATATACAGATGTGAGGGAGGCTGGCATATATACAGGGGGGGGCTTACATTTATACAGGTGTGTGTGGGCAGTGGGGTGACATATATACAGATGTGAGGGGGCTGGCATATATACATGTGTAGGAGGGCTGACATATATACAGGTGTGTGAGGGGCTGGCATATATATATATATATAGGGGGCTGGCATATATACAGGTGTGGGGGGGCTGACAAATATATAGGTGCGTGGGGGCTGACATATATACAGCTGTGAGGAGGCTGGCTTATATACAGGTGTGGGGGGTTGACATATATACAGGTGTGAGGGGGCTGGCATATATACAAGTGGGGGGCTGACATATATACAGGTGTATGGGTGTGGGGATGACATATATACAGGTGTGAGGGGGGCTGGTATATATAGAGTATTGAGGGGGGGCTGACATATATACAGGATTGAGGGGGGCTGAGTGCGTACAGGTGAGGTGGCCGGTGTGTGGATTTGATGGGATGGCCCATGGGCAAGCCCTGGGGAATGTTGGTGGCCAGGCTCAGGGGGGCCCCAGGGTTTGAGGTCAGGACCAGGCTATTCAAGTTCCTCCACCCCAAACTCACTCATTCATGTCTTTATGGACCTTGCTTTGTGCACTGGTGGGCAGTCATGTTGGAACAGGAAGGGGCCATCCTTAAACTGTTCCACCAAAGTTGGGAGCATGAAATTGTCCGAAATGTCTTGGTATGCTGATGCCTTTAGAGTTCCCTTCATTGGAACTAACGGGCCAAGCCCCACCCCTGAAAAACAACCCCAAACCATAATCCCCTCTCCACCAAATGATTTCGACCAGTGCACAAAGCATGGTCCATAAAGACATGGATGAGCAAGTTTGGGGTGGAGGAACTTGACTGGCCTGCACAGAGTCCCGACCCCAACCTGATAGAGCACCTTTGAGATGAATTAGAGTGGAGACTACAAGCCAGGCCTTCTCATCCAACATCAGTGCCTGATCTCACTAATGCGCTTCTGGAGGTATGATCAAACATTCCCATGGACATGCTCCCAAACCTTGTGGACAGCCTTCCCAGAAGAGTTGAAGCGGTTATAGCTGCAAAGGGTGGGCCAACTCAAATATTGAACCCTACGGACTAAGACTGGGATGCCATTAAAGTTCATGTGCATGTAAAGGCAGGTGTCCCAATACTTTTGGCAATATAGTGTACTTATAAGTGTGCCAAATGAGAAGCTACTGCTGAAGGCCATAGCTCTTCAGTAGAGCTAATATCAGAACAATAGTGGGACAGGTAATTATTAGGGATGGGCTGAACACCCCCCGGTTCAAATCTTTTCAGAACATGCGAACCCCATTAAAGTCTTTGGGACACGAACATGAAAAATCAAAAGTGCTCATTTCTCATTTTAAAGACTTATATGCGGGGTCTACGGGCAGGGAGCTTATCGGAATCTGGAAGCCCCCTTTAACGAGGGGACCCCCTGATCCCACCCCCCCATGTGAATGAGTATTGGGTACATTGTACCCCTACCAATTCACCAAAAAAAGTATCAAAATGTAAAAACCACAATAGACAGTTTTTGACAATTATTAAAAAAGTGTCCCGCAATGTACATCCATCGTTAATCGTGCCACCTGATGGACCCAAAAATTAGAAAAAACTCCGCCTCCATGGGAAGCCTCCCGGCAACTGCTGTCTTTTCCCTTTGACAGCTCTTATATAGGCAGGTGAATGACCCCGCCCCATCTGACATTACATGGCATCACATGACATAAGAAGGGGCGGGGTCACCCAGTTACATCACTGGGTGGCCCCGCCCTTTCCTATATAACTGCTGTCACAGCCAAGAGACAGCAGTTGCCAGGAGGCCTCCCATCGAGGAGGGGCTTTTTTAATATTGTTCTATTTTTTGGGTCCGTGATTAAAGATCACGGTATGTCACAGTACATGTTGGCATTCATGTTGGCATTCACTCAATGAACTGTAGCTCCCCAGTGCTGGCAACCTACAGTCAATGCTTAACTGTAGGCAAGACACACTTGTCTTTTTACTCCTCACCTGGTTGCAGCCACACACACTTGACATCATCTGAACCAAATAAGTTTATCTTGGTCTCATCAGACCACAGGGCATGGTTCCAGTAATCCATGTCCTTAGTCTGCTTGTCTTCAGCAAACTGTTTGCGGGCTTCTTGTGCATCATCTTTAGAAGAGGCTTCCTGTGCGTCAGAGGGGGCGGGGTCTCCCGGGGTACGTCACTGTTTGGCCCCGCCCTCAGTTATAAAAGAACTGTCATCGCTGAAGCATCATAAGGCAGGTGCCTCCCATGGAGGCGGATCTTTTTATTTTCTTTTTCCGGTCCGTCTGTGGAACAGGAGAAAAAGATGAATGGACTTCGTGGGACATTTGTGTTTTTTTATTTTTTTAATTAAGGACTTGTCCCAAGATGTGTCTTGTGGTTTTTTAACATTTTGACACTTTTTTTGTGAAATGGTAGGGGTACAATATATCCATTACCATTTAATACAGGGGGGCCAGGATCTGGGGGTCCCCTTGTTAAAGGTGGCTTCCAGATCCTGATAATCCCCCCGCCTCACAACCACCGGGAAAGGGTTGCGGGGTTCAGGCACTTGTCCCCATCAACATGGGGACAAGGTGCTTTGGGGGGCTACCCCAAAGAACCCTCCACATGTTGAGGGCATGTGGCCGCTCTCTTGTCCCCCCTCTTTTCCTGCGGCCTGCCAGGTTGCGTGCTTGGATAAGGGTCTGGTATGGATTTTTGGGGGCACCCCACACCATTTTTTTTTATTTTGGCATGGGATTTCCCCTAAAATCCATACCAGATTTTGAGGGGGACCCCTACGCCATTTTTTAAAAAAATTTGGGCAGGGTTCCCCTTAATAACCATACCAGACCCTTCAGGTCTGGTATGGAATTTGGGGGGACCCCCACACATTTTTTTTTTAATTTTGGTTCGGGGTTCCCCTTAATATTCATACCAGACCCAAAGGGCCTGATATGGATTCTTGGGGGGACCCCATGCTGTTTTTTTCAATGACTTTTATCTGTATTGCCGAGACCTGATAATTCATTATAGCCGCGAGTAGTTTTAAATGACTTTTTTTCCTTTAGAAATGTCATTTTGTGCAGGGACTGTTCTAAACACAGGAAAAATGCACCACTTTACAGGCATACTATAGACACCCCCCAGGTACGAAATTTAAAGGAATATTTCACTTATTGTTTCACTTTAAGCATTATTAAAACCACTGCTCCCAAAAAAACGGGCATTTTAAAACTTTTTTTTGCATTGATACATGTCCCCTGGGGCAGGACCCAGGTCCCCAAACACTTTTTTTGACAATAACTTGCATAATAACCCTTAAAATTAGCACTTTTGATTTTTCACGTTTGTGTCCCATAGACTTTAACGGTATTCGCGTGTTCGAACAAATTTTTTGTCTGTTCGCATGTTCTGCTGTGAACTGAATTGGGGGGGGGGGGTGTCCGGCTCATCCCTACTTCTGGAAAGACAGCCATGCAGACCAATTTGATACAGTGTGTGGTGTATGGTCTTAGCACTGACAGGCTGACCCCCCACCCCTTCAACCTCTGCAGCAATGCTGGCAGCACTCATATGTCTATTTCCCAAAGACAACCTCTGGATATGATGCTGCGCATGTGCACTCAACTTCTTTGGTCGACCATGGCGTGGCCTGTTCTTAGTGGAGCATGTCCTGTTAAACTGCTTTATGGTCTTGGCCACCATGCTGCAGCTCAGTTTCAGGGCCTTGGCAATCTTCTTATAGCCCAGGCCATCTTTATGTAGAGCAACAATTCTTTTTTTCAGATCCTCAGAGAGTTTTTTGCCATGAGGTGCCATGTTGAACTTCCAGTGACCAGTATGAGAGAGTGAGAATGATAACACCAAATTTAACACACTTTCTCCCCATTCACACCTGAGATCTTGTAACACTAATGAGTCACATGACACAGGATAGGGAAAATGGCTAATTGGGCCTAATTTGGACATTTTCACTTAGGGGTGTACTCACTTTTGTTGCCAGTGTTTAGACATTAATGGCTGTGTGAGTTATTTTGAGGAGACAGCAAACTTACATTGTTATACAAGCTGTACACGCACTACTTTACATTGTAGCAAAGTGTAATTTCTTCAGTGTTGTCACATGAACAGATATAATAAAATATTTACAAAAATGTGAGGGGTGTACTCACTTTTGTGAGATACTGTATACTATACAGACTGCACTATATACTCTGAACTGCATTATATATACTATACGGACTGCACTATATACTCTGAACTGCAGTATATATACTATATGGACTGCACTATATACTCTGAACTGCCTTATATATAATATACGGACTGCACTATATACTCTAAAATGCAGTATATATACTACACAGACTGCACTATATACTCTGATCTGCATTATATATACACTATATGGACTGCACTATATACTCTGAACTGTAGTATATATACTATAAGGACTGCACTATAGACTCTGAACTGCCTTATTTATACTATACAGACTGGCACTATATACGCTGAACTGTATTATATATACACTGTGTTATATATGCTGCCCCACAATGTACTATATACTCCGCAGTACACTGTGCTATATACTCTGCCCTACACTGTGCTATATATTTTCTGCAGTACTCTGTGTTATATACTCTGCCCTACACTGTGCTACATACTACGTAGTACACTGTGCTATATACTCTGCCCTACACTGTACTCTATACTCTGCAGTACTGTGCTATATACTCTGCAGTACACTGTTATATACTCTGCCCTACACTGTTATATACTCTACACTACACCGCCATATATATTCTGCCTTACACTGTTATATACACTAAGCTGAGTGCCTAAGCACTAAGCAGTGCCTCCGTGGGATCGCTGCATGTAGTAGTTACACACATCACCCTGCTAGGTCAGACATTCACTTCAGACACACATTGCCATTTAATGAACAGTCCTTGTTTTTGTTGTTTTTATTTAGGGTATTTAACTTGGATGGGGAAAAGGGACATGAAATGCCCAGATAATTGATCTTGATGAATTTCTTGTATTTCTTTCTTTACTGCGCAATCATAGTTTGCTGATACAGCTAGCACGTGTTTAGGCCTTACTCTGATTAAGTCCTAACGGTTGAAAAGCAATATGAATAATACTTCTTGTGCTAGCTGCAGAACTTGATGGACTACTGGTCCCAGACAGTCCTGTGCAAATTCTGCCAACCCTCCTGGCTGCAGCAACTTAACTTCAACACTGGTGACATCACAGCCTCTCCTTCTGGCTTCACATCCACTCCTGGCATGTCTCTCCCAGATTTCTCCACTGTGTCTGTCACTCACCGAACCCGGAATGGATCCCTCTTAGTAACTTGCCCAGCAATGTTCCACGCTGTCCTCTTCCTGCTCCTGTTCCGGACACCTCTTTATGACCGTGTATGGAGAGGTTCCTTCCTAGCTCCCGAGCCCCCGACCCGAGTTCACCCCCCCCAGAAAGGGGGTTCCCTCATGGTCCACGACAGCCTAACACTCCATCACTAGTTCTTCCACCCGACAATTCCATCCACAGCAAGCTGACCATGAGTATATATAGGAGGCTTGCTCCCTGCCCCCCTCATAGTTGGGGATCAGTCAGGGGTCACAGATACACTCCATCTCACTCCAATCCTCTGCCCTGCCTCTTTTCCAGAAACCTCTAGAAACAGAGGAGGCGCATGAGAGATAAAGTACATTTGAGTCACCTACTGCTATACTCAAAACCACTCCCAGCCCCCAGATCAACCCAAGCTAACAGCTAGACCTGTCTAAAATTACCTGCACTGGCTGTAACAAAAATACAAATACAAGGTTGCTAGGTGCTACACTAGATATGGCCACTGTGTAAGCAGCCTTACATAGTGTGGGGCATGGACTTAGCCCCTGAGCCATGATTGGCCAAAGGCACCCTGCCTTTGGCCAATCATGGCTCTCACAGCAGATCGCGCTGTGATTGGCCAAAGCATGCAGGTCAGGTTCATGCTTTCCAATAAGCAGCCGTAAATGCACTGCGATCTCGCAGTGTATCACGGGTACTCACCGAGGCCGAGATGCTGGGAGTGGCTTCCCTTGCGGCTAAGCGCACTATACCCCTGGTGGTGGTACAGAGGGTATAGGGCACAGAGAGGCACGGGTTGCCTGCAGGCAGGAAGCTCTTGAGAGGAGGACTTCTGTCACGTAGAGATGAGAGCAAAGGTGGCTCTGCCCCTGGAACTGGAGAAGAAGACCTGGCTGGGGTTCTAACCCGCAAACACAACGGGAGCTGGGAGAAGTGCAGGAGATCAGGCACAGAGAACCCAGTAGTGGAGAGTCTATGGTGCAGACCGATAACAAATACTGGAGACTGGTAGATGAGGAAGTCCTTGAAACAGGCCGAGGGTCAAACACAGCAGATGGTAAGCAGAGAAATCCTGAAGGCAAGCCAGAGGTAGAGGATTGGAGATGTCAGCAGAGGAGTCCGTTTAAACAAGCCGGGGTTATACACGAGAAGGCAGGAGAATCCAGAGACAGGCAGAGGGTCAAACACTGGAAGCAGATGGTGGGGAAGTCCTTTAAACAAGCCGAGGTCAAAACGCTGGAGAGAGACAAGGTAGGTCAGGCAAATCCGGGTCAACCAGGTAAACACAAGCAGCAGGAATCAGGAACGGAACACTGGAAGCTGAAAGACAAACCAGCAATTAAACAGAGCACAAGTCAGTCCTTATATAGGCCAGAAAGGGGGCGTAACGCTGACGAACGAACGTTCGTACGCCATTATGCCGTTACGCCGTGTAGTGAACCCGTGTGTGCCGCTACTTTGCTAACGCGCATGCGCCGAAGCGCGGCTCCGCCGCGCAAACGCACAGGAACCTTCCGATGTTGACAGGCTCTTTTCTTATTGCTTCTCTGACAGTGCCCCCCCCAAAGGGCAACCTCCGGATGCCCAATCTGGCCAGTACTCCCGGATATTTCTTGTGGAATGTTTGTATTAACCGTGGAGCGTGTATATTGGAGGAGGGTTCCCAAGAATTATCCTTCTACAGTCCATTATAGCCTCAACCTCAAATTCATCTTCGCCTTCAATATTAATTGGAGGAGGTGGCAACTCCTCCCTTCCTGGGAATGAACTGGGAGTTACTGGTTTCAAAAGAGAAGTATGAAAGACAGGATGAATTCTGTAAGAGCTGGGTAAAGAGAGTTCAAAGGCCACGGGGCTCACTACTCTCTTTATCTTGAAGGGACCAATAAATTTTGGACCTAATTTGCGTGAGGGACAAGAAAGATTGAGGTTTGTTGCAGATAGCCAGACTTCATCCCCAATCTTAAAAATTGGGTTGCTCCTCCTCCCCCTGTCATAGTATTTCTTGTAGCTGTCCTGAGCCTTCTTCATAGCTTCCTGAATTATTTGAAAATTGGCTTGAATGGAATTTATTCGGTCTTGCACCGCAGGAACTGATATTTCTGAAAAAGAGTTAGGCAAAAAAGAGGGGTGAAATCCATAATTAGCCCAGAAAGGAGTTTGGTTGGTTGCTGTGTGTATGGAATTATTGTAGGCAAATTCTGCACAGGGGAGGAGTGAAACCCAGTTGTCTTGAGAGCATGAGCAGAAACAGCGCAGATATTGTTCCAGCGTTTGGTTCGTCCTCTCTGTTTGGCCATTACTTTGAGGGTGATATGCTGAGGACAGGCATACCTTGATTTCTAGGGATTTACAAAGGTTTCTCCAAAATTTTGAGGTGAACTGGACTCCTCTGTCAGACACAATGCTAACGGGTACTCCATGTATCCTAACCACTTCCTTAATGAAGATATCCGGGTATCTGAGGCAGAGGGTGTGCCTTTCATGGGTAAGAAGTGGGCCATTTTTGAAAGGCGGTCGACTACTACCAGAATGGTGGAGAACCCCTCAGCAAGTGGTAGGTCAACGATAAAGTCCATAGCCACTTCCTTCCAGGGTTGCTCTGGAATGGGTAATGGTCTTAACAGACCCCAGGCTTTCGCATTGGATCCCTTGCTGCGTTGGCAAATAATACAAGAGTTTACATAGTTCTTACAGTCCTGACTCCACCCTGGACACCAGAAGGAATGATGTATTAGTTTCGAGGTCTTTTGTACCCCGAAATGTCCTGCAAATTTGTTATCATGAAATGTTCTTAGTACCAAGGGTCTTACGTGCGCTGGAACAAATATTTTGTTTTGGGCCCATAGTAAACCATCCTGTTTCCTTAGTGTGGGTACTTCAGGGTTTAAGCATTGGCTGGAGGCCTGTTCAATGGCAGTTTTTAGATCTGGCTGGATTGAACAAAGAAAATTCTGTGAGGACAGAATAGTACCAGGTTCTGCTGTTTGAGAGGTTTCTGGGAACATCCGAGATAGGGCGTCCGCTTTCCCATTCTTGGAACCAGGCCGATAGGAAATGTGAAAGTTGAACCTGGAGAAAAACAGAGCCCAGCGGGCTTGCCGAGGTCTGAGGCATTTTGCTGTTCTAAGGTACTCCAGGTTCTTGTGATCTGTGAAGATCATAATGGGGTGAGAAGCACCCTCCAAAAGATATTTCCACTCCTCAAGAGCAAATTTGATGGCCAGTAGTTCACGCTCCCCCACGTCATAGTTCCTTTCTGGCGGGGACAGTTTCCGGGAGGCAAATGCCACAGGGTGAAGAAGGGCCTTCTGGCCTCGTCTTTAGGATAGAATTGCTCCTAAAGCGGACTCTGAGGCGTCTACTTCCAACACATAAGGAAAAGCGGGGTCTGGATGCAGTAGTACCGGGGCAGAAGTAAATAGATCCTTCAGTTTATCAAATGCTTCCTGAGTTTCTGAAGACCACTGGAATCGGCTTTGCTGGCGAGTCAATTGGGTTATGGGAGAAATGATCGATGAGAATCCTTTTATGAACCTGCGATAAAAGTTGGCAAAGCCCACAAATCGTTGGACCCCCTTTTTATCTGTAGGGGCTGGCCATTCTTGGATAGACTTCACTTTCTGAGGATCCATTGAGACCCCTTCAGTGGAGATAATGAACCCTAGGAATTGGACTACTGTTCTTTCAAATTCGCATTTCTCTCCCTTTAGGTAAAGTCCGTGCTTCCTGAGGATCGTGAGTACATTCTTCACATGGACTTGATGCTGCTCAATGGTTGTAGAGAAAATCAGAATATCGTCAGGGTAAACAATCACAAAGTCGTCTAAGTATTCACGAAAAATATCATTTACTAGGTGTTGGAATGTAGCTGGGGCATTGCACAGACCGAATGGCATCACTAGATATTCAAAATGTCCGAACCTAGACCTAAAAGCCGTTTTCCACTCATCCCCTGGGCGTATCCGAACCAAGTTGTAGGCGCCCCTTAGGTCAAGTTTAGAGAAAACTCGTGCGGTTCGAAACCGTTGGAACAGTTCTGGGATGAGGGGAAGGGGATAACGGTTCTTGATGGTGATCTTGTTGATTTCCCTGTAGTCCACACAAGGCCTTAAAGTACCATCTTTTTTTTCAACGAAGAAAATCCCTGCTCCAGCCGGAGAAGAGGAAGGACGAATGAATCCCTTTTAAAGGTTTTCGTTGATGTAGGACCGAAGAGCCTCCAACTCCTTTTCTGATAGAGGGAATATACGACCAAAAGGGATCTCGGAGCCAGGTAAGAGATCAATGGGACAGTCGTATGGTCGGTGAGGAGGCAAACTGTCAGCTTTCTTTTTGTCAAAAATGTCCATGAATTCACGGTAGGCTGCAGGGACGTGCTGAAGATGATCAGGAACTGGCTGGATAGTTAGACAGGAAGCTGTGCAGACGGAACCGGAGGTGAAGCAGTGCTGGGAGCAGTAAGCCGAAGAGAAGGAGATCTTCTTCTCACTCCAATTAATATGGCAGTCGTGAGCTTGCAACCATGGAAGTCCCAGGATGATAGGGAACATGGGGGAGCAGATGATGTCAAAGCACAGAAATTCTTGATGTCCTGACTCTGTGATGGTGAGAACGGGTTTAGTTTCTTGGGTAACAGGCCCGGAACAGGGGGATGATCCATCGGCCAGGTGGATTTGGAGACTTTGTCTTTTATTTTGCAGAGGGATGCGTAAGCTTCGGGCTAGGGATGTATTCAGGAAGCAGCTGCAGGCGCCAGAATCAATAATGGCTGGTAGCCGGATCTCCTCGCCTGCCACCTGTAGGGAGACAGGAAGGACAAGATGAGTTGAACTTGAACCATTGACTTGAAAGTTCATAGCTGTTTGTGATTGGGACTTGAATGGAGGAGAAGATTTGGATGCCGCACACCGGATGTAGTCAAAAAACTTCACTTTATTGAAAAAATGGGATCATCAAAATAACAAGACTGTCATGCAGAAAGTACAGGTAAGCTGACGTGTTTCGCACTCAGGACTGAGTGCTTACTCATAGTCCTGAGTGCGAAACGCATCAGCTTACCTGTACTTTCTGCATGACAGTGTTGTTATTTTGATGATCCCATTTTTTCAATAAAGTGAAGTTTTTTGACTACATCCGGTGTGCGGCATCCAAATCTTCTCCTCCATTCAAGCCTGCTTTGCCTAGCATTCAGCCAGCACCTGGAGCTCTTCTGCTCTGAAACTTCCACCTACACCTGGGTCAGTGTCAGCGTGAGCGGTGGAAACACTTTCTGTGATTGGGACTTACTGGGTCTTATAGGACAGTTGCGCAAAAAGTGGCCTGACCCTCCACAGTATAGGCAGAGATTGGCTTCCCGCCGGCGTTGTTTCTCATCAGGTGTAAGTGGAGCCTGGATCAGTCCCAGTTGCATTGGCTCACTCTCCAAGGTAGAGGAAAAAGGGACTGTAGGAAGAGGATGACCTGTGGGGACCTTGGGTAGCATCCATGTAGGCCGGGGAGATTGAAAACGTTCAGAACGTCGTTCCCGTAGATGTCTGTCTAGTTTTATGGCTAGCTGGATCAAATCCTCCAGGATGGAAGGAGAATCAACACGTGCTAATTCATCTTTGAGAGTCTCTGAGAGTCCCTGGCGGTACTGGTATTTGAGGGCCGCCTCGTTCCATCCAGTGTCCCCAGACCAGTTTCGAAATTCCACCGGTCTCTTTCCCTGGACTAAGGTATGTAAGATGGACTCGGCCGTGGCTGTGCATTGGGGATCATCATATAATCTTCCCATGGATTCAAAGAAGGTTTCCACAGAGTTTAGTAAAGGACTTTTCTGCTCCAGGAGGTTGTGAGCCCAGGCTTGGGGTTCTTCGGACAACAAGGAAATAATGAACCCTACTTTTACTGTCTCTGAACTGAAAGTCTTAGGTTGGAGAGCCAGGTATAACAAGCAGGCATTTTTAAATGCTCTAAACCTCTTCCGATTCCCGGAAAATCGTTCGGGTGTGGGCACCCTAGGTTCTGGGAGAGTCATAACAACTGCAGGAGCTGCGCTGGAGTGATCTTGTGAAGAGCTGGCCCCACTAGGGAATGTGGAGGTTGCATCCCCGGGGGATAAGATTAGGTGCTGGAGATGACCTTCTAGTTGTAAATAGCCATCTTGTAGCCTCTGGACTGCTTGCGTAAGGGTCGTTACCTGCTGGCATAGAGCTTCGAGAGGGGAACCCACTCTGTCGGCCTCAGACATCTGGCTGGTTTGTACTATCACGGGTACTCACCGAGGCCGAGATGCTGGGAGTGGCTTCCCTTGCGGCTAAGCGCACTATACCCCTGGTGGTGGTACAGAGGGTATAGGGCACAGAGAGGCACGGGTCGCCTGCAGGCAGGAAGCTCTTGAGAGGAGGACTTCTGTCACGTAGAGATGAGAGCAAAGGTGGCTCTGCCCCTGGAACTGGAGAAGAAGACCCGGCTGGGGTTCTAACCCGCAAACACAACGGGAGCTGGGAGAAGTGCAGGAGATCAGGCACGGAGAACCCAGTAGTGGAGAGTCTATGGTGCAGACCGATAACAAATACTGGAGACTGGTAGATGAGGAAGTCCTTGAAACAGGCCAAGGGTCAAACACAGCAGATGGTAAGCAGAGAAATCCTGAAGGCAAGCCAGAGGTAGAGGATTGGAGATGTCAGCAGGGGAGTCCGTTTAAACAAGCCGGGGTCATACACGAGAAGGCAGGAGAATCCGGAGACAGGCAGAGGGTCAAACACTGGAAGCAGATGGTGGGGAAGTCCTTTAAACAAGCCGAGGTCAAAACGCTGGAGAGAGACAAGGTAGGTCAGGCAAATCCGGGTCAAACAGGTAAACACAAGCAGCAGGAATCAGGAACGGAACACTGGAAGCTGAAAGACAAACCAGCAATTAAACAGAGCACAAGTCAGTCCTTATATAGGCCAGAAAGGGGGCGTAACGCTGACGAACGAACGTTCATACGCCATTACGCCGTTACGCCGTGTAGTGAACCCGTGTGTGCCGCTACTTTGCTAATGCGCATGCGCCGAAGCGCGGCTCCGCCGCGCAAACGCACAAACACCTTCCGATGTTGACAGGCTCTTTTCTTATTGCTTCTCTGACACAGTGCATGATGGGGCGCTCCACGTCGCTTAAATTTGCCACAAACTCCCTATATGTTTGTTATGCAAACACTAAATACTCTGAACTGTATTAAATATACACTGTGTTATATACACAGTCGGCTTGAACGTCGACTTGAACATCGGGACCATACCTAGTGAATATACACTATCTTTGTGGATGATGTATTTTTTATTTTTTAAGAAGTGGCAGAGTCATTTCAAAGCATAAAACCATTTTTTTTAAAGGTAAGATATAGTTGCAATACAAGACTTTTTAAGTTGTGTGTCATTAAGTGTTCTTGCATAGCAAGACCACTTACTGTTATTAGTGGGAATGCTTTAGCAGTCCCACTATTGTTATTCGATTTTATTTATTTTTAATAATTAGTGGGAATGCTTTAGCAGTCCCACTATTGTTATTCGATTTTATTTATTAGTGGGACTGCTTTAGCAGTCCCACTATTGTTATTAGTGGGAATGCTTTAGCAGTCCCACTATTGTTATTCGTTTTTTTATTAGTGGGACTGCTTTAGCAGTCCCACTATTGTTAATCGAATTTATTAGTGGGAATGCTTTAGCAGTCCCACTATTGTTATTCGTTTTTTTATTAGTGGGAATGCTTTAGCAGTCCCACTCTTGTTATTCGTTTTTTTATTAGTGGGAATGCTTTAGCAGTCCCACTATTGTTATTCGATTTTATTTATTATTTTTAATAATTTTAATTTTAATTTTATTCCGTACGTTTTTCGGTAATGCGTAACTTCTGCATACTTTCAGCTATTAAAACCATTCAACTATCAAAATGTTCGTCTCTTTTAGCTGAGGTGTGCTCTTTTTCAACTTTTTTTCTACCATTTATACTTTTTAAAATATTAAGCTTTTTATCACTTTTTTTTAACATTGAAGTCAATGGGAGCATGCTTGAAATCCTTAAATTCTTCTTCCGCTCCCAAAAGTTTCAGCTCCTTCATACTTTCACCTAGAGACACCAAACAAACTTTAAAATGTTCACAAAATATTCAGCTATCTGGCTATATCTTTTCAGTTTGATATCTTTTACAGTTTTTGAGAAAAAGCTTTTTGTTTAGAGGTCATTTCAGGAAATTTTAGCCATTAATCAGAGTGTACTGTGTGTGTTTTGTTGCCATGGTTACCAAAGCTTCTGTTATACACAGGGGGGGAGGTGGCTGGAGCATCTCAGCTCTGAATACAGAGCCCGGGGGAGGGGACAGACACACGATGTACTGATTTATAATAGAGGAATATGATGGGGCAGTTTTGATAGGGCAATTCTGATGGGGCAGTTTTGATGGGGCAATTATGATGGGGCAGTTTTATTGGTGGCAATTTTGATGGGGCAATTCTAATGGGGCAGTTTTGATGGCAGTATGATGGGGCAGTTTTGATGGCAGCCATTTTAGCAATTTAGCTATTCAGCATTCCCACGCATTTTCCCAAGGAAATGCATTTTCTAGTTTTTAATAATTAGTGGGAATGCTTTAGTAGTCCCACTATTGTTATTCGATTTTATTTATTTTTCTTATTATTCCGTACGTTTTTCGGTTCTGCGTAACTTCTGCATACTTTCAGCTATTAAAACCATTCAACTATTAAAATGTTCATCTCTTTTTCAACCTTTTTTCTACCATTTATACTTTTTAAAATATTAAGCTTTTTAACACTTTTTTTAACATTGAAGTCAATGGGAGCATGCTTGAAATCCTTAAATTCTTCTTCCTCTCCCAAAAGTTTCAGCTCCTTCATACTTTCACCTAGAGACACCAAACAAACTTTAAAATGTTCACAAAATATTCAGCTATCTGGCTATATCTTTTCAGTTTGATATCTTTTACAGTTTTTGAGAAAAAGCTTTTTGTTTAGAGGTAATTTCAGGAAATTTTAGCCATTAATCAGAGTGTACTGTGTTTGTTTTGTTGCCATGGTTACCAAAGCTTCTGTTATACACAGGGGGGAGGTGGCTGGAGCATCTCAGCTCTGATTACAGAGCCCGGGGGAGGGGACAGACACACCATGTACTGATTTATAATAGAGGAATATAATGGGGCAGTTTTAATAGGGCAATTCTGATGGGGCAGTTTTGATGGGGCAATTATGATGGGGCAGTTTTATTGGTGGCAATTATGATGGGTCAGTTTTGATGGTGGCAATATGATGGGGCAGTTTTGATGGTACAATTCTGATGGGGCAGGTTTGATGGTGGCAATATGATGGGGCAGTTTTGATGGGGCTATTCTGATGGGGCGGTTTTGATGGTGGCAATATGATGGGGCAGTTTTGATAGGGCAATTCTGATGGGGCAGTTTTGATGGTGGCAATATGACGGGGCAGTTTTGATGGGGCAATTCTGATGGGGCAGTTTTGATGGTGGCAATATGATGGGGCAGTTTTGATAGGGCAATTCTGATGGGGCAGTTTTGATGGGGCAATTCTGATGGGGCAGTTTTGATGGGGGCAATTCTGATGGTGGCAATATGATGGGACAATTTTGATGGAGCAATTCTGATGGGGCAGTTTTGATGGTGGCAATATGATGGGGCAGTTTTAATGGGGACAATTTTGATGGGGCAATTCTGATGGGGCAGTTTTGATGGCAGTATGATGGGGCAGTTTTGATGGTGGCCATTTTAGCAATTTAGCTATTCAGTAATTATTTTTGAAAAAAAAATTATTTTTGGAAAAAAAAAATTATTTTTGAAAAAAAAAAATTATTTTTGAAAAAAAAAATATTTTTGAAAAAAAAAAATCATTTTTGAAAAAAAAATATATATTTTTGGGAAAAAAAAATTATTTTTGAAAAAAAAAATTACTTTTGAAAAAAAAAATTACTTTTAGTTTTGGTGTGGCAATTCTGATGGGGCAGTTTTGATGGGGACAATTTTGATGGGGCAATTCTAATGGGGCAGTTTTGATGGCAATATGATGGGGCAGTTTTGATGGCGGCCATTTTAGCAATTCAGCTATTCAGCATTCCCACGCATTTTCCCCAGGAAATGCATTATCTAGTTATTAGTGGGACTGCTTTAGCAGTCCCACTATTGTTATTCGATTTTATTAGTGGGAATGCTTTAGCAGTCCCAATATTGTTATTCGTTTTTTATTTATTTTTCTTATTATTATTCCGTACGTTTTTCGGTAATGCGTAACTTCTGCATACTTTCAGCTATTAAAACCATTCAACTATCAAAATGTTCGTCTCTTTTAGCTGAGGTGTGCTCTTTTTCAACTTTTTTTCTACCATTTATACTTTTTAAAATATTAAGCTTTTTATCACTTTTTTTAACATTGAAGTCAATGGGAGCATGCTTGAAATCCTTAAATTTTTCTTCCGCTCCCAAAAGTTTCAGCTCCTTCATACTTTCACCTAGAGACACCAAACAAACTTTAAAATGTTTACAAAATATTCAGCTATCTGGCTATATCTTTTCAGTTTGATATCTTTTACAGTTTTTGAGAAAAAGCTTTTTGTTTAGAGGTCATTTTAAGAAATTTTAGCCATTAATCAGAGTGTACTGTGTGTGTTTTGTTGCCATGGTTACCAAAGCTTCTGTTATAAACAGGGGGGGAGGTGGCTGGAGCATCTCAGCTCTGATTACAGAGCCCGGGGGGAGGGGACAAAAGCTGAAAAATCAGAACATGATTTCTAAACTGCCGCCACTCCCTCATTTTCAAGCCCAAGTACACAAATCTTATATCAAAACGTTCAGCTATCCCTGCTGCCACTAAACATGTCCACGGCTAAGCCATAGTCCTGACAGTTTTCACAATATGACCATTTGTTTGCAACTCACACCGTCCATTGACATTCTTTGAAACTACACTCTAGACCCTTCAAATTTGAAGGGCAATTTCTAAACTGCGACCGTGCCTTCAATTTTAATATTTCAGAGACATACTATACATCAAAATCTAGGTCTGGGTCTTGTGATTCTCACAATATAAAGATTTTCGCTGTAGGATTTATAGTTTTTGGGAAAAAGCTTTTTGTTTAGAGGTCATTTCAGGAAATTTTAGCCATTAATCAGAGTGTACTGTGTTTGTTTTGTTGCCATGGTTACCAAAGCTTCTGTTATACACAGGGGGGGAGGTGGCTGGAGCATCTCAGCTCTGATTACAGAGCCCGGGGGAGGGGACAGACACACCATGTACTGATTTATAATAGAGGAATATGATGGGGCAGTTTTGATGGGGTAATTCTGATGGGGCAGTTTTGATGGTGGCAATATGATGGGGCAGTTTTGATGGTGGCAATATGATGGTGCAGTTTTGATGGGGCAATTCTGATGGGGCAGTTTTGATGGTGGCAATATGATGGGACAGTTTTGATGGCAATATGATGGGGGCAATTTTGCTGGGGGCCGTTTTAGCAATTCAGCATTCCCACGCATTTTCCCCAGGAAATGCATTTTCTAGTTTGTAATAATTTTATTCCGTACGTTTTTTGGTTCTGCGTAACTTCTGCATACTTTCAGCTATTAAAACCATTCAACTATTAAATTGTTCGTCTCTTTTAGCTGAGGTGTGCTTTTTTCACCTTTTTTTCTACCATTTATACTTTTTAAAATATTAACCTTTTTAACACTTTTTTTTAACATTGAAGTCAATGGGAGCATGCTTGAAATCCTTAAATTCTTCTTCCGCTCCCAAAAGTTTCAGCTCCTTCATACTTTCATCTAGAGACACCAAACAAACTTTAAAATGTTCACAAAATATTCAGCTATCTGGCTATATCTTTTCAGTTTGATATCTTTTACAGTTTTAGAGGAAAAGCTTTTTGTTTAGAGGTCATTTCAGGAAATTTTAGCCATTAATTAGAGTGTACTGTGTTTGTTTTGTTGCCATGGTTACCAAAGCTTCTGTTATACACAGGGGGGGCAGGTGGCTGGAGCATCTCAGCTCTGATTACAGAGCCCGGGGGAGGGGACAGACACATCATGTACTGATTTATAATAGAGGAATATGATGGGACAGTTTTGATGGGGTAATTCTGATGGGGCAGTTTTGATGGTGGCAATATGATGGGGCAGTTTTGATGGGGAAAATTTTGATGGGGCAATTCTAATGAGGCAGTTTTGATGGCAATATGATGGGGGCAGTTTTGATGGTGGCAATATGATGGGGCAGTTTTGATGGTGGTAATATGATGGGGCAATTCTGATGGGGCAGTTTTGATGGTGGCAATATGATGGGGCAGTTTTGATGGGGCAATTCTGATGGTGGCAATATGATGGGACAATTTTGATGGGGCAGTTTTAATGGGGACAATTTTGATGGGGCAATTCTGATGGGGCAGTTTTGATGGCAGTATGATGGGGCAGTTTTGATGGCGGCTGTTTTAGCAAATATAGCTATTCAGCATTCCGACGCATTTTCCCCAGGAAATGCATTTTCTAGTTTTAATTTTAATTTTATTCCGTACGTTTTTTGGCTCTGTGTAACTTCTGCATACTTTCAGCTATTAAAACCATTCAACTATTAAAATGTTTGTCTCTTTTAGCTGATGTGTGCTCTTTTTCAACTTTTTTTCTACCATTTATACTTTTTAAAATATTGAGCTTTTTATCACTTTTTTTAACATTGAAGTCAATGGGAGCATGCTTGAAATCCTTAAATTTTTCTTCCGCTCCCAAAAGTTTCAGCTCCTTCATACTTTCACCTAGAGACACCAAACAAACTTTAAAATGTTTACAAAATATTCAGCTATCTGGCTATATCTTTTCAGTTTGATATCTTTTACAGTTTTTGAGAAAAAGCTTTTTGTTTAGAGGTCATTTCAAGAAATTTTAGCCATTAATCAGAGTGTACTGTGTGTGTTTTGTTGCCATGGTTACCAAAGCTTCTGTTATACACAGGGGGGAGGTGGCTGGAGCATCTCAGCTCTGATTACAGAGCCCGGGGGAGGGGACAAAAGCTGAAAAATCAGAACATGATTTCTAAACTGCCGCCACTCCCTCATTTTCAAGCCCACCTACACAAATCTTATATCAAAACGTTCAGCTATCCCTGCTGACACTAAACATGTCCACGGCTAAGCCATAGTCCTGATAGTTTTCACAATATGACCATTTGTTTGCAACTCACACCGTCCATTGACATTCATTGAAACTACACTCTAGCCCCTTCAAATTTGAAGGGCAATTTCTAAACTGCGACCGTGCCTTCAATTTTAATATTTCAGAGACATACTATGTATCAAAATCTAGGTCTGGGTCTTGTGATTCTCACAATATAAAGATCTTCGCTGTAGGATGTATAGTTTTTAAAATACGGCCATTTGTTTAGAGGTCATTTCAGGAAATTTTAGCCATTAATCAGCGTGTACTGTTTGTTTTGTTGCCATGGTTACCAAAGCTTCTGTTATACACAGGGGGGAGGTGGCTGGAGCATCTCAGCTCTGATTACAGAGCCCGGGGGAGGGGACAGACACACCATGTACTGATTTATAATAGAGGAATATGATGGGACAGTTTTGATGGGGTAATTCTGATGGGGCAGTTTTGATGGTGGCAATATGATGGGGCAGTTTTGATGGGGAAAATTTTGATGGGGCAATTCTAATGAGGCAGTTTTGATGGCAATATGATGGGGGCAGTTTTGATGGTGGCAATATGATGGGGCAGTTTTGATGGTGGTAATATGATGGGGCAATTCTGATGGGGCAGTTTTGATGGTGGCAATATGATGGGGCAGTTTTGATGGGGCAATTCTGATGGTGGCAATATGATGGGACAATTTTGATGGGGCAGTTTTAATGGGGACAATTTTGATGGGGCAATTCTGATGGGGCAGTTTTGATGGCAGTATGATGGGGCAGTTTTGATGGCGGCCGTTTTAGCAAATATAGCTATTCAGCATTCCGACGCATTTTCCCCAGGAAATGCATTTTCTAGTTTTAATTTTAATTTTATTCCGTACGTTTTTTGGCTCTGTGTAACTTCTGCATACTTTCAGCTATTAAAACCATTCAACTATTAAAATGTTTGTCTCTTTTAGCTGATGTGTGCTCTTTTTCAACTTTTTTTCTACCATTTATACTTTTTAAAATATTGAGCTTTTTATCACTTTTTTTAACATTGAAGTCAATGGGAGCATGCTTGAAATCCTTAAATTTTTCTTCCGCTCCCAAAAGTTTCAGCTCCTTCATACTTTCACCTAGAGACACCAAACAAACTTTAAAATGTTTACAAAATATTCAGCTATCTGGCTATATCTTTTCAGTTTGATATCTTTTACAGTTTTTGAGAAAAAGCTTTTTGTTTAGAGGTCATTTCAAGAAATTTTAGCCATTAATCAGAGTGTACTGTGTGTGTTTTGTTGCCATGGTTACCAAAGCTTCTGTTATACACAGGGGGGAGGTGGCTGGAGCATCTCAGCTCTGATTACAGAGCCCGGGGGAGGGGACAAAAGCTGAAAAATCAGAACATGATTTCTAAACTGCCGCCACTCCCTCATTTTCAAGCCCACCTACACAAATCTTATATCAAAACGTTCAGCTATCCCTGCTGCCACTAAACATGTCCACGGCTAAGCCATAGTCCTGATAGTTTTCACAATATGACCATTTGTTTGCAACTCACACCGTCCATTGACATTCATTGAAACTACACTCTAGCCCCTTCAAATTTGAAGGGCAATTTCTAAACTGCGACCGTGCCTTCAATTTTAATATTTCAGAGACATACTATGTATCAAAATCTAGGTCTGGGTCTTGTGATTCTCACAATATAAAGATCTTCGCTGTAGGATGTATAGTTTTTAAAATACGGCCATTTGTTTAGAGGTCATTTCAGGAAATTTTAGCCATTAATCAGCGTGTACTGTTTGTTTTGTTGCCATGGTTACCAAAGCTTCTGTTATACACAGGGGGGAGGTGGCTGGAGCATCTCAGCTCTGATTACAGAGCCCGGGGGAGGGGACAGACACACCATGTACTGATTTATAATAGAGGAATATGATGGGGCAGTTTTGATGGGACAATTATGATGGGGCAGTTTTGATGGTGGCAATATGATGGGGCAGTTTTGATGGGACAATTCTGATGGGGCAGTTTTGATGGTGGCAATATGATGGGGCAGTTTTGATGGGGACAATTTTAATGGAGCAGTTTTAAAGGTGGCAATATGATGGGGCAGTTTTGATGGGGCAGTTTTGATGGTGGCAATATGATGGGACAATTTTGATGGAGCAATTCTGATGGGGCAGTTTTGATGGGGACAATTTTGATGGGGAAATTCTGATGGGGCAGTTTTGATGGCAGTATGATGGGGCAGTTTTGATGGCAGTATGATGGGGCAGTTTTGATGGCGGCCATTTTAGCTATTCAGCATTCCCACGCATTTTCCCCAGGAAATGCATTTTCTAGTTTATTTTTAATCTTCTTAATTTTAATTTTAATTTTATTCCGTACGTTTTTCGGTAATGCGTAACTTCTGCATACTTTCAGCTATTAAAACCATTCAACTATCAAAATGTTCGTCTCTTTTAGCTGAGGTGTGCTCTTTTTCAACTTTTTTTCTACCATTTATACTTTTTAAAATATTAAGCTTTTTATCACTTTTTTTAACATTGAAGTCAATGGGAGCATGCTTGAAATCCTTACATTTTTCTTCCGCTCCCAAAAGTTTCAGCTCCTTCATACTTTCACCTAGAGACACCAAACAAACTTTAAAATGTTCACAAAATACTCAGCTATCTGGCTATATCTTTTCAGTTTGATATCTTTTACAGTTTTTGAGAAAAAGCTTTTTGTTTAGAGGTCATTTCAAGAAATTTTAGCCATTAATCAGAGTGTACTGTGTGTGTTTTGTTGCCATGGTTACCAAAGCTTCTGTTATACACAGGGGGGGAGGTGGCTGGAGCATCTCAGCTCTGATTAGAGCCCGGGGGAGGGGACAAAAGCTGGAAAATCAGAACATGATTTCTAAACCGCCGCCACTCCCTCATTTTCAAGCCCACCTACACAAATCTTATATCAAAACGTTCAGCTATCCCTGCTGCCACTAAACATGTCCACGGCTAAGCCATAGTCCTGATAGTTTTCACAATATGACCATTTGTTTGCAACTCACACCGTCCATTGACATTCATTGAAACTACACTCTAGCCCCTTCAAATTTGAAGGGCAATTTCTAAACTGCGACCGTGCCTTCAATTTTAATATTTCAGAGACATACTATGTATCAAAATCTAGGTCTGGGTCTTGTGATTCTCACAATATAAAGATCTTCGCTGTAGGATGTATAGTTTTTAAAATACGGCCATTTGTTTAGAGGTAATTTCAGGAAATTTTAGCCATTAATCAGAGTGTACTGTTAGTGTTTGTTTTGTTGCCATGGTTACCAAAGCTTCTGTTATACACAGGGGGGGAGGTGGCTGGAGCATCTCAGCTCTGATTACAGAGCCCGGGGGAGGGGACAGACACACCATGTACTGATTTATAATAGAGAAATATGATGGGGCAGTTTTGATGGGGTAATTCTGATGGGGCAGTTTTGATGGTGGCAAAATGATGGGGTAGTTTTGATGGTGGCAATATGATGGGGCAGTTTTGATGGTGGCAATATGATGGGGCTGTTTTGATGGTGGCAATATGATGGTGCAGTTTTGATGGGGCAATTCTGATGGGGCAGTTTTGATGGTGGCAATATGATGGGACAGTTTTGATGGCACTATGATGGGGGCAATTTTGTTGGGGGCCGTTTTAGCAATTCAGCATTCCCACGCATTTTCCCCAGGAAATGCATTTTCTAGTTTATTTTTAAACTTAATTAGTGGGACTGCTTTAGCAGTCCCACTATTGTTATTCGATTTTATTTATTTTTCTTAATTTTCCGTACGTTTTTCGGTTCTGCGTAACTTCTGCATACTTTCAGCTATTACAACCATTCAACTATTAAAATGTTCGTCTCTTTTAGCTGAGGTGTGCTCGTTTTCAACTTTTTTTCTACCATTTATACTTTTTAAAATATTAAGCTTTTTAACACTTTTTTTTAACATTGAAGTCAATGGGAGCATGCTTGAAATCCTTAAATTCTTCTTCCGCTCCGAAAAGTTTCAACTCCTTCATACTTTTACCTAGAGACACCAAACAAACTTTAAAATGTTCACAAAATATTCAGCTATCTGGCTATATCTTTTCAGTTTGATATCTTTTACAGTTTTTGAGAAAAAGCTTTTTGTTTAGAGGTCATTTCAGGAAATTTTAGCCATTAATCAGAGTGTACTGTGTATGTTTTGTTGCCATGGTTACCAAAGCTTCTGTTATACACAGGGGGGGAGGTGGCTGGAGCATCTCAGCTCTGATTACAGAGCCCTAGGGAGGGGACAAAAGCTGAAAAATCAGAACATGATTTCTAAACTGCCGCCACTCCCTCATTTTCAAGCCCACCTACACAAATCTTATATCAAAACGTTCAGCTATCCCTGCTGCCACTAAACATGTCCACGGCTAAGCCAAAGTCCTGATAGTTTTCACAATATGACCATTTGTTTGCAACTCACACCATCCATTGACATTCATTGAAACTACACTCTAGCCCCTTCAAATTTGAAGGGCAATTTCTAAACTGCGACCGTGCCTTCAATTTTAATATTTCAGAGACATACTATACATCAAAATCTAGGTCTGGGTCTTGTGATTCTCACAATATAAAGATCTTTGCTGTAGGATTTATAGTTTTTGGGAAAAAGCTTTTTGTTTAGAGGTCATTTCAGAAAAATTTTAGCCATTAATTAGCATGTACTGTGTTTGTTTTGTTGCCATGGTTACCAAAGCTTCTGTTATACACAGGGGGGGAGGTGGCTGGAACATCACAGCTCTGATTACAGAGCCCGGGTGAGGGGACAGACACACCATGTACTGATTTATAATAGAAGAATATGATGGGGCAGTTTTGATGGGGTAATTCTGATGGGGCAATTTTGATGGTGGCAATATGATGAGGCAGTTTTGATGGTGGCAATATGATTGGGCTGTTTTGATAGGGCAATTCTGATGGGGCAGTTTTGATGGTGGCAATATGATGGTGCAGTTTTGATGAGGCAATTCTGATGGGGCAGTTTTGATAGTGGCAATATGATGGGACAGTTTTGATGGCAATATGATGGGGGCAATTTTGCTGGGGGCCGTTTTAGCAATTCAGCATTCCCACGCATTTTCCCCAGGAAATGCATTTTCTAGTTTGTAATAATTTTATTCCGTACGTTTTTTGGTTCTGCGTAACTTCTGCATACTTTCAGCTATTAAAACCATTCAACTATTAAATTGTTCGTCTCTTTTAGCTGAGGTGTGCTTTTTTCACCTTTTTTTCTACCATTTATACTTTTTAAAATATTAACCTTTTTAACACTTTTTTTTAACATTGAAGTCAATGGGAGCATGCTTGAAATCCTTAAATTCTTCTTCCGCTCCCAAAAGTTTCAGCTCCTTCATACTTTCATCTAGAGACACCAAACAAACTTTAAAATGTTCACAAAATATTCAGCTATCTGGCTATATCTTTTCAGTTTGATATCTTTTACAGTTTTAGAGGAAAAGCTTTTTGTTTAGAGGTCATTTCAGGAAATTTTAGCCATTAATTAGAGTGTACTGTGTTTGTTTTGTTGCCATGGTTACCAAAGCTTCTGTTATACACAGGGGGGGCAGGTGGCTGGAGCATCTCAGCTCTGATTACAGAGCCCGGGGGAGGGGACAGACACATCATGTACTGATTTATAATAGAGGAATATGATGGGACAGTTTTGATGGGGTAATTCTGATGGGGCAGTTTTGATGGTGGCAATATGATGGGGCAGTTTTGATGGGGAAAATTTTGATGGGGCAATTCTAATGAGGCAGTTTTGATGGCAATATGATGGGGGCAGTTTTGATGGTGGCAATATGATGGGGCAGTTTTGATGGTGGTAATATGATGGGGCAATTCTGATGGGGCAGTTTTGATGGTGGCAATATGATGGGGCAGTTTTGATGGGGCAATTCTGATGGTGGCAATATGATGGGACAATTTTGATGGGGCAGTTTTAATGGGGACAATTTTGATGGGGCAATTCTGATGGGGCAGTTTTGATGGCAGTATGATGGGGCAGTTTTGATGGCGGCCGTTTTAGCAAATATAGCTATTCAGCATTCCGACGCATTTTCCCCAGGAAATGCATTTTCTAGTTTTAATTTTAATTTTATTCCGTACGTTTTTTGGCTCTGTGTAACTTCTGCATACTTTCAGCTATTAAAACCATTCAACTATTAAAATGTTTGTCTCTTTTAGCTGATGTGTGCTCTTTTTCAACTTTTTTTCTACCATTTATACTTTTTAAAATATTAAGCTTTTTATCACTTTTTTTTAACATTGAAGTCAATGGGAGCATGCTTGAAATCCTTAAACTCTTCTTCCGCTCCCAAAAGTTTCAGCTCCTTCATACTTTCACCTAGAGATACCAAACAAACTTTAAAATGTTCACAAAATATTCAGCTATCTGGCTATATCTTTTCAGTTTGATATCTTTTACAGTTTTTGAGAAAAAGCTTTTTGTTTAGAGGTCATTTCAGGAATATATACACAGGGGGGGGAGGTGGCTGGAGCATCTCAGCTCTGAATACAGAGCCCGGGGGAGGGGACAGACACACGATGTACTGATTTATAATAGAGGAATATGATGGGG
Source organism: Lithobates clamitans (assembly GCA_037952925.1). Lineage (NCBI taxonomy): Eukaryota > Metazoa > Chordata > Amphibia > Anura > Ranidae > Lithobates > Lithobates clamitans. The sequence goes on from JBBGZY010001063.1 coordinate 246,517, forward strand.
CAGTTTTGATAGGGCAATTCTGATGGGGCAGTTTTGATGGGTCAATTATGATGGGGCAGTTTTATTGGTGGCAATTATGATGGGTCAGTTTTATTGGTGGCAATTATGATGGGTCAGTTTTGATGGTGGCAATATGATGGGGCAGTTTTGATGGGACAATTCTGATGGGGCAGTTTTGATGGTGGCAATATGATGGGCAGTTTTGATAGGGCAATTCTGATGGGGCAGTTTTCATGGTGGCAATATGATGGGGCAGTTTTGATGGGGCAATTCTGATGGGGCAGTTTTGATGGTGGCAATATGATGAGGCAGTTTTAATGGGGACAATTTTGATGGGGCAATTCTGATGTGGCAGTTTTGATGGCAGTATGATGGGGCAGTTTTGATGGCGGCCATTTTAGCAATTTAGCTATTCAGCATTCCCACGCATTTTCCCCAGGAAATGCATTTTCTAGACAATTCTGATGGGGCAGTTTTGATGGTGGCAATATGATGGGGCATTTTTGATGGGGCAATTCTGATGGGGCAGTTTTGATGGTGGCAATATGATGGGGCAGTTTTGATGGGGACAATTTTAATGGAGCAGTTTTAAAAGTGGCAATATGATGGGGCAGTTTTGATGGGGGCAGTTTTGATTGGGGGCAGTTTTGATGGTGGCAATATGATGGGGCAGTTTTGATGGGGCAATTCTGATAGGGCAGTTTTGATGGTGGCAATATGATGGGGCAGTTTTAATGGGGACAATTTTGATGGGGCAATTCTGATGGGGCAGTTTTGATGGCAGTATGATGGGGCAGTTTTGATGGCGACCATTTTAGCAATTTAGCTATTCAGCATTCCCACGCATTTTCCCCAGGAAATGCATTTTCTAGACAATTCTGATGGGGCAGTTTTGATGGTGGCAATATGATGGGGCATTTTTGATGGGGCAATTCTGATGGGGCAGTTTTGATGGTGGCAATATGATGGGGCAGTTTTGATGGGGACAATTTTAATGGAGCAGTTTTAAAAGTGGCAATATGATGGGGCAGTTTTGATGGGGGCAGTTTTGATTGGGGGCAGTTTTGATGGTGGCAATATGATGGGGCAGTTTTGATGGGGCAATTCTGATAGGGCAGTTTTGATGGTGGCAATATGATGGGGCAGTTTTAATGGGGACAATTTTGATGGGGCAATTCTGATGGGGCAGTTTTGATGGCAGTATGATGGGGCAGTTTTGATGGCGACCATTTTAGCAATTTAGCTATTCAGCATTCCCACGCATTTTCCCCAGGAAATGCATTTTCTAGACAATTCTGATGGGGCAGTTTTGATGGTGGCAATATGATGGGGCAATTCTGATGGGGCAGTTTTGATGGTGGCAATATGATGGGGCAGTTTTGATGGGGACAATTTTAATGGAGCAGTTTTAAAAGTGGCAATATGATGGGGCAGTTTTGATGGGGGCAGTTTTGATTGGGGGCAGTTTTGATGGTGGCAATATGATGGGGCAGTTTTGATGGTGGTAATATGATGGGGCAATTCTGATGGGGCAGTTTTGATGGTGGTAATATGATGGGGCAGTTTTGATGGGGCAATTCTGATGGTGGCAATATGATGGGACAATTTTGATGGAGCAATTCTGATGGGGCAGTTTTGATGGTGGCAATATGATGGGGCAGTTTTGATGGTGGCAATATGATGGGGCAGTTTTGATGGCAGTATGATGGGGCAGTTTTGATGGCGGCCGTTTTAGCACTTTACTTATTCAGCATTCCCACGCATTTTCCCCAGGAAATGCATTTTCTAGTTTTAATTTTAATTTTATTCCGTACGTTTTTTGGTTCTCCGTAACTTCTGCATACTTTCAGCTATTAAAACCATTCAACTATCAAAATGTTTGTCCCTTTTAGCTGATGTGTGCTATTTTTCAACTTTTTTTCTACCATTTATACTTTTTAAAATATTAAGCTTTTTATCACTTTTTTAACATTGAAGTCAATGGGAGCATGCTTCAGAAACTTAAAATCGTCTTCCACTCCCAAAAGTTTCAGCTCCTTCATACTTTCACCTACAGACGCCAAACAAACTTTAAAATGTTCACAAAATATTCAGATATCTGGCTATATCTTTTCAGTTTGATATCTTTTACAGTTTTTGAGAAAAAGCTTTTTGTTTAGAGGTCATTTCAGGAAATTTTAGCCATTAATCAGAGTGTACTGTGTTTGTTTTGTTGCCATGGTTACCAAAGCTTCTGTTATACACAGGGGGGGAGGTGGCTGGAGCATCTCAGCTCTGATTACAGAGCCCGGGGGAGGGGACAGACACACCATGTACTGATATATAATAGAGGAATATGATGGGGCATTTTTGATGGGGCAATTATGATGGGGCAATTATGATGGGGCAGTTTTGATGGTGGCAATATGATGGGGCAGTTTTGATGGGACAATTCTGATGGGGCAGTTTTGATGGTGGCAATATGATGGGGCAGTTTTGATGGTGGCAATATGATGGGGCAGTTTTGATGGTGGCAATATGATGGGGCAGTTTTAATGGGGACAATTTTGATGGGGCAATTCTGATGGGGCAGTTTTGATGGCAGTATGATGGGGCAGTTTTGATGGCGACCATTTTAGCAATTTAGCTATTCAGCATTCCCACGCATTTTCCCCAGGAAATGCATTTTCTAGACAATTCTGATGGGGCAGTTTTGATGGTGGCAATATGATGGGGCATTTTTGATGGGGCAATTCTGATGGGGCAGTTTTGATGGTGGCAATATGATGGGGCAGTTTTGATGGGGACAATTTTAATGGAGCAGTTTTAAAAGTGGCAATATGATGGGGCAGTTTTGATGGGGGCAGTTTTGATTGGGGGCAGTTTTGATGGTGGCAATATGATGGGGCAGTTTTGATGGGGCAATTCTGATAGGGCAGTTTTGATGGTGGCAATATGATGGGGCAGTTTTAATGGGGACAATTTTGATGGGGCAATTCTGATGGGGCAGTTTTGATGGCAGTATGATGAGGCAGTTTTGATGGCGACCATTTTAGCAATTTAGCTATTCAGCATTCCCACGCATTTTCCCCAGGAAATGCATTTTCTAGACAATTCTGATGGGGCAGTTTTGATGGTGTCAATATGATGGGCAGTTTTGATAGGGCAATTCTGATGGGGCAGTTTTCATGGTGGCAATATGATGGGGCAGTTTTGATGGGGCAATTCTGATGGGGCAGTTTTGATGGTGGCAATATGATGGGGCAGTTTTGATGGGGACAATTTTAATGGAGCAGTTTTAAAGGTGGCAATATGATGGGGCAGTTTTGATGGGGGCAGTTTTGATGGTGGCAATATGATGGGGCAGTTTTGATGGTGGCAATATGATGGGGCAGGTTTAATGGGGACAATTTTGATGGGGCAATTCTGATGGGGCAGTTTTGATGGCAGTATGATGGGGCAGTTTTGATGGCGACCATTTTAGCAATTTAGCTATTCAGCATTCCCACGCATTTTCCCTAGGAAATGCATTTTCTAGTTTTAATTTTAATTTTATTCCGTACGCTTTTTGGTTCTGCGTAACTTCTGCATACTTTCAGCTATTAAAACCAGTCAACTATCAAAATGTTCGTCTCTTTTAGCTGATGTGTGCTCTTTTTCAACTTTTTTTCTACCATTTATACTTTTTAAAATATTAAGCTTTTTATCACTTTTTTTTAACATTGAAGTCAATGGGAGCATGCTTCAGAAACTTAAAATCTTCTTCCGCTCCCAAAAGTTTCAGCTCCTTCATACTTTCACCTACAGACGCCAAACAAACTTTAAAATGTTCACAAAATATTCAGCTATCTGGCTATATCTTTTCAGTTTGATATCTTTTACAGTTTTTGAGAAAAAGCTTTTTGTTTAGAGGTCATTTCAAGAAATTTTAGCCATTAATCAGAGTGTACTGTGTGTGTTTTGTTGCCATGGTTACCAAAGCTTCTGTTATACACAGGGGGGGAGGTGGCTGGAGCATCTCAGCTCTTATTACAGAGCCCGGGGGAGGGGACAGACACACCATGTACTGATTTATAATAGAGAAATATGATGGGGCAGTTTTGATAGGGCAATTCTGATGGGGCAGTTTTGATGGTGGCAATTATGATGGGGCAGTTTTGATGGTGACAATATGATGGGGCAGTTTTGATGGTGGCAATATGATGGGGCAGTTTTGATAGGGCAATTCTGATGGGGCAGTTTTGATGGTGGCAATATGATGGGGCAGTTTTGATGGGGCAATTCTGATGGGGCAGTTTTAATGGGGCAATTCTGATGGGGCAGTTTTGATGGGGCAATTCTGATGGGGCAGTTTTGATGGTGGCAATATGATGGGGCAGTTTTGATGGGGCAATTCTGATGGGGCAGTTTTGATGGTGGCAATATGATGGGGCAGTTTTGATGGGGACAATTTTGATGGGGACAATTTTGATGGGGACAATTTTGATGGGGCAATTCTAATGGGGCAGTTTTGATGGCAATATGATGGGGCAGTTTTGATGGTGGCAATATGATGGGGCAGTTTTGATGGTGGTAATATGATGGGGCAATTCTGATGGGGCAGTTTTGATGGTGGCAATATGATGGGGCAGTTTTGATGGGGCAATTCTGATGGTGGCAATATGATGGGACAATTTTGATGGAGCAATTCTGATGGGGCAGTTTTGATGGTGGCAATATGATGGGGCAGTTTTGATGGTGGCAATATGATGGGGCAGTTTTGATGGCAGTATGATGGGGCAGTTTTGATGGCGGCCGTTTTAGCACTTTACTTATTCAGCATTCCCACGCATTTTCCCCAGGAAATGCATTTTCTAGTTTTAATTTTAATTTTATTCCGTACGTTTTTTGGTTCTCCGTAACTTCTGCATACTTTCAGCTATTAAAACCATTCAACTATCAAAATGTTTGTCCCTTTTAGCTGATGTGTGCTATTTTTCAACTTTTTTTCTACCATTTATACTTTTTAAAATATTAAGCTTTTTATCACTTTTTTAACATTGAAGTCAATGGGAGCATGCTTCAGAAACTTAAAATCGTCTTCCACTCCCAAAAGTTTCAGCTCCTTCATACTTTCACCTACAGACGCCAAACAAACTTTAAAATGTTCACAAAATATTCAGATATCTGGCTATATCTTTTCAGTTTGATATCTTTTACAGTTTTTGAGAAAAAGCTTTTTGTTTAGAGGTCATTTCAGGAAATTTTAGCCATTAATCAGAGTGTACTGTGTTTGTTTTGTTGCCATGGTTACCAAAGCTTCTGTTATACACAGGGGGGGAGGTGGCTGGAGCATCTCAGCTCTGATTACAGAGCCCGGGGGAGGGGACAGACACACCATGTACTGATATATAATAGAGGAATATGATGGGGCATTTTTGATGGGGCAATTATGATGGGGCAATTATGATGGGGCAGTTTTGATGGTGGCAATATGATGGGGCAGTTTTGATGGGACAATTCTGATGGGGCAGTTTTGATGGTGGCAATATGATGGGGCAGTTTTGATGGTGGCAATATGATGGGGCAGTTTTGATGGTGGCAATATGATGGGGCAGTTTTAATGGGGACAATTTTGATGGGGCAATTCTGATGGGGCAGTTTTGATGGCAGTATGATGGGGCAGTTTTGATGGCGACCATTTTAGCAATTTAGCTATTCAGCATTCCCACGCATTTTCCCCAGGAAATGCATTTTCTAGACAATTCTGATGGGGCAGTTTTGATGGTGGCAATATGATGGGGCATTTTTGATGGGGCAATTCTGATGGGGCAGTTTTGATGGTGGCAATATGATGGGGCAGTTTTGATGGGGACAATTTTAATGGAGCAGTTTTAAAAGTGGCAATATGATGGGGCAGTTTTGATGGGGGCAGTTTTGATTGGGGGCAGTTTTGATGGTGGCAATATGATGGGGCAGTTTTGATGGGGCAATTCTGATAGGGCAGTTTTGATGGTGGCAATATGATGGGGCAGTTTTAATGGGGACAATTTTGATGGGGCAATTCTGATGGGGCAGTTTTGATGGCAGTATGATGGGGCAGTTTTGATGGCGACCATTTTAGCAATTTAGCTATTCAGCATTCCCACGCATTTTCCCCAGGAAATGCATTTTCTAGACAATTCTGATGGGGCAGTTTTGATGGTGTCAATATGATGGGCAGTTTTGATAGGGCAATTCTGATGGGGCAGTTTTCATGGTGGCAATATGATGGGGCAGTTTTGATGGGGCAATTCTGATGGGGCAGTTTTGATGGTGGCAATATGATGGGGCAGTTTTGATGGGGACAATTTTAATGGAGCAGTTTTAAAGGTGGCAATATGATGGGGCAGTTTTGATGGGGGCAGTTTTGATGGTGGCAATATGATGGGGCAGTTTTGATGGTGGCAATATGATGGGGCAGTTTTAATGGGGACAATTTTGATGGGGCAATTCTGATGGGGCAGTTTTGATGGCAGTATGATGGGGCAGTTTTGATGGCGACCATTTTAGCAATTTAGCTATTCAGCATTCCCACGCATTTTCCCTAGGAAATGCATTTTCTAGTTTTAATTTTAATTTTATTCCGTACGCTTTTTTGGTTCTGCGTAACTTCTGCATACTTTCAGCTATTAAAACCAGTCAACTATCAAAATGTTCGTCTCTTTTAGCTGATGTGTGCTCTTTTTCAACTTTTTTTCTACCATTTATACTTTTTAAAATATTAAGCTTTTTATCACTTTTTTTTAACATTGAAGTCAATGGGAGCATGCTTCAGAAACTTAAAATCTTCTTCCGCTCCCAAAAGTTTCAGCTCCTTCATACTTTCACCTACAGACGCCAAACAAACTTTAAAATGTTCACAAAATATTCAGCTATCTGGCTATATCTTTTCAGTTTGATATCTTTTACAGTTTTTGAGAAAAAGCTTTTTGTTTAGAGGTCATTTCAAGAAATTTTAGCCATTAATCAGAGTGTACTGTGTGTGTTTTGTTGCCATGGTTACCAAAGCTTCTGTTATACACAGGGGGGGAGGTGGCTGGAGCATCTCAGCTCTTATTACAGAGCCCGGGGGAGGGGACAGACACACCATGTACTGATTTATAATAGAGAAATATGATGGGGCAGTTTTGATAGGGCAATTCTGATGGGGCAGTTTTGATGGGGCAATTATGATGGGGCAGTTTTGATGGTGACAATATGATGGGGCAGTTTTGATGGTGGCAATATGATGGGGCAGTTTTGATAGGGCAATTCTGATGGGGCAGTTTTGATGGTGGCAATATGATGGGGCAGTTTTGATGGGGCAATTCTGATGGGGCAGTTTTAATGGGGCAATTCTGATGGGGCAGTTTTGATGGGGCAATTCTGATGGGGCAGTTTTGATGGTGGCAATATGATGGGGCAGTTTTGATGGGGCAATTCTGATGGGGCAGTTTTGATGGTGGCAATATGATGGGGCAGTTTTGATGGGGACAATTTTGATGGGGACAATTTTGATGGGGACAATTTTGATGGGGCAATTCTAATGGGGCAGTTTTGATGGCAATATGATGGGGCAGTTTTGATGGTGGCAATATGATGGGGCAGTTTTGATGGGGCAATTCTGATGGTGGCAATATGATGGGACAATTTTGATGGAGCAATTCTGATGGGGCAGTTTTGATGGTGGCAATATGATGGGGCAGTTTTGATGGTGGCAATATGATGGGGCAGTTTTGATGGCAGTATGATGGGGCAGTTTTGATGGCGGCCGTTTTAGCACTTTACTTATTCAGCATTCCCACGCATTTTCCCCAGGAAATGCATTTTCTAGTTTTAATTTTAATTTTATTCCGTACGTTTTTTGGTTCTCCGTAACTTCTGCATACTTTCAGCTATTAAAACCATTCAACTATCAAAATGTTTGTCCCTTTTAGCTGATGTGTGCTATTTTTCAACTTTTTTTCTACCATTTATACTTTTTAAAATATTAAGCTTTTTATCACTTTTTTAACATTGAAGTCAATGGGAGCATGCTTCAGAAACTTAAAATCGTCTTCCACTCCCAAAAGTTTCAGCTCCTTCATACTTTCACCTACAGACGCCAAACAAACTTTAAAATGTTCACAAAATATTCAGATATCTGGCTATATCTTTTCAGTTTGATATCTTTTACAGTTTTTGAGAAAAAGCTTTTTGTTTAGAGGTCATTTCAGGAAATTTTAGCCATTAATCAGAGTGTACTGTGTTTGTTTTGTTGCCATGGTTACCAAAGCTTCTGTTATACACAGGGGGGGAGGTGGCTGGAGCATCTCAGCTCTGATTACAGAGCCCGGGGGAGGGGACAGACACACCATGTACTGATATATAATAGAGGAATATGATGGGGCATTTTTGATGGGGCAATTATGATGGGGCAATTATGATGGGGCAGTTTTGATGGTGGCAATATGATGGGGCAGTTTTGATGGGACAATTCTGATGGGGCAGTTTTGATGGTGGCAATATGATGGGGCAGTTTTGATGGTGGCAATATGATGGGGCAGTTTTGATGGTGGCAATATGATGGGGCAGTTTTAATGGGGACAATTTTGATGGGGCAATTCTGATGGGGCAGTTTTGATGGCAGTATGATGGGGCAGTTTTGATGGCGACCATTTTAGCAATTTAGCTATTCAGCATTCCCACGCATTTTCCCCAGGAAATGCATTTTCTAGACAATTCTGATGGGGCAGTTTTGATGGTGGCAATATGATGGGGCATTTTTGATGGGGCAATTCTGATGGGGCAGTTTTGATGGTGGCAATATGATGGGGCAGTTTTGATGGGGACAATTTTAATGGAGCAGTTTTAAAAGTGGCAATATGATGGGGCAGTTTTGATGGGGGCAGTTTTGATTGGGGGCAGTTTTGATGGTGGCAATATGATGGGGCAGTTTTGATGGGGCAATTCTGATAGGGCAGTTTTGATGGTGGCAATATGATGGGGCAGTTTTAATGGGGACAATTTTGATGGGGCAATTCTGATGGGGCAGTTTTGATGGCAGTATGATGGGGCAGTTTTGATGGCGACCATTTTAGCAATTTAGCTATTCAGCATTCCCACGCATTTTCCCCAGGAAATGCATTTTCTAGACAATTCTGATGGGGCAGTTTTGATGGTGTCAATATGATGGGCAGTTTTGATAGGGCAATTCTGATGGGGCAGTTTTCATGGTGGCAATATGATGGGGCAGTTTTCATGGGGCAATTCTGATGGGGCAGTTTTGATGGTGGCAATATGATGGGGCAGTTTTGATGGGGACAATTTTAATGGAGCAGTTTTAAAGGTGGCAATATGATGGGGCAGTTTTGATGGGGGCAGTTTTGATGGTGGCAATATGATGGGGCAGTTTTGATGGTGGCAATATGATGGGGCAGGTTTAATGGGGACAATTTTGATGGGGCAATTCTGATGGGGCAGTTTTGATGGCAGTATGATGGGGCAGTTTTGATGGCGACCATTTTAGCAATTTAGCTATTCAGCATTCCCACGCATTTTCCCTAGGAAATGCATTTTCTAGTTTTAATTTTAATTTTATTCCGTACGCTTTTTGGTTCTGCGTAACTTCTGCATACTTTCAGCTATTAAAACCAGTCAACTATCAAAATGTTCGTCTCTTTTAGCTGATGTGTGCTCTTTTTCAACTTTTTTTCTACCATTTATACTTTTTAAAATATTAAGCTTTTTATCACTTTTTTTTAACATTGAAGTCAATGGGAGCATGCTTCAGAAACTTAAAATCTTCTTCCGCTCCCAAAAGTTTCAGCTCCTTCATACTTTCACCTACAGACGCCAAACAAACTTTAAAATGTTCACAAAATATTCAGCTATCTGGCTATATCTTTTCAGTTTGATATCTTTTACAGTTTTTGAGAAAAAGCTTTTTGTTTAGAGGTCATTTCAAGAAATTTTAGCCATTAATCAGAGTGTACTGTGTGTGTTTTGTTGCCATGGTTACCAAAGCTTCTGTTATACACAGGGGGGGAGGTGGCTGGAGCATCTCAGCTCTTATTACAGAGCCCGGGGGAGGGGACAGACACACCATGTACTGATTTATAATAGAGAAATATGATGGGGCAGTTTTAATAGGGCAATTCTGATGGGGCAGTTTTGATGGGGCAATTATGATGGGGCAGTTTTGATGGTGACAATATGATGGGGCAGTTTTGATGGTGGCAATATGATGGGGCAGTTTTGATAGGGCAATTCTGATGGGGCAGTTTTGATGGTGGCAATATGATGGGGCAGTTTTGATGGGGCAATTCTGATGGGGCAGTTTTAATGGGGCAATTCTGATGGGGCAGTTTTGATGGGGCAATTCTGATGGGGCAGTTTTGATGGTGGCAATATGATGGGGCAGTTTTGATGGGGCAATTCTGATGGGGCAGTTTTGATGGTGGCAATATGATGGGGCAGTTTTGATGGGGACAATTTTGATGGGGACAATTTTGATGGGGACAATTTTGATGGGGCAATTCTAATGGGGCAGTTTTGATGGCAATATGATGGGGCAGTTTTGATGGTGGCAATATGATGGGGCAGTTTTGATGGTGGTAATATGATGGGGCAATTCTGATGGGGCAGTTTTGATGGTGGCAATATGATGGGGCAGTTTTGATGGGGCAATTCTGATGGTGGCAATATGATGGGACAATTTTGATGGAGCAATTCTGATGGGGCAGTTTTGATGGTGGCAATATGATGGGGCAGTTTTGATGGTGGCAATATGATGGGGCAGTTTTGATGGCAGTATGATGGGGCAGTTTTGATGGCGGCCGTTTTAGCACTTTACTTATTCAGCATTCCCACGCATTTTCCCCAGGAAATGCATTTTCTAGTTTTAATTCTAATTTTATTCCGTACGTTTTTTGGTTCTCCGTAACTTCTGCATACTTTCAGCTATTAAAACCATTCAACTATCAAAATGTTTGTCCCTTTTAGCTGATGTGTGCTATTTTTCAACTTTTTTTCTACCATTTATACTTTTTAAAATATTAAGCTTTTTATCACTTTTTTAACATTGAAGTCAATGGGAGCATGCTTCAGAAACTTAAAATCGTCTTCCACTCCCAAAAGTTTCAGCTCCTTTATACTTTCACCTACAGACGCCAAACAAACTTTAAAATGTTCACAAAATATTCAGATATCTGGCTATATCTTTTCAGTTTGATATCTTTTACAGTTTTTGAGAAAAAGCTTTTTGTTTAGAGGTCATTTCAGGAAATTTTAGCCATTAATCAGAGTGTACTGTGTTTGTTTTGTTGCCATGGTTACCAAAGCTTCTGTTATACACAGGGGGAGAGGTGGCTGGAGCATCTCAGCTCTGATTACAGAGCCCGGGGGAGGGGACAGACACACCATGTACTGATATATAATAGAGGAATATGATGGGGCATTTTTGATGGGGCAATTATGATGGGGCAATTATGATGGGGCAGTTTTGATGGTGGCAATATGATGGGGCAGTTTTGATGGGACAATTCTGATGGGGCAGTTTTGATGGTGGCAATATGATGGGGCAGTTTTGATGGTGGCAATATGATGGGGCAGTTTTGATGGGGCAATTCTGATGGGGCAGTTTTGATGGTGGCAATATGATGGGGCAGTTTTGATGGGGACAATTTTAATGGAGCAGTTTTAAAGGTGGCAATATGATGGGGCAGTTTTGATGGGGGCAGTTTTGATGGTGGCAATATGATGGGGCAGTTTTGATGGGGCAATTCTGATGGGGCAGTTTTGATGGTGGCAATATGATCGGGCAGTTTTAATGGGGACAATTTTGATGGGGCACTTCTGATGTGGCAGTTTTGATGGCAGTATGATGGGGCAGTTTTGATGGTGGCCGTTTTGATGGTGGCCGTTTTAGCAATTCAGCATTCCCACGCATTTTCCCCGGGAAATGCATTTTCTAGTCTCACATATATATTATTATAGCCAAATTTACCCCCCTAACTCCTCCCACAGTTTTTACACTACATAGACAAGTAATATACCAAAACGTGCGGATTGTTCCCGATTGGTGTGCTATTACTTTGTGGAATGTTTCGCCAAATGGTTCACGAAATATCGTTGTTTTTGCGGTGAAATTGGTCCTATAGGAATGAATGGGGAAATGTTCAAAACTAGAGTGGGAGGTGACAAAAGCTGAAAAATCAGGACATTATTTCTAAACTGCCTCCACTCCCTCATTTTCAAGCCCACCTACACAAATCTTATATCAAAACGTTCAGCTATCCCTGCTGCCACTAAACATGTCCACAGCTAAACCATAGTCCTGATAGTTTTCACAACATGACCATTTGTTTGCAACTCATGCCGTCCATTGACATTCATTGAAACTCTATTCTAGCCCCCTCCAAGTTTGAAGGGCAATATCTAAACTGCGACTGTGCCTTCATTTTTAATATTTCAGAGACATACTATGCATCAAAATCTAGGTCTGGGTCTTGTTATTCTCACAATATAAAGATCTTCGCTGTAGGATTTATAGTTTTTAAAATATGACCGTTTGAAGTACTGCACAGTTATTACAGCTATCATGATCCTGTGTATTGTGTATTGTGTATCCTGTGTATTGTGTATTGAGCAGTGGTTGTGAAGCATAAACAGGGCATGAGCGTTGCCAGGAAACAGTGAATGTAAACATTGATTATCATCAAACTGATAGCACACCTTCACCTCCATTCTACGTCAAGATGCTGAGACCCCCAAATGCATGTGGTCATACCTTCATCTGCTAGGCTTGATAAGGCTTGTAGACTACTGGTGGAGGCAAGAACACTTCACACAATTTCCCCAGAAATTGTAGCTTTTCTAGTTTAAAATTACCTTTCAAACTTACTCTACAACCAGCTATGATTTTCTAAAACTATCAAGAAATTTAAACATAGCTCCCCTATATGTGGGTACTCTTTGGATGAACAGAACTCCCCCAGAAATGTGTTTTCCTAGCTAGACCTTTCCTGCTTCTTCCGTTTTCCTCAGCCAGGGATGGTAATCGCAGGGACAGTATAGAAAACTACTATCTTCTTATACGTAGAAAGACTGGAAAAAACATCCTGTGGACTGCTTTTATCTATGTTCGATTACTTCTTTCTTGTTGAAGACTTAAGATGCCTGTGGATGGTGCAAATTCAGAGAGTGGCTATACTGTGCTCACAGACAGGGTCTAAAGAAGTATGTTTCTGCATATATCTGCATTTGAAACAGGACAACTATAGTAAGTAGGAAGTGAGTAGAATTAATTTATGAGTTTTGTAAAAATCCTTTCAATGTACTGTATATATATATATGGTCAATGGAGCATTGTTTAAGCTAAAAAATTGATGATGGTTGATGGGAAAAGTATTTGGAATATTTTTAGATAAAGGCTTTTGAATAGAATCCATTTTAATAAGATTCATAAAAATCTTGAGATGAAAGCCATAGTCTGTAGTCAGTTATTTCAGTTAGTTACCCTTTTTTTTAAAGCATAGTTTATTTGGTTTTAGGAAAATGATACAAGTGATACAGATGTAACAAATGTCATTGATCCATAGAATAAGATCTAAGCAAAAATACCACAATATATGTCTGTGGATTAAAAAGTGAAAAGGGGGGGGGACGGAGTAAAAGAAGAAGTGTAAAGAAAAGAGAAGAAAAAAGGGGGGAGAGAGGGGGATAAAAAAGAGGGGGAGGGGCAGGAGGACAGTCCTGTTCTAGAGTTTAAAAATAACAGGGGAGAGAGAAAAAAATTAAACAGATTACAGACATTGACCTACAGTAGGTTTTTATATGAAGAAGCTTGGATGGAGAGGTGAGACCTCTGCATCCATCTCCCTTCCAGCATCCAGAGGTGGAAGGGAGCACCAGGGTCAGCATCCCAAATACTAACTAACATGAGTCATAAAAAATATTTTTCCCAGTTTTAATACAAAAAGGATGTATGCTGAGCATTACATGAATGGTTATTAAGGTAGGAGATAATAAGCGAAATATTTATGGAGGAAGTGTGGATCGCCTACAGTAAGCTGTATTTGATGAGAGGTTTTTTTTTTTTTTTATTTATTTTTGATGCAATGTACTATCTGCCTTTTCTATGTAAGATATGACTTCCATTCTGCAAATTATTGGTTATGCTCTGGAACTGTATACAATCATTTAATTTCAATAAAACCTTTTGTTTGAGAAAAAAAAAAACATGAGTCATAAAATAAAACTATAACATCAAGTGACAGTGAAAACCTTTATAAACTTGAGATCAGAAACCCACTTAAAGCAGGGGGAGAGGAGGGTGGGGGGATGGGGTTGCAGGGAGTTTGTTGTTACATCACCTTGATGGTCAATGTTCGATCTGGCTAGAGGTGAAGAGAACATTTGATCATTTGAAGAGAAATGTCCGAAGTCGAAGTCGTGGTAGGTAGAGTGCCATATCTCATAAAGATATGGAGATCGTAAAGATACTTGGCCATGGGACTGCAAGGTTGCATTTATGAATGCCTGCCATTGTTGGGAGAAGCGTTTTTCAGAGTCTGTTTTGTGGGACCATATCTCTAGTTGTTCATTGTAGCAATAGTTTCAGTTCCCTCTTTACCTCCATGATGGAGGGGGATTGAGATGATGTCCAGTGCTTCAGAATAGTCCTCCGTGCTGTGAGTAGACAAATGGAGATCCATTGAGGGAGATGTCAAGGTTGAGAGGAGGTATGGACCACTTGCTCTGGGGTATTTCGGTCGCATGAGAATGGGGGTTAGTTACCTTGTTAAGTGAAGAGAAGATGCTGGCATACCTGGCCCATAGCCACATATGACATTAGGCACAGTAGGCCTGTGCTTATAGGCAGCAAAGGCAAAAAGTGGCTTTTCTATGTACAGTCATTGACCACAGTTTTTTTTCCCCATTATCAGGAGGAATACAACAACCCCATATACACGTATTTACATAGTTACAATATCCTATCCAATATCCTATGTAAGGACCAGCTAAAACAAGAAAAAGTTCTACGTAGCATATGTGATCCTAGCAGCAGGGTGCTGGTTTGGGCACCAATGAATGTGTGCTTACAGGCCTCAGTTAGAAATCTGGACCTGACTCTACCATATATTAAGATTATAACGTTTTGAAAACCTGCTTTTCACTTTTGTTTAATTGCAATGCTCCCAATAGGGATGAGCTTCGTGTTCGAGTCGAACCCATGTTCGACTCGAACATCGGCTGTTCGACCGTCCGTCGAATTGCGAACGATATGGGCCGTTCGCGCCAAATTCGTGTGGCGCGTCACGGCCCATAATTCACTGCGGCATCGCAGTGCATTGCTGGCTGATGATTGGCCAAGCATGCACTATGACCCGCATGCTTGGCCAATCACAGCGCCGTCAGTAGAGAGAGCTGTAATTGGCCAAAGCCAGGGTGGCTTTGGCCAATTATGGCTCAGGGGATTTAGTACACACCCCACACTATATAAGGCCGCCTGCACGGCGGCCCTGTGTAGTGTGTGTGCCGGTGTGCTGAGAGATAGAGAGAGAGAGAGACAGTGTCATTTGATTTGAGTTAGATAGATTAGGCAGAACAGTCAGTCAGTTAGCTGCACTTACAGTGTATTGTGTATATATATGCATCCCAGGTGTTGCATATATATATATACACTGTATTCAGTTTAGCTAGATCCGTTCCTGTTATCTTCTATCTAGACTATTTACATTTAGTGCAGTGTGTCCTGCTCACAGTGTTCAGCTAGATCCGTTCCTGCTATTTACATTCAGTGCAGTGCGTCCTGCTCACAGTGTTCAGCTAGATCCGTTCCTGCTATTTACATTCAGTGCAGTGCGTCCTGCTCACAGTGTTCAGCTAGATCCGTTCCTGCTATTTACATTCAGTGCAGTGTGTCCTGCTCACAGTGTTCAGCTAGATCCGTTCCTGCTATTTACATTCAGTGCAGTGCGTCCTGCTCACAGTGTTCAGCTAGATCCGTTCCTGCTATTTACATTCAGTGCAGTGCGTCCTGCTCACAGTGTTCAGCTAGATCCGTTCCTGGTATTTACATTTAGTGCAGTGCGTCCTGCTCACAGTGTTCAGCTAGATCCGTTCCTGCTATTTACATTCAGTGCAGTGCGTCCTGCTCACAGTGTTCAGCTAGATCCGTTCCTGGTATTTACATTTAGTGCAGTGCGTCCTGCTCACAGTGTTCAGCTACATCCGTTCCTGCTATTTACATTCAGTGCAGTGCGTCCTGCTCACAGTGTTCAGCTAGATCCGTTCCTGCTATTTACATTCAGTGCAGTGCGTCCTGCTCACAGTGTTCAGCTACATCCGTTCCTGCTGTTTACATTCAGTGCAGTGCGTCCTGCTCACAGTGTTCAGCTAGATCCATTCCTGCTATTTACATTCAGTGCAGTGCGTCCTGCTCACAGTGTTCAGCTAGATCCGTTCCTGCTATTTACATTCAGTGCAGTGCGTCCTGCTCACAGTGTTCAGCTAGATCCGTTCCTGCTATTTACATTCAGTGCAGTGCGTCCTGCTCACAGTGTTCAGCTAGATCCGTTCCTGCTATTTACATTCAGTGCAGTGCGTCCTGCTCACAGTGTTCAGCTAGATCCGTTCCTGCTATATACATTTAGTGCAGTACGTCCTGCTCACAGTGTTCAGCTAGATCCGTTCCTGTTATCTTCCTACTGACAGGCAGGCTTGTCTGGTTACAGTATATAAAGCTACCTGAAGAAAATTACAGGTGTTCTTTTTGATCCTATTAGTACCACGGTCAGGCAGCTAGACTATTTACATTTAGTACAGTGTGTCCTGCTCACAGTGTTCAGCTAGATCCGTTCCTATTATCTTCCTACTGACAGGCAGGCTTGTCTGGTTACAGTATATAAAGCTACCTTAAGAAAATTACAGGTGTTCTTTTTGATCCTATTAGTACCACGGTCAGGCAGCTAGACTATTTACATTTAGTACAGTGTGTCCTGCTCACAGTGTTCAGCTAGATCCGTTCCTGCTATTTACATTCAGTGCAGTGCGTCCTGCTCACAGTGTTCAGCTAGATCCGTTCCTGCTATTTACATTCAGTGCAGTGCGTCCTGCTCACAGTGTTCAGCTAGATCCGTTCCTGCTATTTACATTCAGTGCAGTGCGTCCTGCTCACAGTGTTCAGCTAGATCCGTTCCTGCTATATACATTTAGTGCAGTACGTCCTGCTCACAGTGTTCAGCTAGATCCGTTCCTGTTATCTTCCTACTGACAGGCAGGCTTGTCTGGTTACAGTATATAAAGCTACCTGAAGAAAATTACAGGTGTTCTTTTTGATCCTATTAGTACCACAGTCAGGCAGCTAGACTATTTACATTTAGTACAGTGTGTCCTGCTCACAGTGTTCAGCTAGATCCGTTCCTGTTATCTTCCTACTGACAGGCAGGCTTGTCTGGTTACAGTATATAAAGCTACCTTAAGAAAATTACAGGTGTTCTTTTTGATCCTATTAGTACCACGGTCAGGCAGCTAGACTATTTACATTTAGTACAGTGTGTCCTGCTCACAGTGTTCAGCTAGATCCGTTCCTGCTATTTACATTCAGTGCAGTGCGTCCTGCTCACAGTGTTCAGCTAGATCCGTTCCTGCTATTTACATTCAGTGCAGTGCGTCCTGCTCACAGTGTTCAGCTAGATCCGTTCCTGCTATTTACATTCAGTGCAGTGCGTCCTGCTCACAGTGTTCAGCTAGATCCGTTCCTGCTATATACATTTAGTGCAGTACGTCCTGCTCACAGTGTTCAGCTAGATCCGTTCCTGTTATCTTCCTACTGACAGGCAGGCTTGTCTGGTTACAGTATATAAAGCTACCTGAAGAAAATTACAGGTATTCTTTTTGATCCTATTAGTACCACGGTCAGGCAGCTAGACTATTTACATTTAGTACAGTGTGTCCTGCTCACAGTGTTCAGCTAGATCCGTTCCTGTTATCTTCCTACTGACAGGCAGGCTTGTCTGGTTACAGTATATAAAGCTACCTTAAGAAAATTACAGGTGTTCTTTTTGATCCTATTAGTACCACGGTCAGGCAGCTAGACTATTTACATTTAGTACAGTGTGTCCTGCTCACAGTGTTCAGCTAGATCCGTTCCTGCTATTTACATTCAGTGCAGTGCGTCCTGCTCACAGTGTTCAGCTAGATCCGTTCCTGCTATTTACATTCAGTGCAGTGCGTCCTGCTCACAGTGTTCAGCTAGATCCGTTCCTGCTATATACATTTAGTGCAGTACGTCCTGCTCACAGTGTTCAGCTAGATCCGTTCCTGTTATCTTCCTACTGACAGGCAGGCTTGTCTGGTTACAGTATATAAAGCTACCTGAAGAAAATTACAGGTGTTCTTTTTGATCCTATTAGTACCACGGTCAGGCAGCTAGACTATTTACATTTAGTACAGTGTGTCCTGCTCACAGTGTTCAGCTAGATCCGTTCCTGTTATCTTCCTACTGACAGGCAGGCTTGTCTGGTTACAGTATATAAAGCTACCTTAAGAAAATTACAGGTGTTCTTTTTGATCCTATTAGTACCACGGTCAGGCAGCTAGACTATTTACATTTAGTACAGTGTGTCCTGCTCACAGTGTTCAGCTAGATCCGTTCCTGTTATCTTCCTACTGACAGGCAGGCTTGTCTGGTTACAGTATATAAAGCTACCTTAAGAAAATTACAGGTGTTCTTTTTGATCCTATTAGTAACACGGTCAGGCAGCTAGACTATTTACATTTAGTACAGTGTGTCCTGCTCACAGTGTTCAGCTAGATCCGTTCCTGTTATCTTCCTACTGACAGGCAGGCTTGTCTGGTTACAGTATATAAAGCTACCTGAAGAAAATTACAGGTGTTCTTTTTGATCCTATTAGTACCACGGTCAGGCAGCTAGACTATTTACATTCAGTGCAGTGCGTCCTGCTCACAGTGTTCAGCTAGATCCGTTCTTGCTATTTACATTCAGTGCAGTGCGTCCTGCTCACAGTGTTCAGCTAGATCCGTTCCTGTTATCTTCCTACTGACAGGCAGGCTTGTCTGGTTACAGTATATAAAGCTACCTTAAGAAAATTACAGGTGTTCTTTTTGATCCTATTAGTACCACGGTCAGGCAGCTAGACTATTTACATTCAGTGCAGTGCGTCCTGCTCACAGTGTTCAGCTAGATCCGTTCCTGGTATTTACATTCAGTGCAGTGCGTCCTGCTCACAGTGTTCAGCTAGATCCGTTCCTGGTATTTACATTTAGTGCAGTGCGTCCTGCTCACAGTGTTCAGCTAGATCCGTTCCTGGTATTTACATTCAGTGCAGTGCGTCCTGCTCACAGTGTTCAGCTAGATCCGTTCCTGCTATATACATTTAGTGCAGTACGTCCTGCTCACAGTGTTCAGCTAGATCCGTTCCTGTTATCTTCCTACTGACAGGCAGGCTTGTCTGGTTACAGTATATAAAGCTACCTGAAGAAAATTACAGGTGTTCTATCCCAGCTTAGTGCAGCTACAGGCCATTAGTATGTCTGGAAGGCCAAGAAGGAGAGGCAGACAGTCACAAGCCAATAAGAGAGGGCAAGCAGGCTCTGTGTCTAGTGCTGGTCGTGGAGACGGTGCATCCTCATCAGCACGTGGCCATGGGACACGCTTGGCCTTTTTTTCGGCAGCTGGCCGTGTTGAGCCGCAACATGCGGAAGACTTGGTCGAGTGGATGACCAAGCCGTCCTCATCCTCCTCATCCTCTCTCACCCATGCCCAGGGTGCTTTGTCTGGCAAAGCAGCGGCCTCTTCCCTCAGCTCAATGTCATCAGTGACTCCTTCCCTAGCTCCACCATGTCCTCATGAGGATTCCCTCGAACTGTTTGACCACAGTGTTGGGTACATGCTCCAGGAGGATGCCCAGCGTTTGGAAGGCTCTGATGATGATACTGAGCTCAATGAAGGCAGTAACATGAGCACGGACAGAGGGGGTGCCCAAGAAGGACAGCAATCTGGCAGTCATGCTCCCCCTGCTGCAGCATACTGCCAGGTTTGCTCCAGTGATGAGGAGGGAGGGGATGATGAGGTCACTGACTCAACGTGGGTGTCTGATAGGAGAGAGGAGGAGGAGGAGGAGGAGGAGGTGGCACATCACCAACTAGGCAGGATGCCCTCCAGGGGCCAGCCTAAGGGCAGCACATTGACTGCATCACACCCCAAAGCTCCACATGTGCAGGGTGCTGCAGTCTCTGCGCGTTATTCAAAAAGTTCTTTGGTGTGGGCCTTTTTTGAGACGAGTGCATCAGATCGCACCGCTGCTATTTGCAACATATGTCTCAAGCGTATCTCGCGTGGCCAAAACATCTCCCGCTTGGGTACCACATGCTTGACCAGACATATGTTGACCTGCCATGCAGTTCGTTGGCAAGCGTATCTAAAAGACCCACACCAAAGAACAAAGACGATCTCTCCTTGCTCCTCATCAGCTGAGATTTCCAACCCCACTAGACCTTCAGTCCTCTCTGCGACCTGCAGTGAGAGGAATGAAGGTGTAGAATTAGGTGTGTCACAGCCAAGTACTTGTGGGCAATCTGCTTTTGGTACACCGACGTCAGATTGTACCAGGCAAATTTCCCTGCCCCAGCTGCTGCACCGCCGAAAGAAGTTTGCTCCCAGCCATCCACATGCCCAGCGGTTGAATGCTAGCTTGGCAAAATTGCTAGCACTTCAACTGCTGCCTTTTCAGTTGGTAGACTCTGCCCCCTTCCGTGAGTTTGTGGAATGTGCGGTTCCTCAGTGGCAGGTACCCAAACGCCACTTTTTCTCACGGAAGGCGATTCCGGCTCTCTACCGGCATGTGGAAGGCAATGTCCATGCCTCGCTGGACAGGGCGGTCAGCGGTAAGGTGCATATTACCGCTGACTCATGGTCCAGCAGGCATGGACAGGGACGTTACTTAAGTTTCACGGCGCATTGGGTGACTCTGCTGGCAGCTGGGAAGGATGCAGGACAAGGTGCAGTAGTGTTGGAGGTTGTTCCGCCACCACGCCTCCAAAATGCTGATTGTGACACACCTCTCTCCTCCACCCCCTCCTCTTCTTCTTCCTCCATGGCCTCTTCCTCGGAACCAGCGGTGCTCCGTAGGCGTTCAAGGGGCTACGCAAGTACGCAGGCCAAAAGATGCCATGCGGTGCTTGAGCTGGTGTGCTTGGGGGACAGGAGCCACACTGGGGCAGAGGTTCTGTCAGCTCTGCAGGGGCAGGTTCAGAGGTGGTTGACGCCACGCCAACTTAAGGCAGGAATGGTGGTTTGCGACAATGGCACCAACCTCCTCTCTGCCCTCCGACAGGGACAACTGACCCATGTGCCCTGTTTGGCTCACGTCCTTAACTTGGTGGTGCAGCGGTTCTTGGGCAGGTACCCGGGCTTACAGGATGTCCTGAGGCAGGCCAGGAAAGTCTCTGTGCATTTCCGCCGGTCATATAATGCCAGTGCTCGGCTGACGGACCTCCAAAAGGAGTTTAACCTGCCCAAGAACCGCCTAATCTGTGACATGCCCACCAGGTGGAACTCGACGTTGGCCATGCTGCAGCGGCTGCACACGCAGCAGAGGGCCATCAATGAGTACCTGTGCGACTATGGCACCAGGACAGGGTCAGGGGACCTTGGTTTTTTTTCCCCACGCCAGTGGGCCATGATCAGGGATGCATGCACTGTCCTGTCACCATTCGAGGAGGCCACGAGGATGGTGAGCACTGACAGTGCATGCATCAGTGACACTGTCCCCCTTGTCCACCTGTTGGAGCACACGCTGCGTGGAATAATGGACAGGGCACTTGAGGCAGAACAGAGGCAGGAAGAGGAGGACTTCCTTAGCTCTCAAGGCCCCCTTTATCCAGACAGTGTTCCTGCGTGCCCGCCGATCACACAGGAAGAGGACGAGGAGGAGGAGGAGGAGGAGGAGGAAGATTGTGTCAGTATGGAGGTGGAGCCTGGCACTCAGCATCAGCAGTCTTTAAGGGATCAGTCCCAAGGAACACATGGACTTGTACGTGGCTGGGAGGAGGTGGCTGCGGACGTTGTTGTCCTTAGTGACCCAGAGGACTCCGGACCGAATGCCTCAGCAAACCTACGCTGCATGGCCTCCCTGATCCTGCAAAGCCTGCGTAAGGATCCTCGTATTCGTGGTATCAAGGAGAAGGACCAATACTGGCTGGCAACCCTCCTTGATCCACGTTACAAGGGTAAGGTTGCGGACCTTATCTTGCCATCGCAGAGGGAGCAGAGGATGAAACATCTTCGGGAGGCCTTGCAGAAAGGTCTGTGCAACGCGTTCCCAGAGACTGGGAGGTTACAAACTCCTGTTTCTGGACAACGTGTTGCTGAGGCTTCGGTCAGTCAAAGAAGGAGCGGTGGAGAAGGTGGCCGTCTGACCGATGCGTTCAGACAATTTTTTGGTCCGCAGCCCCAAGGTATGATCGGTTCCAGCAACCATCGCCAGCGTCTGTTTTACATGGTGCAGGAATACCTAGGGGCAAGATCAGACTTGGACACCTTTCCCACCGAAAATCCTCTGGGTTACTGGGTCTTGAGGATGGATCACTGGCCAGAGCTTGCACAGTATGCAATTGAGCTACTGGCCTGTCCTGCATCCAGCGTTCTTTCGGAACGCACATTCAGTGCTGCTGGAGGCGTGGTAACCGATCACAGGGTGCGTCTGTCCACCGACTCGGTCGATCGGCTGACCTTCATAAAAATGAATCAGTCTTGGATCACCACCAGCTACCAAGCACCTGATGCAGATGTAACCGAATAATTTTTTTTGAAATCTCAGATCCCTTCAAAGACTGCCTATGCTGATGCTGAGTGACTATCCCTGAGTAATTATCCTCTTCCTCCTCAATCATCACGCTGATAGCTTGTAAGAACATTTTTGGTTCTGGGCGCCACCACCAGTGCCTAAGGCACAATTTTTCAGCCCCTGTTTAACAGGGGCGTGTAATTACAATTTTTGATGTAATACTTTGCAGCAGGGCTCGTTCCTGCATTCCAACTAGAGTGTCTGTGAGGGGTTGCAGTGTTGTGGCACCAGCACCAGTGCCTAAGACCCAATTTTTCAGCCCCTGTCTAACAGGGGCGTGTAATTACAATTTTTGATGCAATACTTTGCAGCAGGGCTTGTTCCTGCGTTTCAACTAGAGTGTCTGTGAGGGGTTGCAGTGTTGTGGCACCAGCACCAGTGCCTAAGACCCAATTTTTCTGCCCCTGTCTAACAGGGGCGTGTAATTACAATTTTTGATGCAATACTTTGCAGCAGGGCTTGTTCCTGCGTTTCAACTAGAGTGTCTGTGAGGGGTTGCAGTGTTGTGGCACCAGCACCAGTGCCTAAGACCCAATTTTTCTGCCCCTGTCTAACAGGGGCGTGTAATTACAATTTTTGATGCAATACTTTGCAGCAGGGCTCGTTCCTGCGTTCCAACTAGAGTGTCTGTGAGGGGTTGCAGTGTTGTGGCACCAGCACCAGTGCCTAAGGCCTAATTTTTCAGCTCCTGTTCAACAGGGGCATGTAATTACAATTCTTGATCTAATATTTCACAGCAGGGCCCTGTGAGGGCTTACAGTGTTTTGGCCACAGCAACACCTAAGGCCCAAATTTCTGCTGAGTATATAGGGCAGGACCCTACTTTCAAACATCTAACTTACAAACGACTCCTACTTGCAAACGGAAGGAGACAACAGGAAGTGAGATGAAATCTACCCCTAAGGAAGGGAAATTCTCTCCTGTAAGAGTTAATATGGGAAAACAATTTCTCCTTTCCACTGATGCTTTCCAATCCTTGTTCCACAAAAAAACCCAAATTTTCCAAAAACATTTTTCATTGGGACAAAAAAGTGAGGTGAAATCTTCTGAAGAGGAGGAAAGACGCAAAACAAATGTCACAGGGGTGATAACCCTTTCCGTATGTTTTCCAAAAAGCTTAGAAAAGATTTTTTGGCCTGAGCTAAACACATTAAAAATGTTCAAAATTACAAACAGATTCTACTTAACAACAAACCTACAGTCCCTGTCTTGTTTGCACCGCCTGAATACTGCTGTTCAGAGTATATAGGGACCTTTCCTTATTTTAATTTGGGTGCGGGGTTCCCCTTAATATCCATACAAGACCCAAAGGGCCTGGTAATGGACTGGGGGGTACCCATGCCGTTTGTCTCACTGATTTTCATCCATATTGCCATGACCCGACATGACATTAAACCCGCAAGCAGTTTTAAATGAGATTTTTTCCTTTAAAAATGACATTTGGTGCAGGGACTGTTCTAAACATGGGAAACACGCGTCACTTTACAGGCATACTATAGACACCCCCCAGGTACGATATTTAAAGGAATATTTCACTTTTTTTTTTTTTACTTTAAGCATCATTAAAATCACTGCTCCCGAAAAAACGGCCGTTTTTAAAAGTTTTTTTTGCATTGATACATGTCCCCTGGGGTAGGACCCGGGTCCCCAAACCCTTTTTAGGACAATACCATGCAAATTAGCCTTTAAAATGAGCACTTTTGATTTCGAACGTTCGAGTCCCATAGACGTCAATGGGGTTCTAACGTTCGTGCGAACTTGCGGTCCGTTCGCGGGTTCTGGTGCGAACCGAACCGGGGGGTGTTCGGCTCATCCCTAGCTCCCAACAAAAATAATGTTAAAAGACTTCAAAAGAAGAGTTTTAGAAGCTAAAAGCAGCTGCAAAGGGGACATTTATAAAGACTTGATCAGACCACAATCAGAAAAATTATTTTAAAGAAAGGATGAAATTCAGCATCAAAATAGCTTTCAGTACTATTGCTACTCTTATGACAAAGATCATTGCAAGAGAACATTGTATACTGCTGTGTTTGCGTGTGTGAGATTACCATGTACTGCAGAACTGGGGGCATTTATAGACGTTTAGCAAGTGGAAATTCACTTCTCTCTACAATCTTTGTCCATATCAGCTTTGAAAATATGGATATTTCACAGCACTCCAGGTACAATGCTCTGTAAACAGCTGTGCTAATTTTGGCATCAAATTTTGATTATGTTTTTAGTTATAATCTTTTGAATACAATGCCATTTTAGTTTTAGTCATCTGCAATTGTTTTAGTTTTAGACATATTTTAGTCAACCAAAATCTTCAGTAGATTTTAGTTGACTAAAATGATTTTAGTCAACTAAAATCGAATGTGTTTAATGAACAGGCAGCCAACCATCAGAGTAAGAAGTGGCTCTGTAGGTAAAGAGGATGGGAGAGAAGCAGCACCAATCTAAGTGCAGTAAGTGAAGCAAAATAGAACATTTATTACGTATTGCACTTACAGGATAAGACCAAGTAAATGGCATGTAAAAGAGATCAAGCAGTCTCCTTTGGAATGGAGAGCTGACCTTTTAGACCCTATCCAGTGTTTTTTATTTTTTATTATTTTTATCAATTATTATTTTTTATCCTATTTTTTTACTCCCTTTTATTTTGGACAGATAATTTTAAGTTCAATCATTTTTATTCAAAATTTTCAAACATAACAGAAAAATAGGAACATCTTACACATGATGGTCATTTAGTATTATTCAGTGCAATAGTTGTGGTTATGCATTTACAGTTTGAATATTTGTAGAGTCTCGCAGTAGGCAACGTGTTGCTATCGCTCACAGGTACCGATCCTGTAAGCGACTCCCACACACATATGGCCTGGTTTACAGTTATAAATTGTGTTTAATAATCAGCTTATACCGTCAATTTTAGGTTATAGAAAAGAAACAGATTGTTGTTAACTGATGCCCCATAGGTAGCTCACTGCACCCGTCTTTAAAGGTTTTTGGGATAAGCTATTTGTTCTATTATTAATATTCATATTGTTCAAAGGTACATGTTAATCCTAAGTCAGTTGCATTACTGATTCATCACTTTCTGAAAACTTAAAGTTTGTGTTAACTTGGGAGGGGGGTAACAGGGATTTTGGATGCTGCTATGAATCTACTATCAACTTAAAGGAGCTTCAGTTACTAGAAAGTGTATAGTTTTTATACCATTCAAACCAGGGGCGCCAGCCAATCTACGGTAGAAAACCTACCAAGACATGGCCGTCCACCCAAACTGACAGGCCGGGCAAGGAGAGTATTAATCAGAGAAGCAGCAAAAGATGCCCACGGTAACTCTGGAGGGGCTGCAGAGATCCACAGCTCAGGTGGAAGAATCTGTCCACGGGGCAACTATTAGTAATGCACTCCACAAATCTGGTCTTATGGAAGCATGGCAAGAAGAAAGCCATTGTTGAAAGAAAGCCATAAGAAGTCCCATTTGCAGTTTGTGAGAAGCCATGTTGGGGACACTGCAAACATGTGGAAGAAGGTGCTCTGGTCAGATGAGGCCAAAATTGAACTCTTTGGCCTAAATCAAAATGCTGTAATTGCATAGATGGATGCATTACTAATAGTTGTCCTGTGGACAGATTCTCCCACCTGAACTGTGGATCTCTGCAGCTCCTCCAGAGTTACCATGAGCGTCTTTTGCTGCTTCTCTGATTAATGCTCTCCTTGCCTGTCAGTTTGGGTGGACGGCCATGTCTTGGTAGGTTTACAGTTGTGCCATACCCTTCCCATTTTCGGATGATGGTTTGAACAGTGCTTCGTGAGATGTTCAAAGCTTGGGATATTTTTTTATAACCTAACCCTTCTTTAAACTTCTCCACAACTTTACCCCTGACCTGTCTGGTGTGTTCCTTGGCCTGTTTGTTCACTAAGGTTCTCTAACAAACCTCTGAGGGCTTCACAGAACAACTGTATTTATACAGAGATTAAATTACACACAGGTGGATTCTATTTACTAATTAGGTGGCTTCTGAAGGCACTTGGTTCCACTAGATTTTAGTTAGGGGTATTAGAGCAAAAGGGGCTGAATACTTTTCAGATATTTATTTGTAAAAAAAAATTAAAACCATTTATCGTTTTCCTTCCACTTCACAATCATGTGCTACTTTGTGTTTGTCAACCACATAAAATCCCAATAAAATACATTTACGTTTTTGGTTGTAATATGACAAAATGTGGAAAATTTCAAGGGGTATGAATACTTTTTCAAGGCACTATATGTATGTATATAAAATATAAAATTGTGCAGTATTTTTCAAGTAAATAAACTGGATAAACTGGACATTTGGCCAGAGTATCTTCTTATTACATTGTATTGTAAGCTGTAGCAATTGAAATCTAGTAATTTTTTTAGCCTAGGTTCACACTGCTGCAGGTTTGAAATTGTGTGAGTTCAGCTGAGCTTGCATGTTTTCATTCCCGCATGTCAGTCCGATGATTTCAGACACATCTGTGTGGTTTCCTGCATAGATGTCTATTGAAATTGCATCTGAAACCACCAAAAGTAGTACAGAAACTACTTTTGGGAATCTGTGTTGCACTGATTCGGATGGTTCCATTGTAGGCAATAGACCCTGATTTGGCATGCGATTTGACATGTCAAATCGCATGCCAAATTGCATCAATTAAAACCAGGGCTTAATCACTTGCCAACCGCCTAACGCAGATATACTGCAGCAGAATGGCACGTGCAGGCAAAATCACGTACCTGGTACGTGATCTGCCTCCCGCGGGCGGGGGGAACGATCGGACCCCCCTGGTGCCCAAGGCAGTCGGCTTCTGACTGTGAGCATTCAGAGATGAGGGGGAGGCATTCCATTCGTGGCCCCCCCTCGCGATCGCTCCCAGCCAATGAGAATCTTCCCCTGCCTCTGTATAGTACACAGAGGCAGAGGAAGTGATGTCATCTCTCCTCGGCTCGGTATTTTCCGTTCCAGCGCCGAGGAGAGAAGACATCCGAGTGAGTTACACAAACACACACACAGTAGAACATGCCAGGCATACTTTACATCCCCCTTTACCCCCCGATCGCCCCCCCATCACCCCCCAATCACCCCTCCCCTCGTCACACTGACACCAAGCAGTTTTTTTTCTGATTACCGCACTGGTGTCAGTTTGTGACAGTTAGTGTGGTAGGGCAGTTAGTGTTAGCCCCCTTTAGGTCTAGCATGCCCCCTTAAAAAAGTTTTAACCCCTTGATCACCCCCTGTCGCCAGTGTTGCTAAGTGATCATTTTTCTGATCGCTGTATTAGTGTCACTGGTGACGTTAGTTAGGGAGATAAATATTTAGGTTTGCCGTTAGCATTTTATAGCGACAGGGACCCCCATATACTACCTAATAAAGGTTTTAACCCCTTGATTGCCCCCTAGTTAACCCTTTCACCAGTGATCACCGTATAATTGTTACGGGTGACGCTGGTTAGTTAGTTTATTTTTTATAGTGTCGGGGCACCCGCCGTTTATTATCTAATAAAGGTTTAGCCCCCTGATCGCCCGGCGGTGATACACCTCCCTTAGTGGTATAGTATCTGAACGGATCAATATCTGATCCGATCAGATCTATACTAGCGTCCCCAGCAGTTTAGGATTCCCAAAAACGCAGTGTTAGCGGGATCAGCCCAGATACCTGCTAGCACCTGCGTTTTGCCCCTCCGCCCGGTCCAGCTAAGCCCACTCAAGTGCAGTATTGATCGATCACTGACACTTACAAAACACTAAACGCATAACTGCAGTGTTCGCAGAGTCAGGCCTGATCCCTGCGATCGCTAACAGTTTTTTTGTTAGCGTTTTGGTGAACTGGCAAGCACCAGCCCCAGGCAGCGTCAGGTTAGTGCCAGTAGCGCTAACACCCATGCACCCACCGTACACCTCCCTTAGTGGTATAGTATCTGAACGGATCAATATCTGATCCAATCAGATTTATACTAGTGTCCCTAGCAGTTTAGGGTTCCCAAAAATGCAGTGTTAGTGGGATCAGCCCAAATACCTGCTAGCACCTACATTTTGCCCCTCCACCCAGCCCAGCCCAACCAAGTGCAGTATCGATCGATCACTGACACTTACAAAACACTAAACGCATAACTGCAGCGTTCGCAGAGTCAGGCCTGATCCCTGTGATCACTAACTGTTTTTTTGGTAGCGTTTTGGTGAACTGGCAAGCGCCAGCGGCCTAGTACACCCCGGTCGTAGTCAAACCAGCACTGCAGTAACACTTGGTGACGTGGCGAGTCCCATAAGTGCAGTTCAAGCTGGTGAGGTGGCAAGCACAAGTAGTGTCCCGCT
This sequence comes from Lithobates clamitans, assembly GCA_037952925.1. NCBI lineage: Eukaryota > Metazoa > Chordata > Amphibia > Anura > Ranidae > Lithobates > Lithobates clamitans. The sequence continues at coordinate 275,671 of JBBGZY010001063.1, forward strand.
GCCACCAAGAAGAAGACAAACAGGCCCGTCGTGCCCATAATGCCCTTCCTGCTGCATTTGCCAATCCTAATTGGGAACCCACCACTTCTGCAGCACCCGTACTTCCCCCATTCACATCCCCAACCAAATGCAGTTGGCTGCATGAGAGGCATTCTCTTTATGTCCTCCCGAGTACCCCTACCCAACGAACCCCCCAAAAAAGATGTCGTGTCTGCAGCAAGCGCGGATATATAGGCGTGACACCCGCTAATATTTTCCCTCCTGTCCTGACAATCCTGGTCTTTGCATTGGTGAATGTTTTGAATGCTACCATGCACTTGTTATTAGCGTAGGGTACAGCATTGCACAGACTAGGCACACTTTCACAGGGTCTCCCAAGATGCCATCGCATTTTGAGAGACCTGAACCTAGAACCGGTTACAGTTATAAAAGTGTAAAAAAAAAGTGTAAAAAAAACAAAAAACAAAAAAAATATATAAAATAAAAAAAACAAAAATAGTTGTCGTTTTATTGTTCTCTCTTGTTCTATTCTCTCTCTATTGTTCTGCTCTTTTTTACTGTATTCTATTCTGCAATGTTTTATTGTTGTTATGTTTTATCATGTTTACTTTTCAGGTATGTAATTTTTTATACTTTACTGTTTACTGTGTTTTATTGTTAACCATTTTTTTGTTTTCAGGTATGCCATTCACGACTTTGAGTGGTTATACCAGAATGATGCCTGCAGGTTTAGGTATCATCTTGGTATCATTCTTTTCAGCCAGTGTTCGGCTTTCATGTAAAAGCAATCCTAGTGGCTAATTAGCCTCTAGACTGCTTTTACAAGCAGTGGGATGGAATGTCCCCCCCTCCCATATTTACAGTCCCCGGCATAACAATAAAAATTATTTAAAAAAAATGAAAGGAACAGTTTGAAAATAAGATAAAAAAGCAAAAAATAAATAAATAAAAAAAAAAAAAGCACCCCTGTCCCCCCCTGCTCTTGCGCAAAAGCGAACGCAAGCATTGGTCTGGGGTCAAATGTAAACAGAAATTGCACCATGCATGTGAGGTATCACCGTGAAGGTCATATCGAGGGCAGTAATTTTAGCAGTAGACCTCCTCTGTAAATCTAAAGTGGTAACCTGTAAAGGCTTTTAAAGGCTTTTAAAAATGTATGTAGTTTGTCGCCAATGCACGTTTGTGCGCAATTTTAAAGCATGTCATGTTTGGTATCCATGTACTCTGCCTAAGATCCTCTTTTTTATTTCATCAAACATTTGGGCAATATAGTGTGTTTTAGTGCATTAAAATTTAAAAAAGTGTGTTTTTTCCCCCAAAAAATGCGTTTGAAAAATCGCTGCGCAAATACTGTGTGAAAAAAAATGAAACACCCACCATTTTAATCTGTAGGGACTTTGCTTTAAAAAAATATATAATGTTTGGGGGTTCAAAGTAATTTTCTTGCAAAAAAAAATATTTTTTTCATGTAAACAAATAGTGTCAGAAAGGGCTTTGTCTTCAAGTGGTTAGAAGAGTGGGTTATGTGTGACATAAGCCCCGTACGCGGCTAGGCTCCCAAAAAGTCCCACGCATGTGGTATCCACATACTCAGGAGAAGTAGCTAAATGTATTTTGGGGTGCAATTCCACATATGCCCATGGCCTGTGTGAGCAATATATCATTTAGTGACAACTTTGTGCAAAAAAAAAAAATTGTCACTTTCCCGCAACTTGTGTCAAAATATAAAATATTCCATGGACTCGACATGCCTCTCAACAAATAGCTTGGGTGTCTACTTTCCAAAATGGGGTCATTTGGGGGGGTTTTGTGCCATCTGGGCATTTTATGGCCTTCAAAACTGTAATAGGTAGTGAGGAGTGAAATCAAAAAGTTACGCCCTTAGAAATCCTGAAGGCGGGGATTAGTTTTCGGGGCCCCGTAGCGGCTAGGCTCCCAAAAAGTCCCACACATGTGGTATCCCCGTACTCAGGAGAAGCAGCTGAATGTATTTTGGGGTGCAATTCCACATATGCCCATGGCCTGTGTGAGGCCATGTAATTTTTTTTTGTCATTATTCAATCACTTGGGACAAAAAAAATAATATTCAATGGGCTCAACATGCCTCTCAGCAATTTCCTTGGGGTGTCTACTTTCCAAAATGGGGTCATTTGGGGGGGGTTTGTACTGCCCTGCCATTTTAGCACCTCAAGAAATGACATAGGCAGTCATAAACTAACTGTGTAAATTCCAGAAAATGTACCCTAGTTTGTAGACGCTATAACTTTTGCGCAAACCAATAAATATATGCTTATTGACATTTTTTTTACCAAAAACATGTGGCTGAATACATTCTGGCCTAAATGTATGACTAAAATTGAGTTTATTGGATTTTTTTTATAACACAAAGTGGAAAATATTATTTGTTTTCAAAATTTTCGGTCTTTTTCCGTTTATAGCGCACAAAATAAAAACCGCAGAGGTGATCAAATACAATCAAAAGAAAGCTCTATTTGTGGGAAGAAAAGGACGCAAATTTTGTTTGGGTACAGCATTGCATAACCGCGTGATTAGCAGTTAAAGCGACACAGTGCCAAATTGTAAAAAGTGCTCTGGTCAGGAAGGGGGTAAATCCTTCCGGGGCTGAAGTGGTTAAACATAATGGTTGGAATGTTTTTTTTTACCAGTGGCCATGATTTAATTTGTACTAAAACAGACAAAATTGTAAAATGTCACATAATCATACAACCATTAATTTTTATTATGATACATTTTCCCTCAAATGTACATTTGTAAAAACACTCTATTTTTGGCACGTGTGATGTTCTTGCGATTTATCAAATATGCATTACAGCAAAAAGGCAATAAATAATGCAGAATTTTCTGGTGTAAATGCACTTTACATTTTTTTTATTATGTAAAATGTATGATGTGAATAGTTCAAAAATCAAATCTCAAACATAGCTTTCAAAATGACTACTTACTGTAAATGCACACATTTAAAGCATAGGTAAACCCAATCACTAAAATCTAAGGTAGAATTTAGCATGTCTATGTAATTCTAGGGAATTTTTCAATGTTTTTAAGGGCCCATTCACACATGATCGAGGTGCGGGAAAGGTGAGTTCTGTGCATGTTTCCTGCACTACGCTTAAATACACTGTCTTGCAAGACACAGGGGATGTACTAATCTGCATATTGGGATGATGGGATGATTGGATTATTGCACTAGTTATTAGCGTAGGGTAATATATATATATATATATATATATATATATATATATATATATATATATGTATATATATATTTATATTTATATATATATATATATATCTCTATATCTCTATATATGATATATACGAGGTTTATTAAAAGATCGTTTCAAACGATGTAAAAATCGTATAGGAAAGAAAAGCACATGGAGCAGTATACAAGGTAATAAACACAAGATGAAAACACGAAAAGTACTTACTTTTTTCAGCATTTTACGGATCCGTCTGTACTGATCCAGCTCCCTGAGTTTGAGGTTGGACCATCTGTTTCTAATTTGATCCTTGGAGCGCTGTACCCCAAAAGAACCCTGAAAGGTCTTCACCACCTTCGCCATTATTTTGGCTTTTCTCAAATTTGGCCGGGCGTACGGCCCATACTTCCCATCATAGTCCTTTTTTTAAGAATTGCCACCATTTCCACCATCTCTTTAAAGGACATATTGGAGGCCTTAAATCTCGGCTTCCCACATCATGACGTTCCGGCCTCCGGGCTTTCTTCGCTACCTGAGGTAGTACACACCGGATGTGTCTCCGCCATTATTCACCCCACTACGCACCGTGCAAAAAATGGGCGGAGAACATGAGTTAAAATCGAACGTCAGGGGCGGGTGACGCAGGCAGAGTTTCACACATGCGCAGTGTATAAAGAGGGGCCTTGCGCACGTGTCATACGTACGTTCTGTGCGTAGAGTTAAGGGGCGGAGAACATGAGTTAAAATTGAACATCAGGGGTGGGCGACGCAGGCGGAGTTTCACACAGGCGCAGTGTATAAAGAGGGGCCTTGCGCACGTGTCATACGTACGTTCTGTGCGTAGAGTTAAGGGGCAGAAAACATGAGTTAAAATCGAACGTCAGGGGCGGGCGACGCAGGCGGAGTTTCACACATGCGCAGTGTATAAAGAGGGGCCTTGTGCACGTGTCATACGTACGTTCTGTGCGTAGAGTTAAGGGGTGGAGAACATGAGTTAAAATTGAACGTCAGGGGCGGGCGACGCAGGCGGAGTTTCACACAGGCGCAGTGTATAAAAAGGGTTCCTGCGCACGTGTCGTACGTACGTTCTGTGCGTAGGTGATAGTGGACCGGGACGCTACTAAACGAAGGTAATTTTAAATTTATAAATTTGCTAAAAACTTTGTAGCAAGCAGCCTATATGGCTTGACAGATAGATGAGGCCTACATAGGGATAAGATGATGAGGATTTAGCAGAAACATAATAAAGTGTTTTTTGTCTTGTGTCTTTATCTTTTACAGATATTATGAATGCCAAATTTAAGGAGCCTGAATTTTTGTTGGCTTTCATCGACAAATATAGAGAGATGAGGAATCTGTGGGAGGTGAAACACCCTCAATATTATTTAAAGCATGTCAGGAAGTCGACACTGGAGAGACTTCTGACATTTGTCCAGACGACCATCCTGGAAGCAACAATGGAGACGTTGTTAAAGAAAATTGGGATCTTTAGGAACATGTATAAGAGGGAGCATAACAAGATCCAGGAATCCATGAGATCAGGAGCATCAGCAGATGATGTATATGTACCCAGGCTGTGGTACTACAATAAACTACGGTTTCTTGATGACCAGACTGAAGCCAGGGCATCACTTTCAACCCTTCCCTCCACCCTTCCCTCCACCCTTTCATGCACCCTTCCCTCCACCCCAGCAGAGACTGATGAGGACCAAGCTGGGTCTTCCATCCTGGATCAACCAGATATGACCATCTGGAGTCAGGTAAATTAATTTCACAAATATTTACTGTCCTAATATTAATGATGTTAACTGGATGTTATAATTGATTCAAATAATTTCCCCTAAAAATGATGTATACATATCAATTGACAGTAGTGGCTAAATATGTTTGTCACCTGCTTCAAAAAATTAGGGTGTCTGATTTCTATACTCTTTTATTAAGAGATGTATTCACATTGAATTTGTTAGTCATGAGAAGCAAATTGTGTGTCATTGATGAACCCAAAAATAAATACTAAAACTATGTCCTTTTTTTATACACAGGATGAGGCCAGCCAGGAGGAATGTGGGGAAAGTGGCAGGCAGGAGGAGACCAGGCCCATGGACAGCCTGGAGGAGGCCGGATTCAGCATCATCCTGGAGGAGGCTGGACCCAGTGTCAGGCAGGAGGAGGCCGGACCCAGTGTCAGACAGGAGGTGGCTGGGCCCAGTGAGGTGGCTGGGCCCAGTGTCAGGCAGGAGGTGGCTGGGCCCAGTAGGAGCCTGACACAATCACAAGTGCCTCCCCTCTGCATTCCAAAAAAAAGGGCCAGGAAGGGGACGGTGACACAGGAGGCATCCCTACGCCTCATGCGAGAGGCCACCCATTTTTTAACGAGCTCCCCCAAAGCTGAAGAGGCCTATGGGTGCTACTTAGCCAGCAGGCTGTTTAAAATGGAGTGGGGCCAATGCCTCATTTGTGAGAGACTGTTTGGGGAAACAATACACAAGGGGCTGCAGGGCGCAATAACCAGCAACACACAATTACATGAGGCAGCCCCCCTCCTCCTCCTCCTCCTCCTCCTCCTCCTCCTTCTCCTCCTGCCACAACTCAAACACCAGAGCCACAGTCTCCAAAGAAGGCTGCAGGGAAGGGTGCAGGGCAGCGTGGAGGAAAGGCTGCAGGGAAGAGAAGAAAGTGATGACCTGGGTTCAGTCTGGTCTGACAGAAGAACAGGCTGTTGTAGTACCACAGTCTGGGGGCATCTATATCATCTGCTGGTGCTGTTGATCTCTGGGATTCCTGGACCATATTGTGCTTCCTCTTATATGGACTCCTCAAGATCCCAATTTTCTTGTCCACAGACTTTTTCCAGCGTTGACTTCCTCTTTATTTTATTTGGACCATGAATAAATGGATATTTGAGTTTATGAAAAGACTTTATGTGTTTTATTTTAAATCATTGATTTTAGACACAATGTCAAATTAACAAGGGACAACAATCTCATTGAGTTTGCAAAAACACACAAAAAATAAATTAATAATGTTAATAATGTTCTAGTGGTAACTTAAAAAAAAAAAATGATACATAACCAAAAACGGTTCTTTGTGTTAACTTTATATACAAAAAAGAAAAAAATCACAATAAAAAAAATCAAAATGGTTCTTTGTGGTAACTTTACAAACTCCAAAAAAAAAAAAAAAAAAAAAAAAGGTTCTTTGTGGTAACTTTACAAACACCAAAAAAAAATGGTTCTTTGTGCTAACTTTACAAACACCAAAAAAAATAAAATAAAAGCTAGATAAACATAAAATAAGTTTGACAACAATCATAAAATAAACATCTGGGTAAAATTTACAATAAAAGATGACTCCACCAAAAAAAACAAGTGTAAAAATTATTATTAGTATAATAATTGTATAATAATATAATAATAGTATATTAGTAAGCATACTATATCATTCATGAGATCAAAGAGAAAAAGAATCCAGAAATCAGTTTGGGAGAACTCTGTTTGAATATGAACAGCAAAACATCTTCGTTCTTTATAGCATTAGTAAAGAAGACATTAATGTGCTGCATTCAACGATCACAGATTTTGCAGCGTGAGGAATGTGCTACCTACAATACGAACACTAGTTTTACTAGACCGAGTGCTTCCGTTTAGTTTTTGCTTATGAGCATGCGTCGTTTTTTTGTCCGTCGGACTAGCATACAGACGGGCGGATTTCTGGGTCCGGCGTAGTTACGACGTAAAGATTTGAAGCATGTTTCAAATCTAAAGTCCGTCAGATTTGAGGCTGCAAAAGTCCGCTGAAAGTCCAGGGAAGCCCACACACGATCGGATTGTCAGCCAGCTTTAGTCCGTTTTGTAGACGAAAAGTCCGACCGTGTGTACGCGGCATTAGTGCACTGTGTCCTCTGCACAGTGTGCACCTAAAACTACCTGAAAACAATTGCTGTTATTCTGATCCTATTAATACCACAGGCAGGCAGCTACAGGATTTACAGTTAGTGTACAGTGTCCTCTGCAAAGTGTGCACCTAAAGCTACCTGAAGAAAATTGGTGGTGTTCTTCTGATCCTATTAGTACCACAGGCAGGCAGCTGCAGTATTTACAGTTAGTGTACTGTGTCCTCTGCACAGTGTGCACCTAAAACTACCTGAAAACAATTGGTTGTTCTGATACTATTAATACCACAGGCAGGCAGCTGCAGTATTTACAGTTAGTGTAGTGCGTCCTCTGCACAGTGTGCACCTAAAGCTACTTGAAGACAATTGCTGTTGTTCTGATACTATTAATACCACAGGCAGGCAGTTGCAGTATTTACAGTTAGTGTACAGTGTCCTCTGCACAGTGTGCACTTAAAGCTACCTGAAGAAAATTGGTGGTTTTCTTCTGATCCTATTAGTACCACAGGCAGGCAGCTGCAGTATTTACAGTGAGTGTACTGTGTCTTCTGCACAGTGTGCACCTAAAACTACCTGAAAACAATTGCTGTTGTTCTGATACTATTAATACCACAGGCAGGCAGCTGCAGGATTTACAGTTAGTGTAGTGCGTCCTCTGCACAGTGTGCACCTAAAGCTACTTGAAGACAATTGCTGTTGTTCTGATACTATTAATACCACAGGCAGGCAGCTGCAGTATTTACAGTTAGTGTACTGTGTCCTCTGCACAGTGTGCACTTAAAGCTACCTGAAGAAAATTGGTGGTGTTCTTCTGATCCTATTAGTACCACAGGCAGGCAGCTTCAGTATTAACAGTTAGTGTACTGAATCCTCTGCACAGTGTGTACCTAAAGCTACCTGAAGACAATTGCTGTTGTTCAGAACCTATTAATATCACAGGCAAGGCAGCTGCAGTATTTACAGTTAGTGTACTGTGTTCTCTGCACCGTGTGCATCTAAAGCTACCTGAAGAAAATTGGTGGTTCTTCTGATCCTATTAGTACCACAGGCAGGCAGCTACAGTATTTACAGTTAGTGTACTGTGTCCTCTGCACAGTGTGCACCTAAAGCTACCTTAAGAAAATTGGTGGTGTTCTTCTGATCCTATTAGTACCACAGGCAGGCAGCTGCAGTATTTACAGTTAGTGTAGTGCGTCCTCTGCACAGTGTGCACCTAAAGCTACTTGAAGACAATTGCTGTTGTTCTGATACTATTAATACCACAGGCAGGCAGCTGCAGTATTTACAGTTAATGTACTGCGTCCTCTGCACAGTGTGCGCTTAAAGCTACCTGAAGAAAATTAGTGGTTTTCTTCTGATCCTATTAGTACCACAGGCAGGCAGCTTCAGTATTAACAGTTAGTGTACTGCATCCTCTGCACAGTGTGCATCTAAAGCTACCTGTAGAAAATTGGTGGTGTTTTTCTAAATCCTATTAGTACCAAAGGCAGCCAGCTGCAGTATTTACAGTTAGTGCACTGCGTCCTCTGCACAGTGTGCACCTAAAGCTACCTGAAGACAATTGCTGTTGTTCTGATCCTATTAATACCACAGGCAGGTAGCTACAGTATTTACAGTTAGTTTACTGTGTCCTCTGCACAGTGTGCACGTAAAGCTACCTGAAGAAAATTTGTGGTGTTCTTCTTATCCTATTAGTACCACAGGCATTCACCTGCAGTATTTACAGTTAGTGTACTGTGTTCTCTGTACAGTGTGCACCTAAAACTACCTGAAAACAATTGCTGTTATTCTGATCCTATTAATACCACAGGCAGGCAGCTACAGGATTTACAGTTAGTGTACTGTGTCCTATGCACAGTGTGCACCTAAAGCTACCTGAAGAAAATTATTGGTGTTCTTCTGATCCTATTAGTACCACAGGCAGGCAGCTGCAGTATTTACAGTTAGTGTACGGTGTCCTCTGCACAGTGTGCACCTAAAACTACCTGAAAACAATTGCTGTTGTTCTGATACTATTAATACCACAGGCAGGCAGCTGCAGGATTTACAGTTAGTGTAGTGCGTCCTCTGCACAGTGTGCACCTAAAGCTACTTGAAGACAATTGCTGTTGTTCTGATACTATTAATACCACAGGCAGGCAGCTGCAGTATTTACAGTTAGTGTACTGTGTCCTCTGCACAGTGTGCACTTAAAGCTACCTGAAGAAAATTGGTGGTGTTCTTCTGATCCTATTAGTACCACAGGCAGGCAGCTTCAGTATTAACAGTTAGTGTACTGAATCCTCTGCACAGTGTGTACCTAAAGCTACCTGAAGACAATTGCTGTTGTTCAGAACCTATTAATATCACAGGCAAGGCAGCTGCAGTATTTACAGTTAGTGTACTGTGTTCTCTGCACCGTGTGCATCTAAAGCTACCTGAAGAAAATTGGTGGTTCTTCTGATCCTATTAGTACCACAGGCAGGCAGCTACAGTATTTACAGTTAGTGTACTGTGTCCTCTGCACAGTGTGCACCTAAAGCTACCTTAAGAAAATTGGTGGTGTTCTTCTGATCCTATTAGTACCACAGGCAGGCAGCTGCAGTATTTACAGTTAGTGTAGTGCGTCCTCTGCACAGTGTGCACCTAAAGCTACTTGAAGACAATTGCTGTTGTTCTGATACTATTAATACCACAGGCAGGCAGCTGCAGTATTTACAGTTAATGTACTGCGTCCTCTGCACAGTGTGCGCTTAAAGCTACCTGAAGAAAATTAGTGGTTTTCTTCTGATCCTATTAGTACCACAGGCAGGCAGCTTCAGTATTAACAGTTAGTGTACTGCATCCTCTGCACAGTGTGCATCTAAAGCTACCTGTAGAAAATTGGTGGTGTTTTTCTAAATCCTATTAGTACCAAAGGCAGCCAGCTGCAGTATTTACAGTTAGTGCACTGCGTCCTCTGCACAGTGTGCACCTAAAGCTACCTGAAGACAATTGCTGTTGTTCTGATCCTATTAATACCACAGGCAGGTAGCTACAGTATTTACAGTTAGTTTACTGTGTCCTCTGCACAGTGTGCACGTAAAGCTACCTGAAGAAAATTTGTGGTGTTCTTCTTATCCTATTAGTACCACAGGCATTCACCTGCAGTATTTACAGTTAGTGTACTGTGTTCTCTGTACAGTGTGCACCTAAAACTACCTGAAAACAATTGCTGTTATTCTGATCCTATTAATACCACAGGCAGGCAGCTACAGGATTTACAGTTAGTGTACTGTGTCCTATGCACAGTGTGCACCTAAAGCTACCTGAAGAAAATTATTGGTGTTCTTCTGATCCTATTAGTACCACAGGCAGGCAGCTGCAGTATTTACAGTTAGTGTACGGTGTCCTCTGCACAGTGTGCACCTAAAACTACCTGAAAACAATTGCTGTTGTTCTGATACTATTAATACCACAGGCAGGTAGCTGCAGTATTTACAGTTAGTGTAGTGCGTCCTCTGCACAGTGTGCACCTAAAGCTACTTGAAGACAATTGCTGTTGTTCTGATACTATTAATACCACAGGCAGGCAGCTGCAGTATTTACAGTTAGTTTACTGTGTCCTCTGCACAGTGTGCACTTAAAGCTACCTGAAGAAAATTGGTGGTGTTCTTCTGATCCTATTAGTACCACAGGCAGGCAGTTTCAGTATTAACAGTTAGTGTACTGCGTCCTCTGCACAGTGTGCACCTAAAGCTACCTGAAGACAATTGCTGTTGTTCAGAACCTATTAATATCACAGGCAAGGCAGTTGCAGTATTTACAGTTAGTGTACTGTGTTCTCTGCACCGTGTGCATCTAAAGCTACCTGAAGAAAATTGGTGGTTCTTCTGATCCTATTAGTACCACAGGCAGGCAGCTACAGTATTTACAGTTAGTGTACTGTGTCCTCTGCACAATGTGCACCTAAAGCTACCTTAAGAAAATTGGTGGTGTTCTTCTGATCCTATTAGTACCACAGGCAGGCAGCTGCAGTATTTACAGTTAGTGTAGTGCGTCCTCTGCACAGTGTGCACCTAAAGCTACTTGAAGACAATTGCTGTTGTTCTGATACTATTAATACCACAGGCAGGCAGCTGCAGTATTTACAGTTAGTGTTCTGTGTCCTCTGCACAGTGTGCCCTTAAAGCTACCTGAAGAAAATTGGTGGTTTTCTTCTGATCCTATTAGTACCACAGGCAGGCAGCTTCAGTATTAACAGTTAGTGTACTGCATCCTCTGCACAGTGTGCATCTAAAGCTACCTGAAGAAAATTGGTGGTGTTCTTCTGAATCTATTAGTACCACAGGCAGGCAGCTGCAGTATTTACAGTTAGTGTGCTGTGTTCTCTGCACAGTGTGCACCTAAAGCTACCTATAGAAAATTGGTGGTGTTTTTCTAATTCCTATTAGTACCACAGGCAGGCAGCTGCAGTATTTACAGTTAGTGCACTTCGTCCTCTGCACAGTGTGCATCTAAAGCTATCTGAAGACAATTGCTGTTGTTCTGATACTATTAATATCACAGGCAGGCAGCTGCAGTATTTACAGTTAGTGTAGTGCATCCTCTGCACAGTGTGCACCTAAAGCTACTTGAAGACAATTGCTGTTGTTCTGATACTATTAATACCACAGGCAGGCAGCTGAAGTATTTACAGTTAGTGTACTGCGTCCTCTGCACAGTGTGCGCTTAAAGCTACCTGAAGAAAATTGGTGGTTTTCTTCTGATCCTATTAGTACCACAGGCTGGCAGCTTTAGTATTAACAGTTAGTGTACTGCATCCTCTGCACAGTGTGCATCTAAAGCTACCTGTAGAAAATTGGTGGTGTTTTTCTAAATCCTATTAGTACCAAAGGCAGGCAGCTGCAGTATTTACAGTTAGTGCACTGCGTCCTCTGCACAGTGTGCACCTAAAGCTACCTGAAGACAATTGCTGTTGTTCTGATCCTATTAATACCACAGGCAGGTAGCTACAGTATTTACAGTTAGTTTACTGTGTCCTCTGCACAGTGTGCACGTAAAGCTACCTGAAGAAAATTTGTGGTGTTCTTCTTATCCTATTAGTACCACAGGCATTCACCTGCAGTATTTACAGTTAGTGTACTGTGTCCTCTGCACAGTGTGCACCTAAAACTACCTGAAAACAATTGCTGTTATTCTGATCATATTAATACCACAGGCAGGCAGCTACAGTATTTACAGTTAGTGTACTGTGTCCTATGCACAGTGTGCACCTAAAGCTACCTGGAGAAAATTGGTGGTGTTCTTCTGATCCTATTAGTACCACAGGCAGGCAGCTGCAGTATTTACAGTTAGTGTACTGTGTCCTCTGCACAGTGTGCACCTAAAACTACCTGAAAACAATTGCTGTTGTTCTGATACTATTAATACCACAGGCAGGCAGCTGCAGTATTTACAGTTAGTGTACTGTGTCCTCTGCACAGTGTGCACCTAAAGACACCTGAAGACAATTGCTGTTATTCAGAACCTATTAATATTACAGGCAAGGCAGCCGCAGTATTTACAGTTAGTGTACTGTGTTCTCTGCACCGTGTGCATCTAAAGCTACCTGAAGAAAATTGGTGGTTCTTCTGATCCTATTAGTACCACAGGCAGGCAGCTACAGTATTTACAGTTAGTGTACTGTGTGCACCTAAAGCTACCTTAAGAAAATTGGTGGTGTTCTTCTGATCCTATTAGTACCACAGGCAGGCAGCTGCAGTATTTACAGTATTAGTGTACTGTGTTCTCTGCACAGTGTGCACCTAAAGACACCTGTAAAAAATTGGTGGGGTTCTTCTGATCCTATTAGTACCACAGGCATGCACCTGCAGTAGTTACAGTTAGTGTACTGCGTCCTCTAAACAGTGTACACCTAAAGCTACCTGAAGACAATTGCTGGTGTTCTCATCCTAATAATACTACAGGCAGGCAGTCGATTCTGCTAGCTGTATATATATATATATATATATATATATATATATATATACATATACGTATATGTATATATACATACATATATATATATATATATATATATATATATATATATATATATATATATATATATATACACACCCCAGCTTTGTGCAGCTACATCTCACTGCAGGCTTTTAGTATGTCTGTAAGGCCAACAAGGAGAGGCAGACAGTCACAAGCCAATAAAAGAGGGCAAGCAGGCTCTGTGTCTAGAGGCAACAGTGCTGGTCGTGGAGGCGGTGCATCCTCATCAGCACGTGGCCGTGGGACACGCTTGTCCTTTTTTTGGCAGCTGGCCATGTTGAGCCGTAACATGCAGAAGACTTGGTAGAGTGAATGACCAAGCCGTCCTCATCCTCCTCATCCTCTATCACCCAGGCTCAGGGTACTTTGTCTGGCAAAGCAGCTGCCAACGCGGCCTCTTCCCTCGGCTCAATGGCATCAGTTACTCCTTCCCTAGCCCCACTATGTCCTCCTGAGGATTCCCCCGAACTGTTTGACCACAGTTTTGGGTACATACTCCAGGAGGATGCCCAGCGTTTTGAAGCCTCCGATGATGGTACCCAGCTAAAGGAAGGCAGTAACGTGAGCCCAGCAAGAGGGGATGCCCAGGACGGACAGCAGTCTGGCAGTCATGTTATCCCAGCTGCAGCATATTGCCAGCTTTGCTCCAGTGATGAGGAGGAAGGGGATGATGAGGAAGTCACTGACTTCACCTGGGTGCCTGATAGGAGAGAGGAGGAGGTGGCACATCTCCAATGAGGCAGGATGCCCTCCAGGTGCCAGCTTAAGGGCAGCACACCGACTGCATCACACCACAGAGCTCCACATGTGCAGGGCGCTGCTGTCTCTGCGTTATTCCAAAAGTTCTTTGGTGTGGGTCTTTTTTGAGAGGAGTGCATCAGATCCCACCGCTGCTATTTGCAACATATGTCTCAAGCGTATCTCGCGTGGACAAAACATCACCCGCTTGGGCACGACATGCTTGACCAGACATATGTCAACATGTCATGCAGTTTGTTGGCAAGCGTACCTTAAAGACCCACACCAAAGAACAAATCGGACCTCTCCTTGCTCCTCATCAGCTGGGATCTCCAACCCCACTATACCTTCAGTCCTCCATGAAACCTGCACTGAGAGGAATGAAGGTGTAGAATTAGGTGTGTCACAGCCAAGTACTTGCGGGCAATCTGCTATCAGTACACCGACGTCAGATTGTACCAGGCAAACTTGCCTGCCCCAGCTGCTGCACCGCCTAAAGAAGTTTGCTCCCGGCCATCCACATGCCCAGTGGTTGAATGCTAGCTTGGCTAAATTGCTAGCACTTCAACTATTGCCTTTTCAGTTGGTAGACTCTGCCCCCTTCCATGAGTTTGTGGAATGTGCAGTTCCTCATTGGCAGGTTCCCAAGCGCCACTTTTTCCGATTCCAATTCCGGCTCTCTACCGGCAGGTGGAAGGCAATGTCTTTGTCTCGATGGACAGGGCAGTCACCAGTAAGGTGCATATTAGCGCTGACTCATGGTCTAGCAGGCATGGACAGGGACTTTTCCTATCTTTCACCGTGCACTGTTTAACTCTTCTGGCAGCTGGGAAGGATACAGGACAGGGTGCAGTAGTGTTGGAGTTTGTTCTGCCACCACACCTCCAAAATACTACTAGTGGTGATTGCCACACCTCTCTCCTCCACCTATCCTCTTCTTCTTCCTCCATGGCCTCTTCCTGTGCTGATTTGACTTCGGAATCCACTGGTGCTCCGTAGGCGTTCAAGGGGCTACGCAAGCACACAGGCAAAAAGATGCCATGCGGTGGTTGAGCTGGTGTGCTTGGGGGACAGGAGACACACTGGGGCAGAGATTCTGTCAGCTCTGCAGTGGCAGGCTCAGAGGTGGTTGATGCCAAGCCAGCTTAAGGCAGGTATGGTGGTTTGCGACAATGGCACAAACCTCCTCTCCACCTTCTGACAGGGACAACTGACCCATGTGCCCTGTTTGGCTCACATCCTTAACTTGGTGGTGCAGTGGTTCTTGGGCAGGTACCCGGGCTTACAGGATGTCCTGAGGCAGGCCAGGAAAGCCTTTGTGCATATAATGCCAGTGCTTGGCTGGCTGACCTCCGAAAGGAATTTAACCTCCCCAAGAACCGCCTAATCTGTGACATGCCCACCAGGTGGAACTCAACATTGGCCATGCTGCAGCTTCTGCGCATGCAGCAGAGGGCCATCAATGAGTACCTATGTGATTATGGCATCAGGACAGGGTCAGGGGACCTTGTTTTTTTTCCCCACGCCAGTGGTCTATGATCAGGGATGCATGCACTGTCCTGTCACCATTTGAGGAGGCCACGAGTATGGTGAGCAGTGACAGTGCATGTATCAGTGACACTGTCCCTCTTGTCCACCTGCTGGAGCAAACGCTGCATGGAATAATGGACAGTGCACTTGAGGCAGAACAGGGGGAGGAAGAGGAGGACTTCCTTACCTCTCACAGCCCCCTTTATCCAGACAGTGTTCCTGCATGCCCACCGATCACACAAGAAGAGGAGGAGGTGGAGGAGGAGGATTGTGTCAGCATGGAGGTGGAGCCTGGCACTCAGCATCAGCAGCAGTCTTCAAGGGATCATTTACAGTCTGAAGAAACCCATGGAATTGTACGTGGCTGGGAGGAGGTGGCTGCGGATCATGTGGTCCTTAGTGATCCAGAGAACTCTGGACCGAATGCCTCAGCAAACTTATGTTGCATGGCCTCCCTGATCCTGCAAAGCCCGTGGAAGGATCCTCGTATTCCTGGTATCAAGGGGAAGGATGATTACTGGCTGGCAACCCTCCTTGATCCATGTTACAAGGGTAAGTTTGCGGACCTTATCTTGCCGTCACAGAGGGAGCAGAGGATGAAACTTATTCGGGAGGCCTTGCAGAAAGGTTTGTGCAATGCATTTGCAGAGCCTGGGAGGTTACAATTTCCTGGTCCTCCTTGACAACATGTTGCTGAGGCTTCGGTCAGTCACAGAAGGAGCTGTGGAGAAGGTGGCCATCTGACCGATGTGTTCAGACAATTTTTTAGTCCGCAGCCCCAAGGTCTGATCGGTTCCAGCAACCATTGCCAGCGTCTGATTCACCTGGTGCAGGATTACCTAGGGGCAAGATCAGATTTGGACACCATTTCCCACCAAAAATCCTCTGGGTTACTGGGTCTTGAGGATAGATTACTGGCCGGAGCTTGCACAGTATGCAATTGAGCTACTGGCCTGTCCTGCATCCAGCATTCTTTTGGAACGCACATTCAGTGCTGCTGGAGTCTTTGTAACCAATCACAGGGTGCGCCTGTCCACCGAATCGGTCGATCGACTGACCTTCATAAAAATGAATCAGTCTTGGATCACCAGCTACCAAGCACCTGATGCTGATGTAACCGATTGATTTTTTTTTAATGTGAGATCCCTTCAAGACTGCCTATGCTGATGCTGAGTGACTATCCTGTTATGATGAGTGACAATCCTCTTCCTAATCAAATGCCGATAGCGTGTAAGAACATTTTTTTTTCTGGGCACCGCCACCAGTGGCCAAGGCCCAATTTTTCTGCCCCTGTTTAACAGGGGCGTGTAATTACATTTTTTGATGCAATACTTTGCAGCAGGGCTCATTACTGCGTTCCAACTATAGCATCTGTGAGGGGTTGCAGTGTTGTGGCACCAGCACCAGTGCTCGAGGCCTAATTTTTCTGCCCCTGTTTAACAGGGGCATGTAATTACATTTTTTGAAGCAATACTTTGCAGCAGGGCTTATTCCTGTGCTCCAACTATAGCATCTGTGAGGGGTTGCATTGTTGTGGCAATTTTTCTGCCCCTGTTTAACAGGGGCGTGTAATTACAATTTTTGATACAATACTTTGCAGTAGGGCTCATTCCCGCGCTCCAACTAGAGTATCTGTGAGGGATTGCAGTGTTGTTGCACCAGCACCAGTGACCAAGACCCACATTTTTAGCCCCTGTTTAACAGGAGCGTATAATTACATTTTTTGATACAATACTTTGCAGCAGGGCTCATTCCTGCACTCCAACTATAGCATCTGTGAGGGGTTGCAGTGTTGTGGCACCAGTGCCTAAGGCCCAATTTTTCTGCCCCTGTTTAGCAGGGACATGTAATTACAATTCTTGATCTAATATTTCACAGCAGGGCCCATTCCTGCACCCACCAAGAGTAACTGTGAGGGCTTACAGTGTTGTGGTAACACCACCACCATCACTACTAAAGGCCCAATTTTTCTGCCCCTGTTTAACAGGTGCATGTAATTACAATTCTTGATTTAATATTTCACAGCAGGGCCTGTTCCTGCACCCACCAAGAGTAACTGTGAGGGCTTACAGTGTTGTGGCAACACAAACACCTAAGGCCCCAATTTCTGCAGAGTATATAGGGAAGGCCCCTGTTGTAATATGTTGGCTGATTTATGTATAATGTTGTATTGGAGTGCCATGTTGACCAGAAATTCAGTTGAGTTGTCCAAGCCAACTGAATTTTAACATATCAAGGGGACAGCTGATGACCTTTGATATGTTGATCTTATGTAAGTCTACCTAGGTGTGTGAGGTATGGCCTGTAAACCTAATTGGACATTTCAAAGGGTACATTGTTTAAAGGACCATAGAAGAAGTATTTATTGATGGTAATTAGACTTGAGGGGGTAACATTAAGATCAAAGAGTATTTTGGGTTGACCTAGCAGAAACTCCCTCCTAGTGTACTAGTATTTCAGCGGGGTCTATTCAAGCTGGCAGTCAGTCCTGTCTGTGTGTTAATATGAAGGCACAAATCTAGGAAAAATTTGACTCTGAGTTATATTCTCTGTTGGATTTTTGTTATCTGTGGACTTTGGACTTTGTTCTGTGTTGGAAGTCAATAAAGTGCTCTCTCTGGAAGAATTGGGTTGCTGCGGAAGAGTACTTACATCATCATAATAATTACTAATTAATAATGTACCCACTATACTATATATTACTACATTGGTGCTGTTCAAGTGACCAGAAGAGCATTTTCGGACTTAGTAACAGAAGTCAGTGGTGACAACAATCCTGTGAGGTGGACAGAAGTCTGATGAAGAACCAAGAGCTGTGCTGTGACTTTCATGTCTGGTTGCGACATAAGAGAGTCTGATCTACAAAATTAAACAAGTTGGGAACCCCAGAATTATTCTCTCCAGACTCGAAACGACAACAAAAAAAAGGACTGTCGTGTACCAGAAGACCTGAACTGGAAGCTGAAGAAGTAAATAATGTGGTGAGTAAAATATTTCTTTTTTTTTAATTATTAGTAATATAGTCAAAATGCTTACTCAGTGTGAAGCTAGTGTCAGTTCTGATAAAGTTAACAGATGGGTAATAAAATGTATTAAGCGCCATGGTGGTCCTTATGAAATTCCAGAAAAATTTAAGCAGACGTGGACGATGATGAAGGAATTTTTTGAGAAAAATGTTTTTGATAGCAAAATTTCAGAAAGTAAAATTAAAGGTTGTATTATACAGGGCTTATTATCTTGCTGTTTAACAATGGAAAGTTCTTTGAAGGGTAAGGTTGAGGAAATTACACAGTTACAGAATGCAGTTGATAATAGCAACAATGTTTGTGAGAGGTTACAAAACCAATCAGACACAGAGACAGTAAATTTAAAATTGCATGCAGTTACCATTAGGGGAGCTTTGCTTGAGAAATCTAAACGTTGTCATGAATTATCAGAGGAAAATGAGAGATTAAAATGAAGAATTATGGAATTAGAGAAGAGATCTCAGGAATGCAGATATGCATCAAATCTTGGATTCAGCATTCTGCAGCAAAATACAAACACAAACTTTCTATCAAATGAAACAGAACCTCATATTAAATGTGATAATTAATTGCTGGCTGCACCCACTGTGACCACCACAGTTTATAACAATAATAATCATACAGGTGAAGTTCAGCCTATAATGAAGCCTTTGAAACCAAAGGAATTAGATGCAATTCTTAAAGAAACAGGAATGATTCTCTGCCATGATTTAAACAGATTTTTAAAATGGTTTTGTGACGTGAAGCAGGTCAGAGATATGTACAATCTCAACCCATCTGACTTAGAAAGAGTTCTGCAACATTCTATAGGAAGTGGTCTTTGGATGAGAATTAAACAAATCTGTATTCAGCCTCTGAGGACAAGGGACATATTACTGGAATTATTATGTGTTTTGTATGGTGTACGTTCTGATGTTACTATTCATGGGAAGATCCAACAAATGCAAAGTGAATCCCCCTATGAATTATCACATAGGATAGCAACTATTATGGAATTATTGGTCGGTAATAATCTTGCATTTGAGCGTGGTGGCTTGATACATATGAGTATGTTTCTAGATGCTTTGCATGAAGATATCAAACAAAATATTTTATTAGTTACCCCAAATCCTCATGATTTAAAAGACATATTGTTGAGAGCAGACCATTTATGGAGAAAGTCAAATGAGCAGGCTGTCAGAATTGATTTAGCCACATTGTTTAAGACAAATACTGAACCTAAAGATCAAAAGATAATATCTTATGATAACACCCAGAGAGGAGACACCGGGTCAAATATAGGTGATATTAATATGAAAAACAGAGCTGACCAAAATAATAAGAAAAGGTCCAAAACCTGGATACCGTTTTCTCAGTTAAAACAGAAATATGACCACCTGAAGATTGAGTATGACAAGATGAGAGGGGAACGTGATAAATTATTAGAGCAGTTGAAGGGGGTAGAAGATGTACATTCTCCAGATATGTTTTTGAATGCAAATGACACTTCTTTAGCAGTGGGGGTGAATTAGCTTCAAACTGTAAATGTGTAAATAGTGCTTTGTTTTAACTTCAAACAACATTTAAGGACCTCGCTAATGAGTTTTTGTTGAAGAGTTTTTTGTCTTTCAGATATTTGTCCGGAGATGCTTGTTTGCATGTGAATAGCAGAAGCACTAGAAGTATCTGACATTGCTGGCTAGTGGGGGAGAAACATTGAATAGACAATATATCACTAGGGATGAGCCGAACACCCCCCGGTTCGGTTCGCACCAGAACCCGCGAACGGACCGCAAGTTCGCACGAACGTTAGAACCCCATTGACGTCTATGGGACTCGAACGTTCGAAATCAAAAGTGCTCATTTTAAAGGCTAATTTGCATGGTATTGTCCTAAAAAGGGTTTGGGGACCCGGGTCCTACCCCAGGGGACATGTATCAATGCAAAAAAAACTTTTAAAAACGGCCGTTTTTTCGGGAGCAGTGATTTTAATGATGCTTAAAGTAAAAAAAAAAAAGTGAAATATTCCTTTAAATATCGTACCTGGGGGGTGTCTATAGTATGCCTGTAAAGTGACGCGTGTTTCCCATGTTTAGAACAGTCCCTGCACCAAATGTCATTTTTAAAGGAAAAAATCTCATTTAAAACTGCTTGCGGGTTTAATGTCATGTCGGGTCATGGCAATATGGATGAAAATCAGTGAGACAAACGGCATGGGTACCCCCCAGTCCATTACCAGGCCCTTTGGGTCTTGTATGGATATTAAGGGGAACCCCGCACCCAAATTAAAATAAGGAAAGGTCCCTATATACTCTGAACAGCAGTATACAGGCGGTGCAAACAAGACAGGGACTGTAGGTTTGTTGTTAAGTAGAATCTGTTTGTAATTTTGAACATTTTTAATGTGTTTAGCTCCAGCCAAAAAATCTTTTCTAAGCTTTTTGGAAAACATAGGGAAGGGTTATCACCCCTGTGACATTTGTTTTGCGTCTTTCCTCCTCTTCAGAAGATTTCACCTCACTTTTTTGTCCCAATGAAAAATGTTTTTTGAAAATTTGGGTTTTTTTGTGGAACAAGGATTGGAAAGCATCAGTGGAAAGGAAAAATTGTTTTCCCATATTAACTCTTACAGGAGAGAATTTCCCTTCCTTAGGGGTAGATTTCATCTCACTTCCTGTTGTCTCCTTCCGTTTGCAAGTAGGAGTCGTTTGTAAGTTAGATGTTTGAAAGTAGGGTCCTGCCCTATATACTCAGCAGAAATTTGGGCCTTAGGTGTTGCTGTGGCCAAAACACTGTAAGCCCTCACAGGGCCCTGCTGTGAAATATTAGATCAAGAATTGTAATTACATGCCCCTGTTGAACAGGAGCTGAAAAATTAGGCCTTAGGCACTGGTGCTGGTGCCACAACACTGCAACCCCTCACAGACACTCTAGTTGAAACGCAGGAACAAGCCCAGCTGCAAAGTATTGCATCAAAAATTGTAATTACACGCCCCTGTTAGACAGGGGCTGAAAAATTGGGTCTTAGGCACTGGTGCTGGTGCCACAACACTGCAACCCCTCACAGACACTCTAGTTGAAACGCAGGAACAAGCCCTGCTGCAAAGTATTGCATCAAAAATTGTAATTACACGCCCCTGTTAGACAGGGGCTGAAAAATTGGGTCTTAGGCACTGGTGCTGGTGCCACAACACTGCAACCCCTCACAGACACTCTAGTTGGAATGCAGGAACAAGCCCTGCTGCAAAGTATTGCATCAAAAATTGTAATTACACGCCCCTGTTAGACAGGGGCAGAAAAATTGGGTCTTAGGCACTGGTGCTGGTGCCACAACACTGCAACCCCTCACAGACACTCTAGTTGGAATGCAGGAACGAGCCCTGCTGCAAAGTATTACATCAAAAATTGTAATTACACGCCCCTGTTAAACAGGGGCTGAAAAATTGTGCCTTAGGCACTGGTGGTGGCGCCCAGAACCAAAAATGTTCTTACAAGCTATCAGCGTGATGATTGAGGAGGAAGAGGATAATTACTCAGGGATAGTCACTCAGCATCAGCATAGGCAGTCTTTGAAGGGATCTGAGATTTCAAAAAAAATTATTCGGTTACATCTGCATCAGGTGCTTGGTAGCTGGTGGTGATCCAAGACTGATTCATTTTTATGAAGGTCAGCCGATCGACCGAGTCGGTGGACAGACGCACCCTGTGATCGGTTACCACGCCTCCAGCAGCACTGAATGTGCGTTCCGAAAGAACGCTGGATGCAGGACAGGCCAGTAGCTCAATTGCATACTGTGCAAGCTCTGGCCAGTGATCCATCCTCAAGACCCAGTAACCCAGAGGATTTTCGGTGGGAAAGGTGTCCAAGTCTGATCTTGCCCCTAGGTATTCCTGCACCATGTAAAACAGACGCTGGCGATGGTTGCTGGAACCGATCATACCTTGGGGCTGCGGACCAAAAAATTGTCTGAACGCATCGGTCAGACGGCCACCTTCTCCACCGCTCCTTCTTTGACTGACCGAAGCCTCAGCAACACGTTGTCCAGAAACAGGAGTTTGTAACCTCCCAGTCTCTGGGAACGCGTTGCACAGACCTTTCTGCAAGGCCTCCCGAAGATGTTTCATCCTCTGCTCCCTCTGCGATGGCAAGATAAGGTCCGCAACCTTACCCTTGTAACGTGGATCAAGGAGGGTTGCCAGCCAGTATTGGTCCTTCTCCTTGATACCACGAATACGAGGATCCTTACGCAGGCTTTGCAGGATCAGGGAGGCCATGCAGCGTAGGTTTGCTGAGGCATTCGGTCCGGAGTCCTCTGGGTCACTAAGGACAACAACGTCCGCAGCCACCTCCTCCCAGCCACGTACAAGTCCATGTGTTCCTTGGGACTGATCCCTTAAAGACTGCTGATGCTGAGTGCCAGGCTCCACCTCCATACTGACACAATCTTCCTCCTCCTCCTCCTCCTCCTCCTCGTCCTCTTCCTGTGTGATCGGCGGGCACGCAGGAACACTGTCTGGATAAAGGGGGCCTTGAGAGCTAAGGAAGTCCTCCTCTTCCTGCCTCTGTTCTGCCTCAAGTGCCCTGTCCATTATCCCACGCAGCGTGTGCTCCAACAGGTGGACAAGGGGGACAGTGTCACTGATGCATGCACTGTCAGTGCTCACCATCCTCGTGGCCTCCTCGAATGGTGACAGGACAGTGCATGCATCCCTGATCATGGCCCACTGGCGTGGGGAAAAAAAACCAAGGTCCCCTGACCCTGTCCTGGTGCCATAGTCGCACAGGTACTCATTGATGGCCCTCTGCTGCGTGTGCAGCCGCTGCAGCATGGCCAACGTCGAGTTCCACCTGGTGGGCATGTCACAGATTAGGCGGTTCTTGGGCAGGTTAAACTCCTTTTGGAGGTCCGTCAGCCGAGCACTGGCATTATATGACCGGCGGAAATGCACACAGACTTTCCTGGCCTGCCTCAGGACATCCTGTAAGCCCGGGTACCTGCCCAAGAACCGCTGCACCACCAAGTTAAGGACGTGAGCCAAACAGGGCACATGGGTCAGTTGTCCCTGTCGGAGGGCAGAGAGGAGGTTGGTGCCATTGTCGCAAACCACCATTCCTGCCTTAAGTTGGCGTGGCGTCAACCACCTCTGAACCTGCCCCTGCAGAGCTGACAGAACCTCTGCCCCAGTGTGGCTCCTGTCCCCCAAGCACACCAGCTCAAGCACCGCATGGCATCTTTTGGCCTGCGTACTTGCGTAGCCCCTTGAACGCCTACGGAGCACCGCTGGTTCCGAGGAAGAGGCCATGGAGGAAGAAGAAGAGGAGGGGGTGGAGGAGAGAGGTGTGTCACAATCAGCATTTTGGAGGCGTGGTGGCGGAACAACCTCCAACACTACTGCACCTTGTCCTGCATCCTTCCCAGCTGCCAGCAGAGTCACCCAATGCGCCGTGAAACTTAAGTAACGTCCCTGTCCATGCCTGCTGGACCATGAGTCAGCGGTAATATGCACCTTACCGCTGACCGCCCTGTCCAGCGAGGCATGGACATTGCCTTCCACATGCCGGTAGAGAGCCGGAATCGCCTTCCGTGAGAAAAAGTGGCGTTTGGGTACCTGCCACTGAGGAACCGCACATTCCACAAACTCACGGAAGGGGGCAGAGTCTACCAACTGAAAAGGCAGCAGTTGAAGTGCTAGCAATTTTGCCAAGCTAGCATTCAACCGCTGGGCATGTGGATGGCTGGGAGCAAACTTCTTTCGGCGGTGCAGCAGCTGGGGCAGGGAAATTTGCCTGGTACAATCTGACGTCGGTGTACCAAAAGCAGATTGCCCATAAGTACTTGGCTGTGACACACCTAATTCTACACCTTCATTCCTCTCACTGCAGGTCGCAGAGAGGACTGAAGGTCTAGTGGGGTTGGAAATCTCAGCTGATGAGGAGCAAGGAGAGATCGTCTTTGTTCTTTGGTGTGGGTCTTTTAGATACGCTTGCCAACGAACTGCATGGCAGGTCAACATATGTCTGGTCAAGCATGTGGTACCCAAGCGGGAGATGTTTTGGCCACGCGAGATACGCTTGAGACATATATTGCAAATAGCAGCGGTGCGATCTGATGCACTCGTCTCAAAAAAGGCCCACACCAAAGAACTTTTTGAATAACGCGCAGAGACTGCAGCGCCCTGCACATGTGGAGCTTTGGGGTGTGATGCAGTCAATGTGCTGCCCTTAGGCTGGCCCCTGGAGGGCATCCTGCCTAGTTGGTGATGTGCCACCTCCTCCTCCTCCTCCTCCTCCTCCTCCTCCTCCTCCTCTCTCCTATCAGGCACCCACGTTGAGTCAGTGACCTCATCATCCCCTCCCTCCTCATCACTGGAGCAAACCTGGCAGTATGCTGCAGCAGGGGGAGCATGACTGCCAGATTGCTGTCCTTCTTGGGCACCCCCTCTGTCCGTGCTCATGTTACTGCCTTCATTGAGCTCAGTATCATCATCAGAGCCTTCCAAACGCTGGGCATCCTCCTGGAGCATGTACCCAACACTGTGGTCAAACAGTTCGAGGGAATCCTCAGGAGGACATGGTGGGGCTAGGGAAGGAGTCACTGATGACATTGAGCTGAGGGAAGAGGCCGCTGCTTTGCCAGACAAAGCACCCTGGGCATGGGTGAGAGAGGATGAGGAGGATGAGGACGGCTTGGTCATCCACTCGACCAAGTCTTCCGCATGTTGCGGCTCAACACGGCCAGCTGCCGAAAAAAAGGCCAAGCGTGTCCCATGGCCACGTGCTGATGAGGATGCACCGTCTCCACGACCAGCACTAGACACAGAGCCTGCTTGCCCTCTCTTATTGGCTTGTGACTGTCTGCCTCTCCTTCTTGGCCTTCCAGACATACTAATGGCCTGTAGCTGCACTAAGCTGGGATAGAACACCTGTAATTTTCTTCAGGTAGCTTTATATACTGTAACCAGACAAGCCTGCCTGTCAGTAGGAAGATAACAGGAACGGATCTAGCTGAACACTGTGAGCAGGACGTACTGCACTAAATGTATATAGCAGGAACGGATCTAGCTGAACACTGTGAGCAGCACGCACTGCACTGAATGTAAATAGCAGGAACGGATCTAGCTGAACACTGTGAGCAGGACGCACTGTACTGAATGTAAATAGCAGGAACGGATCTAGCTGAACACTGTGAGCAGGACACACTGCACTGAATGTAAATAACAGGAACGGATCTAGCTGAACACTGTGAGCAGGACACACTGTACTAAATGTAAATAGTCTAGCTGCCTGACCGTGGTACTAATAGGATCAAAAAGAACACCTGTAATTTTCTTCAGGTAGCTTTATATACTGTAACCAGACAAGCCTGCCTGTCAGTAGGAAGATAACAGGAACGGATCTAGCTGAACACTGTGAGCAGGACGTACTGCACTAAATGTATATAGCAGGAACGGATCTAGCTGAACACTGTGAGCAGCACGCACTGTACTGAATGTAAATAGCAGGAACGGATCTAGCTGAACACTGTGAGCAGGACACACTGCACTGAATGTAAATAACAGGAACGGATCTAGCTGAACACTGTGAGCAGGACACACTGTACTAAATGTAAATAGTCTAGCTGCCTGACCGTGGTACTAATAGGATCAAAAAGAACACCTGTAATTTTCTTCAGGTAGCTTTATATACTGTAACCAGACAAGCCTGCCTGTCAGTAGGAAGATAACAGGAACGGATCTAGCTGAACACTGTGAGCAGGACGCACTGCACTGAATGTAAATAGCAGGAACGGATCTAGCTGAACACTGTGAGCAGCACGCACTGCACTGAATGTAAATAGCAGGAACGGATCTAGCTGAACACTGTGAGCAGGACGCACTGCACTGAATGTAAATAGCAGGAACGGATCTAGCTGAACACTGTGAGCAGGACGCACTGCACTGAATGTAAATAGCAGGAACGGATCTAGCTGAACACTGTGAGCAGCACGCACTGCACTGAATGTAAATAGCAGGAACGGATCTAGCTGAACACTGTGAGCAGCACGCACTGCACTGAATGTAAATAGCAGGAACGGATCTAGCTGAACACTGTGAGCAGGAAGCACTGTACTGAATGTAAATAGCAGGAACGGATCTAGCTGAACACTGTGAGCAGGACACACTGCACTGAATGTAAATAGTCTAGATAGAAGATAACAGGAACGGATCTAGCTAAACTGAATACAGTGTATATATATATATGCAACACCTGGGATGCATATATATACACAATACACTGTAAGTGCAGCTAACTGACTGACTGTTCTGCCTAATCTATCTAACTCAAATCAAACACTGTCTCTCTGTCTATCTCTTTCAACGCCGGAACACACACTACACAGGGCCGCCGTGCAGGCGGCCTTATATAGTGTGGGGCGTGTACTAAATCCCCTGAGCCATAATTGGCCAAAGCCTCCTTGGCTTTGGCCAATTACGGCTCTCTGTTCAGGCGGCGCTGTGATTGGCCAAGCATGCGGGTCATAGTGCATGCTTGGCCAATCATCAGCCAGCAATGCACTGCGATGCCGCAGTGAATTATGGGCCGTGACGCGCCACACGAATTTGGCGCGAACGGCCCATATCGTTCGCAATTCGACGGACGGTCGAACAGCCGATGTTCGAGTCGAACATGGGTTCGACTCGAACACGAAGCTCATCCCTATATATCACTATTCGAGGAATTATAAAGAAATAATGGACTGAATGTTTTATTTGTTGAACTTTATCTTAAAACCAAAGGGAAGCATTTAAACCTAAAATAATTTTCATAACATCTGTACATATTACATCATGTGTATTGATCAATATATTTGACATCTAAGGTGAGATGCTGCAAAATAGGTTGGCATAGCATAAATTATAGTATGTTGGGTGGTTTTCCTAAATTTATAAGAGGGGTGAGTGAAATTCATCACTCCAGTCATGATTTGAAACTTTGTTGAATCAGTTGTTTATAATATGCTAAAGGCTACGACATATATGGATGAAAAAAAACCTTTCTACCTTTCATGGTGAGGATACTGGCAAGAATTTCCACTGCCGCTTTGTCTCGATAGAAGATCTGATAAACACTGATGTCAAGCTGATTCTATCTGAACCATCGTGTGGGCGTATATGTATATATTGGTATACCATTCGGGTGGAATTATGGACTGAATGATCCAAGTAACTGCTCTATTGAAGGCAATGTTGGGTCAGCCTACAGCAAATTACAAAAAAAAAATATTGTGGCTGGCAATCAACAAATTCTGGCACTTGACAGGTACACAACAGGTCATCATTGCTCAAATAGGAAATGGAAAGAAGCAGATGTGAATTGTAAAATGCTTGCAAGATGGACTCATGAATGTCAAGTGCAAGGAATAGTTTGCAGCACAGTTTTTACTGCCGTATCCAAACCTTTTGACCTTGAAAGTGAGTGCTGGTACATTGATGGTTCTTCTTACTATAAAGATGAGAGTAGAATGTTTTTGTAAAAGCATCTTTGAAAATGAAAAGCTTGAGCCTGGAGATGAGAGAATCCTGGACTTATGTGGATTGGAGCTCCCAGAGCATACCAAGTTTACTTTCAGTGAGATGGTGAGAGATGTGATGAAGTCAGACCGAAGAATGGACTGTGAAATCAGCTGATCTTTGCGCAATTTTCAAGATCTTGATTTGATATAATAAGGCCTAACAGCTATATGGGCCACTGATGTTTACCAAATCCTTTTCCAGTCATGGTCTAAAGATTATATTATCTAATAACTGTAGAGATGTAACCAGTTTCAACTTCATATTTTATTTGAGCCATTGTAAAGCACTCAGTACCTTAACCACTTAACAACCGGCCCATAGCCAAATGAAGGCTACAGGTTGGTTGCTTAACTCTGGGAGGGCGTCCAGGGACGTCCTCCCAGAATTCCGCTCTCGCGAGCCCCCTGGGGCGCGCACCCGGGAGCCTCCGTGACCGCTGGGTCCAGAGGACTCGGCGCATCACGGATCTCGGTAAATGACTGCTATTCGCGGCCATTTACCATGTGATCGCTCCGTCAAATGACGGAGCGATCACATGTAAACAAACCAGCGTCATCTCATGACGCCGGTCCCTCTCCTCCCCTCTTTGTACCGATCAGTACAAAGTGAGAGGAGAGAGGGAGGGATGGATGGTAGCAGCTCTGTGGGATGGATGTGTAGTGCCCACAGCGCTGCACAGTGACAACTGCCATCCATCCATCCATGCTAAGCCATCCCTCAATGCCATGCAATACCCTGCACTACTCTGAAATGCCCTGCAATACTGTGCAATACTCTACAATACCCCACAATACTCTGCAATGCCCCGCAATACTCTGCAATGCCCCGCAATACTCTAAAATGCCCCGCAATACTCTGAAATGCCCCGCAATACCCCGTAATACTCTGCAATACTCTGCAATGCCCCGCAATACCCTGCACTGCTCTGCAATGCTCTGCAATACTCTGCAATACTCTGCAATACTCTGCAATACCTCACAATACTCTGCAATACTCCGCAATACTCTGCAGTGCCCTGCAATACTCTGCAATACTCTGCAATGCCCCGCAATACCCTGCACTACTCTGCAATGCTCCGCAATACTGTGCAATACTCTGCAATACCCCACAATACTCTGCAATGCCCCGCAATACTCTGCAATGCCCTGCAATACCCTGCAATACTCTGCAATGCCCCGCAATACTCTGCAGTACTCTGCAATGCCCCACAATACCCTGCACTACTCTGCAATGCTCAGCAATACTCTGCAATACCCGCAATACTCTGCAATACCCCACAATACTCTGCAATACCCCGCAATACCCCACAATACTCTGCAATACTCTGCCATACCCTGCAATACACTGCAATACTCTGCCATACCCCACAATAATCTGCAATACCCCACAATATCCTGCAATACCCCACAATACTCTGCAATACCCCACAATATCCTGCAATACCCCACAATACTCTGCAATACCCCACAATACTCTGCAATACTCTGCCATATCCTGCAATACTCTGCCATACCCTGCAATACTCTGCCATACCCCACAATACTCTGCCATACCCCGCAATACCCAGCCATACTCTGCAATACTCGGTGATACCCAGCCATACCCTGCCATACTCTGCAATACCCCGCAAAACTCTGCAATACCCTGCAAAACTCTGCAATACTCTGCCATACCCAGCCATACTCTGCAATACCCAGCCATACTCTGCAATACTCGGTGATACCCAACCATACTCTGCCATACCCAGTCATACTTGGTGATACCCTGCAATACCCTGCCATACTCAGCCATACCCAGCCATGCGCAGCCATGCTCAGCCATACCCAGCCATGCACAGCCATGCTCAGCCATACCCAGCCATGCTCAGCCATACCCAGCCATACTCGGCTGTACTCGGCCTCTGTATGTGGCCAGGCAGTGGAAGTCTCACACATGTGGTATCGCCATACTCAGGAGGAGTAGGAAAATCTATTTTGGGGTGTCATTTTTGGTTCATGCTATGTGTTAGAAATATTGTATAAATTGACAACTTTGTGTTAAAAAAAAAAAAGCGTTTTAACCACTTCCCGCCCGCCGTCATATGACGTCCTTGACTTTGTGCGGGGATATCTGAATGATGCCTGCAGCTAAAGGGCATCATTCAGATATCAACTTTTTCATCCCGCGATTCCCTACACCATAAGAATGATCATAGCATACACTGCTTGATCGTTCTTACGGGAGGTGAGAGGGGACGTCCCCCCTCCCGCCGCCCTCCGGTGCTTCTACTGACTCACCGCTATGATCGAAGCCAGGATCTTTTTTTTTTATTTCAGGCTTCCCAGCCTAGAGGTGAGATGTGACCCCATATCTCACTGTAAAGAGGACCTGTCATGCCATATTCCTATTACAAGGGATGTTTACATTCCTTGTAATAGGAAAAAAAGTGATCAAAAAAAAAATTTTTGGAAACATGCATCAAACTAAAATAAATAAAGTAAAATGAACAATAAAAAAAAAAAATTTTAAGCGCCCTGTCCCCGTGTGCTCGCATGCAGAAGCGAACGCATATGTAAGTCCCGCCCACATATGAAAACGGTGTTCAAACCACACATGTGAGGTATCGCTGTGATAGGTAGAGCGAGAGCAATAATTTTGGCCATAGACCTACTCTGTAACTCAAAACATGTAACCAGTAAAAATTTTTAAAGCGTCGCCTATGGGGATTTTTAAGTAGCGAAGTTTGGCGCCATTTCACAAGCGTGTGCAATTTTGAAAGGTGACATGTTAGGTATCTATTTACTCGGCGTAACTTCATCTTTTATATTATACAAAAACATTGGGCTAACCTTACTGTTTTGTTTTTTTTTAAAGCACAAAACTGTATTTTTTTACAAAAAAAAGTGTTAGAAAAATTGCTGCGCAAATATCGTGCGAGATAAAAAGTTGCAATGACGGCTATTGTATTTTCTAGGGTCTTTGCTAAAAAAACATATATAATGTTTTGGAGTTCTATGTAATTTTCTAGCAAATAAATGATGATTTTTAAATGTAGGAGAGAAATTCAGAATTGGCCTGGGTGCTCCAGAATGCCTGAAGGTGCTCCCCTGTATGTTGGGCCTCTGTATGTGGCCACGCTGTGTAAAAGTCTCACACATGTGGTATACTCGGGAGCAATAGCAGAATGTGTTTTGGGGTGTAATTTGTGGTATGCATATGCTGTGTGTGAGAAATAACCTGCTAATATGACAATTTTGTGAAAAAAAAAAGAAAAAAAAAACCTTGATTTTGCAAAGAATTGTGGGAAAAAATGACAACTTCAAAAAACTCACCATGCATCTTTCTAAATACCTTGGAATGTCTTCTTTCCAAAAAGGGGTCATTTGGGGGGTATTTGTACTTTTCTGGCATGTTAGGGTCTCAAGAAATGAGATAGGCCGTCAGTAATTCAGGTGTGATCAATTTTCAGATATTGGCACCATAGCTTTTGGACTCTATAACTTTCACAAAGACCAAATAATATCCACCGATTTGGGTTATTTTTACCAAAGATATGTAGCGGTATAAATTTTGGCCAAAATATATGAAGAAAACGTACTAATTTGCAAAATTTTATAACAGAAATGAAGAAAAATGCATTTTTTTTTACAGATTTTTCGGTCTTTTTTCTTTTATGGTGCAAAAAATAAAGAACCCAGCAGTGAATAAATACCACCACAAAAAAGCTCTATTTGTATGAAAAAAAGACAAAAATTTCATAAAGATACAGTGTTGCATGACTGAGTATTTGTCATTCAAAATGTGAGAGCACCAAAAGATGAAAATTGGTCTGGTTATTAAGGGGGTTTAAGTGCCCAGTCGTCAAGTGGTTAAATCATAATGATATTTTTGTTGTTTGATTTATGGGTCAGTTCTACTAGTTAGAACCGACCCAATCGGGGGTATATGTTGTAATATGTTGGCCGATTTATGTATAATGTTGTATTGGAGTGCCATGTTGACCAGAAATTCAGTTGAGTTGTCCAAGCCAACTGAATTTTAATATATCAAGGGGACAGCTGATGACCTTTGATATGTTGATCTTATGTAAGTCTACCTAGGTGTGTGAGGTATGGCCTGTAAACCTAATTGAACATTTCAAAGGGTACATTGTTTAAAGGACCATAGAAGAAGTATTTATTGATGGTAATTAGACTTGAGGGGGTAACAATAAGATCAAAGAGTATTTTGGGTTGACCTAGCAGAAACTCCCTCCTAGTGTACTAGTATTTCAGGGGGGACTATTCAAGCTGGCAGTCAGTCCTGTCTGTGTGTTATTATGAAGGCACAAATCTAGGAAAAATGGGACTCTGAGTTATATACTCTGTTGGATTTTTGTCATCTGTGGACTTTGGACTTTGTTCTGTGTTGGAAGTCAATAAAGTGCATTTCTCTGGAAGAATTGGGTTGCTGCGGAAGAGTACTTACATTATCATAATAATTACTAATTAATTATCTACCCACTATACTATAAATCACTACAGCCCCTACTTTCAAAAATCCAACTTACAAACGACTCCTACTTGCAAATGGATGGAGACAACAGGAAGTGATATGAAATCTACCCCAGGAAGGGAAATTCTCTCCTGTAAGAGTTAACATGGAAAAAACTTTTCTCCTTTCCACTGATGCTTTATCACCAATCCTTGTTTCAATAAAAACCCCAAATTTTCAAAAAACATTTGTGATTGGGACAGAAAGTGAGGTGAAATCTTCTGAAGAGGTGCACAGACAGCAAAACAAATGTTACAGGGGTCATAACCCTCCTCTATGTTTTCCAAAAAGCTTAAAAATAGATTTTTTGCCTGGAGCTACACTTTAAAAATGTACCAGTTCAAAATTACAAACAGATTCTACTTAACAACAAACCTACAGTCCCTGTCTTGTTTGCACCGCCTGTATACTGCTGTTCAGAGTATATAGGGCCTGAGGGCCCCATGCCTTTCCTTTTTTTTTAATTTGTGTGCAGGGTTCCCCTTAATATCCATACAAGACCCAAAGGGCCTGGTAATGGACTGGGGGGTACCCATGTCGTTTGTCTCACTGATTTTCATCCATATTGCCGGGACCCGACATTACATTAAAGCCGCAAGCAGTTTTAAATGACTTTTATTCCTTTAAAAATGTCATTTTGTGCAGGGACTATTCTAAGCATGGGAAACGCGCACCACTTTACAGGCATACTATAGACACCCCCCCAGGTACGATATTTAAAGGAATATTTCAATTTTTATTTTTCACTTTAAGCATCATCAAAATCACTGCTCCTGAAAAAACGGCCATTTTTAAAACTTTTTTTTGCATTGATACATGTCCCCTGGGGCAGGACCCGGGTCCCCAAACCCTTTTTAGGATAATAACTTGCATATTAGCCTTTTAAATTACCACTTTTGATTTCGAACGTTCAAGTCCCATAGACTTTAATGGAGTTCTTAAGTTTGCGCAAACTTTCGGTCCGTCCACAGGTTCTGGTGCAAACCAAACCGGGGGGTGTTCGGCTCATCCCTGACAACCAGTAGTGTGTAAGTTGAAGACCGGAGACAGGATCCGTTGGCCAGATGGATGGACATCAGGTGTGTTTTTGCTTGTGAAGGGATCTGGTGACGTAGGGCAAAGTCCTTGTCCATGAAACAACTGCAGGCTCCAGAATCGATTATGGCTGATATTTGGATGTCTTTCCCAGGAATCTGAAGTGACAGGGACATAGTGATATGCGCAGCTCTTCTCTCTATGGAACAGTTGGCAAGGTAGGTAGAGGGTACGAGAAGTAGGGATATGGTAAACCCTAACTTGGTGGTTTCTAGTGAAAAAGTTCTTGGCAGTAGGGCGAAGTAAAGCTCACAGGAATTCTTAAATGCACAGAACTTGTGCTGGTCACCAGCAAATCGCTCAGATGCAGGAACTTGGGGTTCAGGTGGTGGCATAATTTCCATGGATGTGAAAAAAGTCTGTTCAGATGGGGAGCAGCCAAGTGTGGTAGCAGGTGCGGGAGTTGACAAAGTAGGAGCCATGGGTTGAATGCAATTCTCCAGCTGCTGGTAGCTCTTTTGCAGGGTGCAGACTGCCTGGGTGAGAGATGCAAGTTGCAAGCATAGCGACTCCAGAGGCGAAGCCCCTCCCTCGATCTCCGACATCTGGCTGAGTGGTACTGTCACGTACCTGGTGGAGATCGAGCTGGAGAGAAGGCTTCTCTTGCACCTCCTGTCCGACACCCCTGGTAGTGATGACAGGGAGTGAAGGACACAGAGTGGTGTGAGGGCTGATGTAGCTGTTAATGCTGGCTTGGCCTTAGCAGGAACCAGGTGGCTGGGGAGCGCAGGGCAGGTTCTGAGAACTTGAGCTCCGAATTGCTAGGTCAGCAGATGGAGATGTAGCTGGGACGAAAGCCAGGAGGTCATCAACAGCCAGGCAGAACAGGTACCGAGACATGCTTTGCCAGTCCATCACCTTTACCCTCAGCTTCTTTAGCAAGGCAGTTGTCATCTTGGAGGTGTGTTTGGGGTCGTTATCATGTTGGAATTGTGCCCTGCGGCCCAGTCTCCGAAGGGAGGGGATCATGCTCTGCTTCAATATGTCACAGTACATTTTGACATTAATTTTTCCCTCAAAGAACTATAGCTCCCCAGTGCCGGCAGCACTTATGCAGCCCCAGACCATGACACTCCCACCACCATGCTTGACTGTAGGCAAGACACACCTAATAAGTTTATTTTGATCTCATCAGACCACAGTACATGGTTCCAGTAATCCATGTCCTTAGTTTGCTGGTCTTCAGCAAACTGTTTGCAGGCTTTCTTATGTATCATTTTTAGAAGAGGCTTCCTTCTTGGACAACAGCCATGCGGGCCATTTTAATACAGAGTGCGGTGTATGGTCTGAGCACTGACAGGCTGACCCTCCAGGCTACCATGCTGCAGCTCAGTTTCAGGGTCTTGGCGATCGTCTTATAGCCTAGGCCATCTTTATGTAAAGCAACAATTCTTTTTTTCAGATCCTCAGAGAGTTTTTTATCATGAGATGCTATGTTAAACTTCCAGTGACCAGTATGAGAGAGTGAGAGGGATAACACCTGCTCCCCATTCACACCTGATACCTTGTAACACTAACAAGTCACATGACACCGGGGAGGGAAAATGGCTAATTAGGCCAAATTTTGTCATTTTCACTTAGGGGTGTACTCACTTTTGTTACCAGAGGTTTAGACATTAATGGCTGTGTGTTGGGTTATTTTGAGGGAACACCAAATTTACACTGTTATACAAGCTGTACACTCACTACTTTACATTGTAGCAAAGTGTCATTTCTTCAGTGTTGTCACATGAAAAGATATAATAAAATATTTAGAAAAATGTGAGGGGTGTACTCTTTGTGAGATACTGTATATATTATATATTATATATATATATATATATATATATATATATATATATATATAATTTTATTTTTGTTTTGCTTTTTTTTGCTTCGTGGAGTTTTAAATGATGTGTTTATTTTGTTGTGTTTGTATTGCAATGTTTTGTTACAAATTGGAAAATTTAACTAAATAAAGTCTGATTAAAAAAACAAATAATCAGACTGAAAAAACAGTTGAAAGGAACAGCAGAACCAACAATAGGCTGGAGGCAAGGTCAGAGGACTATATTCTGGAAGCAGGCTGAGGTCAGGCAGTGGGTAATCAGCAAGGTCATGGTCAGTTATCAAGTTTAGGTCAGCAACGAGTAGGCAGTGGCATTGTGGTTAGTAAACATGTTGAGGTCACAACAGGAACAAACACAGATTTTGGTCACAAGAAACATCTAAAGATCAATTAGCAACCATGTGGTTCATCACCCTTCTTTAAATAGGCTGCATGTCTATTCACTTTCTTGCGCAGATGTACGTGAGGCTGCAACATGAACCGACTGGCAAACATTCTTGTTCTTTGTGTTGGCTTACATGCACACCTTCTCTTTAACCCATCCTGACACTGTGCCTCGAATGTTTACAATGTTTATACAGCGTCTCTGGAAAAATAACGTTTCACTTAACATTACTAAAGGATACACGCCTACCCTCTGCCTCCAAAACCTCATCACATTCTAAAGAATGCAATTGAGTTCAGCAATTTATTCAATTTAATTTATAAAATGATTTTGCAAACAATTTTAGTTGTTTAATTTATATTTTTGGCTGGAATATGCCAATTTCTTGCCTCCCAAATTGTCTCATGTGGAAAAGAATATGTTTCAGTTAAAGGATAAGTTTGCTTTTTAGAAAAAAATTATAAATGCACATTTTTTTGCATGT
This sequence comes from Lithobates clamitans, assembly GCA_037952925.1. Lineage (NCBI taxonomy): Eukaryota > Metazoa > Chordata > Amphibia > Anura > Ranidae > Lithobates > Lithobates clamitans. The sequence goes on from JBBGZY010001063.1 coordinate 311,922, forward strand.
AAAAAAAATGTGCATTTATTTATTTACATTTTTTTGGAGTCTGTAAGGCCCCATTCACACGGACAGATAAAATTGTGCTTTTAGCTGCATTTTCTACATTCACACACTGCATTTAGCTGCGTTTTGATCACATGCGGTTTTGTGCGGATAGATAAATACATACCCCTACCCATTCACCTGGGGAAAAAAGTGTCAATAAAAAAAACACACTACACAGGTTTTAAAAGTAATTTATTAGACAGCTCCGGGGGTCTTCTTCTGACTTCAGGGGTCTTCTTCCAACTTTGGGGGTCTTCTGCCGACACAGTCCCATCATGCCACCCCATCATGTCATCACAGTCCCATCATGCCCCGGGACTGTGGCGTCATAAGGGGGCGGGGTCACCGGGTGACATCCCCCGGTGGCCACGCCCCATGCCTATATAATTGGTTGCGGACCTCGCTCACGGCATTACAGCGAGAGGGAGCATCATGTCAACATCTCTGGAAGAGAAGAGGGAAGAAGACGTCTCAGGGAAGAAGACCGGGCTCCTCCGCTAGCAAAAGAGCGGCAAAAAAGCAGAAGATAGCGGAGGATCCCGGCAGAAGGAAGAAGGCACCGGAGAAGAACCAGAGAGCACGGAGACAACACCGGAGAGAGAAAGAAGAGGCCTGAGAGACCCCCGAAGTCGGCAGAAGACCCCTGAAGTCAGAAGAAGACCCCCGGAGCTGCCTAATAAATTACTTTTAAAACCTGTGTAGTGTGTTTATTTTATTGACACATTTTTCCCCAGATGAATCGGTAGGGGTACGATGTACCCCATACTCATTCACATAGAGTGGGGGGCCGGGATCTGGGGGCCCCCTTATTAAAGAGGGCTCCTGGATTCCAATAAGCTCCCCGCCCGCAGACCCCGACAACCAATGGCCAGGGTTGTCGGGAAGAGGCCCTTGTCCTCATCAACATGGGGACGAGGTGCCTTGGGGTGGGGGGCCCGCAGGGCGCCCCCTTGCCCCAAACCATCAACCCCCAAGTTGAGGGCATGCGGCCTGGTACGGTTTAGGAGGGGGGGCACTCGCTGGTCCCCACCCTCTTTCCTGCTTGGATAAGGGTCTGGTATGGATTTTGGGGGACCCCCACGCCGTTTTTTTCAGCGTAGGGGGTGCCCCTTGGAATCCATACCAGACCGAAGGGCCTGGTATGCTCTTGGAGGAGAACCCATGCCATTTTTTTATTTAAAATTTGGCATGAAGTTCCCCCTCAAGATTCATACCAAACAGTGCCTGGCATTGGCGGGGATCCAGGTCGGATTCCGTGCTTGTCGCTCATTGGGAAAGGAAAAAACATTTTTTCTTTCCCGATGAGCGAGCCAGCTCGACGCTGCTATCCGCAGCTGACACAGTGCACTGTGATTACCTGCAGTTATGTGCGGTTATGTGCGGATAGCTGCGCTAAATCGCTCCTGGACGCAGTCAATTCTATTTTTTCTATCCACACCAAACCGCATGTAATCAAAATGCAGCTAAACGCAATGCACTCTTCCTCCTAAATTGAGGCCTATCTATAGAAGGCTATAAAAGGTGTGCTGCACATCCTTTCAGAACCTGTGCCTCATGCGGCCTTGGGGACTGCGCAGAGGCACCATTCTGTGATGGCTGTGTCTCAAAAACACAGTACATCACAGATCGGGACACGGGCGATGTGATTAGCCATTTCGATCACATGATGGCTGTGTCTAATCACAACCATCACACAATGTAAACAGACATGTGACTCTGTAGTGGCCCCGGCTGAGCTCAGTGAGAGCACAGTGCACAGGGAAAGGGGGATGCTGCAGCCTGTCAGATCTGTGTGTGTAGCTATTGACTTTACTTTTCAGCTACACTTAGATCAGTCAATGCAGCCATCCCACACAGTAAACAAAGCACCATCAACATCTGTACCAGTGTCACATCAACATCTGTACAAGTGCACAAAACATCTGTCACAGTGTACTAGTGTCCCATCAACATCTGTCACAGTGTACCAGTGTCACATCAATATCTGTCACAGAGAATTTGTATTAAGCTGATAGCTTTAGTGTTATTTATTTTTTAAAGTATATACTTTGTGATAGATTTAGCTGCATATATTGTCCCTGCTACTTCCATGTGATCAATGATGGCTTATGACTGCTAAACTACAGTATAAAAAAATATACCTAATAAAGCTCTTTTCTTCCAGAAATCATGCATACTGGGTTGCTTGTGCTATATGCAAGCTGTATTTATGATTAAAAATTAATGTAAAAGTAAACTAAATCACTGCACAAGCAATTTAGGTGATGCTACAATACTGTGTCACTAATGCTGCCTCTGAGACTCATATCGTTTACTTAAACTAAGTACAGCTTTACGGTATCTCCTAAACATGTAATTTGATGTATAGGTATAATTTCAGCACTGATCTTTAAAGCAGAACAAAAGCCCCCCCCCTCCAAAAAATTAAAGTCGGCAGCTACAAATACTGTAGCTGCTGAATTTTAATATAAGGACATTTAACTTTCCAGGGATCCTGAGATGTTGGCACTCAAGCCAATTTTCAAACGGCTCGGATGCTGCCACCAACATTCCTTGTAAAGGAAATAGTCAATGAAGCATTGTGGTTTCACAGCTAGTTCCCTACTGCACATGCACAAAGCCCGTTGCACTTTCTGAATGGCCCAGCAGCGGTGGAAGGAGAAGGGCCGTGACGAGGTTCCCCGGAAGTGGGCAAGGCTACCTGTCAAAAACAGGTACCCACTCTCCCCCCCGAAAGGTGCCAAATATGACAGCGGAGGGGGGGAGAAAGCAAACAAGTGGAGCTTCCCTTAACAAATGTATTGGTACATGTCCAAAAGGCCACTGCCCAACTCCCCATACCCTTTTTGGCAATCCCTTGCCTAGTAGATCAAAAAATGGCATTGACTTTAACTTCAGTCATGTTTACTGAATCCGTATCGAAACCAAACTCAAGCACGTTCAGCTCATCCCCAATGTTGTATTATACTCAATGAGTATCCCTGATGTTCTTTACTTTATTTCACTTTCCTCCAAGCAAATTGTAATTGTATTAGTTTTTCTTTTAGGGAAGCTAGGACTGCATGTAAGACCTCCAAATTCCAATAAGCTGATTAGTATGACTTGCATATTTTGTAGTTTACATTTTAAGACCTTAAAAACGAAATAGAAAATAGCATCCCTGTCACTTCACTCACAGAAAGGTGCCAAATTTAATTATGCTGCAGCTAATGTTTTGTTTCCCATGGACTCATATCTGATGCCAGACAAATACAGATTAATTACATGAAAGACCTTCTGGAGTGTAAAAATATGTTGCTGTGTCATAAAAGAACTCGATTAATATTCTTTATTGCTATATCAACAACTAATCCTTTCCAAAAGGAGATAAATTGTTGGGTAAATGCCATTTTGTGTGTTATTTAGCTGTGTAAAAATGTCAAGCATGTCATTGGCATTCCAAACATTTAGCCAGAGAAAATTAAGTACTGTCCATGATACTTTTTTTATTTGCACTAACACACAATTTTTCAGGACAAGCTTTTGTGGTATGTCCCCTTCTTCAAGGTCCAAGCAGTACTGATTCACAAATTTTTAAGCAGAATGTTAAAGAAGAAGAAAAAAAAAAAGAGAAAACCAAACACATACAAATCAATGGTAATAAAGATAGCAACAGAGTTAGTGGGATAAGACAGATGGGGAGCTATAGAACGCGGGGGGGGGGGGGGGAATACTAGTCACAGAGGGGTCGTAAGACTTTAGCATAATGTGTAAGGAAACCAATATCTAAATTCAGGCCATTATTTTTTGTGTCAAAAAGAAGTATCATTCTTAGTTCAAACGTTTTCCTTTCCTGGATAGTTCTGAAATTCCCTTTAAGAACTAAAACATTGAAGTCTTCTATAGTTTGGTCCGGTTGTGAGAAATGATGTTGTTACGAGCCCCTGCTCGCTCGGTTCCACTCTCCCAACACTCCTCTGTGGCTATTGAATCAGATGATGGTTCGGTCATCCGATGCTGCGGGAATTGAACTACAGCTATGTGCCGTTAAAATCCAGTTGTGATAGTTCAGAACAAACACCAGGCAGGCTGTATGTAAGTTCAACCAGGAATCTCTTTTATTGAAAGGAATACAGGCTCTTTTATACAGTAAAAGAGGAGGTGCATACCTCCTGCTCATATTACTCTGAACATACACCTGTGACCAGAAACCTAATTAACATGGGCTAATTAATTAATCCCTTTAGACAGCCTAGATGACTCAGTCATGACCTTTAGGCCAGACTGGCCGTCTTGTAGCACAGAAAACCCAATCAACATTATCACAAATTAACACCAAACTCTTCTTCACACAATAGCAGAGTTAATTAACACAAACAACAATGGGGATCTAATAATTCTTAGATCCCATACTAGACTTATTTACAATACACATTCTAGCAGGCAGCAGACAGACAGACAGTTGGAGTTGATGACACCAGCATCTCCTCACAGGATGTGTCCCAACAGTATGAATCAGTCTTATCAGCAAGGGGGCTGCTGAAGGAATCCCCCCTCCCTCTACAGGGACACACATCCCAAATGACCACAGCAAAGAGTCCACAACAGAATGAGACAACATACAATATATACATATATACACGATTGAGTCTGATTAGCATAGATCAGACTGGATTTCTAATTCACCTTGCAGAGTATTGTTCCCTTAAAATCCAGGGCTCATAATCTGTTGGCAAGAGGCTTGCGTTCAGTCCCCTCCAATAGCCTCTGTCCCGGGTGAGTCTGTCACATTTCTCCCCCATCAAAGGTTGACTAACAAGGTCCCAGACCTCCACCTGGTCTGGACATGCGTTAGTCAGGCAGAGTGAACTCACATAGTCTTCCCGCATGATCTCCTTTCTTGGCTGCAAGGAATAGTTGATCTCAGTAGGTGTAGGGCAGAGGTCATTTACTCTCTGTCTGGCTGTCAGCGCTTCAGCTGGGTGGTGTTTACCATTCCATGGCTTGGCCTGTTGCTGGACAGAGGGGCCCACTGTCCCAATTCCCTAAAGCTGAGAAGAAACTGTAGGTGCGAGGCAGAGGCCAGCAGTGCTCTGCCCTGTTGCCAGCGATTCAGCTGGGAGTAGCAGCTCCACTACATCAGCTTGTCACCGGAGAGAGGGGCCGACTGCCCCATCTCCCTGGATCTCCACAGTTGTTGCCGGTGCTGGGCAGAGGTTGGTAGCACTCTGCCCTGTTGCCAGCACTTCTGCTGGGGACTTCACACCCTCTGCTCTGGTTAACCATTGGGGCAGGAGGCTGGATTCCTCTACTCCCAAACTGTGCAGATGCCAGTGGGGAGGTGAGTCAGCTGCTTCCTGTTCCATTCCCTCATCTGGCTGCTGGGACGACATGTCTGTGGTACTGTCTCCCAGGTGCACGGATCTTTGCTGGGGAGGAAAGGCCACTTCCTCCACCCTGGCCAACTGTTGGGGAGGGACAACACACACCTCCTCTCCCTTCTCCCCCTGTATCTGCTGCTGGGAAGTGATTGCCACCTTCTCACCCTGAGCCTCCGAAACTGCCACAGGTGTGGGGCAGAGGTCTTGGACCCTCTGTCCGGTTTCCAGCATTTCTGCTGGGGGTTTTCTAGGTGGTTCCTCCTCTACAGAAACGTCTATTAAATCCCCAGTCTCTGGAATTGCTAAAAGTGTGGGGCAGAGGTCTTGGACCCTCTGTTCAGTTACCAGATCTTCAGCTGGAGAAGTTTGTTGTAACTCCATAGATGCTGCTGGCAGAAAATCACATGTCCCTGTCAGTGTTGTGGGAGAAAGGGCGACTACCTCTTCTCTCAAGAAGCCCGAAGCCACTTTTGGTGCTGGGCAGAGCACAGTGAAGTTTGGCCCTAATAACAGCTCTTCTTCTGCTGGAGTCTCACCAGGTTGTTCTTCCTCAGCAGAAAAGTCTATCAAATCCCCTGTCTCTGCAACTGGTGTCTGGGGATAAAGGTTCACCATCTCCTGTCCCTGGAACCCAGAAGATGCTATCAGTGCTGGGCAGAGGTTAGCAGAGCTCTGCCCTGTTGTCAACACTTCAGCTTTGGGGATAGCGATCTCCAGATTTTCCACTGCCGTTTCTCTGGCATTCTACTGGACAGGCACATTCCTCCATCCAAGATCATCCAATGCAGAAACAGGTTCTTTAAGATCAGTCAGCACTTGCTGCATCCGCCATAAGACCTCCGCCTCCATAGCTGCAGGGGCAGGTTGGCAAAGCACACTGTTATGCCCCGTACACACGGTCAGATTTTCAGATGGAAAATGTCCGATCGGAGCGTGTTGTCAGATATTCCGACCTTGTGTGGGCTTCATCGGACATTTTCCATCGGATTTTCCGACACACAAAGTTTGAGAGCAGGCTATAAAATTTTCCGACAACAAAATCCGATCGCGTCAATTCCGACCGTATGTGGCCAGTTCCGACGCACAAAGTGCCACGCATGCTCAGAAGAAATTCTGAGATGGAACAGCTGTTATTTGGCCCCTTAACCCCTTATTGAGAGCTTTCAAAATTAAGGACTCACACAGGAGTCATTGGCCCTCCTCCATTTGCAGCATTTTACAGGCAGTTATGCCAGCAAAGTCCTCCTCCACGCTGTGTGGGGCTTCTTAGGGCCTCTGTAGCCTTCCAAAAGAGGCCTATGGCAGCCTCCTCCAGGTTACTCCTCTTCCTGCCACTTTGTCTTTGAAGGTTTAGGGGAGGGACTTGGATATCAGGCAGCCTGCTTGGCCCGGCCACCTCCTGGCTGAGACTTCCCTGTGTATGAAAAAGGGACATGGTTGTAGTTTTTGCATCATCAATCACAATCATAAATTAGTACTCCAAATTAACATCTAGTTAACATCATTGATTGGACAACCAGAAATATTTAGAAGAAGGCTATACCTGGCTCAAATTGGGCTCCTCCATATGTTGCTGCCTGGAAGGCCCAGGTTGGGTGTCAGAAGCCTCAGCTGGGGGGGAAGGAAGCGTGGAAGGAAGACTGGAGAGTGCTGGCCTGGGTTCAGTCTGACCTGCCAGAAAATGCAGCTTGTCATAGTACCACAGCCTGGGGACATAAATGTCATCTGCAGCTCCGGATCTCTGGGAATCCTGGACCTTCTTGTGCTCCCTTAGATAAGTGCTCCTCAGGCCACCAATTAGGATCTTCAAATAGGTGATGTCTGCCGTGGGGATCACCGTCTTCACAAATTCCAGCAATTGATCCAGCGCTGCCTTCCTCTTTGTTTGGTTCTTATATTCAGGGTGGTTTATCTCCCATAGACAGGGCAGCTCCCTGAACATATCAATGAAGATTGCCATAAAGTCTTTATCTTTCAAGATATCCATTTTCACTGCAAGACACAACACAAGACAAACCCTAATGTCAGCCTAAAGTCTTCTAAACTTGTGCAAATACAGGCCTCAATCTAGAAGCAGTATAGGCACAATGTTAAATCTTACCTTCGGTATCACGATCGGCACCTCCGTTACTCCTTCCTCCGCTCACAGATCGTACATACTACGCACGCGTGTTACGCTTTATAGACACTGCGCATGCATGAAACTCCGCCCATCCCTGACGTTCTTTCTAGTCTATTCCCCGCCCCTTCTCGTTCGGCGCAGTGGGAAAGAGCACATGACGGAGTCAGAGCAGGTGTCTGATATTTACACCAACGAGGAAGAGGGGGAGCAAAGCCCGGAGGCAGAAACGTCCCAATCCAGAAAGAGACGATTTAAGGCATCAAATATGTCCTTTGGGGAGATGTTGGAGATGGTCGGTATCCTGAAGAAGGCCAACTATGATGGGAAGTATGGACCTTACCCCAACCCCAATGTCCGAAAGGCCAAGATCATGGCGAAAGTGGTCAAAAGTCTGCACCAGAATTTCGGGGTACATCGATCAAAAGATCATCTCAGGAAGCGGTGGTCGGACCTAAAATTAAGAGAGCATGAGCAGTACAGAAAGATCCGGAGAGTGCTGCAAAAAAGTAAGTAGTTGTGCTATGTTCCTAGTCTTTTTGTGTTTATTACGTTCATGCTGCTCCATGTGCTTTTCTTAACTGTTATCCAGGTTAAAATGTCAACTTTCATTTTCATGGGCACATTATTTGTTCGTATCAAACATTTTTCTTTTGGCCTATAAAACACCGTTGTTTTGGCCATATGCATTTGCCCACATTTTTTAGGGCCTACTTGTCTGAAAATAATTTGGTTGTGTAGATGTGTTTGTTACTAGAATGAAATGCAAACTAGATTCCGTGTAAGGAGAGGACACTCAGCAGCTGTTTACACATCTGGATGCTGGAGCACTAGTCTGGGACACAAGAACACCCTTTTTATTATGGGGCCCACACAGGTGCTCCAGTGTATACTATAGGGGTGTCTCCATCTGTGAAGCTTGTACAAAACAGGTAAAGTATTGAAGCTTGACAAAGGACACTAAAAATTCTACATCTTGGAACTCTGCCAAAACAGACAATTGTACCCCACTTCCAAGCAAAGTTTCATATTTATAGTTCTTCCCTCAAATATCTGTGTGCTAATTATACCATTTTTTTTTACATAGGGGAGTAAAGACTCGGAGGACACCCCTCTTCCGAGGAGACCAGAGACCCCCCACCTCTGGAAGAAGGGGGAATGCACCCAAGACAAACAGAGCAGGAGGAGGAAGACGTGTGTCAGAGTCCTGGATGTGAGGCCGGATTGCAGAGGGGGCGCCCCTTGCGGCTAAGTGCAGCGTAACCCTGGGAGTGAGACAGGGAGTACGGTGCCCAAAGGTGCACGGGTTGCCAGAGCGCTGTTGCTGAGTAGCAGATAGCAGGAAGCTGCTGGGGTGCGCTGGTAAGGTTGAAGGGCTACCGTGCAAGGAGGCATTCCAGGTGTGAAGCCATGGAGCAACCAGGAGCGGAGTCAGAGCCAAGCCAATGGTCATTCAGCACAGGAATCAGTCCAAGGTGAGGTAAAGCAGGATAATCAGGAACAGAGAAGGTAGCCGAGCCAGGGGTCAAACACCGGAGGACGATCAAGGTACAGATGTGGAGCCGAAGAATAGTCAGGTCCAAGCCGGGGTCAATGCAGGCGGAATACTGGAGCAGTCAGGCAAGCCGAGTAGTAACAGGAAGCAGGTATCACAACAGGAACAAGGAACACAGGAAGTTGATGATAATCCAGCAACCAGCATGCACCAGTAGCAGGCTTAAATAGGCAGAAGGGTGCCACCATGAGGAATACTGGCAGAATTACCCGTCCTATGGTTATCACCCTGACAACGTGGTGGAAATTGTCACCACAACAGGTGAGTGTCTGCGACCACAGGCTCAGGTAAGAGATGGATGCAGGCATATTTATAATACATGCTTTTTTTTGGTTTCTCTCTCTTTAGGTGATCGTGATGTTGTGGATCCAGATCCTTTCACCTCAGAAAGTGCACAGATCCTGATTGGGGGAGATCATGGGGTGTAACAGGGACTTGGAAAACATCCAGAAAAACATCAATGATGCTCTTCAAAAAAATAAGAACATCATTGATGTTTTGGGGAGAGTTTAAAACCCCTCCAAATCCCTTTGTTTTATGGTGTTCTACAATTTTTTTACATTTTTTGTCAAATTTGAGAAAAGCCAAATTTTGAAGAGGCACACAGTGTGTCAACATGTGCTATCTGCCATCACGGGAGATCAATGGACGCGTTTTGGGGGTGCAACCCCTTCCTCAATAATAAAGTAGCTGTGAGGAAAGGGTTGCTCCCCCAAAACATGTCCCTTGATCCCCCATGATGGCAGCTAGCACATGTCAACATTTGGCTATTTGTGTGCATCTTCAAAATTTGGCTTTTTCAGGGGTGACTTCACCCCATCTGAACGCAATATCAAACACAGTTTCTAAATACTCATGTCTGATATTGCCTTCAAGTTCTACCAAATGTGAACTTTGTAAGTTCAAGATTTGTGTCTTTCTTGTTGGTTTTAAACATGCCTGTTTTATCTTAAATGAACATTTCTACTTTCTCTAATGTGACCCCAAAAATTGTTATACAACAAACATGTTGGTTTGTTTTAAAAAAACCTTTTCTTAATGCACATGTGATTGTGCAGGTATTAAAAAGATTGTTAATCAAGAATGTGTGGATTATTGTCTCAACGCTACAACACTTTTGGGGTGCTCTAATTGCTGCTTTCTGTGACAATGGGTGTTATTTCCTAAGGGAAAATCCACTTTGCACTACAAGTGCATTTTCAAGTGCACTTGTAGTGCAAAGTGTGTTTGCCTTTAGTAAATAACACCCAACAGTGCTTTGTAAGGTTACACAATCACGCCATTTTCAGGACTCACCACATTTCTGTCAGGGTCAGCTAAAACAAACACAAGCAGTAAATGTCACAAAAGATTTGCTTATTTTGTTTTTTATTATTTGAAAAAGGTTTTAGACATTGTCTGGCATATTGATAGCCCCCCTACCCGCAAAGAATTCAAGGTATCTTAGCCGGACATCACGGGCACTCAGGGGGGCCAGCCAGGACGGACACTTTCAAGCGCTGTCAGGGTTGGTTCATTTTGAATTCTGGACTCAGGCCCAACTGAGCCAGCATAGTTGGCAGAATGTTGCCGTAAAAAGTTGTGTAGAACACAGCACGCCAGGATAATGTGATTCAGTTTGTACTCCGCCATATGTATGGGTGTAAGAAATAGGCGGAACCGGCTGGCCATGATTCCAAACGTGTTCTATACCACTCTTCTGGCTCTGGCCGGCCGGTAATTAAAAACCCTCTGGTCCGGGGTGAGGGTCCTCATCGGGAATGGCCACATAAGATGGTCCCCCAGCGAAAAAGCTTCATCCGCAACGAAGACGAATGGGAGTCCTTCACATTGTCTTCTGGAGGTAGCAAGTCCAAGCTGCCATTCTGGAGACGCCTGTAGAACTCCGTCTGGGCGATGACTCCACCATCAGACATCCGGCCATTCTTCCCCACGTACACATACAGAAATTCATAAGTAGCCGACACCACCGCCAACATCACAATACCATTGAACCCCTTATAATTATAATAGTCTGACCCCGAGTTGGGTGGTGGGATGATGTGGACGTGTTTCCCATCAATTGCCCCTCCGCATTTAGAAAAGTCCTACCACTGGGCAAAGTGGGAGGCCACAGTCTGCCATTCCTGTGGCATGGAAGGAAACTGTGGAGGAAAACAAAAAAAATTAGTCTTTTTGCACATAAACATGGAAAGCAGATTAGACACAAACATTCTTGGCCAACATCAAGATAACATTTATTTATGGGAATTTTTAAAGACCAAAGTATAAGGTACACCTATCATATCCCGCCCTCTTATGGGCCATTTCTAATATTATAGGGGGGAGCTCTTTTACAGGTAACCCTCTCCACTACATTGAGAGATGAATGCCTAAATAATGGGTATTACTTTGGCCAGCCCCTCCTTACTTTACACTATTGACAGCCCACTGGACAGGTAAGAAGTATCATAATACAAAGATATAAATACACATTGTACACATTTGAGCACATTTGGACATTCTGCTATTACCTATCAAGATAATAATAGGATACCCAAACTTGAAACAGTACCATTTGAAAGTATACAGGCAGGCCCTTGCACTACATGCTTTGGGGAATTCATCCATAAATCTGAGCACAGAAGAGATGGGTATAGTGTGTATGGGTTTGGCAAATTCAGCAGATAGATGATTGATAGATAGAGATTGGTATCAGCTGACTTAGCAGTTGGGGGAGAGAGGGTTCCAAATGATTTGGGGACCCCCCCAAAAAAGCCTCTGGCACTCTGCCTGAATTGAAAGCACAAATCACATTTTAACACATTTTAGGGGTGTTTGGGGTAAAGCACTACTATGGAGCTGACAAAATACATTGATAAGTGACTACATGAGGTGAATATAGGAGCAGGAGACCATGCTGGGGAGGTAAGTGAAGGCAAATATGTATGAAGGAGCAAAATAAGAATTACATAAAAATCCAGCATGCATGAGGACAAAGGGGACATTCACAGCATAATCCAATCATGGTAATTAGGGAATGAGGAAAGAACATTATATACAATAAAATGTGATATTAAAGGATAAAAATCTAATCTTAATATACTCCTTCTGCAGGACCTGGATGATGGCAGAACAGGTCTCTGGGATAATGATCCCCAGAGCCTGGGGGGAGATGCCTGTTGAGAACTTCAAGTCCTGCAGGCTTCTCCCCGTCGCCAAGTACCGCAGGGTGGCGACGAGCCTTTGCTCCGGAGTGATGGCTTGCCTCATGTAGGTATCCTGCCTGCTGATATAGGGGGTCAGCAAAGCCAACAAACGGTGAAATACGGGGTCCATCATCCTGAGAAAGTTCCTGAAATCATCAGGATTATTCTTACGGATCTCACGGAGCAAAGGCATATGACAGAACTGGTCACGCTGAAGCAACCAATTCTTGGTCCATGAACTTCTCCCCACCCTGTTCATGGACTGGACTTGTGTCAAGGTCAGGACCCCAACACCAAGCCCCTGCACAGCACGAACTCTACGAGGAGTATGTATACACAATATGGCTAGAAAACGGTCGGCTGCTCAGAACAAAGTAACAGAATGCACTGAAGAACAGCAAGGCCTGTGAAGAGCGACCTGAAAAAACAGTAACGAACGAACAAGAACACAATGACAAGTCAATGGTACTCGCTGCACGCACTGAAAAGCAGATACAAACCCACAAGCACAAACTGAACAGCAGAAAACAATCTAAAAACCATGAGTCTGAAAAAGCGTGAATCGTCTCTCACCAAACTTTTACTAACACGAGATTAGCAAAAGGAGCCCAAAGGGTGCCACGCTTGGTTCTGAACTGGCTTTTTCTAGTCTTGTCGTACGTGGTGTACGTCACCGCGTTCTTGGCGATCGGAAATTCCAAAACTTTGTATGACCGTGTGTGCGCAAAACAAGTTTGAGCCAACATCCGTTGGAAAAAATCCATGGATTTTGTTGTCGGAATGTCTGATCAATGTCCGATCGTGTGTACGGGGCATTACTCTGCCACATTGTCAACTCTTCAGCCAGGATTTCAGAGTTGTCAACTGGTATTTCCTGATAGTCCCAGGCAAAGGGAGCCCCACCCTGCTGCTGAGCAGAGTCTAGCAGCTGTCTGTAGGCCATCTCAAGCTCCCATTCCTGAACAGCCAGAAACTCCAAATCTTCCTGTGCCCAGTGCACTTCCGAGACATTAAGTCTTAGCTCTCTGTGCTCCATTATTTCCTCCAAACGCCACTCCCGACCATTCCCAAAGTCAGGGTCCCTGGACAGCCTCCAGTACAACAATCCCAGGCCATCGTAGTCAAAGCCTTCCGTGGGGCTGTCATCCGCTGTCCATGGCACACTTACCACTGGAGGGCTCTGTAGCTCTCGTCCAACCGCATTTCTGCCCGGATCAGCCTGCTTAACCCAGCTGTCCACTCCTGGTTCGGCTGTTCCCCCAATAACAGCATTCGCACTTCATACTGCGACCAGTACCTTATATGGATGGAGGGGAGAACTTTTGCCTGGTTTCGCTGCTCATGGGCTAGCCCTCCCTCAAGAGTTTGCAGCGGATTTAATCAAACCATCCTAGCAGGACCTGCTCTGATACTGGTCCTCTATGCTGTATCTGCATCGCTCGCAACCTCCTTCTGAATTCCTCTTCCATGGTGGCTGGTATCTGTACCTCTCCTCTCCTGCTATCTGGACCTTGGATCCAGGTGATGGTTTGGATGTGTTCACAGCAAGGAAGCACGATCCCACCGGTCCCTCCCGGCTCTCAAGTAAGTCTTTCAGAGTGGCTATCCTGCAGGCTGGTTTGGAGTGTCCCAGTAAATGGAGAGCAAATCCCACAGCTGCCAACCAATGTAACGAGCCCCTGCTCGCTCGGTTCCACTCTCCTGACACTCCTCTGTGGCTATTGAATCAGATTGCAACGTCTGATGGTTCGGTCATCCGATGCTCCGTGATTTGAACTACAGCTATGTGCCGTTCAAATCCAGTTGTGATAGCTCAGAACAAACACCAGGCAGGCTGTATGTAAGTTCAACCAGGAATCTCTTTTATTGAAAGGAATACAGGCTCTTTTATACAGTAAAAGAGGAGGTGCATCCTGCTCATATTACTCTGAACATACCAGAAACCTAATTAACATGGGCTAATTAACTAATCCCTTTAGACAGCCTAGATGACTCAGTCATGACCTTTAGGCCAGACTGGCCATCTTGTAGCACAGAAAACCCAATTAACATTATCACAAATGAACACCGAACTCTTCTTCACACAATAGCAGAGTTAATTGACACAAACAACAAAGGGGATCTAATGACTCTTAGATCCCATACTAGACTTATTTACAATACACATTCTAGCAGGCAACAGACAGACAGTTGGGGTTGATGACACCAGCATCTCCTCTCAGGATGTGTCCCAACAGTATGAATCAGTCTTATCAGCAGGAGGACTGCTGGAGGAATCCCCCCTCCCTCTACAAGGACACACATCCCAAATGACCACAGCAAAGAGTCCACAACAGAATGAGACAACATACACTATATACATTATATACACGATTGAGTCTGATTAGTACAGATCAGACTGGATTTGTAATGCACCTTGCAGAGTATTGTTCCCTTAAAATCCAGGGCCCATAATCTGTTGGCAAGAGGCTTGCGTTCAGTCCCCTCCAATAGCTTCTGTCCCGGGTGAGTCTGTCACAGATGTCCCACAGGTGTGCATAAACTTTATGTTCTTTGATGGTATGTCTGTGCAAATTCATCCTCGCTTGCAACTTCTGTCATGTTTCACCAACATAAGATCCTTTGCTGCACCTTTTGCATTGGATGAGGTACACAACATTACTGGAGGTACAGTTGTAATATCCCATTTGTGTGTGTAACACTTTTGGATAGATTGATCTGGTTGCATAGTTTGCAGCGTTTTTTATTGCAGGGTTTGCGTCCATTATTTGTGACTTCATAATCAGAATGAAGTTTCCTGCTGATTAGTTTGTGTCTGAGGTTGGGTGGTTGTCTGAAAACCAATAATGGGGGTTATTGGAATATTTCTTTCAGAGTTTCATCCTCTGTTATAATGGGTTGTAAATCTTTGATTATCTTTTTGATCCCTTCAAGTTCTGGGTTGTATGTGATGACTAGAGGTACTTGGTTATTTGTTTTTTTCTCTGTGTATTGGAGGAGATTTTCTCTTTGGGTTTTCAAGGCTGTGTTTATGTTGTTGTTGATGGTTTTGTTTTTGTAACCTTTCTTATGGAAGGAGTCTGCCAGTGTTCTGAAATTTTTATCTCTGTCTTTTGGGTCTGAACAAATTCGGTGGTATCTGATGGCCTGGCTGTGTATAATGGCCCATTTAGTGTGTTGGGAGTGAAAACTGGAACTACTGTATGAAGATAGCTGCATCGGTCAGTCAGTTTTCTGTATATCGACGTGTGAAGCTTGTCATCCCTGATGTATACTGTAGTGTCCAGGAAGTTGACATATGTGTGCGAATAGTCCATTTTTAGTTTGATAGATGGGTGAAAAGTGTTGATCAATGAGAAGAATTGGTTTAGATTTCCTTCACCTTCAGTCCATATCATGAAGATCTCATCAATATAGCAATAATATCTGTATGGATTTTATTGTATGCTGTTCAGGAATTTGTCCTCCAGGTCAGCCATAAATAAGTTTTCATATTGGGGTGCCATTTTGCTTCCCATAGCAGTACCCATACACTGGAGATAGATGTCATTATTGAAAGTGAATTAGTTGTGTGTAAGAATGAATTCAATGAGCTGTGTCACATCCTCAGCCGTGTATTTGTGGTTTGGTGAGGATGATAAGAATCTGTGACACGCCGCCAACCCATCCTTGTGAGGGATGTTACTGTACAGAGATTCTACATCCATAGTGACTAGTAGGGATGAGCCGAACACCCCCCTGTTCGGTTCGCACCAGAACATGCGAACAGGAAAAAAGTTTGTTCGAAAACACGAACACCGTTAAAGTCTATGGGACACGAACATGAATAATCAAAAGTGCTAATTTTAAAGGCTTATATGCAAGTTATTGTCATAAAAAGTGTTTGGGGACCTGGGTCCTGCCCCAGGGGACATGGATCAATGCAAAAAAAGTTTTAAAAACGGCCATTTTTTCATGAGCAGGGGATGTCTATAGAATGCCTGTAAAGGGGTGCATGTTTCCCGTGTTTAGAACAGTCTGACAGCAAAATGACATTTCAAAGGAAAAAAGTCATATAAAACTACCCGCGGCTATTAATGCATTGCCGGTCCGACAATACACATAGAAGTTCATTGAACAGCATAGGAATTCCCCACAGGGGAACCCCGAACCAAAATGTAAAAAAAAATGATGTGGGGGTCCCCCTAAATTCCGTACCAGGCCCTTCAGGTCTGTTATGGATATTATGGGGAACCTGGGCCAAAATGTAAAAAAAACAAATGTTGTGGGGTCCCCCCAAAAATCCATACCAGACCCTTATCTGAGCACGCAACCTGGCAGGCCACAGGAAAAGAGGGGGGACAAAAGAGCGCCCCCCTCCTGAACCGTACCAGGCCACATGCCCTCAACATTGGGAGGGTGCTTTGGGGTAGCCCCCCAAAACACCTTGTCCCCATGTTGATGAGGACCTCATCCCCACAACCCTGGCCGGTGGTTGTGGCGGTCTGCGGGCAGGGGGCTTATCGAAATCTGGAAGCCCCCTTTAACAAAAGTACCCCTACCATTTCACTAAAAAAGTGTCAAAAATGTTAAAAATGACAAGAGACAGTTTTTGACAATTCCTTTATTTAAATGCTTCTTCTTTCTTCTATCTTCTATCTTCCTTCGGTTTCTTCCTCCATCTTCTTCTACTTCTGGTTCTTCTGGCTCTTCTGGTTCTTCCTCCGGTGTTCTCGTCCAGCATCTCCTCCGCGGCGTCTTCTTCCTTTCTTCTCCTCGGGCCGCTCCGCATACATGGCATGGAGGGAGGCTCCCGCTCTTCTCTTCATCTTCTTTTCTTCTTCATCTTCTTCTCTTCTTCATCTTCTTCTCCGGGCCGCTCCGCGTCCATGCTGGCATGGAGGGAGGCTCCCGCTGTGTGACACTTCTCCTCTTATGACGGTTCTTAAATAACGGGGGGCGGGGCCACCCGGTGACTCCGCCGCCCTCTGACGCACGGGGACATGACGGAACTTCCCTGTGGCATTTCCCGTGATGCCACAGGGAAGTCCCTTCAAGTCACCATGCGTCAGAGGGGGGCGGGGTCACTGGGTGCCCCCCCATTATTTAAGAACCGTCATAAGAGGAGAAGCGTCACACAGCGGGAGCCTCCCTCCATGCCAGCATGGATGCGGAGCGGCCCGGAGAAGAAGATTAAGAAGAGAAGAAGATGAAGAAGAGAAGAAGATGAAGAGAAGAGTGGGAGCCTCCCCCCATGCCATGCATTAATAGCCGCGAGTAGTTTTAAATGACTTTTTTCCTTTGAAATGTCATTTTGCTGTCAGACTGTTCTAAACACAGGAAACATGCGCCCCTTTACAGGCATACTATAGACACCCCCCAGCTACGAAATTTAAAGGGATATTACACTTTTATTGTTTCACTTTAAGCATTATTAAAATCACTGCTCCCGAAAAAACGGACGTTTTTAAAACTTTTTTTTGCATTGATATATGTCCCCTGGGGCAGAACCCAGGTCCCCAAACACTTTTTATGACAATACTATGCATATAAGCCTTTAAAATTAGCACTTTTCATTTCTCCCATAGACTTTTAAAGGGTGTTCAGCGGCATTTGAATTTGCCGCAAACACCCCAAATTGTTCGCTGTTCTGCGAACTTGCGAACAGCCGATGTTCAAGTCGAACATGAGTTCGACTCGAACTCGAAGCTCATTCCTAGTGACTCGAAGTGTATTTGGTGGTAATTGTTGTATATTGTTAAGCTTGTTCAGAAAATCAGTGGTGTCTTGCAGGAAACTCGCAGTGTTCATGACTAAAGGTTTTAACATGTTTTCACTATGGATGAGGATGTGAAACAGCTCATTGAATTCATTCTTACACACAACTACTTCACTTTCAATAATGACATCTATCTCCAGTGTATGGGTACTGCTATGGGAAGCAAAATGGCACCCCAATATGCAAACTTATTTATGGCTGACCTGGAGGACAAATTCCTGAACAGGTGCGATGTTTGATGTCTATGCCCTTGACATCTCTGAGACGTAGTGGTTCAAGGGTAAGGATGAAAATTAGAGGGGAGAGGGGGCAGCCCTGGCAGGTTTCGTTCGAGATAGAGAAGGCATCCGACAGGTGGCCGTTTACACTGACTCTGGCTGTGGGGTTGGAGTAGAGCGCTAGTATGAAATTTAGCATTTTGGTAGGGCGGCCAATGGCTTTCAAGGCCTCTGTCATGTAGTCCCAGTCCACCCTGTTGAATGCCTTCTCTGCATCAAGGGAGAGCATGAATCCTTTTTTTGTGGGTAGAAGTGATCCAGTGATGGACATTGATAGCTTTAAGAGTATTGTCTCTCACTTCTCTGCCTGGAATGAAGCTGACTTGGTGAAGATCGACCAATTTTGGGAGGTGGGGGAGAAGCCGATTTGCTAACGTTTTGGTGTACCATTTGAGATCCACGTTGAGCAATGCAATGGGTCTGTAATTGATCACCATTGTGGGGTCTTTTTCTGTTTTTGGGATAACTGCGATGTGGGCAGTTAGTAGATTTCGCGGGGGTACCATGGGGTGTCACAAATGAGTTGAAGGTCGACAAGAAAAAGGGGGTGAGGATATCTGCATAGGTTTTGAAGTATTCTACTGTTAGGCCGTCGGGGCGGGGCTCTTGCCCGTTTTCATTTGTTTCAGTGCTATGTCAACTTTGTCTTTCTTCAAGAGGGCATCTAGATCTTGTGCTACGGAGTCAGAAATAGGAGTGGGACTGTATTGTCGTAAGAAGTCAACTATCACTTGTTTTCTCGTGGTTTCATCTTTGGATGATCTGTCGGGGAGAGGTTGTAGAGTTGAAAATAATACTTCACAAACTGTTGGGCTATCACTGGGGTCGATTTAAATTTGCATCCTGATGCGTCTGTTACTGAGTGTGTAGTCGTGGCAGACTTTTTAACCTGTAGGGCTCTTGCAAGCATTTTACTGGCTTTATTGCCATATTCATAGAACGTTTTCGTGGATAGGATATATTTGCGCCGTACTTGTTTACCCAGAATTTCTAATAGATCAGATCTGGCTTGAACAAGGTCGTTCAAAGTGTCTAGAGCTTGCGAGCGTTTATGTGCGTTTTCTAGCCCTCTGATCCTATCCGTGAGTTCTGCGTACTGTTTCCGTCTTTCTCGATTACACTTTGCAGCCACTGCTATGAGGATGCCATGAACCACACATTTGTGGGCTTCCCAATATATGAGTAGAGAGGTGTCAGTGGGTTTATTCTCTAAGAAGTATTGTTCGATATGGATTCTAACCTCTGCCGCGATAGAGGGGTCAGTAAGGAGGGAAGGGTCCAGTCTCCATGTCTGTGGGTGAGGGCGTGTCTCTGGGAACATCATTGTTATGGAGATAGGATGTTGTTCCAATAGGAAGATGGGATTGATGGAGGCGTGGTGGAGCATAGACAGATCTTTTTGTGAAACAAATAGATAGTCTATCCTGGTGTATCTGTTGTGTGGTATCGAGAAAAACGTGTAGTCTTTGCCATTGGGATTTAAAGTATGCCAAGTGTCATAGAGTAGTAAATTCTGGGGGTGGGTTTTGATTTTTCATAAGGCTTGCGTAAGGAGAGAGGATGTGCCAGTGGAGGTATCTTGCACAGGGTTGAGTGGTACATTAAAATCACCTCCTACGATTAAAGTACCTTCTTGAAACGTGGTCAGTGCATCAGTTATGGTGTGGAAGAAGGCTACTTGACCGACGTTCGGGGCGTATATGTTTGCTAATGTAAGTTTCTTACTTAGGTATGTTCCTTTTAGAAAGATGTATCTGCCTGGTGAGACTGGCTTTTGATCATGTGACCACTGTGACAATGGCAACATGATCTCCAATTCTCCCCCCCAGGACATTAAGAGCTGTTTAAAGGGATGCTGGGGTGTGCAGGAAGGGGTTAAGGCAACCCAGGAAATAAACGAAATGAAATGTTATATGAAACCTAACATGGCTATTTGTTTTACTTTAACTGCTTGCTGACCAGCTGCCCTTGTTATATGGCGGCAGGTTGGCACTGCTGCGCAAATCGCCATTGCTTTAAGAGCTATAGCAGTGTACGAGTGTGCCCACAGCATGACACCGGAGCCAATGTGCGTGGCCAGCGGCTGTGATGTCCGCCGGTGACCCGTGATCACTCCTCAGAGAGGCAGAATGGGGATCTGTCAATGTAAACAGACAGATCCCTGTTCTGGCAGGGAAGCAGAGAGAGATATGCTGTTCCTAGTGATCAGGAACAGCGATCTATCTCTACTCCTAGTCAGTAAAGTCCCCCCACAGTTAGAGACACCTTCCTAGGACACACTTAATCCCTTGATCGCCCCCTAATGTTAACCCCTTCCCTGCCACTGACATTTATACAGTAATCAATGGCTATTTTTAGCTCTGATCGCTGGATAAATGTCAATGGTCCAAAAAAAGTGTCAAAAGTGTCCAATCTGTCCCCCACAATGTCGCAGTCCCATTAAAAAAAAATGCTGATCACCCCCATTACTAGTAAAGAAAAATGGCATAAATATATCCCCATTTAGTAGACGCTAGAACTTTTGCGCAAACCAATCAATATACGCTTATTGCATTTTTTTTTACCAAAAATATGTAGCAGAATACATATTGGCCTAAACTGATGATGAAATTTGGGTAATATAGCAAAACATTAAAAATATTGGGGGGTTTTTTGTTTATAGCGCAAAAAATAAAAACGCAGAGGTGATCAAATACCACCAAAAGAAAGCTATATTTGTGGGGGAAAAAAAGACGTCAATTTTATTTGAGTGAAGCGTCGCACAATCGCGCAATTCTCAGTTAAAGAGACGCATTGCTGTATCGCAAAAAATGGCCTGGTCAGGAAGTGGGTAGATCTTTCCGGGGCTGAAGTGGTTAAACAACAAAAACAATCAGAAAAATTAAAAAACAGCTCTATGTGGGAATAAAGTAAAAATAATTGGCAACAGTCTCATAAAGCATACACTTCTTTTGCATATAACGTCAACCAAGATTGATTACCCAGTTCCCCTCAAGAGTAATTATTTCATTTTTCGTTCACATGCTAAAAATCTGCATTTTAAGATATAAAATAATTTAAAACCCCTATACCCCAATATTTGTGCAACCGTTTATCAAGTCAGTATATTTTCAATAAAATTAATGGTTCATACAGTATGTTTGAATAAGTTTCAATTTAGAGAGGATTTTTTTTCTTTTTTTTCTTTTTGTGTTGTTTGAATAGCAAATCTAACTCAATGTTCACTAGAGGGTGAGGGTCATCTTGGTTTGTTTGGAGTACAAATAAGCTTCTCTAAGGCAGGCCATAGACAGCCCAAAATTTGGCCAGTTCAGCAGGAACCAGCCAAATTTCAAACCATCTATGGGTAGGTTGGTTGTACTGAAGTCAACCTATAGATGGACTTCAGTACAACCAGCCTGTCAAGTTTTTTTGTTAGAATACTGCCAGTGGCTTTAGATGCCAGCAGTGATTATTGTATCTTGATGGTTGGGAAACCTCTTGGTGTTATAATACAATAGCGCAGCAGGGGGGATTCCCCCATCAACACTGACTGTGTTGATGGAGTAATCAAGCAATTTTTTCCTTTAACTTGTAGTTGAAAGAAAGAAAATTGCAAAGTATATGGCTTTTTTTAGTGTCTTGAAAATCAATCCCTCATTGTCTTTCAGTTCTGAGAATGGTAAACACTTGATGTGCTAAGTAGGCTTAACATTAGACTGCAGATCCCATTGCTATTGATATCATTCATCATTTTATATCAGAAATACCCTGAAAAATGTAATGCTAGACTGTAGGGTTGATTTACTGAAGGCAAATTGTCTTTTTATATTGCAAGTTAAATTCTACCTTGCAATAGAATTTCCCCCTGAGCTTACCCAAGTACATGCAAGGAAAAAACTAAATTTTTGCTTACACATGTTTGGGTAACGAAAGTCAACAGAGCTTCACTCCATTCACTAAGCTTTGGAGAAAATACCCTTGCAAAGTGAATGACAATTTCTACATGCCACTCCTTGCCCTTCCCTTAAGAAACATTTCCTTTTAAAAATTGAAAATCCACTTAAAGGGGATCAACAACACTGGAGTCTAAAATAATTCTCAAAGTTGGCGTCTTTATATATCATACAAGGTTCATTAGGAAGCAATGAACCATTGGTCCAGGAACCCAGCATGATGTTGGGTGACAGTAAAAGGAGATAATGCAATGATGTGAAATGAAAGATGAGACAGTTATCGATTTCAGAAACAAATAGGTTGAAAGTAAATAGTTGTGAAAAAGTGTGAAATATTCATTGCAGTACATCATAATAATTTTTTGTTTCGGTTGTAAATTTACTTTATGTTTGTTAACATTGCTTGAGTTTTGAGAAATGTAATCAGCAAAACTGGCATGAATAGACTGTCAGTGAGAACATTTTAAAATAAAGGAGTTCTCTTATTTTCATTTGTATCTGTTATAAAACAGTCCACAAACTTTGGTATATATACTGTATCTGAAATTGATCAATACTAACATACTGACACCCTCTCTCATTTCTTGAGGTCCAAAAACCCCAGGACAATGCAAATATCCCCCAAATGACCCCTCTTTGGAAAGTAGACAGTTTAACCACTTCAGCACCCGGGAGGTTTTACCCTCATCCTGACCAGAGCACTTTTTACAATTTGGCACTGCGTTGATTTAACTGGTAATTGTGCGGTCATGCAATGCTGTGCCCAAACAAAATTTGGTTCCTTTTTTTCCCACAAATAGAACTTTCTATTGGTGATATTTCACCTCTGTGGGTTTTATTTTTTGGGCAAATTGCATTCAGCCACATGTCTTGGGTAAAAAAAAAATTCAATGTATTTATTGGTTTGCGCAAATGTTATAGCATCTACAAACTAGGGTACAGCTTTAAATCTCATTTCTTAAGGTGCAATAATGGCAGAGTAGTACAACCCCCCCCCCCCAATGACCCCATTTTGGAAAGTAGAAACCCCAAGGAATTTGCTGAGAGGCATGTTGAGCACATTGAATAATTTATTTTTTTGTCACAAGTGATTGAAAAATGACAAAAAAATTAAAAATTAGACAAAGTTTACAGTGAAATGATATATTGCTCAAACATGCCATGGGCATATGTGAAATTACACCCCAAAATACATTCTGCTGCTTCTCCTAAATACAGGGATATCACATGTGTGAGACTTTTTGGGAGCCTAGCCATGTACAGAACCCCGAAAACCAAGCCCCGCCTTCAGGCTTTCTAAGGGTGTAAAATGGTGATTTCACTCCTCGCAGTTTTGGAGGCCATGATATGCCAAGATCGTACAACCCCCCCCCCCAAATTACCCCATTTTGGAAAGTAGACACCCCAAGCTATTTGCTGAGAGGCATGTTGAGTCCATGGAATATTTTATATTTTGCGACAGGTTTTGGGAAAATGACAAAAAACATATTCGTTTTTTTCACAAAGTTGTTATATATTGCTCAAATATGCCATGGGCATATGTGAAATTACGTGAAGCCGCAAGGCACCACTGCCTGTTTCCCTTTGTTAGGATGGCGGCACCAGCAGCTGATTCCATGGACGGATCGACATAACGGGCTCCCTGGACAGGTAAGTGTCTTTATTAAAAGTCAGCAGCTACAGTGTTTGTAGCCGCTGACTTAAAAAAAAAAAATTGCAGCTGGAACACTGCTTTAAAACACTGTGCAAGCTTTTAGCCACCCAAAAGAAAAAAAAATCAAAGGATATAAAAGAACAATTATATACATCTAGAATAAATGGTAAAATGAATGCAACATTAGGCAAATTTTAGCATGCTTTATGTGGTATTAGGACTGTCTCTAATAATATGCTAAATTTAAATTAATTATTCACACCTTTGTATTTTTATCCTATCCATCCTAGCACATTTCAAAAATATTTTAATTCAGTGCTACATGGCAGTGATTCCTTTCAGCAGATCTCTAGTGGTGACATTAACCAGTGCTCCTCGTTCTTGCTGGAAAATGCAGCAGTCTTGTACAGGTTTAAAGCCAACATTCCCTTTTCTCCCCTGATACCTACCTTAATTATAATGGCCTGCACTATGATAGCTCACTTTGAAATCTATGATAATGGACTATCATAGCTTAAAACATTCCAGTGGGCTATAGTTATCAGCAAAACAGGAACTGAGCATATATTAAAACAGGATACAATGAGATCTTTGACATTGAGATAGGAAAATAATTTCACATGAAATATGAGATTTTGTTATTATAAAGCAAGAGATTACTATTGTAATATACAATTACAATATACAATTATTGTAATATACAATTACTATTGTATTCTAATTGTACTGTCTGCCCTTATGTTGTAAAGCGCTGCGTAAACTGTCAGCGCTATATAAATCCTGTATAATAATAATAATAATTACTAAACCTAGAATCACCTCTACAGCCATGGCCAACAGTTTTGAGAATGACATATATTCATTTTCACAAAGTCTGCTGCTTCAGTGTTTTTAGATCTTTTTGTCAGATGTTATTATGGTATACTGAAGTATAATTACAAGCATTCCATAAGTGCCAAAGGCTTTTATTGACAATTACATTAAGTTTTTTCCAAAGAGTCAATATTTGCAGTGTTGACCCTTCTTTATCAAGACCTCTGCAATTCGCCCTGGCATGCTGTCAATCAAGTTCCGGGCCACATACTGACTGATGGCAGCCCATTCTTGCATAATCATTGCTTGGAGTTTGTCAGAATTTGTGGGCTTTTTTTTGTTCACCCGCCTCTTGAGGATTGACCACACATTCTGAATGAGATTAAGGTTTGTGGCGTTTTCTGGCCATTGACCCAAATTTAGATGTTTTGTTCCCCAAGCCAATTAGTTATCACTTTTGCTTTATGGCAAGGTGCTGGAAAATGGCATCATGCTGGAAAAGGCATTATTCCTCACCAAACTGTACTTGGATGGTTGGGAGAAGTTGCTCTCAGAGGATATTTTTGTACCATTCTTTATTCATGGCTATTCATTTGTGAGAGAAATTATTGATGCACCTCATCTTCAAAGGTAATTTAACATAGCTCTAATCCTAGCGCATCAATCATTGCTAAGTCACAGAACATGACTTATGGATTTCTCAACCCTTGTTTCTTCCATTGTTTATTACTCAATAAAATCATATCTCTGGCCTGACCTGGCATGGAGACAGTCGTCTGATCCCTGAGCTCCGTCCGCCACAGGAGAAAGCAGCCTTAAACCAGAGGTAAAACCCCACTGCTTGCACACAAAATTATGGGGACAGCCTCCAGGACCTCTTCGGTATCACATTCGAGATCCCCGAGAGATCTGGCAGGGGCACAGGGGCAGAATATCCCGGAGATGTTCCAGTCGGGCAGAGGCAACATGGCGCCTTCCCGCCAAGCGCCGACTCACTCCTCGCAACCTCCCTCACAGCCGCAAACCCTGCCGCTCCGCCGCCACAACCTCTGGCGCCAAATGGAGGGGAAGGGGGGATTGAACTTCGGCCCCATCCTCCCTTAAATATGCAGGACCTCCGCTCCATAGCGGACGACATAAAAGAAACACTGTCCGCAGCCATTTCGGACCTGAGGCTTGAGCTCCGCTCATTGAATGACAGGGTACATGTGGTGGAGAGGGAGGCTGAAAAGCAGGAATCCATCTTACAATGTGTCACTGAGGACATTGACTCCCACACTATGCAGATGCGGGATATGCAGAGACACGTTGAAGACCTCGACAACAGAGGCAGAAGACATAACCTGCGCATCAGAGGCCTTCCAGAGTCGTTTGAGGGAGAACAGATTTCACAGGCTGTAATAAACATCTTTAATACTCTTCTCAACCGTCCTGCCCAAACCCCTATTGCAATGGAGAGAATCCACCGCGCACTACGTCCTAAAGGCAGGGAGACGGATCCCCCTGTGATATAATCTGCTGCATTGTGGATTTCAAACTTAAGGAGGATATCATCAAAATGGGGAGGGGCAGACAACAGATCCTTCATGAGGGAGCATCGGTGCAAATTTACCAAGACCTGTCTGGCATTACACTCCAACACAGGCGCGACTTACGACCCCTGCTGGAGGCCCTGAGAGACAAACAAATAGTGTACAAATGGAAGTTCCCCTTCTGCCTCTCAGCCTCTACCCATGGCCGTACAGCGATCCTCAAGGTCCCTGAAGACCTCCCGCATTTCTGTGCTACCCTCGGCATCCCGCTGGTGCCAGTACCCAATTGGTATGCAGCTTTTTGCCCTCCGGCCCCCGCCCGTAATATGTTTGGTGAAGAACCCATGGAGGCACAGGACCCCTTACCCAGCAGGAGACGCTCTCCCTCAATACACAGAAGTCACACTACAAATCGCTCAAACTACCAGGCAAACAGCCCCAACTTTTCCTCAAGATCCAGGGGTAAACGCAGGGATTGCCATAGGCATGTCGAAGTGGCCCCGTCTTTCTGATCAACGGAGTGATTGATACACAGCACGATTGGCACTCATTTTTATTTTTCAGTTTCAGTTTTTGATTATCTTCTACTGTCGTGTTTACTTTTTTTAACTTCATTTTTACTGGACTGTCATACGCAGAACAGATCAGGCAATACAAGCAGAACACTGGCCGGTTCCACTGTAAGCCTGGCTCCTTAACACCCTTCTCAGCTCCTGCCTTATAATGGTGTCACATCATCTTACACCACCCGCAGGACTCTCCCAGTAACCAATCTCGTAAGCATTCCTGAGTCTAAGCTCCATTGTTGGATCCTCCCGCCTATTCCCACTGAACACTTGCAAAAAAAAGAAAAAAAACAACTTTGCCTACGACTACAGCTTCCAGAATGCACTGCGAAACCAAACCCCGCCCACGCCTCAACGTAGACCCACGTATCTCTCCGCTGTCCTCCTTCACGTTGTGGAGACAAGCTTCAATCAACTAGCAGGACTGCACCTCTGACCCAGGCTATTTCACATCTATTCCCCACCGGGCGCCCACTTTGTCCTCCCTGTAGTGCCGGACACACCTGGGACTACCCAACTGCACACTCTAAGTAAACGCTCCGGAAGTGACTCGATACGAAGGACTACTCACACCGTCTGCCTGAAAACGACACACCGGACCTGCCACGCTACTGAAATCCACCTCGCCCCTTCAAAGAATACGTACTTAACCGGTATAATTTCTAACAGTATTATGATTTTTATGCCAACACAATCTTACTGCTTTATTGCCCCTTGTATTGCTGATATCTGCCTGCTCTAGATTTAGAAAATTTATTCTGCTTGGTTATAGCCTCGAACGGAGGCACAATGTTATAGATTAGTTTGTTTATAGGCTTACTTATAATTACCTCTGGGGAATTTCATCTTAAGCTGCTGACTCTGGCTCAACCTCCACTCCAATGTCACTGCCTCACATCCTTGCTGGAGTGGGTTACTGCATCGATGGAATTGACATCAATAACCAGCTTCCCACTCCTCCTACTCAGGGAGTATGGCTGTCCTCAGAACTCAGCTTGTGAAATTACCCTACATACAGGTTTGATTTTTATAAGGTTTTACTGTTTTATTATTTTTATAGATTGACATTTTGATGAACTATAGTTCCCTAGGTAACTCCTAGAGATTCCTACGCCTATGCAGTTACCCCATGGTCCATATCATCGGACACCAATCAACACAATTGAGATTCTTACCTCAGCCGTTAACTTCCCGTCATCCTGTGGCGGAGGATCTTCTCCTCCTCTCTGATACCTAACTCCTCCAGTCTCTCCATCGCCTGGATTTAGGCCAACCCCCACATAGGTCTGCACAGGGCTGCTGTCACCCTTACGGGGTGAGTTGCCCCACGCAGGGCCTGTACACCACCGATCGAAAGTTTGGGAGGTGAGTGGACACATTGTTCCACACCTCTTCGGTACTCCCCACATCACCCCAACCTTTATTACGCAACCCTAGCCTCTAACTCAGACGTCCTCCACCCCCTGTCCACCCTATACTTCCCTTCTACTTTCTCCTCTGATGGCGGCCCCAACAGACTCACTACCCACTCAGAGTGTTTCGCCACCCAAACCCCAATCACTTAAACTGTACTCGGTCAACATAAGAGGTCTCAATACCCCTGAAAAAAGGTCTAAACTTCTATTCTCCCTTCAACAATCTAGAGCACATATTGCGCTCATACAGGAAACACACTTCCGTACAGATTCCATCCCTAAATTACATAGTCACTATTTTCCTACCGCAATCCACGCCTCCAATGTGGAAGCGAAATCCAAAGGGGTCACTACCCTCATCTCGAAACATTGCCCATTCCTGATAACAGGCACAGTGGGAGACCCTCATGGCAGGTACCTTTTCATAAAAGGCACTCTACACCGTGTGCCTTACACCATTACCAACATCTACAGTATGCACCCAATACAGGCCAAGTAACATTTTTCAAAACAACTTTACAATTGCTTGCCGGCTTCCAAGTTGGAACCCTTATTGTCGGCGGTGACTTCAATGTCCCATTGACCCCGTCCATGGACACTTCAAATGGGTCTTCCTTTCACACTTACAGGGCCTTAAGGGCCATCAAATTACAGCTGAGTAATCTGCTCCTGCATGATACCTGGCGTACATTGCACCCTAAGGAAAGGGACTTCACGTATTATTCACCGCCGCATAATAAGTACTCCAGATTAGACCACTTCTTCCTTTCTCAGAGTGATCTGACGAACCTTACTAAAGCCACCATAGACCCATCCCTCCTGTCGGACCACGACTCCATTTCAATGACCTTGCAACTGCCAACTAAATGCACGAAGACGCGTATTTGGCGCCTTGATAGCTCATTGCTAACGGACGAAATCAACGTTAACAGACTGACCAAATGGTTAACTGAATATTTTGCTAACAATTCCGCTCCCGACGTCGCACCCATGACCACATGGAATGCTCACAAATGTGTCATTAGGGGCGAACATTTGTCAATCGCTGCTAATCGTAATAAACTTAAACACGCTCGTATCACTGAACTAACTGCGTGCATACGTACGCTAGAACAGACTCACAAAGCCTCCACAGCAACTGCCTCACTGCCTGAACTGACACAGGTGAGAGAGGAACTTCTAGACACGCTTAATAAAATTCTAAAATGCAAATTTATGCTGACGCAAAAGTTATATTATGAATTTGGTAACAAATCCGGTAAACTACTAGCCAGAGCTCTCCAAACCAAAAAGGCTTCACATACCATTCACAAAATCTCCAATTCGGCTGGAGAATCGTTTGTTACCAATGAAGACATCTCAGCACAATTTGTTCAATATTTTACCAAACTGTATAACTTGAACCCGTCTCATAACACTGACGATTCGACAAACCGAAAAACAGCTCTTCTAAACTTTCTAGCGCAATACGGACCGACCCCCCTCTCGTCAGAAAACGCACAATCACTGGACACCCCTCTTACAACAGACGAACTCCTCACGGCATTAAGACAAATGAAGACAGGTAAATGCCCCAGCCCTGACGGCTTCTCGACTAGCTATTACAGATCCTTCCCATCCATCCTCCTTCCACACCTAGTGAAAGCCCTCAACACTTTAGTGCCTGCAACAAATAACCACAATGAAATGCTTGCAGCTCACATCACACTCATCCCCAAACACGGCAAGGACTCTACGTGGGTTACGAATTACTGCCCCATTTCTCTACTGAATGTAGACCTTAAACTTTACGCCAAAGCATTAGTTAACCGAATCCTTCCTTTTCTGCCCTCTTTAATCTCACTCGATCAGGTTGGTTTTGTCCCAGGCTGCGAGGCACAGGACAACACCACTAAGGCCCTGAACATACACCATTGGCTCACGAGAACGTCGACAAAAGGTTTCTTTTTATCCTTGGATGCAGAGAAGGCGTTCGACAGGGTGGCACGGGACTATATGGAAGCCACCCTGCAGGCAATAGGCTTACTGCCCCGTATGCTTGAAATGATATTAGCTCTTTACGCTTCCCCGATGGCTAGGTTAAGGATCAACGGTGGACTGTCGAGCGTCTTCTCTGTATCTAATGGAAGCCGACAAGGATGCCCTCTATCACAGCTTATATTTATATTGACCCTTGAACCCATGCTCCACAAACTGAGAGACAACCCCACCATCAAAGGTATTACTATCCAACACAACCAATATAAATTAGCAGCTTACGCGGATGACATCCTTCTCTTCCTGACAGATCCCATCACAACCATCCCTAACTTGCTACTGGACTTCGAACTCTTTAAAACACTCTCCAACTTACAAATCAACTTTGAAAAGTCCAAAGCCTTCAACATTACCCTACCGACAGACACGGTTAATCTTTGTAAACTCAATTTGGGAGCATTCGGCTATCTCCTACCTCGGAATCAAACTCACCACTAACTTAAACAATCTTTACTCTAGTAATTTCTTCTTTTTACATGCTGTATTATGATTTTTGTATGCATATTGTTTGTATTATTATGTACTATCTTTCTCATAGATTGGTCCTCCTGAGGAAGCGGTAATACCGCGAAACTAGACGAGAACCAGACCATTCTATACCCTGTAACAACAGATGTCTCTTGGGCAATTCCGAGCCTCTGTTTTTGCAATTTTAACAAGTACACCATGTAACTTCTTTCTTTGTAATAAATTCTTTTACTTAACCTCTCATTGTTGTTTATCTGTACCGATATAGTCCAGTCATTTCCAGCGTGGGATCATGATCGGGCCAACATCAGCCACTGTCCCCTTGATCCCACTCTCCTTTGTCATTAACCATTATCTTAACTCGGCCCATTCACAGTGATGATCCCTTTAGGGGTGAATGGAACCGGGTTTAGCCTTTGACAATCTTGATGTGACCTTTGCACCTTTTCCGATTCCACCTTATAGAACCATCCTCACATCCCCAATCTAATGCTTTTGCTTTGGGAATTTTTTGTAACTTGGAACTGCATTCTCTTTCACCACGCATGGAATAGACATGCTACTCACCTTCAGCGAGTTGGCTAAAAATGGAAACTATCCACATGTTATTTGTTTTTAACTCTATTGATTGAGATGTATGTTACAAATGCTTTGTAAATCTGTAAAACTCAATAAAATCTTATTGAAAAAAAAAAAATCATAACTTCTACACAAAAAGGTTAAAAATTTTCCACAGTAGCCCTTTTTTCACAACAATTAAAGCTGAAGTTTAGATATGGCAATTTTTGCAAAGTTTAATTGTCTCAGCTTGGACCAATGTAAGTATGTATGTGCTATACCCAGGGCCATGAATAAGGGGGTCCCACCAGTACTCCTGTATGAGGCACAGGCCAGCAGTTGGGCCTGTGCCTCATACAGGAGGACTGGTGGGACTGGGTAATTTAGATGTGGGCAGGGAGGGTGATCATCATGGCGGGGGGGCAATTACTGGAACCGATCCCCTGTATGGCGCTGTATGGCTCTTTCTGCAACAGTTGAAAGCTGTCTTCTTCTCCTCTCCCTCCCACTGGCTTTCAGCTGCTGCAGAGAGAGCCATAAACCAGTTACAGTAATTGGCCCCCTGCTACACCCATCACCCTCCCTGTGCACCATGCATTTCCCCCTGCTGCCCAGGCCTCCCTGTGTGCCTACACCCCCACAGTGCTGCTTCCCTCCTCTCCTTCCCACCGGCAGCTGCAAGCACGCAATACGATCCTTCAGGATGGAGAGTGGAGAAAGGGTTCAATAAAAATGTCACATGTCACATTTACCATCCCCTTCCTTTAATGAATGAACACAATTAGTACCAATCATTCATAACCGAAGCATCGTAAACTGTGTTTTTTTTTTTTGGGGGGGGGGGCACTGTCAGGGCTCATTTTGCTGGTTGAAAGCTGAAAAGTGGAAAATTTGAGTAGAGATTAAAAAACAGTTTTGCTTTTGATTGCTGTGGTTGCAGTTTTATTTTATTTTGGGTCTTTAATAGCAGCTTTTTAAAACACCTTTTCTGTCACTTTTTAAATAACATTTTTTTCTTCCCTTCCTTCAGTCTGCTAACTAAGGGGAGTGGTTAATTGGTCACAGGTGGGCTGTATGGGGCCCCATTGTTTCTAACAGCAGTCCTGGCTATACCTGTGGAGCTCGACAATAGGCATCATTACACACAATGTCTTAGGGTGTGCACCAGGCCTAAGACTTGACTATGATCCACCCCATGCCTAGTTTCTCACCACCAACTTGGGGGCAGTCCCAAACCAAATATTTCATACTTCCTCCAAGGCAATGAGCCCACAGCAGAAACATCACCAACCAGCCAAAGTTCCATACCACGCAATGTGCATCTTTTTTATAACCAACCCAGCTGTTCCACAGACCCCGTAACCAACCAAGCTGTCAAGACAATCATATTTCCCCAAACTTGTTTATTGAAATAAAAGTGGTTGGTTGGCGTGTCCGGATGTGAGCGGCGGCGGACGTCTTGGTGAAGAGCTCCAGAGCCCTGCTTGCTAATCCGCCGGCATCCGCCTATCTACAAACCTAAAAAGTCCACAAAAACCCGCCAGACTAGTCACCGGGACTACCTGGGGCTATTTTAGAGAAATCCAGCCTGCAAGAGGCCTCCAGACTCCCACGACCGCCGCCATCTTGCCGGCCCGAGGCCTCCCAGGGGGATCGCAATCCGGACTGATCCGGAGGTAAGGGGACCCTCATCCACACACACAGACTATCACCCTGCAGGGACGCCCGTAGCGGCCGCGGCCTGGTCCGGCCTAGTGCGGCCTAGTGAGGCCTGTGGATCCCCACTCTTTCCTGAGGCCGCATCCCCGCTGAAGGTCATCGAGATCAGTCAGGCCCACATCTAACTGCAGGCCTCCTTTCCTCATCTCCCTTGTCAAACCCTCTGGTCCCTGCCAGGGCCTGGGAGACTGCCAGAGACTGCCTGACTGAGCCAAGGTAGTAGGTAGCTTGTTGTGCCCCACTGGCTGCTGCCTTTGCCACACTGCTCAGGGACTTTTGCACACTGGCACCCCTGATAAATCATTCACCATACCTGGCCTCTGCCTGCTTGTTACTGTGAGGGGGGAGGCTACAATTGATTGTTGACTGTCCTACAATACCCGGCTGGCCATCCTTTCATGGAGCACTAGGGTCCACTTGCCCTAACAATCACCCCCCCACAAATACTATACAAGTCCACAGGGCTACTGACCAATGGCCCCATCATGTTTATTAAAGTCCTTTCTCTTGCTATGTAAATCACTGCCTAAGAGGGGAGCATACGAGAGAGCGAAGGTAATGGAAGTCTGATTCCTCCACTCCGCACCGTCGGAAACCGCTACCTGGCCTAATCCAACATAGAAGACACAAGGAGGGGACCGCTATACCCCACAAGATAGAGAAATACCTGGAGTCACAAGCAGTGATGTACCGCTCCACAAAAAACAAGCTAAAAAATTGGCAGAGCAGCAACAAATCTCCAGCCCCAGGCAAAGGCAGATCCAAGATGGCACCCGATCCTCCGGAGCCCGATGAGGATACACAGCTCTCCGAACTGGGACAGGGATCTCCTGCCGAAAGCCTCCATCTCTTCCCAACGGATCACGTAAGTCCTCACCCTGCTGACCCGGATGCCATGCTAGCCAAGTTCCGCAGCATTGTTAGAGATGAGATAACCGCTGCCTCCTGAAAGCTTTCCTCAGATTTGGTCCGCGGCCTTAAAGAGATAGGCCACCGCACCAATCAATTGGAACACCGCATGGACCTAGCCACCACTGTGATGGAGGGCCATGAAGAGGAGGTAGATAAAATGTCCGCAGAAATAGACGCTCTCAGGGATAAAATAGAGGACGCAGAAAACAGGGCCCGCAGGGATAACCTTCATATCCGCAGGCATCCCCGAAACGATCACTGACCTGCAGGGAACAGCCACCGCTTTTTTTCAAGAACTGGCCCCTGAGATCCCGGTGGACAGGCTGGAGTTTGACCGCATTCACCGGTCTCTGGCCCCTAAACCCTCCGAAGGTCCCCCAAGGGATGTTATCATCAAATTCCACTATTATAGGACCAAGGAGAAACTCTTGCAGTCTGCCCGAGAACAACGAGATATCTCTTTCCAAGGCAACCCCTTCCAATATTCGCGGACCTCTCGCCAGTCACCATTGCTAGGTGCCGAGGTCTCAAGCCTTATCTCCAAGTTCTACAATCCAATCAAATCAAGTACAGATGGGGGTTCCCCTTTAAACTTTCCTTCTCCCATCAGGGTCGCCAGTTCCATGCCACCTCCCCATCAGGTCTAAAACAACATCTCCAGGATTTGCATTTGGACATCCCTCTGTCCCAACCTGATGCCCAGGCTTCACATTCCCGATCAGGCCCCGCTAGGCCTCCTCGTCAATCCTCACAAGCATCACAAAGATCACAATCTGTATCCCAGGCGCTGCGGGACTTGCAGTATAAAAGTATAGGTGCAGAGAACTGGAAATAGCAATAAAAACAACAACAAGAAGGGAAACTAAAAATCCTCCCTGTCAGCAATTAAATTAATTATATCCACATGTATACATCCATAGATGATAAAGGGAAAAGAAGTATCACATGTGGAGCATAATGTCACAGTCATAAAAAAGGTCCAGGGATCCAAGGGATGGAGAGTCCACAAACGGGGCTGCCTTCATCAAGAAGCGAAACCAAATTCCAAATCCTAAGGAGAAACAGAAGAGAGAGGCGCCTCTGGGTGTAGACTAAAAACAGTTTTTATTCATAAAAAAGTAGTGATCAAACTCACATTTTTGAAGTCATCAAAAGAGCATATAGATGTGTGCAGGTTCTGAAGGGATCATCATCCATCAAGAGGTCAGGTCAGTCAAAAACCAACCAGGGTCCATTCTTCTCTCATGTCTGCTCCTTGTTACAGGTCCACCAGAAAGGCACCCTCCTGTTGGCGGGTGATTCTAATGTGACGCTCAACCCTGCCCTTGATAAGTACCCGGCGGATCATAAAGCTCCCTCTCTTGCTTCAAAAAAATTCTTGCTAGCCCTACAAAATCTTGACCTAGTGGATATATGGCGAGAGTTTCATCCCATGGGCAGGGACTACACCCACTATTCCCATCCTCATCACTCTCACTCTAGAATCGACTATTCGTTTGTGTTACGAAAACATCTCCCTTTAATAGACTTGGTCTCGATCTTAGCAGTCCCTTGGTCAGATCACGATCCTATTCTAACCGTTTGTCGCTCCCTACTCAGCAAACCACAACATGCTCCCTGGGTGATGAATGATTCACTTTTATCCTTCAAACCGATCCTCAGTGAAATCCAAGAAGCTTCTGCAGAATACTTTAGACTTAATACAGGTTCTGTCTCGTCCCCAATAACACTTTGGGAGGCTTATAAAGCTGTCCTCCGGGGTCGTGTTATTCGAATAGCGTCTCAACGCAAAAGAGAAAGGATTCAGGCCCGACGCAAGTTAGAGCAGAGCTTGGAAGACCGCTCGGCGGCCTTTAAATTAACCCCCACCCCTGCTAACCGCAGATCTTTAGACAAGGCCCGTACAGACTTGGAGCTATGTCTGACAGGCAAAGCAGACCGTTCCTTACGTTGGATCCGCCAGAAATGGTATGCTAAGGCAAACAAACCCAATGCTCAGTTGGCCAATAGACTACGCACTTTTACCACGAAATTTACCCCCATAACCTTGCGCACCCGCCATAATGTCCTCACGGCAAACCCCCAGCGGATCCTGGAAGAATTCTGCTATCGACTTACCAAACTCTACTCCCCCCCAAATCGCTCTTCAACACAGGGCCTGAATGCTTTCTTAAAAGAGTTAGCTTTGCCTTCCCTATCCGAATCCCATAGCTCCCTAATGGACCGAGATATACAGGTCTCTGAGGTTCTCCAGTGCATTAAGGAACTGAAAGTGGGCAAAAGACCAGGCCCGGATGGTTTCACTGCTCTGTATTATCGAAAATTTGCAGAGGTTCTGGCCCCACACCTAGCGGCTATGTATAACTCGGTCAAAGGAGGTCACCCATTTACACCAGACTTGCTGACTGCCAACATAGTGATGATACCTAAACCAGATAAGGACCATTCTTCCTGGGCACATTTTCGGGCCAATCTCTTTAATTAATATTGACATGAAGATATTGACGAAAATTCTGGCCAATCGCCTGAATTCCTTTTTACCGCGCCTGATAAAAAAGGATCAGGTGGGATTCGTCCCCCGTAGGCAGGCAGGAGATGCCATTAGAGGACTCCTCAAAAATCCAACATATAGCTCATGAAAGGTCCCTGGAGACAATGTTTCTTTCTTTAGATGTTAATAAGGCTTTCGATACCTTATCCTGGCCCTATTTGACACTGGTCCTCACTCACTACGGTTTCGGCACCTCCTTTTTGAGTTGGGTCTCAGCCATATATCACTCCCCCCAGGCTAAAGTGCGTTATTGTGGATATGAATTGCCTACTTTCCCTATTAAGAGGGGAACCCGTCAGGGATGCCCTCTCCCCCCACTTCTATTTATACTAGCACTTGAACCCCTGGCGGAGGCCATACGCTCTTACCCAGATATATCAGGAGTAGAAGTAGCAGGCACCACGCACAAATTGTCACTGTTTGCAGATGACATTTTATTAACCATCACTAAACCCAGAATCTCCCTCCCCAATTTATTCTCTCTTTTAGACTCCTTTGCCTCATTCTCAGGCCTTTCAGTTAACCCGGCAAAATCTAAAGTGATGTCTATCAACCTTCGGGCCTCGGAATTAGAATGCCTGCAATCAGCATTCTCATTTCAGTGGTTAACCTCACTACCCTATTTGGGTATTAAACTTACTCCGAGGTACTCGGGATTATACCAAGCCAATTTTCCTCCGCTTTTCCGAAAGCTGGAGGCTATGCTTGCCTCTGATTTCCGATTTCTTGGTTTGGCAGAATAGCTACAGTACACATGACGTACCTCCCTAAGTTGCTCTATTACTTTAGAGTTTTGCCAGTCCATGTGCCCCCCCATATCATTCGTATACATCAACGTAAAATTATGCAGTTTATATGGGGCCACAAGAGACCCAGGATCAAGAGACAAGTACTTTACGCACGCAAAATCAATGGTGGCCTTTCAGTTCCTAATCTGCAAGCATATTACACAGCTGCGGGTATCGCCCCATTATCTCCCCTCCATGAGAAACAACAAATGCCTCTATGGGCCACCATGGATTTAGTAGACGCACACCCAACGCCCCTAGCTTCTCTTCCCTGGCTTCCTAAAGCACATCGCCCCTCTACCATAGGTCCCTGTCTGGCTCACTCCCTTAAACTGTGGGATGCGGTTAAGTACTCAGCAGGCCTAATTTCTCCTCACCTCCCACTACTTCGTCTCCTCCACTGCCCTTTATTTCAACCAGGTTGTGATAATCCACTGCAGTTTAAATGGTGGTCTGATAACGGCTTTACAGATATCCATTCATTACTCACCCCAACCAAGATCATCCTTTTGCGGCTTTACGTTCCTCACACGATATCCCCCTCAGGGAGCATTACAGTTACCTGCAAATTAGACATTTTCTAAAACAGCTTACAAAATCCCATTCGGCCCCCTTTACCATGACTACATTTGAAAGCCTTTGTAGATCGCGCCCCCAATCCCCGGGTCTGATTTCCCTTATATATATCGCTATAATTAATTCCAAGACGCCACCCTTGAGACCCTATCATCTCCAATGGGAGGCCGAACTCGGGAAACAATTGGACCCGGAGGACTGGCAAGGTATGACTATTATGCTATCCAAATGCTCTAAGAATGTTCTCTTTTTGGAGAGCGCTTACAAAGTCTTTTATGGATGATACTATACCCCGGCTAGTTTAGCAAGCTTCATCCCATCTTATTCCCCCCTCTGTTTTCGAGGGTGCTCACAGGAGGCACAATGTCACATATCTGGTGGACCTGCCCCAGGGTTTGCAGATTATGGGTTAGAGTATACGCACTACTACGCAACCTTTTTAATACCACTATAAAGCGGGATCCTTTTGATGCCCTTTTATGGAAACTGATTGCAGAGCTTCTTCGTCCTGAATGCCAATTAGCAGCACATATTTTTGGCGCAACCAAATTGACCATAGCAAGGGCCTGGAAAACTCCGAACCTTAGCTTTGAAGCAGTTAAAAATTGTGTGAATGATATGGTAAATGAGAAACTTACGGCCATATTGTTGGACACGCATGATAAGTTCCTCAGGATATGGCAACCCTGGGTGACCCATAATCGTCCATCAAGATTTGACCTAACGCTTCTTTCCCTATAATGAGCCTTCCTTCCCCCCACCCCAGGGTCCTCCCCTCCTTTCCCACCCCCCTCTTCTCCCACTTTCAATTTCTCTTTCCTTCTTCTTATTCAGGCTATTCAGGCCCTTGGGCTTAAATGTACAGAGATCGGTTATTTAAGGTACCAAAAAAAGTTATTCCATACATAGGTATCTTATCTTCTTTGAAGTTAACCAATTTAATCTGATGTTATTTCTGGTTCCTTTTTTTTTTTTTTTTTATTAATGCAATGTTACGTATTACAATAACATCTCACTATGCATCCTTTAAATGTTTATGAGTGTTTGCAAACATAATGTTCTGTGTTTGCAGTTTACCGCTATGTTAGTAAACACGAGATGAAGACTCTCCTTAATATGTAGCCTGGCCTTGGCCTTGAGCTGCCTGAGATCAGGTTTAAATTCTTGAACGTCAGTTCTACCTGCCGGATTCTGGCAGTCTGATACCTGTTAATTCATGATGTATCCATCACTGTTTTGTACTATTCTGTTGATATATATTTTCAATAAAACTCTTTGTACAAGAAATAAAAGTGTTTGAGAGGAGGACAACCTCTCTTTATGTTGATCTTCCAGGAATGACAATTCCAACAGTCCCACAGTTCTTACCTCTGTGGCTAATCCCTACCATCTGACAGGAATCTCCCAATCAGTTAAGACCTCAGTCTATAAAACTAGCCTTTGCACTTAAACTCTTTCAAGGCATGTTTCTCTCCCCACTTGGGCAAGATGATCTGTGGCAAGGAGAGTTCAAGGGGGCATTTCCAAAACTAAAAAATATATATTAATACAAGATGCAGTGGTCAAAGACATGTCTTCTTGTATTACAGGCTTCCTATGGGGCACACTGAGATGTTTTACAAACATGAAGGTACGGTGCATAAATATGATGAACAAAATTCATTTGGTAATTGTGGTGCTGCTTTAAAAAATGATTAATGCTGAACATGTTTTCAGTTATTATTCTGCAAATGAAATCTATTTAATTCTCTAGTTATAAAAACAACAATAACTGCTTTAAATCCTCTAAAACACTCTTCTTGGCGTTTGGTAGTAAAATGGTTTAGCAACTTTTTCTTTCAAACTACTTTATTCATTTAGAATTGTGGATTTAAATTCACTGTTGCTTGGAAACATTTCCTAGTTATTATAGTACAGAACAAATATAAACACACACACACCTAAATCAAGAAATTGTCATTTATGACCAAGCCATTGAAAGGCCAAAGGAAATACATTATTCAGATCTAGAGTGAAAGTGAAAGATGATAACTCAATGACATGGAATAAACTATGAGACGGTTATAGATTTCAGAGAATAAATTGGTTAAAAGAGCCCTGTGAAAAAGTGTGAATATTCATTGCAGCGTGTCATAATCGTTTGTTTTTCTAAAGTTGTAAATTTACTTTAACATTGCTTGAGTGGAGTTATGAGAAATGTGATCAGCTATACTATCATCCCCAGACTGTCAGTGGAAAACTGTTACAAATGTGAGTGTATATAAACCCTAAACAATTAATTTATTTTATTTTACTCATTTTGGTCGGTTAAAAACATACTGTTGAAAGCATTATATGCATTTATGCTAATAAATGCAAATAAATCAGCCTTTGATCCTGACAGAAATTTAGTGAGCTTCTTGTGAACTTCCTGTGCTCTCTGTCTTGGGTGACTGTCAGCTAATATAGTTCCCAGCACTCCGTTGATTACACCCTCCCCTCCCACTCCCTTCATTTTATAGAGATGATGAAAGGAACAGGTATCATGTAAAACTATTGCAAACAAAATGTATGTAAATCCTAGCAATGAATTTATTTTATCAGCTCCACTTGGTCTGTTAAGAATACCATCAAAAGATTTTTATTTTATCTGCTTGATAGATGCAAATAAAATCCTATTTTTTTTGCCAGTAAGCCAGTGAGCTAATAATTTCCAGCATTTTCTTTTTTCTGCTGACTGTTATCAGTTTGCATCGTTCCCAGCACTCTCTGTGGATCACAGAACACACCCATAATATGTAACCCAGGACAGTAACCGTATTGCTAGCAGGATCCCCAGATGAAAATAAAGAAAAAAAAATTAAAAACCTACCACATCTAACTTGTTATCTGTCATATACTGTAGATCATTTTCATTCTTTGGTTTAGATACACTTTAAGTCTTTCAAATGAAACCACTTCCTATTAGCATGATTATATAACCCACACTAACCACATCCAGACTAACCTACCTAAGCCAATTGTGTCCTCTTTCAAGTGATGTCTTGTTGTAATGTTAAAACTCTTTGGAACTCTCTGTTCATAAGCAGTTTTTTTTTTCATACAGAATGTTTTATAAAGAGTCAATTAAGGACCTTTTTTGACTTGTTGCACTCCTGCTTCAGAGGCTGATCATGCTGGGACTCTTACTTTTGTAGGAGCTGAGTTTAGATTCTTTAAAGCATTTTAAATTTAGACTAAACATCTGAAATGTGAAAAGAACTGGGAGAGCAAATCAATTGTGGGTCTGCAAATCAATGAAATTATTTTTTTATTTCATACAAAAAAAATTGAATGATTATGCTTTGAATCAATCCTATATAATCTCATTCAGAATCAACAATATAACACATTATTGTTGGATATTGTCTTCCCCTAAAATGTTTTGTTAAAGTCATATAATTCACTTATAGTTTTAAAAGTAATTGGATCTGATGCTCTATTTCAAGAGATACACACCATAAGACATCAATTTTTGGAAATCGAAATGTTCTCTTCTCTCCATCTGTATTTGTTATGAATTTTCATGCCGCCTGCAGCACAATGCTCCCATGTGCTACAATACAAGTAAAACATTCCCTTTGAAGCTACATAGAAAAAAGGTATGGGAGATTTTCTAAAAGGAGCAAATAATAAAGATAACATGAAACAGAAGTGTGTTTTCCCATCATTATTTTTGAAAAAAGCACGTGCCAAAATATGGTGTAAACATAATTATTAATGTATTTAATACAACCCATTTTATCTTACCTTGAGTGAGCATAACTGAAACAAATAAAATATTAAGAATAACACTGTAAATTTGGCCCTGTACTTTTCTCTGTAAAACAAAACAAAAGGGTCACTAAATTTCACCCCCCCTTCCTGAGCAGCATATATGTTTGCTCACTACTTTACTGCTCAATTCAGTCAGTGAGAACGAGCTGGAATACCCATGTGAGTCAGTTCCCTTCAGTCACATGACAGTGTTTTTGCCCTATGATTGGCCCAGCACTGGTTCATGAGACAAGGAAGCAGTCCATAGCCTTGTGTAAGTTTTAACAAGTTGGTTTGGAGCTTGCAAAATACTCCCCCCCCACTGGTATGCTGAATGGAGTGGTGTGAGAGCGAGTAAAAAAAGAGATAAATAAATAAATCATGTGCTGCGCTATCCCCTTAATGATCTGCTGAACCTGCAGCAAAAAAACCTATAAAAAAATTGTTTGCTAAAGTTATGTGCCTATAAATTCCAAGAATAAAAATAAATATATATATATATATATATATATATATATATATATATATATATATATATATATATATTTACAACATCATATAGCATGAATAAACATTTCATAAAATATAAATATTGATACAAAAGTGATCCATAAAGTGCTCAGGTGCATATAGGTCCGTGATACTCTGACCATTCAGGATCAGTTTTCAGCATTCCTAATCTAAAGATAATAAACTTGATAGGTGACTGTGAATATAGCGATCTTCAGTAGTGACTACACTCAGGTGCTTCCCACCCCAAGGTAAGCACAACACACCTCAGAGAGTGTGACCTCGCAATTAGGTTTGGTCAATAAACGCTTTTGAATTGTCAAAACAGATTCCAGGTCAGGTTGCACGGTCCAAATACTGCTCAAAGATATGGCATCCTCATATATAAATATCAAAAAGAGACTTCCATAGTGTAATAACACTTTAAAAGATTTTATTTAATGCAAACAAAGCCCTATTATAGGATACTCACATGGGTCTCGTGCATTAGTGCACCGCTCTATAGCATGCCTTAATAGCGCCAAGCCGTGGATGAGATTGTGTTCTCCTACTCCGTATGACAGACCAGCTGCCTCCTGCACTGTCAAGTCCCCTCCCCTATGCGTGTCGATATAAGGGAAATATTGTATCTTCATCAGGGGTTGAAATCTAATGACGTCTCCAGGTGTGTTATATACATTTGAAACATGTATTGCCAGGAGTCTTAAATATCTGTTGTGGTTTTAATGGAGTGCTATAGCATTCATAAGGGATCTTATTATGTTTTACCCTTAAAATACCCCTTTTAAATTGTACATTATGTGTATTACTTGTGAAATCAAATGGTATCAAAATGATTTCTGTCTATTTGGAATACATACAATTATTAGAATATGCCATTAGTTCCATGGATATATAAGAAATTACATTACTGATTTATATCAGTAACCAGTAAGGTACTGGTATAATCAATTTGCATCCTCTTTCCTGAAATATATGCCTTAAG
This sequence comes from Lithobates clamitans, assembly GCA_037952925.1. Classification (NCBI taxonomy): domain Eukaryota; kingdom Metazoa; phylum Chordata; class Amphibia; order Anura; family Ranidae; genus Lithobates; species Lithobates clamitans. The sequence goes on from JBBGZY010001063.1 coordinate 355,012, forward strand.
CCTCATATATACGATCGGATGCGCCAGATTTTTGTCTGAAGGGCATGTGCCGTGAACTTGTCTTGGATACAAACAGTACACAATTGTCGGCCAACAAACACGAACGTAGTGACATACTAGACGCACTACGAGCCAATAAAGAGGAAGTTCAATTGTCAGGCACCACCCTTTGGTTTCCTTCTGCTAATTTCGTGTTAGTAGAAGTTTGGTGGGTGTTGATTCGCGCTTTTCAGTTCGTGCTTGTCAGTTTGTTTCTGAATGGCTGTTCGTCAACCAGCCATGTTGCGGAATCGGAGGAGAGAACGTGCGATTATTGGCCTTGGAGTTATTGCTTTGACCCTGCTTTGATTTCTTGGACCAAAAATTGGTTGCTTAATTGTGACCAATTCTGTCATATGCCTTTGCTGTGGGAGATTCAGGAGAATAATCCGGATGATTTTTGGAATTGTCTCCGGATGACAGACCCCTGCTTTCAACAACTCTTGGCACTGGTGACCCTCTATATTAAGAAGCAGGACACATGCATGCAGCTTGCCATCACTCCTGAGCAAAGGCTCATAGCCACCTTGCGTTACTTGGTGATGGGGAGAAGTCTCCAGGACCTCAAGTTTACCACTGGGATTTCACCCAAGGCTCTGGGACTCATTATTCCAGACACCTGCTCAGCCATTATTCAAGTCCTGCAGAAGGACTATATTCTGGTAAGTTTTTGCCTTTAACATCACATTCTATGTAATTCATGTTTGCTAATGTATTGTATTAATTTCTTGATTCCATAATTAACATTATTTTAATATTCTGTGAATGTCCTCTTTGTCCTCATGAATGTTGTAAGTTTTTCCTGCTCCTTTTTTTGCCTACATGCATATTTTCCTTCACTAATTTCCCCAGCATGCTATCCCGGGCCCATACACACCTAGCCTAGTAACTTAATGTATTTTGTCAGCTACATTTGTAGTGCAAGAGACCATTTTTGGGGGCCCAAACTCATTTGTAAACCTTCCTCCCAAAATGCTAAGTCAACAGATACAAATACTCTATCTGCTGACTTTGCAAAACCCATACACACTATCCTTCTTTTGTGGTCATATTTCTGTATAAATTCACCCAACCATGTAGTGCAAGGGCCTGCCTGATTACCTCCAAATTGTAACGTAGACAGTTTTTGTCTCCTACTATATTGATATGTATTTTCTGAATTTCAAAATGTGCTGCAATTTGGACAGTGTGGATACATATTTTTAGATTATGACACTTATTACCTGTCCACTGGGCTGCCAATAGTGTAAGTAAGGAGGGGCTGGCTAAAGTATCCCAGATTATTTATGCAATCATGGAAGTTAAGAGGTTTACCTGTTCAAAACATCTACCTATTTCTTCCCCACCCTAAAAATGTGCTAATGGGCCACCAGAGGGGGAGATAAATCAAATAAGTTGACCTTGCCCTTTTGTCTTCAAATACTCATTTAAGTTTCTCCTTATGTTGGCTAAGCATGTTTGAGTCAAGTCTGCTTGCAATGTTATGTGCAGAAGTAGTATTTTTTGTTTTCATTTTTTAATCCACAGTTTCCTTCAAACCCACAGCAATGGCAGGACATTGCAACCCAGTTCCACCATCAGTGGGGATTTCCCAACTGTGGTGGTGCTATTGATGGAAAACAAGTCTGAATTGTCCACAACCAAACTCGGGCTCATATTATTTGAATTATAAGGGCTTTTGCAGCATAGTCCTGCCAGCTGTAATGTCTGCCACATATGAGTTCTTGTATCTGGATGTTGGGAAGAACGGCCGCAACTCTGATGTAGGAGTCATTATGCAGACAGAGTTCTACAAGCAGCTCCAGAATGGCACCTTAAACTTGCCACCCACCAAGGAGAATGTTGAGGGCCACAATTTTGTATTTGTTGCAGATGAGGCCTTTGCTCTGGGGAACATCTTATGAAGCCGTTTCCTATGAGGAACCCCAGAGCAAATAATCTTTAATTACAGGCTCTCTCGTGCCAGAAGGGTGGTTGAAAACGCCTTTGGCATCCTCTCCATTCGGTTCAGGCTTCTTTTAACACCAATTAACCTGGCGCTCTACAAAATCAACCATGTGGTATTGTGCTGCTGTATCCTCCATTATTTTTTATGAAGGAATGCTAGCAGCTACCTTGCCTCAGTGCCAACTGATATGGACCCTGCAGTGGTAGGCCCAGCTGAAGAGGCTTGCAGCTCGGCCGTCTGTGGGCATGATGACGTCTCTGGAAAATGCCCGTGCTGGATTGCTCTCCCAAAATGCCAGAGATCTATGGCAAAAATACCTGGATTAATTGGGGTGGGTAGAGGGGCAGTGGCTTCTTTGATCATAAACTCCTGTTTCATTTGAACTACTTTTGTCAGGGTTTCTTATCTGTCTAATATGTTCACAAATGGGTTTTATTTTGGCCACTTGCTCCAAAAGTGCAAATGTACCTTATTTGCTACATGAGGTGACAATATCTTCTTCAGATAACTATTATGGTGTGCTGTGGGTCTGCTACACACACATTGTTTTTGTCCTTAATGGATCTGATGCATGAAGTTCAAAAACATTATGCCTTTTCAACTCATAATTTTTTGGAGGACTAAAAATTTCATGAGTTGGCCACATTTTAAAACCACATTGTCACTGTAACTACAACTACTTAACAAATACACTGGTATTGAGCTTTGAAATAATAAGCCACACATTGTTTAGTAAAAACCATTTTACTCAAACCACATTCACATGTGCATTTTAAGGTTTTAAAACAAACCAACATCTTGGTGTATAACATGTATGTTTTGCATTATTTCCCCTTTTTGGGGGATAAATAGGCATGTACAAAAACATTAGATACACATCCCAAACTCAGGAACTTACAAAGTTCCATTTTGGTAAAGTGAAGTCTGTGTGGATGTTGCCTTCCTCATATGGGGTGATCTCACCCCTTTAAAAGCCAAAATTTGAAGCCACATACACGTAGAGGCATAACGATTAAATGCCCCTTATGATCCCATGCCTCAAATGTGTGTAGTTACAAACAACTTTTTTCATAAACCAACAAAACACGTGTGCTAGCTGCCAGCACGGGGTATCAATGGACGTGTTTCAGCAGTGCAACCCCTTCCTCTGAGCTTCTTTAGTTATGAGGAAGGGGTTGCACCCCCAAAACGTGTCCATTGATACCCAGTGATGCTAGATAGCACATGTTGACACACTGTGTGTTTTGTGGCTTTTGGCAAACTAGATGTATGGAACTACACACATTTTAGGCATGTGATCATGAGGGAAATAAGAATGTTAAGGCACAATTTGGGAGCACCTTCAAATTTTGGGTTTTATATTCTTAAAAATCCTAAAAAAAAATCACAGAAAAATTACAATTCACATTAGTTAGGGCAGTGTTTTCCAACTCTCCTCCTTAAGATGCAAACCCAGGTCATGGTTTCTATACTTGAATAATTTGGCACAGGTGATGTCGTCATTTTCACTGTTAGTAATCCACACAGTCTTTTTTAGACTGAGGAAATTACAGAAAACAGGACCTGGTGGTGCACCTAGAGGAGTGGAGAAACTCTGAGTTCGGACACTAAACTTTCTAATTTTTTAAGAATTTGGCAAGCATGTCTACAAAATCTGATACTTCACTGTAAAGCAGTGGCAGTCTCCTTTATTTGCTCCAGATCCTTCAAACAATGCACCATATCTGCACTTATTCAGCCAATTGTGCATCTTGGAAGATCATGACCTAGTAAGAAGACAAAAAAGGATTAAGGTAACGATGGTCAAGTAGCTGTGGCCCAACATAGTGAGTTATGGTCAAGTTACTAGTCAAATTCAGGAAAAATATATACCTACCCAGTCTATTGTTGCTTACAACCTGCTTGCCCTTCAAACACCTACACTACTAGGAATGTACACACTGCAACTACTCAGTAATCTTGGCCCTGGTGCCTGGGTCTCCAAAACTCGGGTATCTAGCAAAAATGACAGCTCCTTCCTTCTCTTCCTTCTACATGCTAATGTTAAGGCAATACATACTTTGCTAATGTGTGGAGTGGGTGTTTTGTCTGTTCAGCTAAACACTCAACATGTAGACACATTTGAAGCCAGATTCCAAGACTACTTACTTACGCAAACAAGAGGCTCCCAGATACTTTCTTCCCCTTTTGGGTCACTTTGGCCCGAAGTGCGACTTGCATCAGGGGATTTGACGTCCACAACGGACAGGTCTGTGCTGGGTCCAGGAGTCAGATCCCATGCCTGCAAACCCACATCCTGGGTGAGATGACCACACTCACTTTCTTCTAAAAAGAAACAATACACCATTCATTAAGCCACCCCTAGTTCCATCTGTTACTAGCATCCATTTTGCTACATTAGTTGACCAACCTTGGACTTGGTCTAATGACCATGTTTGCTCCTGACTAGTGGACTTCACCATGCTGCACTGTGTTTTTTCACAGTGAAAAATGCATAGAAAAAAAAAGGGAAAGTGATGTCATTTTACAGAGGGCAAACACTGGACAAGTGCCAACATTGAAAAAGTTCTGCAGTTGCCCCCCACCCCTCTTGTTTCCTATGGGTTATATGATGATCATTCTAGCAGGCATGACTGTGTGACTGTTATCCCCGGGGCCTCTCCTCTAGCCATGTCTACTCTGGCAAGGCTGCATTAATGGGCACTGATGAGCCAGGCAGCAACCAGATAGTGTTCTTTACCCCTTAAGTTCTGTTCTAAGCCCATGGCCTTTGGCCCACCTAGAATCACCCCTGTTGGTGGCTAAATTAGTGTGTTTGATGTTGTCACTTACGTTTTTGGTGGGAAGATGGCCTTGTTGCCTTCCCTGTTGGGGCCCAAGCAAGGGTAGCCTACCTTTGCCCCTTCTGGTGGCTTGGCTGTTGCCTTATTTTTTGGTGCCTCCCTGTAGAAGAGAAAACTAAATAGGTACAAAAATAAAGAAAAGTCCAAAAACAGAGCAAATTAAGAATTCTCATATCTGCTTTCTATTTTACTTAATCTTTAAAATAACAATTCAGACAAAGATTATAAAAAACATTATATATAATTCTCTCAAGCTACTTGGAGAAAGCACATATATAGACAGCTAATTTACACATATCCATATTGGTTAGATACAAAACTTACTTTTTTTGATGATCTTATGTATGGACTCCATCTGATCTTGCTCACGATGTTTGAGATGAGACCATTGTTTTCTGATTTGGTCCTTTGTTCATGTCACCAAAAAATCACCCCTGCAAAACAACGATGACCTTCTCCAAAATGCTGTCCTTTCGGCTGTTGGGCCTTTCGTAATTGCACAGCTGGCAGTCGTGCTTATCGGGGATGCGCACCATCTCATCCTTGCTCATGGGGGTTGCTTTGTGCCTCCTATGAGCTACACCACCGTGGGGCTGCCTGGAATCCGCCATGTTTTCCCTCCCTAATGTTCCACCGTGTGGATCGCAGACAGAGAGATGGTCACACCCCAGTGTCATGACACACTGAGAGCGGAGTTTCATGCATGTGCAGTGTATTTAAAGCCATAAAGCACGGTCGATGTAATGGCCGTAGGAACAATTTAGATATGTTCAACAACGAGCATTGTTGAACATATTTGTATCCAAAACACAATGATAATAACTAGACATTGTTAAAATATTTCTGCCTTAACAAAGTGGTTTCCATATCAATAGACAGTAGTGATCAGAAATGATTTGTACAAGAATAAAAAATGCTGGGGTCAGAATGATAGTCTATTCTATTTCTCCACATTCAATTTGCAACAGTGAGGAGATCAAAATTGTGTGAGATTGATGACCAAACCCTAAAAAAGATTCTAATTATGTCCCATTTTCATAAACAGGAAAGTGTCAGTCAGGAGGAGCCAGCAGCCAGACAGAGTTCCAGATCCCTCCCCTACGCCATCCTGCTAAAAGGGCCAGGAAGAACAGGAATCTGGATGAGGCCACAGCTGCCTTCCTCAGCCAGGCCACTACTGCCCTCAGGACTGACCCAGATGAGGCTGAGGGATTTGCCATGCTGACTGCCAATAGAATTAAGGCAGATGGATGGTGAGCAAAGGAGCAGGTGTGAGGAACTAATCCTGCAGCTCCTCAACAAGGAGGTGAGGGGCCAAATTAAAGAAAACACACACCTGTGTGATTTTGTGGCCCCACATCCACCACCTCCACAGCCATCCCCCCGCCACAGCAGCATGGCGGTCAGTGTCAATACCAGCCACAAGACCCCCAACAAAGCCGCTGGTCTGAGGATTTGCACCCCTACCCTACTAATTATTTTTTATGGTTTTGTTGAATAATGATTTTCTTTGTATATATTCAGGTATCATCTCTAATTTAATTTTTTTTTTTATCAATTTAAACATCTTTTTTTTTTTTTTTTTTTGATTTTAAAGACTGTTTATTGAAGATAATAACAGTACAAAAATATAAAATTGGTAATAACCAATAATAAGGTCAGTACAATGTAATTAACATTGGTAAGGTGAGATAAGTGGACCTAAAGCAAGGGAGAACGTAATACAAATGTAAGAACTGATATCCTTCCAGACAAAATAACAGACTCTATCTCAAAGAAAAGGCTGCTGGATGAAATAAAAAGGGAGCCGGGGATCACAGAAAACAGGACTCCCTCGGAATGGACCGCGCACCCCATATGGGATCCTGTTGTGCGTGGGACAACCGGGTGAAGGTCCGGGGGATCAAAATGATCCTGCCGGGACCTATCCTGAACCCATAAACAGCCTTTCATGGAAAAATGATCTGTTGTAGTGTCTGGAATCATTATAAGACCAACAACAATGTCAGAAATAAAATCGCTCAGTCCGGGGAATGTCCCCAAAATCTTAAGTGGTACAGGCTGGTCTGCTAATTTATCAAGGTTATCATTCAGAGAGAGGACAACATCAACAAACAAATAAAAGAAAAAAAAAAGACTGCACAGTCTGTTTCTCTCAATATGTGCTAACAACCTATAATGGAACTTGAGGAGGAAAAAAGAAAAAGGAAAAGGAGAGAGGGGGGAAGAAAGGGAGAGGTAGGGAAGGTATTGGGGGACAGGAATCCTCGCGGAGGGAAGGGGGGGCCATAGGCCTCCTGGAATCGAGGGGATGTACAGAGATTATTTTGAGTCAGGGAAGTAACTGGATTCCTAAGAACCTAGCCCAAGGATCCCATATGAGTCTAAATTTATCAGAAGTGTCTAGAATCTTGCTCTAGATCTTCTCCTGCGCCATTATCCAGGAGATTTTCTGTTTGGCTTGGTGGAGGGAAACCGAGGGGTTTTTCCAGTCATGAGCTAGTGTGATCTTGGCCCCAAGAAGGATGAAATGGATCAGTGACTGAGACAATTTAGGTACTTGGGATGTTGTCATTAAGGAGAGCTATAGTGGGGCTTTGTTTGACTACGAAACTGGTGGATTTGCATATGAGATTAAAAATTCCGTTCCAGTACCCTCTGATTTTGGGACATTCCCAGAGAGTGTGGAGGAGGGAGCCTAAGTGGCCACATCCTCTGAAACAGAGGGGTGATGATTGTGGCTAGAATTTAGTAATACGGGTGGGTACCAGGTACCAGCGGGTCATGACTTTGAGGTCTGCCTCCACCAGGGAGGAGTTAAGAATGCCTTTGAAGGAACGGGCTAAGCATATGTGGCAAGTATCCATTTCCCAATCAAGTTGCAGATTACGCTCCAATTGCATCATATAGTTCGCTTTCACCCGGGATTCAGCTAGAGCTGAGTGGATCAGGGAAATCCCTCCCCTTACGCCCATGGCTGAGAAGCACCAGAATTCATAAGATGTAACAGAGAGTGGAGTGTCTGAGCTTTTCCAGACCCTGCGCAGAAAATGTGATAATTGGTAGTAGCAGAAAGTCTCCGAAACTGGCATGTCTAGTTTAGAAATGCAATATGTGAGTGAAATAGGACCAGAGCTGTTGAAAAATTGCCCTATTCTATAAAGGCCCTCGTCGAGCCACCACCTAAAAGCCTTGATGTTCATACCCGGAGGGAATTGTGTATTGTGGAAGATGTGTGCCAGGGGAAGCCAAGGGGAGGTCAGGGAGTGTCTTCTATATAGTGTATCACATAAGGCCATTGAGTGAGACAGAGAGGGGGAGAGAATCGGAGGTCTGTCCTTTTGCGGTCTCGACCTCAGGAAATCCAGAGTGTGGTTGGGAGTGGCCTGTCATTCTATGTCCACCCAATCTGGCTTTGGGCCTTTGGAGTAAATAACTGAAAATTGGCAGAGTTGTGCGGCTTGATAATACCACCATAAATTAGGTAGTCCTAGACCCCCTTTTTTCTTTGGCCTGTATAACACCTTTTTGGAAAAAGGGTGACCCTTTCCCCCCAGATGAATCTTATAATCGAAGCTTGCAGTTTGTCCAGTGTACGTTTTTTGATGGGAATAGGAAGGGACCAAAGAGCTATAAAATCCTGGGAAGTAGGGTCATCTTGACCGAGTTTATTCTGCTCAGCCAGGACATGTTATACAGGGCCCAATGCGAGAAATCATCCGCAAGTTTTTTGAGCATTGAGGGGTAATTGTGATGGTATAGAAGTTCTGTTCTTGTGGATAGGAAAACACCTAAATAGGGTAGGGAAGAGGTGCACCAGGAGAAGGGAAAGTGGATTTTGAGCCTCTCTACAAGGTCTTGGGGAGTAGAAATATTTAGGGCCATTGATTTGGTCATGTTAACCTGAAGTCCCGAAATGGAGCCGAACGAGTTGGAGGATGTTGGGGGTGGAAATGAGGGGGGAGGTGACAAACAGGAGGACGTCATCGGCAAAAAGGGCACATTTGTGAGTCCGTTGACCACATTTCATTCCATGGATGTCAGGGTTTTGTCTGATGGCTAGGGCTAGTGTTTCTATCGCTATGGCGAAGAGGATAGGCGAAAGGGGGCAGCCCTGTCTAGTGCCTTGTAGAATAGAAATTTGTTCGGAAAGGTGGCCTTGCATTTTAATGCGGGCTTTCAGGGAGGAATAAAAGGATGATATGGTTTTAATAAAATCTGGGCCAAAGCCCCATTTTCGTAGAATAGTGAAGAGGTATGGCCAAGTGACAGTGTCAGAGGCCTTTTGGAGGTCTATAGAGAGAACATATCCAGGCTGGAAAGGCCCTCCATCCCATGAGGACTGCATGAGGGAAATTAAATCTACCACTCTCCTGATCTGGTCCAGCCCCTGTTTTCCGGGAATAAATCCCACCTGATCCTTATGGATGTAGTTAGCAATGAAGGAGGCCAATCTGTTTGCTAGAATTTTCATCATAATCTTTAAATCGTTATTGATCAGTGAGATTGGCCTGTAATTACCAACGTTACTGGGGTCTTTGCCCTGTTTGGTGATTACCGATATGTAAGCCAGATTGGCAGCCGGTTCAAGGGGGGACCTCTCACGAAGGGAGTTAAAGAGACGAACCATATAAGGAGAGAGGACCTCTGAGAATGCTTTATAATAGTGTACGGAAAAACTGTCTGGACCAGGGGCAGAGTCTGTTTTGAGGTTCTTTATAACTTTGCGGACTTCCTCCCCCCTGAAAGGAGATTCCATGATGGACCGATGGGAGTCCGAAAGTTTAGGGATATCAATGTTATTCAGGAAGGAGTCAATGGAGTCCGAATTGTTAGGGTTAGGAGCGGAGTAGAGTTTGGAATAAAAAGCCTGGAAAGTTTAGAAGACTCTTTGGGGGTTCTGGGTAAAAGTTCCTGACAGGGATCTGATCTTGGGGAGAGAGAAGGATTTTATTTTGGGTGAGAGTTTAGCGGCCAAGTGGGGGCCAATTTTATCTGCCTGAATATAGAACCTGCCGCTTAGCCAGTTCATGTGTTTATCTGCGTTGGATGTAAGGGCCAAGTTTAGTGTCACTCGCTTCTAATTTGGTCAGGGTCACTGGAGATGGGTTAGCTTTGAGTGACCTGCTGAGGGATTTGAATTCTCTTTCTAGCTTCACAACATCTGCTTTCCTTTCTTCTTTGAGTTTAGATGCCATTTGAATCATTTTCCCCCTCAGAGCGGCTTTATGAGCCTCCAAGAGGAAACTTGGAGTCGTATCTCCGGTGTCATTGAGAAGAAAAAATTCCCTGATGCCCTTTTCTAAAATTATACAGTGGACTGGGTTGGACAGCAGTGATTTACTTAGGCGCCACTGGGGAGGCCCAGGGGGAGAGAGTGAGCTAGAGATTTTAAGGATCACCAAGGAGTGATCTAACCAGGGGACATCCTGTATGGAGGCCTGGGACGCTGTGTGTATATCTGAGTTAGGGAGAAAGATATGATCAATTCTAGTGTATGTTTTGTGGGGTGCAGAGTAATGGGTATAGTCTTTCGCCGTGGGGTTTAGTTCCCTCCAAGAGTCTATCAAACCCATGTAATGCAGAAGACGGGCTATTCTGAGGCTTTGTGTGTGGTTTCTTTAAATGAGGTCTCCTTTGAGAAGATTTGTCCAACATGTAATCAAAGGTGATGTTGGAGTCGCCCCCTATAATCACCCTGCCTTCCAGGTGAGGGGATAGGATTGATAGCATGGAGGTAAAGAAACGTGCCTGGCCTTGGTTAGGTGCATAGTAGGAAATAATAGAGTACAAAACCCCCTCTATGTGTCCTTTTATGAGTATATACCTGCCGTCTGAGTCTTTGACCGTGTGTGTAAGAATGAAGGATATACGTTTAGAAAGGAGAATGGCGACTTCCTTTTTTTTGGCATCAGCATTCACCAGATAAAAAGTCGGAAAGTTGCGGTGGAGAAAGGTGGGGGTATAGCTGGCAGGAAAATGGGTTTCCTGAAGCAGAACAATATCGAGGACTGTAGCGTGGTAGCTCTGGAAAGCCTTCCAGCGTTTACAGGGGGAATTGAGTCCCTGGGCATTATGTGAGGCTATCTTTAAAATCTGGGTATTTGTGTCAGCCATGGGCGTAAGGAGCGAGGAGTGAAAAAAAGCAAAGGGAGCTTGCCTCTGCCGCCAGATAGTGGACATCCTCTTGAGAAGAGATGGATTCCCGCAAATTCCTTAGGGGTGGACTAGATGGCAATCTCCGCGGGGATTCCTGAAGAGAGTGGTAAAGAGAAGAAGGTGGCGGAGAAAGGGACAAAGGAAAGAGGAAGAGAAGAAAAGAGAACATTAAGAGTAATAAGGTATATGAATATTGCATGCATTAAGTGCAAAACCAGCAAATAAAGACACTGAAAAGATAAAACAAACAACCGGACTAGTATTCCTAGTCCTAGTCCAAGTTCCCCATTTCGGAGGAACACGGAGAACATGTAACCTCAAAGTGGGTTGTCTGCCTGATGTCACCAGAGGGAGATTGGGTCCCTCTGTGTCACAACAGAGAGGGTGCCATGCAAGGCCGCTCCAGCCGTCTGCATCCCCCATGGGGGAATGAAAAAGTGTGGGATCGGTCCCAGAGATGGTACACTAGCAAGGCTAGAAGTGTAGGGGAACAACTGGCAAAAATAAGAACCGAGTCCAATATTGCAAGAAAGGGAGTCACTGCGGGTGGGGGGGGTGAATGGCAGGGAAGGGTGGGGGATACCGTAAAAAAAAAAGGGGGGGGGACTTAAAAAGCGTAGCTTTTATCTTACAAAGTATACCATATCAGGTAGTATACATCCTAGCCGGGAAGGTGTGGTAGAGTCCGGAAAGGATTCCCAGATTGAGGGGGCTAGTGGGGCCTAACCGGGGGCAGAATCAGACCTGGCCAAAATGTCAGGTAGGTCTACGTAGGGATGCCCCTACACAAATGAGAGGGATGGGTCCTCAATTCAGCAGGAAAGTTGGGAAAAACATTTCCAGTCCAGACGTGTGGAGGGACGTTCATCTTGCAGGGCGAGAGTCTCGTAGCCTTTTTGGGAGTTGCTTATTCCACAACGGAGTTAAAGAGCTGCCCGGAGGAGGTTGCTTGGAAGAGCCCTGGTAAGATGTCGTGTGCAGAGGGGCAAGATCCTGGGAAATCAGCAGGCGCTCCCCCTCCTGGAAGTTGGTGAAGTGATATGATTTACCTCTGAAGTGAAACTGAAGGCGGAAAGGGAACGACCATCGGTACTTGATGGAGTTTTGGGAAAGTATTTCCAACAGCGTTTTTGGACCGTGGCAGGTGAGATGTCAGCAAAGATTTGGATCTTATGCCCTTGGAAGGGTAGGTTGTCCATGTTGCGGGTTTTTCTCATGACATCCTCCTGGTCCTGAATGCCATAGTAATGGGGCTTGACCACGATGTCCCTAGGGAGGCCATCTTGGCAGGGAAGTTGAAGGGCTCTGTGTGCTCTGTCGAGTTCGAGTCTATGGCCTTGGATGTCCGGTATGAGTTCCTTGAAAAACAATTTGACGTGTTCGGTATATCCGTTACTTTTTCAGGGATCCCTCGTATGCGGAAATTATAATGTCTGCTTCTGTTTTCCAAATCGTCTATTTTGGATAATGCAGAGTCTAATTGGTCTTGTAATGACTGAATACAGGCAGTGTTCTTGTTGGTGCGTGCAGCTGTGTTATCCACTACCTGCTCAATCGCATCTATGCGATTGCCCAAGCTCTGTAAATCAGCCTTAATGATAGCTGTAATCTGCGTTGCATTCTGAGCCAGTCCTGCAGCCAGCATATCAGAGAAGCTCTGTAATAAGAGCTGCATGTCCTGGGTCTGGGGCTGCTGTGAGGGTGAGTAGTGAAGGGGGCCTGCTAGGCCTAAAGGGGAATGTAGCATGGGGGTAGGTAGAAGATCCCCTAGTGTCCTGTTGATGAGGGAATCTGTGGATGCAGGGGATATCCCTTGGGGCAAGCAGTGACTCACAGGTGTTGCCAGCATGTTGCCAGCATGTCAGTGTGCTGCTGGATGGAGGTTGGGTGGTCCGGATCCTCCATGCTGTCTCCCAGGGATGCCGCGGTCTCTATCTTGGATGGGTCAGGGGCTGCCAAAATAAAGTTTAGTTGGCGGCTCACCTCGCTCTTCTGTGTGCCGCACGGCATGAAAATCTGTGCCTGGGAGGTCCGGTGAGTCGCGGGGACGTTTTGGAGCCGATCCCACTAGATCTGTGCACTCAGGGGACTGAGAGAGGCCGGAGCGGTGCGGAGCTCTCGATCAGAGCGTCTTCTCGGGAGTCCCGCACATGCGCACCCCCTCTAATTTAATTTAATTTATTTTAATGCACAATAAAAACAAATTGTGTAGAATAATACTTGGCTATGTATTTTACTTTGTTTAAAAAAATACAAGGTAAAATTAACAAGGGACACCAACATAGTTGTATCTTTGATCTTAAAAACTACGGGATAATGGTGTTGTGGTAACAAAAAAAAAACAAAAAACAAGCATAATAATATTATTCTTGATTTCACTAGAAAATAAAAGCCTTTTAAAATGCGTTTGGCAGAATTCCATCAGTATCACCAGCAAAGCAGCTTCGTTATTATCCCATTAAAGAAGAAAAGAATATGCGCTGCATTTCGAGATAGCATAATTTGCCACGTCACGAATGTTAATTCTCCATTACGAATGCTAGTTTACAAGACCAACCACTTCCAGCTCGTCCTTGCTACCAAGCATGTGTGTTTGTACTTTGGACTTGTGTGAACGACTTGTGTACTTACATGATAGGAAAATCTGACAACAGACCATTGTCCGCCGAAAATTTACCAGCCTGCCATTCAACATTTCTTGGCAGAAAATTGACCAACAATCATCTGATGGAGCGTACTACCTACTCGGATTTTAGGCAAACGGTCTGTCATCACACAATTCCCGGACGATAATCCGATCGTGTCTATGAGGCTTTAAGTAGGAACAAATTTTTTCTCCTCTAGATGCAATTCTCTATTTTGTAAAATTGATAAATATATAAAGAGAAACTGAAGATCCATAGCCAAACCTGTTGTAAAGTTATAAGTGTATCAAAAGATCTAACGATTTTTATTTATCGTTTACATCGAAGAGTTTCAAACATTTTTTTACAGAATACATTTCTCATGAACATTAATCACTTCAATACCAGGCACTTAGACACCTTCCTGCCCAAGCCAATTTTCAGCTTTCAGGGCTGTTAGAAAATGTCTAAATTGGGCCCAATTAGCCATTTTCCCTCCCAGGTGTCATGTGACTTGTTAGTGTTAAAAGGTCTCAGGTGAGAATGGGGAGCAGGTGTGTTAAATTTAGTGTTATCGCTCTCACTCTCTTATACTGGTCACTGGAACTTCAAAATGGCACCTCATGGCAAAGAATCCTCTGAAGATCTGAAAAAAAGAATTATTGCTCTATATAAAGATGGCCTAGGCTATAAGAATATTGCCAAGTCCCTGAAACTGAGCTGCAGCACAGTGGCCAAGACCATACAGCAGTTTAACAAGACAAGTTCCACTCAGAACAGGCTTTGCCATGGTCAACCAAAGAAATTGAGTGCATGTGCTCAGCGTCATATCCAGAGGTTGTTTTTGGGAGATAGACGTATGAGTGCTGCCAGCATTGCTGCATAGGTTGAAGGGTTGGAGGGTCAGCCTGTCAGTGCTCAGACCATACTCTGCACACTGCATTAAATTGGTCTGCATGGCTGTTGTCCCAGAAGGAAGCCTCTTCTAAAGATGATGCACAAGAAAGCCCGCAAACAGTTTGCTGAAGACAAGTAGACAAAGGACATGGATTACTGGAACCATGTCCTGTGGTCTCATGAGACCAAGATAAACTTAATTGGTTCAGATTGTATCAAGCGTGTGTGGTGGCAACCAGATGAGGAGTGCAAAGACAAGTGTGTCTTGCCTACAGTCAAGCATGGCGGTGGGCGTGTCATGGTCTGGGGCTGCATGAGTGCTGCCGGCACTGGGGAGCTATAGTTCATTGAGGGATCCATGAATGCCAACATGTACTGTGACATACTAAAGCAGAGCATGATCCCCTCCCTTGGGAGACTGGGCCGCAGGGCAGTATTCCAACATGATAATGACCCCAAACACACCTCCAAGATGACCACTGCCTTGCTAAAGAAGCTGAGGGTAAAGGTGATGGACTATCCAAGCATGTCTCCAGATCTAAACCCTATTGAGCATCTGTGAAGCATCCTCAAATGGAAGGTGGAGGAGCACAAGGTCTTTAACATCCACCAGCTCAGTGATGTCGTCATGGAGGAGTGGAAGAGGACTCCAGTGGCAACCTGTGAAGCTCTGGTGAACTCCATGCCATAAGAGTTAAAGCAGTGCTGGAAAATAATGGTGGCTACACAAAATATTGACACTTTGGGACCAATTTGGACATTTTCACTTAGGGGTGTACTCACTTTTGTTGCCAGTGGTTTAGACATTAATGCCTGTGTGTTGAGCTATTTGGAGATCACAGCAAATTTATACTGTTATACAAGCTGTACACTCACTACTTTGCATTGTAGCAAAGTGTATTTTCTTCAGTGTTGTCACATTAAGAGATAGTATAAAATATTTACAAAATTGTGAGGGGTGTACTCACTCTTGTGCAAAATTGTGAGGGGTGTACTCACTCTTGTGAGATACTATATATATATATATATATATATATATATATATATATATATATATATATAATATATATATATATTTTTTTTTTGTTCACGGAGTCTATAATACAGAGGAGGATAATACTATATTTTATATTTCATACAACAGTTTGGATTCAAAATAACTAAAATGAAAAAGCTTAGTGTTATATGAAGCAAAAGAGTAAACAACAACACTTATGGAAAGAGATTATGACATAAGTGCATTTCAGAAAGGAGTTGCGTGAGATTGATTTCAACAACATGTTCCAGTACTGCCTGCACTCTGTAATTTAAGAAATTAATAAACTGCACATCACTGAACAAAGGATAATCAAAAGCAGATGCTCAAAACTCTTAAAAAAAAAAACAAAAGAATGTTTCAGCTGTGGTCTGTCCTCTTAACTTCACTACCCAAAATCAAGAATGACAATGATTTTTTAATTGGGCCGTTTTACAGAACTCCTGCCCATGGAACGCATGTTTAGAAGATTTATTGGGCACTTTGTCCTAAGTATCTCTGCAGAGCATCCTGTGCACCTGCACTGTGTGTTTGTTTTTTCTATATAGATCATTTGCAGGGATGGGAAAAGCAAACACTGGAAGAGAGGCTTTGAAAGGTCCATAAGAATAATCCATTAAGCCCTTAGGTGTGACATATCTCCATCTGCTTAGTTACTAGAAAAGGGTAGAATTTACATGACGTGAGTACAATGAGAAACTTTAAGACTGAACTCCAGCATTACATTTTTTTTTATCCCATGCTTGTAGTAAGCCCTCTTCTGTGTTGAAATTGACTACTTTTAATTCCCTGTAAACTTGTATCTCTACAATATCAGCCCACCCTGATTTTCTGTCTGAGTAATTTAAATCATCAACACCATTCCTGATTCACACTGTCATTGTCCACCTTTCTCTACCATAATTTACTTTGTTTTCAAGTCATGCAAACAGAAAATGAAGGGATTACAAATCTAGCAGCTGATCAGCCAATTGTAAGGCTAAATTCTGCACCATGAAGGGAACATGTCAAATAAGTTCTGAGGCAGGGTGCAGTGAGGTTTACAGGAGCCAGCTGGCTCCTTCCACCAAACTCTGAATACCAGCATACAGACACAGTGATCACATCACTTGTTCTTAAAATGATTTTATAAAAAAAATGAATTGCTTGTGGATATCAGGAGGGGAGGGGGAGGGGGCTGGAGTTTGGCTTTAAGGCCTTCTCCCCCCCTTCACAAAATGACACTTTTATTTGGGGTACCTGATTTGCACAGGAACCCCCTCCCATGCCTAGGCAAACTGAGCAGAAGTTCTCCTCTCTCCCTCCCTCCCATCTCCTGGAACATGTCACAGGTCCCAGAAAACAGAGAAGCCATTTCCAATGCACAGTTCAACTCTCGTATGTGCAATGGGCACCCGGCTTTGATTCCGCAAGCTGTCACAGCTGGTTGCCTACAGTTGAGATGCCAGCACTGGGGACAGAAGCCTGAGGGATGAAACGGCTCTGGTGAGCACATTGGACTCCAGATGTGCAAACTACTAACTCCAAATAGCTTTTATTAACCGCTTGCCAACCGTCTGCCGCAGTTATACTGCGGCAGAATGACACAGGCAGGCGAATCACCGTCATGGTACGTTGGTACCATAGATGGCCACTAGGGGGCGCGCGCACCCCCTGCTTGCCCATGGAGCAGATGCAGGTGCCCGGCTGTCTCGATCACCGCCGGGCTCCCGCGATCGCTTGGGGCACACGGAGAACCGGAAGCTGTGTGTGTAAACACACAGTTTGCCGTTCTCTGAGGGGAGAACTGACAGGTGCTCTGTTCATACAGAGTATGAACAGGCAATCTGTTAGTTTCCCTGCACAGTCCACATCCCCCTTAAGTTAGAACACTTCCTAGAACAACCCCTTCACTGCCCCCAGGTGTTAACCCCTTCACTGCCAGTGATATTTTTACAGTAATCAATGCAGTTTTAATCGCACTGATCGCTGTATTAATGTCAATGATCCCAAAAATGTGTCAAAAATTTCCGCCATAATGTCGCAGTCACGATAAAAATCACTGATTGCCACCATTACTAGTAAAAAAAATTATTAATAAAAATGCATAAAATTGTCTTCTATTTTGTAGATGCTATAACTTTTGCACAAACAAATCAATATACGCTTATTGCAATTTTTTTACCAAAAATATGTAAAAGAATATGTATCGGCCTAAACTGAGGAAAAATTTTTTTTTTTAATATATTTTTTGGGGATATTTATTATAGTAAAAAATATTGCGTTTTTTTCAAAATTGTTGCTCTTTTTTTTGTTTATAGCACAAAAAATAAAAAACGCAGAGGTGATCAAATACCACCAAAAGAAATCTCTATTTGTGGGGAAAAAAGAACGTTGATTTTGTTTGGGAACAACAACCGTGCAATTGTCAGTTAAAGCAACGCAGTGCAAAAAGTGCAAAAAGTGCTCTGGTCTTTGGCCAGCCAAATGTTTTGGGGCTGAAGCGGTTAAGGTAATTAGTCTACTTAATGGGTGAGTTAAAAAAAAAAAAACACATGAGAAACTAGTTTGTTTTCAGGGCTTCTTATTTAGAGAATAGATGCAGGAACGCATCCTTCCAGGCCAACTCCCCAAACCAACCTTGCTGTTCTTCTGGAAAGTAAAGCAGCACCAAATAATGGGTGTGGTCAAGACTCAGAATTGTGTATCTCACATGGTGCAATGTTTAGGAATGTCTAGCAGGACAGGCTTGTATTGTGTATTACAGAGGAATGTGTATCACACAGGGCACAGAAAAAGGATTGGCACTTGTTGTCTGCTTTAGTAAAACATCCAATTCATTTCACAAAAAAAAAAAGTGTTTTGTGGCTTTAAATTGCCACTTCTTCAGTTCAAGGTGATAAAATTGGTGTAGAGCTTGCTGCAATAATGTCATCTAGGTGGATCACATGTAGCTACATGAAATAAAGTAACTGGATGTTTCACTAAAGCAGACGACTCCTTATCCTTTGAACAACCACATCCGACACCTCTGCCAAACTACCCATGGGCCCTTTTAGCACTGACTTTCTACTCCTCTGAAATAAGTTCTTGTGAGGGGAGGCAGCAACATGCATCAGTTCTTCTTACCTCCCCTGTTGGTATAGAAAACAAATCCTCGTCAATGGTGGGAGGTTGAATGCAAATGTGCCATATGCAACACCCTTCATGGTTGTGAAATGATAAACATGTGGATACCTTGTGTGATACATTGTATAACAGAAGACTGCTTTGAAAAGCATTTAAAACAGTGGGAACTCAGCCTCGTCTTTGACTTCAAGAGGTGTTGAGTGTAATGCCGCGTACACACGGTCGGACTTTTCAGCTACAAAAGTCCGACAGCCTGTCCAACAGACTTCCGGAGGACTTTCGGCAGACTTGCGGCGGACTTGTGGCAGACTTTCTAACGAACGGACTTGCCTACACACGACCACACAAAAGTCCGATGGATTCGTACGTGATGACGTACACCAGACTAAAATAAGGAAGTTCATAGCCAGTAGCCAATAGCTGCCCTAGCGTGGGTTTTTGTCCGTCGGACTAGCACACAGACGAGCGGATTTCGGGGTCCGTCATAGTTACGACGTAAAGATTTGAAGCATGTTTCAAATCTAAAGTACGTCGGATTTGAGGCTAAAAAAGTACATTGAAAGTCCGGAGAAGCCCACACACGATCGGATTACCAGCCAGCTTTAGTCCGTCAGCGTCCGTTGGACTTTTGTAGACGAAAAGTCCGACCGTGTGTACGCGGCTTAAGAGTATTGTATTAGCTCCGATTTCCTCAGACAGGATTAACTAGTTCAAATGTAGAATCAATATGAATTGTGATGTGACATTCAAGAAATCAGGTGGGGGTGACCATGAAATGTCCAGATATGCAGGTACTTGTACTGCACAGGTACTGTAATCAGTTGGGTTGAGGTACATAGGCGCATAATGCCATTAATTGATTGGGGATCCTTCAGATGCATTCTACTCTGTTACTGACATACACAAAGAACTGTTTTGTTTAGTTATGTATGTATCCTAACACTATCTTGCTGTCTGTAAAATTGAAAGGAATCCTTTTCAAAGTCTGTTTCATGTTTCATAAGCGCAGCAATTGTAACAGCTAATGCAAGCCTTGGAATGGTATGAGCTGGTTTTGGGGTCAGTTTGGCCTTACCATAATTAGTCTCTAGGATCTTTAACTTTGAGATACGCTACCATAGCTATTGCTTCAATGGAAGCATCAGAGAAAACATGAGTCTCTCCTCTGGTGGAATTCGTTAGGGAGAAATGTAAAGGCACCCTGTCTGAAGTTTTAGTGCTTTCAGGGACCCTTTCCACGATTCCCATCTTTACTGTTTCTCTCTGGGCAATGGGATGTCCCAATCGGTGTTTTCAGAAAAAAAGCTGTCTTAGAAGTAATTTACTTTGAATTGTAAAGGGCGTTATGAAACCCAGAGTATTGTAGATGCTGTTACAGCAGAAAAAACACCTTACTTCATGAAGGGCTTTGTAAGTTGATACTTTAGGAGTGAACGTGGTTTGTTTGACATCCTAAAGCAATCCGAGGCTGTAACCTAAGGGAAAATTCTGTTCCTAGCTTGAATTCCTTTACACTAATAGCATGGTTGTCAAAAGGAAAGGCTTTCATTATCTTTCACTGTTAGACACACTGGCATTTCCTAAGTTTTCTGAGTAGATCAGTTGCTTCTTCTTTTGTAGGCAGAGATTTAAACCCATTTTCTAAGCAGACATTCTTTTCGTCAAAATCACATGCATCTGATCCAAATTCTTTTTCACCTTCTTGAGTTGTTCTTCTCAGCCCATAAATTGCTAAAGCAGAAGAAGGGCTGTCTTGGCTATCCAAAAACAAATACTTTCTGTCAGGGCTGGGCTCAGCCTTTCCTTCTGAGCTGGCCGCTCAGCTGTCGGTTAATTGCCAGATCCTATCTCTCCGCAGTGACTCACCTGTTGATGATATCCTGCTCGTCAGTCCTTCCTACTTAAACCGTCCAGTTCAGATGATCTCTACCTTCGCCTTGGCCACATCTCTAGAGATGCTCTCCTGTGTTCCTGTTAAAGACTTGCTTGGCTGACATTCCTTCTGGCTCCAGATCCTGCTTGCTGTTCTACTACGCTGTTCTCTGGCTCTCTGAGGTTTTGGCTTGTCTGACTATCCATTCCGGTTCATGAACTCTGGCTATGTTTTGACTATTTTACACTGTTTACATTTCATTATTAAACTAAACGAGTGTGATTTAACTGTACTTCTGTCTTAGTCTGATTCATGGTTTCTGACACTTTCATTCGGGAGTCTATAACTTCATTGCTGACATCATTGTTGTGATACCATCAGAACCTGAGAACGTTTCTGCTGTCCTCTCAAGCAATGAAACAGTGGAACATTTGCCGAATGTCAGTCATAACAGCAACTGGTTTATTTCACAAGCATAGCAAAACTCCTAGAATGTTTTTGTTCAAATTAGGCCTGGTGAGAAGGATGTCGACATATCAAGCACTTGAATCAAAGATCACCCTGATCCTATCTGGCTTGGTAGGATGGTACCCAAAGCATGGGTGGTCCAACATTCCTCTCCTTCCTTGAGAGATATAGCAGGCTCAGCATTATCTCTCTTAAACACCTTCTGCATAAAGACAACAGATTGTTTTTTCATTTCAGGTTTTCTGTTTAGAGTGAATTGGAAGGAAGTGAATCATGCTTGTGCATACTGAACATTTGGTAGTTTCTTTCTTTATACATGAAATGGTAGTGGTGCCACCCAGCTGTTGAAAATGTCCTGATAAAAATTCTTAGTCATATTTTCTAGGAACTCCTTGTCTTCCATTGTAGCTGTCAGTTCATTGTCTTTAGCTATTACATTGAACACTTTGGTGCCGACGTTATCATACCAGAAATGAAGGGTCTGGTTATCACCTTGTGTGAAGAACTGTTGCATGCTTTTACTGCAAGATCCTTCTCTGACATGGTAGTGATGTGGACACTGTTTGAAAGAGGTAATGTGGTCATTTAGCAGGACAAGTGTGTTTAAAGAAGGAACTGTGAAAGACCTCCTGACATTACCCAGACAGATGTCGCCTATGATAGCCCAGCCTAGGTCCAGGCTTTGGGCAAATGATGAACCTAATTGCCTTACAGTCTTAATTATGGTGTTCTGTGGATGCACAACATTTGATGCAACTCCAAAATTTCTTTTAAAAAATCTCTGCATTCTTTCTGAAGCCGATACACTTCCTATGGTTTGCCATTTTACAGGACTTCGAAGGTTGCAAAAGTATTTCTTCTTTCAATGACTAAAGAAGGCTTTGACAAGGTGCTGAACCTGTTCCCATTGTCTTCTATGGGGGGGAGTCAAATTCACAGGAGTAGCAGGTATCCCAATCATTTGGGTGAGGAGTGTGGCTGCAGTGGACAACACTAGAGACTCTTGATTTGAGGACACTGAAACCAATGGTCTAGCATTAAATATGGTGTACACTTCAACAAGAAGGGTGGGACTAATTACATGGAGCATCTCCTAGCTACAGAGAGAGGTAGGGACACAATAATTTTTTTTTAATTCCATATTTTTATTAGATTTCAAATGAAATACATTGTACAATTAAACATTGTACGCCGTGCAACAACGTCTGTATAACAATCAAAGGTATGAACTTCTATCCACAAACAGGGATCTGATATATTCAAGTATTAATCATGTCTTTTTATATCATATTAAAAGAACGGAAAAAACTGAAAGAATGTAAACGGTCCACTTCACTAGTGTGTCACCCCATGTGGGATCTTTAGTGGCACAGGAGCGAAGGGGACCCTTTTGTGAAAGACACAAAAGTTGCATTTAGCATAAAATTACCAGTTATATAGGTAACATAAAGATCTTAATGAGTTATAGGTATTGCTCGGTCAAGAAGGAGGATCAGTATATCAGTTCGTTTGTACATGGGGTGCGCAGTCTTTAGTCCAGTCGGTCCACGGTTGCCATGCTTTGTGTAGTTTTGTGGCTTGCCCAGAGAGTGAGGCTGTAATAGTCTCATAGCTGTAATGTAGTGATACCAAGTCAGTGACTTGGGTAAGCGTCAGATGGGTGTCAGACTTCCAATGTCTGTTTATATTTAGTCTGGCTGCCATGAGGATATGGGTGGTTATGAATCTGAAGGGGTGGGGAATGTCCTCAATGGTGAGGTTGAGGATCGCCAGAGCCGGTGTTGGAGGGGTCGTGATTTGGGTGATGGTCGAGATTAAGTTGAAGGTGTCTTCCCAGTATTTTTGTAATTTGGCGCATGACCAAAAGACGTGTAGTAAGTCGCTTGTGGAAGATTTACATCTCCAGCAAGTATTAGGGATTTGAGGGTTAAAGGATGTTATGCGGGCTGGGGTCAGATACCATCTTAGTGTAATCTTCTGTGCGAGTTCCCATAGGGCCGCGCATTTGGTGGATTTGTAAGTAGACTTGAGGGCTTGTTGCCATTGTGTGTCCGTAAAATTTGTGGCAAGGTCTTTTTCCCAGGTGTGGTGAGGTGGCAATTTGGTAAAGGTACGTTTGTGGTGGAGGTTATTATAAAAGTATGATATCACTTTAATTTTTGTGTCGGGGTTGGTGAAGTATTCCCAAGTCTTGGGGTGGATATTGTAGATGGGTAGTGGTATAGTTTTCAGGCAGTGACGTATACGGAGATAGGTGAAGTATTCGGATGAAGGTATGGCATGTGTGGCTTGTAGTTGAGGGAATGTTGTGATGTGGTTGTCTTGTACTATGTCTTGTATGTAGCGTATGCCTTTAAAGATCCATGGTGAAAGTGAGATTTCTGGCATTAGATGGAGTAAGGATTGTATGGGGATGTGGGATTGTGGCGTGTTAGAAGTGTAGTTCATTAGGGCTGTCGCTTTTTTCCAAGCCTGTGCTGAAGCTTTCACGGTGGGAGAGAGGGATCTTGGGATTGGAGCGCCTAGCGGAATGCTTAGTAACCATGTTTTCAGGTTGGGTCTTGTGAGTGAAGATTGTTCGATGTGACCCCACCTAGTGGACGGGGATGGTTGAAACCAGCAGGGTAGTTGGGCTAGGATAGCAGCCAGTAGGGATGAGCTTCGTGTTCGAGTCGAACCCATGTTCGACTCGAACATCGGCTGTTCGACCGTCCGTCGAATTGCGAACGATATGGGCCGTTCGCGCCAAATTCGTGTGGCGCGTCACGGCCCATAATTCACTGCGGCATCGCAGTGCATTGCTGGCTGATGATTGGCCAAGCATGCACTATGACCCGCATGCTTGGCCAATCACAGCGCCGTCAGTAGAGAGAGCTGTAATTGGCCAAAGCCAGGGTGGCTTTGGCCAATTATGGCTCAGGGGATTTAGTACACACCCCACACTATATAAGGCCGCCTGCACGGCGGCCCTGTGTAGTGTGTGTTCCGGTGTGCTGAGCGATAGAGAGAGAGAGAGACAGTGTCATTTGATTTGAGTTAGATAGATTAGGCAGAACAGTCAGTCAGTTAGCTGCACTTACAGTGTATTGTGTATATATATGCATCCCAGGTGTTGCATATATATATATACACTGTATTCAGTTTAGCTAGATCCGTTCCTGTTATCTTCTATCTAGACTATTTACATTCAGTGCAGTGTGTCCTGCTCACAGTGTTCAGCTAGATCCGTTCCTGCTATTTACATTCAGTACAGTGCTTCCTGCTCACAGTGTTCAGCTAGATCCGTTCCTGCTATTTACATTCAGTGCAGTGCGTGCTGCTCACAGTGTTCAGCTAGATCCGTTCCTGCTATTTACATTCAGTGCAGTGCGTGCTGCTCACAGTGTTCAGCTAGATCCGTTCCTGCTATTTACATTCAGTGCAGTGCGTCCTGCTCACAGTGTTCAGCTAGATCCGTTCCTGCTATTTACATTCAGTGCAGTGCGTGCTGCTCACAGTGTTCAGCTAGATCCGTTCCTGCTATTTACATTCAGTGCAGTGCGTGCTGCTCACAGTGTTTAGCTACATCCGTTCCTGCTGTTTACATTCAGTGCAGTGCGTCCTGCTCACAGTGTTCAGCTAGATCCGTTCCTGCTATTTACATTCAGTGCAGTGCGTCCTGCTCACAGTGTTCAGCTAGATCCGTTCCTGCTATTTACATTCAGTGCAGTGCGTCCTGCTCACAGTGTTCAGCTAGATCCGTTCCTGCTATATACATTTAGTGCAGTACGTCCTGCTCACAGTGTTCAGCTAGATCCGTTCCTGTTATCTTCCTACTGACAGGCAGGCTTGTCTGGTTACAGTATATAAAGCTACCTGAAGAAAATTACAGGTGTTCTTTTTGATCCTATTAGTACCACGGTCAGGCAGCTAGACTATTTACATTTAGTACAGTGTGTCCTGCTCACAGTGTTCAGCTAGATCCGTTCCTGTTATTTACATTCAGTGCAGTGCGTCCTGCTCACAGTGTTCAGCTAGATCCGTTCCTGCTATTTACATTCAGTGCAGTGCGTCCTGCTCACAGTGTTCAGCTAGATCCGTTCCTGCTATTTACATTCAGTGCAGTGCGTCCTGCTCACAGTGTTCAGCTAGATCCGTTCCTGCTATTTACATTCAGTGCAGTGCGTCCTGCTCACAGTGTTTAGCTAGATCCGTTCCTGCTATTTACATTCAGTGCAGTGCGTCCTGCTCACAGTGTTCAGCTAGATCCGTTCCTGCTATTTACATTCAGTGCAGTGCGTCCTGCTCACAGTGTTCAGCTAGATCCGTTCCTGCTATATACATTTAGTGCAGTACGTCCTGCTCACAGTGTTCAGCTAGATCCGTTCCTGTTATCTTCCTACTGACAGGCAGGCTTGTCTGGTTACAGTATATAAAGCTACCTGAAGAAAATTACAGGTGTTCTTTTTGATCCTATTAGTACCACGGTCAGGCAGCTAGACTATTTACATTTAGTACAGTGTGTCCTGCTCACAGTGTTCAGCTAGATCCGTTCCTGTTATTTACATTCAGTGCAGTGCGTCCTGCTCACAGTGTTCAGCTAGATCCGTTCCTGCTATTTACATTCAGTGCAGTGCGTCCTGCTCACAGTGTTCAGCTAGATCCGTTCCTGCTATTTACATTCAGTGCAGTGCGTCCTGCTCACAGTGTTCAGCTAGATCCGTTCCTGCTATTTACATTCAGTGCAGTGCGTCCTGCTCACAGTGTTTAGCTAGATCCGTTCCTGCTATTTACATTCAGTGCAGTGCGTCCTGCTCACAGTGTTCAGCTAGATCCGTTCCTGCTATTTACATTCAGTGCAGTGCGTCCTGCTCACAGTGTTCAGCTAGATCCGTTCCTGCTATATACATTTAGTGCAGTACGTCCTGCTCACAGTGTTCAGCTAGATCCGTTCCTGTTATCTTCCTACTGACAGGCAGGCTTGTCTGGTTACAGTATATAAAGCTACCTGAAGAAAATTACAGGTGTTCTTTTTGATCCTATTAGTACCACGGTCAGGCAGCTAGACTATTTACATTTAGTACAGTGTGTCCTGCTCACAGTGTTCAGCTAGATCAGTTCCTGTTATTTACATTCAGTGCAGTGCGTCCTGCTCACAGTGTTCAGCTAGATCCGTTCCTGCTATTTACATTCAGTGCAGTGCGTCCTGCTCACAGTGTTTAGCTAGATCCGTTCCTGCTATTTACATTCAGTGCAGTGCGTCCTGCTCACAGTGTTCAGCTAGATCCGTTCCTGCTATTTACATTCAGTGCAGTGCGTCCTGCTCACAGTGTTCAGCTAGATCCGTTCCTGCTATATACATTTAGTGCAGTACGTCCTGCTCACAGTGTTCAGCTAGATCCGTTCCTGTTATCTTCCTACTGACAGGCAGGCTTGTCTGGTTACAGTATATAAAGCTACCTGAAGAAAATTACAGGTGTTCTTTTTGATCCTATTAGTACCACGGTCAGGCAGCTAGACTATTTACATTTAGTACAGTGTGTCCTGCTCACAGTGTTCAGCTAGATCCGTTCCTGTTATTTACATTCAGTGCAGTGCGTCCTGCTCACAGTGTTCAGCTAGATCCGTTCCTGCTATTTACATTCAGTGCAGTGCGTCCTGCTCACAGTGTTCAGCTAGATCCGTTCCTGCTATTTACATTCAGTGCAGTGCGTCCTGCTCACAGTGTTCAGCTAGATCCGTTCCTGCTATTTACATTCAGTGCAGTGCGTCCTGCTCACAGTGTTTAGCTAGATCCGTTCCTGCTATTTACATTCAGTGCAGTGCGTCCTGCTCACAGTGTTCAGCTAGATCCGTTCCTGCTATTTACATTCAGTGCAGTGCGTCCTGCTCACAGTGTTCAGCTAGATCCGTTCCTGCTATATACATTTAGTGCAGTACGTCCTGCTCACAGTGTTCAGCTAGATCCGTTCCTGTTATCTTCCTACTGACAGGCAGGCTTGTCTGGTTACAGTATATAAAGCTACCTGAAGAAAATTACAGGTGTTCTTTTTGATCCTATTAGTACCACGGTCAGGCAGCTAGACTATTTACATTTAGTACAGTGTGTCCTGCTCACAGTGTTCAGCTAGATCAGTTCCTGTTATTTACATTCAGTGCAGTGCGTCCTGCTCACAGTGTTCAGCTAGATCCGTTCCTGCTATTTACATTCAGTGCAGTGCGTCCTGCTCACAGTGTTTAGCTAGATCCGTTCCTGCTATTTACATTCAGTGCAGTGCGTCCTGCTCACAGTGTTCAGCTAGATCCGTTCCTGCTATTTACATTCAGTGCAGTGCGTCCTGCTCACAGTGTTCAGCTAGATCCGTTCCTGCTATATACATTTAGTGCAGTACGTCCTGCTCACAGTGTTCAGCTAGATCCGTTCCTGTTATCTTCCTACTGACAGGCAGGCTTGTCTGGTTACAGTATATAAAGCTACCTGAAGAAAATTACAGGTGTTCTTTTTGATCCTATTAGTACCACGGTCAGGCAGCTAGACTATTTACATTTAGTACAGTGTGTCCTGCTCACAGTGTTCAGCTAGATCCGTTCCTGTTATTTACATTCAGTGCAGTGCGTCCTGCTCACAGTGTTCAGCTAGATCCGTTCCTGCTATTTACATTCAGTGCAGTGCGTCCTGCTCACAGTGTTCAGCTAGATCCGTTCCTGCTATTTACATTCAGTGCAGTGCGTCCTGCTCACAGTGTTCAGCTAGATCCGTTCCTGCTATTTACATTCAGTGCAGTGCGTCCTGCTCACAGTGTTTAGCTAGATCCGTTCCTGCTATTTACATTCAGTGCAGTGCGTCCTGCTCACAGTGTTCAGCTAGATCCGTTCCTGTTATCTTCCTACTGACAGGCAGGCTTGTCTGGTTACAGTATATAAAGCTACCTGAAGAAAATTACAGGTGTTCTATCCCAGCTTAGTGCAGCTACAGGCCATTAGTATGTCTGGAAGGCCAAGAAGGAGAGGCAGACAGTCACAAGCCAATAAGAGAGGGCAAGCAGGCTCTGTGTCTAGTGCTGGTCGTGGAGACGGTGCATCCTCATCAGCACGTGGCCATGGGACACGCTTGGCCTTTTTTTCGGCAGCTGGCCGTGTTGAGCCGCAACATGCGGAAGACTTGGTCGAGTGGATGACCAAGCCGTCCTCATCCTCCTCATCCTCTCTCACCCATGCCCAGGGTGCTTTGTCTGGCAAAGCAGCGGCCTCTTCCCTCAGCTCAATGTCATCAGTGACTCCTTCCCTAGCCCCACCATGTCCTCCTGAGGATTCCCTCGAACTGTTTGACCACAGTGTTGGGTACATGCTCCAGGAGGATGCCCAGCGTTTGGAAGGCTCTGATGATGATACTGAGCTCAATGAAGGCAGTAACATGAGCACGGACAGAGGGGGTGCCCAAGAAGGACAGCAATCTGGCAGTCATGCTCCCCCTGCTGCAGCATACTGCCAGGTTTGCTCCAGTGATGAGGAGGGAGGGGATGATGAGGTCACTGACTCAACGTGGGTGCCTGATAGGAGAGAGGAGGAGGAGGAGGAGGAGGAGGAGGTGGCACATCACCAACTAGGCAGGATGCCCTCCAGGGGCCAGCCTAAGGGCAGCACATTGACTGCATCACACCCCAAAGCTCCACATGTGCAGGGCGCTGCAGTCTCTGCGCGTTATTCAAAAAGTTCTTTGGTGTGGGCCTTTTTTGAGACGAGTGCATCAGATCGCACCGCTGCTATTTGCAATATATGTCTCAAGCGTATCTCGCGTGGCCAAAACATCTCCCGCTTGGGTACCACATGCTTGACCAGACATATGTTGACCTGCCATGCAGTTCGTTGGCAAGCGTATCTAAAAGACCCACACCAAAGAACAAAGACGATCTCTCCTTGCTCCTCATCAGCTGAGATTTCCAACCCCACTAGACCTTCAGTCCTCTCTGCGACCTGCAGTGAGAGGAATGAAGGTGTAGAATTAGGTGTGTCACAGCCAAGTACTTATGGGCAATCTGCTTTGGGTACACCGACGTCAGATTGTACCAGGCAAATTTCCCTGCCCCAGCTGCTGCACCGCCGAAAGAAGTTTGCTCCCAGCCATCCACATGCCCAGCGGTTGAATGCTAGCTTGGCAAAATTGCTAGCACTTCAACTGCTGCCTTTTCAGTTGGTAGACTCTGCCCCCTTCCGTGAGTTTGTGGAATGTGCGGTTCCTCAGTGGCAGGTACCCAAACGCCACTTTTTCTCACGGAAGGCGATTCCGGCTCTCTACCGGCATGTGGAAGGCAATGTCCATGCCTCGCTGGACAGGGCGGTCAGCGGTAAGGTGCATATTACCGCTGACTCATGGTCCAGCAGGCATGGACAGGGACGTTACTTAAGTTTCACGGCGCATTGGGTGACTCTGCTGGCAGCTGGGAAGGATGCAGGACAAGGTGCAGTAGTGTTGGAGGTTGTTCCGCCACCACGCCTCCAAAATGCTGATTGTGACACACCTCTCTCCTCCACCCCCTCCTCTTCTTCTTCCTCCATGGCCTCTTCCTCGGAACCAGCGGTGCTCCGTAGGCGTTCAAGGGGCTACGCAAGTACGCAGGCCAAAAGATGCCATGCGGTGCTTGAGCTGGTGTGCTTGGGGGACAGGAGCCACACTGGGGCAGAGGTTCTGTCAGCTCTGCAGGGGCAGGTTCAGAGGTGGTTGACGCCACGCCAACTTAAGGCAGGAATGGTGGTTTGCGACAATGGCACCAACCTCCTCTCTGCCCTCCGACAGGGACAACTGACCCATGTGCCCTGTTTGGCTCACGTCCTTAACTTGGTGGTGCAGCGGTTCTTGGGCAGGTACCCGGGCTTACAGGATGTCCTGAGGCAGGCCAGGAAAGTCTCTGTGCATTTCCGCCGGTCATATAATGCCAGTGCTCGGCTGACGGACCTCCAAAAGGAGTTTAACCTGCCCAAGAACCGCCTAATCTGTGACATGCCCACCAGGTGGAACTCGACGTTGGCCATGCTGCAGCGGCTGCACACGCAGCAGAGGGCCATCAATGAGTACCTGTGCGACTATGGCACCAGGACAGGGTCAGGGGACCTTGGTTTTTTTTCCCCACGCCAGTGGGCCATGATCAGGGATGCATGCACTGTCCTGTCACCATTCGAGGAGGCCACGAGGATGGTGAGCACTGACAGTGCATGCATCAGTGACACTGTCCCCCTTGTCCACCTGTTGGAGCACACGCTGCGTGGGATAATGGACAGGGCACTTGAGGCAGAACAGAGGCAGGAAGAGGAGGACTTCCTTAGCTCTCAAGGCCCCCTTTATCCAGACAGTGTTCCTGCGTGCCCGCCGATCACACAGGAAGAGGACGAGG
Organism: Lithobates clamitans; assembly: GCA_037952925.1. Classification (NCBI taxonomy): domain Eukaryota; kingdom Metazoa; phylum Chordata; class Amphibia; order Anura; family Ranidae; genus Lithobates; species Lithobates clamitans. Next base: position 385,375 of record JBBGZY010001063.1, read on the forward strand.
AGGAGGAGGAGGAGGAGGAGGAGGAAGATTGTGTCAGTATGGAGGTGGAGCCTGGCACTCAGCATCAGCAGTCTTTAAGGGATCAGTCCCAAGGAACACATGGACTTGTACGTGGCTGGGAGGAGGTGGCTGCGGACGTTGTTGTCCTTAGTGACCCAGAGGACTCCGGACCGAATGCCTCAGCAAACCTACGCTGCATGGCCTCCCTGATCCTGCAAAGCCTGCGTAAGGATCCTCGTATTCGTGGTATCAAGGAGAAGGACCAATACTGGCTGGCAACCCTCCTTGATCCACGTTACAAGGGTAAGGTTGCGGACCTTATCTTGCCATCGCAGAGGGAGCAGAGGATGAAACATCTTCGGGAGGCCTTGCAGAAAGGTCTGTGCAACGCGTTCCCAGAGACTGGGAGGTTACAAACTCCTGTTTCTGGACAACGTGTTGCTGAGGCTTCGGTCAGTCAAAGAAGGAGCGGTGGAGAAGGTGGCCGTCTGACCGATGCGTTCAGACAATTTTTTGGTCCGCAGCCCCAAGGTATGATCGGTTCCAGCAACCATCGCCAGCGTCTGTTTTACATGGTGCAGGAATACCTAGGGGCAAGATCAGACTTGGACACCTTTCCCACCGAAAATCCTCTGGGTTACTGGGTCTTGAGGATGGATCACTGGCCAGAGCTTGCACAGTATGCAATTGAGCTACTGGCCTGTCCTGCATCCAGCGTTCTTTCGGAACGCACATTCAGTGCTGCTGGAGGCGTGGTAACCGATCACAGGGTGCGTCTGTCCACCGACTCGGTCGATCGGCTGACCTTCATAAAAATGAATCAGTCTTGGATCACCACCAGCTACCAAGCACCTGATGCAGATGTAACCGAATAATTTTTTTTGAAATCTCAGATCCCTTCAAAGACTGCCTATGCTGATGCTGAGTGACTATCCCTGAGTAATTATCCTCTTCCTCCTCAATCATCACGCTGATAGCTTGTAAGAACATTTTTGGTTCTGGGCGCCACCACCAGTGCCTAAGGCACAATTTTTCAGCCCCTGTTTAACAGGGGCGTGTAATTACAATTTTTGATGTAATACTTTGCAGCAGGGCTCGTTCCTGCATTCCAACTAGAGTGTCTGTGAGGGGTTGCAGTGTTGTGGCACCAGCACCAGTGCCTAAGACCCAATTTTTCAGCCCCTGTCTAACAGGGGCGTGTAATTACAATTTTTGATGCAATACTTTGCAGCAGGGCTCGTTCCTGCATTCCAACTAGAGTGTCTGTGAGGGGTTGCAGTGTTGTGGCACCAGCACCAGTGCCTAAGACCCAATTTTTCTGCCCCTGTCTAACAGGGGCGTGTAATTACAATTTTTGATGCAATACTTTGCAGCAGGGCTTGTTCCTGCATTCCAACTAGAGTGTCTGTGAGGGGTTGCAGTGTTGTGGCACCAGCACCAGTGCCTAAGACCCAATTTTTCTGCCCCTGTCTAACAGGGGCGTGTAATTACAATTTTTGATGCAATACTTTGCAGCAGGGCTTGTTCCTGCGTTTCAACTAGAGTGTCTGTGAGGGGTTGCAGTGTTGTGGCACCAGCACCAGTGCCTAATAGGGATGAGCCGAACACCCCCCTGTTCGGTTCGCACCAGAACATGCGAACAGGAAAAAAATTCGTTCGAACACGCGAACGCCGTTAAAGTCTATGGGACACGAACATGAATAATCAAAAGTGCTAATTTTAAAGGCTAATATGCAAGTTATTGTCATAAAAAGTGTTTGGGGACCTGGGTCCTCCCCCAGGGGACATGAATCAATGCAAAAAAAAGTTTTAAAAACGGCCGTTTTTTCAGGAGCAGTGATTTTAATAATGCTTAAAGTCAAACAATAAAAGTGTAATATCCCTTTAAATTTCATACCTGGGGGGTGTCTATAGTATGCCTGTAAAGGGGCGCATGTTTCCCGTGTTTAGAACAGTCTGACAGCAAAGTGACATTTGGAAGGAAAAAACACATTTAAAACTACCGCGGCTATTGCATTGCCGACAATACACATAGAAGTTCATTGATAAAAACGGCATGGGAATTCCCCACAGGGGAACCCCGAACCAAAAAAAAAAAAAAAAAAAATGATGTGGGGGTCCCCCTAAATTCCATACAAGGCCCTTCAGGTCTGGTATGGATATTAAGGGGAACCCCAGCCAAAATTTAAAAAAAAAATTGACGTGGGGTTCCCCCTAAATTCCATACCAGACCCTTCAGGTCTGGTATGGATTTTAAGGGGAACCCCGCGCCAAAAAAAAAAAAAAAAAAAAGGCGTGGGGTCCCCCTAAAAATCCATACCAGACCCTTATCCGAGCACGCAACCTGGCAGGCCGCAGGAAAAGAGGGGGGGACGAGAGTGCGGCCCCCCCCCCCTCCTGAACCGTACCAGGCCACATGCCCTCAACATTGGGAGGGTGCTTTGGGGTAGCCCCCCAAAACACCTTGTCCCCATGTTGATGAGGACAAGGGCCTCATCCTCACAACCGTGGCCGGTGGTTGTGAGGGTCTGCGGGCGGGGGGCTTATCGGAATCTGGAAGCCCCCTTTAACAAGGGGACCCCCAGATCCCGGCCCCCCCCCCTGTGTGAAATGGTAAGGGGGTACTTACCCCTACCATTTCACTAAAAAACTGTCAAAAATGTTAAAAATGACAAGAGACAGTTTTTGACAATTCCTTTATTTAAATGCTTCTTCTTTCTTCTTTCTTCCTTCATCTTCTTCTTCTTCTGGTTCTTCTGGCTCTTCTGGTTCTTCCTCCGGCGTTCTCGTCCAGCATCTTCTCCGCGGCGTCTTCTATCTTCTTCTCCTCGGGCCGCTCCGCACCCATGGCATTTGGGGGGAGGCTCCCGCTCTTCTCTTCATCTTCTTCTCTTCTTCATCTTCTTCTTCATCTTCTTCTTCTTCTTTTTCTTCTTCTTCCTTCTTCTCTTCTTCTCTTCTTCCTGTCTTCTCCGGGCCGCTCCGCAATCCATGCTGTGGCATGGAGGGAGGCTCCCGCTGTGTGACGGCGTCTCTTCGTCTGACGGTTCTTAAATAACGGGGGGCGGGGCCACCCGGTGACCCCGCCCCCCTCTGACGCACGGTGACATGACGGGACTTTCCTGTGGCATTCCCCGTGACGTCACAGGGAAGTCCCTCAAGTCACCGTGCGTCAGAGGGGGGCGGGGTCACCGGATGGCCCCGCCCCCCGTTATTTAAGAACCGTCAGACGAAGAGACGCCGTCACACAGCGGGAGCCTCCCTCCATGCCACAGCATGGATTGCGGAGCGGCCCGGAGAAGACAGGAAGAAGAGAAGAAGGAAGAAGAAGAAGAAGAAGAAGATGAAGAAGAAGATGAAGAAGAGAAGAAGATGAAGAGAAGAGCGGGAGCCTCCCCTCATGCCATGGGTGCGGAGCGGCCCGAGGAGAAGAAGATAGAAGACGCCGCGGAGAAGATGCTGGACGAGAACGCCGGAGGAAGAACCAGAAGAGCCAGAAGAACCAGAAGAAGAAGAAGATGAAGGAAGAAAGAAGAAAGAAGAAGCATTGAAATAAAGGAATTGTCAAAAACTGTCTCTTGTCATTTTTAACATTTTTGACAGTTTTTTAGTGAAATGGTAGGGGTAAGTACCCCCTTACCATTTCACACAGGGGGGGGGCCGGGATCTGGGGGTCCCCTTGTTAAAGGGGGCTTCCAGATTCCGATAAGCCCCCCGCCCGCAGACCCTCACAACCACCGGCCACGGTTGTGAGGATGAGGCCCTTGTCCTCATCAACATGGGGACAAGGTGTTTTGGGGGGCTACCCCAAAGCACCCTCCCAATGTTGAGGGCATGTGGCCTGGTACGGTTCAGGAGGGGGGGGGGGCCGCACTCTCGTCCCCCCCTCTTTTCCTGCGGCCTGCCAGGTTGCGTGCTCGGATAAGGGTCTGGTATGGATTTTTAGGGGGACCCCACGCCTTTTTTTTTTTTTTTTTTTGGCGCGGGGTTCCCCTTAAAATCCATACCAGACCTGAAGGGTCTGGTATGGAATTTAGGGGGAACCCCACGTCAATTTTTTTTTTAAATTTTGGCTGGGGTTCCCCTTAATATCCATACCAGACCTGAAGGGCCTTGTATGGAATTTAGGGGGACCCCCACATCATTTTTTTTTTTTTTTTTTGGTTCGGGGTTCCCCTGTGGGGAATTACCATGCCGTTTTTATCAATGAACTTCTATGTGTATTGTCGGCAATGCAATAGCCGCGGGTAGTTTTAAATGAGTTTTTTCCTTCCAAATGTCATTTTGCTGTCAGACTGTTCTAAACACAGGAAACATGCGCCCCTTTACAGGCATACTATAGACACCCCCCAGGTACGAAATTTAAAGGGATATTACACTTTTATTGTTTGACTTTAAGCATTAATAAAATCACTGCTCCTGAAAAAACGGCCGTTTTTAAAACTTTTTTTTGCATTGATCCATGTCCCCTGGGGCAGGACCCGGGTCCCCAAACACTTTTTATGACAATAACTTGCATATAAGCCTTTAAAATTAGCACTTTTGATTTCTCCCATAGACTTTTAAAGGGTGTTCCGCGGCATTCGAATTTGCCGCGAACACCCCAAATTGTTCGCTGTTCGGCGAACTTGCGAACAGCCAATGTTCGAGTAGAACATGAGTTCGACTCGAACTCGAAGCTCATCCCTAGTGCCTAAGACCCAATTTTTCAGCCCCTGTCTAACAGGGGCGTGTAATTACAATTTTTGATGCAATACTTTGCAGCAGGGCTTGTTCCTGCGTTTCAACTAGAGTGTCTGTGAGGGGTTGCAGTGTTGTGGCACCAGCACCAGTGCCTAAGACCCAATTTTTCTGCCCCTGTCTAACAGGGGCGTGTAATTACAATTTTTGATGCAATACTTTGCAGCAGGGCTCGTTCCTGCGTTCCAACTAGAGTGTCTGTGAGGGGTTGCAGTGTTGTGGCACCAGCACCAGTGCCTAAGGCCTAATTTTTCAGCTCCTGTTCAACAGGGGCATGTAATTACAATTCTTGATCTAATATTTCACAGCAGGGCCCTGTGAGGGCTTACAGTGTTTTGGCCACAGCAACACCTAAGGCCCAAATTTCTGCTGAGTATATAGGGTAGGACCCTACTTTCAAACATCTAACTTACAAACGACTCCTACTTGCAAACGGAAGGAGACAACAGGAAGTGAGATGAAATCTACCCCTAAGGAAGGGAAATTCTCTCCTGTAAGAGTTAATATGGGAAAACAATTTTTCCTTTCCACTGATGCTTTCCAATCCTTGTTCCACAAAAAAACCCAAATTTTCAAAAAACATTTTTCATTGGGACAAAAAAGTGAGGTGAAATCTTCTGAAGAGGAGGAAAGACGCAAAACAAATGTCACAGGGGTGATAACCCTTCCCTATGTTTTCCAAAAAGCTTAGAAAAGATTTTTTGGCTGGAGCTAAACACATTAAAAATGTTCAAAATTACAAACAGATTCTACTTAACAACAAACCTACAGTCCCTGTCTTGTTTGCACCGCCTGTATACTGCTGTTCAGAGTATATAGGGACCTTTCCTTATTTTAATTTGGGTGCGGGGTTCCCCTTAATATCCATACAAGACCCAAAGGGCCTGGTAATGGACTGGGGGGTACCCATGCCGTTTGTCTCACTGATTTTCATCCATATTGCCATGACCCGACATGACATTAAACCCGCAAGCAGTTTTAAATGAGATTTTTTCCTTTAAAAATGACATTTGGTGCAGGGACTGTTCTAAACATGGGAAACACGCGTCACTTTACAGGCATACTATAGACACCCCCCAGGTACGATATTTAAAGGAATATTTCACTTTTTTTTTTTTACTTTAAGCATCATTAAAATCACTGCTCCCGAAAAAACGGCCGTTTTTAAAAGTTTTTTTTGCATTGATACATGTCCCCTGGGGTAGGACCCGGGTCCCCAAACCCTTTTTAGGACAATACCATGCAAATTAGCCTTTAAAATGAGCACTTTTGATTTCGAACGTTCGAGTCCCATAGACGTCAATGGGGTTCTAACGTTCGTGCGAACTTGCGGTCCGTTCGCGGGTTCTGGTGCGAACCGAACCGGGGGGTGTTCGGCTCATCCCTAGCAGCCAGGTGGTAGTCTTCGAAGTCTATTGAGCTCGAGCCACCTACCAGTCTGTGTTTGATCAGTTTTGTGTGGGCGCATCTGGGTCATTTGTCTTTCCAGAGGAATTTATTAAATAACGTCTGGAGAGATCTGAAGAATGTGGCGGGCAGGGGAATGGGTAGGGTTCTAAAGTAGTAGAGTATTTGGGGAAGGCAGATCATTTTAAAGGCTGCAAGCCTACCTGTCCAGGAGAGTTTGTGTTTCGCTATTTTTTGTGCGGTCTCTTGAATGTTTTGGAGGAGTGGAAGGTAGTTGCATGAATAGAGTTTTTTAGTCGTCCTTGGTAAATGGATGCCTAGATATGATATGTCAGAATCAGCCCAGGCAAATGGATATTGTACTTGGAGGAGGTTCCTCATAGTAGCGTCTACATTGATATCTAGTAGGAAGGATTTAGTTGTGTTGATTTTGTAGTATGAGACCGAGCTAAACCAATTTAGCATCTTTTGTACTTCTGCCAGGGAAACAGTCGGGTTGGTGAGGATGAGGATAACATCATCCGCAAACAGGCTAATTTTGTGGTGGTAAGGACCGATCTGTAGGCCCGAGATGTTGGCATTAGAGCGGATATGTTCTGCTAGGGGTTCCATAATCATGTTGAATATGAGGGGGGATAGAGGGCATCCTTGGCGGGTGCCGTTTGTGATTGGGAATGGCCGAGATAACATGCCTTCTGTGTAAACCTGAGCTTCGGGGTTGGAATAAAATGCCATGATGGCTCTGAGAATTTGGCCTTGGAACCCAAACTTCCGGAGGACCGACTCTAGGTAGGACCAGTGAACTCTGTCGAACGCCTTCTCTGCATCCAGGGATAGGAGCAGAGAAGGCGTTCCGGTGGATTCAGCATGATGAATAAGGTTAATCATCCTTCTGGTGGCATCTGAGGCTTGTCTGCCTTTTGTGAAACCTGTTTGGTCTTGGTTTATAATAGTGGGCATAATTTTGAGTAGTCTTGTCGCTAAAGTTTTGGCGTATAATTTGAGGTCAAGGTTGAGTAAGGAGATGGGGCGGAAGTTTTGGGGGACATTCGACTGTTTCCCTGGTTTCTACAATGTAATAACCAACGCTTTTAAATATTCCGGCGAAAAGGTAGAAGAGGAGGCAGCATGATTGAATAGGTCATTAAGATGTGGGATCAACTGTGGGTAAAATTGTTTATAGTATTCCCCTGTTATTCCATCGGGGCCCGGTGCTTTACCGCTAGGGAGGGAGTTTTTTTGATTTCTTGATCAGTGAACGGGGCATTTAAGGAGGTCAGTTGTTTCTCAGTCAATTTGGGTAGATTTAGCTTGTGGAGGAAGTGGTTTATTTCATCTTGGGTGGGTTGTGGGGTCTGGGGGTCCTGTTTCAGGTTGTAGAGGTTTTTATAATAAGCGCTGAAGGCATCGGCTATGTCTTGGGGGTTACTTAAGGGGGTGTTAGTATGGGGGTGAATGAGTTGGGTTATTTTAGTTTTGATACGTCTACCTTTTAGTCGTTGGGAGAGTTTCTTGCCAGCTTTGTTAGAGGTAGAGTATGTAGACGCTTTAAATTTCCTGTGAAGGAGCTTGTAGGAGTGGAGGAGTAGGGTTCTAAGCTCCTGTCTGAGGTTTAGTAATTGGTTGGCCTGTGGGTCTTGGGGGTCATTTTTGAGCCTGTGTTCTAGGGTTGCTATCTGAGTTGTTAATTCGTCTATCTGCTGCGTCCTCTTCCTCTTGTGCTGAGAACTAAGTTTAATTATCATTCCCCGCATATATGCTTTGTGCATGCTCCACACCACGGCAGGGTCGGGTACCGAGCCTTTGTTCAAGGAGAAGAATTCAGTAATGTGTTTTGATATTTCTGGGGTGTATGTGTCGCTTTGTAAAATATAGTTGTTAGCACGCCAGAGAAACGTGTTTTGCTGTAAATTGGTATCCTGTATTGTAATTGAGATGGGAGCATGGTCCGACCATGTCGTGGTGTGGATCTTTGACTCAGATATTTTTTGCAAAATACATTTGTCAGAAAGGAACAGGTCTATTCTTGAATACGAGCAGTGTCTGGATGAAAAAAAAGTAAAGTCACGTTCAGAGCCGTGATGGCATCTCGATACATCGTATAGATCCTGGGAGGCGATGAATTTTTTTAGAGGAGATTCACGGCGTTTCGTCGGTGAGGAAGAGTCAATTAAAATGTCTGGGACCAGGTTGAAGTCACCACATAGTATTTTGTGGCCCTTTTGGATGGTGTTGGCAGAGCGGTCTGTTCATTCGGAAAGTCAGTCGAAAAGTACGCCGGACAAAGTCCGCCGTAAAGTACTTTGTGGAGGAATCTCAGTTGGTGAGAGTTCGGGGCGTAGATATTGATTAAGGTATAGGTCGCTTTGTTGATTGTGCAGATTAGGATAAGAAAACGACCTTCTGGGTCTGATATTACATCAAGGATTGGGAAATCTAAAGTGTTCTGGATCGCTATCATGACCCTTCTTGTTTTAGTGCGGTGCGTGGCATGGAAGATATGTGGATATTGGTGGTTGTTGCATAAGGGTGTATTGGAATGCAGTAAGTGGGTTTCCTGGATACATAGCACGTCGCTGTGGAGAGCCACAGCAGTTTTCCACAGTGAGTGACGTTTGGCGGGATGATTTAGCCCGTTGGCATTTAAAGAGAGAATGGTGATTGGCATCTTGTGTGTGTGTTGTGCACAACACTTACAGTTAGGTGTTGGAGAGTTGGTCCGGAGGTACCTGGTGGTGGGATTCAGCCGTTGGGAAGCGGAAGTCCGAGACTTGAGTGTAGGTTGAGGTGGTAGTAGGCTGGTCTTGGAGGTTGGTGCTGGAGGATCCTGGGTCAAGGAATTAGCGGTAGCTACGTGGCAGTCCGAGCTTCTGAAAAAAGATTTGGACTAGAATGCTGCGAATAGAGCAATGTGTTAGATTACAGGTAATAAAAAACAACAAAAAAAAAAGAAAAGAGAAAAAAGTCAACGCAGTAACAGAGCGTGAAGAATATAATACAGCTGGTGGAGCTTGGCGAAGTGATCCAGTAGTGGAAAGTTCGGTGTAGTAGTTGGAGGTGGTTCTTCTATTAGTAGAGAGGAAAGCTAGAGGGGGTGTTGAACGCCTTATAGACCTCTATATGGGGGTACAGAGAGTCAATAATACCGGAAGGAGAAGGCAGGAGTAGCAGGTTGCCAGAGCTCAGGGGAGCTATGTTAACTGTTAGCGGCCAAGTGAAGTAATGAGGTATGCATCTTTCAGTTGAGATTGCGATTTTGTAAGTTGTGGGACGTATTGGGTCCTCTGTCTGAGGAAGGTGGTTTGGGTAACTCAGGAGTTATCCGCCAGGAGTGGAGGAGCTTTAGGCCTTTTTCTAGATCCCCAATGGCGTGCGTTTGGCCATTGTGTACAATAAGGATGGTTGCAGGGTAGCGCCATTTGTATTGCAGCTTATGATTTTGCAGGCCTTTGGTTATCGGGTTAAGCTGTCTTCGCATTTGGAGGGTGTACTTGGACAGGTCGGGAAAGAGTTGGATGCCAGTGTAGGGAGCAGGTAGGGGTGATTTAGCTCTGAGTCCCATGAGGAGTTTCTCTTTGATGTGGTAGAAGTGGACCCTCATTAGGACATCTCTGGGGACCGAGGTTGCTAGGTGGGCTGGCTTGGCGATTCTGTGAATCCTGTCTATGATGACATCGCGCTGGGGCGCTTCAGGAATCACTATGTGCATCAGTTCTTTTGTGTATCGCGACAGGTCCCCGGGGAGTATGGTCTCAGGGACGCCTCTCAACTTTATGTTGTTCCTACGGGACCTGTCTTCTAAGTCGACCAGCTTGGCCCGCATCCATGCCTGTTCTTCTTTAACTGTGTCATAGGCATCAATGACTTCATTAACTGTGGATGTGCATGCATGTATCCCTCTCTCAGTGTTAGTCACCCTGTCATCCAGTAGATGAATATCAGAGGTGATTCTGTGAAACATGGATGAGAGGTCCTTCATGAGGGAGGTCTGGAGAGAGAGCAGCATGTCCTTCAGTGTGGTGTCCATGACTGGTTGGCCTGAGGTAGGGAAGGAGGCCATAGAGGAGTGCAGGGCCTGGTCTAGGGAGAAGGGAATAGGAGCCTGGGCCTCAATTTTCTGGCACTGTGAGCGGTGCGGCGGCGTGTCAAGCCTCATCTTAGCTTTGGCTGGGCTGCTAGGGAGTGGGTCACCCTCCAGTGCCTGGGATGGGTCAGCTAGAGTACCTGGGTCTGTGCAGTCATCCGTGGCGGCATATGGGAGGTCTGTGTAGGGGCCATCTTGGATATCCCATCCCGCCGGCTTGTAGGCAAATTCTGTCAGTTTCTGGGGCCTGTGGTCGGTAAATCGCTTCCTAGATGCCTGCATCGTCGTCTCCTGGGTGCGTGGAGCGAGGATGGATGTGGATGGTGTTGTATATGCGGCCGATTGCGGTGGATTGTGTCCCCTGGCTGGCGAGCTGTAAGCTTAGGCGTCCATCTTCCTCTCCGGCCGGCCACGCCCCTCCCGGGGCACAATTATTAAAGTCAAACAGACAATGCATGTATAACATGATACCTTAAACTGAGGGAAATTCCCACCTTAGATTGTCATTTAAAAATCAAGATTTAAATACAGAATAGTGAAGAAAAGAAAACATGGGTTGTTCAAGATTTCAAAAAACTTTTACATGGCTATTTTTTATTTATTAACGTAGCAGTATTTCTTTGATTGTACATTATTTAAGCTGTATTATGAGGAATTTACCATAGGACATCCATCACAGTGGTGCAGTGTAGTACAGACATAAAATAGAAAAGTATAACAGGACAGCGTACAACAAACAGAATTTAAAAAGATCCATATTTTCTATATTTATATCATCTGGTCAGATACTACAGCTGAAGCTGTGATTCAGTACAGGGGCAGGGAACTTATAAATAGAACAATAAAAGAAAAATGACACTGCTTTATAAATTTACATAAACTAAACAAGTTACCATTTTTCCTCCAGCATCTATCATGATTACAATTTTGATGTTTGCAATAAAATATGTTTTTAATATCCACTGCTGTGGTTAATGTTTTTCACAGCATGTCAGGCTCTTGAAGGTCAGCTGGTGGCACAAAAACAAGTTGACTGAATCAAAGATGAAATAGCACTGTTACGTGACATAAATCAAACCAGCTTTAAAGACACTGTGTTTTAGTCCAAGTCTAGCTTGGGGAAAAATATTAAAAATATGCACACACTTTAGCCAGATTTTTCAGTGTATAAAAAGGTCTGCTAAAGTTATATTGCAAGGACTACAGAAAAAGTGTTATTACCGAATTATGCTATTATGGTATTCTTATGCCCTATACACACAGTCGGATTTTGTGACGGAAAATGTGTGATAGGACCTTGTTGTCGGAAAATCCAACCGTGTGTGGGCTCCATCACACATTTTCCATCGGAATTTCCAACACACAAAGTTTGAGAGCAGTCTATAAAATTTTCCGACAACAAAATCCGATCGTGTATACGCAAATCCGACTAAATTCAGAATAAATTAAGAGACAAAAGCTATTGGCTACTGCCCCGTTTATAGACCCGACGTACATGTTTTACATCACCACGTTCAGAATGATCGGATTTTCCTACAACTTTGTGTGACCGTGTGTATGCAAGACAAGTTTGAGCCAACATCCGTCGGAAAAAATCCATGGATTTTGTTGTCAGAATGTCCGATCAATGTCCGACTGTGTGTACGGGGCATTAGGGTTTTATGAGCATTGCTGGTATTTGAGCATTGGTGATTTTTAAGAGGTAAATGTAAACCTTATCAATCAGTGTAGCAAACCATCTAATTATTGGTAGGGATGAGCTCTGGAAACATGTGTTGAGACTGATTTTCCTTTTAAGGAGGTTTGGTGAACAGGTGTATTCAGTTAAACCTCTGGTTTTGGCAGGATGTGAAACTTTTAGCAGTGCTATTACTACCACAGCTTAGTGTGTTTGCTTCTCAGTCAGGCTAGTTGTAAGAGAGTTGCCAGGTGCTGGCATTGTAACAACCAGGAACCTACCCCTGCCCCAACCCAGGGATTTGGGGCTGACAAATGGATATACCAATGTAAAAAAAGTAAAAAAAATTATATCTTTCAGTAGGAAGCCAGATTTTGAATAAGGCTTAAAGGGAAAACTTAGGTACACAATTCATGTCAAGTGGATGTAAAGCACATCAATCCCCTCTGTATGTGCTTTATAAAAAATATGCAGATTTGTACCTAATCTTGTCTGGCTTGTCTGGAATTCAGTCTTTGAGCTTTCTCCAGGTAGGTCATGTTCTTATGGTCAGTCTGAATCACAACTAGAATTTCCGTACCTTCTAATAAGTGTCTCCATTCAGAGAATGCTAGCTTTATAACCAAAAGCTAATGGAGACACTTATCTCGTTGCGATAACACTGCTCCAGCGCCTACTTCAGAGGCATCAACCTCCAAGAAAAATTGAACAGATGGCTGAGAATGGCGGAGTACAGGAGCCGAGCGGAAGGCAGACTTTAGATGATTGAACTCCTCCATAGCTTGCAGAGGCGACAAAGAGCAGTTGGTCCCTTTCTTAGTGCGAGCAGTGATGCGATCCAGAATCTTGGAAACATTCTTGATACATTTCCAATAATACTTACAGAACCCAATGAAACGCTGAATTTCTTTCAAAGTGGTAGGTCTGGGCCATAGTAAGATGGCATCAAGCTTCTTGGAATCCATCTGGAATCCTTCGGACAAAATTATGTAACCCAGGAAGGGTATTTCAGGTAGTTCAAAGGAGCACTTGGAAAGTTTGGCATACAACCTATGCTCCCTTAAACGTTGGAGAACAGTGTGCACATAGCAATTATGATGCTGTATATCCTTAAAGTGAATGAGTATATCGTCCAAGTATACAACAACAAAAGTGTCGAGAAGGCCTCTGAAAATATAATTTACGAACTCCTGGAATACAGTGGGGGCATTGCAAAGGCCAAATGGCATCACACGACACTCATAATGCCCCCTACGAGTATTGAAAGCGGTCTTCCCTTCGTCTCCTGCTTTAATCCTAAAGAGATTATAGGCAGAATGAAGGTTCGGATACCGATTTTTTACAGTGATACGATTGAGAGCCCTGAAGTCAATGCAGGGCCTAAGTCCTCCATCTTTTTTCTCCACAAAAAAGAAACCTACCCCCACGGGAGAGGTGGAAGGGTGAATGAAACCTTTCCTTAGACTGTCTTCAATGTGCTCTTCCATCGCCTTAATCTCCGCGAGGCTGAGAGGATAGGTTCTCCCCTTAGGTAGGGGAGCCCCGGGTAGCACATCAATAGCGCAGTCGTAAGGGCGATGGGGAGGGATGACCTCCACTTCCTTTTCAGAAAATACATCAGAAAAATTTGTAATTCAGGGTCAGTAGTCACCATATGAATGGACACACCCTCACATACTACTTTTGGAGACAGTTGACATGGCAGCATGTGCTCCAGGCAGAAACTTGACCAGAGGACCAGTCAATAGATGGATTGTGTTTACATAACCAAAGAAACCCGAGAATTACTGGGTACTTAGGAAACGGAATGATGTCAAATGATAAGACTTCAAAATGCAGAGCCCCCACCAAGACGTAAAGAGATTTGGATTTGTGAGTGATAAGTCCATCACCAAGAAAATCTCTGTCAAGAGTAGTTATACAGAGCGGTGTGTCTTTAGGAACAGTCGGGATCTGAAGACCCTTAACCAGCACTGCATCGAGAAATACACCACCAGCATCGGAATCTATAAAAGCAACTATGGAACAGCACTTATAATTCCAGGATAGGGATATTGGGACTACTAGTCTCCCTTGAGGAGGATTCAAAACAGGATGGCCTAATGGGGCTCTTCGATCACCTATTAAGCCTGAAAGTTTTCCCCCTGAACAGGACAAGAACACAGGAGATGACCCGGTTTTCCACAATATAGACAGGGTCCAGGGTCCTGCATTTGGTACTTTCATTGTCAGACAAACGCCAAGCCTCTACATCCATGGGTTCTTCCTCAGACCCGACAGTAGAAGGGACAGATGGGGCTAGTAATTGCAGAGGGGGAGATTTAGCACTAGGGATGAGCCGAACACCCCCCTGTTCGGATGGCACCAGAACATGCGAACAGGCAAAACATTTGTTCGAAAACACGAACACCGTTAAAGTCTATGGGACTCGAACATGAATAATCAAAAGTGCTAATTTTAAAGGCTTATATGCAAGTTATTGTCATAAAAAGTGTTTGGTGACCTGGGTCCTGCACCAGGGGACATGAATCAATGCAAAAAAAAGTTTTAAAAACTGACGTTTTTTTGGGAGCAGTGATTTTAATAATGCTTAAAGTGAAACAATAAAAGTGTAATATTCCTTTAAATTTCGTACCTGGGGAGTGTCTATAGTATGCCTGTAAAAGGGTGCATTTTTCCCGTGTTTAGAACAGTCTGACAGCAAAATGACATTTCAAAGGAAAAAAAGGCATTTAAAACTACTCACGGCTATTAATGAATTGTCGGTCTGACAATACACATAAAAGTTCATTGATAAAAACAGCATGGGATTTCCCCACAGGGGAACCCTGAACCAAAATTTAAAAAAAAAATGGTCTGGTATGGATTTTAAGGGCAACCCCCGCGCCAAAATTAAAAAAAAAAATTTAAGCCTTTAAAACTAGCACTTTTGATTTCTCTCATAGACTTTTAAAGGGTGTTCTGCGGCTTTCGAATTTGCCGTGAACACCCCAAATTGTTCGCTGTTCGGCGAACAGCCGATGTTCGAGTCGAACATGAGTTCGACTCGAACTCGAAGCTCATCCCTATTTAGCACCAAACCTGTGAGGAATAAATTGTCTCTGGCGCCCTCTCTAACTGGCGTTCAGAGGAGTGAGCGTCCACCAGGATACACGAATTGATAAAATCCTCCAGGGCCACTGGGACATTACAGTAAATTTGTCCTTTATGCGTTCCGCAAGCTCTCTGCGGAAGGCAGCCTTAAGGGCGCAATTATCCCAGGTAGTCTCTGCCGCAAGCGTGCGGAATTCAATGGCATAAGATGCTACCGTGCGTAATTAGACATGTGCACACTGAAATATTTAGTTTCGGAATTTCGTTTTCGTCTGAAAAATAAATTTATTTAGTTATTCCCGAAATTCGTTTTTATTTATTTCGTTTTTCGTTAAAAATTTCATTCGTCCGAAAATTCAAATTAAGGTCGAATCTATCAGTGAAGGCTTATGGTGTCTGTCGAATGTTCAAAGAAGGTTCGACGGAGCAGCTAAACTGTATGACGCCGTATAGTTTACCTGCTCCGTCGAATCTTCTTAGAACTTTCAACAGACACCATAAGCCAAAGTACGTGTGTACTTAGTTCTAGCTATTTTACTGCTCCTCCTCTT
This sequence comes from Lithobates clamitans, assembly GCA_037952925.1. Lineage (NCBI taxonomy): Eukaryota > Metazoa > Chordata > Amphibia > Anura > Ranidae > Lithobates > Lithobates clamitans. Next base: position 400,928 of record JBBGZY010001063.1, read on the forward strand.
TGGTTACAATCAGCCAATAACATTCATCATCATCATTATTTTTATTTATCTTTTCTCCCCTACGTCGAATCTTTTCTCCCCTACGTCGAATCTTTCCTCCCCTACGTCGAATCTTTTCTCTCTACGTCGAATCTTTTCTCTCTATTTAGAATAATCTTGGACTAATAGAGCTAAGGTTAGGCACATTTGACCACAGGTTTGATGGACACAGATTGTTATTGTCATCATCATGTCAAATCTCCTATTTATATCGAAGTGTTGTAGCAACGAAAACGAAAATAAAGCATTGGTTTATGTCGGATCTTTCGTTTTTCGGACTCTGCACTTTCATTATCGTTTGTTAAAACGATAACGAAAATACCTGAAATTCGGACGAAAATGCATTCGGACAAAAACGGATGCACATGTCTACATGCGTTTACCCTTGACTCGGTTGAAGATACTCTGCCAGGAATGTCAAATACTTTCTCAAAGGTTTTCATGAACGTGGAGTAGTCAGTAAGTATAGGAGAATCTTTCTCAAGAAGAGGTGACACCAAGGACAAAGCTCTGCCCTTTACTAACAAAATAGTGACTCAGAGCAGGAACAAAATGTTTCAAAATGATACATTTCCAGTCACTTCTTTTTGTAAAAAAAAAACAGTATAGGCTCTGCCCAAAATTCATACTAGACCCTTATCCATATTCAAGAAAAAAGGGAAGAGGGGGCGGGTATGAGCATGTGCTCCCCCCCTTAAATCTTATTAGATCACATGACCTCCATATTATGATGGCATCTTTCTAGGGGACTCCAAGGCAACTTGTCCCCATGGTAATGGGGATAAGAGCTCCATCCCACATCCTACCCCTTGTTACTAAATCACAAAAAACTACAAAGCATTAAACACACACGCACACAAACACACTGTGACAAATTCCTTTATTACAAAAATAAATGCTAATCATGCCATCCAGCGATAAAGATCCAACATCAGTTACAATGGCTCCATTACCCTGCACAATGATGATCCTCTCCCACAAAGTGGGACCCAGACATAAGCAAACAACAACAAAAAAACAGCGCAGAGTAGCCCCAAAATCCCTACTGGGCTCTTATCGGGGCATGAAAAGGAAATGAAGTAAGTAAGCACTCTCCCCTCCATTAAACATACTAGGCTTCATGCCCTGAACATGGGAACAGTACCTCGTGGGGGGGTCCCCATGTTTATAGGGACAAGGGCTTCATCCCCAACTCCGTGGCCAAATGAGTGTAGGGGCTCTATGGGGGGGGGGGTATTATTGGAGTCTGGATGCCACCTTTGGAAAAAGAGGGCCCAGATATCTGGCCCCTTCTATGTTAATGAGTAAGGAATACTTGTTACTCATTCAGAAAAAAAAACTACAAATTAAATAAAGACACACATACACACAGTTGAAAAAGTATTTTATTTAAAAAAATGGCAACAATGTACAGTAAATCTAATTTTAATCACGTTATCCTGTGATGTGGATCTATCATCAATCATAATGAATGATGCCATCCCATATAGCAAGTAATTGTGCTGCAAGTTTGAAAATGACTTGCTAAGCTCTTGCCAGACTTGCCAAGCTTCACAAGTTTATATATTACGCTATCTTAAACTGTAAATAATACATATATGGTTATAACTGAATAAAGTGACAATAGTGCCATAAAGTGCTATTCATGTGAATCAAACAGACATAATCAAATCACAACTTCCATACACTGATGATAATCATAAATAATTGGATAAAATGACAGTAGTGCAATAAAGTGCTATTCAAGTGAATCAAACTGACATGATTAAATCTTAACTTCCATACAATGATGATACCATAACATAGATATAAAAAGTGACAAATAGTGGAATAAAGTGCTATAGTGAGTGAATGTGATGAACTGGCAGTAAATCTCAAGTCAGTCCAACATAATTAAACCATAAAGTCCATAACAAATTATATAGTTGATTCTTATTGTGGTGATCCAAACGTGTTTATGTGTTCACGCACTGGTTCCCCCCCCCCAGATAATTAACGATCACCTCAGAGAGTGTGACCTCACATTTAAGTTCAGTCAAAACACACATTTGAACCACATCTGGGTTCTGTGAATGCTGCGGGATACTGGGCTGCCCAATATCGTTGTCTCCATATACATGTAGGGTAACAAAAGAGGCTGTATAGTGTGATACCATTTTAGTATAAATATTTATTAAACACAATTCCCAGTCCGAGTTACTCACATGGAACAGGCACTTCAGTGCACCACTCTATAGAAGGCAAAAACGCTGGAATCATGTGAGATCATATGTCTCTCCACCTTGAGCCAGACCAGCTGTCTCCAGCAAGTAATGTCGCCTCCCCAACGTGTGTTGATATAGGGATGTGACGTATTTTCCTTGTGGTTGAACTGTTGGTAAGTCTGTTAAATAATCTGTCAGCGGCCATTTTCTTGTAGCCTGAGGACACTCTATCATCCATAGTCTCAATCTGATCTAATAGCTACGTGAATCTCCACAGCCATGATATGCATATTATCCCCCGACTAACTACAGGGATCTAATATATACTGTATTATGCCATAGCCCTATAGTATACAAATTAACCAGCATGAACCCACATATATGCAGCAATGGTGTAACTAACGATCTCAGGATGATGATGTGGAGCGGACATACTACCACATCCCATGGTATTCAATCAAACATGATACACATGATACCGAATTAATACATAACACAAAAAGATATATAATTGATAAATTAAAAACAAAATATAAATACAACAATATAAAAAATGTATATACAGTTGTGCTCATAAGTTTACATACCCTGCCAGAAGTTATGATTTATTGGCCATTTTTCATTCATGGTTAGTGTTTGGCTGAAGCCATTTATTATCAATCAACTGCGTTTACTCTTTTTAAATCATAATGGCAACACAAACTACACAAATGACCCCAGTTCTTAATACCGTGTATTGCCCCCTTTAACATCAATGCCAGGTTGAAGTCTTTTGTGGTATTTGTGAATGAGGCTCTTTATCTTCTCAGATGGTAAAGCTGCTCATTCCTCTTGGCAAAAAGCCTCCAGTTCCTGTAAATTCTTGGGCTGTCTTGCATTAACTGCACGTTTGAGATCTCCCCAGAGTAGCTCAATGATATTGAGGTCAGGAGACTGAGATGGCCACTCCAGAACCTTCACTTTTTTCTGCTGTAGCCAATGACAGGTCGACTTGGCCTTGTGTTTTGGATCATTGTAATTTTGGAATGTCCAAGTACGTCCCTTGCGCAGATTCCTGGCTGTTGAATGCAAATTTTCCTCCAGTATTTTTTGAAAACATACTGCATTCATCTTGCCATCAATTTTTACCAAATTTCCTGTGCCTTTGTAGCTCACACATCCCCAAAACATCAGTTATCCACCTCCATGTTTCACAGTAGGAATGGTGGACCTTTCATCATAGGCCTTGTTGTCACCTCTCCAAATGTAGTGTTTATGGTTGTGGCCAAAAAGCTCAATTTTGGTCTCATCACTCCAAATGACTTTATGCCAGAAGGTTTGAAGCTTGTCTCTGTGCTGTTTGGCGTATTATAAGCGGGATACTTTGTGTCATTTGAGTAGTAATGGCTTTCTTCTGGCAACTCGACCATGCAGCCCATCTTTCTTCAAGTGCCTCCTTATTGTGCATCTTGAAACAGCCACACCACATGTTTTCAGAGAGTCCTGTATTTAACCTGAAGTTATTTGTGGGTTTTTCTGTGCATCCTGAACAATTTTCCTGGCAGTTGTGGCTAAAATTTCAGTTGGTCTACATGACCGTGGTTTGGTTTCAACAGAACCCCTCATTTTCCACTTCTTGATTAGAGTTTGAACACTGCTGATTGGCATTCTCAATTTATTGGATATCTTTTTATATCTCTTTCCTGTTTTATGCAGTTCAACTACCTTTTCCCGCAGATCCATTGACCATTATTTTGCTTTTCACATGACTCAGAATCCAGAAACATCAGTGCAGCAATGGATTAAAGATGCAGGGGTCTGTCAGGAGTCCAGAAACTCATTGACCTTTTATACACACACACTAATTACAAGCAAACAGATCACAGGTGAGGATGGTTACCTTTAATAGCCATTCAAACCCCTTTGTGCCAACCTGTGTGCATGTTATCAGGCCAAAATCACCAGGGTATGTAAACTTTTGATCAGGGTCATTTGGGTAGTTTCTGTTGCCATTATGATTTAAAAAGAGTAAACACAGTTGATTGATAAAAAATGGCGTCAGCCAAACACTAACAATGAGTAAAAGAAAAGTTTTAGTGTTATCACTCATATTCTCTGAAAAATGGCCAAGAAATCATAAATTCTGCCAGGGTATGTAAACTTATTAGCACAACTGTATAAAAACATAAAAAAAAATATAATAATATATAATAATATAATAATATAATATAAAAAAGGGGGGTATAAAATACATTTTAATTATTACACGGAAACAACTTCATAGGGATCCCAATATTATCTCCAGCTGTCCCCCAAATAACTACCCCACCTCACACATAACAAGGAAATTGACTTAGGGATACCATCTTTACACTGATATTATGGCGAAACAATTAAAATAAAACAGAATCAAAATTAAAAAGGCCATATGCTTTCCTTAACCTAGGAACACCATATGTACATTGGCCAAATGGGAAAACAGGGAAGCCATATGCATTCCTTAACAAGGGAAAACACTATTCCATATCTCAATGTAAATTGGTTTTGAGTAAGACCACCCATGATTAGATTATAACTGCAAAATGGCTCAGACACACTTCAATCCAAAGAGGGGACCACCCCTGTATATCTATTATCCTATAGTCCACAACCCAATGCAGGGTGGTCAGTACTCCCCGGATATCTAATTGTTAACCACAGGACACTAAACTTGCAAAACCCCTTTATAAATCAAAATTAATTAATTGTTAGTCAAGAAACATTTTAAGTCAAATTCTTTGTTCAGCCCTCCTGGCGCCAAAGAACTCAATTGGTGTATCCACCATGATTCCCACTTACCGATCTTCCCTTTATAAATTGAGCCCCTCCAGTAACACTTCGGGGCCTCAATACCCCAAAATTGCATCCCTTCCTGGTTTTTGTTGTGTTTATCCCTGAAGTGGAAGTATAAAGTGTGGCGCTAGAAAGTTATAAGATATGGGACTATCAAAGAGAGGTATCACTCATCAATAATGATATATATATAGACAAAGTGTGTTTCCAAGAATGCCTATATAAAGAAAATAAATATAGTAAAATAATATTGATGAAGGTACCCAACATCATTGTCATATGATGTGAGTGCACACACTAAAAGACTATAAAGTGTCCCAATGCTAAGGTGTTTGACAAAAAACACTATGAGTTCAATGGTCAAAGAACTCTAAAGAAAAAAACGAAAAGTAGTGATAAAAAATGAATATAAAACATCAGTGTAATGTGATGTGAGTATACACACTATGAGATGTCACAAATGGTAATAAAATGTGGCAGAAAACATTGTAAATGCAATAGTTTGAACAATTGAACAATATAGCATGTAAAGAGATCCAAAGAGGGATCTTATGAGGTATATGAATCCAAGGAATTGCAAATAATTTCAGCAAATATTAAACAGTCTCTAGGGAAGATATGTTCGGTGGTAAAGGTGCACCCAAGAGTGCCATCACCATCGAAGGGACACAGGGAGACAGGAAATGTCCTTACCGGAAGCGGTGGACCCAACTCACCGTACGGTGGTGGATCAGTCAGGCATGTTCAGAACATCCAAAACCAAATTCTCAAAGAAACTGCACGGCAACCGCTTCGGTGGGTGGGTGACCATCACGAACTCCAGGTGTAAGGATGGGTTGAGGATAGCAGCATCCACCACGATAAATGTCAACTAGCTTCCAGGTTCAGACAAAGGATATTACACACATGGAAGGGAAAACAAGAGTCTCCACATAGTATGAATTTGTGCAGGATTTATTGGTAGCAAGGTAAAAAGAATACAATTCGGATATCCAAAAAAAATCTATGTTCAAATAAGAGCAATCATACAGGTAGATAAAACAGAGCGCAGTCAAGAGTGGCCAGGGCCGGCGTATTAACCCTACACCTTTCGTCTAAACAGACTTCAACTGTTTCTATGTTTCTATGACTTCAACATTCCCTTTCCATATCAGCAGTAGGTCATCAAAAAAACATCTATACAACACAACCCTCGGGTCCTTATTGTACAAATTTGTTGCATAATTGCAGCAAGTCTGCATTGCATGACTCCAGATCAACTTTCTTTGCAAACATTCTGCAAGTCTGTTGCAAGTTCTGGTTCAGTTATGTTGTGTAAAAGTTATCGCACCACAGGGGTCACTGTGGCTGAATTTTCATCATTGCTTCCTGCTGTGTGTAAGGCTTTTCTTTAATTGGTACTGGGACATGGTGTGCAGAGAGGTGAGAGAGGTGAGTGGTATCCATGAGATCTGATATGGAGTTCAGAGAGGTAGAAATCAAGGAGTGACTTATGCTGGCCATACAATATATGAAAAATCGTCCAAACACATTTTCGAAAAACGAACGCTCGACCGTGCCATCATGTAATGACCGATAAATCGTTCAGTGGACATAAATAAATAATTTTTTGTTTGTTTTTTTACATATACCTAGTGCAGACAGTTGGGACGGGAAACACATTAACATTGCAATTTATTGTACGTTCAGCAGAAATTTTCCAAACTTGCCGTTCTTTTTTTCCCACAAAAACATCACAAACTATTATTGATTTGCCACCATTAACTTGCCAAAAAATGAACGAAGTGCCTATATGAACGATTTTTTGGCCGATTTTTCGTATAGTGTATGGCCAGCATAAGCCTAGTATCCCATCGGTGGAGCACAATTTGGAATGTTTTATTTTTCCTTGTTTATATGCTAGCAGCTCACCTTAAACAAAAAACCACAACAGGTCTAGTGGTGCGTTTAGGAGAGGAGAGTGGAGTGGAATGTGATTTTCCATAAAGGATGCATATATTAAAGCCTTGTCAGCCCAGCTGTGGATTTCAATGCAAGCAAGGAGAGGAGAGTGTAACCTGAGCTGCCATTAAGGTTTTGTATACCAAAGTGCCACTAGACCTGTTGTGGTATTTGTTTAACCACTTCAGCCCCGGAGGGATTTACCCCCTTCCTGACCGGCGCACTTTTTGCGATTCGGCACTGCATCGCTTTAACTAACAATTGCGCATCTTGATGAAAGCAAGAATTGGCCTTTCTGTAAAAAAATTCAATGATATGCACCTGTCAAACAGGTGCAAAAAAATTACTCTTTGGGTGTGGGGGGTGCCTTCCCACCGTAACCCTATAGAGGTACTCTTGATGAAAGCAAGAATTGGCCTTGCTGTAAAAAATTGCAATGATATGCACCTGGTAAACAGGTGCAGAAAATTGGTCTTTGGGTGTTAATTGCGCCCATGAAACCTATACCAAAAACATTCTTCCAGATGAAATGATTGAACACCCTCAAAGCTAGGCAGCCTCGAAGTCCTGCAGAGATTCCACATCCCAAAAAGACTTAATCAGTGATATCAGTATCAGGAGCTTCATAGCTGGTAATCCAGGACTGATTATTTTTTATAAAAGTCAAATGGTCCACGGAGTCTGTGGACAGATGCGTTCTATGATCAGTAACAAAACCTCCTGCAGCACTGAATGCCCATTCTGAAAACACACTGGATGCAGACCAGCCCAACAAGTCAATAACATACTGGGCAAGTAATGGCCCGTGGTCTATTCTCATGACCCAGTAAGTCAGTGGATTGTCAGCTGGAAAGCTCTCCATCTCTGTTTTGGCCCTGGATAAAGTGGGCCTTAAGAGGAAAAGAAGTCCTCCTCTTCCTCCTGCTGCTCTGCCTCCAGTGCCCTGTCCATAATGCCATGCAGAGTCTGCTCCAGCAGGAACACAACAGGGATTGTGTCACTGATGCATGCACTGTCACTGCTCACCATCCTTGTGGCCTCCTCAAATGGTGACAATACAGTGCATGCATCCTTAATGATCAGCCATTGGCGTGGGGAAAAAAGCTGAGGCGGCCTGAGCCTGACTGGCACAGATACTCATTGACGGCCCTCTGCTGCATTTATAGCCTCTGCAGCATTCCCAAAGTTGAGTTACACCTGGTGGACATATCACAAATCATGCGGTTTACGGGCAGGTGGAATTTCAGCTGAATTTCAGCCAACCAAGCACTGGCTGTGTATGACCACCTGAAATGGCTACAGACTCTTCTGGCCTGTTTTAGTACATCTTGCAACCCTGGGTACATACTTAGGAAACACTGCACCAACAAATTTAGGACATGTACCAAACTTTCCCTGTCTAAGGGCGGACAGAAGGTTTGAGCCATTATCGGACATCACCATTCCTGGTTCCAGCTGGCGTGGTGTGAACCACCTTTGGGCCTGTCCCTGCAGAGCTGCAAGAATCTCTGCTCCGTTGTGGTTCCTGCCCCCTAAACACTCCAGCTGAGGCACTGCATGGCACCTTTTAGCCTGGCTCTGGGAATAGCCCATTGAACGCTTAGGGGGTACCTGATGTTCATAGGACAATTCTGCAGAGGAGGGCATGGAGGTGGCGGAGGAGGAGGAGTAGGGGGTAGAGCTCACAGGTCTGGCATCATCACCACCAACTGTATGGAGAAGTGGGGGCACAACTAGCTGCAGCACTGAGCCCTGTCCTTCATCCTTTTGAGTTGCAAGCAACGTTACCCAGTGTGCTGTGAAGAAAATATATTGTCCCTGCCCATGCTTGCTGGACCGCGTGTCAGCAGTAAGGTGGATTTTATGGCTGACTGCCTTCCCCATTGATGCCAGAATATTCCCTTCCACGTGATGATAGACAGATGGAAAGGCCTTACGTGAAAAGTAGTAGCAACTGGGAACCTGCCATTGTGTTACACCACATTGTGCGAATTCGTGGAAGGGTGCAGAATCCACCAGGCTGAAAGGCAGAAGTTGGAGAACCAAAAGCTTTGACAAGCTTGCATTCAGATGCTGGGCATGTGGGTGGCAGGGACTGTATTTTTTTTCTGCTGCAGCAGATGGGACAGAGAAATTTCCCTGTTACAGTCTACAGCTGGTGGTGTGCTGCTGGCAGATGTGCTGCTAGGACCTAGGACACCCTGTGCTATACCATCATCTCTGTCAGTGGAGGCTGCTGAAAAATAATGACTCTGTATCACAGGGGCAGACTGAAGTGGGTAAGGAGGAGGAGGAGGGACAGATTTGTGCCCCTTTAATGTGGCTTTTAGGTACTCTTGCCTGAGTGGTTGGATGTTAAATGCCTTGTTAGGCATGTGGTACCCAAATGGTTGGTGTTTTTGCCACGTTTGATGTGCCTGAGACACAGTTTGCAGATAGCAACAGTGCAATCTGCTGCAGATGTGCTGAAAAAGGCCCAGACAGTTGAACTTTGGGGAGTGGGGCGGGAGATAACAGCAGCAGAATGTGATGGAATAGGGTGGCTTCTCTCTACTCTTTCTTGATGTCGGCCTCCTTGGGGTTGTGCCGCCTTACCTTCAGTTTCCTCCTATGCTCTCTCTGGCACCCAAGTAGCATCAAGGACCTCATCATCATCATTATCATCATCATCATCTCCATCTCCTCCATCTTCATCATTAGCAATACGCAGCGGCTTGGGGAACATGAATGACAACTTTTCTACTAGTGTTCCTCCCTCTCTCTAGGCCCATGTTCCTGTCATCCTCAACCTCAGAACCAATATCTGAATCTAGTAATGGCTGGGCATCATCAAGGAGCAAGTGGCTGATGCTGTGGTCAATTAACTCAGCTGACTCCTCAGTGGCTGATGTTGGGGCTATGGCAGGAATAGATGTGGACAAGGAGGCAGGTTTATCCACTCTGGCAACTGCAGGGGACTGCACACTTGTCTCTACTTGCATGACAGAGGGTGAGGAGGATGAGGAAGGTTTAGTAAGCCAGTCCACCACCTCCTCTGCATGTTGTGGCTGGATAGCATGGGCAAACTCACTAAACAGATGAAATGATGCCCTGCCTGAGGACTGACCACCATGTCCACCTTTGCCTGTGGACACATTTGTTGCTGGCCCACTTACAGTGCCAAGGGAACATCTGCCTCTCCTTGTTGTCCTCCCAAACATTATTGGGAGGTGTAAGGATGTTAGAGTGCTGCTTTAAGATATATTATATAGAATAAATGTATTTTGCTTTCTCATGCAGAACATTAGAAATGTAGGCTGCGTGCAAAAATTAGATGCAAGGATGTGAGTTACGTGCTGATAGAGGATGTATGTGTGGTCAGTTTAACATTTGATGCTAGACAATAGATAACAAGTTAGTTAAAGATTGCGTATCTGTATTACTGGCAGGCTGCCTAACATACGTGGTTTTATATGTATATTTAGATATGGCCTGAGAGTTGTCTCCAGGCACGATATGTTATCTATGACACTTAAGTTGTATAGTATATAATGTTTTTGCTTCAATCTCATTGGCTGATACAAGGGGGAGGTTTTCTCTTGCTCTAAGTGTATAAGAAATATACAAATCCAATAAACCATTGTAAACTTGATTCACCATCCCTGTGTGTATCGAGTCTTGATTACCCGATCAATCAGAGAGTTCTATCCATACACCCATAAGTCCAGCCCGGGCAATAGAGCAGGCGGCCAGATAAAGGAAATAACCTTACAGATGGTACCATAAGTGGTGTCTTTCGAATGTCAGGTAGGTGGAACTTTGTAAATTTATTTTGCGAAGCCTTTTCACTTATCCTGCCACGATTGACCCCTATTTGTTTAAAAGGTTTTATAATTTCGAGGATTGCTAGGATGGCTTTCCTGGGGTTAAAGGTTGAACAAGTTTATATATATATATAAAATCGGGTGTATAAATGTCTCAAAGGTGTCCCAATTGTGTTACTGGTTTATTATTCTTATAATGGCCCTCGCACATATATTGTAGCAACTGTTCCAGGAGATTATCAGCTAAAACTAGGAAAAGGACCCTTATTCAGAGAGGGTATTCCAAGGGTCCAAACCTTGAGATTTAATATTCATAATAACTTTGTGTTTCAAGAAGGTCTAACTGTAAAAGGAGTGATAAGTGTAGTTACCAGACAGGGAGACTCTTACCGCGTCTGTCCCAGGTCTTTGTTACATTGTGACATTAAGGATATTTTTAAATAATTATGGGAAAGAAGACGGGTAAGGAGGCTCCCAAAGGTGAGCGGGACCAGCCTTACCCATATGATTTTGTAAAGGGTACTTGTGGGACCAATTATGTCGACCCATTCTGGAAAAATGTACAAACTCGTGCAGATCAGTTGCATTAACTTACAGTCCTCCACCATATGCCATGATGACGAGTAAAGGAATTTATCCCTCTTTAGATGATGCCACGCTGGCTGCAACCTTACACAAAGGTGAAGAGAAAGAAAGATATGATAGAGAATGGGAAGAAAAGGTAAGAAGAGTGGATATAGAAAGAAGGGAAAGAGAGAAGGAAGAAAGGGAATAAAAAAGGGAAAAAGAAAGGTTATAAATGGGAAAAGACAAAAAACGCAGAAAGTAACAGAGATGTTACAAGAGATAGAATGAGAGGGACAAATGGTCCTCCATTCTGAAAAAGGCAAGGGACAAGAAGATGGGGAAGACAGGGATAGGCAGGACTCCAATCAAGGAACCTCAAAGATTTTACCTTTAATAACCATAGGGAACACCCAAGTTCAAATACCCCTCCCTGTCGGTATGATTAAAGGATATAAGAGATACCTGCCCTAAACCTAGAAAGGACCCTCGAGCTGCAGCAGCTTTCCTGAAGAGATATTGCGTAGAAGCCAGGATGAGTTCAGAAGATCTCCAAATTATTATTCAAGCGGTAGACCCTGAAACCAGGACCGAATTTGATGTAGCCACGGTTTTCAGAGATGCTAAGCCGTACAAAAAGACTGAAGGTTGGGATAATTTTTGGGGCCAATTAGGAATAGCCTGGCAGAAAATAGAATCCCCCACTGCAAGTGAGTACATTACAGGACAAACCCCTTGCAACTATGTGTTTTGCTGTCCTAACTGACTGCCCCCTTCCTTTGATGGGAAGAGACTTGATGTCTGTTTTGAGAATCAGTATAAAGTTTGACCAAGAAGGTGGATTGACAGCAAAATCTCCACTATGTGACTTGACCAATCCAAAATACCAAGACTTTAGGAGACACTACATGCTCTTACCTGGCCCTCTAGAAAACCACCCAATTTGGGCAAAGGACAAAACCTCTGTGGGTCGCCTCAACTGCACACCCTATTCCCCCTCTTTCAAACCAAACACAGTACCACACTTTTAGAAACAATATCCCCTTGCAGAAGAAAAAATACAGGACATTACACCCTTGATTGAAGAGTACAAGAAGGAAGGAATACTAAAGAAATAACTTAGTCTATGGAACACTCCCATTAATCCGGTGTGCAAAGCCAATGGTCAGTGGAGACTAGCAAGATTTGAGAGGAATCAATAGAGTGATTATTCCACTCCCACTTTTAGTGGCAGACATTACTTCAATTTTTGGTTCTATCCCCTCTGATTCCTGTGTTTATACGATCATAGACCTTTCTAATGCTTTTTTTAATGTGTCCGTTGGAGAGGACGCACAAGGGATTTTTACTTTTGTATGGGGACCGAGCCAATTGACCTGGACTCGGCTTGCACAAGGATTTGTAGATAGCCCTGCAGCCTTCTCTATGGTATTGAAAAGATCCCTTGATGATTGGACACCCCCTCAGGGTTCCATACTGCTCCAATATGTGGATGACCAACTGCTATGTAGTGAGAGCCAGGGACAGTGTGAGTCAGACTCTGAGCACCTTTTACATCATCTCACCTCGAAAGGTCATTTGGCATCTCGGAAGAAGATCCAGTGGTGCAGTTTGCAGGTTGAGTATTTGGGGTGTATTATTAAACAGGGTGAGCACCTGGTATCCCCGGCTTGAGTCAAAGCGCTTACTTGCCTCAGTCCGCCGAAGGAGAAAGCCGCGCTTCTCTCTTTCCTTGGCTCGATTGTCTACTGCAGACAATAGATACCTGATTGTTCACATTGGGACTCAATCCTTAGAGCAGCTACATTGTTGGGCTCCCTTAAATTTGTTGATTGGACTGCTGCATGCATTCACAACCCTCACTTCGTCCCTTTCAAAAGCACCCGCATTAGGTCTTCCTGACCATAATAAATAGTTTTTTTCTCTATTGTGTAGTGTCGGGTCCTGCCTTTGCAGGAATCCTAACCCAACATCATGGTGGGGTTTTGAGGCCAGTTGCAAATCTATCAAAGAAATTGCCCGTACAGGTCCAAGGCATGCCCTCTTGCCTTCAAGCTCTTGCGGCTTGTGCAATGGCTGTAAAAGAGGCATCTAAAATCACCCTGGGAGGACCCACAACACTATACACAACACACTTGGTGGTTCATCTTATGCAGAACATGAGTACACAGCACATGATAGCACAGCGTACAAGTGGTTATGAGGTTATTCTTTTCAACACACAACATCTTGAAATCAAATCATGTTCAGAAACAACACCACAAGTTAGGTTTCTACACTCTCTTTTAGATCTTTCTGAGGATGACCCAACTCCTTAGCATGACTGTAACCAGCAACTTCTAGAATCTACTTCACCCCGACAGGACTTAAAGGACACCCCCAACCCTGAATACCTACATGTATTTGTAGACGATAGCTGCACTCGCCCTGATGATCACACATACAAGACTGCATATTCAGTGGTTATGCTTCCAGACATTATAGTAGAATGAAAATCAGATGTTAGAAATTCAATGGAAATTACACATCCCTTACCACCCCCAGAGTGCAGGAGTAGTTGAAAGGATGAACAGAAATATTAAAGATAAACTTAAGAAAGCAACAGGTGGGACTTTTGAAGAATTGGGTAGCATTCCTCCCCGCAGTGCTTTTCCAAATCCATACCACATCCCATTCCAGAAGTGACCTATCACCCTATGAAATATTGATGGGCAGGCCAGCCCAGAAAAGTCAGATAGAAGTAGGAGAGGAACCTAACTTATATTCTTTACAGGAAGAGTACGTGAAACACTTGGTAAGTAGTCTTGCTGAGAATTATGACAAGGTAGCTGTCACCTTTCCTCCTCTTTGCACAGAGCCAACGCACCCTTTTATAGCAGGAGACAGGGTGTTGGTCAAGCAGCTAGCAGCAAGGAAACACACAGGTCCAATATTCCAGGGACCTTTTGAAGTATTGAAAGTCTCAAGAACAGCCGTCTTGACGGACCAAGGTCCACAATGGATCCATGCATCAAGTATAAAGAAAGCACCTTGACTACAGGAGAAGAGACTCTCCTACTAATTGATGGATGGAACTTTGACCCTTCCAATAGCCCTGTAGATTGTAATTCCCCACCTATTCTCAAGACTGATGAAGTAACTTGCCATATCCTCTTTCCCCCTAGCCACCCCCCTGGAAGGAAGAAAAACAAAACCCTTGCAATATGTTTGTTATCATTAGTTGTGACTAATGGCTGACTCCTGGGACCCCCTACAGGGAGTGGGAGGATGGTTTGGATCAATATGGAGTAACATATCAGGTTTCTTTAGGAAGGCAGGAATGGTAATTCTTATGATAGTGGTTCTTGCATTGATCATCTACATAGCAATCAAGCTAATATTTTGTTAATTTTTGCTAATATTTTAATGAAAATGAAAAACCCCTCTGAAGACCCCCAACCGGTAATGGCTATGTTTTACACAAAACATAGTTGGTATAATGAATAATATTGGTGATCAATACAGACTTATCATCTGATATGATCAAAGGAGGGATTGTAAGGAAGTTAGAGTGCTGCTGTAAGATATATTATATATAATAAATGTATTTTGCTGGCTCATGCAGAACATTAGAAATGTAGGCTGCGTGCAAAAATTAGATGCAAGGATGTGAGTTATGTGCTGATATAGATGTACGTGTGGTCAGTTTGAAATTTGATGCTAGACAATAGAGAACAAGTTAGTTAAAGATTGTGTATCTGTATTACTGCCAGGCTGCCTAACATACATGGTTTTATATGTATATTTAGATATGGCCTGAGAGTTGTCTCCAGGCAAGATATGTTATCTATGACACTTAAGTTGTATAGTATATAATGTTTTTGCTTCAATCTCATTGGCTGATACGAGGGGGAGGTTTTCTCTCGCTGTAAGTGTATAAGAAATATGCAAATCCAATAGACCATTGTAATCTTGGTTCACCATCCCGGTGGTTAGGAGTCTTGATTACCCAATCGATCAGAGAGTTCTAGCCATACAACCATGAGTCCAGCCCGGGCAATAGAGCAGGCAGCCAGATAAAGGAAACGACCTTACAGGAGGCAGGGGGCGGTGCTTATAAGCAAATGTAAAGAAGAAGTTGAAATATGTATGTAGATGTACTTTAATCAATGTAAAGAGGTGTTTTAGCGCACTTTAATTTGAGTACTAGCACTACACAGACACACTCCACGGATACACTATAATATACTGTAATATAATGCGCTAAACATCTCACTATGGTTAAAAAAAGTAGCGGATATATACGCCATGGAAAAAGGCATTGCGATTACACAGGGTAAGGTGGAGAAATTTAATAAAAAATGGAATTCATGGTCTCTTCTGGTCTGCACCAGGGAGTACGGATATGCGCTCGGAGAGCAGGATGGGCCATTATGAGGGGGGGGGAGAGCGAGAGAACCTAAATAATGCCATAGGGAAATTTTTGTATTTGGTTGTTTTTTTTTGTTTTTGTTTTTGTTTTTTTTTGTTTTTCTGTCTTGTTTGATAAGTCATATGTGTCTACTAAAAACTGAATCACAATGTGCTAAGTTACACTCTGCAAATTGGAAGCAGCAATAACGGTATTTGTTTTATATGCATATGTATATATGAAAATGTATTTTTTTTTCTTTTTCTGTGTTTGAAAAAATAAAATATAGAATGAAAAAAAAAAAAAATAATGCGCTAAACATACAGTGATGCACAGAACTATATGGTGTTAAACTGGCAGTAACGCACACAAAACAATATGGCGTTAAACTGGCAGTAACGCACACAGAACTATAATGCATTAAACTGGCAGTGAGGCACACAGAACTATATGGCATTAAACTGGCAGTAACATACACAGAACTATATGGCGTTAAACTGGCAGTAACGCACACAGAACTATAATGCATTAAACTGGCAGTAACATACACAGAATGATATGGCGTTAAACTGGCACCATAGCATGCAAAACTATATGGCGTTAAACTGGCAGTAATGCACACAGAACTATATGGCGTTAAACTGGCAGTAACGCACACAAAACGATATGGCGTTATACTGGCAGTAACGCACGCAAAACTATATGGCATTAAACTTCCAGTAACGCACACAGAACTATATGGCGTTAAACTGGCAGTAACGTACGCAAAACTATATGGCGTTAAACTGGCAGTGATACGCACAGAACTATACGGTGTTAAACTGGCAGTAACGCACACAGAACTATATGGCGTTAAGCTGGCAGTAACACACGCAAAACTATATGGTATTAAACTGGCAGTAACGCACACAAAATGATATGGCATTAAACTGGCAGTAACGTACGCAAAACTATATGGAGTTAAACTGGCAGTAACGCATACAAAATGATATGGCGTTATACTGGCAGTAACGTACGCAAAACTATATGGCATTAAACTGCCAGTAACGCACACAGAACTATATAGCATTAAACTGGCAGTAACGCACACAAAACAATATGGCGTTAAACTGGCAGCAACGCACACAGAAGTAAATGGCATTAAACTGGCAGTGAGGCACACAGAACTATATGGCATTAAACTGGCAGTAACATACACAGAACTATATGGCGTTAAACTGGCAGTAACGCACACAGAACTATAATGCATTAAACTGGCAGTAACACACACAGAATGATATGGCGTTAAACTGGCAGCAATACACGCAAAACTATATGGCGTTAAACTGGCAGTAATGTACACAAAACGATATGGCGTTATACTGGCAGTAACGCACGCAAAACTATATGGCATTAAACTGCCAGTAACGCACACAGAACTATATGGCGTTAAACTGGCAGTAACGTACGCAAAACTATATGGCGTTAAACTGGCGGTGATACGCACAGAACTATATGGAGTTAAACTGGCAGTAATGCACACAGAACTATATGGCATTAAGCTGGCAGGAACACACGCAAAACTATATGGTGTTAAACTGGCAGTAACACACACAAAATGATATGGCATTAAACTGGCAGTAACGTACGCAAAACTATATGGAGTTAAACTGGCAGTAACGCACACAAAATGATATGGTGTTATACTGGCAGTAACGCACGCAAAACTATATGGCATTGAACTGCCAGTAACGCACACAGAACTATATAGCATTAAACTGGCAGTAACGTATGCAAAACTATATGGCGTTAAACTGGCAGTGATACACACAGAACTATACGTTGTTAAACTGGCAGTAACGCACACAGAACTATATGGCGTTAAGCTGGCAGTAACACACGCAAAACTATATGGCGCTAAACTGGCAGTAACGCACACAAAATGCTATGAAATTAAACTGGCAGTAACATACGCAAAACTATATGGAGTTAAGGAGGAGGCAGGGGAAGGGGCTAGCTCAAATGTATAGAGAGGTGAATGAAAAATGAAAAAATTATACAAAATATAAAGGTATAATGAGCATGAGGGCTAGTATCATACTAGCACATAAAAAATATCATGTGAATACTGAAACAGAAAAAAAGAAAAATCTCAGTGCAAAAGGGCTAGTACCATACTAGCACATATGTGGTAACTCAGCAAATACTTATCAAAAGATAAAACTCAGTGCAAAAGGGCTAGTATCATACTAGCACATAAGTAGTAACTCAGTAAATAATTGATGGTGACTCCAAGTAAATAACTAAATGGTGAACAGTCCCACCGCCTTGTAATACAAAGTGCTCAAACAATCAGTCATCAGTTCCAAAAGGCAAAATGGAAAAATTATACAAAATATAAAAGTGTGATGAAATGTAATAAAGTGCAGTCTAATGAGCACTAAATCTGAATAAACTGAAGAAACAAAATAGTCTAAAGCGTATAAAAAGCTATGAAATGAGTGACAAATACAGTGTGGGTACAAAAAAAAAAATATAAATCAAACAAAGTCCATGTGCATGAGGGCTAGTATCATACTAGCACATAAAAATATTGTAAATACTGACACAAAAGAAAAGAAAAAATCTCAGTGCAAAGGGGCTAGTATCATACTAGCACATATGTGGTAACTCAGCAAATACTTATTAGTGACTTCAAGAAAAATAAATAAATGGTGAACAGTCCCACCACCTTGTAGTACAAAGTGCTCAAACAATGAGTCATCAGTTCCAAAAAGGCAAGTCCACAAGCCACAGGAAAGGGAAACAAAGTCTTCAGTGGGGACACCTCTGTGCTCGCAAGCAGCTCACCTTACTGCTGCAAGACAACAGCATTGAGGAAATGGGGAGGGTTTGAAGACACCCTTTTGAGGTATACGAACTCAGCGTTCGTTGGATTGACGCCCACACTCATTTTACAAAAGTGAGTGCATCCCCCTTCTGTGTCCTGTCCCTTTTTTCCACTTTGGCTGCCATGGAGTTATACTATATACTGTCTGCTTATGTTTTTTATATACCATCCTGCACACCCACCACCCGAATTGCCTGAACTACTGGATGGGACCCTTGCCTGCTGGTGACTTGTTACTGGATTACAAGCTGTTGTCTTGCAGCAGTAAGGTGAGCTGCTTGCGAGCACAGAGGTGTCCCCACTGAAGACTTTGTTTCCCTTTCCTGTGGCTTGTGGACTTGCCTTTTTGGAACTGATGACTCATTGTTTGAGCACTTTGTACTACAAGGTGGTGGGACTGTTCACCATTTATTTATTTTTCTTGAAGTCACTAATAAGTATTTGCTGAGTTACCACATATGTGCTAGTATGATACTAGCCCCTTTGCACTGAGATTTTTTCTTTTCTTTTGTGTCAGTATTTACAATATTTTTATGTGCTAGTATGATACTAGCCCTCATGCACATGGACTTTGTTTGATTTATATATTTTTTTTTGTACCTACACTGTATTTGTCACTCATTTCATAGCTTTTTATACGCTTTAGACTATTTTGTTTCTTCAGTTTATTCAGATTTAGTGCTCATTAGACTGCACTTTATTACATTTCATCACACTTTTATATTTTGTATAATTTTTCCATTTTGCCTTTTGGAACTGATGACTCATTGTTTGAGCACTTTGTATTACAAGGCGGTGGGACTGTTCACCATTTAGTTATTTACTTGGAGTCACCATCAATTATTTGCTGAGTTACTACTTATGTGCTAGTATGATACTAGCCCTTTTGCACTGAGTTTTATCTTTTGATAAGTATTTGCTGAGTTACCACATATGTGCTAGTATGGTACTAGCCCTTTTGCACTGAGATTTTTCTTTTCTTCTGTTTCAGTATTCACATGATATTTTTTATGTGCTAGTATGATACTAGCCCTCATGCTCATTATACCTTTATATTTTGTATATTTTTTTCATTTTTCATTCACCTCTCTATACATTTGAGCTAGCCCCTTCCCCTGCCTCCTCCTTCCTTCCCCACTTATCACAGCGCAATCACCACTTACTTTATTCACACCACTTTTGTCTGTTTGGATCAGCCATTTAGGTGTTGCAGCAGTGCCCCTTAGCATAGGTGTTTCTGACAGCGCAGGAGTTTCTTCATTATTTATCTATATGGAGTTAAACTGGCAGTAACGCACACAGAACAAAATGGAGTTAAAGTGGCAGTAACACACAAAAATATATGGCGTTAAACTGGCAGTAACGCACACAGAACTAAATGACGTTAAACTGGCAGCAACACACAAAATGATATGGCGTTAAACTGGCAGTAACGCACAAAACTATATGGCGTTAAACTGGCAGTAATGCACACAAAATGATATGGTGTTGAACTGGCAGTAATGCACATAGAACCTTATAGCGTTAAGCTGGCAGTAACGCACGCAAAACTATATTGCGTTAAACTGGCAGTAATGCACACAGAATTATATAGCGTTAAACTGGCAGTAACGCACGCAAAATGATATGCTGTTGAACTGGCAATAATGCACACAAAACAATATGGCATTAAACTGGCAGTAATGCATGCAAAACTATATGGTGTTAAACTGGCAGTAACGCACACAGAACTACATGGCGTTAAACTGGCAATAATTCACAAAACTATATGGCATTAAACTGGCAGTAACGCACAAAACTATATCACGTTAAACTGGCAGTAACAAACGCAAAACTATATTGCGTTAAACTGGCAGTAACGCATGCAAAACGATATGGCGTTAAACTGGCAGTAATGCACAAAGCTATATGGTGTTAAACTGGCAGCAATGCATGCAAAACTATATGGCGTTAAACTGGCAGTAATGCACACAGAACTATATGGCGTTAAACTGGCAGTAATGCACACAAAACGATATGGCATTAAACTGGCAGTAACGCATTCAAAACTATATGGCGTTAAACTGGCAGTAACTAGGGATGAGCTTCGAGTTCATGTTGAACTCATGTTCAACTCGAACATCGGCTGTTCGCAAGTTCGCCGAACAGCAATCAATTTGGGGTGTTTGCAGCAAATTCGAATGCCGAGGAACACCCTTTAAAAGTCTATGTGAGAAATCAAAAGTGCTAATTTTAAAGGCTTATATTCATGGTATTGTCATAAAAAGTGTTTGGGGACCCGGGTCCTGCCCCAGGGGACATGGATCAATGCAAAAAAAAGTTTTAAAAATGGCCATTTTTTCGGGAGCAGTGATTTTAATAATCCTTAAAGTGAAACAATAAAAGTGTAATATCCCTTTAAATTTCATACCTGGGGGGTGTCTATAGTATGCCTGTAAAGGGGGCATGTTTCCCGTGTTTAGAACAGTCTGACAGCAAAATGACAACTCAAAGGAAAAAAAGTCATTTAAACTACTCGCGGCTGTTAATGAATTGCCGGTCCGACAATACACATAAAAGTTCATTGATAAAAACGGCATGGAAATTCCCCACAGGGGAACCCCGAACCAAAATTTAAAAGAAAAATGATGTGGGGGGTCCCCCTAAATTCCATACCAGGCCCTTGAGGTCTGGTATGGATATTAAGGGGAACCCCAGCCAAGATTAAAAAAAAAATTGCATGGGGTCCCCCTCCAAATCTATACCAGACCCTTCAGGTCTGGTATGGATTTTAAGGGGAACCCCATGCCAAAATTAAAAAAAAATGGCATGGGGTCCCCCCAAAAATCCATACCAGACCTTATCCGAGCACGCAACCTGGCAGGCCACAGGAAAAGAGGGGGGGACGAGAGAGCAGCCCCCTTCCTGAACCTTACCAGGCCACATGCCCTCAACATTGGGAGGGTGCTTTGGGGTAGCCCCCCCAAAAACCTTGTCCCCATGTTGATGGGGACAAGGGCCTCATCCCCACAACCCTTGCTCAGTGGTTGTGGGGGTTTGTGGGCAGGAGGCTTATCAGAATCTGGAAGCCCCCTTTAACAAGGGGGCCCCCAGATCCCGGCCCTCCCCCCTGTGTGAAATGGCAAGGGGTTACAAAAGTAGCCCTACCATTTCACAAAAAAAGAGTCAAAAATGGTAAAAATGATAAGAGACAGTGTTTGACAATTCCTTTATTTAAATGCTTCTTCTTTCTTCTATCTTCTTTCTTCTATCTTCTATCTTCCTTTGGTTCCTATCTCCATCTTCTTCTTCTTCTTGTTCTTCCGGTGTTCTCGTCCGGCATCTTCCTCCGTGGCGTCTTCTTACCTTCTTCTCAGGCCACTCCGCATCCACCATGATGGGAGGCTCCCGCTGTGTCACCCTTCTCCTCTTCTGATGGTTCTTAAATAACTCGGTAACCCCGCCCCCCTCTGATGCATGGGGACTTGACGGGGACTTCCCTGTGGCATTCCCTGTGACATCAGAGGGGGGAAGTCACCATGCGTGATTGTGAGGGTGACCACACGCCATTTTTAAAAAAAATTTTGCCCAGGGTTCCCCTTAACATCCATACCAGACCTGAAGGGCCTGGTATGGAATTTAGGGGGACCCCCACGTCATTTTTTTTTAAATTTTGGTTCGGGGGTTCCCCTGTGGGGAAATCCCATGCTGTTTTTATCAATGAACTTTTATGTGTATTGTCGGACCGGCAATTCATTAATAGCCGCGAGTAGTTTTAAATGACTTTTTTCCTTTATAATGTCATTTTGCTGTCAGACTGTTCTAAACACAGGAAACATGTGCCCCTTTACAGGCATACTATAGACACCCCCAGGTATGAAATTTAAAGGAATATTACACTTTTATTGTTTCACTTTAAGCATTATTAAAATCACTGCTCCTGAAAAAAAGGCCATTTTTAAAACTATTTTTTGCATTGATCCATGTCCCCTAGGGCAGGACCCAGGTCCCCAAACACTTTTTATGACAATAACTTGCATATAAGCCTTTAAAATTAGCACTTTTGATTATTCATGTTCGTGTCCCATAGACTTTAATGGTGTTCCCGTGTTCAAACAAGTTTTTTTGCCTGTTCGCATGTTCTGGTGTGAACCGAACAGGAGAGTGTTCGGCTCAACCCTAATAGGTACTCATTGATGGCCCTCTGCTGCATGTGCAGCCACTGCATCATGGCCAACGTTGAGTTCCACCTGGTGGGCATGTCACAGATTAGACGGAGGATGCACCATCTCCACGACCAGCACTGTTGCCTCTAGACAGAGAGCCTGCTTGCTCTCTTTTATTGGCTAGTGACTGTCTGCCTCTCCTTGTTGGCCTTCCAGACATACTAATGGCCTGCAGTGAGATGTAGCTGCACAAAGATGGGATGAATATATATACTGATACAGCAGCTAGCGGAATCAACTGCCTGCCTGTCTGTAGTATTATTAGTATGAGAACACCAGCAATTGTCTTCAGGTAGCTTTAGGTGCACACTGTGCAGAGGACACTGTACACTAACTGTAAATACTGCAGCTGCCTGCCTCTGGTATTATAAAGATTAGAACAACAGCAATTATCTTCATGTAGCTTTAGGTGCACACTGTGCAGAGGACACAGTACACTAACTGTAAATACTGCAGCTGACTGCATGTGGTATTAATAGGGTCAGAACAACAACAATTGTCTTCAGGTAGCTTTAGGTGGATACTGTGCAGAGGACAGAGTAAACCAATTGTAAAAATACTGCAGCTGCCTGCCTGTGGTATTAAGAAGATCAGAAGAACAGCAATTGTCTTCAGGTAGATTCAGGGGCACACTGTGCAGAGGACGCATAACACTAACTGTAAATACTGCAGCTGCCTGCCTGTGGTACTAATAGGATCAGAAGAAGAACCCCGCCAATTTTCTTCAGGTAGCTTTAGGTGCACACTGTGCAGAGGACACAGTACACTAACTGTGAATACTGCAGCTGACTGCCTGTGGTATTAATAAGATCAGAACAACAGCAATTGTCTTCAGGTAGCTTTAGGTGCACACTGTGCAGAGGATGCACTACACTAACTGTGAATAGTGTAGCTGCTTGCCTGTGGTACTAATAGGATCAGAAGAACACCACCAATTTTCTTCAGATAGTTTTAGGTGTACACTGTGCAGAGGACACAGTACACTAACTGTAAATACTGCAGCTGCCTGCCTGTGGTATTAATAGGATCAGAACAACAGCAATTGTCTTCAGGTAGCTTTAGGTACACAATGCGCAGAGGACACAGTACACTCACTGTAAATACTGCAGCTGCCTGTCTGTGGTATTAATAGGATCAGAACAACAGCAATTGTCTTCAGGTAGCTTAAGGTGCACACTGTGTGGAGGACGCACTACACTAACTGTAAATACTGCAGCTGCCTTCCTGTGGTATTAACAGGATCAGAACAACAGCAATTGTCTTCAGGTAGCTTTAGGTGCACACTGTGCAGAGGACACAGTAAACTAACTGTAAATACTGCAGCTGCCTGCCTGAGTTATTAATAGGATCAGAAAAACAGCAATTGTCTTCAGGTAGCTTCAGGTGCACACTGTGCAGAGGATGCAATACACTATCTGTAAATGCTGCAGCTGCCAGCCAGTGGTACTAATAGGATCAGAAGAACACCGCCAATTTTCTTCAGGTAGCTTTAGGTGCACACTGTTCAGAGGACACATTGCACTAACTGTAAATACTGCAGCTGCCTGCCTGTGGTACTAATAGGATCAGAAGAAGAACCCCGCCAATTTTCTTCAGGTAGCTTTAGGTGCACACTGTGCAGAGGACATAGTACACTAACTGTGAATACTGCAGCTGACTGCCTGTGGTATTAATAAGATCAGAACAACAGCAATTGTCTTCAGGTAGCTTTAGGTGCACACTGTGCAGAGGTCACAGCACACAAACTGTAATTACTGCAGCTGCCTGCCTGTGGTATTAATAGGATCAGAACAACAGCAATTGTCTTCAGGTAGCTTCAGGTGCACACTGTGCAGAGGATGCACTACACTAACTGTGAATACTGTAGCTGCTTGCCTGTGGTACTAATAGGATCAGAAGAACACCACCAATTTTCTTCAGATAGTTTTAGGTGTACACTGTGCAGAGGACACAGTACACTAACTGTAAATACTGCAGCTGCCTGCCTGTGGTATTAATAGGATCAGAACAACAGCAATTGTCTTCAGGTAGCTTTAGGTACACAATGCGCAGAGGACACAGTACACTCACTGTAAATACTGCAGCTGCCTGTCTGTGGTATTAATAGGATAAGAACAACAGCAATTGTCTTCAGGTAGCTTAAGGTGCACACTGTGTGGAGGACGCACTACACTAACTGTAAATACTGCAGCTGCCTTCCTGTGGTATTAACAGGATCAGAACAACAGCAATTGTCTTCAGGTAGCTTTAGGTGCACACTGTGCAGAGGACACAGTAAACTAACTGTAAATACTGCAGCTGCCTGCCTGAGTTATTAATAGGATCAGAAAAACAGCAATTGTCTTCAGGTAGCTTCAGGTGCACACTGTGCAGAGGATGCAATACACTATCTGTAAATGCTGCAGCTGCCAGCCAGTGGTACTAATAGGATCAGAAGAACACCGCCAATTTTCTTCAGGTAGCTTTAGGTGCACACTGTTCAGAGGACACATTGCACTAACTGTAAATACTGCAGCTGCCTGCCTGTGGTATTAAAAGGATCAGAACAACAGCAATTGTCTTCAGGTAGCTTTAGGTGCACACTGTGCAGAGGACGCACTACACTAACTGTAAATACTGCAGCTTCCTGCCTGTGGTACTAATAGGATAAGAAGAACACCACCAATTTTCTTCAGGTAGCTTTAGGTGCAGACTGTTCAGAGGACACAGTGCACTAACTGTAAATACTGCAGCTGCCTGCCTGTGGTATTAATAGGTTCAGAACAACAGCAATTGTCTTCAGGTAAATTTAGGTGCACACTGTGCAGAGGACACATAACACTAACTGGAAATTCTGCAGCTGCCTGTCTGTGGTACTAATAGGATAAGAACAACAGCAATTGTCTTCAGGTAGCTTTAGGTGCACACTGTGTAGAGGACACAATATACTAACTGTAAATACTGCAGCTGCCTTCCTGATGTATTAATAGGATCAGAACCACAGCAATTGTCTTCGGGTAGCTTCAGCTGCACACTGTGCAGAGGATGCACTACAGTAACTGTAAATACTGTAGCTGCTTGCCTTTGGTACTAATAGGATTAGAAGAACACCATCAGTTGTCTTCAGGTAGCTTTAGGCGCACACTGTGCAGAGGATGCACTACACTATCTGTAAATACTGCAGCTGCCTGCCTGTGGTACTAATGGGATCAAAAGAACACTACTAATTTTCTTCAGGTAGTTTTAGGTGCACACTGTGCAGAGGACACAGTACACTAACTGTAAATACTGGAGCTGCCTGCCTGTGGTATTATTAGGATCAGAACAACAGCAATTGTCTTCAGGTAGCTTTAGGTACACACACTGTGCAGAGGACACAGTACACTCACTTTAAATACTGCAGCTGCCTTTCTGTGGTATTAATAGGACCAGAACAAAAGCAATTGTCTTCAGGTAGCTTTAGATGCACACTGTGCAAAGGACACAGTGCACTAACTGCAAATAATGCAGCTGCCTTCCTTTGGTATTAATAGAATCAGAACAACAGCAGTTGTCTTCAGGTAGCTTTAGGTGCACACTGTGCAGAGGACGCACTACACTAACTGTAAATACTGCAGCTGCCTGTCTGTGGTATTAATAGGATCAGAACAACAGCAATTGTCTTCAGGTAGCTTTAGGTGCACATTGTGCAGAGGACACACTGCACTAACTGTAAATACTGCAGCTGCCTGCCTGTTGTACTAATAGGATCAGAAGAACACCAACAATTTTCTTCAGGTAGCTTTAGGATCACACTGCTCAGAGGACACATTGCACTCACTGTAAATACTGCAGCTGCCTGCCTGTGGTATTAATAGTATCAGAACAACAGCAATTGTCTTTAGGTAGCTTTAGGTGCACACTGTGCAGAGGACACACTACACTAACTGTAAATACTGCAGCTGCCTGTGGTATTAATCGGATCAGTACAACAACAATTGACTTCAGGTAGCTTTAGGTGCACACTGTGCAGATAACACATTACACTAACTGTAAATACTGCAGCTGTCTGCCTGTGGTATTAATAGGTGCAGAACAACAGCAATTGTCTTCAGGTAGCTTTAGGTGCACACTGTGCAGAGGACACAGTACACTAACTGTAAATACTGCAGCTGCCTGTCTGTGGTATTAATAGAATCAGAACAACAGCATTGGTCTTCAGGTAGCTTTAGGTGCACACTGTGCAGAGGATGCATTACACTAACTGTAAATACTGCAGCTGGCTGCCTGTGGTACTAATAGGATAAGAACAACAGCAATTGTCTTCAGGTAGCTTTAGGTGCACACTGTGCAAAGGACGCACTACACTAACTGTAAATACTGCAGCTTCCTGCCTGTGGTACTAATAGGATAAGAACAGCAGCAATTGTCTTCAGGTAGCTTCAGTTGCACACTGTGCAGAGGACGCACTACACTAACTGTAAATACTGCAGCTGCCTGTCTGTGGTATTAATAGAATCAGAACAACAGCATTGGTCTTCAGGTAGCTTTAGGTGCACACTGTGCAGAGGATGCACTACACTAACTGTAAATACTGCAGCTGCCTGCCTGTGGTACTAATAGGATCAGAACAACAGCAATTGTCTTCAGGTAGCTTTAGGTGCACACTGTGCAAAGGACGCACTACACTAACTGTAAATACTGTAGCTTCCTGCCTGTGGTATTAATAGGATAAGAAGAACACCACCAATTTTCTTCAGGTAGCTTTAGGTGCAGACTGTTCAGAGGACACAGTGCACTAACTGTAAATACTGCAGCTATCTGACTGTGGTATTAATAGGTTCAGAACAACAGCAATTGTCTTCAGGTAGCTTTAGGTGCACACTGTGCAGAGGACACAGTACACTAACTGTAAATACTGCAGCTGCCTGTCTGTGTTATTAATAGAATCAGAACAACAGCATTGGTCTTCAGGTAGCTTTAGGTGCACACTGTGCAGAGGATGCACTACACTAACTGTAAATACTGCAGCTGCCTGCCTGTGGTATTAATAGGATCAGAACAACAGCAATTGTCTTCAGGTAGCTTTAGGTGCACACTGTCTAGAGGACACAGTATACTAACTGTAAATACTGCTGCTGCCTTCCTGATGTATTAATAGGATCAGAACAGCAGCAATTGTCTTCAGGTAGCTTCAGTTGCACACTGTGCAGAGGACGCACTACACTAACTGTAAATACTGTAGCTGCTTGCCTGTGGTACTAATAGGATCAGAAGAACACCACCAATTGTCCTCAGGTAGCTTTAGGCGCACACTGTGCAGAGGATGCACTACACTAACTGTAAATACTGCAGCTGCCTGCCTGTGGTTCTAATAGGATCAAAAGAACACCACCAATTTTCTTCAGGTAATTTTAGGTGCACACTGTGCAGAGAACACAGTACACTAACTGTAAATACTGCAGCTGCCTGCCTGTGGTATTAATAGGATCAGAACAACAGCAATTGTCTTCAGGTAGCTTTAGATGCACACTGTGCAGAGGACACAGTACACTAACTGCAAATAATGCAGCTGCCTTCCTTTGGTATTAATAGGATCAGAACAACAGCAATTGTCTTCAGGTAGCTTCAGGTGCACACTGTGCAGAGGATGCACTACACTAACTGTAAATACTGCAGCTGCCTGCCTGTGGTACTAATAGGATCAGAACAACAGCAATTGTCTTCAGGTAGCTTTAGGTGCACACTGTGCAAAGGACGCACTACACTAACTGTAAATACTGTAGCTTCCTGCCTGTGGTACTAATAGGATAAGAAGAACACCACCAATTTTCTTCAGGTAGCTGCACACTGTGCAGAGGACACAGTACACTAACTGCAAATAATGCAGCTGCCTTCCTTTGGTATTAATAGGATCAGAACAACAGCAATTGTCTTCAGGTAGCTTCAGGTGCACACTGTGCAGAGGATGCACTACACTAACTGTGAATACTGTAGCTGCTTGCCTGTGGTTCTAATAGGATCAGAAGAACACCACCAATTTTCTTCAGATAGTTTTAGGTGTACACTGTGCAGAGGACACAGTACACTAACTGTAAATACTGCAGCTGCCTGCCTGTGGTATTAATAGGATCAGAACAACAGCAATTGTCTTCAGGTAGCTTTAGGTACACAATGCGCAGAGGACACAGTACACTCACTGTAAATACTGCAGCTGCCTGTCTGTGGTATTAATAGGATCAGAACAACAGCAATTGTCTTCAGGTAGCTTAAGGTGCACACTGTGTGGAGGACACACTACACTAACTGTAAATACTGCAGCTGCCTTCCTGTGGTATTAACAGGATCAGAACAACAGCAATTGTCTTCAGGTAGCTTTAGGTGCACACTGTGCAGAGGACACAGTAAACTAACTGTAAATACTGCAGCTGCCTGCCTGAGTTATTAATAGGATCAGAAAAACAGCAATTGTCTTCAGGTAGCTTCAGGTGCACACTCTGCAGAGGATGCAATACACTATCTGTAAATACTGCAGCTGCCAGCCAGTGGTACTAATAGGATCAGAAGAACACTGCCAATTTTCTTCAGGTAGCTTTAGGTGCACACTGTTCAGAGGACACATTGCACTAACTGTAAATACTGCAGCTTCCTGCCTGTGGTACTAATAGGATAAGAAGAACACCACCAATTTTCTTCAGGTAGCTTTAGGTGCAGACTGTTCAGAGGACACAGTGCACTAACTGTAAATACTGCAGCTGCCTGCCTGTGGTATTAATAGGTTCAGAACAACAGCAATTGTCTTCAGGTAAATTTAGGTGCACACTGTGCAGAGGACACATAACACTAACTGTAAATTCTGCAGCTGCCTGTCTGTGGTACTAATAGGATAAGAACAACAGCAATTGTCTTCAGGTAGCTTTAGGTGCACACTGTGTAGAGGACACAATATACTAACTGTAAATACTGCAGCTGCCTTCCTGATGTATTAATAGGATCAGAACCACAGCAATTGTCTTCGGGTAGCTTCAGCTGCACACTGTGCAGAGGACGCACTACAGTAACTGTAAATACTGTAGCTGCTTGCCTTTGGTACTAATAGGATTAGAAGAACACCATCAATTGTCTTCAGGTAGCTTTAGGCGCACACTGTGCAGAGGATGCACTACACTATCTGTAAATACTGCAGCTGCCTGCCTGTGGTACTAATGGGATCAAAAGAACACCACTAATTTTCTTCAGGTAGTTTTAGGTGCACACTGTGCAGAGGACACAGTACACTAACTGTAAATACTGGAGCTGCCTGCCTGTGGTATTAATAGGATCAGAACAACAGCAATTGTCTTCAGGTAGCTTTAGGTACACACTGTGCAGAGGACACAGTACACTCACTTTAAATACTGCAGCTGCCTTTCTGTGGTATTAATAGGACCAGAACAAAAGCAATTGTCTTCAGGTAGCTTTAGATGCACACTGTGCAAAGGACACAGTGCACTAACTGCAAATAATGCAGCTGCCTTCCTTTGGTATTAATAGAATCAGAACAACAGCAGTTGTCTTCAGGTAGCTTTAGGTGCACACTGTGCAGAGGACGCACTACACTAACTGTAAATACTGCAGCTGCCTGCCTGTGGTATTAATAGGATCAGAACAACAGCAATTGTCTTCAGGTAGCTTTAGGTGCACACTGTGCAAAGGACGCAATACACTATCTGTAAATACTGCAGCTGCCTGTCTGTGGTATTAATAGGATCAGAACAACAGCAATTGTCTTCAGGTAGCTTTAGATGCACATTGTGCAGAGGACACACTGCACTAACTGTAAATACTGCAGCTGCCTGCCTCTGGTATTAATAGGATCAGAACAACAGCAATTGTCTTCAGGTAGCTTCAGGTGCACATTGTGTAGAGGATGCACTACACTAACTGGAAATACTGCAGCTGCCTGCCTGTGGTACTAATAGGATCAGAAGAACACCAACAATTTTCTTCAGGTAGCTTTAGGATCACACTGCTCAGAGGACACATTGCACTCACTGTAAATACTGCAGCTGCCTGCCTGTGGTATTAATAGTATCAGAACAACAGCAATTGTCTTTAGGTAGCTTTAGGTGCACACTGTGCAGAGGACACACTACACTAACTGTAAATACTGCAGCTACCTGTGGTATTAATCGGATCAGTACAACAACAATTGACTTCAGGTAGCTTTAGGTGCACACTGTGCAGATAACACATTACACTAACTGTAAATACTGCAGCTGTCTGCCTGTGGTATTAATAGGTTCAGAACAACAGCAATTGTCTTCAGGTAGCTTTAGGTGCACACTGTGCAGAGGACACAGTACACTAACTGTAAATACTGCAGCTGCCTGTCTGTGGTATTAATAGAATCAGAACAACAGCATTGGTCTTCAGGTAGCTTTAGGTGCACACTGTGCAGAGGATGCATTACACTAACTGTAAATACTGCAGCTGCCTGCCTGTGGTACTAATAGGATAAGAACAACCGCAATTGTCTTCAGGTAGCTTTAGGTGCACACTGTGCAAAGGGCGCACTACACTAACTGTAAATACTGCAGCTTCCTGCCTGTGGTACTAATAGGATAAGAACAGCAGCAATTGTCTTCAGGTAGCTTCAGTTGCACACTGTGCAGAGGATGCACTACACTAACTGTAAATACTGCAGCTGCCTGTCTGTGGTATTAATAGAATCAGAACAACAGCATTGGTCTTCAGGTAGCTTTAGGTGCACACTGTGCAGAGGATGCACTACACTAACTGTAAATACTGCAGCTGCCTGCCTGTGGTACTAATAGGATCAGAACAACAGCAATTGTCTTCAGGTAGCTTTAGGTGCACACTGTGCAAAGGACGCACTACACTAACTGTAAATACTGTAGCTTCCTGCCTGTGGTACTAATAGGATAAGAAGAACACCACCAATTTTCTTCAGGTAGCTTTAGGTGCAGACTGTTCAGAGGACACAGTGCACTAACTGTAAATACTGCAGCTATCTAACTGTGGTATTAATAGGTTCAGAACAACAGCAATTGTCTTCAGGTAGCTTTAGGTGCACACTGTGCAGAGGACACAGTACACTAACTGTAAATACTGCAGCTGCCTGTCTGTGTTATTAATAGAATCAGAACAACAGCATTGGTCTTCAGGTAGCTTTAGGTGCACACTGTGCAGAGGATGCACTACACTAACTGTAAATACTGCAGCTGCCTGCCTGTGGTACTAATAGGATAAGAACAACAGCAATTGTCTTCAGGTAGCTTTAGGTGCACACTGTCTAGAGGACACAGTATACTAACTGTAAATACTGCTGCTGCCTTCCTGATGTATTAATAGGATCAGAACAGCAGCAATTGTCTTCAGGTAGCTTCAGTTGCACACTGTGCAGAGGACGCACTACACTAACTGTAAATACTGTAGCTGCTTGCCTGTGGTACTAATAGGATCAGAAGAACACCACCAATTGTCCTCAGGTAGCTTTAGGCGCACACTGTGCAGAGGATGCACTACACTAACTGTAAATACTGCAGCTGCCTGCCTGTGGTTCTAATATGATCAAAAGAACACCACCAATTTTCTTCAGGTAATTTTAGGTGCACACTGTGCAGAGAACACAGTACACTAACTGTAAATACTGCAGCTGCCTGCCTGTGGTATTAATAGGATCAGAACAACAGCAATTGTCTTCAGGTAGCTTTAGATGCACACTGTGCAGAGGACACAGTACACTAACTGCAAATAATGCAGCTGCCTTCCTTTGGTATTAATAGGATCAGAAAAACAGCAATTGTCTTCAGGTAGCTTCAAGTGCACACTGTGCAGAGTACACAATACACTATCTGTAAATACTGCAGCTGCCTGTCTGTGGTATTAATAGGATCAGAACAACAGCAATTGTCTTCAGGTAGCTATAGATGCACACTGTGCCGAGGACACAGTACACTAACTGTAAATACTGCAGCTGTCTGCCTGTGGTATTAAAATGATCAGAACAACAACAATTGTTTTCAGGTAGCTTTAGGTGCACACTGTGCAGAGGACACACTGCACTAGCTTTAAATACTGCAACTGCCTGCCTGTGGTATTAATAGGAGCAGAACAACAGCAATTGTCTTCAGGTAGCTTTAGGTGCACAATGTGCAGATAACACAGTACACTAACTGTAAATACTGCAGCTGTCTGCCTGAGTTATTGTCACGTACCTGGTGATGGAGCCTGATATGCAGAGGATGGCCTCTCTTACAGCTCTGACTTGGAGCCCCTGATAGAGCTGACAGGAAGCACGAAGATGCAGAGTCGCACGAGTGCCTGGCAGGAACACTGAACCTGGAGCTTGATTGGAGCTTTCGGCCGGGCTGTAGAGGTGTCTGTAGGAATCCCAGAGCAGTGGTAGGCAGGTAGCTGGAGTGAGTAGACAACCGGTCCCCATAGGCAGAAGTGCAGGTGCAGCAGAAGGGATGGTGGCACCCTCAAGGCTGAAGAGAAGGCAGGTACAGGCAGGCCGAGTCATACACAAACGGGCACGTCAGGAACAGAGGCCGAAGCGGAATCATATTACAGGCCAGGTCGTCAGCAGACTGGCAGCGAAGTGGCAGAAGGAGCAGGCAGATGCAGAGTAGAGGACAAGCCGGGGTCGGATGCAGGCAGGAAACAGGAACGTCAGAAAGCAAGCCGGGTCACAACAGGAACGGAAATTAGGTAGGTAATTGCAGGATACACAGGGAACGCTGTAGAGCAGACAGCACTGAGTCTGGAAACTGACTGAGTTTAAGTAGCCTGTTTGGGTGTCAAAAGCTGTCACAGGGTGTGTGTGCACCAATGGAATTCTGACAGGGGCAGAGGTAACAGGTCATCTTCTTCGGCAGCCATCTTGGGTGCTGGCATGCCCTTCCTGACAGGCAGAGGTAACAGGTCATCTTCTTCGGCAGCCATCTTGGGTGCTGGCATGCCCTTCCTGACAGGCAGAGGTAACAGGTTGTCTTCTTTGGCAGCCATCTTGGGTGCTGGCATGCCCTTCCTGACACTGCCCCCCCCAAAGGGCAGCCTCCGGATGCCCAACTTGGCCCACTTGTAAGGATGGGAGTTCTTAAAAGCTTGAACCAAATTTTGGGCATGGATATTACCTTCAGGTTCCCAGGAGTTGTCCTCTGGCCCATACCCTTTCCATTTTATCAGGAACTGGATTTGATTTCTTCTCTTCCTGCAGTCTAAGATTGTTTCCACCTCAAACTCTTCTTCCCCGTCAATAATTACAGGTTCAGGCGGGCCAGAACTTCATCATGGGAAGGGATCAGGAATGGCAGGTTTCAACAAGGTTATGTGGAACACAGGGTGGATTCTAAATGACTCAGGCAACTCTAATTCATACGCAACCTCATTGATCCGTCTCTTCACCGGAAATGGTCCTATAAATTTAGGGCCCAGTTTCTTCGAGGGACAGGCCAGTTTCAAATTAGTAGTTGCTAGCCACACTTGGTCACCAGGGTTCAAGATCAATTCTCCCCTTCTTTTCCTGTCAAAAACTTCCTTATTGTATGCCTGTGTCTTGGCCATTGTTTCCTGTAGCAGTTTGTTATTGGCGTTGAAGAAATTTATACTTTCGGAAACAGCTGGTACAGGGGAATCTGGAATTGTATTAGACAAAAAAGAAGGGTGGAAACCGTAGTTTGCAAAAAATGGAGATTGCTTTGTAGCAGAGTGTACTGAATTGTTATAAGAAAACTCGAGGGTTTGATTAGTCCTCTCTGTCTGCCCATTCGTTTGTGGGTGATATGCAGAAGAAAATGAAAGTTCAATCCCGAGTGCATCACATAAGGGTCTCCAGAATCTGGATGTAAACAGCACCCCATGGTCGGACACAATATTGGCCGGAATCCCGTGAAGCCTTACGATCTCCTTGACAAAGGTTTGAGCTGTTTCTCGAGCAGATGGTGTGCCCTTCATGGGCAGGAAGTGTGCCATCTTAGATAGTCTATCGACAACTACAAAAATGATGTTGTGGCCCTCAGATGGGGGAAGTTCTACAATAAAATCTATCGAGATCATCTTCCAAGGTCTACTGGGGACAGGTAAGGGTTTTAGCAGGCTCTGGATCTGCTGGCCACCCCAGGCCACCAAAATGTCCGTTGTACTAATTCAGTTGTCTTGCCAATGCCAAAATGACCTGCCAGCACATGATCATGGCATCGCACCAGGATGGCCATTCGGAGGTCTTCCGGGACAAAGACCTTGTCTTCATGCCAAAGTAGCCCATCCTTTGCCAGTAGAGAGACCCCAGCTGGTGAAAAGGTTCCTTACTAGAGTTTGTTTAATTTGTTTTATTAACTCTCCTTGAAGTAACAGGCAGTTCCCAGGGGATAGAATGGTATCCGGAGATGAGATTTCTTCAGGTTTGCTGAACATGCATGATAACGCATCGGGTTTTGCATTCTTGGATCCAGGCCTGAACGTTAAGTGAAAAGTGAATCTAAAAGAATAGTGCCCACCTGGCTTGTTGGGGTTTCAATCTTTTTGCTGTTCTTAAATACTCTAGGTTCTTATGATTGGTATAGAGCAAGATTGAGTGTGCCGCCCCCTCTAGAAGGTACCTCCATTCCTCCAGGGCGGCTTTGATGGCCAAAAGTTCACGGTCCACGACGTCGTAGTTCCTTTCGGCATTTGACAGCTTGCAGGAAAAAAAAGCAACTGGATGCAGTAGAGCCTTAGCTCCCCGCCTCTGAGATAATATTGCTCCGACCGCTGTTTCTGAGGCGTCTACTTCCAAGACGTAGGGCAAGTCTGGGTCAGGGTGTTTCAGGACAGATGCAGATGTGAAAAGTCTTTTTAGGGTGTCAAAAGCTTTCTGAACTTCCAGAGACCAAGAGAATCTTGTACCTTGTTTGGTTAAACTTGTAATGGGGGATATGATTGCAGAAAAATTTCTGATGAATTTTCGATAAAAATTGGCGAACCCCACGAAACGTTGGACACCCTTCTTATCACTGGGAGCAGGCCAATGCAGGATGGCTGTAACCTTCTGGGGATCCATCTGGATGCCTTCAGTGGAAATGATTAAACCCAAGAATTGGATGCTTTGGCATTCAAATACACATTTCTCTGGTTTTGCATAAAGTCCGTGTTGTCGAAGGCGACTCAATACATTCTTGACGTGACTACGGTGGTGATCTAGAGAGGGAGAGAAGATTAATATATCATCAAGATAAACAACAACAAATAGATCAGGAAATCTCAGAAGACATCGTTGATGAAGTGCTGAAAGGTAGCTGGGGCATTGCAAAGTCCAAAGGGCATCACAAGGTATTCAAGGTATTCAAAATGCCCAAACCGACATGTTTCAGCTAAGGAGCCATCATCTGGGGTATCCCCATACCCCAGATGATGGCTCCTTAGCTGAAACATGTCGGGTGGACCCCTCACGATCGCCGCTATATGATATTTGAGCTTATTCTTGATCTTCAAAATGATTTCCATCGGTGAGGAAGTCGTGCTGTTACCTTTGTCTCCAATTCATGCTGATGACATCTGACCAGACGTACCCCTCACAACCGTGGGTTATTAAGCCTTTCCGACTTGTCTGGTGTACACCATTTCAGATCATATTGCTCTGGTAAGCCTCCTCCACTCCTGGTGATGGCCCCGGCACTGATGTAAAACCTCTGCACACTTGTGGTCTTCTCATTTTCTTCTTATCCGCTAGATCTGGTGAAATCATCCATCTGTACATTTGGGAGTTTTTTCCATCTCTGGCCACTGATTACGCCCATAGACTTTTTTTATGATGTTTTCTCCACCAAAAGAAAAATGTTTTTTCACATATTTTTTTATGTACGTAAAATGGACTGTTATGTTCTATATTTTTTGTGCTTAGTTTATAGAACCAGCACGGGCACTTTATTACTAGTCACTGGTATATTTGCTAATAAGGTATTCTCACTGTTTTATATAGTTTTTCTTGGTGGTTAACACTGTTTAATTGTATAACTATCTGATACTATTCATATTTTTGGTTATATGCATTCACTTTATATAAGCACTTATGTAATGTGATACACACGTTCTTGGGTAGTAGAGGAATTTGATGTTTGGCAGCAAAAGCTAAATCTATAAAAGAGCTGCAAGCTCCAGAGTCAATTATCCACTTCAGCCCCGGAAGGATTTACCCCCTTCCTGACCAGAGCACTTTTTACAATTTGGCACTGCATCGCTTTAACTGCTAATTGCGCGGTCATGCAATGCTGTACCCAAACGAAATTTGCGTCCTTTTCTTCCCACAAATAGAGCTTTCTTTTGATGGT
Source organism: Lithobates clamitans (assembly GCA_037952925.1). NCBI lineage: Eukaryota > Metazoa > Chordata > Amphibia > Anura > Ranidae > Lithobates > Lithobates clamitans. Next base: position 438,024 of record JBBGZY010001063.1, read on the forward strand.
ATTTGATCACCTCTGCAGTTTTTATTTTTTGCGCTATAAACGGAAAAAGACCGAAAATTTTGAAAAAAAATTTATTTTCTACTTTTTGTTATAAAAAAAACCAATAAACTCAATTTTAGTCATACATTTAGGCCAAAATGTATTCAGCCACATGTCTTTGGTAACAAAAATGTCAATAAGCGTATATTTATTGGTTTGCGCAAAAGTTATAGCGTCTACAAACTAGGGTACATTTTCTGGAATTTACACAGCTTTTAGTTTATGACTGCCTATGTCATTTCTTGAGGCGCTAAAATGGCAGGGCAGTACAACCCCCCCCCCCAAATGACCCCATTTTGGAAAGTAGACACCCAAGGAAATTGCTGAGAGGCATGTTGAGCCCATTAATTTTTATTTTTTTTGTCCCAAGTGATTGAATAATGACGAAAAAAAATTACAAAAAGTTGTCACTAAATGATATATTGCTCACACAGGCCATGGGCATATGTGGAATTGCACCCCAAAATACATTCAGCTGCTTCTCCTGAGTACGGGGATACCACATGTGTGGGACTTTTTGGGAGCCTAGCCGCGTACGGGGCCCCGAAAACCAATCACCGCCTTCAGGATTTCTATGGGCGTAAATTTTTGATTTCACTCCTCACTACCTATCACAGTTTTGAAGGCCATAAAATGCCCAGATGGCACAACCCCCCCCCCCCCCAAATGACCCCATTTTGGAAAGTAGACACCACAAGCTATTTGCTGAGAGGCATATTTTGCAGCTCTCATTTGTTTTTGAAAATGAAGAAAGACAAGAAAAAACATTTTTTTTTCTTTTTTCAATTTTCAAAACTTTGTGACAAAAAGTGAGGTCTGCAAAATACTCACTATACCTCTCAGCAAATAGCTTGGGGTGTCTACTTTCCAAAATGGGGTCATTTGGGGGGTTTGTGCCACCTGGGCATTCCATGGCCTCCGAAACTGTGATAGGCAGTGAAGAGTGAAATTAAAAATTTACGCCCTTAGAAAGCCTGAAGGCAGTGCTTGGTTTTTGGGGCCCTGTACGCGGCTAGGCTCCCAAAAAGTCTCACACATGTGGTATCCCGGTACTCAGGAGAAGCAACAGAATGTATTTTGGGGTGTAATTTCACATATCCCCATGGCATGTTTGAGCAATATATCATTTAGTGACAACTTTGTGCAAAAAAAAAAAAATTGTCTCTTTCCCACAACTTGTGTCACAATATAAAATATTCCATGGACTCGACATGCCTCTCAGCAAATAGCTTGGGGTGTCCACTTTCCAAACTGGAGTCATTTGGGGGGGTTTGAACTGTCCTGGCATTTTATGCACAACATTTAGAAGCTTATGTCACACATCACCCACTCTTCTAACCACTTGAAGACAAAGCCCTTTCTGACACTTTTTGTTTACATGAAAAAATTATTTTTTTTTGCAAGAAAATTACTTTGAACCCCCAAACATTATATATTTTTTTTAAAGCAAATGCCCTACAGATTAAAATGGTGGGTGTTTCGTTTTTTTTTCACACAGTATTTGTGCAGCGATTTTTCAAACGCATTTTTTGGGGAAAAACACACTTTTTAAAATTTGAATGCACTAAAACACACTATATTGCCCAAATGTTTGATGAAATAAAAAAGATGATCTTAGGCCGAGTACATGGATACCAAACATGACATATTTTACAATTGCGCACAAACGTGCAGTGGCAACAAAATAAATACATTTTAAAAGCCTTTAAAAGCCTTTACAGGTTACCACTTTAGATTTACAGAAGAGGTCTACTGCTAAAATTACTGCTCTCGATCTGACCTTCGCGGTGATACTTCACATGCATGGTGCAATTGCTGTTTACATTTGACGCCAGATCGATGCTTGCGTTCGCCTTAGCGCGAGAGCAGGGGGCGACAGGGGTGCTTTTTTTTTTTCTTTTTTTCTTTATTATCTTTTTGCTTTTTTATCTTATTTTTAAACTGTTCCTTTCATTTTTTTTAATCATTTTTATTGTTATCTCAGGGAATGTAAATTTCCCCAATGATAGCAATAGGTAGTGACAGGTACTCTTTTTTGAAAAAATTGGGGTCTATTAGACCCTAGATCTCTCCTCTGCCCTCAAAGCATCTGACGACACCAAGATCGTTGTGATAAAATGCTTTTTCAATTTCCCAATGGCGCTGTTTACATCCGGCGAAATCTAAGTTATGAAATGCTCGTAGCTTCTGGTTTCTTAGGCCATAGAGATGTTTGGAGCCACTCTGGTCTCTGATCAGCTCTATGGTGAGCTGGCTGAATCACCAGCTGCATTCTCAGGTTCCCTGTTGAGACAGGAGAGCCAGAGAAAAACACGGAAGACGGTGGGGGGGTCATTCCCTCCCACTGCTTGTAAAAGCAGTCTAGAGGCTAATTAGCCACTAGGATTGCTTTTACATGAAAGCCAACCGCTGGCTGAAAAGAATGATACCAAGATGATACCTAAACCTGCAGGCATCATTCTGGTATAACTACTCAAAGTCGTGAATGGCGTACCTGAAGACAAAAAAAATGGTTAACAATAAAACACAGTAAACGGTAAAGTATAAAAAAATGCATGCCTGAAAAGCAAACATGATAAAACATAATAACAATAAAACATTGCAGAATAGAATACAGTAAAAAAGAGCAGAACAATAGAGAGAGAATATAGAGAGAGAGAACAATAAAACGACAACTATTTTTTAAAATTTTATATATATATATATTTTTTTTTTTTTACACTTTTTTTGTAACTAACTTTTATAACTGTAACCGGTTCCAGGTTTGGGTCTCTCAAAATGCGATGGCATCTTGGGAGACCCTGTGAAAGTGCGCCTAGTCTGTGCAATGCTGTACCCTACGCTCAACTAGTGCATGGTAGCGTTCAAAACATTCACCAATGCAAAGACCAGGATTGTCAGGACAGGAGGGACAATATAGCCGGTGTCTCGCCTATATCCGCGTTTGCTGCAGACACAACATCTTTTTGGGGGGGGTTTGTTGGGTAGGGGTACTCAGGAGGACATAAAGAAAATGCCTCTCATGCAGCCGACTGCATTTGGTTGGGGATGTGAATGGGGGAATTACGGGCGCTGCAGAAGTGGTGGTTCCCAATTAGGATTGGCGAATGCAGCAGGAAGGGCATTATGGGCACAACGGGCCTGTTTGTTTTCTTCTTGGTGGCAGCGGGACACTACTTGTGCTTGCCACCTCACCAGCTTGAATTGCACTTATGGGACTCGCCACGTCACCAAGTGTTACTGCAGTGCTGGTTTGACTATGACCGGGTGTACTAGGCCGCTGGTGCTTGCCAGTTCACCAAATTGCTACCAAAAAACTGTTAGCGATTGCAGGGATCAGGCCTGACTCTGCGAACGCTGCAGTTATGCGTTTAGTGTTTTGTAAGTGTCAGTGATCGATCGATACTGCACTTGGGTGGGCTGGGCAGGGCGGAGGGGCAAAACGCAGGTGCTAGCAGGTATCTGGGCTGATTCCGCTAACACTGCGTTTTTGGGAACCCTAAACTGCTGGGGACGCTAGTATAGATCTGACCGGATCAGATATTGATCCGTTCAGATACCATACCACTAAGGGAGGCGTATGCTGCGTGCGTGGGTGTTAGTGGTACTGGCGCTAACCTGACGCTGCCTGGGGCAACGCATATCACCGCCGGGCAATCAGGGGGCTAAACCTTTATTTGCGGGAGGCAGATCATGTATGGGAACGTGATTCTGCCTGCCCGTGCCATTCTGCCGACGTATATCGTCGTGAGGCGGTCGGCAAGTGGTTATAGCAGGGGTCTGGATAGTTCCTCCTGGGAGCTGTAACAAAATGGGAAGAGTAGGATGAGCAGAGTGATTGGGTAGAGATGGAGGAGAAGCGGATGTAAATGAGAGGCACTTGCGGATCTTGACCGGGCAAGATCTCACATAATGTCCTGATCCTCCACAGTACAGGCAAAGATTTAGCTGGCGTCTGCGCTGGCGTTCTTCTGTAGTCAGAGAAGGATGGAGGAGACCAAGCTTCATGGGTTCAGGTGCGTCTGAAGCGGATGCGGCAGGAGCAGGTGAAGCGGGACTGAAAGAACCAGACACTCGTTGAAGCATCCATACTGGATGGGACTGGTCGGTGGCACGTTTTGACCTACGTTCCCTTAAGCGACGGTCAATCTGGATTGACAAATTTATAAGTGTCTCCAAGGTGTCTCCAAGGTGGAGGGGACACCTGTTCGTGCTAGCTCGTCCTTGAGATTATCAGAAAGACCCATGCGGAACTGGTAACGCAGGGCAGCATCGTTCCAGTTGGTGTCGGAACTCCAGCGCCTGAATTCTGAAACATAGTCCTCCACGGCCCTGTGACCCTGCTGAAGCGTGTGAAGGGCGGCTTCCGCAGTAGCGGCTTGTTGGGGGTCTTCATATAACTGAGCCATGGCTCCAAAAAAGGAGGCTAAGTCCATCAGAGATGTGGCCTTTTGTTCAAGGAGTCGGTGAGCCCAGGCCTGTGGTTCCCCCTGAAGCAAAGAAACGACAAACCCGACCTTGGTGGCTTCCAGGGAGAAGGTTCTTGGTTGTAGCGAAAAATAGAGTTTGCATGCGTTGCAGAAGGCTCCGAACTCGTTGCGTTCTCCGTGGAACTTTTCAGGAGTTGGGACTCTGGGTTCAGGTGGTAGCATAACGACTGCGGGAGCTGCTGGCATCCCAGAAGTGGAAGGTGCTTGAGCAGCAGAGGCAGACAAGGTCTGTATTTGGCCTTCCAGCTGGGTATAACCCTGTTGTAAGTCCTTTACAGCTTATGTTAATCCGGCTAGGTGTTGGCAGAGTTGGTCCATAGGAGAGGGTCCTTGCACAGGCTCAGACATGGCTGTCTGCTACTGTCATGTACCTGGTGATGAAGCCTGATATGCAGAGGATGGCCTCTCTTACAACTCTGACTTGGAGCCCCTGATAGAGCTGACAGGAAGCACCGAGATGCAGAGTCGCACGAGTGCCTGGCGGGATCACTGAACCTGGAGCTGGATCGGAGCACTCGGCAAGGCTGTAGAGCTGTCTGTAGGAATCCCAGAGCAGTGGTAGGCAGGTAGCTGGAGTGAGTAGACAACCGGTCTGCACAGGCAGAAGTGCAGGTGCAGCAGAAGGGATGGTGGCACCCTTGAGGCTGAAGAGAAGGCAGGTACAGGCAGACCGGGTCATACACAAACGGGCACATCAGGAACAAAGGGTGAAGCAGAAGCGGAATCAGATTACAGGCCGGGTCGTCAGCAGACTGGCAGCGAAGTGGCAGAAGGAGCAGGCAGATGCAGAGTAGAGGACAAGCCGGGGTCGGATGCAGGCAGGAAACAGAAACGTCAGGAAGCAAGCCAGGTCACAACAGGAACGGAAGTCAGGTAGGTAATTGCAGGATACACAGGGAACGCTGTAGAGAAGACAGCACTGAGTCTGGAAACTGACTGAGTTTAAGTATCCTGTTTGGGTGTCAAAAGCTGTCACAGGGTGTGTGTGCACCAATGGAATTCTGACAGGGGCAAAGGTAACAGGTCATCTTCTTCGGCAGCCATCTTGGGTGCTGGCATGCCCTTCCTGACAGGCAGAGGTAACAGGTTGTCTTCTTCGGCAGACATCTTGGGTGCTGGCATGCCCTTCCTGACAGTTATTAATAGGATCAGAACAACAGCAATTGTCTTCAGGTAGCTTCAGGTGCACATTGTGCAGAGGATGCACTACACTAACTGTTAATACTGCATCTGCCTGCCTGTGGTACTAATAGGATCAGAAGAACACCACCAATTTTCTTCAGGTAGCTTTAGGATCACACTGCTCAGAGGACACATTGCACTAACTGTAAATACTGCAACTGCCTGCCTGTGGTATTATTAGGATCAGAACAACAGCAATTGTTTTCAGGTAGCTTTAGGTGTACACTGTGCAGAGGACACACTACACTAACTGTCAATACTGCAGCTTCCTGCCTGTGGTATTAATAGGATCAGAACAACAGCAATTGTCTTCAGGTAGCTTTAGGTGCACACTGTGCAGATAACATAGTACACTAACTGTAAATACTGCAGCTGCCTGCCTGAGGTATTAATAGGATCAGAACAACAGCAATTGTCTTCAGGTAGCTTCAGGTGCACACTGTGCAGAGGATGCACTATACTAACTGTAAATACTGCAGCTGCCTGCCTGTGGTACTAACAGGATCAAAAGAACATCACCAATTGTCTTCAGGTAGCTTTAGATGCACACTGTGCAGAGGACACAGTACACTAACTGTAAATACTGCAGCTGCCTGCCTATGGTATTAATAGGATCAGAACAACAGAAATTGTCTTCAGGTAGCTTAAGGTGCACACTGTACAGAGGACGCACTACACTAACTGAAAATACTGTAGCTTCCTGCCTGTGGTACTAATAGGATAAGAAGAACACCACCAATTTTCTTCAGGTAGCTTTAGGTACACACTGTGCAGAGGACACAGTGCACTAACTGTAAATACTGCAGCTGCCTGCCTATGGTATTAATAGGATCAGAACAACAGCAATTGTCTTCAGGTAGCTTCAGGTGCACACTGTGCAGAGGACGCACTGCACTAACTAAATACTGCAGCTGCCTGCCTGTTGTAATAATAGGATCATAAGAACACCACCAATTTTCTTCAGGTAGCTTTAGGTGCACACTGTACAGAGGACACAGTACACTAACTGTAAATACTGCAGCTGCCTGCCTGTGGTTTTACTAGGATCAGAACAGCAGCAATTGTCTTCAGGTAGCTTTAGGTGCACACTGTGTAGAGGACGCACTACACTAACTGTAAATACTGCAGCTGCATGCCTGTGGTATTAATAGGATCAAAACAACAGCAATTGTCTTCAGGTAGCTTTAGGTGCACACTGTGCAGAGGATGCTCTACACTAACTGTAAATACTGCAGCTGCCTGCCTGTGGTATTATTAGGATCAGAACAACAGCAATTGTTTTCAGGTAGGTTTAGGTGTACACTGTGCAGAGGACACACTACACTAACTGTAAATACTGCAGATTCCTGCCTGTGGTATTAATAGTATCAGAACAACAGCAATTGTCTTCAGGTAGCTTTAGGTGCACACTGTGCAGATAACACAGTACACTAACTGTAAATACTGCAGCTGCCTGCCTGAGGTATTAATAGGATAAGAACAACAGCAATTGTCTTCAGGTAGCTTCAGGTGCACACTGTGAAGAGAATGCACTACACTAACTGTAAATACTGCAGCTGCCTGCCTGTGGTACTAATAGGATCAAAAGAACACCACCAATTTTCTTCAGGTAGCTTTAGGTGCACACTGTGCAGAGGACACAGTACACTAACTGTAAATACTGCAGCTGCCTGCCCGTGGTATTAATAGGATCAGAACAACAGCAATTGTCTTCAGGTAGCTTCAGGTGCACACTGCGCAGAGGACGCACTACACTAACTAAATACTGCATCTGCATGCCTGTTGTAATAAAAGGATCATAAGAACACCACCAATTTTCTTCAGGTAGCTTTAGGTGCACACTGTGCAGAGGACAGAGTACACTAACTGTAAATACTGCAGCTGCCTTCCTGTGGTATTACTAGGATCAGAACAACAGCAATTGTCTTCAGGTAGCTTTAGGTGCACACTGTGTAGAGGACGCACTACACTAACTGTAAATACTGCAGCTGCCTGCCTGTGGTATTAATAGGATCAGAACAACAGCAATTGTCTTCAGGTAGCTTTAGGTGCACACTGTGCAGAGGATGCTCTACACTAACTGTAAATACTGCAGCTGCCTGCCTGAGGTATTAATAGCATCAGAACAACAGCAATTATCTTCAGGTAACTTCAGGTACACACTGTGCAGAGGATGCACTACACTAACTGTAAATACTGCAGCTGCCTGCCTGTGGTACTAATAGGATCAGAAGAACACCACCAATTTCCTTCAGGTAGCTTTAGGTGCACACTGTGCAGAGGACACAGTACACTAGTTGAAAATACTGCAGCTGCCTGCCTGTGGTATTAATAGGATCAGAACAACAGCAATTGTCTTCAGGTAGCTTAGATGCACACTGTGCAGAGGACACAGTACACTAACTGCAAATACTGCAGATGCCTTCCTGTGGTATTATTAGGATCAGAACAACAGCAATTGTCTTCAGGTAGCTTCCGGTGCACACTGTGCAGAGGACGTACTACACTAACTGTAAATACTGCAGCTACCTGCCTGAGGTATTAATAGGATTAGAACAACAACAAATGTATTCATTTAGCTTCAGGTGCACACTGTGCCGAAGATGCACTACACTAACTGTAAATACTGCAACTGCCTGCCTGTGGTACTAATAGGATCAGAAAAACACCACCAATTTCCTTCAGTTAGCTTTAGCTGCACACTGTGCAGAGGACACAGTACACTAATTGTAAATACTGCAGCTGCCTGCCTGTGGTATTAATAGGATCAGAACAACAGCAATTGTCTTCAGATAGCTTCAGGTGCACACTGTGCAGAGGACACACTACACTAACTGTAAGTACTGCAGCTGCCAGCCTGTAGTACTAATAGGATCAGACGAACACCACCAATTTTCTTCAGGTAGCTTTAGGTGCACACTGTTTAGAGGACACATTGCACTAACTGTAAATACTGCAGCTGCCTGCCTGTGGTATTAATAGGATCAGAACAACAGCAATTGTCTTCAGGTAGCTTTAGGTGCACACTGTGCAGAGGACACACTACACTAACTGTCAATACTGCAGCTGCCTGCCTGTGGTATTAATATTATCAGAACAACAGCAATTGTCTTCAGGTAGCTTTAGGTGCACACTGTGCAGAGGATGCACTACACTAACTGTAAATACTGCAGCTGCCTGCCTGTGGTACTAATAGGATCAAAAGAACACCACCAATTTTCTTCAGGTACCTTTAGTTGCACACTGTGCAGAGGACACAGTACACTATCTGTAAATACTGCAGCTGCCTGCCTGTGTTACTAATAGGATCAAAAGAACACCACCAATTTTCTTCAGGTAACTTTAGGTGCACACTGTGCCAAGGACTCAGTACACTTTCTGTAAATACTGCAAGTGCCTGCCTGTGGTACTAATAGGATCAAAAGAACACCACTAATTTTCTTCAGGTAGCTTTAGGTGCACACTGTTTAGAGGACACAGTGCACTAACTGTAAATTCTGCAGCTGCCTGTCTGTGGTACTAATAGGATCAGAAGAACACCACCAATTTTCTTCAGGTATCTTTAGGTGCACACTGTGCAGAGGACACACTACACTAACTGTAAATACGGCAGCTTCCTTTCTGTGGTAATAATAGGATCAGAACTACAGAAATTGTCTTCAGTTGTGTCTGAGCCAAACACCCCCCGATTCGGTTCGCACCAGAACTTGCGAACAGACTGAAAATTCGCACAAACATTAGAACCCCATTGACGTCTATGGGACTCCAATGTTTGAAATCAAAAGTGCTCATTTTAAAGGCTAATTTGCATGGTATTGTCCTAAAAAGGGTTTGGGGACCCGGTTCCTGCCCCAGGGGACATGTATCAAAGCAAAAAAAAGTTTTAAAAACGGCTATTTTTTCGGGAGCAGTGATTTAAAAAAAAAGTGAAATATTCCTTTAAATATCGTACCTGGGGGGTGTCTATAGTATGCCCGTAAAGTGGCATGTGTTTCCCGTGCTTAGAACAGTCCCTGCACAAGATATCATTTTTAAAGGAAAAAAGTAATTTAAAACTGCTTGCGGCTTTAATGTAATGTCGGCTCTTGGCAATATGGATGAAAATCAGTGAGACAAACAGCATGGGTACCCCCAAGTCCATTACCAGGCCCTTTGGTACTTGTATGGATATTAAGGGGAACACCGCACCCAAATTAAAAAAGTAAAGGTGTGGGGCCCCCAGGCCCTATATACTCTGAACAGCAGTATACAGGCGGTGTAAACATGACAGGGACTGTAGGTTTGTTGTTAAGTAGAATCTGTTCGTAATTTTGAACTGGTACATTTTTATCGATTTTAGCTCCAGCCAAAAAATCTATTTTAAGCTTTTTGGAAAGCCTAGGGAAGGGTTATCACCCCTGTGATATTTGTTTTGCTGTCTGTGCTCCTCTTCAGAAGATTTCACCTCACATTTTGTCCCAATGACAAATGTTTTTTGAAAATTTGGGTTTTTTTGTGAAACAAGGATTGGTGATAAAGCATCAGTGGAAAGGAGAAAAGTTTTTCCCATATTAACTCTTACAGGAGAGAATTTCCCTTCCTATTGGTAGATTTTATCTCACTTCTTGTTGTCTCCTTCCGTTTGCAAGTAGGAGTCATTTGTAAGTTGTAGGGGCCTGTCCTATATACTCAGCAGAAATTTGGGCCTTAAGTAGGGATGAGCCGAACACCCCCCTGTTCGGTTCGCACCAGAACATGCGAACAGGAAAAAAATTCGTTCGAACACGCGAACACCGTTAAAGTCTATGGGACACGAACATGAATAATCAAAAGTGCTAATTTTAAAGGCTTATATGCAAGTTATTGTCATAAAAAGTGTTTGGGGACCCGGGTCCTGCCCCAGGGGACATGGATCAATGCAAAAAAAAGTTTTAAAAACGGACGTTGTAATTACACGCCCCTGTTAAACAGGGGCTGAAAAATTGGGCCTTAGGCACTGGTGCTGGTGCCACAACACTGCAACCCCTCACAGATACTCTAGTTGGAGTGCAGGAACTAGCCCTGCTGCAAAGAATTGCATGAAAAATTGTAATTACATGCCCCTGTTAAACAGGGGCCTTAGGCACTGGTGGCAGGACTGGCGGTGCCCAGAACCAAAAATGTTCTTACGAAGAGGATAATTACTCAGTATAACAGGATAGTCAATCAGCATCAGCATAGGCAGTCTTTGAAGGGATCTGACATTTCAAAAAAAATTATTCAGTTACATTAGCATCAGGTGCTTGCTAGCTGGTGGTGATCCAAGACTGATTCATTTTTATGAAGGTAAGTCGATCGACCGAATCGGTAGACAGACGCAACCTGTGATCGGTTACAAAGCCTCCAGCAGCACTGAATGTGCGTTCCGAAAGAACGTTGGATGCAGGACAGGCCAGTAGCTCAATTGCATACTGTGCACGCTCTGGCCAGTGATCCATCCTCAAGACCCAGTAACCCAGAGGATTTTCGGTGGGAAAAGTGTCCAAGTCACATCCTGCCCCTAGGAATTCCTGCACCATGTAAAACAGACGCTGGCGATGGTTGCTGGAACCGATCATTGGGGCTGCGGACTAAAAAATTGTCTGAACGCATCGGTCAGATGGCCACCTTCTCCACCGCTCCTTCTTTGACTGACCGAAGCCTCAGCAACACGTTGTCCAGAAACAGGAGTTTGTAACCTCCCAGTCTCTGGGTACGCGTTGCACAGACCTTTCTGCAAGGCCTCCCGAAGATGTTTCATCCTCTGCTCCCTCTGCGACAGCAAGATAAGGTCCACAACCTTACCCTTGTAACGTGGATCAAGGAGGGTTGCCAGCCAGTAACGATCCCCCTCCTTGATACCACGAATACGAGGATCCTTCCGCAGGCTTTGCAGGATCAGGGAGGCCATGCAGCATAGGTTTGCTGAGGCATTCGGTCCGGAGTCCTCTGGGTCACTAAGAACGACATGATCTGCAGCCATCTCCTCCCAGCCATGTATAAGTCCATGTGTTTCTTGGGACTGTAAATGATCCCTTAAAGACTGCTGCTGATGCTGAGTGCCAGGCGCCACCTCCATACTGACACAATCCTCCTCCTCCTCGTCCTCTTCCTGTGTGATCAGTGGGCACGCAGGAACACTGTCTGGATAAAGGGGCCTTGAGAGCTAAGGAAGTCCTCCTCTTCCTGCCTCTGTTCTGCCTCAAGTGACCTGTCCATTATTCCACACAGCGTGTGCTCCAACAGGTGGACAAGGGGGACAGTGTCACTGATGCATGCACTGTCACTGTTTACCATCCTCGTGACCTCCTCAAATGGTGACAGGACAGTGCATGCATCCCTGATCATGGCTACTGGTGCGGGGAAAAAAAAACAAGCTCCCCTGACCCTGTCCTGGTGCCATAGTCGCACAGGTACTCATTGATGGCCCTCTGCTACGTGTGCAGCCGCTGCAGCATGGCCAACGTTGAGTATTACCTGGTGTGCATGTCACAGATTAGGCGGTTCTTGGGCAGGTTAAATTCCTTTTAGAGGTCTGCCAGCCGAGCACTGGCATTATATGACCGGCAGAAATGCACACAGACTTTCCTGGCCTGCCTCAGGACATCCTGTAAGCCCGGGTACCTTACCAAGAACCGCTGCACCACCAAGTTAAGGACATGAGCCAAACAGGGCACATGGGTAATTTGTCCCTGTCGGAGGGTGGAGACGAGGTTGGTGCCATTGTCGCAAACCACCATTCCTGCCTTAAGTTGGCGTGGCGTCAACCACCTCTGAACCTGCCCCTGCAGAGTTGACAGAACCTCTGCCCCAGTGTGGCTCCTGTCCCCCAAGTACACCAGCTCAAGCACCGCATGGCATCTTTTGGCCTGCATACTTGAGTAGCCCCTTGAACGCCTACAAAGCACCGCTGGTTCCGAGGACAAAGCACAGGAAGAGGCCATGGAGAAAGAAGAGAAGGGGGTGGACGAGAGAGGTGTGTCACAATCATTAGTAGTGGCATTTTGGAGTCATGGTGGAAGAACAACCTCCAACACTACTGCACCTTGTCCTGCATCCTTCCCAGCTGCCAGCAGACTCACCCAATGCACCGTGAAACTTAGGTAACATCCCTGTCCATGCTTGCTGGACACCATGAGTGAGCTGTAATATGCACCTTACCGCTGACCGCCCTGTCCAGCGAGGCATGGACATTGCCTTCCGCCTTCCGTGAGAAAAAGTGGCATTTGAGTACCTGCCACTGAGGAACCGCACATTACACAAACTCACGGTAGGGGCCAGATTCTACCAACTGAAAAGGTAGCAGTTGAAGTGCTAGCAATTTTGCCAAGCTAGCATTCAACCACTGGGCATGTGGATGGCCGGGAGCGAACTTCTTTCGGCGGTGCAGCAGCTGGGGCAGGGAAATTTTCCTGGTACAATCTGACGTTGGTGTACCGAAAGCAGATTGCCCACAAGTACTTGGCTGTGACACACCTAATTCTACACCATAATTCCTCTCAGTGCAGGTCTCAGAGAGGACTGAAGGTATAGTGGGGTTGGAGATCTCAGCTGATGAGGAGCAAGGAGAGGTCCTCTTTGTTCTTTGGTGTGGGTCTTTCAGATACGCTTGCCAACGAACTGCATGGCAGATCAACATATGTCTGGTCAAGCATGTGGTGCCCAAGTGGGAGATGTTTTGGCCACGTGAGATACGCTTGAGACATATGTTGCAAATAGCAGCAGTGCGATCTGATGCACTCATCTCAAAAAAGGCCCACACCAAAGAACTTTTGGAATAACGCGCAGAGACAGGAGCGCCCTGCACATGCGGAGCTTTGGGGTGTGATGCAGTCAGTGTGCTGCCCTTAGGATGGCCCCTGGAGGGCATCCTGCCTCATTGTTAATGTGCCTCCTCCTCCTCTCTCCTATCAGGTACCCATGTTGAGTCAGTGACCTCATCATCCCCTCCCTCCTCATCACTGAAGCAAACCTGGCAGTATGCTGCAGCAGGGGGAGCATGACTGCCAGATTGCTGCCCTTCATGGGTTCTCCCTCTGTCCGTGCTCACGTTACTGCCTTCATTTAGCTCAGTATCATCATCAGAGCCTTGTAAACGCTGGGCATCCTCCTGGAGCATGTACCCAACACTGTGGTCAAACAGTTTGAGGGACTCCTCAGGAGGACATGGTGGGGCTACGGAAGGAGTCACTGATGCCATTGAGCCGAAAGAAGAGGCCGCGTTGGCAGCTGCTTTTCCAGACAAAGTACCCTGAGCATGGGTGAGGAGGATGAGGATGGTTTAGTCATCCACTCGACCAAGTCTTCCGCATGTTTCAGCTCAACGCGGCCAGCTGCCGAAAAAAAGGCCAAGCGTGTCCCACGGCCACGTGCTGATGAGGATGCACCGTCTCAATGACCAGCACTGTTGCCTCTAGACATAGCCTGCTAGCCCTCTTTTATTGGCTTGTGACTGTCTGCCTCTCCTTGTTGGCCCCTTTCAGACATACTAATGGCCTGCAGTGAGATGTAGCTGCACTAACCTGGGATATATATATATATATATATATATATATATATATATATATATATATACTGATAATGCAGCTAGCAAAATCAACTGCCTGCCTGTAGTGTGAGAACAACACCAATCTTCTACAGGTAGCTTTAGAGGAACACTGTGAAGAGGTCGCACTACTCTAACTTGTAGCTTTAGCTGACCACTGTGCAGAGGACACACTACACCAACTTTAAAATAATGTAGCTGCCTGCGGTAGTGATAGGATCAGGAAAACACCACCAACCTTCTACAGATAGCTTTAGCTGAACACTGTGCAGAGGACGCACTACACTAACGTTAAAATAATGTAGCTGCCTGCGGTAGTGATGGGATCAGGAAAACACAACCAACCTTCTACAGGTAGCTTTAGCTGAACACTGTGAAGAGGACACTACACTAATGTTAAAATAATGTATCTGCCTGCGGTCCTGATAGGATCAGGAAAACACAACCAAACTTCTACAGTTAGCATTAGCTGAACACTGTGCAGAGGTCGCACTACACTAACATGTAAATAATGTAGCTGCCTGTGGTAGTGATAGGATCAGGAAAACACCACCAACCTTCTACAGATAGCTTTAGCTGAACACTGTGCAGAGGACGCACTACACTAACGTTAAAATAATGTAGCTACCTGCGGTCGTGATAGGATCAGGAAAAACACCACCAACCTTCTACAGGTAGCTTTAGCTGAACACTGTGAAGAGGATGCACTACACTAACGTTAAAATAATGTAGCTGCGTGTGGTCGTGATGGGATCAGGAAAACACCACCAACCTTCTACAGGTAGCTTTAGCTGAACACTGTGAAGAGGACGCACTACACTAACATGTAAATAATGTAGCTGCCTGTGGTAGTGATAGGATCAGGAAAACACCACCAACCTTCTACAGGTAGCTTTAGCTGAACACTGTGAAGAGGATGCACTACACTAACGTTAAAATAATGTAGCTGCCTGCGGTAGTGATAGGATCAGGAAAACACCACCAACCTTCTACAGGTAGCTTTAGCTGAACACTGTGAAGAGAACACTACACTAATGTTAAAAAAATGTAGCTGCCTGCGGTCGTGATAGGATCAGGAAAACACCACCAACATTCTACAGGTAGCTTTAGCTGAACACTGTGAAGAGGATGCATTACACTAACGTTAAAATAATGTAACTGCCTGCGGTCGTGATAGGATCAGGAAAACAACACCAACCTTCTACAGATAGCTTTAGCTGAACACTGTGCAGAGGACGCACTACACTAACGTTAAAATAATGTAGCTACCTGTGGTCGTGATAGGATCAGAAAAACACCACCAACCTTCTACAGGTAGCTTTTGCTGAACACTGTGAAGAGGATGCACTACACTAACGTTAAAATAATGTAGCTGCGTGTGGTCGTGATGGGATCTTGAAAACACCACCAACCTTCTACAGGTAGCTTTAGCTGAACACTGTGAAGAGGACGCACTACACTAACGTTAAAATAATGTAGCTGCCTGCGGTCGTGATAGGATCAGAAAAACACCACCAACCTTCTACAGGTAGCTTTAGATGAACACTGTGCAGAGGTCGCACTACACTAACGTGTAAATAATGTAGCTGCCTGCGGTAGTGATAGGATTAAGAAACACCACCAACCTTCTACAGGTAGCTTTAGCTGAACACTGTGAAGAGTACGCACTACACTAACGTTAAAATAATGTAGCTGCCTGCGGTAGTGATAGGATCAGGAAAACACTACCAACCTTCTACAGGTAGCTTTAGCTGAACACTGTTCAGAGGACGCACTACACTAACTTGTAGCTTTAGCTGAACACTGTGCAGAGGTCGCACTACATTAACTTGTAGCTTTAGCTGAACACTGTGAGGCGGACGCACTACGCTAACTTGTAACTTTAACTGAACACTGTGAGGAGGAAGCAATACACTTCCTCCTCACTACACTTCCTCCTCTACATCTGCCCACTCCTCAAAATCATCAGAAAATCGGACCTCTCCTTCCACTCATATGCTGACGACACCCAACTGTACCTTCGCATCACCGGACAAAAAGACCACCATCAACAACTAGAAAAATGCCTCACTATGATAGATGACTGGATGACCATTAGCTCCCTCAAACTCAACAATTCAAAAACAGAACTTCTACACGCCAACTGGAATGCCAAAAATAAGACTCTGTGGACACCACCTACCATCTTAGGACAGACCATCTCTCCGAGCACCAAAGTCAAGAGTCTCGGAGATATCTTTGACTCAGAAATGACAATGGATGCATAAATAGGATCGGTAGTTAATGGATCCCACCATCTCCTCCGCCTGTTATGTAGACTTATCCCCTTCATCCCAGAGGAGGACAAAGCAGCAGTAGTTGGAACAATCATCAATTCCTGACTCGATTACGCTAACTCGCTCTATATAGGATTACCCCAATATCAGCTTGCGCGCTTACAACTCATCCAAAATACGGCGGCAAGACTGTTAACAGGAAAAAAACCCTGGGTGTCAATCTCCCCATCCCTGAGGAGCCTACACTGGCTAACCGTAAAGAATCGGATCACATTCAAGACCCTCTGCCTCACCCACAAATGCATACAAGGAAACGCACCTCAATACCTTAGAGAGAAAATAAAACACTACACACCCAATCGCAATCTTCGATCATCTAACCAAAACCTCCTTCTCATTCCCAAACACCGCTACAAAGCAAAGGGAGAACGAAGGTTCGCAGTCCAAGGACCTCGACTATAGAACGCACTTCCGCCCCACATCCGCATGGAAAAAAAACATCTGGCTTTCAGGAAAAAACTCAAGACCTTCCTCTTCTAGAAGCTTACAACACCAACGCATTAGCGCCTTGAGGTGATTCAGTTCGCATTTGCAGCACTCTATACATTTTTCATTCATTCATACACTAACTTGTAGCTTTAGCTGGACACTGTGAGGAGGACGCACTACACTAACTTGTAGCTTTAGCTGAACACTGTGAGGAGGACGCACTACACTAACTTGTAGCTTTAGCTGAACACTGTGAGGAGGACACACTACACTAACTTGTAGCTTTAGCTGAACACTGTGAGAAGGACGCACTACACTAACTTGTAGATTTAGCTGAACACTGTGCAGAGGTCGCACTACACTAACTTGTAGCTTTAGCTGAACACTGTGAGGAGGATGCACTACACTAACTTGTAGCTTTAGCTGAACACTGTGCAGAGGTCGCACTACACTAACTTGTAGCTTTAGCTGAACACTGTGAGGAGGACACACTACACTAACTTGTAGCTTTAGCTGAACACTGTTCAGAGGACGCACTACACTAACTTGTAGCTTTAACCGAACACTGTGCAGAGGTCGCACTACACTAACTTGTAGCTTTAGCTGAACACTGTGCAGAGGTCACACTAAACTAACTTGTAGCTTTAGCTGAACACTGTGAAGAGGACGCACTACACTAACTGTGAATAGTCAAGCTGCCTGACTGTGGTACTAATAGGATCAGAAGAACACCAGCAATTTTCTTCAGGTAGCTGTAAATACTGTAACAACACAAGCCTGCCTCTCAGTAGGAAGATAATAACAGGAACGGATCTAGCTAAACGGAATACAGTGTATATATATATATATATATACACAACACCTGGGATATATATATATATACACAATACACTGTAAGTGCAGCTAACTGACTGACTGTCCTGCCTAATCTATCTAACTGAAATCAAATGACACTGTCTCTCTGTCTCTAAACGCCGGAACACACACTACACAGGGCCGCCGTGCAGGCGGCCTTATATAGTGTGGGGTGTGTACTAAACCCCCTGAGCCATAATTGGCCAAAGCCAAAGCCAATTATGATTGGCCAAGCATGCGGGTCATAGTGCATGCTTGGCCAATCATCAGCCAGCAATGCACTGCGATGCTGCAGTGAATTATGGGCCGTGACGCGCCACACAAATTTGGCACAAACAGCCCATATCGTTCGGAATTCGGCGAACGGGCGAACAGATGATATTCGAGTCGAACCTGGGTTTGTCTCGAACACGAAGCTCATCCCTAGTCTTCAGGTAGCTTTAGGTGCACACTGTGCAGAGGATGCACTACACTAACTGTAAATACTGCAGCTGCCTGCCTGAGGTAATAATAGGATCAGGACAACAGCAATTGTCTTCAGGTAGCTTCAGGTGCACACTGTGCAGAGGATGCACTACACTAACTGTAAATACTGCAGCTGTCTGCCTGTGGTACTAATAGGATCAGAAGAACACCACTAATTTTCTTCGGGTAGTTTTAGGTGCACACTGTGCAGAGGACACAGTACACTAACTGTAAATACTGCAGCTGCCTGCCTGTGGTATTAATAGGATAAGAACAACATCAATTGTCTTCAGGTAGCTTTATGTGCACACTGTGCAGAGGTCGCACTACACTAACGCTAAATACTGCAGCTGCCTGCTTGGGGTCCTAATAGGATCAGAAGAACACCACCAATTTTCTTCAGGTAGTTTTAGGTGGACACTGTTCAGAGGACACAGTGCACTAACTGTAAAATACTGCAGCTGTATGCCTGTGGTATTAATAGGATCAGAACAACAGCAATTGTCGTCAGGTACATTTAGGTGCACACTGTGCAGATGGCGCACTACACTAACTGTAAATACTGCAGCTGCCTGCTTGTGGTAGTAATAGGATCAGAAGAACACCACCAATTTTCTTCAGGTAGCTTTAGGTGCACACTGTTCAGAGGACACAGTGCACTAACTGTAAAATACTGCAGCTGCCTTCCTGTGGTATTAATAGGATCAGAACAACAGCAATTGTCTTCAGGTAGCTTAAGGTGCACACTGTGCAGAGGACACAGTACACTAACTGTAAATACTGCAGCTGCCTGTCCGTGGTATTAATAGGATCAGAAAAACAGCATATGTCTTCAGGTAGCTTTAAGTACACACTGGGCAGAGGACACAGTACACTCACTGTAAATACTGCAGCTGCCTGTCTGTGGTATTAATAGGATCAGAACAACAGCAATTGTCTTCAGGTAGCTTTACATGCACACTGTGCAGAAGACACAGTACACTAACTGCAAATAATGCAGCTGCCTTCCTGTGGTATTAATAGGATCAGAACAACAGCAATTGTCTTCAGGTAGCTTTAGGTGCACACTGTGCAGATGACGGACTACACTAACTGTAAATACTGCAGCTGCCTGCCTGTGGTATTAATAGGATCAGAACAAGAGCAATTGTCTTCAGGAAGCTTTAAGTGCACACTGTTCAGAGGATGCAGTACACTAACTGTAAATACTGTAGCTGCCTGCCTGTGGTACTAATAGGATCAGAGAAACACCAGCAATTTTCTTCAGGTAGCTGTAAATACTGTAAAAACACCTGCTTGCCTGTCAGTAGGAAGAGAATAACAGGAATGGATCTAGCTAAACTGAATACTGTGTATATATATATATATATATATATATATATATATATATATATATATATATATATATATATATATATATATGTGTGTGTGTGTATAAGTGTGTGTGATATATACATACACATACACACACACACACACACACACACTCTTATGGTAGAGCCGGTACAGTGAAAGAGAAGTACAGTAGCACTTCATGAATAGCAAAACTGGTCAGAGATTTCCCATCTTCCTGCCTGCACACAGAGCGATAATGCTAATGCACTTGGGGTGATTAGGGTGTGCCCAGGCACACCTGGCACACCCCCTGTGCATGCCTATGATCGCCAGTTAATTGGCATGAAAAAAGAAGCAAGCAGCACAAATCTATAATCCCACAATCTGGTGAAAGTGAACCCACTGCTATTAACCTAATTCCTTACTGTACACATGTGAAATGCATTCAATCTAACAATCATGTATAATTATAAACTCTATGTGATTGCATAAACTAATTTGTCTATCATACAATAATTATTTGTTTCTAAGAAATAAACAAAGTGCAATTGCTGTTAAAAAAGTGCAAAAGAAAAAACTGTGTATTATTCATTAGTACAGTGCATGCATCAAAAATTAATGTGTTCAAAATATTTGAAGTCCATTTTGTAATCCCAGGAAAAATTCAAGAAAGTGATAGTAATAATCTTGGATTTTTCCTGGGATTGCAAAATGGACTGCAAATATTTTGAACACATATGAAATTTTGATGCTAGCACTTTACTAATGAATAATATTTTCTTCCACTAAGCACTTTTTGTTCACTGTGTCCACACACCATTTTTTATTTTGCACTTTTTAACAGCATTTGCACTTTAATTGTTTGTTTCATAGAAACAAATCTTTTTTGTATGATAGATGAATTATTTTATGCAATGACACAGGTTTTATCATTATATATGATTGTTGGATTGAATGTATTTCACAAGTGTACAGTAAGGGATTAGGTTAATAGCAGTGGGTGTGCTATCACCAGATTGTGGGATAATAGATTTGCGCTGCTTGCTTCTTTTTTTCATGCCAAAAATGGAGACTTGCATAACTCTGGCTATAGCAGGGATATGCAATTAGTGGACCTCCAGCTGTTACAGAACTGCAAGTCCCATGAGGCATAGCAAGACTCTGACAGCCACAAGCATGACACCCAGAGGCAGAGGCATGATGGGACTTGTAGTTTTGCAACAGCTGGAGGTCCGCTAATTGCACATCCCTGAGCTATAGACTTGCGGGGCTCGTGCTAGAGACTAGACATGTGCACACTGAAATATTTTGTTTTGGAATTTCGTTTTCGTCCGAAAAATAAATTTATTTAGTTACTCTCGAAATTTTTTTTTATTTATTTCATTTTTCGTTAAAAATTGCATTCGTCCGAAAATCCAAATTAAGGTCGAATCTGTCATTGAAGACTTTTGATGTCTGTCGAATGTTCAAAGAAGATTCGACGGAGCAGCTAAACTGTACAACGCCATATAGTTTACCTGCGCGTCGAATCTTTTTAGAACTTTCCACACCATAAGCCAAAGTACGTGTGTACTTAGTTCTAGCTATTTTACTGCTCCTCCTCTTTGGTTACAATCAGCCAATAACATTCATCATCATCATTATTTTTATTCATCTTTTCTCCCCCACGTTGAATCTTTTCTCCCCTACGTCAAATCTTTTCTCCCCTACGTCGGGTTTGATGGACACAGATTGTTATTGTCATCATTATGTCGAATCTCCGATCTATATCGAACTGTTGTAGCAATGAAAATGAAAATAAAGCATTTGTTTATATTTGATCTTTCGTTTTTCGGATTCTGCACTTTGAAAATACCTGAAATTCGGACGAAAATGCATTCGGACAAAAACGAATGCACATATCTACTAGAGACTTGCAGGGCTCTTGCTGTAGACTTGCAGGGCTCTTGCTGTAGACTTGCAGGGCTCTTGCTGAAACTTTCAGGGCTCTTGTTGAGTCTTGCATAACTCGTGCTAAGACTTGCAAGACTCTTGCTGAGACTTGCAGGACTCTTGCTGATCCAAAAAATAAAAAGATAATACTGCGCTAATCATAAAAAATGGAGCTGCTAACACTACAATCAGACAAATTGTGTACCAAATATATAAAATAAAGTGTAGCGCTAATGTGATAAATAACAAAAAAGTCAGCCCTCAGTAAAAGGGGTTACGATAAGAGAAACTATTAGTAATCACAACAACAAGTCGTGACCTCCAATAATACCTTAAAGATTATATAACGTTAACATTGAATATATTACAGTAACCCATTCAGAGGTAACGCTACACTACTCAATACAATACAGTGAATAAGTGTGTGTAGAATGACATATATATTTAGGAATCTTGCTGAGACTTGTAGGACTCTTGCTGTAGACTTACCACTGCAACTTTGCTCTTTCTAGAAACTTGCCATGCAAATTTGCTACAAATTGGAAAAGTGTCATTCAGAACTTGTGGTTCAAGTGCTCTGCAAGTGTACAACTTGCCAGGGAAGATGTGCAGCATGTTCACAAGACTTACAATTCAATACTGCCACAAATGTGTGGCAAGTTATCCTTGCTATCTGGGATGACAACCTGCGGACACAATCATGATGACCCATGCAGATGAATCTCCCCAGCTGGACTCATCACAAGTTACATTTCCCCCATTGTGCTGGAATGTAAACAGCAGTTTCGGGAACCCTGGCTCACTCCATTAACCACATACACTCATTGCCATTGCCTGTTTTCCTACCATCTTGTTTACAACGTGAAACATGCTGGCGGACCGGAAGTCAAGCATTCAGTGGTGGCAGTAGTACTGCCACTAAATTAATTATTTCTGGGTAAAACAATAGAAGGTTCAGGAAGGTGAACTGACCAGATCTGGTCATCTAGTTTTTAGGTTCAGCAAAACTTAAACAGCTTGTGCTCAGGTCGAACACATGGTTGACCCCAACCTGAAGTTCATCCTTATCTATTACCCTGTAATTAATGTACACAAGCAATAAAGCATTTCCAAACAAAATACCCTTTCTTATCTTTTCAGACAAAATAAGTAACATTTTTTTCTCTAAGATGATATGACATCAATGACATGTCCACTAATGTACCACAACATAGAAAAATTGTTTGAATTTAGATTGTAGGGCATGCTCTTAGCAGATCAAAGAGAAACTGAAGGACTTTGCCAGTCTGGGGTGGATGAGAGTAATTTTTTCTGAACTTTGTTCTCAGATGTTCTCAGATGTCTTATTTGAAGTCAAATCTTAACAAGAAGCAAGAGAGATGTATTACTTATATCTGTCTAAAATAATATCTAGTATTTTTAGAAGGTGATGAGTTATGACATGTTTCAGGTTTTCTTCATTAACTTATAGGACTTAAATGTACGGGAACTGACTAACAATTTTACCTAAAAGAAAATGTCAAACAAATTGCTTAGCATTCTATTTAGAAATGACATTTTATTTAAATCATTGCTTAATACATACATATCATTTCAGTTTTAAGTTTCATTAGCTGCCTCACAGCTGTCATCAACTGTTACTCTTCTTGTAAAGTATCTATTTTAACCCTGTTTTGTTCGAATGATTTATGCAGGGCTTTTGCATGAAAAAACTTTAGGCAGACTTTACAACTATCAGGTGCATTAGCACATTACACTGCACTAAAATGTACCTTTCACACCTTTCACAGCACATTGTTCTTTACATTGCAGTGCCATTTATTTAGCATCCTAGTCCAGTGCTAATGGACTGCAGCTAACAATCCACATGCATGGCAAGGCACCATGGTGTGTATTTACAGTAAAAATGCAAAATACTCTTGTGCACAGGTGTATTGGCTAAATGATCCCAAAGATTCATGAAGGACTATGGGTTTCAGCCTTGCTGCTCTTCAGGGTGGGATTATCCTAGTAGTAATGAAAAGAAAGAAAAAAAGAGTGCACCAGCCTAGTGCATTATCCTTGACAGATTTATTAATTAAAAGCAAGATTAAAATCTACTCACAAAGGTAGGAGAAAAAATTGCAGGCACAAAGGTAATTGGTCCAATGGTAGCAGTTTTTCCAGGTCCTAGGAAGAGGGTGTACGGACTACTGCTGGCTAACGCGTTTCAAAGGTTATCCTTCTTCATCAGAGCCTTCTTGTGTGTATTTACAGTATATTGGCTTGAGCATTGTGAAGGTGCAAAAATGATATGTGTATGTATTTTGTCCATTTTGGTGATTCGAAAGCCCATTTAAAATGAATGAAGGAAAGCTACCTATTTGCAAGCAACCTTTATAATAGTAAAAAAAAATCTTTTTTTTAACGTCAAGTAACCATACAGGGTCTGATGCTATAACATTTTTTATGTGTATTCTTTTAGAAAAAACACATGGAAAACTCTTTGCCAAATTTTTCTATTTTGTAAGCCATTCTTAATCCAATTGTTGCATATAGTTGAGACTAGTTCTAGGTTCTTCAATACTTAGATCAACATATACGGATGAAAACAAACCCTAGGAGAGGGTGTATTGCCAATACCATTTTCAAAAACTGTTTTAGTGTGAAATTAACATAGTGGGTAATTTGTAGATAAGTATTTTAAAATGACACTGTGCAGGGAACCATTCTATTTTTTCTTAATTAACTAACAGTATTTAACAGGAAATTATTAACATGGAAAGTATTTAACATACAACGGTTGAACAGTTGTCATACAGTATAGCTGGACTAAAAATTAAAGAAGAGGAAAAAAAGAGAAAACACAGATTAGAGATCAGTACTACTTCTTACATTATATTACATAAATATTATTAAATGGATCACAGCATTACTCAGGAGAGGATCAATTTTTTTTTTTAATGGAGCATATTCCATTCATGAATTTTGTTTTCATTTAAAGCTGTAGTAGTAGTAAGCCTACATTGCTGCTGTTTCATAGATATATCAAATATTAAAGTGATTCTACAGGCAGAAGTTTTTTTTATCTTATCTAGATAAAAAACCTTCTGTGTGCAGCAGTCTCCCTCAGCCCCCCAATACTTACCTGAGCCCCATCTCGACCCATGAGTGCCACGGCCATTCAGGAATCTCCCTCCTGATTGGCTGAGACACAGCAGCGGGCACCATTGGCTGCCACTGATGTCAATCAAAGTCAGTTAGCCAATCAGGGGAGATAGGGGTGGGGCCAAACCAAGGCTCTGTGTCTAGCAAGCTGCTTGCTGTGGGGGCACTCAGTAGGAGGGAGGGGCCAAAAGAGCCAGCAAGGAACTTGAGAAGAGAAGGATCTGGGCTGCTCTGTGCAAAACCACTGCACAGAGCAGGTAAGTATAACATGGTTGTTATTTTTAAAGAAAAAAAAAACAAGTCTTTGGTATCACTTTAATTAGGTGATGTACTGTATGTCTCTAACTGGAAGAGGATGGCTATCAGAAAAAAAATACCCACCTACCTGCCATAGGAAGAATATCAATGAGGGTAGGTTAACTAGCTTCCTCTCTTAATTATAAAGAGATAGCCAAAATAGTGAAGTCATGGTAGACGTTATTTGGAATTATTAACCTAAAATTTGAGACAGGAGCTGTCTGATTTTCTACCAAAAATTCCAAAAAAATCTAGAAAAGAATAATTCTACATTCTGTGCTGGTTACTATGGGCTGATAAATGTTTTATCATTTTGTAGCAACAATAGCAATATTGTAACTATTTAAAATTGTTCTCTCTTGGAAAATAATATTTCAAGTGCTCGAATTTGAGCATATCCTCAATTATTGTTCACCACATCAACTAGCTCTTGCAAGTGTAAATATACTACAATCACTATGAAACTATTTCCATAAATGCACCTAGATCTAAGGATTCCTTGACAAAGGGGTTACATCATATTGACAAATACCACAGAAAAAAATGTACATGGCAAAGTACAATATATTTATGGTGAGTTGCATGATATTTAAAAAAGTGCACACAAAACAATATTTAAAAGATTGTGTTCAGCACAAATATAGGGTTCATTCTCATGGGTGCTCAGCCTGTATAGAGTGAAGATCATTTTTTTTTTGGAACTGTGGCAAGCTGTGTTTAGGAAGCCAATATTAGTGAATGTAAGTGCATTGGGTGTATGGACCCATGCAGCCGAGTCTGGCAGGTACACAGGGAAGGGTGCACAGACCTGGATGCACAGGCTCTGCACCAGGGGGCTGTGCAGCTGTACCCGTGTGGGTGAGTATGTACAGCTGATGTACTTACATTCACTAGTATGGGCTCCCTGTATGCAGCTCACTGAAAGTACAAATACATAACCACACAAATCTTTACACCATACAGGGACTGAGAGCCCATGTGAATGAGCCCATAGCGTTATCTTATTTTTCAGCATTCCTTGTGGTCATATTGATTGTTTTTATGTCCCAGGAAAAAGAGAGAGCATGGCTTGCTAACAATAGATTATAAATCTATTCTTTCTATACAGTGGCTAATAATGTATGTGGTATGCCAATTGGTCACTACACTTAACAAATGTCTATGGAACACAAGCTGATCGGAATATCTAAATAAGGTTACTATTTACAACTAGCATGAGATATGATAAGCAAACAATACAACAACCAGACCTTTGAACTAGAAAGAATCACAGGGGTACATTTACTAAAACTGAAGTAACCAGAAGCTGGAGCCACTGCTCATAGTAACCAATCAGCTTCTATCCTCAGGTTATTCAGTTAAGATTTGGAAATGAAAGAAAAAAAGCTGAATGGTTGTCATGCACAGCTGCTCATGATTCTGGCTGCTCCAATTTTTAGTAACATCCCCTCAGAGTAACACAATTGGGAAACTAGAAGTTTCATAATATGTTACAAAACTTCTACCCCCTTCCTGCCAAGGCCAGTTTTCAGATTTCAGTACTGTCACATTTTGCATGACAGTTACTCATGCAACACTACCCAAATGACTGGGTTTTAAACATTTTTGCTATATAAATGGAAAAATGCCAAAATTATTGAAAAAGTATTTTTTTCTTAACCACTTGAGCCCCGGGCCTTTATGCTGCCTAAGGACCAGAGGTCTTTTTCCAATTTAGCACTGCGTCGCTTTAACTGCTAATTGCGCGGTCATGCAATGCTGTACCCAAACGAAATTTGCGTCCTTTTCTTCCCACAAATAGAGCTTTCTTTTGATGGTATTTGATCACCTCTGCGGCTTTTATTTTTTGCGCTATAAACGGAAAAAGACCGAAAATTTTGAAAAAAAATGATATTTTCTACTTTTTGTTATAAAAAAAATCCAATAAACTCAATTTTAGTCATACATTTAGGCCAAAATGTATTCGGCCACATGTCTTTGGTAAAAAAAATGTCAATAAGCGTATATTTATTGGTTTGCGCAAAAGTTATAGCGTCTACAAACTAGGGTACATTTTCTGGAATTTACACAGCTTTTAGTTTATGACTGCCTATGTCATTTCTTGAGGTGCTAAAATGGCAGGGCAGTACAAAACCCCCTCAAATGACCCCATTTTGGAAAGTAGACACCCCAAGGAAATTGCTGAGAGGCATGTTGAACCCATTGAATATTTTTTTTTTTTGCCCCAAGTGATTGAATAATGACAAAAGAAAAAAAATTATTTACAAAAAGTTGTCACTAAATGATATATTGCTTACACAGGCCATGGGCCTATGTGGAATTGCACCCCAAAATACATTTAGCTGCTTCTCCTGAGTATGGGGATACCACATGTGTGGGACTTTTTGGGAGCCTAGCCGCGTACGGGGCCCCGAAAACCAATCACCGCCTTCAGCATTTTTAAGGGCATGAATTTTTGATTTTACTCTTCACTGCCTATCACCGTTTCGGAGGCCATGGAATCCCCAGGTGGCACAAAACCCCCCCAAATGACCCCGTTTTGGAAAGTAGACACCCCAAGCTATTTGCTGAGAGGCATGGTGAGTATTTTGCAGCTCTCATTTGTTTTTGAAAATGAAGAAAGACAAGAAAAAACATTTTTTTTTTCTTTTTTCAAATTTCAAAACTTTGTGACAAAAAGTGAGGTCTGCAAAATACTCACTATACCTCTCAGCAAATAGCTTGGGGTGTCTACTTTCCAAAATGGGGTCATTTGGGGGGGTTTTGTGCCACCTGGGCATTCCATGGCCTTCGAAACTGTGATAGGCAGTGAAGAGTGAAATCAAAAATTCACGCCCTTAGAAAGCCTGAAGGCGGTGCTTGGTTTACGGGGTCCTGTACGCGGCTAGGCTCCCAAAAAGTCTCACACATGTGGTATCCCCGTACTCAGGAGAAGCAGCAGAATGTATTTTGGGGTGTAATTTCACATATTCCCATGGCATGTTTGAGCAATATATCATTTAGTGACAACTTTGTGCAAAAAAAAAAAAAAAAAAATTTGTCTCTTTCCCGCAACTTGTGTCGCAATATAAAATATTCCATGGACTCGACATGCCTCTCAGCAAATAGCTTGGGGTGTCTACTTTCCAAAATGGGGTCATTTGGGGGGGTTTTGAACTGTCCTGGCATTTTATGCACAACATTTAGAAGCTTATGTCACACATCACCCACTCTTCTAACCACTTGAAGACAAAGCCCTTTCTGACACTTATTGTTTACATGAAAAAGTTATTTTTTTTTGCAAGAAAATTACTTTGAACCCCCAAACATTATATATTTTTTTAAAGCAAATGCCCTACAGATTAAAATGGTGGGTGTTTCATTTTTTTTTTCACATAGTATTTGCGCAACGATTTTTCAAACGCATTTTTTGGGGAAAAACACACTTTTTTAAATTTTAATGCACTAAAACACACTATATTGCCCAAATGTTTGATGAAATAAAAAAGATGATCTTAGGCCGAGTACATGGATACCAAACATGACATGCTTTACAATTGCGCACAAACGTGCAGTGGCAACAAAATAAATACATTTTTAAAAGCCTTTATAAGTCTTTACAGGTTACCACTTTAGATTTGCAGAGGAGGTCTACTGCTAAAATTACTGCCCTCGATCTGACCTTCGCGGTGATACCTCACATGCATGGTGCAATTGCTTTTTACGTTTGACGACAGACCGCCGCTTGCAGGGGGCGACAGGGGTGCTTTTTTTTTTTCTTTATTATTTTTTTGCTTTTTTATCTTATTTTTAAACTGTTCCTTTCATTTTTTTTTTTAATCATTTTTATTGTTATCTCGGGGAATGTAAATATCCCCTATGATAGCAATAGGTAGTGACAGGTACTCTTTTTTGAAAAAATTGGGGTCTATTATACCCTAGATCTATCCTCTGCCCTCAAAGCATCTGACCACACCAAGATCGGTGTGATAAAATGCTTCCCCAATTTCCCAATGGCGCTATTTACATCCGGTGAAATCGAAGTCATAAAATGCTCGTAGCTTCCGGTTTCTTAGGCCATAGAGATGTTTGGAGCCATTCTGGTCTCTGATCACCTCTATGGTCAGCTGGCTGAATCACCGGCTGCATTCTCAGGTTCCCTGTTGAGACAGGAGAGCCAGAGAAAAACACGGAAGACGGTGGGGTAGGGCATTCCCTCCCACGGCTTGTAAAGGCAGTCTAGAGGCTAATTAGCCACTAGGATTGCTTTTACATGAAAGCCGACCGCTGGCTGAAAAGAATGATACCAAGATGATACCTAAACCTGCAGGCATCATTCTGGTATAACCACTCAAAGTCATGAATGGCGTACCTGAAGACAAAAAAATGGTTAACAATAAAGCACAGTAAACGGTAAAGTATAAAAAATTGCATACCTGAAAAACAAACATGATAAAACATAATAACAATAAAACATTGCAGAATAGAATACAGTAAAAAAGAGCAGAACAATAGAGAGAGAGAGAGAGAACAATAAAAAGACAACAATTTTTTTTTTATTTTATATAAATTTTTTTTTTTTACACTTTTTTTGTAACTAACTTTTATAACTGTAACCGGTTGCAGGTTCAGGTCTCTCAAAATGCGATGGCATCTTGGGAGACCCTGTGAAAGTGTGCCTAGTCTGTGCAGTGCTGTACCCTACGCTAATACTCAACTAGTGCATGGTAGCGTTCAAAACATTCTCCAATGCAAAGACCAGGATTGTCAGGACAGGAGGGACAATAATAGCGAGTGTCACGCCTATATCCGCGCTTGCTGCTGACACAACATCTTTTTTGGGGGGGTTCGTTGGGTAGGGGTACTCGGGAGGACATAAAAATGCCTCTCATGCAGCCGACTGCATTTGGTTGGGGATGTGAATGGGGGAAGTACGGGCGCTGCAGAAGCGGTGGGTTCCCAATTAGGATTGGCGAATGCAGCAGGAAGAACATTATGGGCATGACGGGCATGTGTTTGTCTTCTTCTTGGTGGCAGCGGGACACTACTTGTGCTTGCCACCTCACCAGCTTGAACTGCACTTATGGGACTCGCCACGTCACCAAGTGTTACTGCAGTGCTGGTTTGACTACGACCGGGGTGTACTAGGCCGCTGGTGCTTGCCAGTTCAATAAAAAGCTTCCAAAAAAACTGTTAGCGATCACAGGGATCAGGCCTGACTCTGCGAACGCTGCAGTTATGCGTTTAGTGTTTTGTAAGTGACAGTGATCGATCGATACTGCACTTGGGTGGGCTGGGCTGGGCTGGGCTGGGCCGGGCGGAGGGGCAAAACGCAGGTGCTAGCAGGTATCTGGGCTGATCCCGCTAACACTGCGTTTTTGGGAACCCTAAACTGCTGGGGACGCTAGTATAGATCTGATCGGATCAGATATTGATCCGTTCAGATACTATACCACTAAGGGAGGTGTATGCTGCGTGCGTGCGTGGGTGTTAGCGGTACTGGCGCTAACCTGACGCTGCCTGGGGCTGGTGCTTGCTAGTTCACCAAAATGCTACCAAAAAAACTGTTAGTGATCGCAGGGATCAGGCCTGACTCTGCGAACGCTGCAGTTATGCGTTTAGTGCCTTGTAAGTGACAGTGATCGATCGATACTGTACTTGGGTGGGTTGGGCTGGGCCGGGTGGAGGGGCAAAACGCAGGTGCTAGCAGGTATCTGGGCTGATCCCGCTAACACTGCGTTTTTTGGAACCCTAAACTGCTGGAGACTCTAGTATAGATCTGATAGGATCAGATATTGATCCGATTAGATACTATACCACTAAGGGAGGTGTACGGTGCGTGCGTGGGTGTTAGCGGTACTGGCGCTAACCTGACGCTGCCTGGGGCTGGTGCTTGCCAGTTCACCAAAATGCTACCAAAAAAACTGTTAGCGATCACAGGGATCAGGCCTGACTCTGCGAACGCTGCAGTTATGCGTTTAGTGCCTTGTAAGTGACAGTGATCGATCGATACTGCACTTGGGCTGGGCCGGGCGGAGGGACAAAACGCAGGTGCTAGCAGGTATCTGGGCTGATTCCACTAACACTGCGTTTTTGGGAACCCTAAACTGCTGGGGACGCTAGTATAGATCTGATCGGATCAGATATTGATCCGTTCAGATACTATACCACTAAGGGAGGTATGCCGCGTGCGTGGGTGTTAGCGGTACTGGTGCTAATCTGACACTGCCTGGGGCGACGCATATCACCGCCGGGCGATCGGGGGGCTAAACCTTTATTCGGTAATAAACGGCGGGTTCCCTGACACTATAAAAATTAAACAAACTAACCAGCGTCACCCGTAACGGTTATACGGTGATCTGTGGTGAAAGGGTTAACTAGGGGGCAATCAAGGGGTTAAAACATTTATTAGGTAGTATATGGGGGTCCCTGTCACTATAAAACGCTGACGGCGAACCTAAATATTTACCTCACTAACTAGCGTCACCAGCGACACTAATACAGCGATCAGAAAAATGATCGCTTAGTGACACTGGTGACAGGGGGTGATCAAGGGGTTAAAACTTTATTAGGGGAGGTTAGGGGGGTATCCTAGACCTAAAGGGGGCTAATATTCACTGTCCCAACACTGTAACTGTCACAAACTTACACCAATGCAGTAATCAGAAAAAAAAAAACTGCTGGTGTCAGTTTGTGACAGGGAGGGGGGGGGGTGATTGGGGGGGATCGGGGGGCGATCGGGGGGGGGATCGGGGTGTTTTGTGTGCCTGGCATGTTCTACTGTGTGTGTAGTGTTGTGCACTCACAGTGAAGTCTTCTCTCCTCGTCGCTGCAACGGAAAATACCGAGCCGAGGAGAGATGACATAATTTTCTTTGCTGCTGTTTAGCATACAGCAGCAAAGGAAGTGATCTGATTGGCCGGCGGCGATCGCGAGGGGGGGGCCACGAACGGATGGCCTCCCCCTCACCTCCGATCGCCGGGGGACAAAACAGATGGGACCCCCCACCCGCGGGAGGCAAAACACGTACATGTACGTGATTTTGCCTGCCTGTGCCGCCTTGCCGACGTACATCCGCGTGAGGCGGTCCTTAAGTGGTTAATTAATATTATCAATAAACAGGATTTATAAATACCGCCAACAGTTTGCACAGCGCTTTACAAAATGAAGGCAGACATTACAGTTACAATACCGTTACAATACAATTCAATACAAGAGGAATCAGAGGGCTCTGCTCGTTAGAGCTTACAATCGAAGAGGGAGGGTCAAATGATACAAAAGGTAATTACTGTGGGGGATGAGCTGATGGCAAAAGTAAAAACACAGTGTATTAGTTAGTAACAGGATAGGCTTCTTTAAATAGATGGGTTTTCAAGGATCATCTAAAGATGGATAGATTAGGATATAGTTGGACAGATTGGGGCAAGGAGTTCTAGAGGATGGGAGAGGCTCTGGAGAAGTGCTGGAGACGAGCATGGGAGGAGGTGACAAGGGAGCTTGAGAGCAGGAAGTTTTGAGAGGAGTAAGGACCAAAGAGAGCCATTTGGTTGGTATTTTGAGACCAGGTTAGTGATGTAGCTGGGGACAGAGTTGTGGATGGCTTTGCAAGTTGTTGTTAGAATTTAGAATTGTATTCATTGGGTGAGTGGAAGTCAATGGAGAAACCTGCAGAGAGGGGTAGCAGACACTGCACGGTTGGTAAGGTGGATGAGTCTGGCAGCAGGATTCATGATGGACTGAAGGGGGGATAGCCTATGTAAAGGTAAGCCAATGAGGAGGTAGTTGCAGTAGTGCAGGCAACAGATAACCAGGGAATAAAGTAGATGCTTTGTGGTGTCATTGGTTAGAAAGGGGCGTAATTTGGAGATATTGTAAAGGTTGAGGTGGCAGTGATTGGATTGGGGCCTAAAGGAGAGTCCAGGGTTACTCCTGGCACTCTGGCATGCGGGAAATGACTGATAGTTGTGTCATCAATAGGGATGAGCTTCGAGTTTGAGTCAAACTCATGTTCGAATCGAACATCAACTGTTCGTCAGTTCGCCGAACAGTGAACAATTTGGGGTGTTCGCGGCAAATTCAAAAGCCGCGGAACACCCTTTAAAAGTCTATGGGAGGAATCAAAAGTGCTGATTTTATAGACTTATATGCATGGTATTGTCATAAAAAGTGTTTGGGGACCTGGGTCCTGCCCCAGGGGACATGTATCAATGCAAAAAGAATTTTTAAAAATGGAAGTTTTTTCGTGAGCAGTGATTTTAATAATGCTTAAAGTGAAACAATAAAAGTGTAATATTCCTTTAAATTTCGTACCTGGGGGGTGTCTAAAACAGTCTGACAGCAAAATGACATTTCAAAGGAAAAAAGTCATTTTAGGGCCCTTTCACACTGGGGCGGGGGCGGCGTTTTACCGTTGGTATGCGGCCGCTAGTGGGGCGGTTATACCCTCGCTAGCGGCCGATAAATGGTTAAAAACCACCGCAAAGCGCCTCTTCAGAGGCGCTTTGCCGGTGGTATAGCCGCGCCATCCCACTGATTTCAATGGGCAGGAGCGGTGAAGGAGCGGTATACACTCCGCTCCTTCACCGCTCCAAAGATGCTGCTAGCAGGACTTTTTTTACCGTCCTGCCAGCGCACCGCTCCAGTGTGAAAGCCCTCGGGGCTTTCACACTGGAATGAAAGCAGCGGCACTTTCGGGTCGGTTTGCAGGCGCTATTATTAGCGCAATAGCGCCTGCAAACCGCCCCAGTGTGAAAGGACCCTAAAACTACTCGCGACTATAATGAATTGTCGGTCCGACAATACACATTAAAGTTCATTGATAAAAACATGACAATAACTTCCATATAAGCCTTTTTTATTGAGCACTTTTGATTATTCATGTTCGTGTCCCAAAGACTTTAACAGTGTTTGCGTGTTCGAACACATTTTTTGCCTGTACGCAAATTCTGCTGCGAACCGAACCGGGGGGTTTTCGGCTCATCCCTAGTCATCAATCTTGACAGTCAGGGGAAGGGGTAAAATATTGAACATAAATAATCTTTCTTCATAAATTTGGGCCAAAATGTATTCTGCTAGATTTCTTTGGTAAAAATAACCCAAATCAGTTTATTTTATTTAGTCTGCATGAAAGTTATAGAGTCAACAAACTATAGTATATACAGTAAATTTGCAAATTGATATACTGACTGCCTATTATCTCCTTTCTTGAAACCCTAAAATGCCAGGACCGTACAAATACCACTCCAAATGACCATTTTTTGGAAAGTAGACAGTCCAGGGTGTTTAGTTAGAGGCATGGTTAGTTTTTTGAAGTTGTAATTTTTTTGTCATCATTTTTTGGAAAATTAAGAAATTACATATTTTTTTATTCAACAAAGTTGCCATTTTGCTCTCACAGCATAGGCATATTCAGAATTACACCCCAAAACACGTTCTTCTATGTCTTTTGAGTATGGGGATACCACATGTGTGAGACTTTTTCACAACCTAGATGCATAGAGGTGCCTGAGATCCAAGAAGCACCTTTGGGCTTTCAAAGAACATAAATTATGCACCTAATTTCCAGGCTACCTATCACATTGTTGGAGGTCCTAGAGTACCAGGACAGTGGAAGCACCCACAAAAAAATACCCCATTTTTAAAATAAAGCACTACAAGGTAGTTTCTGAAAGGCATAGTGAATCTTTTGTAAAATTACATTTTTTCTACAAGTTTTTGGAAAATGCAGGAAGGAAAATGAAATGGTATTTTTTATACAAAGTTATCAATCAATACGATATTTCTAACAGACATCATAGGCATTCTGCTACTTCTCCGGAGTATGAGAATACCACATATGTAAGACTTTTTCACAGCCTTGCCATACAAAGGGTCCAAAATCCAAGGAAGCACTTTCAGGCGTTCCAGGGGCATTGATTGTGCATCTAATTTCCTGACTACCTATCATATTTTTGGACGCCCTGGAGCACCAAGACAGCGGAAACACCCACAAAATGACCACATTTTTTTTTACAGGAGTAAACACCTCAAGGTATTTTTTTTTATGAAGCATGGTGAGTCGTTTGAAGACTTCATTTTTTTGCCACAAGGTTTTGGAAAATGCAGAAAGAAAATTAAAATTATTTTCTAACACAAAGTTGGCAGTCTAATAATATATTTCTTACATGCAGCTTGGACATACTTACAGAATTACACCCCAAAACATATTCTGCTATTCCTCTGAATATAGTAGTAACACATGTGAGGGACTATTTTGGTGTCTAGGCTGATTATATACTGGACATTGTATCTTTTGTATCACGCACATCAACCAATTGTGTCAAAACAAATGTACTGTAATAGTCACCTTTATACAAGTGGTCAGATATTATGATGTAATGTAGAAGTTCCAGTTCCTATAAGCCAAGTAAGCCTTCCTTAGTTGTACATGGCTGCCCCCAGGAATGATCATTAACAATCTTTTTTGGTAATAGTCTAATACTAGACATTCTCTAGGCTCTTTATATATAACTAAATAATAGGTTTGCCTTTATAGATTGCATTAGGGCCTTGTGATTGATAAATAAAGCTGGTACACATAGTTACTAAAAAATAAAAGTGTAGCGCTAACGTGAAAACAATGAAAAAAAAGGGTCTATGAGGGTTTGGGATAGAGGAAAGTCAATCCACATAGGAAGAAGCGGGTACCCCCGTCCAATCTCAAACCTACAATGTAGATATGTGTATAGTGCATGTGAATTTTACCATATCTAAAGCAAAGACAATGCCCCTAAGAGGTACAAGTGGTCATGGAAATAACATAAAAAATGACGAAAAATGCTAGTGAAAACAGTTAAATAAATAAATGGTGTCAAACAATGTCCATAATATTGGTGAAGAGATATAACTCTCAGAAAGACCATATACACATAATAAATCAGTCCATATAGTGCATGATGTGGTTGACCCAACTTGAATCCAAAGCAGGTGGTGTCACAGGAAAGTGCAAACCAGAGAAAGAGATGTAATACTCTTACCGACTTCGGTGGACTCACAGGCCGTGGGCGGTGAGTCAAATAGGCTTGTACTGTCCTCAAATGACAGTGTGAGGCTAGTTGGTATACCGGAAGATTTCCTCCTCGAATGGGGGGCCAGGAACCTGCCCAAATAATCTGCTCGATCAACGTCTGCTCTGTGTAATAGTTTTGCTGCCTATGGGGATGTCTCTACCAGCTTTGTTTACCTTTACAACCACTTTAAGGGTCGGACATAGATGAAGGGAATCCTTTTTGTTTAGGGAAAGGAAGCCATTTGTTTACAAACACAAGTCTTGACTTGTGTTTGTAAACAAATGGCTTCCTTTCCCTAAACAAAAAGGATTCCCTTCATCTATGTCCGACCCTTAAAGTGGTTGTAAAGGTAAACAAAGCTGGTAGAGACATCCCCATAGGCAGCAAAACTATTACACAGAGCAGACGTTGATCGAGCAGATTATTTGGGCAGGTTCCTGGCCCCCCATTCGAGGAGGAAATCTTCCGGTATACCAACTAGCCTCACACTGTCATTTGAGGACAGTACAAGCCTATTTGACTCACCGCCCACGGCCTGTGAGTCCACCGAAGTCGGTAAGAGTATTACATCTCTTTCTCTGGTTTGCACTTTCCTGTGACACCACCTGCTTTGGATTCAAGTTGGGTCAACCACATCATGCACTATATGGACTGATTTATTATGTGTATATGGTCTTTCTGAGAGTTATATCTCTTCACCAATATTATGGACATTGTTTGACACCATTTATTTATTTAACTGTTTTCACTAGCATTTTTCGTCATTTTTTATGTTATTTCCATGACCACTTGTACCTCTTAGGGGCATTGTCTTTGCTTTAGATATGGTAAAATTCACATGCACTATACACATATCTACATTGTAGGTTTGAGATTGGACGGGGGTACCCGCTTCTTCCTATGTGGATTGACTTTCCTCTATCCCAAACCCTCATAGACCCTTTTTTTCATTGTTTTCACGTTAGCGCTACACTTTTATTTTTTAGTTATTGTGCACAATTTTTGTCATATTGTAGTGTTGGCCGCTATCCTGATGTGTTAGATTGGCGCGGTATTTTACACACCCACTTGGTACACATAGTTACATAGTTGGCAAGGTTGGATAAAGACACCAGTCCATCTAGTTCAACCTGTGTGGGTGTGCACATGTGTGTGTTTATATCAATATCATTTCTCATTTCCCTGTATACTGCGTTTGCTAAGATACCTATCTAAGAGTTTTTTTTAAACTATCAACACTTCCCGCTGACATCACTGATTGTGGAAGGGAATTTCACGTCCTTACCGCTCTAACTGTTTACTCCAATTTCGTTGAGTGGCCACGTGTTTTCTTCTTTGTAACAAACAAGAATTTGTTACCCCAACACTTCATATTCCTGTGCCTGCTGTACCATGTACTTGTATGAGAAAGTATCCTGTTCTCTTTATATTACTTCCTTTTTGTGAAATCCCTGGTGTTCCTGCCAGCACCTCTGCTATCCTATTAAAAACTGACCACAATAAGCAGGAGAGCACACTGTGGTCAGTTCTCTAGCTGTGCTGTAAACTCAGCCTGCTCTCCTCCAATTATCAGACTAGTCCTGACATGCTCCCGCTGCACAGCCATTTACTCGGAAGCTCAGTGTGCTGCTGTTTCTTCTCCCCCCAGCTCTTATGCAGCTGAGAACAGAGGGATGTGATCATGTATTAAAGGGAAAAAAAGGGTATTTATAATATTTTTACAGTGCCTTGAAAAAGTATTCACACCCCTTGCAATTTTCCACATTTTGTCATGTCACAACCCAAAATGTAAATGTATTTTATTGGGATTTTATGTGATAGATCAACACAAAGTGGCACATAATTGTGAAGTGGAAGGAAAATGATAAATAGTTTTATTTTTTTTTTTACAAATACATATGTGAAAAGTGTGGCATGCATTTGTATTCAGTCCCCTTTACTCTGATACCCCTAACTAAAATATAGTTCAACCAATTGTCTTCAGAAGTCACCTAATTAGTAAATAAAGTCCATCTGTATGTAATATAATGTAAGTTTAAATACAGCTGTTCTGTGAAGCCCTCAGAGGTTTGTTAGAGAGCCTTAGTGAATAAACAGCATTATGAAGGCCAAGGAACACACCAGACAGGTCAGGGGTTAGGTTGTGGAGAAGGTTAAAGCAGGGTTAGGTTATAAAAAAATATCCCAAACTTTGAACATCTCATGAAGCTCTGTTCAATCTATCATCCGAAAATGGAAAGAGTATGGCACAACTGCAAACCTACTAATCTAGGGATGGGCGAACGGTTCAGCCCGAGCATAAGTTCGGGCCGAACTCTGGTTGTTCAGATGTTCTGCAAACACCAAACAATATGCAGTGTTCAGGGCAAATTCGAAAGCTGCTGGAACAGATTCCGATAAGCCCCCCGCCCACAGACCCCCACAACCACCGGGCAAGGGTTGTGGGGATGAGGCCCTTGTTCCCATCAACATGG
Organism: Lithobates clamitans; assembly: GCA_037952925.1. NCBI lineage: Eukaryota > Metazoa > Chordata > Amphibia > Anura > Ranidae > Lithobates > Lithobates clamitans. Next base: position 476,574 of record JBBGZY010001063.1, read on the forward strand.
GGACTACCCCAAAGCACCCTCCCCATGTTGAGGGCATGTGGACTGGTACAGTTCAGGGGGGGCGCTCTCTCATTCCCCCCTCTTTTCCTGCCGCCTGCCAGGTTGTGTACTCGGATAAGGGTCTGGTATGGATTTTGGGGGGATGCCATTTTTTTTAAATTGCACTTTTGATTATTCATGTTCGTGTCCCATAAACTTTAATGGTGTTCGTGTGTTCTACCAAATTTTTTGCCAGTTTGCATGTTCTGCTGCAGGAGGGTGTTCTGCTCACCCCTATACCAATACATGGCCATCCACCTAAACTGGCAGGACGGGCAAGGAGAGCATTAATCCGAGAAGCAGCCAAGAGGCCCATGGTAACTCTGGAGGAGATGCAGAGATTCACAGCTCAGGTGGGAGAATCTGTCCACAGAACAACTATTAGTCGTGCATTCCACAAATCTGACCTTTATGAAAGAGTGGCATGAAGAAAGCCATTGTTGAAAGAAAGTCATAAGAAGTCCTGTTTGCAGTTTGTGAGAAGCCATGTGGGGGATACAGCAAACATGTGGAATAAAGTTCTCTGGTCTGATGAGACCAAAACTTTTTGGCCTAAAAGCAAAACGCTATGTGTGGTGGAAAACTAACACGTCACATCACCCTGAACACCATCCCCACTGTGAAACATGGTGGTGGCAGCATCATGTTGTGGGGATGCTTTTCTTCAGCAGAAACAGGGAAGCTGGTCAGAGTTGATAGGGAGATGGATGAAGCCAAATGCAGGGCAATCTTAGAAGAGAACCTGTTAGAGTCTGCAAAAGACTTGAGCCTGGGGCAGAGATTAGGAAAACAACCCTAAACATACAGCCAGAGCTACAATGGAATGTTATGCCGTGTACACACTTTTCATGTGTTATGCCGAGTACACACGAGCGGAATTTCTGACAAAAAGAGTCCGATGGGAGCTTTTCATCGTATATTCTGACCGTGTGTATGCCCCATTAGACTTTTTCCGTCGAAAATTCAGACGGACTTAGATAGAGAACATGTTCTATATTTTTTTCCTATGGATTAAATTATTATCGGAAAAAACGATCGTCTGTATGCTGTTCCAACGCACCAAAAACAACGCATGCTCTGAAGCAAGTACGAGACAGAAGCTATTGGCCACTGGCTATTGAACTTCCATTTTCTAGTCCCGTCGTACTTGTTGTACATCACCGCATTCTGTTTGGTCGGAATTTGGTGTGACCGTGTGTATACAAGACAGCTTGAATGGAATTCCGTCGGAACGCCGTCTGAAAAACCTTCAGAGTTTATTCCGATGGCAAAACCGGTCGAGTGTACAGGGCATGAGAATGGTCCATTCAAAGTCCAAACCTAAATCCAATTGAGAATCGGTGGCAAGACTTGAAAATTGCTGTTCACAGACGCTCTCCATCCAATCTGACAGAGCTTGAGCTATTTTGCAAAGAAGAATGGGCAAAAATGTCACTCTCTAGATGTGCAAAGCTGGTAGAGACATACCCAAAAATACTTACATAGTTACATAGTTGGTGAAAAAAGACACAAGTCCATCAAGTTAATCCTGTGTGTGTGCTTTTATGTCAGTATTACATTTTATATTTCTGTAAGTTGTGGTCATTCAGGTACCTATCTAATCGTTTTTTTGTTATTATCAATGCTTCTCGCTGAAACCACTGCCTGTGCAAGAGAATTCCACATCCTTACCACTCTTACAGTAAAGAATCCTCTATGCAGTTTAAAATTAAACCGCTTCTCTTCTAATTTTAGTGAATGGCCGTGTGTCTTTTTAAATTCCTTTTTATGGAAAAGTTTTATCCCTATCGTGGGGTCACTAGTACGGTATTTGTACATTGAAATCATATCCCCTCTCAAGCATCTCTTCTCCAGAGACAATAAGTTCAGTGCTCGTAGTCTTTCCTCATAACTAAGGTCCTCCAGTCCCTTTATTAGCTTTGTTGCCCTTCTCTGGACTCTCTCCAGTTCCAGCACATCCTTCCTGAGGACTGGTGCCCAGAACTGGATGGCATACTCCAGGTGCAGCCAGACCGGAGTCTTGTAGAGTGGGAAAATTATCGTTTTATTTCTGGAGTTAATCCACTTTTTAATGCATCCCAATATTCTGTTGGCTTTGCTTGCAGCTGCTTGACATTGCATGTCATTGCTTAGCCTATCATCTACTAGGACACCCAGGCCCGTTTCCATCCTAGATTCCCCCAGAGGTTCTCCCCCTAGTGAGTAGCTTGCATTCATATTTTTGCCAACCAAATGCATTATTTTACATTTTTCTACATTAAACCTTATTTTCCATGTAGTTGCCCACCACATTAATTTGTTCAGATCTTCTTGCAAAGTTTCCACATCCTGCAGAGAAATTATTGCCCTGCTTAGCTTAGTATCGTCTGCAAATACTGAGATTGAGCTGTTTATCCCATCCTCCAGGTCGTTTATGAATAACTTAAATAGGATTGGTCCCAGGACAGAACCCCGGGGGACTTCGCTTTCCACACCGGACCATTCCGAGTACTTCCCGTTTACCACCACCCTCTGGACTCACCCCTGTAGCCAGTTTTCAATCCATGTACTCACCCTTTGGTCCATACCGACAGACCTTAGCTTATACAGTAAACGTTTATGACATAGGCGTGCACACAGGGTTGTTTCGGGTGTGCCTGGGCACACCATAATCACCCCACGCAGGGCTGATTCACCTGCTTCCTGGCGCCCCCTGCCTCCTGCCTGCAGTGCTGCCAGCTTCCCTCCTCACCTGTCCCACCAGCTGCTGCAGGAGATGTTTCAGGATGGAGAGCGGGGGAAGGGGCTAGTAAATATTTAATTTACCCCTTCCTTTTCTGGATGAACACAGTTAGTGATCTGTACCGATCACTCCTGTGTTCATTCTTAACTGAAGCATAGTAAACTATGTTTGTTTATGAGACATCAGGGGTCTGTTTAGACCCTTGATACTTCACCAAAGCCCCCCAAAGGGGCTCCTAAATTTTTTTTTAAAATAAAATAAAATGAAAAAATTGTAAAAAATAATTACAAAAATAAACTTGTAAAAAATAACAAAAACAATTGTAAAAAATAATTACAAAAATAAAATAAAAATAAATAAAAAACTTCTTACACTGTCCACTGCCCTATTGGCAACAATCTCTGCTCTACTCACACCTTCCACTGCTCTGCTGATAAACACGCATGTGCGTTTGTGCTCTGGGGTGCGCACCCTAATACAATAGGCTGCTCACATCAATGGTTTATGAGGAACGGTATCAAATGCCTTTGCAAAATCCAGATACATCATGTCTACGGGCCTTCCTTTAGCTAGATGGCAGCTCACTTCCACATAGAAGGTTAATAGGTTGGTTTGGCAAGAATAATTCTTCATGAATCCATGCCCCACACTATATAAGGCTGCTTACACAGCGCCCATATAGTGTGTTATAGTGGGCGGAGATAGAGAGATTGAGCTAGATTAGGCAGGCAGGTTAGTTAGTGGCAGTGTATTTGATATATGTATATAGTCAGACTAGTATATATATATATATATATTACAGTCAGACTAGTATATATATATATATATATATATATATATATATATATATATATATATATATATATATATATATATATATATAAAAAAAATATATATATATATATATATATATATATATATATATATATACACTTCAGGCAGTGTACACAGTATATAATAAAGTGTAATACGATGTTAAAAAAAATACCCATCATGTCTGGAAGGCCTCTAAGGAGAGGCAGACGCTCACAGGCCACTAAAAGAGGGCAAGCAGCCTCTGAAATAATAACAGCAGGGACCGTTCCTGCACCCAACAAGAGTAACTGTGAGGGGTTACTGTGTTTTGCTACCACCAACGCCTAAGGCCCACTTTTTCAGCAGAGTATATAGGGCAGTCCGTATAGTATATACAGTATACTGCAGTTCAGATTATATAGTGCAGTCTATATAGTATATATACTGCAGTTCAGAGTATATAGTGCACTCAGTGAAGTATATATAATACAGTGCAGGGTATATAGTGCAGTGTACAATATATAATATAGTGTATTGATATGGTTACGGGGAGACCTATGACAGAATTGAGAAAAAAACGGCATGAGTTCCCTTCATCCATACCAAGCCCTTTGGGTCTGGTATGCATTTTGGGGGGCACCCACGCCATTTAAAAAAAAGATTTTTTTGGGGGTCATTTACTGTAGCGCTGCTGTGCTAATTAGCGCTAATTGATGCAAATTTTCATAAATCACGGTAATTAGCACTAAATTGGTATTCACTATAGCGCTGGTAAAAAAAATACTCCCAAAATCGAATTTACTATAGTTCCCTGAAACCAAATAGCGCCCAAACCTTTATGCCCCATACACACGGTCGGATTTTCCGATGGAAAATGTCCGATCGGAGCGTGTTGTCGGACATTCCGACCGTGTGTGGGCTCCATCGGACATTTTCCATCGGATTTTCCGACACACAAAGTTTGAGAGCAGGCTATAAAATTTTCCGACAACAAAATCCGATCGCGTCAATTCCGAACGTGTGTGGCCTGTTCCGACGCACAAAGTGCCACGCATGCTCAGAAGAAATTCCGAGACGGAACAGGTCGGTCTGGTAAACTTAGCATTCGTCACGTTGCAATGTTAAAAATGGTTTAATACAGCGCACTCTCTTCTTCTTTATAATGTGAGAAGAATGAAGTAGTTTTGCTGCTCATATTCACACAGACTTCTCACAAACTTATTTCTTTATTATTTATCGGGATTCCTTTAATATATTTTCATTTGTCACATCTAAAAAAAAAATTTTTATTTATTTTTTTTTTAAAGGCAGTTTTTTTTTTATTTTAGGTTTGTATTTTTTTCCAAGGCTGATCTTTGTTTTATTTTAGTTTTAGTTTTACTCCAGAATATTTTTGTGGGTGTTTTGTGTGTCAAGTTACCACAACACCATTGATATCTTATATTATTTAATCTCAAGGAGATTGTTTGGTGTTGGTGTCCCTTGTTAATTTCACATTGTATTTTTGAAATGTACCTGAATCCTCACAAACAAACTGTCCTTTTTGAAGGAAAAAACACATAGGCAAGTATAATAGAAACCAAAAATCCTTTATTAAGGGCTCAGAACCAAACAAAGAGGGAGGCAACGCTGGATAAACAGCAGAAATTAGCGAAGCCTTGGACCCCCAGTGCAGACATCAATTCTTGAACATCAAAATTGGTGGCCTGAGGAATCCATATGTAAGGGAGTGCAGTCTGATCCAGAAGTACCAGAGATCCGGAAAGCAGCAGATGACATCTGTGTCCCCAGGCTGTGGTACCACAAGAGGCTGCATCTTTTGCCAGACCAGACTGGATCCAGGGTCATCACTTTCTGGTCTTCCTTCCACGCTTCCTTCCTGGCTGTGGCTCTGCTGTTGGAGATGTGGCAGGAGGAGGAGTAGGACCTGGAGGAGGAGGAGGACTAGTAGGACCTGGAGGAGGAGGAGAAGTAGAAGGACCTGGAGGAGGAGGACCATGTGTGAGGTCACAAATGTGAGTATCAGATGTTATTTGGTCCCTCAACCCCTTATTGAGAGCTTCCAACATTAATGACTCACACATGAGTTGTTGGCCCTCCTCCATCCGCTGCATTTTACAGGCAATTATGGTAGCAAAGTCCTCCTCCACAGTGTGTGGTGCTCCCAGGGCCTTTGTAGCCTTCCAAAAGAGGCCTTTGGCAGCCTCCTCTAGGGTACTCCTCTTCCTGCCACTTTCTCTTTACAGGTGTAGGGGAGGGACCTGCATATCAGGCAGCCTGCTCGACCCGGCCACCTCCTGAGACTTCCCTGTGTATGAAAAAGGGACATGGTTGTAATGTTTTGCATCATCAATCACAATCATAAATTAGTACTCCAAACTAACATCTAGTTAACATCATTGATTGGACAAGCAGAAATATTTAGAGGAATGCTATACCTGGCTCAAGCTGGGCTCCTCCACAGGTTGCTGCCTGGAAGGCCCAGGTTGGGCGTCAGAAGCCTCAGCTGGGGTGGAAGAAGCGTGGAAGGAAGACTGGAGAGTGATGACCTGGGTTCAGTCTGGCCTGCCAGAAAATGCAGCCTGTCATAGTACCACATCCTGGGGACATAGATGTCATCTGCTGCTCAAGATCTCTGCGAATCCTGGACTTTCTTGCGATCCCTTACATATGTGCTCCTCAGGCCACCAATTAGGATCTTCAAATAGGTGATGTCTGCCGTGGGGATCACCTGCTTCCCAATTTCCAACAATTGATCCAGTGCTGCCTTCCTCTTTGTTTGGTTCTTATAATGTGGGTGGTTGATCTCCCACAGACAAGGCAGCTCCCTGAACATGTCAATGAATATTGCCATGAAGTCGGTATCGTTCAAGATATCCATTTTCACTGCAAGACACAACACAAGACAAACCCTAATGTCAGCCAAAACTCTCCTAATCTTGTTACAATATAGGCCTCAATCTAGAAGCATTATAGGCCCAAGTTTGTCTCTTACCTTCGTTCTTACGATTGGCGCCTCCGATGCTCCTTCCTCCACTCACAGATCGTACGTAATACGCACGCGTGTTACGCTTTATACACACTGCGCATGCGTGTAACTCTGCCCGCCCCTGATGTTCTTTCTAGTCTATTTCCTGCCCCTTTTCATTCTGCGCAGTGGGGGAAGAGCACATGGCGGAGACACAGCAGGTGTGTGCTAATTACAGGAACGAGGAGGAGGAAAGCCCGGATCCAGACACGTCCCGATCCAGAAGGAGATTTAAGCCTCAAATATGTCCTTTGGGGAGATGTTGGAGATGGTGGACATCCTGAAGAAGGCCGACTATGATGGAAAGTATGGACCTTACCCCAACCCCAATGTCAGAAAGGCCAAGATCATGGCGAAAGTGGTCAGGAGTCTGCACCGGAATTTCGGGGTACGACGATCGAAAGATCAGCTCAGGAAGCGGTGGTCGGACCTGAAATTACGAAAACATGAGCAGTACAGAAAGATCCGGAGAGTGCTGCAAAAAAGTAAGTAGTTGTGCTGTGTTCCTATTCTTTCTGTTTATTATGTTCCTGCTGCTCCATGTGCTTTTAGGAACTGTTGTACAGTTTAAAATGGCAACTTTCATGTTCATGGGCACATTATTCATTTGCATCAAACATTTTTCTTTCGGCCTATAAAACACCATTGTTTTGGCCATATGCATTTGGCCACATTTTTTACGCCCTACTTGTATGAAACTAATTTGGTTGTGCAGATGGCTTTGTTACTAGAATGAAATGCAAACTAGATTCTGTGTAAGGAGAGGACACTGAGCAGCTGTTTTCACATCTGGACACTGGAGCACTAGTGTGGGACACAAGAACACCATTTTATTAGGGGGTCCACACAGGTGCTCCAGTGTATACTATAGGGGTGACTCCATCTGTGAAGCTTGTACCAAACAGGTAAAGTATTGCAGCTTGACAAAGGACACTGAAAATGCTACATTTTGGAACTCTGCAAAAATAAACAATTGTACCCCACTTCCAAGCAATGTTTCCTATTTATAGTTCTGCCATCAAATATCTGTGTGCTAAGTATACCATTTTTGTTTTACATAGGGGAGAAAAGACTCGGAGGACACCCCTCATCCGAGGAGACCACAGACCCCCCACCTCTGGAAGAATTGGAAATCCCCCCAACCCAAGAAGTGCAGGAGGAGGAGGAAGATGTGGTAGAAATTGTCACCACAATAGGTGAGTGTCTGCGACCACAGGCTCAGGTAAGAGATGGATGCCGGCATATTTTTGATACCTGTTTTTGTTTGGTTTCTCTCTTTTTAGGTGATCGTGATGTTGTGGATCCAGATCCTTTCACATCAGAAAGTGCCCAGATCCTGATTGGAGAGATCATGGGGTGTAATTTAGAATTGGAAAACCTCAAGAAAAAAATCAATGATGTTATTCAAAAAAATAAAACATCATTGATGTTTTGGGGCGAGTTTAAAACCCCTCCAAATCCCTTTTTTTTGTGTGCTACAATGTTAAAAATGTTTTAGGGATTTTTAGAAAAGTCAAATTTGGAGGATGCACACAGTGTGCCAACATGTGCTATCTGCCATCACGGGAGATCAATGGACGCGTTTTGGGGGTGCAACCCCTTCCTCAATAATAAAGTAGCTGAGAGGAAGGGGTTTTTCTCCCAAAACATGTCCCTTGATCCCCCGTGATGGCAGCTAGCACATGTAGACATTGGCAAATTTGTGTGCATCTTTCAAATTTGGCTTTTCCTGGGGTGACTTCACCCCATCTGAATGCAATATCAAACACAGTTCCTAAATACTCATATCTGATATTGCCTTCAAGTTCTACCAAATGTGAACTTTGTAAGTTCAAGATTTGTGTCTTTCTTGTTGGTTTTACACATGCCTGTTTTATCTTAAATGGACATTTCTATTTTTTATAATGCCACCCCAAAAATTGTTATACAACAAACACGTTGGTTTGTTTTATAAACTTTTTTCTAAATGCACATGTGATTGTGCAGGTATAAAAAAGATTGTTAATCAACAATGTGTGGATTATTGTCTCAACGCTACAACACTTTTGTGGTGATGTAATTGCTGCTTTCTGTGAAAATGGGGGTTATTTCCTAAGGGCAAATCCTCTTTGCACTACAAGTGCAGTTTCAGTGCAGTTTCAAGTGCACTTGTAGTGCAAAGTGTCTTTGCCTTTAGTAAATAACACCTAACAATGCTTTGTAGAAGGTTACACAATCACGCCATTTTCAGGACTCCCCACATTTCTGTCAGGGTCAGCTAAAACAAACACAAGCAGTAAATGTCACCAAAGATTTGCTTTTTTTTGTTTTTATTTAATAAAGGCTTCACAAATTGTCGGGCATATTGATGGCCCCCCTACCCGCAAAGAACTCAAGGTATCTTAACCGGACATCACGGGCACTCAGGGAGGGCAAGCCAGGACGGCCACTTTCAAGCGCCGTCAGGGTTGTTTCATTTAGAATTCCGGCCTCAGGCCCAACTGAGCCAAAAAAGTTATGTAGAACACAGCAAGCCAGGATTATATGATCAAGTTTTTACTCCACCATATGGATGGGTGTCAGAAATAGGCGGAACCGGCTGGCCATGATTCCAAATGTGTTCTCCACCACTCTTCTGGCTCTGGCCAGCCAGTAATTAAAAACCCTCTGTTCTGGGGAGAGGGTCCTCATCGGGAATGGCTGCATAAGATGGTCCCCCAGCGCAAATGCTTCATCCGCAATGAAGACGAATTGGAGACCTTCCACATTCTCTTCTGGAGGTGGCAAGTCCAAGCTGTCATTCTGAAGACGCCTGTAAAACTCCGTCTGGGCGATGACTCCACCATCGGACATCTGGCCATTCTTCCCGTCCACATACAGGAAGTCGTAATTAGCCGACACCACCACCAACATCACAATACTACTGAACCCCTTGTAATTATAATAGTACAACCCTGAGTTGGGTGGTGGGATGATGTGGACGTGTTTCCCATCAATTGCCCCTCCGCATTTAGAAAAGTCCCACCGCTGGGCAAAGTGGGAGGTCACAGTCTGCCATTCCTGTGGCGTGGAAGGAAACTGTTGAGGAAAACAAAAAAAACTTAGTATTTTTGCACATAAACATGGAAAGCAGATTAGACACAAACATTCTTGGCCAACATCCAGATAACATTTATTAAGGGTAATTTTACAACACCAAAGTATAAGGTACACCTATCATATTCCCCCTCCCCCCCTCTCATGGGCCATTTCTAACATTATAGGGGGGGAATCTTGGACAGGTAACCCTCTTCACTTCATTGAGAGATCAATGCCTAAATACAGGGTATTACTTGGAACAGCCCCTCCTTAGTTACACTATTGGCAGCCCACTAGACAGGTAAGAAGTGTCATAATACAAAGATATAAATACACACTGTACACATTTGAGCACATTTGGGCATTCTGCTATTACCTATCAAGATAATAATAGGATCCAAAAACTTGAAACAGTACCATTTGAAAGTATACAGGCAGGCCCTTGCACCACATGCTTTGGGGAATATATCCATACATCTGAGCACAAAAGAGATGGGTATAGTGTGTATGGGTTTGGCAAAGTCAGCAGATAGATGATTGAGGATAGATAGAGAATTGGGATCAGCTGACTTAGCAGTTGGGGGAGGGAGGGTTAATAAAAATGATTTGGGGACACTACAAAAAAAAGCCTATGGCACTCTGCCAGAATTTAAAGCACAAATCACATTTCTAAACATTTTAGGGGGTGTTTGGGGTAAAGCACTACTATGGAGCTGATAAAATACATTGTTAAGTGACTACATGAGGTGAATACAGGGCCAGGAGAACATGCTGGAGAGGTTAGTGAAGGCAAATATGTATGAAGGACTAAAAAAATAATTACATAAAAATCCAGCATGCATGAGGACAAAGGGGACATTCACAGCATATTACAATCATGGTAATTAGGGAATGAGGAAAGAAATACAATATATTATCAAACATTAAATACAATAAAATGTGAGGTTAAAGGATAAAAATCTTACCTTCAAGGCAATTGTTATACACTGATGAGGTGTATGCCCTGTAGCTTGAGAGAGATGAATTGGGAGAAGGAAAACAAAGAAAGGAAAAGGGGGGAGGGAGTAGGAGGGTGAAGGGGAAGAAGGGGAGAGTAGAAGAAGAGGTAGAAAGAAAGAGAAAGAAAGAGGATTCTGGTCAGTCACCGTAATATAATGTAATGAAGAGGAACAGATCATGGTCTAGAATGCAAATTTTTCAGACTTTAGTTGTACATTTAGAGTTACATAGCCAAATAGCCCATTTATCTCTAAATCTATCTACAGTAGAGTTAGTGATCGCTAGTAGTTTCTCCATCTCACATTGATGGTTGAGAGTGGTGATGGAGTCAGAGGGCGATGGGGAGGTGGGTGTTTTCCATAGTCTCGTAATAGTCAGTTTCGCTGCCAGTAGAAGTTGTAATATCACTACTCTCATTCTGGGTGGATATTCGTGGATGTTTAGGTGTAGGATGGCTAACTCAGGGTTAGGGAGAATGTTGTGATCACAAATATCTGATAGGATAGAAAAAATTTTGTTCCAAAATGAACGAATTGATTTGCATGACCACAGTGTGTGAAAGAGTGTACCAGTTTCTCCACAATTTCGCCAGCAGAGAGCTGACTGGGAAGGGTAGAACTTAGAGAGCTTGTATAGAGTAAGGTACCATGAGTGCACAGTTTTTTTAAATTGTTCCCAATGGTTCGTACATTTGGATGCAGCATAAGTGTTAATGAAGGCTTTCTGCCAACTTTTATCTGGAAAAACCATGCCCAAGGTTTCTTCCCATTTAAGAATAGTTGTGGTATTCGAAAAGTTATCTTGGGAATTACAAATGTTATAGAATAGGGAGATTCCTTTTAATGGGCACTTAGTGTCTTGAAAAAATTTAAGTATCACAGCTGGTAGCTCTAAGTATAGGGGCAAGGGGTGTCTCAAAAGAAAAGATCGGATTTGCATATAGGTAAAGTGAGTGTGGGGAGGGAGATTGAAGTGTGAGCATAGGTATCCGAATGTGTGGCGAGAAGTGCCCTGGTATAGCTCCTTCAGGAGTGTAATCCCTCTGGATTTCCAAAGGTGTAGGTCAATATGAGTGATGAAGTGTTGGAGCACCACGAGGGGGGTGTGGATCTTAGATAGGGAATTTCGAGGTGTAGAGGGGATGGAGAATTCGGACCACATTTTAGTAGAGATCTGTATTGTCAGAATCAAGGAGGTGGGGAATGAGGCTCTCAATTTAATAGCAACAAGGGTTGATGTAGGATCTTTAAAGGGAATATTTACACGCTCTAAATGCGACCAAGATTTATGGTCATGGGGAGTCCACCAATATCTAAGTTGGTCTAGCACACAAGCTTTGTAGTAAGCCAGAACGTTGGGGACTCCCATACCTCCATTCGTCCTGTGCTTCAACATAATGGAGAGTGAGCACCTAGGCGGTTTATGATTCCAGATAAACTGGGTAAAGAACTTTTGAATCGAGCATAAAAAGGTTAATGGGATGGGGATTATTAAGGTGCGAAACACATACAGCAGCTTGGGAAAGATCAGCATTTTTAAACTCGCTATTCTTCCCGCAACTGATAGTTCTTGTGTTCGCAAATAGGATAATTGTCTGGGGAGTGATTCCAAAAAGGGTTTAAAATTGTGATGATATAGTTGCGCAGTGTGTGTGGTTAACTGTATGCCTAGATAAGTCAATGAAGTGGGTGTCCATGCAAAGGGAAATTCTTTACCTAATGAGGTTTGTAGGGGGGTCGGAATATTGATACCTAGAATCTGAGATTTAGAGGCATTTAATTTATAGTATGATACAGCGCTAAACTCTGCAAGTAGTTTTTGCGTCTCATTTAATGAGGACTTGGGATTGGAAAGAATAAGCATGACATCGTCTGCAAGAAGACTAATTTTGTGTTCAATGCCAGCTATGGTAAGCCCTTTGTTTTTAGGGTGGGATCTAATACTTTCTGCCAATGGTTCCATTAGGAGTGCAAAAATGATGGGTGAAAGAGGACATCCCTGTCTAGTTCCGTTCATTATTTTTATCAGTTTAGATTTAATTCCTGAGTTAAGGACAGTGGCTGAAGGGGTAGAGTGAAGAGAGAGGACAGCGGCCTGAAGCCATCCTATGATTCCAAATGCACTAAGTACCGCTTTGAGATATCCCCAGTGGACCCTGTCGAACGCCTTCTCTGCATCCAAAGAAAGGAGCAGAGAAGGCGTTCGGGAAGAGCCCGCTTGTGAGATCAGATTAATAAGACGTCTGGTACCGTCAGGAGCTTGTCGACCAGGTATAAATCCTACCTGGTCCGGTTGAACAAGGTAAGGCAATACTTTTTGTAGTCTTGCGGCTAAAAGTTTAGCATATATCTTGATATCAGTATTGAGCAAAGATATGGGCCTATAATTAGCGGTACTAGTGGGATCTTTGTTAGGCTTAGGTATTGTAACAATCACCGCTTTTAACATCTCAGGGGGAAAGGTACCAGATGAGGAAGCAAGATTGAAGACATCTTGCAAGTGGGGGGCAATTTCTTTGGATAGATGCTTGTAATATTCATTTGAGAATCCATCATCTCCGGGGGACTTCCGGTTGGGCAATTTGCTGATAGATAAGCAGATTTCTTGAGTTGTGAATGGTTGGGAAATAGTATCAAGTTGGGCAGTTGTGAGGGTGGGTAAATTGACTTTGTGTAGGAAATCTGCAATAAGTGCGGGAGAGGGTTGGGGGGTAGTTTCATCATTACGTAGGTCATATAGAAATTGATAATAGTCCGCAAAAGCATTTGCAATGTCTTTTGGGTTAAATAAGGAAGTATGAGATGAAGGGTGCTTAAGATTGGTAATTTTTTGTTGGATCTGCTTTGTCTTTACTTTTTTAGCAAGCCAAGCTCCTGCTTTATTGTGCAGGCCATAATAGTTGGCTCTAAGAAATTTAAGGTGATTTTCGTATTTGTATAAGAGGAGGGATCTCAAGGTTTGTCTGTCCTGGAGTATGTCACGTGTTAGTTGGGGGTCTTGGGTAGTTTTATTTTTTTGTTCTTTCAGGGATATAGAATTAAGCAAGTCTTCAATCTGCTTAGCTCTCTTCTTTTTAACATATGATGCCATTTTAATCAGTATTTCCCTCATATACACTTTATAGGTGTTCCACAGAATAAATCTATTAGTTTCAGGGATATCGTTGTACATAAAAAAATCATGGTGTTCCTGGACGATATTTTGGTACAATTGCCTGTCGCTCAAAAGAAAAGTATTCAATCTCCAAAGAGGAGGAGGAGAATTGCGTAGGTGGTCATCAAATGTCAGGGTGATTGGCGCATGATCCGACCAGGAAATTGTACCAATATCCATGCGTAGAACATTTTGCAGCGAAGCCTTAGTGGTCAGAAAGAAATCAATACGAGAATACGAGGAGTGTGCAGCAGACATGAAGGTGAAGTCTTTTTCAGATCCATGGAGGTTAGCTCTCTTCTTTTTAACATATGATGCCATTTTAATCAGTATTCCCCTCATATACACTTTATAGGTGTTCCACAGAATAAATCTATTAGTTTCAGGGATATCGTTGTACATAAAAAATCATGGTGTTCCTGGACGATATTTTGGTACAATTGCCTGTCGCTCAAAAGAGAAGTATTCAATCTCCAAAGAGGAGGAGGAGAATTGCGTAGGTGGTCATCAAATGTCAGGGTGATTGGCGCATGATCCGACCAGGAAATTGTACCAATATCCATGCGTAGAACATTTTGCAGCAAAGCCTTAGTGGTCAGAAAGAAATCAATACGAGAATACGAGGAGTGTGTAGCAGACATGAAGGTGAAGTCTTTTTCAGATCCATGGAGGCATCGCCAGGCATCATAGAGCTCATGCTGCAGCAATAAGGGAGCAATAGATTGTTTAGAACTTCTAGTAGGGGTAGTGGAGTCCATATCAGGGTTTAAAATTGTGTTGAAGTCCCCACCAATAATAAGAGTACCTTGCATCACTTCCGCAACTTCGTTGAGCAGAGGGGTCAGGAATTTTTTTTGATTAGTGTTCGGAGCATATAGGTTGACAAGAGTGAAGGTAGTTCGATTGAGTTCGCAGATGAGGATGAGATATCTGCCTTGAGAGTCTGGAATGGTGCGAATAAGATTGAAGGGTATAGAATCTTTAACAGCGATGAGAACTCCACAGGCCTTTTTTGGGCCATTAGCCATATATAGGTGAGGGAAGTTACGAAAATTCACTTTGGGACACTTGTGGGCAGCAAAATGCGTTTCTTGGGCAAATATTATGTCCGCTTTGAGAATACAGGCTTCTTTTAATAGTGATGGTCACTTAGACCTTTACGTTCAGTGACAGGATTTTCAAGGGCATAAGGAGTTAAATGAGCGCTGGAGAATTGTTGTGTAAAGGTTTACTATTTGGATATGATTAGCAGAAGCATACCTGGGAGATGAAGGAGCCTGTGCACAGAATGCAATATGTGGGACATATGCAGGAGGAAGGCAATTGCTTGAAGGTGAGCAATAGAAGGGATCTTGGGAATCACAATTCTTGTCAGGTGACTCAGTAGGTAAACCAAATCCATTCCGAATGCTTAACATATCTTTCATGGTGACTGGGTAGGTGGGGGGCTCAGAGAAGGTGGTGAAGCAGAAGAGAAGAGAACAAATCAAGATCAACAGATTAAGAAACTCCTGACAAATGCAGGCTCAATGGGCAGCCTAAGCTGCTTGGGTAACGTGGGGGGTAACTTTGAACCAATAGTGCAGTGCACTATGTAAAAATAGAAGAAACACAGTAACATAGGCTCACAGCCTCACGCCGAGGAAATCTTCTATAGGAAGAGAATGGTCTCTTAAGAGTGAAGGGGTTAGCTCATGTCCATTCTGTTTCTGGATGTCCCATCCTGGAAGGAGATGAGGCAGATAAGGGGGGAGGGTGTGCCTCCGCTGGGAGAAGTTGCCATTGTTTAAAGAGTTGTATGCCTTTGTCTACACTGTGGATAGGGAACATTTTTCCATTCCAGGTAACCAGAAGCTTTGTGGGGAATCCCCAGCGATAAGTAACACTATTGTTTCGTAACATTTTCGTAAGTGTAGCGAGCTTCTTTCTGTTCATCGCTGTTTGTTGCGATATATCTGTATACAGGGATATGCCCGTGAAGTCGTCTGGAACCACAGGGTTTTGCTTAGCTGCCGCCATGACATGCTCTTTCACATGATAGTAGTGGATGCGAGCCAGGGTATCCCTGGGCGCAGTGTCGGGCAAAAATTTAGGTTTGGGTATGCGGTGGGCTCTATCAATGCACAACTCAATATCAGACAGGAATGGCAGAAGAGCTTTCATGAGGCGTTGGATAAAATTTGTAAGCTCATTTGGGGGTACGGATTCAGGTATTCCCCTGAACTTTATATTATTCCTCCTCGAACGATCTTTTAGATCTGTTAGTTTAGTCTGGAGGGGCTGATTTTCATTCTCTTGATCTGTGTAAGCATCAACAAGATCATTGTGAGCAGAGTACAATTCCGCCATTTTAGTTTCTAAGTAGTGTATTTTATCACTGTTGGTTTGAACTGTGGCACTCAGGGGAGCCATCATGTCAGAAAAGTCATTGAATAGAGTTTTCCTGAGGGACAGCAGCATATCTTTCATAGTGCTTTCAGATATGGATTGATTTGTGGCAGGGAACGTTTCAATTAATGACTGTCTGCTCTGCATGAGACAGGGAGAGCTGACAGGCTGCATTCCATGTGAGGGAACTTCCTCCTCCCTCCGCTGCCTAGTTTTAGCAGGGCTCCGAGTAGTTGGAGTGGATGGGGAAGAGAACTCCCCCGAGTCCTCGGGAGGAGTTGTGAAATGTTTCCCCACATTGTGGTGGCTGTGAGGCGAGCGGGCCGCACCGCTGGAGCTGGGGCCGGCACCATCTTGCTTACCTCGCGCGGCCGCTGCTGGGTAAAAGTCTGTGAAGCGCTGGGGAGGCTTGTTTCCCTTCCTCCTCTTTGGCATAGTTCCCGGGAGAGATCGCCGTTAGAACGAGCGGGTTCCGGGCTCAGTACTTCTCTTCCTTGTGCAGTGTACTAGTTGCTGAGAGCGTGAGGCTGCTGGAGCTCTCAGTTAAGTGGCCATTTCTCACGCCGGCCGGACACGCCCCCCAAAATCTTACCTTCATATACTCCTTCTGCAGGACCTGTATGATGGCAGAACAGGTCTCTGTTATGATGATCCCCAGAGCCTGGGGGGGAGATGCCTGTCGAGAACTTCAAGTCCTGCAGGCTTCTCCCTGTCGCCAAGTACCGCAGGGTAGCGACGAGCCTCTGCTCCGGAGTGATGGCTTGCCTGATGCAGGTATCCTGCCTGCTGATATAGGGGGTCAGCGAAGCCAACAAACGGTGAAATACGGGGTCCGTCATCCTGAGAAAGTTCCTGAAATCATCAGGATTATTCTCACGGATCTCACGGAGCAAAGGCATATGAGAGAACTGGTCACGCTGAAGCAACCAGTTCTTGGTCCATGAACTCCTCCCCACCCTGTTCATGGACTGGACTTGTGTCAAGGTCAGGACCCCAACACCCAGCCCCCGCACAGCACGAACTCTACAAGAAGTACATATACGCAACATGGCTAGAAAAGGGTCGGCTGCTCAGAACGAAGTAACAGAACGCACTGAAGAACAGCAAAGCCTGTGAAGAGCGACCTGAAAAACAGTAACGAATGAACAAGAACACAATGACAAGTCAAGGGTACTCGCTGCACGCACTGAAGAGCAGATACAAACCCACAAGCACAAACTGAACCGCAGAAAACGATCTGAAAGCCACGAGTCTAAAAAAGCGCGAATCGTCTCTCACCAAACTTTTACTAACACAAGATTAGCAAAAGGAGCCCAAAGGGTGCTGCGCTTGGTTCTGAACTGGCCTTTTCTAGTCTCGTTGTACGTGGTGTACATGACCGTGTGGTTGGCGACCGGAAATTCCGACAACTTTGTGCAACTGTGTGTACGCAAAACAAGTTTGAGCCAACATCCGTCGGAAAAAATCCTAGGATTTTGTTGTCGGAATGTCCGATCAATATCCGACCGCGTGTACGGGAGATTACTCTGCTAAAACCTGGAGAATTGCACATGGAAATATTGTTTAGAACATAATATAATTGCCTAAATGGTACTGAAATATGCAGTATATTATTTAAAGGTAATCTGCTTTTAAACTGTGTGAAAAAGTGATTTCTACACTGAAATATCTTTAAAAGTCTGAGAAGAGATAAATTCAGTTTTATGTACAACTAGATGCCAACACAGCTGAGCATGCTCAGACCTGCAAATATTCAATTTAGCTCCAGTGTCTTTTTACAAGTCGCTATAGTAAATACTAAAAGTTTTAGCCATTGATTCTAATGGTACAATTGTAAATTTCCCAAATAAATCCTTTTAATGTTGAGATGAAATGTATCTTTCTCTGAAATAAATTTTCCTTTGCAACACTTTTGCTTCTACTTCAAATATTTTGTTTTTAAGAATGCTAGAATGTGGACTGTTTTGATGTTTTGGTAAAATATATTTTTCTCTGTCACTTTCACTTTTACTCTCCATCTCACAGCAATCTTAACCCAAACTCAGACACAGGTGTCTTTACAAAGCACAAACAATACCAGTGCTGATGCAAATTTAAAATGAGTCACAATCTTTTGTGCTTTTTATTTTTTTCAAATAATCATAATTTGAGCCCAAAAAATTTGATATGAGTACCAACATCATAAATCAAATCGTAATTCCCAAACATTTGAGGGTAATATCACTATTATAAAAAAGAAAAACCGCGCTATAGAGCTCAAAAAGGTACAAGAATGTAGCTGCACAAAAAAAATACCAACATCTGTGTAAAAACTACCAATAAATATAAATAAGTGCGCTTACAGTCTATATGCAAATGTGATTAAATTAATTAAATATACATAAATCTAAGTACGATGGATTGAATATCCTGAAAATGAGTGCACACTAATGTGCAAAAAGAAAAAACACATATTAAAACTTAAATGCATCAAGTGCTGAATTTGTGATCACATCGATATATCACCAAACAAAGCAAAAATAGTCAACAGTGAAAACATATAAAAATAATGAGTGAAGTCCATATGATAAACAGCAGAGAAAAATTCCATGAGCGTATTTCAAATCCATGAAAATAGGAGAACAAGTCCTCAGTCCATCAAGCCGTAACCCATATAGGTGAAGGAAGAAGAGAAGAATATATAAATGTGACTCCTAAATATAGTGAATCCAAGAAATATTGAAGGTGGACCCTTACCCGAAATGGTGGACCTCCCTGTTGGCAAGGTCTTGTACGCAAGCAGATTTAGCCCTCTGCGGGGACCGTGAGGTGATAGCGTCCAACACAGCCGATGAGTCAAGCGTCTCCAACCTGGCGTGGACCAAATCGTCTGCCTTAAGGGGGGGACACCCACTTAACCCAAAGGTGGTGGGTGAAAAAAACAGAAGAGGGCTCCAAATGGTGTAGTAAAAACTGGTATGTTTATTGTTAAAAACCAAAACAGAGCCGGAGGAAACACACTCTGTTAAGTAATGTTAAAACTGGTTAAAAAAGCCAAAACAAAGAAACAAACGAACACCCGTGCATATCATGGGGCGAACTGTATGGGTTACGGTTTGATGGACTGTGGACTTGTTCTCCTATTTTCATGGATTTGAAATACGCTCATGGAATTTTTCTCTGCCGTTTATCATATGGACTTCACTCATTATTTTTATATGTTTTCACTGTTGGTGATATATCAATGTGATCACAAATTCAGCACTTGATACATTCAAGTTTTAATATGTGTTTTTTTCTTTTTGCACATTAGTGTGCACTCATTTTCAGGATTTTCAATCCATCGTACTTAGATTTATGTATATTTAATTAATTTAATCCCATTTGCATATAGACTGTAAGCGCACTTATTTATATTTATTAATATCACTATTATACACTCACCCACAAAGAACCAGAAAATATCACAGAATAAATCAAGAAAAATAACTCTTGAGCATAGGTGTGCACAGCCTATTGCATTAGGGTGTGCACCCCAAAGCTCAAACACATATGCATGTATTATATGAAACACATGCAGCACTAAAAAATGTGCTTTTACATCTTAAACGTGTATATGTGATAAGTGCTGAATTACAAAACTTAGGCAAATAAGTAAAAAATGTGGTAAGATTAAACAAATAGACAAATAAAGGAAAAAAAGTCCATAAATGTGTAGTGAATCCTATATAGGTCAACAGGAACTTGAGGTTCGTGGGTGTATGCGGTATCAGACCCACGCATGGAATAGGAACTGAAGCAAGCTCTGTGTGCAGGGGAGACACTTTGCATCCAAATCTTCCAAAAATCCAAATCAACACAGCAAACAATAGAAATAGATACCCTTACCAGAGGGGATGGACACAGTCACCGTACGGTGGAGTGTCATACGGGCTTGTGGGATCCAACGATCCCAGGGATGTCTGGTTGAAGAGATCTTAACGGGGAGTCTCATCCGGGACGGTAGTCGCTGTTTGGTGGTATGTAGATCCACAGCCAATCACGGTATCTCTCTCAGATGGAACGTCAGTTAAAGACTGAGGCTCAGCGAAGTCCCCATGGTGGAAGGAGGGAAGAACAAAAAATCTCCACATAGGGCATGAATCCGTAAAAAAAGCTTTTATTGAAAAGCTAAAAAGTGCTCAGTGGCACCATACAATGGGTAAAATGTGATCACAAAAAGGAGGAAACAAAGTAAAATCGCGTGGTATCAGAGCATCTCTAGGATATAGCAACCCGACATGTTTCGGACCATCGTCCTTCTACTGGGGCAGAATAGCTAGAATAGCTTCTGGGAAGGCTAGGAAGGCTGTCTATAAGGTTTTATTGTATCTATGGGAATGTTTAACTATTCTTCCAGAAGTGCATTTGTGAGGCCAGGCACTAGGGATGAGCCGAACACCCCCCTGTTCGGTTCGCACCAGAACATGCGAACAGGAAAAAAGTTCGTTCGAACACGCGAACACCGTTAAAGTCTATGGGACACGAACATGAGTAATCAAAAGTGCTAATTTTAAAGGTTTATATGCAAGTTATTGTCACTGGGTGACCCCGCCCCCTCTGACGCACGGGACATGACAGGACTTCCCTGTGGCATTCCCCGTGACGTCACAGGGAAGTCCCGTTAAATCACCGTGCGTCAGAGGGGGCGGGGTCACCGGGTGGCCCCGCCCCCCATTATTTAAGAACCGTCAGACGAGGAGACGCCGTCATACAGCGGGAGCCTCCCTCCATGCCAGCATGGATGCAGAGCGGCCCAGAGAAGAAAATGAAGAAGAGAAGAAGAGAAGAAGAGAAGAAAAGAAGAAGATGAAGAAGAAGATGAAGAAGAGAAGAAGATGAAGAGAAGAGCGGGAGCCTCCCCCCATGCCATGGGTGCGGTGCGGCCCGAGGAGAAGAAGATAGAAGATGCCACTGAGGAGATGCTGGACGAGAACGCCGGAGGAAGAACCAGAAGAGCCAGAAGAACCAGAAGAAGAAGAAGATGAAGGAAGATAGAAGAAAGAAGAAGCATTTAAATAAAGGAATTGTCAAAAACTGTCTCTTGTTATTTTTAACATTTTTGACAGTTTTTAGTGAAATGGTAGTACCCCCTTACCATTTCACACAGGGGGGGCCGGGATCTGGGGGCCCCCTTGTTAAAGGGGACTTCCAGATTCCCATGAGCCCCCCGCCCGCAGACCCCCACAACCACCGGCCAGGGTTGTGGGGATGAGGCCCTTGTCCTCATCAACATGGGGACAAGGTGTTTTGGGGGGCTACCCCAAAGCACCCTCCCAATGTTGAGGGCATGTGGCCTGGTATGGTTCAGGAGGGGGGGCGCTCTCTCGTCCCCCCTCTTTTCCTGCGGCCTGCCAGGTAGCGTGCTGGGATAAGGGTCTGGTATGGATCTTTGGGGGGACCCCACGCCGTTTTTTTTTTTTTGGCGCGGGGTTCCCCTTAAAATGCATACCAGACCTGAAGGGTCTGGTATGGATTTTAGGGGGACCCCACGTCATTTTTTTTTAAGTTTGGTTCGGGGTTCCCATGTGGGGAATTCCCATGCCGTTTTTATCAATGAACTTCTATGTGGATTGTTGGACCGGCAATGCAATAGCCACAAGTAGTTTTGAATGGCTTTTTTCCTTCGAAATGTCATTTTGCTGTCAGACTGTTCTAAACACGGGAAACATGCGCCCCTTTACAGGCATACTATAGACACCCCCCTGCTATGAAATTTAAAGGGATATTACACTTTTATTGTTTGACTTTAAGCATTATTAAAATCACTGCTCCTGAAAAAACGGCCATTTTTAAAACTTTTTTTTGCATTGATCCATGTCCCCTGGGGCAGGACCCAAGTCCCCAAACACTTTTTATGACAATAACTTGCATATAAGCCTTTAAAATTAGCACTTTTGATTTCTCCCATAGACTTTTAAAGGGTTTTCCGCAGCATTCGAATTTGCCGCAAGCACCCCAAATTGTTCGCTGTTCGGCGAACTTGCGAACAGCCAATGTTCGAGTCGAACATGAGTTTGACTCGAACTTGAAGCTCATCCCTACCAGGCACAGATGTTGGATGAGAAGGCCTGGCTCGCAGTCTCTGCTCTAATTCAGCCAAAAGGTGCTCTATCGGGCTGAGGTCAGGACTCTGTGCAGCCAATCAAGTTCCTCCACCCCAAGCTTGCTCATCCATATCTTTATGGACTTGCTTTGTGCAGTCATGTTGGAACAGGAAGGGGCTATCTGTTACTACAAAGTTGGGAGCATGAAATTGTCCAAAACATCATAGTATGCTGTTGCCTTAAGAGTTCCCTTCACTGGAACTAAGAGGCCAATCCCAACCCCTAAAAAACAACCCCATATCATAATCCCCCCTGCACCAAATTATTTGAACCAGTGCACATAAAGACGTTTATGAGTGAGTTTGGGGTGGAGGAACTTGACTGGCATGGACCTCAACACAACAGAACACCATGGGGATGAATTAGAGCGGAGAATTAAGCCAGGCCTTCCCGTCCAACATCAGTGCCTGACCTCACAAATGCACTTGAAAGAATGGTCAAACATTCCCATAGACACACTCCTAAACCTTGTGGACAGCCTTCCCAGAAGAGTTGAAGCTGTTATAGCGGCAAAGGGTGGGCCAAATGAATTTTTGAACCCTATGGACTGGGATGCCATTACAGTTCATGTGCATTTAAAGGCAGGCATCCCAATACTTAGGCCAATATATTGTATATTGTTTGTGACACTGAGCATGGCTATGGACATAGGGCTGGTTCACACCACAGAGATGCAGCGGACATGTGTGTGGCTCCCTGCTGGCTAAGTGGGTAGCAATTCTGTCCAGCAGCACTGGGGTTGCTGTTTCAATTCCCCAACATGCTAATGCTTGTGTCAAAGTTTATATGTTCTCCCTGTGTGGGTTTCTCACCACAATCCAAAGACATGCTGGCATCCTATTTGTCTCCTGTCAAAATAGTCTCTAATGTATAAAAGTTAGTTTTGGACTTTGGAGTGGAAGCTCATTGCAGCCAGGAACTGGTGTTAATGTTTGTTAGCTCTAATCATGCCCAGGGACTTGGACATCTAAAATTGTAGGGTTTACACTGCACGGGTACATATGTTTAGAAAACTGTTGCTTTGCTTATGTGAATGCAAATGGACTTCAATCTTTGGCCTGTAGTTGGATATTTGATGCACATAGCCAAGGGCTAATACGGTTGCAAATAGTATTATGTGTTCCTGCCCATCAGGTGCAATCCCTTTAGACATACATGAAGAGACAGATTGAAAGATACTGGTGGGCTTGTACTTCTATTGCGCGTGTGTCAGTGTGATAACAATACAACCTACCTTATATAAAGGGCTGCAGTAGGGGGAATTAGTTTGGCCTGAGAAGACCAGTTTTTTTGCTGTGATTTGTGGGGGAGAATGAATGATATTGTGCCTATTGACAAATGCCCAACTAGGGCTGTTTGTTTGCGGAAATGCTTATGCATTTTTTCAATCAAAAGTGGGTTTATGTGGCTATGCTCTCAATGTTGTGTGTGTACTGTTCCTGTCTGACCATGTAAACATGGTTTGGGGACATGTGCTGACCTTCTACTCTTTGATATCATTGCTTAATCATGTACACAGAAATGCAGCTTCCAGCCGAACATGGTCACCAATGTATGTGTGTGGATTTTTAGAGTGGTGGTGGGTATTATATTTCGAACATGTGCCTTTTTTAATATCGTGTTGGAATGCTTTGTTCAATGACTTTTAAGTATGTTTCTATAATCTTGCAGATAAAAATGTGACATGTTGCCCATTATACACAGAAAGTAATGCTGTGCACACTCTAAGGTTTAGACAAATTTTATATTGTAATCTCCTTATGAACAGGGCCCTTAAAACCCAATTGTTAACTGTTTTGCTAAATTTTTTTGAAGCTAGTAAATGTACATAATTTTGTTTCTCCTGGCAAAACAAAAGAACGTTATTGAGCTTGTTTGGTTTTATTTTCTTTCTTCTTTTTAGTTTTTGGGGTGGTGGTTTTGGGGAAGTGCAATATCTTTTATTTCTGATAATTTCTATATGTATTTGTGCACTAAAAAATCTCTTCAGCACACCTGTAAGTAAATGATAAAGGTGTAATCTTTATATATAACAGCTGTGGAGAATTGCAGGTAATGACTTCAGCTGGTGGATAGGTAGTGTTGCACAGATGTCTCTGAAATTCCCCCCACAGTCGGGAATGAAATTGTGTGAGCTCAGCTGATTGCACACGAGTTCCTCCTGCTGTCAGTGTGAACCAGGGTTCAGACTGGGCCTTTGCCTTTGTAATTCACCTGCTGCTATTCCAGGGACACCATTTCTTATCAAACTCTCTTAAGTTTACCTTTAAATCTCATGCTATGTAGAAATACAGATTTGCATATCAGATTTGCAAATCTGCAAATAAACAAAAATAAAAAAATTCTAATCGTGGTTGCGATCAAATATTTGCAGCTGCGATCAAAAGAGCATGGTTTCACCTTCTGACCCAGAAATGGGTCATTGTAAACACCTGGAGGTTCCTGTGCTGGTCGGGATCTCCATCTAGGTGGACATGGCAAGGTCCCTCTTTAGCAAAGAGGAGGTGCTGCTGATTTGCCGGGTAAGTGTAGGATATGTACTTGTGCTTACTCAGTGTGGGGGTGGATGTGGTAGTTAGATTTGGTGTGGGTGGGGTTCATTGGTTTTTTGGCATCACCACACATTTGCTTCTGGCCCATGTGCACACGTCACTTCCTGCATTTGTTCTGCCAATGTTAATCAGTAAGGACTATGCAAACATATATGAGAGCTCCTTTCTATTAAAATACAGTGGGGATGGAAAGTATTCAGACCCCCTTAAATGTTTCACTCTTTGTTATATTGCAGCCATTTGCTAAAATCATTGAAGTTCATTCTTTTTCCTCATTAATGTACACACAGCACCCCATATTGACAGAAAAACAATGAATTGTTGATATTTTTGCAGATTTATTAAAAAAGAAAAACTGAAATATCACATGGCCCTAAGTATTCAGATCCTTTGCTCAGTATTTAGTAGAAGCACCCTTTTGATCTAATACACCCATGAGTCTTTTTGGGAAAGATGCAACAAGTTTTTCACACCTGGATTTGGGGACCCTCTGCCATTCCTCCTTGCAGATCCTCTCCAGTTCTGTCAGGTTGGATGGTAAACGTTGGTGGACAGCCAATTTTTGGTCTCTCCAGAGATGCTCAATTGGGTTTAAGTCAGGGCTCTGGCTGGGCCATTCAAGAACAGTCACAGAGTTGTTGTGAAAGCCACTCCTTCGTTATTTTAGCTGTGTGCTTAGGGTCATTGTCTTGTTGGAAGGTAAACCTTCGGCCCAGTCTGAGGTCCTGAGCACTCTGGACAAAGTTTTCATCCAGGATTTCCCTGTACTTGGCCGCATTCATCTTTCCCTTGATTGCAACCATTCATCCTGTCCCTGCAGCTGAAAAACACCCCCACAGCATGATGCTGCCACCACCATGCTTCACTGTTGGGACTGTATTGGACAAGTGATGAGCAGTGCCTGGTTTTCTCCACACATGCCGCTTAGAATTAAGGCCAAAAAGTTCTATCTTGGTCTCATCAGACCAGAGAATCTTATTTCTCACCATCTTGGAGTCATTCAGGTGTTTTTTAGCAAACTCCATGCTGGATTTCATGTGTCTTGCACTGAGGAGAGGCTTCTGTTGGGCCACTCTGCCATAAAGCCCCGACTGGCGGAGGGCTGCAGTGATGGTTGACTTTCTACAACTTTCTCCCATCTCCCGACTGCATCTCTGGAGCTCAGCCACAATGATCTTTGGGTTCTTCTTTACCTCTCTCACCAAGGCTCTTCTCCCCTGATAGCTCAGTTTGGCCGGACGGCCAGCTCTAGGAAAGGTTCTGGTCATCCCAAACATCTTCCATTTAAGGATTATGGAGGCCACTGTGCTCTTAGGAACCTTAAGTGCAGCAGAAATTTTTTGTAACCTTGGCCAGATCTGTGCCTTGCCACAATTCTGTCTCTGAGCTCTTCAGGCAGTTCCTTTGACCTCATGATTCTCATTTGCTCTGATATGCACTGTGAGCTGTAAGGTCTCCTATAGATAGGTGTGTGGCTTTCCTAATCAAGTCAAATCAGTTAAATATATGAGTGTCGCAGCAAAGGGTCTGAATACTGAATAATAACAGGACCATGTGATATTTCAGTTTTTCTTTTATAAAAAATCTGCAAAAATCTCAACAATTCTGTGTTTTTCTGTCAATATGGGGTGCTGTGTGTACATTAATGAGGGAAAAAAATAACTTAAATGGTTTTAGCAAATGGCTGCAATATAACAAAGAGTGAAAATTTTAAGTTGTACCCCATGATTCTCAATGATAACCATTTATATCTGTGCTACTTCAAGTTGGAAGAACTCCAAAGTAGTCCCTGTACTACTTAGGACACAATATCACACAAGCATTCTCAGAAGTTGAGGCCAAGTTGCAGCAGAAAAGTGGAAGCAAAATAGTGTGACTTTCTGGTCGCAGCAGTGTGAATGAGATTCATGGATAATACCTTTGAATCGGGCACTATTCTCACCTGTGCATCCTGCAAGTGCGTCAAATTCATCCGTGATTTTTCAGCGCTATTTGCCGCAAATTTGATGTGATTTGAAGCAATGCCAGTGTAATCTTGAGGTCTATTGACGCAGGAGTCGCAGGACAAGTTGTACAAGCGTGAAATGTTGCTGTCCAACATTGGGTGTGATTTGCCCCGCACTGCAAATCACATGCAATGTCTGTGTGACTCAAACTCAGCCATAGAGATTGTATGGTTGAATTTGCATTGCATTTGGACCAAACTCACACGGACCATTTATTTGGTCCGCCGCAGAATCAGATCGCATGGGTGTTGTCTGAATTTGCAGTTCACTCTGCGATATGCAAACTGATTTTCGGGTGTCATTAGCTTTCTACTGACACTCCCAGCAGTTTGCATATGGCAGTGTGAACTGCCTGCGAGTTGTATGCAATGCAGGAACCCGCACTGGATTCGCAGGGTTCCCGCATTGCTCCAGTGTGAACTGGCCCTGACCCTAGGTTCACACCTATGCAGTGCGATTTGCAGTTTTCAGAAATGCTCTACAGTCCATTTAACATGGTTTCCTATGGTACTAGTTAACATTTATGCGTTTTGTGGCCAGTGCATTTTTGGAAATGGTCGGGGACTTTTTTTACATGATTTGCAGGTAATAGAATTCAACCACACCAGAAACACAACTGTTGTGTTTGTGATGTGATTTTTGATGTGTTTTGCAGTTATTATTTTAACACTGTGTATAGCTGATTGCTAACCGGGGGGGGGGGGGCGGGAAGCCAGCTGCAGTGTCCTTAACAACCAATGAATCTTCAGCTGTCAGCGGCTTCCCCACTGAAAAAAAAAAAATTGCAAAAAAACTGCATGGGGTCCCCCCAGGTCTATACCAGGCCCTTTGGATCTAGTATGGATTTGAAGGGGACCCCATGCCCAAATTTAACAAAAATGGTGTGGGGTTCCCCCCTCCATTACCAGGCGCTTTGGGTCTGGTTTGAATATTAAGGGGAACCCTCATCAAAAGAAAAACACATTGTGTGGGGGTCCCTCAAAATCTATACCAGGCCCTTCAGGTCTGGTATGGATATTAAGGGGAACCCTGCACCAAAATTTGAAAAAAAATGGTGTGGGGTCCCCCCAAAATCCATACCAGACCCTTATCTGAGCACGTAACCTGACAGGCTGCAGGAAAAGAGGGGGAAAGAAGAGAATGCCCCCCTCCTGAACCATGCCAGGCCACATGCCCTCAACATGGGGCGGGTGCTTTGGGGTCCCCCCAAAAACACCTTGTCCCTATGTTGATGGGGACAAGGGCCTCATCCCCACAACCCTTGCCCGGTGGTTGTGGGGGTCTGCGGGCGGGGGCTTATCAGAATCCCCTTTAATAAGGGGACCCTCAGATCCCTCCCCCCCTATGTGAATGGGTATCGGGTACATTGTACCCCTACCCATTCACCAAAAAAAGCAGTGAAATGTGACAAAAAACAATAGCCAGTTTTTGACAATTTCTTTATTGTAAAATAGCTCAGAGTGGTCTTCTCCCCTGAGCCATGTTTCCCACTGTCATCTTCTCCTGGTACTGTCTCTCTTGCCGCCATCTTCTGTCGCCATCTCTCCCGCCACTGCCTACTTCTCCCGCTGCTGTGTTCTTCCTCACCGTCATGTTCTTCCTCACTGCTGTGTTCTTTCTCGCTGCAGTGTTCTTCCTGCCCCCCAGTCTTCCTCCGTTGTGTTGTCCCGGCTGTCTGGCTGGTAGGTCATTTTTGATATACAGGCATATCCCTTCCCCTTTTTTACCCTCCCTATCCCTGCAATATAGGGAGTAACCCTAAATGGTTGAGAGCCAATCATGAGAGATGTTGAACCAAGTTTTTTGAAATTCCCACAAAATCAAAATCCTCCTCGTACATTAGTAGCTCTAGTTCTTCCATCTTGTCCATCAGACTCCTGGTATTGGTGAACATGACACGTATTTTAGTCCTGATTGGGGATGAGCTTTGAGTTTGAGTTCGACTCAAACATCGGCTGTTCGCCAGTTCGCTGAATAGCGAACAATTTGGGGTGTTCGCGGCAAATTCAAAAGCCACGGAACACCCTTTAAAAGTCTATGGGAGAAATCAAAAGTGCTAATTTTAAAGGCTTATATGCATGGTATTGTCATAAAAAGTGTTTGGGGACCTGGGTCCTGCCCCAGGGGACATGGATCAATGCATAAAAAAGTTTTAAAACTGCCCTTTTTCCGGGAGCAGTGATTTTAATAATGCTTAAAGTGAAACAATAAAAGTGTAATATTCCTTTAAATTTCGTACCGGGGGTGTTTATATTATGCCTGTAAAGGGGCGCATGTTTCCCGTGTTTAGAACAGTCTAACAGCAAAATGACATTTCAAAGGAAAAAAAGTCATTTAAAACTACTTGCGGCTATTAATGAATTGCCGGTCCGACAGGGGCCTGGTATAGATTTTGAGGGGGACTCCCCACGCAATTTTTTTTTAATTTTGGTTCGGGGTTCCCCTGTGGGGAATTCCCATGCCCGTTTTATCAATGTGAAAAATTCTTCAATCAAGAAAATGGCTGAAACACAAATGTCCATAAGTGATAAACACGTTAATGATGAAACGTATAAGTCTCTAAATAAAAGTAAATAAAGACCAGTAAGTGAATAAAACAGCAAATATGCATGGGATATCCCACTAGGAATGGTATGTGGTACTTTTATTTAGAGACCTATAAGTTTCATCATTAACGTGTTTATCACTTATGGACATTTGTGTTTCAGCCATTTTCTTGATTGAAGAATTTTTTGCACAATTTATGCGCTACATTTTATTTTTCACATGTTCTTTTGGTTGTTGTCACCCTGTATGTAGCTGCTCTGCACCATATATTTTTTTGAATTTAGCGCAGTGTATACTTTTATCATCTTTGCACCGGTTTTATCAATGAACTTTTATGTGTATTGTCGGACCGCCAATTCATTAATAGCCGCGAGTAGTTTTAAATGACTTTTTTTCCTTTGAAATGTCCTTTTGCTGTCAGACTGTTCTAAACACGGGAAACTCCCCTTTACAGGCTTTTATTTGCATTGATCCATGTCCCCTGGGGCAGGACCCAGGTCCCCAAACACTTTTTATGACAATAACTTGCATATAAGCCTTTAAAATTAGCACTTTTGATTATTCATGTTCATGTCCCATAGACTTTAATGGTGTTCGCGTGTTCAAACGAATTGTTTGCCTTTTTTGCCTGTTTGTAAGTCCTGGTGCGAACCGAACAGGGGGGTGTTCGGCTCTTCCCTAGTCCTGATGCATACTATCTCCTTATTGGGTGTTCTGAGGTTGCAAATATGATGTGTTACTGTGCTTACCTCGGGTTTAGGTGCTTTAGTCAACCTGCTAAAGAGCTGCTATCCGACTGAGAATTCAGCCCAGTTCCCCAGGAACCTCAGGAAAATAAATTGGGACTGGAGGGGCATAGACAACCTTTCTAGAAAGGAAAGGTATGCAATAAAAGAGCTACAGAAAGCACCTGATCTAGTCATAAAAGTGGTAACATAGTCCTCATGTCTGGACAAAAATACAAAGAAGAAGTTATGCGCCAATTAAAGGATACTTCCACCTACAGTAAATTAACTGAAAATCCATTTCCTAAGATAGTCTAGACCCTCAATGAATAAATTACATTTGCATCTGAGAATAACCTAATTTCCAGGAAAGAACTCCATTACCTATCGGTACGGGAATTTAACACGCCAATATTTTACATTATTCCCAAGTTGCACAAATCCCTCACCAATCCCCCAGGTAGACCTATAGTTTCTGCTATTAAGGGACCCCCGGAGAGGATAGGTAGATACACAGATGCACTGATCAAACAACTTGTTTATGATCTGCCATCCTTTGTCAGGGACATGAGGGACGTACTTAGGGAATTTCAGGAGGTAGTGTGCCCGTCGGGTGCTCTGCTTGTGGGGATCGATGTGGAATCTCTCTACACATCAATTCCCCACGAGTGGGGTCTTCGCGCAGTGGGCCACTTCTTGGAAAAGAGTTATCCCCTTCTTGCTGCCCAAAATGAGTTCATTCTTGAACTCCTTGAGTTCATGCGGGCTAACAACTGTTTTCAGTTTTTGGGTTCCTATTTCCAGCAGAAGAGGGGTACTTCAATGGGAGCCCCTTGGGCCCCCTCCTTCCCGTGTCTCCACCTGGGCCCGTGGGAGGAGGAGGTTATTTATGTCTCGTCACTAGGGATGAGCCGAACACCCCTCTGTTCGGTTCGCACCAGAACTTGCGAACAGGCAAACAATTCGTTCGAACACGCAAACACAGTTAAAGTCTATGGGACACGAATATGAATAATCAAAAGTGCTAATTTTAAAGGCTTATATGCAAGTTATTGTCATAAAAAGTGTTTGGGGACCTGGGTCCTGCCCCAGGGGACATGGATCAATACAAATAAAAGTTTTTAAAATGGCCGTTTTTTCGGGAGCAGTGATTTTAATCATGCTTAAAGTGAAAAACAAAAAAATGCAGCGCTATATATATAAATGTAACATAAGAAGACATATAAATGAGAACCCACCAAGTGACATCATATCAATCAATCGATGCATAAATAAAATCAATCAAGCAAAAAGACAAAAACTTTTGTTCACAAATGCATGTGAAAAAAATATAAAACCATATATGTGATAGTCCAAAAACATATTAAAGTCCATAAACAGAGAAGGAAAAAACCCTCATCCAGGAGAGGTGTGAAAAGAAGTAGATGATCCACCAAGGAGTGTGTGAGTAAGATCTGCTTACCAAACAGCGATGACTGCTATTACAGCAGTCTCGCCCAGCATAGGGATTATGGTCTCCCAAAACCACAGGTACAGAGCGGGACCAGTAACTTTAACACTCGACCATGACCGGAAATAGAAAGCAGAACACATCCATAGCGCAATAACGTATGATAAAAGATTTTTAATAAGATAAAATAGTTGCACTTACAATTTAGCAGAAACAATATGGCATAAGAGGTATCAAACACAGCAGCTGCTATTTGCTATTTATTTCACATGCTATGTTCAAGACTTTAAGGCCAATCAGCTGGTAACATTCCACTCCTTAAAGCGGAGTTCCACGCAAAAATGGAACTTCCGCTTTTCGGAACCCTCCCCCCCTCCGGTGTCACATTTGGCACCTTTCAGGGGGGGGTGCAGATACCTGTCTAAGACAGGTATTTTCACCCACTTCCGGCATAGACTCCCATGGGAGTCTATGCCTCTTCCCGTCCCCACCGCGCTGTCTGCTGGGAACATACAGCTCCCAGGAGAGAGCGGGGACCACTAGGGACGCGCAGCGCGACTCGCGCATGCGCAGTTGGGAACCGGGAAGTGAAGCCACAACGCTTCACTTCCTGACTCCCTTACCTAGGATGGTGGCGGCAGCTGCCGAGAACCGAGCGGGTTCTCGGCATCCCCTGCCGACATCGCTGGACCCTAGGACAGGTAAGTGGCCATGTATTAAAAGTCAGCAGCTGCAGTATTTGTAACTGCTGGCTTTTAATATTTTTTTTTTTTTGGCGGTGTGGGTGAACCCCCGCTTTAAGCTGTTCATAAAAAATAGGAATGATGCTCTGGCTATTATTTGGCTAAGTTCTTTGAGGATGCTTGGGTGTAAGCCATCTAGTTTGGAAGATTTATTTACGTTAAGTTTTTCAAGTCTATTTCAGACACTGGCTCCTGTTAGCTACAAGGGTACATTGAGGAGAGAAATGCATTTAGAACAGTTGCCTTCTTCTTCTCATTTGTAACTAACTTCCCCTGATCATCCTTTATGGGACCTATATGCTCCGACCTTGCTTTTTTACTGTTAATACTATCTATTTAAAAAAATATGGGTGATTTTTTTTACTGTCCTTCACTATCTGCCTTTCATGGTCTATTTTATCTGCCCTAATTTTTTTCTCTTTTATAAATCTTTTTACGTTAAAGTTTAACCACCCAGGTTTGGCTCTTATATTTTGACTGGAATGCACTGGTTAATACCCTTGTTTAGTATGTTCTTAAAGCACTCCAATTTTTTCTCAGTCTTTAATGTTTTTAGGATTTGATCGAATTTAATATCTTGTAGTTTGGAGCACAGTTTAGAAAAATTTACTCTTTTGAAATTTTGTGTTTTTGCACTACATTTGTTCATCCTTTTACTATGATTTACTTTCAATATAATTACCCTGTGATTGCTGTTTCCCAAGCTGCCCCTTATTTCCACATCTGCGATCAGATACATGTCTTTTGTATTATTTGGTAGAGTTATAAGCTTCACACCAAGAGTTTGGACTAAAAAACAAGTTTATATACCAAATAACAAGTCCATACCATAGCATCAGATTAGTTTTGAATCTTTTGTTTATATAGGATATGGAAGATTGAAAGTAGTTTTAATCAACATGAAATAGAAATATTTAGGGAACTTTGCCATCTTTTTTGCCATCTATAATTACAAATAATAAATTATTATGATTACAAATAACAAATTACTAAAGAGTAGGGATGAGCTTCGAGTTCGAGTCGAACTCATGTTCGACTCGAACATTGGCTGTTCGCAAGTTCGCCGAACAGCGAACAATTTGGAGTGTTCGCGGCAAATTCGAATG
Organism: Lithobates clamitans; assembly: GCA_037952925.1. Classification (NCBI taxonomy): domain Eukaryota; kingdom Metazoa; phylum Chordata; class Amphibia; order Anura; family Ranidae; genus Lithobates; species Lithobates clamitans. The sequence continues at coordinate 510,009 of JBBGZY010001063.1, forward strand.
CCGCGGAACACCCTTTAAAAGTCTATGGGAGAAATCAAAAGTGCTAATTTTAAAGGTTAATATGCAAGTTATTGTCATAAAAAGTGTTTGGGGACCTGGGTCCTGCCCCAGGGGACATGGATCAATGCAAAAATTTTTTTTTAAAACGGCCGTTTTTTCAGGAGCAGTGATTTTAATAATGCTTAAAGTCAATCAATAAAAGTGTAATATCCCTTTAAATTTCGTACCTGGGGGGTGTCTATAGTATGCCTGTAAAGGGGCGCATGTTTCCTGTGTTTAGAACAGTCTGACAGCAAAATGACATTTTGAAGGAAAAAACTCATTTAAAACTACCGCGGCTATTGCATTGCCGACAATACACATAGAAGTTCATTGATAAAAATGGCATGGGAATTCCCCAAAGGGGAACCCCGAACCAAAATTAAAAAAAAAAAAAAAAGACGTAGGAGTCCCCCTAAATTCCATACCAGGCCCTTCAGGTCTGATATGGATATTAAGGGGAACCCGGCCAAAATTTAAAAAAAAAAATTATGTGGGGTTCCCCCTAAATTCCATACCAGACCCTTCAGGTCTGGTATGGATTTTAAGGGGAACCCTGCGGCAAAAAAAAAAAAACGGCGTGGGGTCCCCCCAAAAATCCATACCAGACCCTTATCCGAGCACGCAACCTGGCAGGCCACAGGAAAAGAGGGGGGACGAGAGTGCGGCCCCTCCCTCCTGAACCGTACCAGGCCACATGCCCTCAACATTGGGAGGGTGCTTTGGGGTAGCCCCCCAAAACACCTTGTCCCCATGTTGATGAGGACAAGGGCCTCATCCCCACAACCCTGGCCGGTGGTTGTGGGGGTCTGTGGGCGGGGGGCTTATCGGAATCTGGAAGCCCCCTTTAACAAGGGGACCCCCAGATCCCGGCCCCCCCCTGTGTGAAATGGTAAGGGGGTACAAAAGTACCCCTACCACTTCACTAAAAAACTGTCAAAAATGTTAAAAATGACAAGAGACAGTTTTTGACAATTCCTTTATTTAAATACTTCTTTCTTCTATCTTCCTTCATCTTCTGGTTCTTCTGGTTCTTCTGGCTCTTCTGGTTCTTCCTCCGGCGTTCTCGTCCAGCATCTCCTCTGCGGCGTCTTCTATCTTCTTCTCCTCGGGCCGCTCCGCACCCATGGCATGGGGGGAGGCTCCCGCTCTTCTCTTCATCTTCTTCATCTTCTTCTCTTCTTCTCTTCTTCATTTTCTTCTCCGGGCCGCTCCGCACCCATGCTACATGGAGGGAGGCTCCCGCTGTGTGACGGCGCTCCTCGTCTGACAGTTCTTAAATAACGGGGGGGGCACCCGGTGACCCCGCCACCCTCTGACGCACGGTGACTTCACAGGACTTCCCTGTGATGTCACGGGGAATGCCACAGGGAAGTCCCGTCATGTCCCGTGCGTCAGAGGGGGGCGGGGTCACTGGGTGGCCCCGCCCCATTATTTAAGAACTGTCAGACGAGGAGCGCCGTCACACAGCGGGAGCCTCCCTCCATGCCAGCATGGGTGCGGAGCGGCCCGGAGAAGAAAATGAAGAAGAGAAGAAGAGAAGAAAAGAAGAAGAGAAGAAGATGAAGAAGATGAAGAGAAGAGCGGGAGCCTCCCCCCATGCCATGGGTGCGGAGCGGCCCGAGGAGAAGAAGATAGAAGACGCTGCGGAGGAGATGCTGGACGAGAACGCCTGAGGAAGAACCAGAAGAGCCAGAAGAACCAAAAGAACCAGAAGATGAAGGAAGATAGAAGAAAGAAGAAGTATTTAAATAAAGGAATTGTCAAAAACTGTCTCTTGTCATTTTTAACATTTTTGACAGTTTTTTAGTGAAATGGTAGGGGTATTTTGTACCCCCTTAACATTTCACACAGGGGGGGGCCGGGATCTGGGGGTCCCCTTGTTAAAGGGGGCTTCCAGATTCTGATAAGCCCCCTGCCCGCAGACCCCCACAACCACCGGCCAGGGTTGTGGGGATGAGGCCCTTGTCCTCATCAACATGGGGACAAGGTGTTTTGGGGGGCTACCCCAAAGCACCCTCCCAATGTTGAGGGCATGTGGCCTGTTACGGTTCAGGAGGGGGGGGGGCGCACTCTCGTCCCCCCCTCTTTTCCTGCGGCCTGCCAGGTTGCGTGCTCGGATAAGGGTCTGGTATGGATTTTTGGGGGGATCCCACGCCGTTTTTTTTTTTTTTTTGGCGCGGGGTTCCCCTTAAAATCCATACCAGACCTGAAGGGTCTGGTATGGAATTTAGGGGGAACCCCACGTCATTTTTTTAAAAATTTTGGCCGGGGTTCCCCTTAATGTCCATATCAGACCTGAAGGGCCTGGTATGGAATTTAGGGGCACTCCTACGTCTTTTTTTTTTTTTTAATTTTGGTTCGGGGTTCCCCTTTGGGGAATTCCCATGCCATTTTTATCAATGAACTTCTATGTGTATTGTCGGCAATGCAATAGCCGCGGTAGTTTTAAATGAGTTTTTTCCTTCAAAATGTCATTTTGCTGTCAGACTGTTCTAAACACAGGAAACATGCGCCCCTTTACAGGCATACTATAGACACCCCCCAGGTACGAAATTTAAAGGGATATTACACTTTTATTGTTTGACTTTAAGCATTATTAAAATCACTGCTCCTGAAAAAACGGCCGTTTTTAAAAAATTTTTTTGCATTGATCCATGTCCCCTGGGGGAGGACCCGGGTCCCCAAACACTTTTTATGACAATAACTTGCATATTAGCCTTTAAAATTAGCACTTTTGATTATTCATGTTCGTGTCCCATAGACTTTAATGGTGTTTGCGTGTTCGAACAAACTTTTTTCCTGTTCGCATGTTCTGGTGCGAACCGAACAGGGGGGTGTTCGGCTCATCCCTACTAAAGAGCTACAAAGAATACTATTTCCTAGGTACTAGACTGAATTCATAGTGACCTTTAATCACAAATCTGTAATCAAACTCACCTCATGATGGCCCTTCAGTAATGTATGTAGGTTGTTAACCCTATATCCTAAGAAACTTGACAATGTTTATGGTATGTATGTCAGCTGCATAATGGAGAGTATGCCACGTGCCATTGCCCAGCACTGGAAGAGTAGCGATATTTTAAGTTAATATTAGGGGTCCCATGCCTAAAACATGTAGTTACGTGGAATAAGGGAAACTCATACTTGTGTTCTTTAAATCACTTTTTCCAGAGGTGAGGCCAGAGACCCTAAGGTTGGGTTTGAACATCTTTGGTGCATTACATCACACATTAATATGAATGCCCAATGAACAGACTGCCTAACACACCAAATGGTAGCAAAAAGGTTCATGCTTTTATTTTTTAATGCAGCACTTCACAAGGTCGTGCTTACCTTACATTGTGGTGCACCTTGACACATGTCCGTTGGCAAGGTTCATATCATGTTACTCTATAAAAGAATGGCACCACAGTGCACCAACACTCATATAGCATGTTGTGGTTACTGCAGAAAAACAGTGTGAACTCAGCCTTAGTCCCATAAACTAGTCATCATGCATTGCTCCAGTAAAACTCTGAAAGCAAAACATGGTCCAATATATTTTGCTGCTTGTCAAACATTTGTAGTGCCCTACTGACCTTTGAAAAAATGTTATCCTTAGAAATGAAATTAATGTTTAGCTGTGGCAAATTAATATGCATATGTTTTATTGATAATATACTTATTATTCATATTATTATTTTTTAAAGTAGTGGTCTTATCAATATTATTATTCAATAGTAAAACATTAAGTTATTAGTCTTTATTAATGTATACTATGTTATCCCATAAATATAGAAAGTCTTCATTTTTAAATGTTGAACTTTATATGACCTCTCTGCTTCATGCTGGCATTTTTTGTAAGACAGTCACAAGTTTACTGGGTGGAAATTTATTAGGATAGTTCATTTTTAGGTTTTTAGGTCTACTAATTAGAAGAGAAACACTTTGACAGCAGTTGAACTACAGCCTGATAAGATAATATTCCTTGAAGGTAATAAAACAATCATTGTCAAGAATAAGTGATAATACTTCTTATACTGTTGTGCAAACAGAGAGAAAATTTGGTGGGTGTCAGGAGTCAGGGAGCGTCTCCGCTCGCCGGGCTACGGTGCGCATGCGCGGTGGACTGGCGCTTCGCCGCACACCCGTCCACGGCCTGATGGTGCGGCACGCACGGGTGCATGGCGGTCGCCCGTGCGGGTGCCCGGTAGCGCGTCACACTGACGCGCTCGCCGGGCAGGGAGACTATTTCTGACGGCTCCAGCGCCCAGTCGAGTTGCTGGTTCGTCGTCAGCTCTCCCTGATTCCCTGTGCCTGTAATACCCTGATCTCTGCCTGTCTCTGTGTACTGAACCTTGGCTTGTTAAACCACTACTCTGCTGGATTGCCCCACTATCTGCCTGCTCTGTGTACTGAACCTTGGCTTGTTAACCATTACTCTACTGGATTGCCTGATACCCCGACCTCTGCCTGTGTAACGGACTTGTCTCTACCTGATTGCTTGATACCCTGATCTCTGCCTGCATTAACGGACTTCCCACTGTTTAATCTGCCTGCTACACATCGGACCCCTGCCTATAATTACAGTCTTGCCTCTGCCTATACTCAGTCCTTATCTCTGGTCCCTCCTACATATCCCAGAGCACCCACTTCCAATCTTCAGACCTCCTACCTCCCGGAAGCCCGTGCCTCCGCGTGCCCCCAGCTCTCTGTACCCACTTCAGGGGTCTGGGTGCGCGTGGTCGTAAGGGAGAGCCGCTCTCGGCATCTCGGCCTCGGTGAGTATTAGTCCGTGACAGTACGAACCATCCAGATGTCCGAGGCCGACAAAACGCGCTCTCCTCTGGAGATCCTGTGCAAACAGGTATCTACTCTTGCTGACTCAGAAATTGCAGGAAGGTTATACCCAAACTGATAACCATTTTCAGCAGATCACAGGGTCACTACCCTCTGCAGCCGCAGCTCCCGCACCCAGCAGTGGGGGTCTGCTCCCTCAGGCTTCCGCCAACCCCACTGTCATCATGGCACTTCCGGAACCCAGGGTTCCTACACCTGAACAGTTCTCGGGGGACCGTAAGAAGTTTAGGGCCTTCAAAAATGCATGCTCCCTCTACTTCGCTCTCCAGCCGAGAACCTTTTCTTCAGAAATCGTCAAGGTGGGATTTGCGATTTCCCTACTATCCGAAGAACCCCAAGCTTGGGCCCACGGCTTGATGGAACAGAGCAGTCCTGTTCTGAACATCATCGAGGCCTTCTTTGAGAGTATGTCCCAGCTCTACGATGACCCGCAGCGTATGGCTACAGCTGAGGCCATCCTGCACCATATGTCCCAAGGAAGAAGACCTATTGAGGACTATACTGCGGAATTCCGTAAGTGGGCGGCCGATACAAATTGGAACGAGCCGGCCCTACGCTATCAGTACCGGCAAGGCTTGTCCGAGTTACTTAAGGATGAATTAGCTAGGATGGAAACCCCTGCTTCCTTGGAAGAACTCATTCAAGCAGCCACAAAACTAGGCAGGTGACTGCGGGAGCCATGCTCAGAGCGTTTCCAAGGTCCACGCCCCACCTGGGCGTTACCAAGACCCCACTCCGCACAGACCCCGACCTCAACTTCGGCTGCTGCTGCACCGGTCCCTGAGGTCGAACCAATGCAGCTCGGCCTGGTTCGGGGCCCACTAACCTCCGAAGAGAAGCAACGCAGGCGACAGTCCAACCTATGTCTCTACTGCGCAGGAACCGGACATTTCCTGCGCAGCTGTCCGATCAGGCCCAGTAAGTCTCCTCAGCCAGATGTGTTGAACTATCCAAACAATAATATTCCCAAGACTTATGTGATGTTGTTCATCTCCCTACAGCTTCCGGAAGGGGAGACCTGCTTGCAGGCCATCATTGATTCCGGAGCGTGCAGTTGCTTCAAAGACTTTGCCTTGGCGCACAGTTTGAATATTCTCATACAAACTACAGATCAAGATTTACGGGTTCATCTGGCCGACGGATCCCTTTCTCGCTCAGGTCCCATCACCCAGGAAACCCAACCTATTCCGGTAACTACTGATTCCGGCCACCGGGAGTTCTTACGGCTCGACCTGATTCATTCACCTATCTTTCCCGTCATACTAGGTTTGCCCTGGTTACAGGCTCACGATCCACAGATTAAATGGAGCACTAAGGCAGTATCCTTCTCCTCTCAGTATTGCTCTCAGCATTGTTTGCTCCCGGCTCCCAAAGTCTGTGCCACAATGGCTGCTCCATTGGGCAACCTTCAACATGTTCCCTCCGAGTACCTTGAGTTTCAAGAGGTCTTCAGTAAACAGATGGCTGACCGCCTACCACCTCATCGGTCCTACGACTGTCCGATCGACCTCCTTCCCGGATCGGAGATTCCATTCGGCCGGATATTCCCTCTCTCAGAAACCGAGCTAGAAGCTCTTAAACAATATATAGACGAAAATCTCAAGAAGGGCTTCATCCATCCTTCATCTTCACCCGCCGGAGCGGGTATCTTTTTCGTTGGAAAAAGGGACGGTACCTTAAGACCCTGTGTAGATTATCGACAGCTCAATAACATCACGATTAAGAACCGGTACCCGCTACAGTATCTGATTCAGTGGAAGGGTTACCCACCTGAAGATAATTCTTGGGAACCCGCCAGGAACCTGCATGCTCCACGGTTAATCCAAACTTTCCACCAAGATCATCCAGAATTGATGGCTAACCTAGGCGTCCAGTGTCTGCCCTTAGGAGGGGGGCACTGTCAGGAGTCAGGGGGTGTCTCCGCTCGCCGAGCTCCGGTGCGCATACGCAGTGGACTGGTGCTTGGCCGCACACCCGTCCGCGGCCTGATGGTGCGGCGCGCGTGGGTGCATGGCGGTCCCCATGTGCACGCCGTCGCCCGTGCGGGTGCCCGGTAGCGCGTCACACTGACGCGCTCGCCGGGCAGGGAGACTATTTCTGACGGCTCCAGTGCCCAGTCGGGTTGCTGGTTCGTCGTCAGCTCTCCCTGATTCCCTGTGCCTGTATTACCCTGATCTCTGCCTGTCTCTGTGTACTGAACCTTGGCTTGTTAAACCACTACTCTGCTTGATTGCCCCACTATCTGCCTGCTCTGTGTACTGAACCTTGGCTTGTTAACCACTACTCTGCTGGATTGCCCCACTATCTGCCTGCTCTGTGTACTGAACCTTGGCTTGTTAACCATTACTCTACTGGATTGCCTGATACCCTGACCTCTGCCTGTGTAACGGACTTGTCTCTACCTGATTGCTTGATACCCTGATCTCTGCCTGCATTAACGGACTTCCCACTGTTTAATCTGCCTGCTACACATCGGACCCCTGCCTATAATTACAGTCTAGCCTCTGCCTATACTCAGTCCTTATCTCTGGTCCCTCCTACAGATCCCAGAGCACCCGCTTCCAATCTCCGGACCTCCTACCTCCCGGAAGCCCGTGCCTCCGCGTGCCCCCAGCTCTCTGTACCCACTTCAGGGGTCTGGGTGCGCGTGGTCGTAAGGGCGAGCCGCTCTCGGCATCTCGGCCTCGGTAAGTATTAGTCCGTGACAGTGGAATTTTGTAGGCGCCAGGTAAGTAATATTAAACAGACATCACAGCAATAAAAAATATAAATGACATTTTATTGAACATAGACAAGGTTTAAAAAATTATGCTGGCTGTGCATAATTTAACAACATAGAAAATAAGGGGTCACTCAGCACTTATAATCCCTACATGTTTCGCCCATTGGGGCTTCCTCAGGGGATATGTGTTGAGGGACCAAGCTGGATATATCTCTAAGTAGAATAAACATACAGTTAGAAACCATCAACAAAAGTAACTCAAATTATATAATCAAGAAGAAAAAAAGAGATGTTAGTGACTGTCCATAGCTAGGTAGTGTAACTGCCAACTGATAAATAGTTACCTGTTATAAAGATGCAACCAGGAATAGGAAAACTGACATTGCGCTGTACAGGAAAGGGTTTGGCCTGGGTGGGCCCAAATAGGGGCCGTAGGGTCGTGTCTGCCATATAAAGGAATATTGTGAATGGGATGGTGAAAAAGAAAAGAATGTGAAAAAGTTAGGGAAGAAAAGGGAGGGGGAAGGTGGGGAACAGGAGGAAGAGAGGGGCGAGGGGAAGAGAAAGGATGAAAAAGGGGAGGGACGGGAAGAAAAAGGGGATGGGAAAAGAATGAAAGAGAGGGAAGGCATGAAGAAAGGGAAGTAGGAAGGGAGAGCGGAAAAAACAGAAAAGAGAGGGGGGAGAAAAAAGATTGGGGGGAAAGATGGGAAGAAAAGGGGGGGTGAAGAGTAAAGAGGGGTGGAAACAAGGGGAAATAGAAGAAATTGGGAAGAGGGGGTGTGGAAGGGGGAGGGTGGAGGGAAAAAAAAGAAGTGACAGGAGAGGGAAAAAGGGGGGCACAGAGAAAGGGGGTGAGGGGTGGGCAGGTGAAAAAATAAATAAAAAGGTGAAATGTGAATATGTGCAGCCAAGGGATATTGGTGGTGAAAAAGATGAAGTAATGCAGTGATAAAACTGGATTAAATAAACCAGAGAAAGGGCATACTTACACAGGACCAATTGAGTCTAAAGGGAAGCAAGGGCTGCCAGATAGGAAGTTTATCTGATTGAGGAAAAGAAGGGCCAAAAAATGAATGTCTGTATTAATAAGTGCTGATTAAAAGAAGTGTGTATGGGGAGGAAGGGTAATATCAAAATAGGGTTAATTCAGAAAGGAAGAAAGTTTGTAAATACTGTCATTTATATTGGTTATCCATATAGGACAAAGCCAAAACCCTGTATACAGATCATCTAAAACCACCTACCAAACGAAAGGTGGGAGGAAAAGTTCCTCTAAAAGATGGTAACAGGTGCTTGTGTTTAATGAGTGGTTCACATGAACCAGCATAGTTATACAGATAAAGCAAATGAATTCAGAGGGAAGGTCAAAAACAATAGGCAGAAGATTTATGTTGAAAGGAATGGCAACAGTGGAAAAGTTGTGAAAATACCTTGTGCAGGAGGATACACCAAAGTGGCAGCCTGTCTGTAATCTAAATGTGATGTAGTGAGAGAGGTTTAAGTACACTTACATGCCGATCACGTGTCTGCAGACATCCAATGGAGTGGGGGGCACGGAAGAACAGCAAACAGACACATGAGAATGGGAGTAGAAGATTACATTACCCATAAGACAGCAGGGGCTGTGTGGGGAGAAGGAGGGGCGGGCGCTTGAGCAGCTGACATAGCCCATTTAGTAGGCACGCCTCTATCCTCTATCTCCACTCAAAAGCTTGTGGGGAAGAAAGAAAGGTAGGACGAAAGTGTAGATAAGAGTGAGAAGAATTGGAAGAAGCAATGATGAATGGTCGGATGGACAAAATTAATATATGTAAATAGATTGGGTGGAAGATTATACTGTTGGTTTAAAAGTAATTATGTGGATTATGGGAAAGTTATGTACATTAATTAAGTTTGACAAGGTCCAAAAGGTCTGCTTGTGTCCTTGTGTTCTCATTAAAACTGTTAAAATACATCAGCGGACTTTCCCAGCCTCAAATTTGACGGACTTTAGATTTGAAACATGCTTCAAATATTTACACCGTAACTACGCTGGACCCAGAAATCCACTCGTCTGTGTGCTAGTCCGACGGGCAAAAACCCACGCTAGGGCAGCTATTGGCTCCTGGCTATCAACTTCCTTATTTTAGTCCGGTGTACGTCATCACGTATGAATCCGTCGGACTTTTGAGTGATCGTATGTAGGCAAGTCCGTTCGTAAGAAAGTCTGCCGCAAGTCCGCCAGGCTGTCGGACTTTTGTAGCCGAAAAGTCCGACCGTGTGTACATGCCATAAGACATTTAAACACATAAGGTGGGGTTGTTGCAAGACCAATTTCCCAAAGTCGTAAATATGTCATCCTTGAGTTGGTGCCTTACCAAATCAAGATGGGTTTGATTTAACATAACTAAGGTTCCATATTGTTTCTACACAAGTATTTTAATGGGTAAAACCATACACAAAAACAGTTATAAATAGTTTTAATAAACATATAGGAATTGTGGGAATGAATACGTTTGTCTAGTTGTATGACAGGTGTCAAATTTATGGTTAGTTACATTGACGTAGATCTTAGCAACCAATCATGTTTTACCTAATATGCTTGCATTGTAAGAAACTGTACAAATTAGACCTGCATCTTGTAATACTTTGAACATGAACCTGTATGTTCCCAGTTGTCGTTAATAAACCTGCATCACTGAAGTCCTGCCTGGTTCGATACATCATTATTCTACTTCAGTTGGCAAAGACTAATTATCACATTTGGCTATAAGCTCCCTGCAGCTGATCTTGTCCCTGGTACTGATATAACATGACTTTTTAATATTTTAACATTTTGGTAGAGGAACAAGACTTTGCCTCCTTATGTCATTGCTGCCCCTCCATCCCATGATTAGTGATCAGATTACTGGTCGCTCCAAAAGTATCATGATAGGTGGAGGAATCACAGACCCATAGAATTAATGGAGCAAAGCAGGGACATGTATGTAGTGCAGGTCCCTAGATACAAATTCTTCTCTGGTAAACAACATAGCAGTGATATCACTAAATCTTACACCACATCTCATACTAAATCTCCTGGGGCTAGCAGTCACAGGCAACAGTGCTTTGCACACTGCAGGTATACAGCTATGAGGCTGCAAGCATAAGTGCCCAGGCAAGTTCACATATCAGGAAGTGAACTGATATTTTTTCAGGAAACAATAATAAAGGGTACATTTTCAGGCACAATTTATGTGTCTAGATATTATCTATAATAAAGCAAGTCTTTACTTGAATGACCCTTTTTAAAAGAACAATAGACTCAAATGACTTTGGAGTAAAGGGTTTTTCTATTGTTAAGTAATTAGGTAAGTATATGAGTAAATGTGTAAAAGAAAAAGCTTTTTAACATAATTAAAAGTGCTCACCAATATTAATCATTTTTTAAAATATGGATCTGTAACTGTCTGGGTCAAAAGCCTTACTAGGATTCAAATTGTTTTAATCTTTAAAAACATCTTCCATGTTTACTGTTCTATCCAGGAATTCTACATATTTTGCAGACAAGCAGGGGAGGTTTAATTTAGCTAATAATATAACAGTTGGAAGAGATCAGTTTCTTTTTTTCTCTAGAACTCAGAGAAGTGATTCTTGAACACTTATGCCTTTATTTAATCTAATCTGACCGTGTTCTCGCTACCCAGCTCAATCTTAAATAAGTCAAGTAGCAAGTTTTTTTTGCTTTATTCAAGTGATCCAAATTCTCTCAAATACCACATTTACATAAAGCAGTGTCTTTTGAGTGGAAACATTTTTTTCATTACTGAATGGTTTTTAATACATTTTCATATAACTCTTTTTATATAACTCACTTAATCACTACGTGGTCTGTGAGTCTATAATCTAGTGGGAATAGTTCCTGAATTGTTTTTAAACTCAATGACAACCTTCTATATATCCTTTATACTACCAGTAAAATGAGGGCACAGTAATGATCCTGGGATTTCCAGCTCTTCTTCTGATCTAATTTAAGAGCAAACACAATTTTGTTAGAACTAAGGTCGTCGGAGTGCAGAGATATTTGCATTTTATATTAACAAAAAAGAAGACAGAAATTAGGCTAGGTGCTTAGCACTTCCGCCTAGCAGCACTAGGATCTCCAGTTTGAATCCCAACCACAACACTACCTGCCTGAAGTTTGCATGATCTCACTGTGCCTGCGTGAGTTTCCTCCGGGTACTTGGGTATCCTTCCACATTCCAAAGACATGCTGGTAGGTTAATTGGGTCCTGTCTAAATTGGCCCAAATATGTGAACCTGAGTTCGTGTCACATACCTGACGGTAGAGCCTGATATGGAGGGAGCGGCCTCTCTTACTCTGATTCTGGCCCCCTGTTAGAGCAGACAGGAGGCGCAGAAGTGCAGAGTCGCATGAGTGCCTGACGGGTCGTCTTCCTGGAACTGGAAAAAGCAGCAGGGGGCACGGTGCTCGAGCAGGATTCTCCAGCTGGTGGAAGAGGCAGGTTAAGCAGACCGGGTAATACACTGGCGGGAAGGTCAGGAGCAGAAGAGGAGGCAGAAGCATAGTCAGGACACAGGCCGGGTCGGCAACGGGCTGGCAGCGTGGTAGTAGAAGGAGCAGGCAGGTGCGGAGGTCAGAACAAGCCGGATAAGGTGCAGGCAGCAGGTAGCGGAGTCAAGGCAGGTCGGGTCGGTAAACAGGTACAGATATCAGAAGTAAGCAGGCAGGAACACACGGGAATGCTGTAGAACGGACAGCACTGGATGCAAGCACAGACCAAGTTTAAATAGCATCTTGGTCATGTGCACGCAGGTGCACCGAAGGTGTTCTGGCAGAGGCTGAGGTCACAGGTCGACTTCTCCGTCGGCCATCTTGAGTACTGGCTGGTCTTCTCTTACAGTTAGGAACCTTAGATTGTAAGCTCTTTGAGGACAGGGACTGATGTGAATTTACAATATACATGTGAAGTGCTATATAAATTGACAGTGCTATACAGTATAAGTACCTGTAATAAATAAACTAAAAAAAAAAATTCTCAGTTGGAGTAAATAATCATAAAATGTTGGCTGGATTCAGCTGATTACACAATAGCGTCAAATTCAGTATTCCAATGAGGGGCATATTAATTACATCCCCTCCTAAAAAGCTGAATCTAGAAGGTACTTATTATTAGTGACAATGAGGGAAACATTTTTCCCTTCTGGAGTTTGGCATTTGGGTTTTTCTAAAGTGTATATTCACTTGACAATCTTAATTATAACCAGAATATAGATACAATTTTGGTCTAAAATAGTCAACAAGCACCAGACTCAAGCTTTCTTGCAGACTGCTTGAGAGTAGAACCAATTTCTAGCCCAAGACATTTTCAATTTGGTCTTTCGTTACTTTTCAGAGGAGTCCTCACAAAACAGCAAAATCAACTCTGAGAGTGGTGAGATAAGACCAAATCCTAACTCCTTTAATTACATTATTCACCTCCTGTACCCTTAAAGTTATAAATGTAAATTTCATCATAGCACATTTTCTGTTGCAATATTTGACAACAGGGTTTTGAAAGTGAAGAACAGGAATAGATTAAATGCCTAAGAAGAAAGTATAAATAATATGGATGACAATCTGAAAAAAGAAAATAATTTCAGAAACTTCTACAGTAAATAGTAAGCCACTCATCATAGTATAGCATGTTTGGCTCCATACAAATATCAATTTGGATAGCATGTTTATTATTAGTCCGCACTAATAGCTATGTTGAATATTTTTTTAACTCACAAATGATATTATATAATATATTTGGCCTTTAGGTCTCTGTAAATATTCACAGGATTACTGATTATATTATCTGGTATTTGGTACTCTTTAGGGTAAAGGTTTTATGTAGACCAACAATGCACTCCTAGGGAATTCAACCAAATATTCTACTGTTATAGAGTCCACGTTGTTGGACTGGGCTGGTGTTAGTGTTTTCATTATTTTAATGTAATAATTATAATAGTAATAATTGGCAATGTAACTGTTATTGGTTGTATTTAGTATTACTTTTTTTTACATATTTTGCTTGTGTGCTGCCTGTAAATAAGTGAAATGTGTGATTGGACCTGGGTCCTTTCCCAATTAGGTGCTTTGTTTTAGAGCACCTGAGGGGTTACAACTGAAATGTAAGCCATAGTAACATGTTTTTGTAATAGTGACAGCAAAAAACATGGGTCAAAATGAAGCTGCAAAGGAATCTTGGTCTCTCATAGGTCCGAAGAAATTTTATTTTCTAATATTAATAGTAAGTAATTCAGAAATTCTTTTTTTTTCAGAAATTCTGACATATTTAACCACTTGCTCACTGGGCGCTTATTCCCCCTTCCTAACCAGGCCAATTTTCAGCTTTCAGTGCTTTCACATTTTGAATGACAATTACTAAGTCATGTAACACTGTACCCATATGAAATGTTTGTCCTTTTTTCACACAAATAGAGCTTTCTTTTGGTGGTATTTAATCACCACTGGTTTTTTTATTTTTTGCCCTATAAATTAAGAAAAAGACAATTTAATAATTAAAACATGAACTTAATTTTAAACATGATTAAAATTGGATCAGATAAAAACCATTATGTATCCTTATACATCTCCATTATGGTGATCATACTGAAAGTATTCCAATTGATCAGTGGTTGCAAGAAGGTATGTTTTGCCAATTAATCGGTGGTTACAAGATGGTGTGTTTTCCCAACATGTTTCACCAACATTGGCTTCTTCATGGGTTGAAATCCACCAAAAGGGTATGTAGAACTGCACAAGGGATATACAAAAGTAGTATATCCCTTGTGCAGTTCTACATACCCTTTTGGTGGCTTGTAACCTCCTTAAGAAGCCAATGTTGGTGAAACATGTTGGGAAAACACCTTTTTGTAACCAATGATGAATTGGGAAAACATACCTTCTTGTAACCACTGATTAATTTGAATCCTTTAAGTGTGATCACCATAATGGAGATATATAAGGATACATAATGGTTTTTATCTGATCCAATTTTAATCATGTTTAAAATTAATTCCATGTTTGAATTATTAAATTGTCTTTTACTTAATTTATAGCGCAAAAAAATAAAAAAACCCAGTGGTGATTAAATACCACCAAAAGAAAGCTCTATTTGTGTGAAAAAAGGACAAACCAGAGTAAAAATATATACGGTTTAGCGCTATAAGTAAAAAACAATGAATAATAAACAGTGATTGCTTATACAATAATTGTGAATAAACACATAAAAAGTCCAAAGTTCACAAAAAAAAATTTGAAGAAAAAATTCAAAGATATGTCCATCTCATGCTTAATAGCAAATCTTCAACTAGACACGGATAACACCAACGATGTGCAAATAGCTGTGCAGTTGTGAATAGAACCTCAATAAGAGAGAAAAGGTGGACACTCAGGGCACATGCGCGGCAGCGTCCAAGATGGCCGCTTAGTCCGGGAGCTCCACGCCTCTCCGACCTAACGCCAGCCATAGCAGCGGTGTAAGCCCTCATTTTGGCTAGACACTCGTACCATCGAATAGGGGACACCTCCAGCCACGATCAGATGATCCTCAATCCCACCCGTAGGAACCTCATAGCCGTGCTGAACGACTCCTCGGATCGGCCCGGTCCTACCAAGATGGCGGCTGTCACTTCACGAGGCCTGCCCTGCCTGACAGACTCAATTGCTGACCAGGATCAAGGGGCCCTCCCGTCACCACAATCCTCAGATGCCACAGTGAGTTCACTCCCGGGGTTCCCCTCACCAGCATCCACTGACTCTGCTAAAGAGGTCGTTTGGAGGGGCAGCTCTCACCCCTCAGCAAGATCTACTTTACAGCCCGGATCCATGGGAGGCACAGGCCAGGGATCTCCCCCCCTCTCCTACTGATTTTCCCTCCATGATGGCTGCTTTCTCTCAGATGCTCACAAAAGGCCTATCTCACACAGCTGCACAGATCACTGCCTCTATACACGCAGATATGCAGCAGATTGGAGCCAGAATTGAAGTGATCAAGCAAAAATCTGACCAGGCGATCCTGAGAATTAACCAAAATACTTCCAGGATCCAGGATCTCCAGGACCAACTGGAATCCGCTACCTCCAAAATAGATGACCTCGAGAACAGGTCGAGACGTTACAACTTCCGCATTAGGGGGCTCCCCGAAACCATTAAAGACACCCACATGGCTGTTCAGGACTTCATCAAAAGTTTAATCCCCACCATCCCAGCCCACCATCTGGAGCTTGACAGAGCCCACAGGGCGCTACAACCACCGCATTCTGATGGACTACCACGTGACTTTATCGTGAAACCGCATTTCTATGCAGATAAAGAGGAAGTGATGAAACTCTCCAGGGCGGTGGAGAAGCTGATGATCCAAGGCCATCAGGTATAAATATTCGTGGATTTATCCCCATATACCGTACTAAAACAAAGGGCTCTGAAACCGCTACTACAAGTCCTGGCGGGCAAAGAGATCACGTACAGGTGGGCCTTCCCGCTGAGACTGAACTTCTCATATCGCAACAAACCATACAGTTTTTCAACATTCCAAGATGGGGAATGACTTCTCCTACATATAGGCCTGATTACTCAGGAAGTACCACAACCTTCTGCCTCTCGAGGAGCATCGTCTGTCAAGAGAACATCCCCCACCAGCCCAGTGTCGCCAGTGTGGCAGAAACAGCTTCCCAAACGTTCGAAGGAATCATTTCCCCCATGATCGGGCCTGCAGCCTGAAAAGAACTTACCTTAGGTCCTCACTTTGGACTACGCTGGCACTTGACCTGACGCCAGTATTTTGGTGACTCTCTTCTTCTATGTTCTCTCTAGGACTTCCTTTCAGATCCTTACGGGTTTAGACTCCCCTGGGAAGGTGTTTCTCTGTTCCGTTTTTGTTAATTTTTTGTTTCCTTCCTCCGCTGTTCAAAGACTTTTTATCACTACTAATATGTGATAGCAGGGCTTACACTGCATTGTTTATTTACTGCCATACTTTTGTTCAAAGGCGGCGTTGACCAGAGTGGTCGCAGTGCGCCTCCCTCTGGCTCTGATAGTTCAATCTTTGTTTTTTCATCTATCGGATCCAGACTCTCTCGACCCCCTTTTTCTTTTTGGGTACCGGCCCGGGTAGGGATGGGTCCCTCGCTGGCCCGTGGGGTTTTGGGCTACGTCTTTCAGATGCACTATCTAATGCATTGTTTCTCTACTCCCCTCTTCCTCTCTTCTTTCTCACTTCTCCTTACTCCCCTCTTTCCTTTCCTCTCCCCCACCCCTCCCCCTCCTCTTCTGCTACAGGTACTGGCTGGATCTCCCATCCGCTGTTGCACAGATCGAATTCTCAATGCCACTGGGGTCGTCCCCTATCTGCCAGGGACAACTGCAACGTCAGGTAAGACCTACAAACACTCACCCCCGCACTTATCTCTCCCCCATGACTAACTCCACGCCGACAACAGGCACACTTAAGATTTTCTCACATAACGTACAGGGCCTTAACTCCCCCGTGAAGAGACGTAAGATACTGCAACAGTTTCACACTCTGAAGGCTGATGTAGTAATGCTTCAGGAGACTCATTTCCCCGCTTCCTATCAACCCAAATTCCTTCACAAGAACTTCATGAATTTTCACCTAGCCAATGCGGACAACAAAACGAAAGGAGTGGCGGTCCGCTTCCCAAACAAAACTCACTTCGCACATGCACATACCATCAAAGATCCAGAGGGCAGATACATTCTAGTGACAGGAACGATTAATGGTGAGGCTTACACGTTTGTCTCATACTACACTCCGAACAAACATCAGGACCTTTTTTCGATTCCACACTGAAGGTACTAAAGCCGCACTTCATTGGCACAGTAATAATGAGGGGTGACTCCAATACCCCGTTTGACTTCTCCTCAGACAAATCCAACCCCCTGAGGCCCAAACCTAAACGGCCCCCTAAGTGTAGTCTTCGGGTGGCGCAGACAGTTCAATCTTTTGGCCTGATTGATATCTGGAGGGAAATGAATCCCCACACTAGAGACTACATGCACTACTCGGTCCCCCACCAAACCTTCTCTAGGATTGACCACATATTTGTCCCACCACATGTAATCCCGAGAGTAATCGCCTCCAAAATATATGACACTCCACTATCTGACCACTCGATAATGTCACTATCATTAAGGGGAGGGTTAGGATTTAAGGGGCCCTTTAAATGGCGCCTCAATGAAACTCTCTTGACCAATCCAAGCCATTGCACAATTATAGACAAGGCTTTATTCGACTACTTTAGTGAGAACGTCATGGGGCCGGTTTCGACAGGCTGTCTGTGGGCGGCACACAAGGCGGTACTGAGGGGCAGGCTATTATAACTCTCCTCGCAACTTAAGAAGGAGAGCAGGGCAGAAGTTTCGCGACTCACAGCAAACTTCTGCCTATTAAGTAAAAGCCATAAACAACACCCCACGCTGGATAGCCTGGCTAAACTGGACTCGGCTCGAGTGAAACTCCACCTCTCTCTCGCTACTTCCGCAGAGAAACACTAGCGGTGGTCAGGCGCTCGTTTCTATTACCAATCTGATAGGATAGGCTCTAAGTTGGCAACTAAACTTAGCCCTAAGATCCGTACCTCAGTGTTCCCCAAAATTCGAGCCTCGTCGGGCAATTTGACGCAAAATCCAGCACTTATTATGAATTCATTTCATAATTTTTACTCATGCCTTTACGAGAAAATGCCGTGTGCGCATCACAAGACCAGGGAACTGTTTCTCCGAGACATTAACCTGCCTCACCTGCAGCAAATGCACCGTGATCTGCTTGACGCCCCCTTCTCCTCAGAGGAAATATTAGATGTCATTAAATCCTTGAAAACGAACTCTGCCCCAGGTCCGGACGGTTTCTCGGTATGTTATTATAAGAAGTTTGGTCCTCGTCTGGCCCCTTACTTGGCTCGGTTCTTCAACTCCCTCCAGGATGGAGCCCCTCTCCCTAGTGACTTAAACTCTGCTTTTATCTCGGTCATTCCTAAACAGGATAAAGACCCTAGTGAGGTGGGAAGCTACCGCCCTATTTCGTTAATCAATAACGATCTCAAAATAATGACTAAAATACTAGCAAACAGGATGTCTGACTTTATAGCGAATCATATACATGGGGACCAAGTGGGCTTCATCCCGGGGAGACAGGGCCCGGATCAGGTTCGCAGAGCTATTGATTTGATTTCCCTTCTGCATACCCAGTGGGACGGTGGTCCTGCTCAAGGGGGCTTTCTGTTGTCACTGGGCCTTTGACTCTGTGTTGTGGCCCTACCTGTTTGACATTCTTGAACGCTGGGGGTTTGGTGAAGGATTCCGCTCAATAATCCACACTCTGTATTCCTCACCCTCAGCTCAGGTGCGACTAATGGGTCACTACTCGGATCCCTTCGATATTCGCAGGGGAACTAGACAGGGTTGCCCTCTTTCACCCATGATCTTCGCTATAGCGATCGAGACTCTGGCTATTGCCATTAGATCGAACGAGAACTTCAAGGGAGTGCTATGCGGTCCTGACGTTCAGAAATGTGCCTTATTTGCTGACGACATGCTATTATTCCTCACAGCTCCTCTCATTACCACACCAAATGTCTTAAGACTTCTTAGAGACTTCGGCGCTATCTCCAGTCTTCAGGTGAACGTGTCTAAATCTGTGGCCCTCAATGTTTCTGTCCCGGTGCCTCTTATAGACCAACTCCAACAACACTTTCCCTTCACGTGGGCGGATCCCCTAATTAGGTATCAGCTGATGAGAAATATCGGAGACTTATATGCCGCCAACTACCCCCCCATGTTCCGCTCTCTAGAGCTAGATCTCCAGAAATGGTTGAGGGAGGGCTTGTCATGGTTGGGTAGACTCAACGCAGTCAAAATGAATCTCCTGCCACGACTTTCATACCTATTCCGCTCACTACCTATTCCGATTAAAAAATCTTTCCTGTCTAAATTTCAATCCAGGGTAATCAGATTTGTCTGGGGGGACAGAGGTCACCGTTTTGCCAAAGACATTTTGTTCAGGCTTAGGTCTCAGGGAGGCCTGGGTCTACCAAATTTTTGGCTTTACTACCAGGCAGCACAGCTGTCACAGTTCTCCACCATCTATAACAAGATTGGATTTCCCTTGAGAGACAAGCCGTACCACACTTCACACTCGACTTCTTAACATGGAGACCCCTCAAACATAGACCGGCAGTCTCACTCCTTAGCTCTCTGCGACCAATTACACAAAAACGCCAACTTGATATCGCCCTTAAGGCCCCTCACGCACTTGTTTCACAACCCTGACTTTCCACCTGGGATGAACATACATGCATTTCACTGGTGGCTAAACAAAGGCCTTTTCCGGATCGGCCATTTCTTTACTCTTAATGGCCCCATTTCGTTGGGCCTCTGTTTGAGTACACTGGAAATGCCTACCTCGGAAATGTTCTGATTATTGCAAATTCGACACTTCCTCCACTCTCTCTACACTGACAAGTCGAATACTCCCAAGGCTACGATGTACGAGCTATGGTGCTCCTCGACAGGTCCCCAAAAAGGCGGGATATCCATTATTTACGCTTCCCTGGCAGATAGGAGGGACACCCCGGCATGCGCTCGATCTTGGGAATCGGACCTGGACATCCAGTGGGACCCTGCTAAATGGTTCCAAGCCTTAAGCAGATCATCTAAAGGTATCTTAAATATTGCCTTGATAGAGGCCAACATTAAAGTTTTTACTAAATGGTACTATGTCCCAGCAAGGCTCTTGAGGATATTCCCAGACTCCTCCCCCCTATGTTATAGAGGGTGTGGTCATATGGGCACGATGCATCACATTTGGTGGACTTGCCCTCGTATACGGAATTTCTGTAATAAATTCCTCCATTATCTACGGAGAGTCTCTGGGATAGATGTTCCACAAGACCCCATAAACATCCTACTTAACTGCAATCTACACAATGACTTATCTTTTTTATGTGTTTGGGAGCCAAAGTTACTCTAGCGAAAGCCTGGAAAACCCCATCGGTATCTATTTTGGCCACCAAACTGAAGATTTCTTGGATAATGTCACAGGAACAAATGGTGGCTAAACTGCTTGACACAGTCCCACGCTTTGAAGCGATCTGGGAACCTTGGGCTAGGTATTTCGGTATCTCTCTTTACCCAGGTCAATCGATCCCTTAGGGGAGAGTCCAGCGAGACTACCATCCTCCTTCATATACCCTACCCCACCTCCCTCCCTCTGTCCTTCATCTTGCTTCCTCCCTCTTCCTCATCTTTCTTCTACCCTTTCTCTATTTCTTCTCTGTTCTCATCCTCCTTCAATTCTCTAACAGTAGATCACAGTTTTACAAGGCCAATACCTGTCTATTAGCCCCCATAGATTGACCTCATATACTCATTTGGTGCCCCAGCATGGGAGGCAGCCAGTTAGTCTCAGGTATACTTCATAGTCAATGTGACCGGGGGCTCCGCCCGGGGGATAGCATTGCCGGGGTTCTGTCACGGTGGGGGCTCTCCCCCGGGGGAGCTGATGGACGATAGGGGGGTATCTCTTCTGGGTGGGATCCTGGAGCTCTCGCACTCCACAGTGTGTCCCCATTAGGGTGGAGTGATGACCTTGGGGACCTTCTCGAGGGGAACCTCCTGGCTGTAATGTGTATCTGATTATCCGTCTTCCATGCGGGAATTAACGCCTTACTGTCATATCTGTAATCGTACCAGGTATTTTATTATACTGCAATTGCATCAGCCTTGTAAGTGCTATGTTTTTCACTCAATGTACTTTCCTCTTATGGCTGTCTTAGTCTTCGAGGAGTTTTACATTGTATGTTCCGTCATTACTATTTCTCCTTTGAAAAACACAATAAAAATATTGAACCAGAAAAGGTGGACACTCTTACCAGATACAGTGCACTCACTAACCATTTGGTAGTGGATCAGTCAGGCTTATGTGGACCATGTGCCACAGGGTTACGGTTGGCTGGAGAGTGGTCACCCTGTAAGGGATAATTTTACTCCAAGTCTGTAATGGTCAGACCAAATCAGATAAAAGAATAAAAAGTGCAGAAATAAAAACTTTTAATATCCCCAAGAAGGATTAAAAACTCTTACAGGATCAAGAATAGGAAGAAACATATCATGAATATATGAAGCAGGTGATCCAGCATCAGGAAGTCCCAGTGTATCACATTTTCCCAGGGATAACGATATGCAGCAGCAAGGGGTCCCAAGATAACCAGCAGGTGAACACCCCAGGCTCTGGGAACACGGGTGAAGCAATTGCGCCATCTGAGTCAGCATGAAGCGTAGATCCCGGAAATGACATCAGCGGGAGGGGCTGACAACCAGCATGGACCGCAGACAGGAAGCATGTAATCAAAATGGGATGCGTTTCGGAACTACTGATTGGTTCCTTCTTCAAGCCAATGACAACAGGTAAGTTGAAGCTGATCTTCTTATGGTCTATGGGCGGAGCTGTGGGTGGGGCTTTGGGCGGTGGTAAGGGAAAAAACACAATGCTGCAGTAACCCAGGAAGTAGTGTGATCCATGGGCACAGAGCTACACAGTAAACATAAAGACATAAAGACAGCGCGGGATGCAGCCTGCACATAAAAAAAACGGCAAGACGAATGCAGCTGGACATTTACAAAGATATATATCGGGAAAGGGACTTGAAATCAAGGTGAAAAACCGGCCAACCCATACATTAATCCTCAGTAGCAACTACCACTAGGGGGGAGTTGGTGGATAATTCCAATCAGATTACATATAAAGTGCTAAGATATTAGATAGTGAATAAAATTCTAAAGAATGGCACTGATTTCAAAATCCTCATTTAACCCTCCAGGGGCCAAAACATTCAAAGAGAAAATCCAATACATCTCTCTATGGTAAAGCTTTCGAAAACGCTCAGCTGGGGGGAGGTCTCTAGGCATCGTCTCAATAACCCAAACCATTAGACCATCAGTGGATTTGTTATGGTACTCAAGGTAGTGCCTAGGGACACTATGAATGTCTAACCCTTCAGTAATGAAGCGGCGATGTTCGCCAAATTGCTTACGTAATGGTCTGATAGTTCGCCCAACATAAAAAAGGCCACATGGGCCTGTCAAACAATAGACTACATGGTCAGAGGAGCATGTGTGAAAACCCTGAAAAGGGTATGTTTTACCTTTCACACAAAAATCCTTCTGGCCATGTTTGACAAACCGGCAGGTCTTACATAATGGCTTGCGGCATTGGTACATGCCTGAGATAGCTAGAAAGGTTGGAAGGGAATAACCTGGGGGTAATGGCTTACCCTTAAGTTTACTGGGTGCCACCTTGCTTTTAATATTAGCGGCCTTTCTGTAGGCAAATTTGGGCTTGTTGGATAGGACAGGAAGAAGGTGCTCGTCCTGAAGCAGCAGAGGCCAATGCTTCTTCACGATACCCTCCATCTGTCTGTGGAGGGAATTAAATTGGGTAATGAATCGCAAATCATCCTTATTGTTGTCAGCATGGGTGGGAGGATGTGTTTGGATAGGTGTGTCTCTGTAATGAGAGCAAGCTGTTTGCACAATATCAACTGGAAATTCTTTTTCAAGAAATTTATCTTCCAAGATCTTGCTCTGAATGTCATAGTCATTGCTTCTAGTACAGTTCTTTTTGAGTCTACAGTATTGACTTTTAGCTTTGTTATTGAGCCATTGGGGGTGGACTAGAAGAAATGACTATGACATTCAGAGCAAGATCTTATTTATTTTTTCAAATTTTTCTATTTATAAAAAAAATCATATATAATTCTACCATTTATGTAAAAAAAAAAAATATATATATATATATATATATATATATATATATATATATATATATATACAGTATATATATATATATATATATATATATATATATATATATATATATATATATATATATATATATATATTTTTTTTTTTTTTTTTTTTTTTTTTCAACAATAATTTTTATTCATTTTTCAATATTAGATGAATATTAGAAGATGAAAAGCCCTGAAAAGTTAGTACATTACAAGTACATATTTCAATGAAAAAGAAAGAAATGTATGGAGAAACTCTGTCCTTTTTTTGTTTTCTTATCAATCTTATACATATAATTGTTCTATAAAACGTTATCTATAACAGCACTTATCATTCCTCTTAACCTTTGGTCCATCCCCCCATCCCGATCGCCCCCATGGGAACTAACTGCGATCGAGAGTAAGGAACCGTCCGTTGTATATCTTCTACCATTTCTTTTTTTTTTGTAAAGTAAGTGTATATTTCCAGAAGTACGTACTGTCATCTTCTTATGTAATGAGAAATATACTGTTAGAAGATTTAACTTGGAACTGGGGAATTGTAAAAGTAAAATAAAAAATAAAAAAAGGAATCAGAAAGGAGGGGGAAGAGGGGAGTAGGAACTAATTTCCTGAGGTTGGATTTCTTTGTTGATTTTTACTTATGTAAATTTTTTCATTTATGATTTATGGTTTTATTTTCCCATCTTGTGTCCACTTAAAATGTGTTGTTTTGTATTTTTATTATAGTTTTTATACCATTCTATCCATGGTTCCCATTGTTTAAGGAATTCTGCGTATTTCCCTTCTCTATAGGCTAGCATACTTTCATAGGTAAAGTGAGTTGTGAGTGTGCGAACTACATCTGCAATGTCCGGGAGATTATGGGATCTCCAGAGTCTAAGTATGACCAACTTGGCTGCTAGGAATAGCGTGAATAGCGTAATGTGTAGTAAATGATCTGAATAGGTAGGGGATATTGTCGATGCCTAGGTTTAAAATTGCCAATTCTGGTGAAAGCTGGATGGTTGATCCTGTGACTTGTTGAAAAATTATGAATACTTTGGGCCAAAATACTGCTAATTTCCCACATGTCCACAGTATGTGGAACAGGGTTCCTGGTTGTGAGCAATTCCTCCAGCATAACGGAGGTGTTGAGGGGTCAAATTTTGCCAGTCTGTATGGCGTTAAGTACCATCTTTGTGTAATTTTATGGGATAGTTCCCATAGGTTTGTACTTTTGGTGGCTGAGTATATGTATTGTAGTGCTTTGTGCCACTGGTTTTCAGTATATGATGTTTCTAGGTCTCTTTCCCATGCTATCATTGGGTTAGATTTCTCTAGGACAGATTTGTTGCCTAAAAAATCATAGAATAGTGAAATTCCTCCCTTGCGATTCGCTGTGGAGGTAAGATAAATATGTATTTTCCAAAATAACTTGCATTGTAGGAATTTGTTATTCCTGAGAAATGAGGATATTCGTATGTAGTTAAATTGTTCAGAGGCTGGAAGGCCAAATTCTGATTGTAGTTGTATGAAAGATTTTAATTTATCATCTTTGAATAGGTTAGATAGCCATTTTATTCCTGTAGATGACCACTTGGCTAAGCATAAGTTAGGGACAGTTATTGCTATCGCTTCGATAGGTATATCAAGATGAATAATGGGTGATGGTATAGGATTGATTGCTGTTAAATTTTTCCAGCAAGCTTGTGTCGCTAGTATTGTGGGGGATAAATAGTTATATTTTTGGACTTGGAAAGGTGAGGCCAGAATGAAGTTGTATAGGTTCCCCCCTGGTATTTGAGATTGTTCTAGGGTTCCCCAAAGTGGTGTTGCATGGTTAGGAAACCACCCTCTGGTCTGCGCTAATACTGCCGCCATGTGGTAGTCCACAAAAATTGGAGCTCCCACTCCTCCTGCCTTTTTTGCTTTGCTGAGTTTAGAGAAGGAACTTCGTGCTTTTTTACCCTCCCATAAAAAGGTAGCTAATATACGTTGTAGATTTTTAAAAATGGTTTTTGGTGCTGGTATGGGAATTGTTCGAAAAATATACAATATTTGAGGTAATATTTGCATCTTAAATGCTGCGAGTCTACCTGACCATGATAGTATAAGTTTGCTAAGTTTTTGTGTTCCTTCTTTTACCTTCCCTTCAAGTGGTAAATAGTTTGCTTTAAACAGTTGGTCAGGGTGTGAAGTAAGGTTAATCCCCAGATAATTAATCATGTGATTGTTCCATATATATGGGTATTTAGCTTGTAGTTCTATTTTGTTTTGTTGGGATACACCTAGATCTAGTATGTATGATTTGGTATCATTCACTTTATAGTATGACACTTTGCCATAGTCCCTGAGTAGGGAACATACTTTCTCCAAGGAAGACACCGGATCAGTAAGCATCAGGATCACATCATCAGCGAAAAGACTGATGACATGTTTTCTTTTATTGATCATAAAGACTTGTATTTGAGGTGACTGTCTAATTTTGGCTGCTAGTGGTTCCATGAGTAAATTGAAAATGAGGGGGGACAAGGGACATTCCTGCCTCGTGCCATTTGAAATCCCGAAGGATCTAGATAACATGCCTGATGTGTATACTCTTGCTGACAGAACAGTGTACAAGGTCAGGATGGCGGATAGGATGTGTCCGGTTAATCCGAATTTCTCTAGGGTTTGAGACAGGTATAGCCAATGCACCCTATCAAACGCCTTCTCTGCATCCAATGCTAGAAGCAGAGAAGGCGTTCGAGTTCTCCTAGCTATGTGAATTATATTTATTAGGCGTCTAGTCGCATCTGATGCTTGCATTCCTTTTGTAAAACCCGATTGGTCTGAGTCAATTAAGGTAGGGAGTATATTTATCATTCTAAGTGCTATCATTTTGGCGTAGATTTTCAAGTCATTGTTTAGTAATGAAATTGGTCGGAAATTTTGGGGTTGATCCGGTGTCTTCCCAGGCTTAGGTAATGTCACAATAATTGCTTCAAGCATTTCAGGAGGGAAGGAAGCAGAGGCAGCAGCTCTATCGTACACTTTAAGGAGGTGCGGACTTAAAATCGACTGGAAGTTCCTATAGTACTCGCCTGTTAGACCATCTGGTCCTGGTGATTTGTTGTTCGGGAGTGTTTTTATAGTACTTAATAATTCTGTCAGGGAAAATGGTAAGTTGAGCGTTTGTAGTTGAGATGGTGTGAGTGTGGGAAGATCTATGTTGGAAAGGAAGTCATTTATTGTTTTTGGTGTAGGTTGCGGTGTTGTATCGTCTTTGCGGAGGTTATATAATAAGCCATAATAGTCGCTAAATGCGTCTGCGATGCCTTGTGGATCATATATTTTTTGCTTTTTGTTCGGATGTATAATGTAGGCTACCTTGGTCTTAAAGCGTTGTCCTTGTATCCTCCTTGCCAATGCTTTACCAGCTTTATTGCTAGTGGAGTAAAAGGACATTTTTGATTGTTTTTCTGTTTGTTCGTATGTTTGAATTAATACTATTCTGAGATTATTTCTTAATTCAGTAAGTTTAGTGCTTATGGAGGGGGTGGGGTTGCTTTTATTAAGAGCTTCCAGAGTGTCAATTTCTTTTAGTAAATTCGCAATTCCTGAGCCTCGCTCCTAGTTGTATAAATATTCCCCTTATATATGCCTTATGGGCATTCCATAATAGAGAGGCATCATTTGTAGATGGTGAATTGACCCGAAAATAACTGGACAAGTGGCCTTCCAGTAATTTTTTAGTTTTAGGGTTTTGGATGATGAGGGAGTTAGCACGCCACATATAAGCGGCGGTGGTAGGGTAAGAATCCTTTAGTGTAAGTAGAAGAGGAGCATGGTCTGACCACGCTATTGTTCCTATTTTGACTTGGGACACTTTTTGTAATAGCCACTTGTCCGTCAGGATCAGGTCAATTCTCGTATATGTACAATGTCTATGTGAGAAGAAAGAATAATCCCTTTCACTGGCGTGTAGACAACGCCAAGTATCGAATAAGTCATGTGATCGTAAAAAATTGTTTAGAGAATATGTTCTTTTAGAAGGGGCTGTAGTAGAGTCCATTTGTGGGTCCGGAACAATGTTAAAGTCCCCGCACATTATGAGAGAGCCTTGGTGTAAGTTCTTTACTTTCCTCATGAGCCCATGTAAGAATTTAATTTGCCATTTATTGGGTACGTAAACATTAAGTAGGGTGTATCGGATGTTGTTGATATCGCATATTATAATGAGATAGCGTCCTGCTGTGTCCGTCGTAGCTGAGATTAGATTAAAAGTGATTGTATCCTTTACCGCAATCATCACCCCTCTTTTTTTTGCTGGCATGTTAGAGAAGAAAAAATGTTGGAAAGATTTATGCGAACATTTAGGTGGTGCCTTTTGGTGAAAGTGGGTCTCTTGGACGCATAGTATATCACATTTAGATGCATCTGCCTCTCTCCACAGAGATGCTCTCTTAGCTGGGTGGTTTAAGCCGTGGGCATTTACTGAGAGAATGTTAATTGGCATCTTGGTACTTTAAGTGGTGTGTTTGTGTCTGATGATAAACGTACTCACAGTTAGGAGCAGCTGGAGGTTGGATGAGTTCCGACAATGTTCTTTTGTTCTTCTTGTGGACATTCACGTTGAGTTTGTGGGTATCTTGATCATGGCAAGGGTGGTCGCTGAATTCTTCTGGATAGAATGGTGGGTATAGTTCCTGTAAAATAGGGAAAAATGGAAAGCAAAACAAAAGAAGAGAACCAAATAAACTAAAACTTAAAAGGAGGGTTATGTTAACCCTTGTGCAGACCATGTCTGCTCAAGCTTTGGGAGCTTGTGGTGTGGTATAAGCTCCAATAAGCGGGGCCCTATGTTGGGCTAGTGATATGAGGCCTAACATTCTAGGCTTAGGGTGGCTACTGTCATTTGTAAGCTGCAGCTTGCTGCCAATCTGGAGGAATTTTGTTGAGGTTCCTATCGTCAGAGGAGGTGGTATGTTCATCTGAAGTGATTTTCCACTTTTGCAACAGTTGGTATCCCTTAGATGGGGATGTGATTACATGGTTCACTCCATCTTTAGTGATTAGCAGTTTAGTTGGATAGCCCCATTTGTAGGTAATGCTATGGTTCCTTAATGCTTTGGTAATGTTATTCAAATTCTTGCGCAGTTGCAAAGTAAATTGTGATAAATCTGCATAGAATTGTAATGCGGCGTATTCTGTGTCACGGTGTTCCCCTTTACGTGTAATTGTCATCAGGCACTCTTTTAATTGGTAGAAGTGCATTCTGAATAATAAATCCCTAGGTACATTTTCTGGGATAAATGAGGGTTTAGGTAGTCTATGTATCCTATCTATGGACAGTTCTATGGCAGGTACTTCAGGCATAAGGGTGGTTAGCATTGCAGTCGCATAGGTGAGCAGATCTGAAGGTTGCACATTTTCCGGTATTCCACGGATCTTAACGTTATTGCGTCTGGATCTGTCTTCTAAATCTGCTAATTTAGCTTTGATCCATGTTTGTTCTTCTTCCGCTGTATCGTGTGCGTCTACCAGGTCGTTAATGGTGGTGGCATAGTCCCCCATTCTGGTCTCAATATGATCTACTCTTTCTCCCACTGCAGTTAATTCTGTGTTAAACTCCCTCATGCATGCCATCATGTCAGTGTGCAGTGTGCTTCTTAAAGATATGAGCATGTCTTTTAGTGTGGTGTCTAACACTGGCTGGTTCAGCGTGGGGAAGGAGACTATGGAGTCTGGGAGCTCTCTTGTGTCCTCTTGTGAGTCTGCATTAGATCTTACCTCACAGTTCTGTGTCCCAGAATCATCCATTCTGAAGCGTGCCTTGGCCGGACTTCTATTTAGTGGTGATAAGGGTTGTGAGGAGTCTTCCATATCAAAAGCACGTCTGTAGGCCTGGGAGTCACGGCCCTGTGAGTGCTTGTGAGCCGCGCGTTGTGATGGAGAGGAGCTGGCGCCATCTTGTCCATGAGGCCGCTGTGGCTGTGTATAATAGTCCGTTAGCTTTTTCGGGCGGTGTTCCGCCTGCCGTTTTCTAGGCATGTTACCGGATGGTTAGGGGAGTGATCCGCCGGTATTAGAGGTTTTTATTGTGCCTCTAGTCGATGTGGGCCGCTGTTTCTTCCCGCTGTATGCTGGAGCTCAGGAGTCACACTGCCATCTCGGTGGAGTCCAGGCCACGCCCCCTTTTTTTTTAACATATATAGATAGATAGATATATATCAATTTTATCAATTTTTTATATGACACCTACATAAACCACATATTTTAACATATTCTAATATATTTTAATATCTTAGCAATTTATATGTAATTTGATTTTGATTGGAATTATCCACCAACTCCCCCTAGTGACATTTGCTACTGAGGATTAATGTATGGGTTGACCGTTTTGTTCCTTTTATTTAACCTTGATTTCAAGTCCCTTTCCCGATATATATCTCTGTAAATGTCCATCTGCATTCGTCTTACCATTTTTTTTTGTGTGCAGGCTGCATCCCATGCTGTCTTTATGTCTTTATGTTTACTGTGTAGCTCTGTGCCCATGGATCACACTACTTCCTGGGTTACTGCAGCGTTGTGTTTTTTCCCTTACCACCGCCCATAGCCCCACCCACAGCTCTGCCCATAGACCATAAGAAGCTCAGTTTCTACTTTTGTCATTTTGATGACATACTTCCTGTTTGCGGTCCATGCTGGTTGTCGTCTCCTCCCGCTGACATAATTTCCAGGATCTATGCTCCACACTGACTCAGATGGTGCGATTGCTTCACCAGTGTTCCCAGAGCCTGGGGTGTTCACCTGCTGGTTATCTCGGGACCTCCTGCTGCTGCATATCGTTATCCCTGGGAAATTGTGATACACTGGGACTTCCTGATGCCGGATCACTTGCTTCATATATCCATGATATGCTTCTTCCTATTCTTGATCCTGTAAGTGTTTTTAATCCTTCTTGGGGCTATTAAAAGTTTTTATTTCTGCACTTAGAGGCGCCTTTTTTTATTTTATCTGTTTTCTATTAGAGATTGCTCTTCTCCTCAAGTGCAGCCCTAAGTGTTTGAAGATCACATCATCCGCCCAATATAGAAACTATCTGCCTGGTCCTTACATTCTAAGCGCCCTTAATATATGTTTGTAATGGTCAGGCCGGCAACCTTAGTTTCCTTAAAAATCCTCAACGAAGTGAAGGACTTCCACCACATGGGAGAACTATCTGGAAATTGTAGTTGCACACAGGTGGACTCAGTCAGAGCGGGATAAAGGCAAAAGAGAATTGAAGGACTCCATATAGTGTAGGTCAAAACAACCTGGAAGGCATTTATTCAAGAAAAACAGTACATCAAATCAATGAGTACAGAATAGTGATCACAAAAATAGGTAAAAAATGGATGAAAAGCTATGTGGGGAGCAAGCGGAGCATGCGTAGCAAAGCTCCAATGCGTTTAGTCTCAAAAGACTGATGTGGCATGGATGAGTACTGATGTGGCATGGATGAGCATGGATGAGCATGGATGTGGCATGGATGGGCATGTATGAGGCAGGGATGAGGCACAGATGGGCATGTATTAGGCATGGATGGGCATGTATGATGCGAGAATGGGCGTGGATGGGCACGGATGAGGCATGGATGGGCAAAGATGAGCCATGGATGAGGCATAGATGGGCATGGATGGGCATGGATGAGGCATGGATGGACACAGGTGAGGTATGGTTGGGCATGTATGAGGCACAGATGAGGCACAGAGAGGCATGTATGAGGCATGAATGAAGCACAGATAAAGCACAGATGGGCATGTATGAGGTGCAGATGAGGCATGGATGGGTATGGATGGGCATGTATGAGGCAGGGATGGGCATGGATGAGGCATGGTTGGGCAGGGAAGGGCACAGATGAGACACAGATGGGCATAGATGGGCATGGATGAGGTTTATTGATGAGGCACGAATGAGGCATGGATGGGCATGGATGGGCACTGATAAGACACGGATGGGCATGTATGAGGCAGGGATGAGGCACATATGGGCATGGATGGGCATGTATGAGGCACGGGTGGACATGGATGGGCATGAATGAGGCATGTATGAGGCACGGATGTGGCATTAATGGGCATATATGAGGCATGGATGGGCATGGATAGGCATATATGAGGCATGGATGGGCATGTAATAGGCATGGATGGGCATGTATGAGGCACGGATGGGCATGCATAAGGCATGGATGGGCATGTATGAGGCACGGATGGGCATGTATAAGGCATGGATGAGGCGCATGGCTTGGCATGTATGAGGCATGTATGGGCATGGATGGGCATGTATGAGGCATGAATGAGGCACAGATGGGCATTAATGGGCATGTATGAGGCACAGATGTGGCATGGATGGCATGTATGAGGCATGGATGGGCATGGATAAGGCACGGGTGGGCATGTATGAGGCATGGATGGGCATATATGAGACATTGATGGGCATGTATGAGGCACGGATGAGACACGGATGGGCATGTATGAGGCATGGATAAGGCATAAATGGGCATGTATGAGGCACGGAAGGACATGGATGGGTATGTATGAGGCATGGATGAGGCACGGATGAGGCATGAATGGGCACTAATCAGCGCTGTGGGCACTTCACAACCAGCCCACTCGCACTGCTGCACCGACTCCCT
The DNA here is from genome assembly GCA_037952925.1 of Lithobates clamitans. Taxonomy (NCBI): domain Eukaryota; kingdom Metazoa; phylum Chordata; class Amphibia; order Anura; family Ranidae; genus Lithobates; species Lithobates clamitans. The sequence goes on from JBBGZY010001063.1 coordinate 542,069, forward strand.
CCTCTCCTCACACGCTGTACCGATCGTGTGTGAGGAGAGGAGAGAGCTGGACCGGACATGGACTGGTTTGTTGACAAGCGATCGCTCCATCATTGGACAGAACAATCACATGGTAAAGGGCTGCTGTCATTGGCCCTTTACCCTGATCTGTGATGTGCCGGGTCCTCTGGATGTCATAGTACGCCCTCCCAGAACTAGCTGTAGCCGTCTTTTGGCTGTGGCCCAGTCGGCAAGTGGTTAAAGTGAACCTGTATACAGGTTCTGGATATTGTGTTTTTTTTTATATATTCTTTTCAAAAAGTAAAACACTTTAAAACAAATACTCACTGACCTATGTAGCTCTAGGCACCAGGCAGTAATTTAATCTCAAACTTCACAGTAGAAGCACTAAAGACATTAAAGTCACTATCATTGGCAGCTCAGCTTACCCTGATATCCCCTCCCATGTCTGCTACTGTTTTGTGTTTATATTGAAATAGGAGGCTGGAGGACTTCTGAGTTACTACTTGGAGAGGCAGCAGAGTTGATATGTAAAGTGACTGCAAGTGTGTATATACACCTCAAGTGCCTTCACTTCAACAGCTTTTTCTTTTTCTTCAAGTGCCAGGATCTCTTTAAAGCCTACTACCTCAGCAACAGATACTCATCTTTCTTTTGCTCCACTTGTAATAAAGAACATATCAGTTACTTTTGGGTATGACGTAACATGTAATCCACTCCATTCGACAGTGCTTGTGCATAGTGATTGGCCCAGTGTTGTCACACAGGTGCAGGGAGACAGTCAGCCCAGTGTGACTGGGAATCCATAAATCCATCTAGAGTACAGCAAAAGGCTGTAAGAAATACTAAATTATTTCATATACATATATATATATATCCCTATAATGATTTTTTTGGAAAAAGGGAATCAAACATTTTGTAGCTGCATCTGCAATTTTTCTATGATCCGATAAACTTTTTATAGCTGTAGACATTTATAGCAGATCATTATGTGGCCCAGACCTTTGCCATGTTTCTTTTTTTTAACTGTCAAAATTATGGTCTTTGTTCTTCATACCTTCTTACTTTCTTCTTTGCTCTCATGCCCTGGCTGTTGGTGTCAGCAGATGATACAGGGAGTTCATTGCTTTAGAGAAAAAAAAGTATCCATAGTAGTAAAGCCTATTCTGAATGTAAATGTATCTATTCCAAAGTTTTTACAATTCAAAATCTGAACTTTAAATGTAGTTTTTTGCATTAGGTCTATGGAGAGTATTCTTTCTCTTTTCTCCAAAGAATTGGATTGTTACAGAAATATTCTGTTTTCAAGACACTGCAGGAAGTGTATCCTGTTTCAGCATTGTATCAGTAAAGGTCAGTTGTATTTTGCAACAAATACAGAAGTAGAATACACAAAGAATAGTGTACCATCTGCACATTATTTGATACTTAACAAGCTTTCGTTATTGTACTACATGTACGACTTATAATTATAATCCCTGCCGTGTAAGAGAAATTGTAACTATTTTGTAGTAAGTAATAGCGGAGAGCTATTAAGTTCAACCGAGTTTGTTTGTTTTTTTCCTTCTGTTCTTATTTTTGTTTTTAACTAAATATATACTTGCTTAAGAACCTACGTATATCCCCACAAGATGATAGCAAAAAAAAGACAAAGCCTCTCCCGCTGCTAGCAAAACCATTTTATGCAGGATTGTAAGATGATGTTATCAAAAGTATTGACCAATAGTCTAACCTTAGAATTACCACCTTGAGACAGCAGCAGGGTCCAGTCCAAGTGTTATAATGTTTTTTTTTCTTCTAGTCTCTGTTTACCCTAGAGTCAGCAACAATTCTAGAAAAACACTCTACTTCTACTTGGACTATGGTTCAAGGATAAGAAAAAGACATAGACAGAATGACTCATGTAGTCATGTAGAATAACAGATAGTGAACCCTCTATGCTATAGGCACGTTGGAGAGAGTGTGAGCCTTTAAAAGGGTTGAGGAACAGAGTCTAAGTACATACCTCCAGAACTTTAGAAGAGCACCCAACGAGGGGTGAAGGAATTTACTAGAGGGTATGCCAGGTTGCAGCCTGTAGTCACACCTGTGCATATGGCAGCTTACCTAGAGTTGAAACTAGAGCATTGTCGACAGACAGATTCAGAAAAAAAGGAGAGGCCGGTGTCTTGCCGAGAAAGTTCCCTCGGCGGATAAGTTCCCCCCCTGTACTGCGAAGGCACAGCGCCTGCGCAGTACGAACTACTGGCAGCCGCCGGAGATAGCTGAAGCACAAAATCTACAATCAGCTGTACACGGCGCCTGCACCCTGGGTCCAGGTTCCTTCCCCACCATCCAAGTGGACCTAGAGGGGGAATAAAAAAGAGCCGAGCGAAGCGAGGCTGTCCCCGAACCGTGGTGAGTGAAGCGAGCCCGCGAGGGGCCCTCTTACAGGCGCCGTGTACAGCTGATTTTCCCCTACTCATCTTCGGCTATTTCCGCCGGATCCTACTGCGCAGGCGCAGCGCCTGCGCAGTAGAGGGGGGTCCTTATCCACCGAGCGGAACTTTCTCGGCAGAACACCGGGAAAGGCAATGCGCAAGCATACTCAAGTACAAACTGAAGATGGTAATTAGAGATGTAGGAATACAGAACCACAGGAGCCTTGGGCTAGGACATATTGCTCAGACAATGGGTGTTGGCCTGTGCACAGGTAAATAGTGAAGTTGATTGGTAGGCTGGGAGGGGGCTGGCTGTGAATTAGCTTTATTATTCAGTGGAATCTCCAGTTTCTCAAATTCCAGTCCTGAGGATCAGAGTAGTATGCTATCATAAAACAAGAGAGATCACATGGTGATAGACCTAGACAGAGTTGCAGATCAGATTTGTTGTTGATTTGTAACAAATTCTAACCACTCCCTCTCTCAAATAATATGTAACAATCTGGGGGGGTGGGGGTCAGATGGAGACATTGTGTTGCAGCTAAGTGGTTTTAGACTCTCCACTGTTTGGCAGAGACCAGAAAGTCTGCCAGAACCGTTCTAACATACCTTCGATTCATGGGTTTGTCTACAGATAGTTTAACTAAGCTTAGCATTATTAGGATCTTAGCCAGCAGCCAGTATCCATGGACAAAATGGAAGTCAAAATTGTTTTACTGTATATGGGTAGTAAAATACTCTTTATTAAATGAATAATTCCCAGCTGATCTTTATTCAATAACTCCACTGCAAAGAATACATTATTTCCAACCACCTAACAAAACCACTTGACATAGAGTTAGACAGTTGTTACTGAAACAATTGTCCCCATTTCGGAAAAAATCCCTCAATTAATGTTCTGATAACAATTTTCACTTTATTTCTCACTTTGAGCACCAGTGACAATACTCATTAGGACAAACTGAGACAGTGAATCTGGCTAACAGGCACACAGATAGTAATGAAAACCTGACTGTGTTTCTAACCCCTTGTCACTCTATCTAAAGCTTAAAGCTTTTGGCACCATAGATTATATTTATGAAATTCTCATAGCCACATATTTACAGCAAAATATGATCAAAGTCTTCTGACTAAAAAGATTAATTTATCTGCAATTTTTTGTGACACATCGGAATGGTAAAGCTCAAAGTAAACATTTACTTTTAAGTCAAGAAAGCATTTTTAAAGAAAAAAAAATGTTTGTGTGTTAAATTACAACTGTATCAGTAATATATGAATAAGTCATGCTTGCGTTACAATAATTAGCATGACAGTGTAATCTTCATAGGTGTGCAATCATAGAAATTATGAATGGCTTGCATATAATTGCTTAAATGTTTGATGCTCATACAGTAAGTGAAGAATTTATTTATTTACTTTTTTATATATTTTTTTACTGATGTATTTAATTGTTGTTTAATCATGTTATCATTTCATTTTGTTGACAGCAAAAATTTACTTACAATGGTGTTCTGTTGCTGCAGAAAGTGGTAGGACAGCAGAACTGCATCAGTTCTGTTATGCAAGATGGCTACCAAAGCCTGTTCAAAATGCCAGTAACAACAGAGACGAACCGTATATGACCTTAAGATGTGCATTATATATTCTAGAGTCCTTCACCACTTGGCATGTACCTCAACATTTTAATTGCTGGTACCCACTATGAGTTTCACAGTCAAGGTCTGTTCTGTGCAGCATAACTTTTGACAACTTGTGCTTACACACTTTAGAAGTATACTGTTAGTGTAATGATAAATTATATAAGCAAGGAGGCACAACACCTTTGAAGACTTCCTCTCTAGCATTGTTTTTTTCATATCTTCCCTGCTTTTTCATGGTTTTTATTGTGTGGATCTACCAGAAACTTTAGAAAGTTTAGCAACAGGTTTTAATAAAGAAAAGTTAGTTTCAAAGCAAATGTATAATATATCAATTTAAACATTTATAAGCTAAAAAAAAAATTAACACAAAACCATTATGGTTTCCCTTTAAATATAACAATGAGGATATAGGGAACATGGCAAAAAAAGCTATCTGCAACATGTGCCAAATGCAACAGTCTGCAAAAACTGCTGACAGGTTTGATTAAAAAAATCATCTTCTAAGTCCGATGGGAGCTTTTTATCATATTTTTCGACTGTGTGTATGCCCCATCTGACTTTTTCCGTCGAAAATTCTGATGGACTTAGATAGTGAACATGTTCTAAATTTTTCCAACGAAACTAATTACTATTGGGAAACCCGCTCGTCTGTATGCTGTTCCGACGTACCAAAAACGACGCATGCTCTTAAGCAAATACGAGACAGAAGCTATAGACTACTGGCTAATGAACTTCCTTTTTCTAGTCCTGTCGTACGTGTTGTACATCACCTCGTTCTGGACGGTTGGACTTTGGTGTTACCGTGTGTAGGCAAGACCGCTTGAGTGAAATTCCGTCGGAGAAACCTTCGGAGTTTATTCTGATGGCAAAACCAGTTGTGTGTATGCGGTATTAGGCTTAATTTATTGAAGATTTCAACTCCACTTTAAAACCATCTAATGGGTCTTTAGTTAATTTCCTGTAAGCATTACTGTCTGACAAACATCTATGAGCTTCCTTAGGTAGGCTGATCTGTCCTGTGTTACCTCCTTTATCTGAAGCCTTAAAATTAAATTCTTATTACCAGTGAGACTTTTTGGGCCTGCAATTCCTGTGTGCTAAGATTGTTATATTAGGTATAAGAAACAACCCTTTCACATGTATAGGATTAAAGACTGATTTCAGTCTGTAAGGGGTATTACAAATTGGCAGTGTATGGCTGGTGAAAACCAGATTCCAATTTTCATGTTCATTCAATAACTCCTGTGACAACAGGCAGGTAAAACAGCCTGGTTGCATCCAGGATGGCAGGTATGTCTGTCCTAGATTCAGGCTCTATGCTTAGAGAGGGTGCTCCATCCAAAAATCAGTTCTGTGTCTGTGTAGACTGGGGGGCTTGATACCTGTCCTGTGCGGTGAGACAAAGCCTGTGTGACCAACCTCAAAAAAAGGGAGATAGGTGCTGGGGGCAGCATAAGGCTGCACCTAGTTGACAGATAGGGAACCTGCATGTGTAGTAAGCGACCAAGTTGGCAAGGATTTATTTTCATGTTTCTTTTGCTGGCATCTTCTTCCCTTCTTCTCCTCGGGCCACTCTACATCCATGATGGCATGGAGGGAGGCTCCCGCTCTTCTCTTCATCTTCTTGTCTTCATCTTCTTGTCTTCATCTTTTTGTCTTCATTTTCTTTTGCGGGCTGCTCCGCATCCATGATGGCATGGAGGGAGGCTCCCGCTGTGTGACGCTTCTCCTCTTCTGACGGTTCTTAAATAAAGGGGGGCAGGGCCACCCAGTGACCCCGCCCCCTCTGACGCACGGGGACTTGACGGGACTTCCCTGTGGCATTCCCCGTGATGCCACAGGGAAGTCCCGTCAAGTCCCCATGCGTCAGAGGGGGCGGGGCACCGGGTGGCCCCACCCCCAGTTATTTAAGAACCGTCAAATCAGGAGAAGCGTCACACAGCGGGAGCCTCCCTCCATGCCATCATGAATGCAGAGTGGTCCGAGAAGAAGATGAAGAGAAGAAGATGAAGAGAAGAAGATGAAGAGAAGAGCGGGAGCCTCCCTCCATGCCATCATGGATGCAGAGCGGCCCGAGGAGAAGAAGGGAAGAAGACACCGACGCCGCGAAGGAAGATGCCGGACGAGAACACCGGAGGAAGAACCAGAAGAATCAGAAAAAGAAGAAGATGGAGGAAGAAACCGAAGGAAGACAGAAGATAGAAGAAAGAAGAAAAAAAGAAGCATTTAAATAAAGGAATTGTCAAAAACTGTCTCTTGTCATTTTTAACATTTTTAGTTTTTTAGTGAAATGGTAGGCCATTTCACACAGGGGGAGGGCCAGGATCTGGGGGTCCCCTTGTTAAAGGGGGCTTCCAGATTCTGATAAGTCCCCCGCCCGCAGACCCCCACAACCACCGGCCAGGGTTGTGGGGATGAGGCCCTTTTCCTCATCAACATGGGGACAAGGTGTTTTGGGGGGCTACCCTAAATCACCCTCCCAATGTTGAGGGCATGTGGCCTGGTACGGTTCAGGAGGGGGGGCGCTCTCTCGTCCCCCCCTGTTTTCCTGCGGCTTGCCAGGTTGCATGCTCGGATAAGGGTCTGGTAATGATTTTTAGGTGGACCCCACGCTGTTTTTTTTTATTTTGGTGCGGGGTTCCCCTTAAAATCCATATCAGACCTGAAGGGTCTAGTATAGATTTTGTGGGGGACCCCCACACCATTTTTTTTTTTAATTTTGGTTCGGCGTTCCCCTGTGGAGAATTCCCATGTCGTTTTAATCAATGAACTTCTATGTGTATTGTCGGACCGGCAATGCATTAATAGCCGCAAGTAGTTTTAAATGACTTTTTTTCCTTTGAAATGTCATTTTGCTGTCAGACTGTTCTAAACACGGGAAACATGCGCCCCTTTACAGGCATACTATAGACACCCCCCAGGTATGAAATTTAAAGGGATATTACAATTTAAGCATTATTAAAATCACTGCTCCCGAAAAAACATCCGTTTTTGAAACTTTTTTTGCATTGATCCATGTCCCCTGGGGCTGCGGGGCAGGACCCAGGTCCCCGAACACTTTTTATGACAATAACTTGCATATGATCCTTTAAAATTAGCACTTTTGATTATTCATGTACGTGTCCCATAGACTTTAACGGTGTTTGCGTGTTCGAACAAATTTTTTGCCTGTTCGCATGTTCTGGTGCAAATCGAACAGGGGGGCGTTTGACTCATCCCTGCTCGCCTGCCTACTATATAACTAATCTTAAATCAACTCAACTTAAACTTAAATCAAATGACACTGTCTCTCTGTCTATCTATCTCTCTCTCAATGCCGAAACACACTACACAATGCTGCCGTGCAGGCGGCCTTATATAGTGTGGAGCATGTACTAAACCCCCTGAGCCATAATTGGCCAAAACCACCCTGGCTTTGGTCAATTATTGCTCTCTGTACAGACGGCGCTGTGATTGGCCAAGCATGCGGGTCATAGTGCATGCTTGGCCCATCATCAGCCAGCAATGCACTACGATGCCACAGTGAATTATGGGCCATGACGGGCCACTCAAATTTGGCGCGAACAGCCCATATCGTTCGTAATTTGGCGAACGACTGAACAGGCGATGTTCAAGTCGAACATGCGTTCGATTCGAACACAAATCTCATCCTTAGTCCTTAGGCTGCTTGTCTTCAGCAAACTGTTTGCGGTCTTTCTTGTGCATCATCCTTCTGGGATGACAGCCATGCAGACCAAGTTGATGCAGTGTGCGGCGTATGGTCTGAGCACTGACAGGCTGACCCCCCACTAGGGTGACCACATTTCCAAACTGCCATTCAGGGACACCCCCCTGCACGCACTGGTCAGTGACATCACAGGGGGGCGGTGCCACCATGTGACATCACTGGGTAGCACCACCCCTTACCTATTTAAGAAATGTCACTTGGCTTACAATGCGGTGGTCGGGCTTGAGAGCGGAGCAGTGTTTATATGCAACTTTAGTGCCTTAGATAGAAAAAGCATTTGTATAGCCTAACATTGTAGCTGCAGGTGGCCGCTTAGATTCAAAGAATTTAATTGTTTTTTTTTCTTTCAATGATTTTTATTAAAAATAGCATATACAAAATACACAACATATATTCTTTGAGTATAAAAAGTAGAAAAGGAAAAGAATGGGGGGGGAAACATATCTCAGCCAATATGGCCTGCAGGAAACCTATAAACATATCATGTCATCCTTATTTTCTCTCACTATATGAGGTGGATGCGTCTATCCGCCTGTACATGGTCAGTTACACATCCTCTATTTACATATGTATCTAGGCTGAGTACAGAGCATCGTACATTTGGATATATATTTAACTTGCTTTATTTATTTATCATTTCTAGCGTTAATCTCACACCTCTCTGTATTGTGTGGAGAGGAGGCGCACCCCCGGGACCCAACCATCCACCCCAATTGGGGTCTTTACTGTGGATGGGAAGGCCCCTGCCCCACACACCCCCTCCTTTATAACTAACATTCTATATCTCAGATCATGATCTTTCATATCTGTCATTAGGACAACAACATAGGGCAGGAAAACCTGCAAAAGTAGACTATAGAAGGAGGGGAAAAAAAAGTAAGAACAATAAAGAGGGAAATGAAGAAGAGAGAAAAGGGTAAGGGAAGAGTTGGGGTTGAGTGCACCCCTAGGGATTCCTCTCAGGATCCGGTAACTGTCAAAACCCGTAGACAAATAAGACAACCATGGTTCCCAAATCCTGTCGAAAGCCCTCTGTTTATCTAAAAGAATTGCCGAAAGGCGTTCATTAATCATGATCCACGTCAGTTTTGCTTTAACCATTTCAAAGGGGATCAGGGGCTTTCTCTAGGATCCAGCCACTGCTATTCTAGACGCTGTAAATATAAAAGATATGAGCTTCCTGGTATGTCCAGGTATTCCCTCCACTTGATTCCCCAGTAATGCTTGTCGTGGAGATTTGGTTAGATTAACTTGGGTCAGTGAGTATATAGTTATAAATGACTATCCAAAATCGTTTGACCTTAGGGCAGGTCCACCAAGTATGATATATTGTACCTTCTTTGCCACATCCCCTGAAACACAAGGGAGAGGCATCAGCGATATATGTCGCAATTCTCGCCAGGACCATATACCACCGTAACAAGACTTTATAATTCGCCTCTATCAGGGAGGTATTGATATAACCTTTTGAAGCTAACTGTGCCATCTTATACCATTTATCTATTTCCATCGTTACCTCCATATCCTGTTCCCATTTCTGCATATAAAATAATTTCCCCATTTTGGAAGTCAGGATACTATAAATTTGCGATATATGACCTTTATGTTTGTCATAAGACTTGTATAGATATTCCATTGGGGTGGAAGACATAATGTCGGTCTTACGCTGTAGGGTATGCAGGAAGTGAACTATTTGGAGGTAACAATACAATTCTGTGTTAGGTAGCTGATACTTTTCTATAAGTGCTTGTTTCGATAGTATACCTTTATAATCACACATATCAGCTATACGTATCAGACCCTTGTTAGTCCACCATGATAGACTTTGAGGATTAAGACCCGGGGTGAAATCTGGGTTACCCATTAGGGGGGCCATAGGAGTATGCGTGGAGCGAAAAACAAAAGGCTTTTGTAGTCTGTCCCATACACTCATTGAAAAGGATAGTGTAGGGCACAATATGGTCGGTCTGTCCTTCATATTGAGCCACATAATATGGCTAATGGGTTTTGTGGGATAGGGAGCTGATTCCATTTTCATGCAGGACGGAGCTGGCGCCCCAGAATGGGAGCGGATTAATTGGGCCAGCTGGGCTGCCTCAAAATATTTAATTAAATTAGGAACTCCAAGGCCTCCTTTAGTTTTGGGGGTATAGAGAGTTTGCTTATTCACCCTAGGTCTTGTGTTCCCCCAAATGAACTTCATTATCTTTTTCTGAAACACCTCAAGATCGGATCTATTAATAGCAATCGGAAGAGTCCTAGACAAGTACAACAGCCTTGGTAAAAGATTCATTTTATGGAGTACAGTCTGCCGAACCACGACGGAGAGCTAACAGCCCATCTCAATAAGTCTGTTGTTAATTTTCCATACAGAGGAGGATAGTTGGCTTGATAAAGGGTCTGTATAGTGGGGGTTAGAAATATTCCTAGGTATGGGAGCCTATCTTTCTGCCATTTGAACTGGAATGACGTTTTGAGCTGTTGAACTGTCTGCTGTTCTAATGTGAGATTTAAAGCCTTGGATTTGGAGTGATTAATCGTGAGACCCCAAAAAAAACGAGAAGCGTCGTAGAATCTGAAATAGATTGGGAAGAGACGTGACTGGGGAGGAGATGAACATCAAAATATTGTCGGCGAACAAAGAGCATTTCTGCTCACCATCACCACAATATATGCCCTTTACATCCTGGTTATGTCTTATCTTAATCGCTAGGGGTTCTAGTGCCAAAATAAATACAATAGGAGATAGAGGGTATCCTTGCCTCGTTCCTCTGTGTATGTCTATTGTATGTGATTTATAGCCTTTTATCTGGAGTCTAGCCGTAGGTGTGTAGTATTGTCAGAAAATGAGGCCCAAAATGAGGCCCAAATCCATACCTCCTCCATGGGAATATATGTATTCCCATGTGACCGAGTCGAACGCCTTACAAAGATCTAATGATAACAGCACTCCCTTCCGTGCTCCATGATTGTCTCAGTTAGAGTTAAGCACTGCTATAATGTCTATCACTCGTCAGGTTTGGTCTGAGGCCTGTTGACTGGGGACAAATCCCACTTGATCTGGATGGATATAATTGGCTAGGAAGGTGTTCATTCTGGTCGCTAACACTTTAGTCATCAATTTAATCGGGGAGCTGAGGTGCGCGAGAAATGTGTTTCCTGGAGAAGTAAGAAGTCTATATCTAATTTATGGTAATTTTGGAATGCTTTAGCACGTTTCGTAGGGAAATTTAAGCCTTGAACATTGTGTGTTAAACTGCGAGAATGGGAATTATGCACTGATGAACTTAGCATTATGGTTCGACAGACTGTACTTGCCCGTTGAAGTTGTTCACCATCTCCGTCTGAGTGAGGATGTTTCAATGAGATTCTTCATTTTTCGATTGTAGGGGTGCACTCCGGGAAATAAAAAAAGAAAAGGAAAAAGAGAGAAGAAAAGTAAATGAGAAAACAGTGTTGGGGTAAGATGAACTGGACCACTGTCCACCCGTCCCCCCAGAAATTAAGTGCATAAACAACTGATATAAAATTGAGAACGTATACATAAAGGTCCAGGAGATCATAGTCTCCGTCTAATTGAGCGAGGTTGTCACGACCTAACTGATGACGACAAGCTAGCTAAGAAGTGGCATGCGGTTCCACCCCGACACTTTACGTATAAAACATTGTTCCATTAGGGAGGGGGTTCTGGCAAGTCTAATAAACTAGCATTCCATGTTAAATTGAGTCTCGCTGGGCTAGACTAAACAAAACTAGGGGATCATTTTCAAGTATATTATAAAACCTTCATCTTAAAATAACAGATATTGATAGAGGAATTTTAATTCTAGTCTCTCAATAAGGGGAGGAGGTCACGTCCCTCCATAAATGAGGAAGTCACATTAATGTCTTAAAGACATATTAAACTGGCTCAACTATAGCCAACCGTGTAAGTTCCAAATCCCTGAAGGGGAGTCTTGTGGATGCTTGCAGTGATATCATCTGTAGAAAAAAAATACTTCTCAGAAGAGTGTTCTGTTCCGTCAACCATCTGGTCCAGCTGCTGGATGTCGTCTTGTAGAAGAATAACGCGGGCGTTGGTCCCACAAAGGTGAGACTGGGCGATCCAATTCTGATCGTACTTTTGGGGATGACGGCTCCCTGGATATTAAGCCGAGGCCCATAAGCATGTCTTCTCCGTCCGGAAAATTGGCAAAAGAATATGTCTTTCCCTTAAAGGTGAACTACAGACGAAAAGGAAATGACCATCGGTATTTGATTTGGCGGTTAGTGAGCTGTGCCAGTAATGGCTTTAGGGCCCATCTTTTTTGGATAGTCATTTGCAAAATGTCCGCGAAGATCTGTATTGGATGACCCATGAGGTTAATTTCATTCCTACCGCGAGCTGCGATCATTATTTGTTCCTTAATTCTGTAAAAGTGCAGATTGACTATCACGTCCCTTGGGGGGCCATCTTGTCTTGGGGCCGTCAGAGCTCGATGGACTCTATCAATTTCCATGTGCTGTGGCGTGATGTCTGGGATCAGATCCTGCATTAGTGTATGTACTGCTTCTTCTAAGTCAGTCACTATTTCCGGTAGACCGCAAATTCGGAAGTTATAGCGCCTGGATCTATTTTCTTGATCTTCAATTTTGGCGTTGACTTCATCTAATTGATCCTGTAATGAGGATATCATGCTTGAGTTCTGGTTAACCCTCCGCACTGTGCCATCCATTTTAGATTCAATATTATCCAGCCTTTCTCCGATATCATTAAAGTCATGTTTCATTTCAGCTGTAATTGATTGACAGGCTTTAGTCAATTCTTGTTGCAGTAATGCTGAGAAGTGAGCAAGGAGGACAGAATCTCCTGAATATGGTGCTGGAGGTGGGGGAGGCTGTTCACTCACTGTGCTATTTTGGCTTAGGGCAAGTTCAGCTATTTCAGCCATATTCCTCTCCATGGAGGACGCTGGGGAAACAGCACCATCCATTCCCTCCCCCTGATAAGTATGGGAGGGGGAGAGAGAAAATCATGGGGACTCACCCTTCTGTAATCTTATCATGTCTTCCTGTGACTGAGAGGAGAAGGGGTCCCGTGTGCCATCCATGTCAGCAGCCGCTGTGTTATGAGAGAAGGCTCTTTGTGCAGGGGGGGCCTGGTTGTTTTTGGTCCCATTCAACTGCCTCGCTGCATCTGTCTCTGTCCTCCGGCTCGTCGCCATCTTGGAAGGGGGGGTACGTGCTGCGGCGCTCCCCGAACGGAACGAGTAGCTTGATGTTGGGGGTTTCTTTTTCGTTGTTCCCCTCCTCTGCGATTCATAGTTTGATCCCCAAAAAGGCAGCGAACTCTGCGGCTTCCCTCCGGCTTAATAAGGCTTAGAAAGGCCGGCGGCATGCGGAGCAGGTCAGAACATGTCGGCTCCCGTGCCCGCGCGCATGCGCACTCTAATTGTTTTTTTTAATATTAGGCTGACATACAAACATTAAACAAATGCACTTTATATCTAAGGCACTAAAGTTGCATATAAAAAAAAAACAAAACATACTTTAAACTACAAAACGTCCAATGTCCACTACACTGACCCTTACACTGACCTACCTGATTCCTATTCTGGCCTATCCGATTCCTACATTGACCTACATGATTCCTACACTGACCACTACACTGACCTGCCTGTCCACTATATTGTCCAATACACTGACTTACCTGTCCACTACACTGACCTACCTGTCCACTATACTGTCCACTACACTGACCTACCACTTCATGAAGATCATCCATAGATAATTACTATCCCCGCAGGCCGGGAACTCCGCCAGCAGCCGCCGTATGCTCGCCTGCACTGAGCACCGCCCCTTCCACTCACAGTCACACACGGGCTGCCTGTGGTGGGCAGTGGCATGCACCTGAGGAATCATGGGGGACAGGGCAGGCGGTACCACTGGAGTCCCTGGGCGGGTGGAGACCCAGGTGCTGAGGAGTCTGCCTCATTGGAGGTGTGTGGAGCCTGGAAGAAGTCACTTGGCCTGCCCACCCCCACGCTATACCACTGGGCTGGCCCGGCTGGATGACATCATTGACATTTGGCAGTCTAGATAAAATCGTGAAGGGCTGCATCATTTTCATTCTGGGACACTGTATTGTCCCAGAATGAAGGTGCCCGGGACCCGGGACAGACCTGCTAATTGCGGGAATGTCCCGCGAAATCTGGGACATGTGGGCACCCTACCCCCCACCCCTTCAACCTCTGCAGCAATGCTGGCAGCACTTATAGGTCTTTTTCCTAAAGATGACCTCTGAGGCTGAGCACATGCACTCAACCCCTTTGGTCGACCATGATGAGGCCTGCTCTGAGTGGAACCTGTCCTGTTAAACTGCTGTATGGTCTTGGCCACCATGCTGCAGCTCAGTTTCAGTTTATAGCCTAGGCCATCTTTATGTCGAGCAACAATTCTTTTTTTCAGATCCTCAGAGAGTTCTTTTCCATAAGGTGCCATGTTGAACTTACAGTGACCAATATGAGAGAGTGAGAGCGATAACACCAAATTAAACACACCTGCTCCCCATTCACAACTAATAATGGCAAAAAGGACAAATAGAGAGGGTGGATTTCCTTAATGGGGGCACAGACAATAATGAAAACTGACAAGTGTTTAAGTGCCTTTAGTTATACTTTTATACTTTAAGAATGCTTACAGCTCTTAAGTCATCTTTTTCACATTATATTAAGGGGACAATTCTCCGAAGGACGGTATTACTAGATTGACTTTGTTGTGTTTTCATTATATTAAACCATCTAATGTTTAAATTCCTGATTAATCAATTCATATTCTTAAACAAAGTGGATTTGGTCAAGTGGTAGGTAGGGATGAGCTGAACACCCCCTGCAGAACAGAACATGCGCACATGCAAAAAGTTTGTTCGAACACGCAAACACCGTTAAAGCCTATGGGACATGAATGTGAAAAATCAAAAGTGCTAATTTTAAAGGCTTGTATGCAAGTTATTACCATAAAAAGTGTTTAGGGACCCGGGTCCTGCCCCAGGGGACATGTATCAATGCAAAAAAAGTTTTAAAAACAGAAGTTTTTTCGGGAGCAGTGATTTTAATAATGCTTAAAGTGAAACAATAACAATTAAATATTCCAATAAATATCATGCCTGAGGGGTGTCTATAGTATGCCTGTAAAGTGGCACAGTTTTCCCGTGTTTAGAACAATACGACAGCAAAATTACATTTCTAAAGGAAAATAAGTTTTAAAACTGCTTGCAGCTGTAATGTATTCTCGGGTCTCGGCAATATAGATGAAAATCACTGGGAAAAATGGCATGGGTCCCCCCTCCAGCGCATTACCAAGCCCTTTGGGTCTGGTATGGACATTAAGGGGAACCCCACAACTAAATTTAAAAGAAAATGGTGTGGGGGGGGCCCCAGGCACAATATACTCTGAACTGCCACTGAGGTACAGCACATTCCACAAATTCATGAAAGGGGGCAGAGTCTACCAACTGAAAAGGCAGCAGTTGCAGTGCTAGCAATTTGGCCAAGCTAATAATAAATAAGAAACCAAGCGATGTAATGGACACACCGTGATGTATGAAAGCTAGATGAATATAAATCTAGATAAGTGAATATACGTGACAAAAAAGAAATCAAAGAAATCTAAATATGTGAATATTCGTAAGGTGTTAGATTGAACAATACAAAATTAAGCTGCTATCAATTAAACAGTGATCAGAATCCCATAATAATTAAAAAGTATATATAATATGAATTGATGCGCTATAATAAACTGTTCAATCAATGTGAAAAAATCATGCTTAAAAGCCAAAATGTGCTAGGATGTATGTAGAAATGCAAAGTCACTAAAATATATGAGTTATAAGAAAATTGTGTGCAAATACACTGCAAAAAATGCACTAAAGAGATGTGCAAATACACTGAAAAAATTGGGTTAAATTGTGCAAGATACTACGGAATAAATGCTGAAATGCAAAATAAATAAAATAAAATAAATTAAAATAAAATAAGTAGTATATAAATAAGTGCAAATACACTGAAAAAGAATGCACTGAAAAATGTGCAGATAAACTGAAAAAAATGTGTGTAAGCACTCCAAATAGGTACTAGTTAGTATAAAATTGTTTTCAAATTCCTAAATAATTAATAAATACTTTTAAATGCAAATATTCCCCGCGATGAACATTATACACTCTATGACGATACCAGAGAGAAAATAAATATATAAATAGATAACAATTAGTTGAATGCCAGTGGTATATATGAATATATAAATAGTTAATATACATAAATATAAAATGCCGATTAAATGCGATTGTACATAAATGATTTAGTTCATGGGATGAAATTGATGGTTAACTCAGCAGTTCATTCCTCCGTACACTGAGGTACTTAATTAAATCCCTGCAATGCTTGTTTATTCACAATATAAGGTGTTTCCACCACAGCCGCAATAAAAGATTCTCAGTGCCAGATGATTTATGGAAGAGAAACAAAGAAACAAGATCATTGCGCAATGTAACAAAAAGAAAAGTCCACAAGCAAACCAGCACAGTGATGAACTCACATGCGCCCGATTAGGTTGTATTACAATGTATTACAACACAGGCCATGTCCTAGGCTCCTCCCACGCGTTGCATCACTGACACGTGACATCTATAGCAAAAAATGTACTGGAACCACCCAAACGTGTAACAGAATTATCTTTCTTTCAGGGGAAAGGGTTCTTTCCTTGCAAGAGGTGCTATGCTTGTAAAAACACCCAACAAAATGGGCAAAAATGTAAGAAATTCACATCAACTAGCACCAAAAAAGAATATGACATTAAGGATTTTATATCATGTAGGACTGAGGGTGTAGTTTATGTCCTAGAATGCTCGTGTTCACTGCAATATATAGGCAGAACGAAAAGGCCTATGTGGAAACGAATAAGGGAACATATTCAAAACATAAAAAAAACTTTTCCGAAGCATAGTGTTTCCAAACACTTTGCTACGCACCACAATAGAGACCCTACAGAGTTAAAGTTTTGGGCAATTCAAAGATACAAACCCCACTGGAGGGGCTCAAACAAGATCAGAGAACTGAGTAAAACCGAATCAAAATGGATATATGAGATGGGTACTCTTGCGCCGAAAGGCCTCAACATTGAATTTGATATTAACTGCTTTATATCAGATTATTAAGTACGTCATAATGGGATATATTCTTAATTGTTTTTATACTTTTTTTATTAATTTTATTATTAATTGGTTTTACTTATATATCTACTTGATTTTTAATAGTTTTACATACATTTTATAATAATTTTTATAATTTTTTATATCATAATAATTTCTCTTTTCTCTTCTTGATATTACTTATATGGCACTGGAACATTTATTTACAATCTGATTTTTAGTAGGATTAACATGTGTTCAGAGTAATTTTGTATAATATACATTGTGTCAAATCATCATCAGAATAAGTTATAATGTTTAAATGAGGAATATAGAGCGAGATTATAACATTGAATGGAATCTATGTCACTGAGCAAGGTACAACGCTACGATTGAGAACATCAGCCTTCGGTATCTGAAGGAATTAGCTACACATATAAATTCAGGAGTATGCAATACTACTTTACACCACTTGAGGGAGCCCATTAATATATGGACATAGGCTCTTATTGTGTTATCTTCTTACGTCTAATTTTATCATATAATTTTAATCTTAACCTGTTATCATAAATTGTTTTAAGTATGTAATGAATAAATATTGATTTTAAAATAAATATACACATGAAATTACAAGCAGTAAGCAGTGTGATGATCAGATGATCACAGCGCCGTCACTATGGTAACCTGAATGCCTAAATACGGAGACGCTGGCATCTCAGGTTTATCCTTGAGAAAGTCACGTGTCAGTGACGCAACAGGTGGGAGGAGCCTAGGATGTGGCCTGTGTTGCAATACATTGTAACGAACAGCAGCGGTTTGTTTGACAAGCCTCGTCCGTAGTGGCCAACTGAGATCTGCCTATCTGCATGCCCTAACCTAATCGGGCGCACGTGAGTTCATCACTGTGCTGGTTTGCTTGTGTCTTTTTGCTACATTGCGCAATGATCTTGTTTCTTTGTTTCTCTTCCATAAATCATCTGGCACTGAGAATCTTTTATTGCGGCTGTGGTGGAAACATCTTATATTGTGACTAAACAAGCATTGCAGGAATTTAAGTACCTCAGTGTACTGAGGAATGAACTGCTGAATTAACCATCAATTTCATCCCATGAACTAAATCATCTATGTACAATCGCATTTAATCTGCATTTTATATTTATGTATATTAACTATTTATATATTCATATATACCACTGGCATTCAACTAATTGTTATCTATTTATCTATTTATTTTCTCTCTGGTATCGTCATGGATGTATAATGTTCATTGCAGGAAATATTTGCATTTAAAAGTATTTATTATTTATTTAGGAACACAATTTTATACTAACTAGTACTTATTTAGGAGTGCTTACACACATTTTTTTCAGTTTATCTGCACATTTTTCAGTGCATTCTTTTTCAGTGTATTTGCACTTATTTATCTACTACTTATTTTATTTTATTTATTTTGCATTTCAGCATTTATTTCGTAGTATCTTGCACAATTTAACCCAATTTTTTCAGTGTGTTTGCACATCTTTTTAGTGCATTTTTTGCAGTGTATTTGCACACAATTTTCTTATAACTCATATATTTTAGTGACTTTGCATTTCTACATACATCCTAGCACATTTTAGCTTTAAGCACAATTTTTTCACATTGATTGAACGGTTTATTATAAGGCATCAATTCATGTTATATATACTTTTTAATTTGGCCAAGCTAGCATTCAGATGCTGAGCATGTGGATGGCTGGGACCGAATTTCTTTTTACAGTTTAGCAACTGGGGTAGAAATTTGCCTGCTAAAATCAGATGGTGGTGTACTGATAACAGATTGGCTGCAAGTGCTTGGGACACCTATTGCTATACCTTCATTCCTCTCAGTGCAGGTTTTTGAGAGGACTGGAGGTATAGTGGGGTTGGAGATCCCAGATAAGGAGCAAGGAGAAATCCACCTTTTTCTTTGATGTGGGTTTTTCAAGTGCTGTTGCCAAAAGATTGCAGGTGAGGTCATCATATGCCTGGTCAAGCATGTAGTGCCCAAGCGGCTGCTGTTCTGGCCATGCTTGATCGGCTTCAGACATAGGTTGCAAACAGCAATGGTGTGATCTGCTACACACATGTCAAAAAAGGCCCATACCAAGGAACTTTTCAAAATCAGCGGGAGTCAGCAGTGCCCTGCACCTGCAGAGCTCTGCAGTGTGATGCAGTAGGGTGGCTGCCCTTAAGCTGCCCCCTAGAGGACATCCTGCCTCACTGGATTTGTGTCACCTCCTCCTCTCTTCTATCTATCTACCCAAGTAGAGTCAGTGACCTCATCATTCCCTCCCTCCCTTGTTACTGGAGCAAACTTGGCAGTATGCTGCAGCTGGGGAAACATGACTGCCTTTTTCTTGTCCTTCTTGGGCACCCCCTCTTTCTAGGCTCACGTTACTCCCTTCCTCAACCTGGCAACCAACATTGGAGCCTTAAAATCGCTGCGCAACCTCCAGCAGCATGTACCCGACACTGTGGTTGAATGGTTCGGGGGACTCCTCTGTGCGTGATGGTGGGGCTGTGGAAGGAGTGACTGTGGACAATGAGCCGCTGGAATAGGCCACTTTGGCAGCTGCATTAGAAGGTAAACTACTCTGAGCCTGGGTGACAGAGGATGAAGAGGATGAGGATGGCTTTGTTATTCACTCCACCAACTCTTCTGCATGTTCTGGCTCAATAACATGGCCAGCAGCAGAAAAAAAGGACAAGCGTGACCCACGGCCACGTGCTGCACTGTATTATGTACTGTGTACACCACCAGAAAAGTAGTAGCAACTGCACTGTATTGTGTACTATGTACAACACCAGAATAATAGTAGCAGCTGCTCTACGGCTGCACTGTATTGACACCACCAGAAGTGTAGTAGAAACAGTACACCATGGAATGCTCTGTAGATATAGGCTACACTAGATGCAGAGTATATATATATATATGCGAGACTGTGTGTATATATATATATATATATATATATATATATATATATATATATATATAAATAAACCGCCTGAAGTATACTAGAAATAGTACACCACGGAATGCACTGTAGATATAGGCTACACTGGATGCAGAGTATATATATACAGTGGAACCTTGGATTATGAGCATAATCTGTTCCAGGAGAATGCTTGTAATCCAAAGCACTCGCATATCAAAGCGAGTTTCCCCATAGAAGTCATTGGAAGCGAAGATAATTTGTTCCGCATTGACTTCTATTGCATGCAATACTGCATGTGACCAGAGGTGGGGGTGGCGGAAAGCCTCAGAAATACTCGGGGACAGCTCGGCCGAACTTGGAAAGCCTCGGAAACACTCGGGAACGGAGTATTTCCAAGTGTTTCCGAGTATTTCCGAGTGATTCTGAGTATTTCCGAATGGCTCTGAACGACTCCAAACCATTCAGAGTGTCACTAGCGCCCCCCGCACCTCTGGCCAAATGTGGTACTGCACACCCCATTAGCTTGAATTCTGCTCATTTTGCGAGACAACACTCGCAAACCGAGCCAGAATATTTTTTTTTTAAAGTTGCTTGTCTTTCAAAATGCTCGTCTTTCAAAACGCTTGTTAACCGCGTTACTCATTAACCAAGGTTCCACTGTATATACTAGACTGACTGTAAATATATTTATCAAATGCACTGCCACTATCTGAATAACCTGCCTGCTTAATCTAAATCAAGCTACATTATCTCTCCGTCCACACCAACAACACTACACAGGGCCGCCGTGTAGGCAGCCTTATATAGTGTGGGGTGTGGACTTAGTCCCCCTGAGCCATGATTGGCCAAAGACACCCTACCTTTGACCAATTATGGCTCTCTTAGCAGATGGCGCTGGGATTGGCCAAAGCATGCAGGTCAGGTGTATGCTTTGGCCAATAATCATACAGCAATGCAATGCCCCATAATGTTCGTTCTTCTGCGAATGGGCGAACACCCGCTGTTCGAGTCGAACTTATGTTCGACCCGAACATCGAGCTCATCCCTAGTGGTAGGGGACTTTTTTCAAGTACCATATTTTTACCATCTGTCGAAAGTCCAGAAGCATAAGTAGCATTCTGTCTTTATAAACAGATCATTTTTACAGCCACTAATCACTGCATTACCCAATTTCTTTCAAGAATCTACACACCTTAAGAGAATCTGGTATACCTATTGCTGGCTCTCATTAGACATTATGATTATTGTACATGTCTATCCCCCATGAGATTTGCCTGCGTGAAATAAATAATTTTCTCAGTTCCAGCATGGATCTTCATAATAAACAGGCTGAATTTGTCTTGAAGTGTACCAGGTTTTGTTTTGAACACGACAACTAATTTGATGGGAGCTATACATACAACAGACCGGCATAACTTTGGGAACACATTTAGTACCAAGCTACTCCAAATGACCATGGGCTTTTAAAGTTTTGCCACATTTTCAAAACCAATCCTTTTGTCAAATATATCATCTTTTTTGGATCGTATACTGTATATAGATGATATTGTGATTATCTGGGACAGCCCCTTCCAACGTTAGTCTAGCTCGTTGATAATTGTAACAACAACCCATTTGGCCTAGCTTTTACACGTACATATGCAATGCTACCCCCCTGATCTTTTTGGATCTTGAAATAGGCTTTAGAGGGAACACCACCATTTCAAAAAGTAATTTCAAACCCATGGCAGGACCTGTATTTTACCAGTTGTCATCACTCCGGGTGGGTTGAAAATATACCTAAAAGGCAGTTTTATAGGTGTAGAAACAACTGAACCTTGCTGGAAGATAACATAGAGCAAAGTCAGTTTTTTTCAAGTGCATTTTATTGGGTTTTACAAAAGAAAGCTACAGTACATGCAGTTTGGATCATTGAAGTGAATACTTGAACATGATATACATTTATGACAGGAGCAAAAACATCAACTAATCATAGTCCACAATTTATGACAATTTCTCCTCACTCTCACAAATGCATAGCATGTCCCACATGTGTAGAATCCTTGTTGATTAAAACAATGAAATGATGGTTGTTGAGGTGGTTCTATCACATTTCTGACAATTGCCCAAAAAATGTTGCATAAGGGAAGGCCAACAGGAGCCACACGGTAGAGAGATAGGTAGTTGAGGGTTATCCTTTGCTGAGAGAAATTAAATAAAGGATTTGGGAGGGACGTGCTGACGTCACCACGTTGCCCTGTTGAGGACGGGAGTTGTCTGAGTGCCGGCCGGCATCGTTTTTATCTTTCGTTTAAAGTGTAAGTGTCATTCTATTTAAATAAATCAAGGATTATACAGTATCACACTATTGGTTGCTTCTTTATAATACATGCACCGCTGAGCTTGGGTCCAGTTGGCCAGGACGTATCCACGTCGTTCCTGTCAGGAGTTCGGTTTGTGCTTTATTACATCTGCCCACCTTTTTTGGATGTCTGGTAAGCAGGATTTCCCTAAGGTTCGCTGCAATTTCATATCCTGTGTCTCTTCATATGGTGATAAGTCTTCAGCTGTGTGGAGTCTACTCACATTAGTTTGCCATCTGGTAAGCAGTTTGTACATGTGGCTTGCTGCACCTAGAAGGATCTCTTTTCATGCCTTTATCTGGGTGATTGTTATATGCTCACTTTCCACTTATACCTGGTAAGCAGATTCTGTGTAAGGTTCATGTTCTATCTTTTTCATTAAACCCACACACTTTTTTGCATGATTGCATGGCACTCACATAACAATCCTAGTTGTTGTTGTAGACACTGGATGTTTTATGACTATACATGATTTTGGGTCTATGTTGAGTGTTACACTTATTATTTATTTTTGGAGTGTTTTACGTTATCAGTATTACGCTATGTTTTTGTCATATATTTTTGGATAAATCTTTGTGGATTGGATATACGGGACGAGTGCAACCTATCCTGTCTCACTGGGATCATTCTTCAAAGGCCCAGGCTGGGTTTAAGCCACTCGCCTTATTTTGGCTTACTTCTGGTAAGCATATCACCATATAGATGTGTTCCAGTTAAATGTCATCTCACTACCTATGAATTATGGATGAATTTCACGTTATTCACCTATGACTGTTTGACTTTTTTCTGTTTGGGATTTTTTTTATATGGGACTATACATTTCCACTATTGTTTATAACACGTTATAGCGTGGTTTTCTGTTTTTTATTTTTATTTTAATTTAATTAAATAAAGGCTCTGTGAAGAAGTTTGAACTATGACTCTCTACAAGTTTCACTGGTCACTTGCTTTAGAACCTTGTTGTAGCTGCTAATAAGCTTGTCAGCAACCTCTGGAAAGTCCTTACCCCAATTAGATACAGAAGAAATCCAATCAAAAAAGGATAATTTAATTTATATGCCACATCGCTGAATTTGATGCATCAAAACTATATTTATAGTATAATAATGGAACTTTTGAGGCATAACATTTAGTAGAAAAAAACATTTATTTCATTCAGTTAAAATTAGACAATATTGTTCCATACAGTAGCAGACTATACTAAAATATATTACAATTGTAAAACAATCAATCCCAAATACTGTGATAATTGCATATAATAGTCATTCAATCTAAATGAGTTTCTTGGACACAGTCCTCTTCATCAGGAGTTGTCAGTGTAGACTTTATTTGTGCCATCTAAATGAAATGACAAGTTTTAATTATACATATATATAAAATAAAATAAAAAAATTAACAAAACTTCACACACTGTGTAATAATGTTTCATGGACTCACATACATCTTCCACGGGTCCCACATGCCCTTCTCTCCCCTTATCCTCCTCCTTCAAACTCCAGTATAGTTTTTTCTACTAAATTTGATGCCTCAAAAGTCCCATAATTATATTATAAATATACTTTTGATGCATAGATACAGAAGAAGATGAGAGAGGTTATGTGAAATATACAGTGAAGGGTTGGTATACACCGATCAGCCATAACATTATGACCACTGACAGGTAAAGGAAATATCTCATTACAATGGCATCTGAAAATTGGTGGGATATATTAGGCAGCAAGTGAACGTGTTGTCCATGAAGTTGATATGGTGAAAGCAGAAAAAAAAAATGGGTATCGCAGTTTGTTGTGTATGGGGCTGTGAAGCCCATGGTGATCCATGTCCACAGCCAAAAGCTTCTACTATGGTCACATGAACTGGACTATGGTGCAATGGAAGAAAGTGGCCTGGTCTGATGAATCACATTTTCTTTTACATCATGTGGATGGCCAGGGTGCCTGTGCGTCACTTACCTGGAGAAGAGATGGCACCAGGATGTGGTATAAGAAGGCAAGCCTGCAGAGGCAGTATGATGCTTTGGGCAATGTTCTACTGGGAAACCTTGAGTCCCGCCATTCATGTGGATGTTACTTTGGTGTCCATGCCTCAATGTGTCAGAGCTGTTTTAGAGTAAGCTTGTTTCTCTATCAGGGAAGACTGGATTCTATCAGCCCTCTTAGAACAGAAGGATTTTACATATTCTGAGCATTGCAAATGCAGTAATATAAAAAGAGTTGTTCAGACAGACTGAAGTTGGTAGAGAGGTTCTTTTTTTTTTTTTAAACAATAGATTTTTATTGGTAAATTTTTCCATAATATACAAAATACAAGCATATTGTACATTTCTTATTTGTACATATTGTTCGACATTCAGGATCTTACTACATTAGTAGAGTAAAAAGGATAAACTGGTAGGGTTACTAAGAAATATCCTCATTTAAGCATTATGTACTTGTCAAGCCTGTCACCCCTTATGGGTACACACTGTAAACAGACTTTCTGCTGAAGTTTTCAAAGTTAGCCCTGAGAGGACCTTACTGAGGGTCCCCTAAAACATACTGCCACGTAAGTTCCCTGTAGTCTTTGTCATAACCCACAATAATAAACTTAGAATGACTTATTTATAACAGTTAGACTTCCTCAGTCCTTTAATATGAGGTAACCTGTGTATTATTTCTATGTTGTGTGCTAACTATAATACCATATATGACCATACCCAACATCAGAAAGAACAGCTTCTTAGAAAGCTGCAAATCACCATAACTAGCCAGTTAATAGTTGTGAGAGGAGAGTACTCACTGAGAGAAATAGCATCAAGTGGTATAAACTTAAGCAGGTTGCTACTTGTATTTCTTAGTTGTACGTTGGTTGTTGCGTCTGTTATATTGTGGGTTAGGGTCCTCAGGTACTGCATCTGCGGGAAGCAAACGCCATTTTCGAAGAAGGTCCAGGCCCTTTTCTAGCGATGTTATCGCATGCGATTCGTTGTTCATATCAACCAGAAGTTTAGCAGGGAAACCCCATTTGTAGAGGATCTTATGGTTGCGCAGAATCTTAGTAATAGGTACCAAGTTGTGCCTGGCTGACAGGGTGGCTTGCGACAGGTCTGCATAAAGTGCGATACCAGCATATGGGTCAGGGAGGGAAGGATGTTGTCTTGCGAATCGCATGAGTTGATCCTTAATGTGGTAGAAATGGATTCTTGCTATCACATCTCTAGGTATTTGTTCAATAGTGATGTCTGCTGGGCTTAGAGATGGGAGGACAGTCATCATGAGCTTTTGCAGGTAGGTAGTGATCTCTGCGGGTTTGACAGTCTCGGGGACCCCCCTAAATTTGATATTGTTCCTTCAGGCCCTATCTTCAATATCCGCCATTTTGAGACGCATGGCTCTGATTTCGTCTTCTACCTCAAAGTGAGCATCAACCAGTTCATTGTGTGCTAGAGTGAACTCCTCCATTTTATTCTCTACATAATCCACTCTGTTGCTGACAGCTGTTATTCCCCTTTTTGTATTGCTCATAAACGCTGCCATATCAGATTGAAGGGCTCCCCTCAGAGTCTGCAGCATCTCCTTCATTGTAGTATCAATAATAGGCTGCCCTGAGGTGGGGAATGCATCTAGCTGCTCTGCAGGTGTGGAGGATTCCTCCATTTCATCCCCTGCTGCTCCTGTCTCATCTTCAGTCTCTCCTCCCTCTCCAAGCCTCCTCTTTTGTTTAACAGGGCTTCAGAATGGGGAGGATGACAAGGGATTGTCTTTAAATTGTGACTCACCCGAGGATGGCATTGGATTGTTGTATGTCTGTGTTGTGGAGCCTGACGAACGGCTCCCGGCGCCGATGCCATTTTGGAAATTTCGGCCCCCAGCAGGGCGGAAGAAATCCATCAGTTTTCGGGGTCCCTCTCTCTCCTTCCTTTTATACATCGTGCCCGCTGTGTGCCCCTCACTCTCCTCTCTCAGATGATGTGCTTTTTGGCTATATTAGGTGCGCTGTGAGCCGCTGATTACACCCGGTGTGACAGAGCTCTTCTCTCACATGTCCATGAGCTCTGGCTGCCAGCTCCGCCCCCCTTGTAGAGAGGTTCTTTTTTTTTTTTTTTTTTTTTTGAAAATTTTTATTAGTTTTGAACATTTACAGGGATATAGATTCATTGCAAAGAAAAATACACCAACGTTTTAAGTTACAAATTGGCATTATACAGTAAATGATTCCTATTGCTTTTAACCATATGTTTCTTTATGGCTATAATATTATTTATGATAGTAGAGGATCATTTACAATATTCCTTTATAGAATCACAAATCATACTTTCTAAGCATGGAAATTATTGATCGTCATATGCATGCAGTTGCGATTAAAGAATATTTCTCTATCTAGGTTGTCGATCTCAACCTATGAAGTTATATTAGAGTAATAGCAATCGAAGAAACCTCTAAATAAAACAGAACAAAAATGAATAAAAAAAAAATATATATATATAAATAAAAAATATAAATCGGAAATTTTCCGTTATAGCTAGTGTTGCAATGGAAGTATCCCTCAACTATAACTATATCTATCACTATTACTACTACTACTACTACTAGTATAACTATCTAGTCCTCACTGGTTAACTTTTGTTGTTGAAGATGTGTTTGCCTGTGTTATACCTTTTCAGAGGATATTAGTTAAGTTGTGTGTTGTAATCCACCTTTCCCATTTTCGTTTGAAGTTGTCTTTATTACCATGGATATTAGCATATGAATGCTCATAAATGCAGTGTAGATTTACTCTAGAGATAACTTCTGTGAGTGTGGGTGCTATGTCATTTTTCCATTGACACATTATGGATAATCTGGCTGCTATTAAAATATGTAAAACTATCGTTCTGAGATTGATAGGGAAGAGATCTATTGAGAGTCCTAGCAACGCCAATGCTGGAGATGGTTTGGTTATGATACCCGTGACAGAGGAAATCAATTGGAAGACAGATTTCCAATAGCTGGAAATAGATTTGCAATGCCAAAGTATGTGCATCAAATTCCCAGGTTGCCCGCAGTTACGCCAGCAGTCTGGGGACTGTTCTTTATAAATTTTCGCTAATCTAACTGGAGTTAGGTACCACCTATATAGTATTTTATATATATTTTCCCAGTGTAACACACAATGTGAACTTTCAATACTAATTCTTATTGCTCTAGACCATTCTTGTTCCGAGAATGTTGTATTTAAATCTGTTTCCCATTTCAATATTGCTGGTGTTTGTCTGATAGGATTGTTGGGTTGAAGCAGAGAATAGATAAGTGAGATACCCCCTTTTTGGATAGAGTTATTATGATAATATTCCCATATGCTTTTGTCTACAGTTATGTTATCTGATGTAAAGGACTGCAGGAGATGTTGAATCTGTAACATCTTAAATTTATCTGTCTGTTTAACTAATTCTGGAAGCTCTTTTAAAGTTAAGAACCCTCCTTTTAACCACGATTGAACTGAGAAATCTGGAATTAAGAATTCAAATGTTTCTAATGGTATTTCATCTAGGGGGATATGTATAGGTTCTTTTTTCCTGTTCAGGAGACCTATCCAAGCCTGAAGTGAGGCAGAGATTGAAGGGTGTTCTGTTAGATACATTGGTTTATTAGTAGACGCTGCAAATAATAAGGCTCTAAGATTCTTATTTGTCACCATATTTTTTTCTAAAGTAACCCATTGTTTTGTTGAGGATGGATCAAGCCATGCTTTAAGCTGTTCTAGAAGATTTGCTATATAATAATCTTTGATTATTGGTACCCCCATTCCTCCTTTCGATCTGTGTTTAGTAAGGATAGAGAAAGCTATTCTTGCTCTGGCTCCCTTCCAGATAAATGATCTTAGTGAAGTGTCGAGTTTATTAAAGAAAGAGGTTGGAAGGAGTATTGGGACTGTCCTAAGTATGTAAAGAATTTTTGGTAAAATAATCATTTTTAAAGTTGCTATCCTGCCCATCCAGGATATTTCAAATTTGCCCAATTGTGAGAGTTCATTCTGAACAGAATGAAGTAGTTTTTTATAGTTGGCATCATAAAGGTGAACAGATTTAGCTGTTAGGAAAATCCCTAAATATTGGATTTTGTTATTGTCCCAATTACCAGGAAATAATACTTTCATTTTTGCTCTTATTTTATGACTGAGATTTATAGTGAGAATTTGGCATTTGGCTACATTAATCTTGTAGTATGATATGGCGCTGAAGGAATCGATCAGTGTGCATATTTCTGGTAATGAGGATTCAACCTCAGAAAGTGTCAGAATGACGTCATCTGCAAAAAGTCCTATTTTATGGCTTTTACCGTCTATAGATATACCTTTAATGTTGGATGAGCTTCTGATGGCCTCCGCAAATGGTTCCATTACTAAAGTAAAAATCAAAGGGGAAAGGGGACATCCTTGCCTTGTGCCATTTGTTATATTGAAGGTATCTGAGAGTACAGAGGAAGTAAAAACTTGTGCCGATGGATTTGTATATAATGCTAAAATGGCAGATAGGATAAGGCCTGTGAAACCAAATTTTTTGAGAGTAGCTTGCAAGTATCCCCAATGCACTCTATCAAACGCCTTTTCAGCGTCTAACGCTATAAAGGCCGTAGGCAGTTTGCGGTTTTCAGCTATGCGGAGTAGATTAAGAATCCTGCGAGTGCCATCAGGAGCTTGACGACCCTTTACGAATCCTACCTGATCAGGGGCAATTAGGGACGGGGTTATTTCAGCCAATCTATTAGCAATGATCTTTGCATACATTTTAATGTCTGTATTAAGGAGAGAAATTGGTCTAAAATTTTGTGGTGTGGTGGGATCTTTCCCTGGTTTGGGTAATGTGACTACTAGGGCTTTAAGCATTTCTATCGGTAATGAGCCAGAAGATGCCACTGTGTTGAATACTTCCACTAAATGAGGAATTAGACTATCAGAGAAGTTTTGATAATACTCCGCTGATAGTCCATCTGGACCTGGAGATTTATTTAGTGCCATAGATTTAAGGACTTTCTCAACTTCTGTTACTGATATTTTTGCATTAAGACGTTCCAATCTCTCGCTATCAAGAGTCGGAAGTTCAACCTTCTCCAGAAATTTCGAAATTCCGTCAGTAGTAGGTTGGGAGGTGTTTGGATCTGATTGAAGATTATAAAGTGTGCTATAGTAGTTTTTAAAAACATCTGCTATATCTTTAGGATGTGATAGCTTAGTTCCTGTCTTGGGGTCTGTTATATGGGCTATTCTAGTTTTTGTTTGTTTTGTTTTGATATGTTGGGCTAATACCTTTCCCGCTTTATTCCCAGAGGAATAATAGGAAGCTCTTAAATGTTTAAGGCCTTTTTCATATTCATACATAAGAAGTTGTTTAAGTTCTAGTCTGCAACTTTTTAGTTCCTCTATTAAAGTTTGGGTCATATCTGTTTTATTCTGTGTTTCTAATTGGCGAATTTTAGTTAAAAGGGATTTAGTTGCTTGCATTCTTTGTCTTTTTTCCCTTGACGCTATTTGCAGTAGTAGGCCTCTGATAAAAGCTTTATGGGCACACCAGATAGTAGATGTTGGGGTCTCATCTGTAGTATTGAATTGGAAAAATTCTTCTAGTTGTTTTTTAATTTTTTCTCGATGGGTTTTATGAGTAAAGATGCGTGTATTATTGCGCCATAAAATTACGGGGGTCACACTATTTTGTTCTTCTAATTCTACTGTTATAGGGGCATGATCTGACCAGGTGATGGTATCAATGGTAGTAAGTTTTGCTTTATATAGTGAGGGCAGATCTGTAAGTATTAGATCTATTCTTGAATATGATCTGTGGGGATTGGAGAAAAAGGTGAAGTCTTTTTCATCCGGGTGGTGGCATCTCCATACATCGTATAGTGATTCGCTATGTATTGTGGAGTGGAGCGTTGATCTATGGTGTAGTTTAGGGGGAGAACAATCTAATTTTGGGTCTACCACTGAGTTAAAGTCCCCTAGTATAAGAAGGTTACCTTTGTATATGGCTTTAACCTTTTTGAGAAATCTCCTCAAAAAGGTTATCTGTCCCTGGTTGGGTGCATATATTGATACAATTGTATACAAAATATCATTTATAGTACAAATTAAAATAATATACCGCCCTTTGGGGTCTTTGATAACCTCCTGTAAAGAAAATGCAACAGAATTTTTAATTGCTATGAGAACTCCATTGCGTTTTAAGTCCGCGTTTGCAAAAAAAATGTGAGGGTACTGTCTATGGGAACATTGTGGTGCTTTGGCTTCCAAAAAATGTGTTTCCTGTACGCAGATAACATCTCCTTTCAGTCTTTGGGCTTCCGACCACATAAGTTTACGTTTAAAAGGGCTATTCAATCCTTTGGCGTTCAGAGAAACAAATTTAATTGTCATTAATTATTGTTTCAAAATGCTAGCCGTAGGGTATTCTTGTAACAACTTATAAGGAAAAGAGAAGATTTTCACATAGGTAGTTTGTTGAATCTCAGAATTATATTTATCGGAGGTAGATGTCATACAGAGTAAAGATTGCCATCTACTGTTGAATAGAAGTATAATCTTAAATAAGTAACATGGGATAGATGTTAGCGCTGTGTTTATCAACCAGTAACCAGTAGAATAAGTTGGAAGAACTTCAATGAGATCAGGCAAGTGGATGTAGTAGGTAAGGACAAGATAAAAAACAGAACAAAAAAAACAGAAAAAATGTAAAAAGGATCCCGGAGCTTGCCCCGGATTCCAGAGGCAGTGAGGACTGCTTGAAATCTGAGGGCGAATATCCCACGCCAACATGACGTTAGGGAGTAGTTCTTGGGTAACTAAAGTTTACCTGAGCGCCAAGGACCGCCTTCAGTGGCAGTAAGTAAGGTACTGAGTATAATCTATTTTAAGTAAGGAGTCAAGACCATTCTTTTTGAAGTTTAGACGGTTCCCGTCTATTTTCCATCAAGTTGTCGGTTGGTAGAATTCCCCATTCTTTCAGAAATTTAAGGCCAGCTTCCAGAGAGAATATGTTGATTGTTTTATCTAGGTGTGTAACCGTAAGTTTCGACGGGGTCCCCCATCTATAGGATATATTATTATTCCTTAGAGCCTTTGTGATAGTGAGGAGCTTTTTTCTATGTTGTATAGTAGCTTGCGATAAATCTGTGTATAAAGCTATACCCGCAAATTGCCCGGTTAATTGTGGATTTTTCCTTATAGCGCGCATGGCTTCTTCTTTGATATGGTAGTAATGAATTCTAGTCAGTACGTCTCTTGGTACTATGTCTGGAAGAAAGGACGGTTTAGGTAGTCTATGCGCTCTGTCTATTATCAGCTCCATGTCAGTCGCATTGGGTACTAAGGTGCGTAATAGTTGGCGTATATAACCTTGAAGATCATTGGTAGTAATAGATTCTGGGATGCCGCGGAATTTAATGTTATTCCTGCGTGAGCGGTCTTCCATATCTGCCAATTTGGCCGCCATTTTTTGTAAATCATTTTGTTGCTCTTTATAGACATCTACAAGGTTATTGTGTGCAGAAAATACATCTTCCATTTTGTGTTCAGTATGAGACATTCTTTGTTGTAAATCATGTACAGAGGCATTAATAGGTTTCAGCATATTCATCATGTCAATATGTAAGGAGTCTCTCAGAGATATCAGCATATCTTTCATATTTGACAGTGTCACTGGCTGTGAAGATGAAGGAAAGTGTTCAAGAGGAGTCTGAGAGGAATGCTCTGCAGCACTTTCTTCCATGTCAGATTCTTCTTCCTGGCCATCTCCTTTAGCCTTTTTAAATTTAGTAGGGCTACGTGTGGATGGGCTATCAGGGGGATAGAAATCAGTCTCTGTTGTGTTTGTGCGGTGAATAGCTGTACATACCGAAGATGACGTGCTGCTGGAGTCTGAGGAGATATCTCCCTCTTCAGCTTGCTGCGTGTGAGCTCCGGAGCCGGCGCCATCTTGTTTTTTTCGGCCGCTCTTAGGGGGATAGAAATCTGTCAGTTTCTGCGGGGCAGAGCGCTGGGAACCTCGCTTGCGGACTGCTCCGTGTGCCGCTTCATCCAGGGAAGCCATCCTGTGTGTCAAAGTGTACCTCCGTCGCTTGATAAGTCGCTCGGCGGTGGCTTGGAGCGGGAGCTTAGCTAGAAAGCGTCCGTCTCTCTCGCCGGCCGGACACGCCCCCGTAGAGAGGTTCTTAAAGGGTGTTAAGTTTCCAGCAGGATTCAGCCTTGTATTGTATTGTATGCTTTGATGAAACATAGGGTTACCATGAATAGGTAAGTATCTAGATACATATGGGGAAAGCCCCACTTTTTTTCTGGACTTTTCTTGAAAAATCTTAATCCTGCATCAATCTCAGCTGCCAGAAGATTGATTTATTGAGATGCGAAGAATATGTGGCATCCCTGGACCACATATCTGTTGTCTGCTGCTGAGCCAGGGATAGCCTTCTGAGCAACACAGGCCATAAACTAATGGAAGGGGGCTAAATCCATGAGCTTGTAAAGAAGCAGCTGCAAAGCCTGCAGCTTTTCTAAGCTGACATTAAGATGCTGGGCATTGGGGTCATTTGGGGATATTTTTATATTTCCTTTCCAGCAACTGTGCAAGAGACACCTGCCTTGGGAAGGATTATGCTGGAGATAGCAGGGTGGGTGTAAGATAATTCTACAGATGTTCAAGCCTTTGCTTGACTTTTCTCAGCGTGGCCTCATGACCCTCCTTCTCAAATTATTTGGCATATTCTAAGCCTCTAAAAACCTTTGAGACTTCCCTCACTGTCACTAGGAGCCACATATGCTGTAATAAATGCAGCATGATCATTTTGAGGAGGGCAGAGGGATGTGCAAAGTGAGAGGCGGGTAGGCCTTTTGCTGCCTCCTTGTCCAATTAAGGTGTTGCACCCACCAAGCCCTGAGGGAGATCCCTTACCCATCCTCAAGAGTGGAAGAGGACTCCAATGGCAACATGTGAAGCTTTGATGAACCCCTAGCCCAAGAGGGTTAAGGCAGTGTTGGAAAATATTTATCACCTCCCCAGGCACGTTCTGGATGCCTCCTTTCAGGGATTGGCTGGGGCATGATACATATACAACCAATCGTTGGAATCTCCTAGCCCTGTGTTCTGGAAACTTCTCCCAGAGGCAGGGGAGAGTAATCAAACTCTCAGCTCAGGAAATCCTGAGCAGACCTACACAGTGAATCACTGCTCCATTCACTACAATGGAGGCAAAAACTACATTATTTAATCATTAAAAACCACAGTAAAACAGTCAAATTATACTTATCTTGGACGTTATATTTTATTTTAGTGACAATGAGGAAAATATAACAAGTATCTTTATGTTACTTTTTAAAAGAATACAGTTTATAATGGAAAAATTTGGCTGATCTAAATTGATTGACTGAGTATTCATCAGAAAAATCGCATTAATTCTACCTTTTTAGCAAAAGCAATTTGGAAAGTTGCTTAGTTTAAACTGATCACAATTATCCAAAATGATTTAACATGTTCTTCTGTGGGGAATGTTGAGACTGGCAAGCATGGAAATGAATGCTGACAATTAATTTCATGCACGTAGCTCATAACACTGAACACACCACTTGGGATTCAGCAAAAAGTCACTGAGATTAAACAAACCAGCTATGGTTTTCATAGTCTCATGTTATAAGGTTGTCAGAACTCTGCCAGGGTCATGTTTTTCTTAGATGTGACTTTGTCTGTAATACACAGATTGATTATGGTGTACCTATTCTGTAATATTACAAAGGTATCAGAATATGTTAAAAGGAAAATATGTGTCAGTCCTAATAGATCGTGGGGGATCAGTAGCTAGCACAAATGACTTGTAATAGAGAAATATAGCGCAGCTTACCAATACAGTATATTGTTCGCTTCATATAGAATGTTCTTACCATCTACAGTAGTCATAATAAACAAATGCTAGGTTTGCATTGTCTATATTTATAGTGGATTTAGTATTAGATATATTTTTCATCTAAAAGGATACATTTTTCATCTTAAATGGGCAAATTTAAAAAACAAATTGAATACATCTCCTCAATGTATGCAGTCAGCTCCTAATTTCCGGTAGTGGGCTGACAACACTGTCACTGCTGCACTGAAATCTCAGTTGATGAATATGGAAAAATAGCACTGAATCCATAGGATTATATTACTAGTATTGCTGTCTAAAGTGTTGATGTAAATGATCTGGTTCCTGGGCAAGCAACTTCTACACCCCATGGTCTACTTGGCATGTAGTGTAATGTAACAAAAATTAAAATTGAAGCTTCACACTACTGCTAGTGGTCCAAATACAGTATATTGGCTACCAAACCAGCTGTTGACAAGACCTATGCTTGCAATCACACTTGAAAAATAACATTAAAGCCCAACTCCAGACAAGAAAAACTTTGTGTAGGGGAGAGGAGAAAGGAGATTAAATTAGCTAATCCTTTGAGCCATCACCCCTGTGCTCCAGTGGTCTTAAATTGTAGACTGTTCCTGACACCGCTGGACAGTGTGGGGAACATCATTTTCCAGTGAAATGAAGGATAAGCTTTCTCCTCACCCCAAGACAAAATGAGCAGTTGACCCATGCAGTGCAAGAAAGGCTGCGTGTGAGAACTTTTTTTTTTTTGCCCGGAGGTCCAGGTCACTTCTAGTCTATTTGTATTGTGGTTAATCAAGTCCTGTTGGAGGGGATGCTCTTGGACCCCAAAATGAATTGGCTTCCTTTTGGATTGTACCTTTTATTTATTTGGAATAAATGTATATCTGGATCTCTTAGCAGTGGTGTGGAACTGAAATCCCAAACAGCCTTGGCAGTCTTGCCTCAGTTCTCTGCTGGACTATTTTAGCACATTTGCCACTCATCTTCTTCATAACAGCTTCTCACTTACATGTTTAGCTCTGTCCACCTTCCTTTACAAGCTGTCTTTCTGTCCCCGCTATTTCAGCACAGAAAATGCAGTGTCAGGAAGTTAGAGCTGATTGTATTTCTGTCAGGATCATTAGGCTTAATATTCAGTAGTTGCTTAAATTGTCCATGTATTGGAGTGTTGGGCTGAATATGTTCTTTTTAGATTTTACCCAGATTTACTTTAAATGCATGCAAAGTAATGTGTAAGTGTAACACAAACACATTTTTGGTTTAACTCACAGAGATTACAGAACTTCCACTGGTAATGCAGCCTCTCACCTTGTACCTAGATTGAGCAGCTCAATCTAGGTAAAATCACATGATAAAGTGTAAGTGTAAGCCATAAGTCCAGGGCCAGATTTATACTTCCTTCTTTCTGGGCCAGCTCTCTGCTGCACCACCAAACAACTATTTTACCAAAGCAGCTGCCTTTAAACTGCCTAATGACAGTTTTCTATTCAAAAAACCTGTCCAAAAGGTATTTTAACAAACTGAGAAACTGGCTTCATGATCTGACAGAGTAACTGTAACTTAAAGTTTATCAAATAGGTGCAAATGCAAAAGCAATAAAGCAAAACATGTTTAGGATAGCAAAATAAAATGCACTGCAAAAATGAAAGCCACACAAATATATGAAAGCTGCACAAACATGGAGTCTTCCACCTCTACATCATCAGATGTGTCTTCCCCGAGC
This sequence comes from Lithobates clamitans, assembly GCA_037952925.1. NCBI lineage: Eukaryota > Metazoa > Chordata > Amphibia > Anura > Ranidae > Lithobates > Lithobates clamitans. The sequence goes on from JBBGZY010001063.1 coordinate 577,901, forward strand.
TGGTGAGTAAATAGCCAAAAAGAAAGCTACTGTCATATGAATGGCTGTGCCTGAGACTGTGAGATACCAAGACACTACAAATGAACTGGAATATATATATATACAGTGGGGATGGAAAGTATTCAGGCCCCCTTACATTTTTCACTCTTTGTTATATTGCAGCCATTTGCTAAAATCATTTAAGTTAATTTTTTCCTCATTAATGTACACACAGCACCCCATATTGACAGAAAAACACAGAATTGTTGACATTTTTGCAGATTTATTAAAAAAAAAAACTGAAATATCACATGGTCCTAAGTATTCAGACCCTTTGCTGTGACACTCATATATTTAACTCAGGTGCTGTCCATTGGTGCTGTCCATTTCTTCTGATCACCCTTGAGATGGTTCTACACCTTCATTTGAGTCCAGCTGTGTTTGATTATACTGACTGGACTTGATTAGGAAAGCCACACACCTGTCTATATAAGACCTTACAGCTCACAGTGCATGTCAGAGCAAATGAGAATCACGAGGTTAAAGGAACTGCCTGAAGAGCTCAGAGACAGAATTGTGGCAAGGCACAGATCTGGCCAAGATTACAAAAAAATTCTGCTGCACTTAAGGTTCCTAAGAGCACAGTGGCTTCCATAATCCTTAAATGGAAGATGTTTTGGACGACCAGAACTCTTCCTAGAGCTGGCCGTCTGGCCAAACTGAGCTATCGGGGGGAGAGGAGCCTTGGTGAGAGAGGTAAAGAAGAACCCAAAGATCACTGTGGTTGAGCTCCAGTGATGCAGTCGGGAGATGGGAGAAAGTTGTAGAAAGTCAACAATCACTGCAGCCCTCCACCAGTCGGGGCTTTATGGCAGAGTGGCCCGATGGAAGCCTCTCCTCAGTGCAAGACACATGAAAGCCCGCATGGAGTTTGCTAAAAAATACCCGAAGGACTCCAAGATGGTGAGAAATAAGATTCTCTGGTCTGATGAGACCAAGATAGAACTTTTTGGCCTTAATTCTAAGTGGTATGTGTGGAGAAAACCAGGCACTGCTAATCACCTGTCCAATACAGTCCCAACAGTGAAGCATGGTGGTGGCAGCATCATGCAGTGAGGGTGTTTTTCAGCTGCAGGGACAGGACGACTGGTTGCAATCAAGGGATGAATGCAGCCAAGTACAGGAATATCCTGGATGAAAACCTTCTCCAGAGTGCTCAGGAGCTCAGACTGGGCTGAAGATTTACCTTCCAACAAAACAATGACCCTAAGCACACAGCTAAAATAATGAAGGAGTGGCTTCACAACAACTCTGTGACTGTTCTTGAATGGCCCAATCAGAGCCCTGACTTAAACCCAATTGAGCATCACTGGAGAGAACTAAAAATGGCTGTCCACCAACGTTTACCATCCAACCTGACAGAACTGGAGAGGATCTGCAAGGAGGAATGGCAGAGGATCCCCAAATCCAGGTGTGAAAAACTTGTTGCATCTTTCCCAAAAAGACTCATGGCTTTATTAGATCAAAAGGGTGCTTCTACTAAATACTAAACAAAGGGTCTGAATACTTAGGACCATGTGATATTTCAGTTTTTCTTTCTTAATAAATCTGCAAAAATGTCAACAATTACCGGTATGTGTTTTTCTGTCAATATGGGGTGCTGTGTGTACATTAATGAGGAAAAAAATGAACTTAAATGATTTTAGCAAATGTAAGGGGGTCTGAATACTTTCCGTCCCCACTATATATATATATATATATATATATATATATATATATATATATATATAAAATATTAATGGGAACTGCACATGTGCACACACAGTTCATGCATGTTGTATTTTCATGTGTGGACATTTTAGTTACGGTATTTTTATTTCTACAATTTATTTATAATCTCTCTGTCCCTTTGATAAAATATATACCGTAGATAAAAATTACAGCACAGTTTGTTCTCTCTAGCCTGTGTACATTTCATAATTGCTATTGCTACAAATGTATTTACATTTCAGATTCACAGCGCTTGCTGTATGCATTGATATAAAAAGGAATTATATTAGTAGCACAACTGCTGAGTACGTGTGCCTAATCCTTAATGGAGTACAATGCATGATACAAGGCTCTAATCACTGAGTTAAAACAATTTATAAACATGATTTTTGGTACAAGATCAAATCCAAGATAATGGAAAAAGAGACTTTGCAACCATTCAGAGCTATATGAAGCCCATTGTATGATTAAAAACCTGAAAAAGCACCTTATTTTAACTAGTAAATCTCCAGCCTTTGCTCCTGTCTCTAGTAAATTGGGCCTAGCTTTGCTATTTAAAAATTACCTGATGCTGGCCAATTTTGCACTGCTGGGTCATCCAAGGTGATTAAATTCTTATAGTAAAACACTTGCCTATACATTTAGTCTCTCTAACAGATTTTGGATAATGCTCCCTGATTAGAACTGTCCTGCTTTTACACTGCTAACCTCTATGGTATCTTAATTATGGTTATCAAGATCCTCCCTGTGCTCTTTGTCTCTAGCTCATTGAGCCTAGCCTTGCTTGTACTTGGGCTCTAGTACATATGAGACAATTTTTCCTCAGTAACAATTACCTGCAGCTGGACATTTTTTTAAATTATAACATCTAGCTTGGGGTGATTACATCAGATTAGGCAGTTTTTGCTGACAGTCTATTTTTTGTGTCACCTCACTGTAACCTCTGAAGAAAAGAGAAAACCCTGTGCACCCCAAACACCCTCACCCCATCAGGGTTGCTGATAGGGGGGGACCACCGGTCCTCTTGTAGGGGTCCAAGCACACAGGGGGCCCATACAGGGATGGGGATTAGTGATGGATGACAATTGTGTATTTCTTCCTCCAGCAGTTTAAAGCTGGTCTCTCCCCCTCTCCCTGCTACCAGCTTTTATCTGCTGAGAAAAAGACAGTTGTCCCTCACTAATTCCCCTTCTTGTGTGCCCCCTCTCAGCACTGACACTAATGTTAGCTCTGCTCCTGAGTTTGTTATCCCTGTAAGGCTCCATGCACCCTGGCTTAAAAATTGCTGCTTCTACAGGAGTTTTGTGTTCTGTCTGTAGAAGCAACTTAATGTTATCCTATGTGTCCCTGCACATTAGGACAATTACAGCCATATTTTGAGCTCAGCGTTTAGAGGCAGGAAAAAAAACCTTCTGGTTTGCATTTCTGATTAGAGATTTCTGGCAGAAAAATCGCAAAACTCTCCTAAGCTCATCTAAACTTTGTACAAAAAATGCTATACATCAGTGTTTTTTTCTGCCGAAGGAACTGGAGTTTTTTTAAACCCAGTGTGCATGAAGCCTAACTTTGTTTCTCTCCCTCTGTCTCTCTGCACTTTCTATCAGCAGCCCTGCACTCCATTATATCAAGAATCAGCTTTTCACTCACAAATTTCCCTCACTGTGCTGAAGGCTTTCTCTGACATGACACATGCAACAGGGCAGTGTAGTACCTCAAATTCATATCATAGCAACTCTACACATTAATTCATTATTGACGCCTATTAGTCCATGGATACAATGCTTGTATGTTGATTTAGTTGCAGTAGCACTGACATAAAATATGTGCTAATAAACAAAAAACAGTAATGAACCTAAATAAGCAATGTAAATATGTATATGACTACTTAACAAAAGATATCTTACTGTATGTCAATCACAATGTGAAATGCACTCATAAAAAAGTAATAATTGTGAAAAACAATATGAACAAACATATCATAACAAATGATGGTTAAAACACAACACCCTGTGATAGATGTGAAATAATAATAATTAAAGTGTTGGCATAAAGTTCATAAATTGTGCATACTCTGATGAATGGTCTGAAAAATAAATACATTTCTTTGTTGTCTTTTAGTGATCTTCTACCACACCTCAGTGCTTGTGCTTCCACTCCCACTTACAAATTTTGCACTCACCAGCTATAATTGCCTCCCACTCGTGTTTGGCATAACTTACCTCAACCCACACTAAATGGGGGTTAAAATGTGATCTCCAGATTTTAAACGTGATCTCCAAATAGCAAGCGTAAATGCCACAAATCCTTCTCAAGAAGTGATTGTTCCACATGAAAATGAAAAAATGCTCCAAATAGTGTGATAAAGTACAGAAAATGTATTAAAATCTTAAAGCCTCACACACCATTGCACTCACATGTGTAAAAATCAAAACAAGCCAATAAGCCAATGACACTCCAATGGAACTCATAACATAAACTCCATGCGCTAGTAAAGTGATCATGCCAACACTTTAATTATTATTATTTCACATCTATGTGTTTTATCCATCATTTGTTATGATAAGTTTGTTCATATTGTTTTTCACAATTATTACTTTTTTTTCTGAGTGCATTTCACATTGTGATTGACATACAGTAAGGTATCTTTTGTTAAGTAGTCATATACTTACATATTTACACTGCTTATTTAGGTTCATCACTGTTTTTTCTTTATTAGCACATATTTTTTTTCAGCGCTACTATTTATTCCACTTATATTAGAGGTTTAAATTCAGTCACACATTTGCTATATTGGCAGCTTTAGTGTATTTCAGTTTATTTTAGTTACACATTTCAGAAGTGCAGTGGAGTTATCACAAGGTGTAGGGCGTTTTTCTTGTGAACTATCAGGTGTTGATTTAGTTACAGCCTTCCCATCTCTGCCCACTTTTACTTGACCAGGGCAAGGACCTTTTTATAAGGAAAAATAAAAATAAACTTCTGTGAAGAACTGGAAAAATATAAAAAAATCTAATTATAAAGTAAAATTTGTCAATTTCAAAAACCCAAACCATAACAAATTTGTGATAGCGGGTGAAAAATGCCTGGGTCTGGCTCTCAGCAGTGAAACATATCAGGCTTCTGTCCTTTGTATCTTGTTTCATAGATGACTGGCCACTCACTCCTTGATTAAAATGTATTTTGTGGGGGGCGTGGTCTGGACATGGCCGAGTGAAGACGTGTTTGCACGGAGCTCCCGGCCTCTCCTAACCCTTCTTGGCTATTTTAGCTCTATTTTCGCAGAATGCTCTCAGCTAAGAAGCGCACATACAGAAGGAACAAGAAGAAGCCCAGCCCGGCTCCTAGTACGCCCGCACTGGGAGACTTACAGAGACTTTTTGGCAGATCTCGCCCCGGCTCTCCGGATTTTAAAATGGCGGACCCTTGTACCTCCCGCTCGCAGACCCCTGACCGCATGGCGTCTCCAGCCTTCTTGGAGGGGTCCCACAGCCCGATGCTCTACTCCAACTCCCCCAGTTTAATAGAGGCAAACTTTGATGGGTCTCCCCGCTAGCCATTTATGATAGGGGCAGATGCGGAGCTGAAGGCTCTCCTAAGAGCGCTGCCGACCAGAGCGGATATCGAGGCCCTCATGGGGAAGGTGGAGGAAGCTCATAGGAAAGAGCTTAATGCGGTGAAGCAAGAAGTACACTCGCTCAACACGCGCCTGTCATCAGGTGAAACCTCGCTCGTGGCCCTGGAGCGGAGAGTGTCCTACTAGAGACAAGCCAGATAGATCAAAATGCCTCAGCAATAGAACTACAGCTACGAATGGAAGAGATGGAGGATAGGAGCCGCAGGAACAATCTGCGGCTCCGAGGCCTCCCAGAAGCCACGGGACAGGCAGATCTCCAGGCCACAGTGACGGACATTTTCCGGAGGGTGGCGGGGGACCATTTACCAGAGCGGGTTGAAATAGACCGAGTACACAGAGCCCTGGGCCCCAGATCGTCGGATCTGACTAGACCCAGGGATGTGATTTGCCGCCTTCACCACTACACCCACAAGGAGGTTATTGCACTGGAGGCATGGGAGGCGGGAGAGCTGGAATTTGAAGCTGCTTTCGGATATATCGAGATCGACCCTCATCCACAGAGCCATTCTGAAACCTTTGCTAGACCTTGCCCGGCGCTGCAATGCCACTTACTGATGGGGCTTCCCGCTATCAGTTACTTTCATCAAAGAACAGAGATCCTTCCTCCTACGTTCTCCGGATTCCCTTCCAGCCTTGTTTGACTTTCTAGGCACAGATCCCATTGACATCCCCAACTGGCTGGACTATCTGCCTAGAGCTCCTGGTCGCCCCAATGCAATGCAGCACCAGGCACCGAGACTGCAAAGAACACAGAGAAGCGGACGTCGTCCCCGATCTCTTTCCCAGGAGAACCAGAGGGAAGTGTGAGTAGACTCTTGTTTTTCCCCCTCTCCTCCTCACCGCAGAAGCTGTTAATCCATAACATATAGATTGCTGTTGCATTGTCCCTCTCACAATCCCCCTCGAGAGTTCCTTACTGGCCCCATGCGGCCATTCCCCCCCAACGTGTCTTATCCTGAACGAGCTCATTTTTGTCACCTCACAACACAGGGTTCCCATGCTCAGACATGAACTTATGACCCAACGTTGATGTCTGTCTAAGTGTGCCGCTGATGTTTGCCTCAATCCGCAGCTCTGCGGTACTAGCACCTACCCATCAGCCACGATAGGACCCTTGGAGACTACCCTTTAATTACTTCCATGATGGGCACAAGACCCTCCGGTGGACAAGTTATTACCCTACCTGCAGTTGCCGGCCATCGTTTTACCTGGAGGGATTCAGTTGGTTGGAGGACACACCAGAGGATAACCCAATCTGACTTAATCAGAACTTCCCCCCTATGTAGATGGCCTAAGCTATTGTCTGCAAGTCAGGTGTGTGGTAACTGTTGTTTCACAATTGCTGGACCCTCCTTTTATGTTTGAGTTTTTAAGCGTTATGTTTTATTTATGTTTGCTAAGAGGGGAAATCTTGCTGGGGAATGCCCTGTCAATTTGATACTCAGTATGTAATAAGATGTGTGGTCTCTTGGGGGAACATTATGTCCAACGAAGGAGAAGATTGGCTGCGTGGGGGGGAGGGGGGATGGTTTAGACTAGACTATACTTATGTTCTCTGGTGGTGACGGGTCTCCTCTCCCCGTTGGTGACGACGGCAGGAGGAGAGACCAGCTGGACCTGCCACTTTATATTAAGGCAGGAGGTCGGCTTGGGGAAACAATTCAGCCTATATTGCTAAGGTGGAAATGCACTCTGCGTGCTCCGCAATTTTGTTATGGGCATGTACATCTACCCTCCACGGTCCATCAATCAACACCGGATGGTGGCTGTTGAGGAGGAGAAGGGACCCCTAAACCACTTCCCTGAGTGGACGTGTATTGGGGGTAGTCAGATTAACCATTTTTCTTTTGTTTATTCATTATATTAGTTATCAATTACGGTATCACTTCTTAAGTGGACCAAGATGGGAGGGAGTCCTGGGACCTCACCCGCGGGCGGTATCCACCCACACCCACATAGGCCATTGCATATATCCGAGGTTTTAGGGTCATATGCACCATAAGTAAGCATCGTCTTACTGATTTAGATTTAAAACTAGGTGAGACAGCTAGAGTGTGAGTAGTTGCTGTCATAACACCTTTCTGCTCTTTCTTCTTTCCTTTCTATCCCCTCCCTCTCCCTATATCTCCCCCCCACCATTTTTCCCTATCTGATTGTGACCCTTGTTAGTTTTTTCCCTTTACCTTCCCTGAAGACATGGCGGTAGATACTTTCAAGGTGACATGCCTTAACGCTAAAGGCCTTAACACCCCGGAAAAGAGACGTATACTACTTCATGATCTTAAAAAAAAACACGCACAGATATTGCATTTATACAAGAGACCCATTTTAAAACAAATAAATCTCCTGCACTCCAGAATAGATCCTTCCCACATGCTTATCACTCCACAAACTGCAACGCTAAATCCAGAGGTGTGTCGATTTTAATCTCTAATACTGTAGGCTACCTTGGCGATTCCAAGAAATGCTAGCAGACCCCGAGGGACACTATTTGTTTCTAAAGGGATGCTTGGGGGAGGCCCAATTCACGCTGGCCACCCTCTATGCTCCTAATGAGCAACAAGCAAGCTTTATCAAGTGTACAATAAGGAAACTGATGGAATACAGGGAAGGCCAGCTGATCTTGGGGGGAGACTTTAATGTACCCCCAGATCCCTTAGTGGACACGTCTTCTGGCACCTCCTCTTTGTCGCAGACTTACCGAAAATGTATTAGACAATCTATGCACAATGCCCATCTAATTGATATCTGGAGACTCCAACACTCGGGAGAGAGGGATTATACTTTCTTCTCTTCCCCTCATAAAGTATACTCCAGAATAGATTTTTTTCTAATGCCACATGACCAGCTACATCTGGTGGAAATGTCCACAATTGGTCAGATCACATGGTCAGACCATGCGCCAATCCACCTCACATACACACTTACTGAGAGACCTTCACCTAGGTCCCTCTTCTGGCGACTGAATGAGAGCTTGCTGCAGATTCCGGAGGTGCTGGGAGACGCCATAAATGCATATTTTCAGGAAAATGATACCCAGGACTGTGACCCCGGAATTTTGTGGGAAGCTCACAAGTGTGTGTTACGGGGTGTACTTATTAAACATGGGGCCACTATTAAAAAAGAGAGGAATGCACAGCTTACCGGATTGCTCTCTGACCTGTCTACAATAGAATTGCAACATAAACAGTTGCCTACTCGAGATCTTGAGCTGAAGTTGGGGACCTTGCGTGCACAAATTACAGATTTACTCCTCTATAAAGCAAAGGCCACTTTACAGTTCTGCCGCAAGATGTCTTACGAGTCGGGAGAGAAATGTGGTAAGCTGTTGGCCAGGTCGGTGAAGGAAATTAAAGCAGCCTCGTAAATTCCACAGATAACATTACCAGATGGTAAGAAGGCCACCCTTCCGAAGCAAATCGCAAAGGGTTTTGAAGCCTTCTATTCTGACCTATACAATCTCCCCTCCACCCCTCTAGTCTATCAGATATCGACAAATACGTCTCGGAAGCCCAAATCCCCTCACTGCCTAAAGAAACTAAGTGTCTGTTAGATGAACCAATCACATTAGAAGAACTACAAATAGCAATAAAATCCATGAAAATAGGTAAAGCACCAGGACCGGACGGTTATACAATTCAATATTATAAGACTTTCCTAACGGTGTTAGGCCCACGACTTGTGACATTTTTCAACACACTAGGGGTGAGCTCTAGCTTTCCTAACGAAACTCTCAAAGCTCATATTTCTCTAATCCACAAGGAGGGGAAAGACCCATGCTCATGTGGGAGCTATCGTCCCATATCTCTTTTAAATGTCGACCTCAAAATATTTTCTAAAATCATAGCAACTAGGTTAGCGGCGCATCTCAATTCCCTGATCCACTTAGATCAAGTGGGGTTCATCCCTACCAGAGAAGCCAGGGATAATACCATTAAAGTCCTCAACCTTGTCCACGTAGCAAAGACCAAGAAAATCCCCAGCATTTTTGTTAGCACCGACGCGGAGAAGGCCTTTGACAGGGTGCATTGGAACTATATGTTCTCGGTGCTCCGTCACGTCGGCCTAGGTGACAGAATGATGAAATTGATTGGTAGCATCTACTCGATTCCATCGGCACAAGTGAAGGTCAATGGTATACTCTCAAGTCCTTTTCCCATCAGGAATGGCACGAGACAGGGGTGCCCTTTGTCCCCCCTGCTTTTCACCCTTTCCCTTGAGCCCTTCCTTTGTAGGATCAGATCGCACCCGGACATAGCAGGTCTTCAAGTAGGTAACACGCACTGCAAAATCTCAGCATACGCTGACGATCTTCTGTTCTCCCTTACAAACCCTAAAATCTCCCTCCCAAATCTAATGCGAGAGTTCAAAACATATGGAGAAATCTCGAATTTAAAAATAAACTTCACTAAGTCTGAAGCAATGGGTGTATCGGTCCCCCCCAATATTCTATCTGAGCTCCAGTCAAGCTTTAAATTTAACTGGACCTCATCAGCACTTAAGTACTTGGGCACGTTTATGTCCCCAGACGTAACACGAACATTTGACCTAAACTTCCCTCCACTATTGACAAAGACCCGGACATTGTTAGACAGAGGCTTCCACTCCTTGTTTGGGAGATGCAATCTGCTTAAAATGAGTATTTTACCGAAATTCATCTACCTTATTCAAGCTTTACTGATTCATATCCCGCCCTCTTTCTTTAAGCAGACTCATGCACTCTTCACCAGATTCATCTGGGCACACAAAAGACCGCGCTTACGCCGTTTACAGCTGACCCTACCCAAACATTGTGGGGGTTTGGCAATGCCCGATATTCGCTTATACTACATGGCCTCACACCTGGGGCGTATACTCTATTGGAGGAGAAATGGTACTTCCAAACTATGGATAAATCTTGAACAATCACAGTCAAGTGTACCTCTGGGGGGGGGCACTGTTGTGTGTTGGCGACCTTCCAAGCACTCTGAAAACTCACCCTCTTATAGGGACCACCATGAGGAATAGCCACCAAATCACCTTTCACACAACTCTCACATCAAAGACTTCACCCCTATTACCCATTTTGGGCAACCCAAAATTTGAACCAGGTATGGTAGCAGCAGAATTAACGTCTCTTAGAGAGACAGGAAGGGATTGCGCAATAAAGTTTATCAGTGGGGGGAAGTGGCCAACCTTAGCGGATCTTTGCAATCCAGCGGGTATGTACCGACTCACTTTTTGGAAAGCATTACAACTACACCACTTTCTCCAATCACTTCCAGAACCACATAACTTTACCCGAGAACGCCATTCGAGGCACTTTGTTCTGAGGACACCCCATTAGCCCACATCTTATCACAAACATACTCATTGCTGAATACACCAACGACGCAACCTCATCTAGCTTGTCTAGCCAGTTGGGAAAAAGATTCACACCGCACCTTCTCATCCTCACAAAGGGCTCGGATCATTACCCTCTCCCTCAAATCCTCGCTTTGCGCTAAAATACAAGAATCCAATTTTAAACTGTTCACTAGGTGGTACATGACACCATCTAGACTAAAAAAATGCTTCCCGGACTCTTCCGGGCTATGCTGGTGATGTGAAGAGGAGGAGGGAACTCTGATCCATGTCTTTTGGACATGCCCTAAGATACAGATCTTCTGGGGCGAAGTTAGGCGAATTACACAAAAATTCACTGATTACGTGGGGCCAGAGGACCCCGCGTTTTTCCTTCTCCACCTCTCCTCGGTATCTATTAAGACTTATAAAAAATCACTTGTTCGACATCTATTCAATGCAGCGAAGGGGTGCATCCCTATTTTCTGGAAACAGACTCTCCCTCCTCCTATAAAATTCTGGCTCCAAAGAGTAGAGGAAATTAAGCGGATGGAGGATTTGATACTGACAGCACAACATAAGCAAGAGATGTTTAAGCAGACTTGGGACAATTGGAATATGTTCATATTTTCTGATGAGGGCCAACGACTTTTGAGCTGACTCGGTGAGTCACGACCTCTTAGCCGGACATAGTGAGTGGACCTATCTGCCGCCGTGTCTTCCTTCCCCCCTCCCTTCCCCCCTCCCTTCTTCCCTTCTACTCCTTTGTACTTCCCCCCCTCCCTCCTACCCTCCCCACACATTTCTCCTTTTTTTTTCTCTTCCTATATCTCTTCACTACCCTTTAGATACTTCTGTTTCTTTTTAGAGTAAAGTGGAAAATTTGTGAGGACCACCATAAATAGATAATTCCGATACGAGATGAGGATTGCCACAAAATATACCTTAACGGTAGACAATACATATGTTTATGAACCTTATGTTTGCAAGCCTGTTATGTTCTATAATGTATACTTCTTCTTTACGAATTACAATTGTAACACGGTTTTTCTCAGTGTAATTGTATGTATCGGTGGGTTCCCCGCCCATGTTTGGAGTTTAATAAACTTTATATTTGAAAAAAAAAATGTATTTTGTTCTCTCAGCACCTTAGAAATGATCTTTAAAACAATTAGAGACATCTCTCTCTCTCTAATCCCATCCATAAATGGCCATCACCTTTATGAGGCGAGAGACACAGACAACTCTTTTTTCATTTTTGCAAAGTAGTGATGGTGTGTAGATATGTGGTGCTTCGATGGTCTCTAATTTACTTTAATTTAATTTGGTGGTTTCTAATTTACTGCGTAAATTAGTAAGCCGTGATGTGTTACAAACAAAGCATAGCCTTGGCTGCATCAGCAACAAATGTCCACCCTGTTGCCCCTAAATAAAAAAAAAAGGTCCTTCAGGAATAGAAGGGAAAGGATGCATTAGCAGCACTTGCAGGTAGGTGTCTTCAAGAAGCCCTTGAAAAGGAAGAGAAAAACGACAATTAGCAGCAGTTTAAAAAAGGTGGCTACTATTCAGCCTTGAGGAGAAAGAAAAGAGAGCATTAGCAGCACTTGCAGGCCAGTGGCTACAATGCACCTTTGAAGAGAACATAAAGGAAACATAAGCAGCACTTGCAGACAAATGGCTACTATCCAACCTTTAGAAGGAGCAGTAGTACCTCTCTCATATGTTGAAACCTTATATGATCAACTCCCCACAGCTTTCAATTCAGCTGCTGAGTCTGCAGCAGCGCTACTCTCTCTCTCTCTCTCTCTATCTGCAGCCATTGGCTCCGGGTGCTGTTAATCTAATTCTGTGAGGATAGGGGGGTGGGGCTGAGCCTCCATCTGCATGTCTATGGATGCACACTGCCAGTCCTCATGTACCCCCCCAACAGGCCATGTGTTAGGAATTTCTCTTAGATAAAATAGCTGTCCAAAATACCAAACCATTGACTCTGATTTAAAGTACCTCTGCAAGATAAAGGAAAACCTGCAAACATGACCTGTTGAGGGTACTTGAGGACTGAGGTTGAGAACCACTGGCCTAGAGCACTGGCAATGGACCACAAAAGAGGAGATTCTGGGCCACTCTGTGAAGTTTGATAGCACAGAGCCGATAACTTATCAGTACAGTTCGGTACCCTCAATAATGCCCAATCCAGGGGCTGTGTATGTGATAAAAAAAGTCATAAGAAGGAATTTCTAAAGCATGAGGTCCTGCCATGAGTCGATATTGGTCTCCACCTGGGCATGACTGGTCTATGTCTTTTTTTTACTTTTTGTTGAAAGTGCACACTTAGGAAAAGGGAACACTAAATCTGACATCCTATAAACAACACATCAGATTTTTCAACACAGCATAAAGCTTAATCAATATCCAAAATGACAGGGCACAAAGAAAAGTGGCAATCCTATTATAGCAAAGTATAAAGCATAATCTATTTTTATTGCCATGGAGTTGTATCCAGGCTATTGTGTCTCCCAGGTTTTGAGATATACAGTAGTATATTCTTGCTTTCTCTCAGTACAATGCTCAGAGCTATCAATACCCTGGTTTATATCCTTCGTTCCCTTGCAGCTCTTATCATGAGCTCCAGATCCCCATTGGAATCCCTTTCTCCTCAGTGTATTGTCCGCAAAAAGCATTTTCTGTAATTTAAAATCCATCAGGAAATGTGTCTGTTCTTTAAACAGATGAAATAGCCCTATATGAGTTCACGAAAAGACAGGATAAAAAAAATACTTTATCACAATACACGCAGACATGGAGTTATGTCGAGGTACATAACAATTCTCATTGAATAAAATAAAATAGGGCCTTTAGCATATCTTATCTTATATATCTTATACATGTCATGTTATTAGACATCAGCTTCACATTCTCTTTGCTTAATCAACGCTAAATTCCCAGTTTCCAGTAAATCTCACAGGATTGGCAATTACTAGTTTAGTACTGTTGTAAAAACCCATCTTTTTGCTCAGTGTGTAGCAATTTTCAGCAGGCACATAGCGCAATAAGCAGTGGCAGAGTGTGTTGGGGGAGAGGGGGAAGGGAGGTTAAAAAAAAAGTTCAGCACTTTTTAAAGTCAGTTTCAGCTTTGCAAGGCTTTGCTGCACATTAAGCAAAGGTAAACTCAGTAGCTAAAATCTCATATAAACTTTAATAAAGGTGGCCAGCTATGTATCTGACCACGTTTCATGTTACATCTTTATTTAGGGCGAAAGATGGTGACAGTCTGTAATCCCTCATCCCCAAACTGACCCCCTTACAGAATCCGGGGGTTCTTCTCCCCATGGCATCCTGCCATTATTTTAATGCAGCGCGGCTATCCTTTAATCATTCACTGGAATTATTCATTCACAGGAATCAGCAAATTAAAAAAACTATAAGTCCCATTTTCCATTGTAAAACATGTACCGGGGTGGGCTCCCCAGGATACAGCGAAGTCACGAGCGAGGAAATAAACTCTACCACCAGCTCTTGTCAAAACGGAATTTTACTTATACGTGGTAAAGAACACAACCGCCAGTTCTGGGAACATACAATAAATTTACAGACACGCAGCCAGAAGGCTGAGACCCTTGTGCTGCACAGAGCGGTGCCCTCCGTAGGATGCAGGAGAAAGACAAGTAATTTGCCTACTAGCAGGCACGACTAAACCGCCACACCTTACCTGTTAATACCCTAAGAACAACACAAGAATAACTGTATGGGTGTGTGGTGCAGGCTAGCCTGCGGTGCAGCACAACAGTTTACAAACTTACAAAGCTCTACCGTATTCCCCTCCTCCCTTAACTGGTGTCGTATCATGCGTCTGTGTATTCCTCCTGAGCACAACGCCAGTCTGCCTTAAGTTTGTAGAAAGTTCATCAGCTCTCCAATTGTAACATGCCACTTTAGGTTATGAACAGTAGCAACAATTTTGGGCTGACACAAACAGAGACCCTACTAACTACCTACAGGCCTGGTCTCAGTCCCTAGGTGCCAACAAAGTAATGGGGTGCGTGCATGATCTTACCGACCCGGGTCTGCTCTGCATCCGCTGGTCACTCTGACAGGAACAAAATGTCTCTCCAACAAGTATGAGGTCCCGCAGTGTATGTTGTTTTATTCCTCAGCTCTCATCCGTGTTCCTGCAAGCAATTCCTCCTTCCTCTGGACAGGATCAGGATCTTAGACACAAGTAGCTTCACTCAGCTGCAGTTCTGGTCACTGAAGTCTGCTCCCACACCTGGATGCTGTAGGAATCTCTGCACACAGTCCTCAGAACCAGCTCCTTCTCAAAACGGCTGCCTGCTGGCTCCTCTATCTCTCTCTCTCTCTCTCTCATGAATTTCTGTCCAAACCGCCTGTTAGCTGTGTCAGGAAAAACAGCGGCATCTTGTGGCCAAACAGCAGAATGACAGTTAAATATTTAATTTTAAACAAACAGTGTACAAACAGTGTTTAGACAATGAGAGCTGCTTCCCATCTTACACCATCATGGCAGAGGGACTCGTAAGAGCACAAGTGCGATGACGTCACCACACTTGTAGTCCATTGATACTTCCTCTGGCCCTGTAACTTAATAGCCTGCAGGAACCAGAACTTTGAACCCATGATCATGGCTGTACTGCTGTGTAGGCTCCAATGCAAAAAAAATAAAAATAATGATTAATGCACATGTCTTTAATAATAAAATGCCAGAGATGTTTTCAGTCTTCAGCTTTCATTAACAAAATACATGCTACAAAGTTCCTTGTTAAGGCACTTTCTAAATATGCTCCTTAGGTAACCCCCCTATCACCTACACCCCTGGTTTGAATCTACAGGTAGCTTTGCCAATACTTATTTTACTATCATGAGGCAAGTTCAAAGCAGTCATGCACAGCCAATGCTGAAGCAATATAAAAGCTGAATTTTAACTACTGGTCAATCTGGGATAATGACACAAAGTCAAAATAACGCCGCTAAATGTTTGTGCACAAGGAGTATTAAATCCCCTAAAGTGACATGTGACTCACAATTTACAAATGAGAATATAACTGACATGTGCTAAAATATAATAAATGCTAAAGCACTAAATTGACAAATAGCACTAAACACCCTGTGACAAGTGAAGTGATATGATGTATAAAGTAAACAAGTGCAGCGCAATAAATGTCCATAAAATCTGAAAAATTTCCACCACGTGACAGACTAAAAGTAGTCAAAATTCATGTTGTGAAATCCTTCCACCATCTGTGTATTGCTCTTACCAGATAAGATGGACCATTTGAATGAACTAAATGGTCAAACAAGCTTGTTACCCACTCAAGGGGGTGCAGATGTAGGAACCCATGGCAACCACAGAAGGAGATGATGATGTATGAAAACGAATATGAGGAAAGAAAAGGTGGACACACTCTAAGTGTACACTGTAACAGTTCTTTATTATAAAAGTCTTTAAAAAACAGCATGCATGAAGTGCAAATCACTTCAACAGCCGGTTAACATGAGACAATGACTTCCGTGTGTGGTAAGTCTCAAATAAATGTGCAATAGCAGCGGTCTGTGAGGATGCACAACACTACAACAGCTGGTGTATAGGCAAACAAATAACATCCAGTGACATCCGTAACGAAGTAAATCTCAAAAGAATGATCTGTAAAAAGCAACAGTGCCAAGGCTGTGGATAGCAACACAGACGAACAGCGGGTGACGTCAGCGGTATAGCTCCTCCCCCCCGTACGCACGTTACATCTAAGGTGGACTTCGTGAGCGGTGGTTAAGATCCTGTTGTGTTGTGCATCCTCACAGACCGCTGCTATTGCACATTTATTTGAGACTTACCACACACGGAAGTCATTGTCTCATGTTAACCGGCTGTTGAAGTGATTTGTATCCCAACAGACTGCTGCTATTGCACTTCATGCATGCTGTTTTTTAAAGACTTTTATAATAAAGAACTGTTACAGTGTACACTTAGAGTGTGTCCACCTTTTCTTTCCTCATATTCGTTTTCATCCATCACCATCTTCTTCTGTGGTTGCCGTGGGTTCCTACATCTGCACCCCCTTGAGTGGGTAACAAGCTTGTTTGACCATTTAGTTCATTCAAATGGTAGATCTTATCCGGTAAGGGCAATACACAGATGCTGGAAGGATTTTCACAACATGAATTTTGGCTACTTTTAGTCTGTCACGTGGTGGAAATTTTTCAGATTTTATGGACATTTATTGAGCTGCACTTGTTTACTTTATATACTGATTCTTTATAGGTTTTGTGATTTGCCTTGTAGTGTTCAGCGTGCAATTATTTATTTTATTTAGTGTACCAATGTGCGCTGATTGCCTTTTATTTAAGTAATATGATGTAGCTAGTGAAGCTACAAAAAAAAAAAAAAAAAATTCCAAAATATAAAAAATAAAGTCCATAAAGTATTGAAGAGGATCTATAGTCGATGTGAAGATCTCTTAATCCATTCACCACACCAATGTGTCTGTGATTCCACTGCCCTAAAGAAATGCACTCACTGAATTCCAATGCCTACATTCTCATGTTAGGCTAAAGCACATTTAAACCACATGGATAGGGTTTTAGCGCAAGCATCCGAACTTCAGCTGTGCGTCTCATATAATCTCCACATGTGAATAAAAAAGTGTACCAATAGTGTAATACCGTAAACAAAGCTTTAATGAAAACACTAAACAGCCTTCAAGATTTAAACTCACATGGTACAAGTTAAAAGACAGCAAAAGTGACTAAGGTAAGCCTTTCAAAGCCTCCAGAGCAGCGGATAAAATGGCCATGGCAGACCCAAGGTGTGCAGGCATAAGGTTGAATCTCACCCCTCCCTTGGTCCTGGATCTAAACCTGCTCGTCAACTTCTGAAGCAATGCATGTAAATGGGATGTGTCCATTAAAGGGTAAAAAGGATGAAAACAGTATTTTATTAAAAAAATAAATTTTATATGACACACTGTGCTTTAAAAACTTAGGGCTCATGAACACAGGATGTTTTTACAGCTGCTGTTAGGGGCATTTTTTTTAACTGCCTCCAAAAGCCCCTCCATGTTAGCCTATGTGTCCATGCACACATAAACTGTCAGAAGCGTTTGGAGGCATAAGTGTTTAGGGGCAATAGAAAAAAATGGCAGCCTATGCTTCCAGGAGCAGTAAAAACAAGCTGTAAAAACATCAAAAACCACATTTAAACACAAGTGTGTCTAAATGCGGCTAAACGTGTCAAGCTGCGGTTGACATTTTTAGGCATTTTTACATTACAAAGAGTGTTTTTAATGAAAAAAAAAGATGGTTACTGGGAGCTGTCTCTAAGACCTCATGGTGGGAAGCTACGGTGGCTTTCAAGCAACAATCTGTCTACCTAAAGTAATTAATCATCAGAACTATAAGTATACAAAAGAGCCACTAGATGGTAATATTACAATTTACGTTTACATAGCATTAGTACATTGAATAAATAACAAAACAAGATAAGAAGCATTTGCTGAAAGGCACGACACTGCCTTTCCTCACTTCAATATTGACTGTTAACTGTATTTAGACCAAACTGGGTAGGTGGAAAGGGTTGGTCATAGAGCATACAGAAAGATGTCTAATTGCTCTTTCCTCTATTTATTTATTTTATTGCCCACAGACACCCTACACTATTATGTTTTCATGTGCTCCAAATAATTAACGCTATAGAAGACTAAAAGAAAATGTTGCATTAAAAGTGCTTCAATCAAATTAACCACTGGAAGCCACTTCTGTGTAGGAAAACTCCTTCCCTTAATTGTCTTAAAACAATCTTGCCATTAAAAAAAAAAACAACGTAATAGTGGTGGGCCAGTAGGAATGACTAGGTGGTGGGGGTAAGCAGACAATTAATCCGGTATTGGTTATAATACACATTTATGTATCCATGTTGGAGCGAAGCCTGTGACGTCATCATGTTGCCAGGCGGCAACAAACACTGAGAGGTCATGTCGATGGTTTATGCTCCTTAAGGGGCTAATGTTCCATATTCTGCTATTACACCTAAGAGCACTAATTATTGTGCACATAAAAATGTGAGTGTATTTTAAGATGTTTTTTTAATAAACTTGGAGTAATATGCATATTGCATGATGATGTTTCGTCTTTTTTCTTTTGCGTAACTTATATCCCAATTGAGAAGAGTGGATTAATAAAGAGGTTTAGTCATTTAAATTATCATCCTTGAGAGTCTTTCTGCATAAGAATCTGCAGCTATTTCTTTTGTTGGTCACAATTTAAAAGGCAAACGCACTTTTGACCTATTATTATATAGGTCTATGGATGGAGGTCAGCTGCTAGGAATACTGGTGTAGGAGTCACATGATGGTCTTGCACATAATTATTTCAAATTTGTCAGCAAAGTAAAAAGGAAGATTGCAGGTTTTGGACTGCTATCTACATATATACATGCAGTGAAGATATGCATGTTAAAGTCTATGTTTGGACTGGTGTTTCATTAACTATTTTGACACATATAATATATAATATGTAGTGCACACAAGGGAGTCACACCATCCCTGTTTATTTTTTTATTGTCGTTATTGTATCAATTGTTTACAATTAATACTGTCCATTTGGAAAATCACTATATAAATACAGAGGGGGTGGTATCACTAGGGGTCACCACTGTGAAGAGTTTGTTTCACTTCAAATTTTTTTCACATTTATGTAAATGTTTAGTAGCACACAATTTTTTCATTTAATACCCATTTATGGTTCACAACTATACAACATATTTCTGACATTTATCTATCTATCTATCTATCTATCTATCTATCTATCTATCTATCTATCTATCTATCTATCTATCTATCTATCTATCTATCTATCTATCTATTTATCTATCTATCTACTCTATATTTGTTCACAGTCCAGTAGTGGTCACCGCGCCTATGTCAGGGGGAAAATTGCCTTGGTGCACTGCTGAACAGTGAGCATGTATAGATCAGGGGGGAGAGGTACTAATGGATCTTGAAGTGTAGAGCATATCATAAACTTAATTGTATCAATGTTTCAGCAGCAGATTGTCTTTGTCAATGCCCTGAAAAAAAGAAGAGCTGTGCTTCATTAAAACATTGATACAATAAAGTTTATGCTATTCCCTCACTTCAAGTCCTGTACATGTTCTGTAAGCAATATATTAGTAGAGAAAGTTATTGAATCCTTAGGTTTTAAAAAAACAATCTAATCCAAGTCACATTATTAACTATAGGCAAAACTTTTCTTTTTTTATTTTGGATAGATTACAGGAGGGTTTGAACCTCTTTTAGTTTTTTTTTTTATTTTTATTTTATATCTGTGTCCCATTGGGGAGATTTACATTCACTTCCTGTCCCATAGCCAAAACAGGAAATTAGAGAAAATCCCTGCAAATGAAGGAAATCCCTTGAGGCCCTTATGGGGGTCACTAGAACGAGGATCCCCATTGGACGATTTCCCCTTTATTACTTTTCTGGAGACAACCCAAAATTTGGGATTTTCCTTTACTTTAACTATCAATGATAATGGTAAACAAGACAAATAAAGAAGGTAAATATCCCTAATGGGGGCACAGATAGCAATAAAAATCAAAAAGGTATTCTAATTAATTTTCACTCTGCCCAAAACTAAACAAAAATTGTTACCTTATAGTTATACTTTTTAAGAGTAACTCCACTTTTGTTGAAAAAAACCCAATCCATTCTGGGTGATTAATGTTCATTGCAAGAATTTTAACAAACTTGTTGCAGATTCCTACTTTTTTCCACTCTGAAAAATATATGTTTGTTTGTCAATGTTTAGTGTTAATCTGAATGGAAGTGACTTTTTCATTATTAATTAGCTGATGCACTTACAGTGTTCCAATGAGAAAAGTTGGGGGTAAGCAGGCAATTAAGCCGGTATTGCTTATAATACACATTTATTCTGGTGAGATACTATCAAAGAGTTAATCACTTCTAAAGGGATAGTATCTCACCAGAATTTTTTTGTTGCAGAGGATGCCTAAAATCTGAATTGTAGCAGATGTCTAAGAAAATCAATGATCCAATCATGCAAGAAGGAAATTGCATTTCCAGGGAATTCCTGTATACTAACTTTTTACAGAAGACCCCCCAAGTTGCCATATTGCATTGAATTTTACAGAAAATCACAGAGCTGCAGACCGAAAAGGATGGCTTGTGTGGCAATTTTTGAATTGCATGATTAATGGCATATTAAAAATAGAGTTGGATGCTCAGTTAAGAAACTTGAGTGTTACAATCAAATTTGGTGTCAACTTGAACTGACCTGCAATACAGTATATAGACAGAATATAAAAAAAAAAATTATCACCTTAACTCGATTAAACACTTCAGTACTGAGTACTTTAACCCCCTTCCTGCCCAGGCCAATTTTCCGATTTCAGCACTGTCGCACTTTGAATGACAATTGCACGGTCATTCAACTCTGTACCCAAATAAAAATTGTATCATTTTTTTTAGGCAGATAGAACTTTCTTTTAGTGATAATTAATCACCACTGTGTTTTTTTATTTTTTGCTAAAAAAAGTTTTTCTTAGTTTCTGCTGTAAAATTTTGCAAATAAGTATTTTTTTCTCCCTCACTGATGCACACTGATGGGCACTGATAGGTTGCACTGATGGGCACTGATGAGATGGCACTGGTGGGCACTGAAGAGGCAGCACTAATGTGGCGCCACTGATGAGGAAGCACTGATGAGGAGGCACTGAGGAGGCTGCACTGATGGACGTTGATGATGCGGCACTGATTGTTCTGCCCATCAGGTTTCTATTCAATTTACTTATGTTTATGTGCTTGAAATAACATGTTGTTTTTCTTGATGTATACCAAGATAGTTATATACAGAGCGCAGACGCCACCTACTGTTCCCTTTCTGATATAGCTTGCTGTTTTGCATAGTTACATATTGTATTCTCCTAGAATGTGTTAATAAAGTTGTTAGGAACCAGTGCATTCTGGGAGATTTCCCTAGAGGAAGTGAGTCAACCACCATTTTAAGAATCTTCAGCAAGGCAGTAAGGCTGTTTCTCCAATCTCTTGTCATCACCTTTTAGCAAGCTTAAAAAAGTATGTTTTTGTTATCCCATTCTGTGTTATAGAGCATTGCTTCTTTAATATATGCAATATTGTACTGATTGATGTTTGTTTTATCAATTTGTAGTTTCACCTGGCTCATTCTAATAAATTTAAGGTCAAAGAAATATGCTATCGAAGTTTATGGAGCGGAAAGGTTTAGCTCTCTGTCCTACAGACAGAACAGTGAAATTTTTACTGACATCTGAGGTGAAGATAAGCTTATTTCTGAAGACTGTATAGCTTGGGGCTACACAGTGTCCATACAGTCAGATGCCTTAGATGAAACAGGCCTTCAGAAGGTAAAGCAAGCAGCCAGGCTACACAGAGACGCACTCTGTCACACAGCATCCCCGCACGTACAAGCCGGCAACCTAATGCAAGTATGACCCCAGCCTGCCTAAAGAAGAGACTTCTGCCAGGTATGCCAATACACCATACCATGGTACTTCAGCAGCCTACCCCAATGCTAATCAGGCCACTGTAGACCTTGCTAGGTTCCTTGCAAAAAAAAAGTTACCCAAGGACTTGTCAAATTCAGTGATTGCCCCCAGCATTACAGAGCATGGCGATCTTCCTTCCAGAGAGCCTTCAAAGGTCTAGATATATCCTGCAGGGAACATATAGATCTCCTTCTAAAGTGGCTTGGCAACGATTATGCTGAGCATGCCGAGAGAATCAGAGACATTAATATAAACAACCCTGAAATAGACATAGGATAGATGTTATGGCTAACCAGAGGCTATAGAGATTACACTATTTAAAAGGATAGAGGACTTCCCAAAAATACCTAGCAGGGGTTACCAGAGACTCAGAGAATTCAGTGACCTGTGTATGGAGTTACAAGTTGCTAAAGCAGAAGAAGACTTACCTGGCCTTTCTTTTCTTGACTCCTTAGCACAAAAACTTCCTTATGAGTTGCATGAAAGATGGATCATTCATGGCTGTAACTACAAATGGAAACACAATGTACGTTTTCCATCCTTTAGAGAGTTTGAGAACTTTGTAGACATACAAGTAGGAATTAAAGATGATCCCAGCTTAATTTTTACTGTGACTTATGTCACTTCCTCTGGCCCTAAGCAACACAGGGCCCCAGTAGCAGTCCAGAAAACTAACATTTCTTCCCACAGATCTGCAGAGTCTCAGCCAGAGGATCAAGACAGTGACCCTGTTAAGTTCTGCCCTCTGCATAAGATGTCACATCCCCTTCTGAAATTATGAATCTTCAGTGCAAAGACCATGTGGGATCGCAAGGCCTTCCTCAAAGAGAACAGCATCGGTTACAAGTGCTGCTCTTCATCAACACACTTCACCAAGGAATGCAAGGTCAGTGTTAAGTGTACAGAGTGTGACAGCACAGATCATGACACAGCCCTGCACCCAGGACCAGCTCCAAGAACCTTCCCAACTGCTCATAGTGATAATGAGCATGGCGGGGA
This sequence comes from Lithobates clamitans, assembly GCA_037952925.1. NCBI lineage: Eukaryota > Metazoa > Chordata > Amphibia > Anura > Ranidae > Lithobates > Lithobates clamitans. The sequence continues at coordinate 601,156 of JBBGZY010001063.1, forward strand.
GGCCAAGGACTCTAATACAGATGCAATAGCAATCACTTCACAGTGCACTGAAGTCTGCAAAGCAATTATAGGTGGCAGATACTGTTCCAAAATCTGTCTAGTAAGAGTTAACCCAAAAGGACACAGAGACAAAGCAGTCAAGCTCTATGCCATCTTGGATGATCAGAGTAATAAGTCACTAGCTAGATCTGTGTTTTTTGACATTCTAAACATTAAGTGCCCCAGCTGTCCTTACTCCCTTAGGACTTGTGCAGGTACAGTGGAGAGGGCGGGGAGAAGGGCTGATGGCCTACAAATAGAATCTATGAATGGTAAGACATGTCTGCCATTATTGACCATATTAGAGTGCAATCAGATCCCAGACAACAGATCTGAGATCCCCACACCAGATGCAGCAGTTCACCAGACTCACCTGAATCACATAGCACATCTCATACCATAACTAGATGATCAGGCTGAGATAATCTTGCTCCTAGGGAGAGATATCTTGCAAGCCCCCAAAGCAAGAAAGCAGATCAATGGCCCTCACAATGCGCCATATGCCCAAAAACTGGATCTTGGTTGGGTCATTATAGGTGATGTTTGCCAGGGAAGAGCACACAAACCGACATCTGTCAATAACTTTCTCACTTGTACACTAGAGAATGGCCGTCCTTCTTTTTTCTAGCCCTGTCAAAATCACATCCTAATAAAGGAGCTACCACACAGCAACCCTGTACCTCTTCCTTCCATAAGTCCCCTCTGTGACAGCAAAACCTATGACGTAGACCAAGACAATTTAGGATGCACAGTGTTCAAAAGAGCAAAGGAGGACAATCAGTTAGAAATGTCCATTGAGGATAGGCTCTTCCTGGAAGTTATGGAAAAGAACATAGAGAAAGATGAGTCTAACAGCTCAGTTGCACCTCTTCCCTTCAGGCTACAAAGACAACAGGGAGCAAGTATACAAACGCTTCACTTCCCTAAGACTCAATCTTCAAAGAAAGCCAGAGACGAGAGAACACTTATTGTCCTTCATGGAGAAAATATTCAAGAATGATCATGCAGAGATAGCCCCAAACCTCAAAGACTTAGAGGAATGTTGGTACTTGCCTATATTTGGAGTCTATCACCCTAAGGAGCCAGAACAATGACATTTTGTGCCAACAGACTACAATTCTGCAGACTTGGCAACCAGATCTGTTGTACTTTTCTGAACAATCTAGACTGCAACACTAATGACTTTGCCACATTTGATTTAATAGATGTAGACAAGGATCAGGAAATCTGCCCTCAGGTTTCTACCTCAGTTACAACAACTTTTCTCAACCAGTTTAAAATCCACCATTTTAGCAGATTCTCTACCTGGATATCACTTGTTCAAGCTGTCACTTGCTTAATCTACATAGCTCAGTCCTACAAAAGTGATCCACTAACTCATGACAACTGCAAAGGTTGGCACCACTGTAAAAAGTTCTACATAGTAGCTGACCTAGAACAATATAAAAACAGTATAATCTCAGCTGTACAGAGAGAAGTCTTCGCCAAAGAAATTAACTGCATTGCCAACCAGAAAACTATTCCTAAAGACAGTGTTTTAAGGAAGCTTAATCCAATCCTTGATTTAAATGACCTGTTGAGAGTAGGAGGCCATTTAAAAGAAGGCAAGTTAGAGTTTTCAGAGAAACATCCTTTAGTGATTCCAGGTCACATATTGCCTACTTAATCATTCAACATTATCATGACCAAACAAAACACCAGGGCCTAATGTTTACTGAAGGAGCTTTATGAGCTGCTGGACTGTGGATTAGTTGGAGCTAAGAGATGTGTGACCAGGCTTCTTTTCAAGTGTGTTATCTGCCGTAAACTTCGTGGAATGTTACATACACGAAATATGGCCAATTTGCCATCTGACAGACTTAGCATTGATCCGCCTTTCACTAATGTTGGACTTGATGGTTTTGGTCCCTGGTTTGTCACCACCCGGTACACCAAAGTGGAACATTCAAACAGTAAACGCTGGGAAGTCATATTCACCTGCATGTCTATCCGTGCTGTCCATATTAAGTTGACAGAATCAATGGACACCTCAAGTTTCATTAATACTATAATGCCTCGTACACACGGTTGGATTTTCCGACGAAAAATGTTCGATGGGAGCCTTTTGTCGGAAATTCCGACCATGTGCAGGCTCCATCGGACAGTTTCCATCGTAATTTCCGTTGCACAAAATTTGAGACCTGGTTCTCAAATTTTTTGACAACAAAATCCATTCATGTAAATTCCGCTCGTGTGTACACAATTCCGACGCACAAAGTGCCACGCATGCTCAGAATAAATTACTTGATGGAAGCGCTCAGTCTGGTAAAACTACCGTTCGTAATGGAGATAGCACATTCGCCAAGCTGCAATGTTTTAATAGTTTAATGCAGTGCATTCTCTTCTTCTTTAGAATGCTAGAAGAATGAAGTTGTTTTGCTGCTCATATTCACACAGAGTTCTGACAAACTGATTTCTTTATTATTTCTCGTGATCTCATGAATAATATTTTTTTTTTTTTGTCACATCTCCATAATAATGTTTTTTTGTTTTTTGGGTTTTTTTTTCTCAAGATCTGCATTTTTTATTTTTCTAGTGCTCTCCATAATATTATTTATCGTTTTGTGTGTCAAGTTACCACAACACCATTATTATCTTGTATTTTTTTACATCAAGGAGGTTGGTTGGTGTCCCTTGGTAATTTGACATCGTATTTATGAAATGTACCTGCCTACTCACAAGCTGTCCTTTTTGAAGTATAATACATAGGCAAGTATTTGTGAAAAATAAATAGCCATTTATTCTGGGTCATAACAAAATAAAGAGGAAGCTAACGCTGGAAAAACTGGTGACATTTGCAAAGCCTTTGTACCCCAGGGCAGACATCAGTTATTTTACAGTCAAAATTGGTGGCCTGTGGAGTCCTTATAATAGTGAGCACATTCCGGTCCAGGAGTCCGAGAGCTCATGAACAGCAGCAGATGACATCTATGTCCCCAGGCTGTGGTCATACAACAGCCTGCATCTTTTGCCAGACCAGACTGAACCCAGGCCATCACTCTCTTTTCTTCCTTACATGCTTCCTTCCAGGCTGTGGCTCGGGTGTTGGAGCTGTGGCAGGAGGTGGAGGAGGAGGACCTGGAGGAGGAGGACCATGGTTACACTCACGAACCTGGCTTTGGCTTGTGGGTTTGTCCCTTAACCCCTTATTTACGGCTTGTAACATCACTTCCTCACATAGGAGGCGTTGGCCCTCTTCCATTTCCAGCATTTTGCAGGCTGTCATGTAGGCATAGTCCTCTTGAACACCGGGGTGGTTTCTGAGGGCCGCAGTAGCCTTCAGAAATAGGCCAATCAAAACTAACATGTATTAGGCCAATCAAATCTAACATATATTTAACATTATTAATTTGACAAACAGAAATATTTAGAAGAATGCTATACCTGACTCAAGCTGGGCTCCTCCACATGTTTCTGCCTGGAAGGCCCAGGTTGGTCGTCGGAAGCCTCAGCTCGGGGTGAAGGAAGCCTTGAAGGAAGTTTGGAGAGTGCTGGCCTGGGTTTAGTCCGGCCTACCAGAAAATGCAGTCTGTCATAGTACCACAGCCTGGGGACATAAATGTCATCTGCTGCGGCTCCTGATCTCAGGGAATACTGGACCTTCTTGCGTTCCCTATTATAAGTACTCCTCATGCCACCAATTAGGGCCTTCAAATAGGGGATGTCTGCCATGCCGGCTTCACAAATTCCAGCAATTGATTCAGCGCTGGCTTCCTCTTTGTTTTATTATTATAATAGGGGTGGTTTACCTGCCACAGACAGGGCAGCTCCCTGTACATATCAATGAATATGGGGATAAAGTCCTCATTGTTGAATAGATCCATTTTCTCTGCAAGACACAACATAAGACAAACCCTAATGTCAGGCGAAACTCTCCTAATCTTGACCCAATATAGGCCTCAATCTATAAGCAGTATAGGCCACTGAAGCACCAACTTAAACTTGTACCTTCCTTAAAACGATCGTCGCTTCCGGTACTTCGTCCTCCACTCACAGATCGTACGTACGACGCATGCGTGTTACGCTTTATATACACTGCACATGTGTGAACCTCCGCCTGCCCCAGACGTTCTTTGTAGTCTATTCCCCGACCCTTGCCTTTCGGTGCAGTGGGAGAGAACATGGCGGAGAGACAACATGTGCATGTAGAGGAGAGCAGCAATGAAGACAGGCCGGAGCCCCAAACCTCACAATCCCGGAGGAAGGCCTCAAATATGTCCTTTATAGAGATGGTGGACATCTTGAAGAGGTCCGACAATGATGGGAAGCATGGACCTTACCCAAACCCAAATGTGGGAAAGGCCAAGATCATGCCTAAAGTTGTGAAGAGTCTGCACAGGAATTTTGGGGAATGTCGATCCAAGGATCAACTGAGGAAACGATGGTCAGACCTGAAATTGAGGGAGCATGATCAGTACAGAAGATTCAGGAAAGTGCTGCAAAAAAGTAAGTATTTTGTCCTGTGTTCCTATTCTTCTTAACGTTCGTGCTGCCCTATGTGCTTTTTACTGTTGGAACATTTTAAAATGGCTACTTTCATGTTTGTGGGCACAATAATCGGTCGTAGGAAACATCGTTCATTCGCCCACTTATAAGATGTTTTTAGCAGATACAGGTTAACTACATTTGTTCAGGCCTATTTGTATTAAAATAAGTTTGTTGTCTAGGTGAGTTTGTAACTAGAATGAAATGTGAACTTGAGTCAGTGTAAGGAGAGGACACTCAGCAGCTGTTTTCACATCTGGAGGCAGGGATACTAGTGTGAGACACAAGAACAAACTTTTTAGGGTGTTCCACACAGGTGCTCCAGTGGATACTAGGGGTGTCTCCATGTGTGATATTTTAACAAAAAAGGGAAGTATTCCAACTTGACAAAGGAAATAAAATGTTCTTTAGCTTGGAACTCTGCCAAAACAGACAATTGTACAACACTTCAAAGCAACGTTTCATATTCCTATTTCTGGCCTCAAATATATGTGTGCTAAGTATACCTTTTTTATATTCACATAGGGCAGAAAAGACTCGGGACATCTGAGGACACCAGGAACCCCCCACCTCCTAAAGAAGGAGAAGTCACCAAAACACAAGCAGAGGATGAGGAAGGAGAGGTTTATGAATTGGGCAAAATTGTCACCACAACAGGTCAGTGTGTGAGACCAGAGCTTCAGGTAATAGATGTAGCAATAGATGTATTCCTGCATATTTATAATACATGGTATTTTTTTTTATTTTAGGTGATGTGGATGTTGTGGAAGAAGAATCTCATTTCACAAGTGAAAGTGCCCAGATCGTCATCGGGGAGATAATGGGGTGCAAACGTGATTTAGAAAATTTAAAGAAAACATCAGTGATGTTTAACAAAAAATGAATTACATCATTGATGTTTTAGGCAGAATATAAAAAATAATAAAATTGTACCATTTTATTGTGTATTTTTGAATGTAAAAAAGTTGTACATTTTTTGAAAATCCAAATTTTGAAGATGCACACTGTGTGTCAGCATGTGCTATCTCCCATCACGGGATATCAATGTACATGTTTGTGGGTATAACCCCTCCCTCCCAACTCAATTAGGTGAGAGGAAGGGGTTGCACCCCCGAAACACGTCCATTGATCCCCCATGATGGGAGCTAGCACATGTTGACATTAAGCATGGGACCAGGGGGGAAATCCCCAGTTTGAATCTCAATTTGCGTGCATCTTCAAAATGTGGCTTTTACAGGGGTGACATCACCCCATCTGATTAAGGCAATATCAACACAGTTTGGACATACTAATGTCTGATATTGCCTTCACTTTATCAAAGTTGAACTTTGTAAGTTCCTGAGTTGTGTATGTTATGCTTTGAAACATGCCTGTTAAACCAAAAAAAAAGATCTTTACAATGTGAAACCAAAAAAATATACACCAAAGTTGTTGGTTTGTTCAAAAAACATTTTCCAACGCACATGTGAATGTGCTTTGAGTAAAATGTTTTCTACTCAACAATGTGAGGCTTCTTCTTTCAATGCTCAATAGCAATTTTTGTAGTAAGTTGGTGTTAACAGTGACAATGGGGGTTATTTACTAAAGGCAAATCAACTTTGCACTACAAGTGCACTATCAGTGCAGTTTCATGTGCACTTTTAAGTGTTGCAGTGCAAAGTGTATTTGCCTTTAGTAAATAACTCCCACAGTGCTTTCTAATTTGCCGCAATTACACTATTTTCATGACTCCACAAAATTCTTTCATGGTGCTGAAAATGATGAATATTTTTGTTAGTAATGCATTACATACATTAACAACAAAAACAAGGTGTGTGTAGCAGACCCACAACATAATAGTTAGCTGAAGAAGAGATTGTCACCTCATGGATCAAATGAATTACATTTGCACTATTGAAGAAAATGGCCAAAAAGAAAAGCCCATTGGAGAACCTAGGATACAGCTAAAAGAAATCCAGGCAGTAAATCAAAGGAAATCTTCTTTCAGTTTAAGTTAAAAAATGTTGATAAAAATTTTCTTAAACATTTTCTGCCATATCAATGGCCCCCCTACCTGCAAAGTACTCGACATACTTCTGTCTGACTTCATGGGCACTTTGGGGGGGCAATTCAGGATGGCCAGCTTCAAGCGCGGTCAGGGTTTCTTCTTGAAGTCCGGCCTCAGGCCCAACTGAGGCCACATAGTTCATTGAATTTCTCCTTAAATAGTTGTGTAGAATGCAGCATGTAAGGATTATATGGTTAGGTTTATATTCCGCCATGTTGATTAGCGTAAGGAATAGGCGGAACTGGCTGGCAATATCCCGAAAACATTCTCCACCACTCTTCTGGCTCTGGCCAGACGGTAGTTATAAACTCTCTGGTCCGGGGTAAGGGTCCTCATAGCTTCAAAATGGTAGGCTGGTCAGAACGAACTAACAGAAAGCATTCAAAAACAGAAAAGCCGGAGCTGAAAATCAGAAACGAGCGGACAAGAATGCACTGAAAAACAAATACGTAATAGATATACAAACCCACAAGCACAAACCGAAGAGCAGTAACGATCGGAAAAGCGTGAATTGTCTGTCACCAAACTTCTACTAACACAAGATTAGCGGAAGGAGCACTTGGTATTGAACTTCCTCTTTCTAGTGCCATTGTACGTGTTGTACGTCACTGTTCTTGACGCTCGGAATTTACGAACAACTTTGTGTGACCCTGTGTATGTAAGACAAGTTTGAGCCAACATCCGTCGGAAAAAATCCATGGATTTTGTTGTCGGAATGTGCAATCGTGTGGCATTAGATGCTTCATTGCAATCAGAGGACCAGTGAAACTCATTTGCACTGACAGAGATTCTAATTTTGTAGGAGCAGCAAAGCAACTGCAAATTCCTTCCAACTTGGACACTCTCAGTGTAGAAAAATACTTGTGTAAACAAGGCTGCACGTGGACTTTCAACCCACCTTACTCTTCTTACATGGGAGGTGTTTGGGAAAGGATGATAAGCATAGCCTGCAGAATTCTGAATCCATCTTTTTGCAAGTAGGAACTGCAGGGCTTACCCATGAATGCATAGTGACCTTTATGGCAGAGGTCACAGTAATCATTATTGCCAGACCTTTGACATCAAGTTCAAGTGACTCTGAGGATCCAGTGATTCCCACACCTGCTTTGTTACTCATTCAAATCATTGGCCTGGTTGGTGCTCCAGCTGGAGAGTTTTGTGAAAAGGACCTTTACGAAAGTCAGTGGAGACAAGTACAAACCCTTGCCAATATCTTCTGGAGTTGGTTGAGGAAACAATATATCTATACTCTTCAACCAAGGTGAAAACGGCACATTGAAAAACCTAATCTTAAACCTGGTGACGTTGTGCCCATGAGAGATTGCCGGATACAAAGGAATGAGTGGCCTTTAGGTCTGGTCACCAGAGTACTGCCAAGTGAGGACAAGCGTGTCCGTAAAGTTGAAGTCAAGATCTTCCAGCAGAATGAAGCCAAAACATTCTTAAGACCAGTGGCTGAACTTGTTCTGTGCTTTCTGCAGAAGACTCTGTTAGTGACATGATGTGAGACGGGGAGTGTTCTGCCCACATGGCTTCTATTCAATTTACTAATAATTGTGTGCTTGAAATAACATGTTGGTTTTCTTGATGTATACCAAGATAGTTATATACAGAGCACAGGCGCCACCTACTGTTCCCTTTCTGGTATAGCTTGCTGTTTCTCATCGTTACATATTGTATTCTCCTAGAAGGTGTTAATAAAGTTGTTAGGAACCAGTGCATTCTGGGAGATTTTTCTAGAGGAAGTGAGTCAGCCACCATTTTAAGAATCTTTAGAAAGGCAGTAGGACTGTTTCTCCAATCTCTCACCATCACCTCTTAGCGAGCTTAAAAAGTATGTTTTTGTTATCCCATTCTGTGTTATAGCATTGTTTTTTTATCATATGCAATATTGTACTGATTGATGTTTGTTTTATCAATTTGTAGTTTCACCTGGCTCGTTCTAATAAACCACACTAGCCCATTATGTGCCACTTACCTGCAAACAAAGCCTGCGATGTCCCCGCTGGAGGAAGCATCCATCTTCACCCCTCTTCCTTCCGGGGCCGTGGACTCTGGCACTGTGAATGGAAGGAGTTGCATGATGTCACTCCCGCACATGCGCGCAGGAGCAGACGGTTGTGGCACGGACCCGATGGAAACGAGCGCGCCCTTTCTATAGTGCGTATGTGCCGATGATGGCGGCGCAAGTGTATATAGTAAATATCTCCTAAACCGTGCATGTTTAGGAGATATTTTCTGTACCTATAGGTAAGCCCTATTTTTAGGCTTACCTGTAGGTAAAAGTGGTCTGTAAGGGTTTAAAACCACTTTAACACCAATAACCGCCGAGTCTGTTTACATGTAATCAGCTGTGATTGGACACAGCTGATCACATGGTAAAGAGCCGCTGTGATTGGTCATTTACCACATTCTGCGATCAGCTGTGTCTAAAGAACACAGCAGTCACAGAGCACGCTGGATGATTGCGCGGGAGGCGAGGTTCTAGTAGGTAGTCCATGGGTGCCCTTCCAGAACTGGAAGTCTGGGAAGTAGTTAAAGGATTGTAGAGAACCTTTTTGAAGCTTAAAGGACTAAAAACAGTGCTTCTAATTAGTTTGACCTGACTAATCTATCAGTTCATATTAACATACAGTTGTTTACAACTGGCAAAAAATTTACACCAATGCTACTTTCTTTCTTGTGCATTGAGGGACAAAGGAATTCTAAGGCTCCTTTCACATGAGTGGACCGATCGGGTCTGCCTGTGAGTTTTTCAGGCGGACACAATCGGAACTTCCATTTTCCTCTATGGAGCTGCAGGTGTAAATGGACATCCAATCTGATCAGCTAAAAACAGATGGATGGGGATTAGTTCCCCATCCATCTAGCAGTTCAGAACATATGCCAGTCAGGTGTAAATGGACAGTCAGTCAACCTGACCGCCCATAGAGGAAAGCGTACTGTGTCGGCTTTACATAAGCGGAGTGGACATGGACCAGCCATCTACCTGCTCAGAAATCAGCAGACAGATTCCCTACTGAGCAGGTGGAGTCCACCCTCTGTGGAAGTTGTCTCAGACTGTTACTTTTGGGTATTCTTCTGCTTGCAGAACTGGCCAAAAAGTCTCCAGAGGAGTGTGGCTGTGTCTTCTTCAGCTCTGCTGTTTATTCATTTGACATTTTTTTTTTTACTGTCAATAGGTGCTTGTGGATTTGTACTTAAAATGCTATTCTTGGAAGACTCTTCAGTCAGCCAGTGAGCCCTGTTAGATTCATAATGAATATTTCAAATCCTTAAAATCTCCCCAGTAAGCCAATGAGCACAGGTTTCCCAGTTTTTACTGGTATTCTTTCTGTGACAGATCTGAACTTCTGGAAGCTTCTCCAGTTATCTACAGCTATTCATAGATTCAGAAAGAAGCAGGAAGCTCTCCATATGACCAAACAGCTCAGATTCCCAGTTCATTATCTATGCTAGTATTCTCTCAGCAATAGTCCTGCAGTCAGCAGTGACTACTCATCTGTGTTCCAGATTACACAGGACCTGCTATTTAGGTTATGTTAGTATGTCTGGGGATTCTCTATAGGGTTATCAGTCCACAGTTGACATATTTTATCAGGAGAGAAATGTTGCTGATTTTCTTTCCCAGCCCCTCCCCTTCTGCCTGGCTGTTGATGTAGTTCCAATTCAGGAGCACAGATGCAAGAACGCGTGTGAATGTGCAGAATGCGTGCACAGTATCAGTACCTAATTGAAGGGTTGCTAGTATCCTATGGTCTAAAAGCTTAATGTGATTTTAAATGCTTGTTTTTTTATTTAATTTTTTACAACAAACAGGTTTAGACTTACCTGCTCTGTGCAATGGAATTTGTTAGAATTGCCCAGAGTGGCTCTGAACCTCCTCTTCTCAGATCTCGTCTTGGCCTGCTCCTCTCTGGCGAGTGCACCCATAGAAAGCTGTTTTCTATGGGGGCACTCTTGTGATTTTGTCCCATCTCCCTCCTCAATGGCTTTGACTGACATCAGTGGGAACCAATGGCTCTCACTTCCATAGCAAAGCCTGTGAAATCAGGAAGTAAGGAGAGAGACATTTTTTACCTCAATGTTGGAATGCAAACTGTTTTCCTTCTTTACTTGATTTTGTGAAGCATCCAATGTCCAGACATACATTACTTAAACCCAGGTTCTCACTCAATGCAGGATTAACAAATATACCCAAAGAGAAAATGAGTCACTCATAGTGTGTCAGTGGTTGATGGCCACCATAAGCACAGCAAGGCCATTGTTTTGTCATCTTCCAGTAAATTGTGAAGCAATTATATGCCTCAGGTGGTATCTCTTTCTGATGGTAGTCTTGCTTTAAGTAGTTTTTCTAGTGTCATCAGGCGACAAAACAGATGGCAAGCAGGAAATTCAACAGTGCTAATCTTTGTTCAATGATGAGAAGGTTCCAGAGCATCTTTGGAGAAGGATGTGCAAGTCCGCAAAATGAGATTAGTGTCTTCCAGATCCCCAACTATCTATTGCACAAATGTGCATTTTCTGGTCTCATCACTAATGTAATCTATGTCACCTTTAGCTTAGCACTCCACACCACTTGCAAATTTGTTGAAACAAACAAGATAAACATTAAGGCATAACTACAATTAAAACATTGTTATATACAACCACCAAAGAAAAAGGAAAACCAAAAAACGTTAAAACTTCAACAGGAACCTGAATACATTGCAGTTCCTAGGGTCCATGACTTAGGAGTAACATGTTACAAAAACATGTATTTATTTAAGCAAAGATTCATCTAAATGTCTTATTACTTACTAAAAAAAACAGACTGAACCTAGCTTTCTCTCTTATACATCTTTTTTTCTACCTTGATCAGAAAGAGCAGGAAGCATGCAGTCTGTTAAACCAATTAAAATATGTTGCCAATTTGACATAACAATATAATAAAAAAAAAAAAGAAAAACACAAAAGCAAACCCAAACATTGTAGGAGCCATACACACAATGTTGACAAACAGTTTTTTTATTTTTTTTTATTTACACCCATGGATGGGGCTGCTAGCAATCCCCCTCCCTTGACATTATCATGTTAATGGCAACTCTACGTAAAAAAAATGGATGCAGTTGCTAATTTAGGCTTTACCCAGAAACTCTCTTTCAGGTGAGCTAAATCTGTACACAATACAAAAAGAATCTGAGTTTATTTTCCACCTGACATAAAAATGTACTAAATCATGAAGGCTTATCCTTGAAAACACAACAAATACTTCATGGTCCTCCATAATGTCCCATATACTGTGGCCGAATCTCTGAGAGCAGTACCTAAATCTTAATTCATGCCAAAGAACATTAACCAAAAAAACACATACCACACATCCAACCCCCTAAGAGCTTTAACAAAAGAGTGATTCACTCCAGCCTGGTATCTTTGTGTAAATGAAGCCACCTCCATTTTCAGCTCTTTCAGATGCTCCATAAACTGAAGTCTTTCTTGCTTTAGCTGACTATTCTCAGATTGTAATCTCAATAATTGAATTTTAAAAGAGACTTGACTTTGGCCTACATGTCTCAGAGAATTTACCCACCTTGCAGAGTAAACTTCTTTGGGCCTCAGTGCAGTTTTAGGGTACCAAGAGTTCCTTTGCTTACTATTATTACCCACAAAACAGTATCGTGCAATGTGCCCAAACTTTTTGCAAGCAAAACATCTTAGAGTTGGCTCCCTGGTAAGGCCCTTCTCTGAGCATATGATGACTGAGACACATTACAATGGCTGGAATCTTGAGACCTCACACTCTCATTGTCTGAGGAACATTCACCAACAATAGACTCATCCGATGTGGCCACTGCCACTGTATCACCCTTTTCCACTAAATGGTCATCATAACTCCCAGTTTCTACACCTGAGTCCATCTCTACAGTTGCTACAAAACCATTACCTAAACATTCATCATTGACCTTCTTCGCAGTAACAACAGCACTCTGTTTGTCTAAAGACTAGGGATGAGCTTCGAGTTCGAGTCGAACTCATGTTCTACTCGAACATTGGCTGTTCGCAAGTTCGCCGAACAGCGAACAATTTGGGGTGTTCGCGGCAAATTCGAATGCCGCGGAACACCCTTTAAAAGTCTATGGGAGAAATCAAAAGTGCTAATTTTAAAGGCTTATATGCAAGTTATTGTCATAAAAAGTGTTTGGGGACCTGGGTCCTGCCCCAGGGGACATGGATCAATGCAAAAAAAAGTTTTAAAAACTGACGTTTTTTCAGGAGCAGTGATTTTATTAATGCTTAAAGTCAAACAATAAAAGTGTAATATCCCTTTAAATTTCGTACCTGGGGGGTGTCTATAGTATGCCTGTAAAGGGGCGCATGTTTCCTGTGTTTAGAACAGTCTGACAGCAAAATGACATTTGGAAGGAAAAAACTCATTTAAAACTAGCCGCGGCTATTGCATTGCCGACAATACACATAGAAGTTCATTGATAAAAACGGCATGGGAATTCCCCACAGGGGAACCCCGAACCAAAATAAAAAAAAAAAAATGATGTGGGGGTCCCCCTAAATTCCATACAAGGCCCTTCAGGTCTGGTATGGATATAAAGGGGAACCCCAGCCAAAATTGAAAAAAAAAATTGACGTGGGGTTCCCCCTAAATTCCATACCAGACCCTTCAGGTCTGGTATGGATTTTAAGGGGAACCCCGCGCCAAAAAAAAAAAAAAAAAACGGCGTGGGGTCCCCCTAAAAATCCATACCAGACCCTTATCCGAGCACGCAACCTGGCAGGCCGCAGGAAAAGAGGGGGGGACGAGAGTGCGGCCCCCCCCCCCTCCTGAACCGTACCAGGCCACATGCCCTCAACATTGGGAGGGTGCTTTGGGGTAGCCCCCCAAAACACCTTGTCCCCATGTTGATGAGGAGAAGGGCCTCATCCTCACAACCCTGGCCGGTGGTTGTGAGGGTCTGCGGGCGGGGGGCTTATCGGAATCTGGAAGCCCCCTTTAACAAGGGGACCCCCAGATCCCGGCCCCCCCCCTGTGTGAAATGGTAAGGGGGTACTTACCCCTACCATTTCACTAAAAAACTGTCAAAAATGTTAAAAATGACAAGAGACAGTTTTTGACAATTCCTTTATTTAAATGCTTCTTCTTTCTTCTTTCTTCCTTCATCTTCTTCTGGTTCTTCTGGCTCTTCTGGTTCTTCCTCCGGCGTTCTCGTCCAGCATCTTCTCCGCGGCGTCTTCTATCTTCTTCTCCTCGGGCCGCTCCGCACCCATGGCATGAGGGGGAGGCTCCCGCTCTTCTCTTCATCTTCTTCTCTTCTTCATCTTCTTCTTCATCTTCTTCTTCTTCTTCTTCTTCCTTCTTCTCTTCTTCTCTTCTTCCTGTCTTTTGCGGGCCGCTCCGCAGCCATGCTGGCATGGAGGGAGGCTCCCGCTGTGTGACGGCGTCTCTTCGTCTGACGGTTCTTAAATAACGGGGGGCGGGGCCACCCGGTGGCCCCGCCCCCCTCTGACGCACGGTGACATGACGGGACTTCCCTGTGGCATTCCCCGTGACGTCACAGGGAAGTCCCTCAAGTCACCGTGCGTCAGAGGGGGGCGGGGTCACCGGATGGCCCCGCCCCCCGTTATTTAAGAACCGTCAGACGAAGAGACGCCGTCACACAGCGGGAGCCTCCCACCATGCCAGCATGGCTGCGGAGCGGCCCGCAGAAGACAGGAAGAAGAGAAGAAGAGAAGAAGGAAGAAGAAGAAGAAGATGAAGAAGAAGATGAAGAAGAGAAGAAGATGAAGAGAAGAGCGGGAGCCTCCCCCTCATGCCATGGGTGCGGAGCGGCCCGAGGAGAAGAAGATAGAAGACGCCGCGGAGAAGATGCTGGACGAGAACGCCGGAGGAAGAACCAGAAGAGCCAGAAGAACCAGAAGAAGATGAAGGAAGAAAGAAGAAAGAAGAAGCATTTAAATAAAGGAATTGTCAAAAACTGTCTCTTGTCATTTTTAACATTTTTGACAGTTTTTTAGTGAAATGGTAGGGGTAAGTACCCCCTTACCATTTCACACAGGGGGGGGGCCGGGATCTGGGGGTCCCCTTGTTAAAGGGGGCTTCCAGATTCCGATAAGCCCCCCGCCCGCAGACCCTCACAACCACCGGCCAGGGTTGTGAGGATGAGGCCCTTGTCCTCATCAACATGGGGACAAGGTGTTTTGGGGGGCTACCCCAAAGCACCCTCCCAATGTTGAGGGCATGTGGCCTGGTACGGTTCAGGAGGGGGGGGGGCCGCACTCTCGTCCCCCCCTCTTTTCCTGCGGCCTGCCAGGTTGCGTGCTCGGATAAGGGTCTGGTATGGATTTTTAGGGGGACCCCACGCCGTTTTTTTTTTTTTTTTTTGGCGCGGGGTTCCCCTTAAAATCCATACCAGACCTGAAGGGTCTGGTATGGAATTTAGGGGGAACCCCACGTCAATTTTTTTTTTTAATTTTGGCTGGGGTTCCCCTTAATATCCATACCAGACCTGAAGGGCCTTGTATGGAATTTAGGGGGACTCCCACATCATTTTTTTTTTTTAATTTTGGTTCGGGGTTCCCCTGTGGGGAATTCCCATGCCGTTTTTATCAATGAACTTCTATGTGTATTGTCGGCAATGCAATAGCCGCGGTAGTTTTAAATGTGTTTTTTCCTTCAAAATGTCACTTTGCTGTCAGACTGTTCTAAACACGGGAAACATGCGCCCCTTTACAGGCATACTATAGACACCCCCCAGGTATGAAATTTAAAGGGATATTACACTTTTATTGTTTGACTTTAAGCATTATTAAAATCACTGCTCCTGAAAAAACGGCCGTTTTTAAAACTTTTTTTTGCATTGATTCATGTCCCCTGGGGGAGGACCCGGGTCCCCAAACACTTTTTATGACAATAACTTGCATATTAGCCTTTAAAATTAGCACTTTTGATTATTCATGTTCGTGTCCCATAGACTTTAACGGCGTTCGCGTGTTCGAACGAATTTTTTTCCTGTTCGCATGTTCTGGTGCGAACCGAACAGGGGGGTGTTCGGCTCATCCCTACTAAAGACGCTATCTCTGCTAAACATTAAGAATGGTCAACCTTTGCCTGTTTGGAGCATATCCCTCGTATGGCACCTGGGCATCACTCAAACAATCCTTAACAAATTTAATCTCATTGCGCAACTTTATATTCTCATTAGCAATATGCTTACGCTCAGCGATAAATGCAGAAGCCTGCTGGGCAAGAAATTTCACATTTTTAACTTCCACTTTTAAAAAATCCACCTCTTCTTCCAATTTTTGCTTCTGCTGAAACACATATTTGTATTGCTCTGCTATCCAGCCAGCAGCAGAGTTAAGGGTATACTTTGCCTTACTCAAGCACCCATTTTTGTGCCTGCAGCCATGGATCAGTAGAGCCCTGCATTGCTCGAACAATAGCCTCAGTGTCCTTTACTTGTGCCACCATTTTCAAGATTCTCTTTATTATTCAGACAAACACAAGTATATGACAGTCTACTTCTCTGTTACAGCTTCTTTCAGGCAATGAGATTCCTTCTTTGTTCTTCCCGAGAGTTACCATAGGGTGCTTCATTTTTTATTACTCCACCATAGTTGTGAATTAAACAAGTCTTCATTCAAGCCTATGGTCTAAATGATAGGGTTTCTCCTTTCCTTGATTAGATGGACTCCGTTAGATTTGTTAGTGCTTCATGGACTTTTTACCATCAGACTCAGCAAGGCTGCCACCTGATTAAACCAGGTGGATGTTCAGACCTTTGACTAAAATAGTGTTTGGATTTGGCATTCAAACTTTTGATCTGATGATATGGCCAACCTCCCCAAACTGAATCCAGGTGTGTTTGGCTCAACCCCAATAAAGACTAAAGCCCCGTACTTACGATAAGAATATTGTACAAAAAATACTGCTTTTCGAGGCAATCTTACAACAATCTGATTGCTAGTACACAAAAATTTGTTAGACAAACCTTTTTAACCACTTGCTTGCTGGGCACTGAAACCCCCTGCCTGCCAACACCAATTTTCGCTCTCACACTTTGAATGACAGTTGCGTTGTCATGCAACGCTATACCCAAATTAAATTTTTATCTTTTTTTGACACAATTAGAGCTTTCTTTTGGTGGTACTTAATCACTGTTGGGTTTTGTGCTATAAAAAATGAAAAAAAAGACTGAACATTTTGAAAAAAAAACAGTTTCATAGTTTGTTATGAAATTTAGAAAATAGGTAATTTTTCTCCTTCATTGATGTGCACTGATGAGGCTGCACTGATGGGCACTGATGGGCAGCACAGATGGGTACTGATAAGGTGGCACTGATGGGCACTGAGAGGTGGCACTGATGGGTGGCACTGATGGGCACTGATGGTTGGCACTAATGGATGGCACCGATGGGCACTGATAGTCAGCACTGATAGTTGGCACTGATGATCATTGATGAGTGGCACTGATGGGCGCTGGTAGGTGACACTGATAGGCAGCACTGATCGGTGGCACTGATGATGAGGCACTGATGAGCATTGATTGGCAGCACTGGTGAGCAATGATAGGTGGCACTGTAGGGCAAAGGTAGGTGGAGCTGTGGGCATTGGTAGGTGGCACTGTGGGCACTGGTAGGTGGCACTGGTGGGTACTGATAGGTGGCACTGGTAGGTGGCACTGGTGTGCACAGATGAGGCAGCCGAGGCTCTCTGTGTGAGGGACCGATGTCCCTCTGACAGAAGCCGGTGACAGCGTGAGGGGAAAAAAATGAATATCGATCTTCTGTTTACATCACGTGATCAGCTGTCATTGGCTGACAGCTGATCACATGGTAAGGGGCCAGGATCAGCCCCTTACTTCGATCTGTGATCAGCCAAGTCTCATAGACTTGATGATCATAGAGCGCACCAGCAATTAAGGCCACTCTGTAGCTGTCATTCAGCTATAGCGCAGTTGGGAGGAGGTTAAATAATAATGTTTATTATTTGACTATATTTTTATTCTATATTCTTTTTTTTCTACAACAGAGGCAGAATGTTCATTGATTTTTTTTTATTGTTTTCATTTTTATGCCACACGCAATCATATTTTTAGCAGTTTTCAATTTTCTCGCAATCCCAGTAAGATTACTGGTCAGGGTTTTTAGAAATCTGCTCAGACAGAAACTGGAAAACATGACCTTAGCTCCATAAATCACAATCACTAGGATTAAGCTGAAATGCAACAGACTTTGGTGTTCTTCTTAAGTGCTTTATGATGGCATTCAATTGTACATCCAAGAGTAACTGAAAACTTTGATTGCTGCAATACTTAAAAACAGTTTTATAGCTACAGTGGCTAATTTAAAAAGTCTATAAAGCATAAAATATAGTAAACATACAGTATATTTGTAATTGATTAACTCTTGGCAAAATTTGGTATGTTTTTTTTGATGTAGCACTGGTTAACAACCTCTTTAACTTGCATAGCATGATCATTAGTTTCATTAGAGGTAATCTCTCTTTCCTAGTTGATGATGGGTAGGCCATCATGATGGAAGAAGCGGAGAACCTGGAGCATTAACTTCACTCTAGACACAGGTGTAAGCAGGATGAGACAGGGGAAATGGGCAGAACTTCAAGGAGCTGGAGAAAGGGAAGGCAGTGCTGCGGTGATGAGCCAAAACATCCACACGGGCATAAGATACATGAGTAGCCTCTGTTATATTCATCTCCATCTGGTCTGCAAAAACAGTTATCAGGCTACTGACTGCTGACAGAAATACATCCAAGGGGCACCTGAGTGATGAGGGGCCTTTGATTATCTTTGCGCATACTGAACCTGCTTGTTCCTGCTAAATCCTCTTTGTTGTCATTGAAACTCTTTGAGAAGAATATGAAACCTGACATGTGATATAGCCCTAAAGCCCAAATTGTGTTTAAATTCTTGTTGTGCTACACCCTCTGGTGGCTGTTAGTTAGTTAGTTAGTTAGTTAGTTAGTTAGTTAGTTAGTTAGTTAGTTTGATTAGTATATAGTTAGTATATAGTTTTAACCAGAAGTAGTGTAAATTACCCCTCTTGGATGTTACTCCTAGGTGGGAATGGTTAATTACGCAGAGAAGAGGCTGCTATTTTAGGTACCTTTGCACCAAAACTGGAAATGAAAAAGTGTTTGCTAATTGCACATATATAAATACTGATTAACAAAGTGCCTTGTGCTAAATTTTAGTCCAATACTTGCTGGAAAAGATAATTAATACATTTTCTTATGATGTGAAGTCTTTTAAATATGGCTAAAAAGGGTTAAGTCCTCATTGGAAGAAAACGCTGTTTTTAAACAACTTCTTGTCCAGGTGCTGGCTTAGTAATGGTGCTCCTTAACGGTGCTCCTATTATGCTTGCACTCACCAGATAAAATCACTCCTGCAGGGGTATAGGCAGTCACAGTGTCTGCCACTGTGTAGCAGCCCTGGATGTCCCCGGTCCGCGCTTTAAATGTTGCTTTACCGGATTTTGAAAGATACTTGATGCATAAAATAATAAGATCCGTCACAATCGACTTGTGATCATCTGACTGGAGATGACGCAAGACATTCATAGATCCCGCCCTATGCGTTTCGTCATTGGACGTCTGCTGGGGCAATGACGTCCAATGACAAAACACGTAAGTGCTCTGGATGGTGGTATGTGGAGGCCTGTAATGCTGCACAGTCCTCTGGATGGTGGTATGAGAGGCCTGTAATGCTGCTCAGTGCTCTGGATGGTGGTCTGAGAGGAGGCTTGTAATGCACACAGTGCTCTGGGATGGTTGTCTGACTCAGAGGACTGGAATGCTCCACAGTGCTCTGGATGCTGGTGGTCAGAGGAGGCCTGTATTGCACACACAGTGCTCTGGATGAATGGTGGCCTGAGGGGAGGCATGTAATTGTAATGTACACACTCACAGTGCTCTCTGCTCTGGATGGTCATCATCGTGAGTCGGGAGTGGCACTCTTGTCGAGAGTCCTGTAATGCACAGTGCTGCTCTGGACGGCCGTCTGATGACTCTGAGGCCTGTAATGCTGAATGCACAGTGCTGCAACTGCTGCTAAGCGAAGCACGCTACAGACTCGACTTGCTTGCTCAGAGTGAAAGCAAGAGGAGCTCCATAGAAACTGGAAGTTCATGAGAGTAAACATCCCTGCCTCACACATTTATTTCATATTCATTTGTTAACAAAAACGGAATTGATTTTTGTAATTGTTTTCGTCCAGTTTTTGTCCCAAAATGTGGTCTGCTTTTCGTTTTTTTTTATCACTGTAAAAAGGCTGAAAATGTTTTCATCAATGAAATTAACACTGTTCCCATTAAAATCTGTGCAAGGGTTGCTAAGCTGTGTGGTTGAACCCCTCTGACTAAGGGTTGTGAGCTGAGAGCCCCCACCCCCACACAATGCTTTGCACCATGCTGTAGCAAGGAGATGGACTTCTGACTGACAGTGCAAAGTGGAGGAGGGGACTGTAGAGACAGGGCACACAGAGCCCACACAGCCCTACATCCTTTGTAGATCTGTAGCTGTTTAGCACTGTGCCTACTCTACTCTCTTTGTACTGTGAAAATACAGAACCCATGACCTCTCACAGCTGCCAGCAAGTTCAGAGATTACAACAGGAGTAGCTGACAGCTTGAGCTATGAATGATGAAGAGCAGCACTGTCATTCACAAAAACATAAGCTGACAACAACACAAGCTCAGACATGGGGAGGCAGGGGCAGCAAAAAGAGCAAATTGTGCTGAAGTCTTCATATAGGCTACCAAGGAATAGCCTGAAATCAGGAGAGAGCAGTGGCAGACGGATGGGTTTTTCTATCTTTTGCTTCTCCTTCATTGTCCAATTAGGGGCTAGTTGTTGTGTGTTTTGTACTAACTGCAGAAGAGAAATAACAGGGCACAAATCTGGTTCTTCTGTCTGAAAAAGCTGTGTAAATCTCAGGAATGCATGGACAAAGTCACAAATCCTTCAGTAGGTAAAACAGCTCCCTTATATAGTATCTTACAAAAGTGAGTACACCCCTCACATTTTTGTAAATATTTTATTATACCTTTTCATGTGACAACATTGAAGAAATTACACTTTGCTACAATGTAAAGTAGTGAGTGTACATCTTGAATAACAGTGTCAATTTGCTGTCCCCTCAAAATAACCCAACACACAGCCTTTAATGTCTAAACCACTGGCAACAAATGTGAGTACACCGCTAAGTGAAAATGTCCAAATTGGGCCCAAAGTGTCAACATTTTGTGTGTGTGTGGCCACCATTATTTTCCAGCACTGCCTTACCCCCTTGGGTATGAATCTCTTCCCCTCCTCCATGAAGACATCATGGAGCTGGTGGACGTTAGAGACTTTGCGCGCCTCCACCTTCCATTTGAGGATGCCCCACAGATGCTAAATAGGGTTTAGGTCTGGAGACATGCTTGGCCAGTCCATAACCTTTACCCTCAGCTTTTTTAGCAAGGCAGTGGTGGTCTTGGGTTTGGGGTCGTTATCAAGTTGGAATACTGCCCAGCGGTCCAGTCTCCAAAGGAAGGGGATCATGCTCTGCTTTAGTATGTCACAGTACATGTTGGCATTCATGGTTCCCTCAATGAACTGTAGCTCCCTAGTACCGACAGCACTCATGCAGCCCCAGGCCATGACACTCCCACCACCATGCCTGACTGTAGGCAAGAGACACTTGTTTTTGTACTCCTGGAGGTCTGGAGACATGCTTGGCCAGTCCATAACCTTTACCCTCAGCTTCTTTAGCAAGGCAGTGGTGGTCTTGTGTTTGGGGTCGTTATCAAGTTGGAATACTGCCCAGCGGTCCAGTCGCCAAAGGAAGGGGATCATGCTCTGCTTTAGTATGTCACAGTACATGTTGGCATTCATGGTTCCCTCAATGAACTGTAGCTCCCTAGTACCGACAGCACTCATGCAGCCCCAGGCCATGACACTCCCACCACCATGCCTGACTGTAGGCAAGAGACACTTGTTTTTATACTCCTCACCTGTTTTTTTTTTTTCCTTTTTCATGCATCTTAATAAAATACATAGTCCTTGTTTAACAAGTTCATAATCAAAAAAGGGCATGTTTGTCCGTATGGGCATTTACTGGGTAGTGAAAAGCCACTCATCCTATTACTACAATGCTCTGTTAAGGTGGTCAAGAAGCATGCTAGGAGGGTCTGCGACCCCATCTGAAAGATCTAGGTGGTGGACCAAAGCCAACCTGAAGCCACTGCGGTAGCTCAGTATTAGAAAGCTGACTCTAGGGGGCGTGGCCAACCGGGCTCTAAGATGGACGTGTGATCCCAGAGCTCCGCTCGCCTCAGGAGATAATCCACAGCCATCAGAGCTCCACAACACTCCTACCGACAAACGGACCTACCCTCTACCTGGTAGGTGCCCGCTGCAGGCACCGGAGATGACTAGACGCCGTAAGAATCCCCAACAGCCGCAGAAAATGACGAGCTATAACGCAGCTCGCGATACTCAAAATGGCGGCGGAACGGCAGCTGACAGGCCGGAGCCTAGGCCTGATGCGCACGGCGGCAGACAAATCCCGGCATCTGTCTCTACTCGCTCCCCGAACCCTCTCAGTGTGTCATCCTCTAGCCCATCCAGCCCCTCCACAAGAAGCCCGGCCAAATCGAAGCCGAGGAGGAATTCACCTGTAAGGCAGAGAAACACACAGCGTATGGAGGTAAGCGGGCTTCACGGCAACCCCACACACCAGAGCAGCACTGAAGGGGATCCTATCAGGGAATTCCCTACTGCAGACATGCCGGTATCAGACACTTTACTTAAAGAAATGCTCCTGTCACTACGTTCCTCACTACAGGCAGACATGGTCAGGGGTATTACAGAGTGTCAGAGGGAGGTACAAGCCATAGGCCACAGAGTGCATCAAGTAGAAAACAAAATGGAGGAATACACCTCAGCATATAATGTAATGGTGGAGGCCCATTCAGCCCAGGGGGAAGAAATAGCTTGGCTCAAAGACAAAATGGCCGACTTAGAAGACAGGTCCAGGAGGAACAACCTTAAACTGAGAGGAATACCGGAAGATATCCCCCCTAACCAGCTCTTACAATACGCCCAGACCCTATTTTTCAACAATGGTACCCGATGCCTCAGCTCATGACCTGCTTGTGGATAGAATACACAGGGTCCCTAAACCGTCCTTTCTCCCCGCTGAAATCCCCAGGGATGTCCTGCTCAGAATGCATTTTTACCATGTTAAAGACAGGGTCCTCCAAGCCTCACGCAAACAAGAGAACGTTCCCCAGCAGTATGCGAACATCAGATTGCTTCCAGATCTTTCTAGGCATACCCTGCAATGCCGCCGCAATCTACTAACGATCACGAAAGCGTTGAGGAACCACAAAATCCTCCATAAATGGAAGTACCCGCTACACTCTCAATTACCCATAATGGGGTCACCATCTCAATCAATACCCTGGAAGAAGGGCTCACTGCCCTGAAGAGATGGAATATCATTCTGGACCAGCCTATGCATCAGGCTCACCCAGTAGAGCCACCTCTAATCCAAAATGATTGGCAGGTAGTGTCTTACAGGAGATCTAATAAGAAGACGACAGGTGGAAGCTCATAATTGAAACCCAAGTTTTCACAGGTTTATCTCCAGGGCTGAGTTTCTATTCTAGATTCTCTCCCTTCCCCCTATACCACCGATAGCAGCTATGACTGCACGAGGATCACTTTTGAGATCCCTTTCTTATGTTATTCATGTTAACTTTCCGTTTAGTTTACAGTTTTTTTTTTCTCTTCTTTTTTAAGTGATATACACAGATACAAAGCACTAACTTCACCTCTGAACCAGCAGACGACTTGCTCCAATCCGCTGTCTCCACTGGCAACCCAGCAGCACAGTAAATTACCTATGGCCGCAGTGAGTACCCCCATGACACAGCCTCATAACCAGACCCACGTCTCTTAAATGACGATAACCTGCCTCTCAATCAATGCCAAGGGCCTAAATCATCCGGCTAAACGCTTTAGTTTATGGAAAGAAGCTCACAAACATAAGGCGGACATACTAAGCGTCCAAGAAACACACTTCCAACTAGACAACAATCCCCAATGTACACATCGGGACTACCCATTTATCTACCTGGCATGTACGCCACATCGCAAAACTGGAGGAGTTCTCTTAGCCTTCAAAAATTCCATTTCCTTCGAACCCAAAGAAATCATTATTGACGACACAGGAAGATACACCATCGCCACAGGGAACTGTAGTGTAGTGTCATTATACGCTCCTAACAAGCACCAGATTAGATTCGTCAACAAAGTGACCCAAAAAGCAAAAGCCTTACAACATGGTAACCTCCTGATTTGTGGAGACTTTAACGCGACACCAGATCCACTCCTAGATACATCATCAGGCAAGGGAACTTTGTCCCTCCAAACGCTACTACATAAGGAGGAGCTATTTGACACGTGGAGATGCCTACACGGTAATGAAAGGGATTACACCTTTTTCTCCAGCAGGCACCGCTCATATTCCCGTATTGACTTATTCCTAAAGGATAAATAGCTGCTACAAAATGTTGAAAAAAACCACTATACATGATATCACGTGGTCAGACCACTCAACTATTTCTATGTCAGTGGCTGAGAGGGGAATCTCTCCTTCACCCCCCATCTGGCGATGTAACACACGCATATTACAAGATCCACAACTCCAATCACTAATATCGCAAAAATTACACTTCTTTTTTGATGATAATGTGGGATCAGTCAATGATCCATACATTCTATGGAATGCACACAAGGCCTTCATGAGAGGCGTCTTAATTCAAATAGGGGCCAGAGAAAAAAGAAAACGGGCTCAACAGCTACGCACTATCCTGGTAGACATTCACGATATCTCCACTCAACACAAAAAAACCCCTACACTGCCACTTACTGACAAATTAAATTCCCTCAGAGAAAAACTTAGGCATATTCTTTCTCAACAGTATGACATACATCTCAAACGCCTTCAACTGAATTATTATGCCAATGCTAATAGAGCAGGGAATTATTTAGCAAACAGATTAAAAGCAGCTTGCACCAAAACGAGAATTGCTTTCCTACAGCACCCTACACAACCACACAAAATAACAAACCCTCAAGACATAGCTGACCAATTTGCGGACTACTATGGCTCACTTTACAATCTGCACTCAGATCCCAACATACACCAACCAACAATGGAACAGATTGAGAAGTTCCTAAAAAACATCAATCTCCCCACTCTTTCTGCACAACAGATAGAATTATTAAATTCACCAATCACGGTAAGGGAAATAATACAGATAATAAACACTCTTCCAGATGGTAAGTCTCCTGGACCGGATGGCTTCTCTAACGAATATTTTAAAACTTTTGCAAACACTTTATCACCACATATGTCAATCATATTCAACAAAGCTGTTGAGTCCGCACACCTTCCCCACGACATGTTGAAAGCTTATATAGTAACACTACCAAAACCTGGCAAAGATCCTATCACACCAGCAAACTTCAGGCCTATTTCTCTCCTGAACTCGGATATTAAAATCTATGCCAAATTGTTAGCCAAACGATTGACAGATATAATACCATGCATTATAAAACGCGACCAGATGGGCTTTGTGAAGGGGAGACAAACCTCTGACGCCACCAGAAGAATTATAAATGTAATGAATGTTGCTGAAAAA
Organism: Lithobates clamitans; assembly: GCA_037952925.1. NCBI lineage: Eukaryota > Metazoa > Chordata > Amphibia > Anura > Ranidae > Lithobates > Lithobates clamitans. Next base: position 626,471 of record JBBGZY010001063.1, read on the forward strand.
ACCCGAACGCCTTCTCTGTTGTTGTCTATTGACGCAGAGAAGGCGTTCGACAGAGTCCATTGGACATACATGAGAATGACACTTACCAAATTTGGGTTCCAAGGCCCCATACTGCAAGCCATTATGGCGTTATACTCACAACCGTCGGCACAGGTTTACTCCTCTGGATTCTTATCCAAACCATTTCATATTACCAACGGTACAAGACAGGGGTGCCCCCTATCCCCAACAGTCTTTAACTTAATGATTGAACCCCTAGCTGAAACTATAAGATCTCATCCCCTGATCACGGGCTTCCAGTTTGGCTCCAGTCTGCATACCATAAATCTTTTCACTGACGATGTAATCCTTCTCCTGACAAATCCTGCCACGTCATTATCGCAGGCCCACACAATTCTTAACACATTTGGAGAAATCTCATACTATAAAGTCAACTTTAATAAATCTTTAATACTAGACCTGGGTGTCCTACCCCACGAACGCACGATGCTACAAACAACACTACCTTATACGTGGAGCTTAAATGGTATAAAATATCTCGGTATTACACTTACTAATAAAACCTCCACATTGGTTGGAGCAAATATGCAAACACTGATGGCCACATTGGAAGCCCAAATCAAACACTTATCTTCCAAAGAAATATCTTGGTTTGGTAGAATCACAGCATATAAGATGATGCTTCTACCTCAAATACTTTATATTTTCCGTTCATTACCAATCAACATACCTATCCACTATATTCACAAAATGTCAAAAATGGGTTGGAAGTACATATGGAATGGTAAAAAAGCCAGATGCTCCAGAAACAACCTCACATTCCATAAAAAAATAGGAGGGGCAGGCCTAGTGGACCTATATGACTACTACTGGGCAGTCCGACTAGATCAGACAAAATTATGGTTCAAAACAGAAGATCCACCATTATGGGTAGACATTGAAAAGGCATTAGCGGGCAGGGGGCTTATCGGAATCTGGAAGCCCCCTTTAACAAGGGGACCCCCAGATCCCCCCCCTGTGTGAAATGGTAAGGGGGTACTTACCCCTACCATTTCATTAAAAAACGGTCAAAAATGTTAAAAATGACAAGAGACAGTTTTTGACAACTCCTTTATTTAAATGCTTCTTCTTTCTTCTATCTTCCTTCATCTTCTTCTGATTCTTCTGGCTCTTCTGGTTCTTCCTCCAGCGTTCTCGTCCAGCATCTCCTCCGCAGCGTCTTCTATCTTCTTCTCCTCGGGCCGCTCCCCACCCATGGCATGGGGGGAGGCTCCCGCTCTTCTCTTCATCTTCTTCTTCATCCTCTTCTCTTCTTCCTTCTTCTCTTCTTCATATTCTTCTCCGGGCCGCTCCGCACCAATGCTGGCATGGAGGGAGGCTCCCGCTGTGTGACGGCGTCTCCTCGTCTGACAGTTCTTGAATAACAGGGGGTGGGGCCACCCAGTGATCCCGCCCCCTCTGACGCCCGGGACATGACGGGACTTCCCTGTGGCATTCCCTGTGACGTCACAGGGAAGTCCCGTCAAGTCACCGTCAAGTCACCGTCCCGTCAAGTCACCGTCCGTTATTTAAGAACCGTCAGACGAGGAGACGCCGTCACACAGCGGGAGCCTCCCTTCATGCCAGCATGGGTGCGGAGCGGCCCGGAGAAAAAAATGAAGAGAAGAAGGAAGAAGAGAAGAGGATGAAGAAGAAGATGAAGAGAAGAGCGGGAGCCTCCCCCCATGCCATGGGTGCGGAGCGGCCCGAGGAGAAGAAGATAGAAGACGCCGCGGAGGAGATGCTGGACAAAAACGCCGGAGGAAGAACCAGAAGAGCCAGAAGAACCAGAAGAAAAAGAAGAAGATGAAGGAAGAAAGAAGAAGCATTTAAATAAAGGAATTGTCAAAAACTGTCTCTTGTCATTTTTAAAATTTTTGACAGTTTTTTAGTGAAATGGTAGGGGTAAGTACCCCCTTACCATTTCACACAGGGGGGGGGATCTGGGGGTCCCCTTGTTAAAGGGGGCTTCCAGATTCCGATAAGCCCCCGCCCGCAGACCCCCACAACCACTGGCCAGGGTTGTGGGGATGAGGCCCTTGTCCTCATCAACATGGGGACAAGGTGTTTTGGGGGGCTACCCCAAAGCACCCTCCCAATGTTGAGGGCATGTGCCCTGGTACGGTTCAGGAGGGGGGGGCACTCTCGTCCCCCCCTCTTTTCCTGCAGCCTGCCAGGTTGCGTGCTCGGATAAGGGTCTGGTATGGATTTTTGGGGGGACCCCACGCTGTTTTTTTTGGCGCGGGGTTCCCCTTAAAATCCAGACCTGAAGGGTCTGGCATGGAATTTAGGGGAAACCCCACGTCATTTTTTTTTAAAAATTTTGGCCGGGGTTCCCCTTAATATCCATACCAGACCTGAAGGGCCTGGTATGGAATTTAGGGGAACTCCCAGGTCATTTTTTTTTGTTAATTTTGGTTCGGGGTTTCCCTGTGGGGAATTCCCATGCTGTTTTTATCAATTAACTTCTATGTGTATTGTCGGCAATGCAATAGCCGCGGGTAGTTTTAAATGGGTTTTTTCCTTCGAAATGTCATTTTGCTGTCAGACTGTTCTAAACACGGGAAACATGCGCCCCTTTACAGGCATACTATAGACACCCCCCAGGTACGAAATTTAAAGGGATATTACACTTTTATTGTTTGACTTTAAGCATTATTAAAATCACTGCTCCTGAAAAAACGTCCGTTTTTAAAACTTTTTTTGCATTGATCCATGTCCCCTGGGGCAGGACCCGGGTCCCCAAACACTTTTTATGACAATAACTTGCATATAGCAGACAAATCGAGGAAAGCTGGAAGCCGCACACCGGTATAATGATGAATGCTTTATTTAAAAAGCTGAATCATGAAGAAACTTATTCATAGCTATGAATAAGCACTCATCGTAGTGTGAAACGCGTCAGCTGCTTTTGTACGCTTCTGCTGTTATGTTTCGCGTTTCTTCATGATTCAGCTTTTTAAATAAAGCATGCATCATTATACCGGTGTGAGGCTTCCAGCTTTCCTTGATTTGTCTGCCTCATCTTGCATCAGCCAGCACCTGGGACTCTTCCCTCTTGAAGGAAAATACTATACTGGCTTTCATCTCCCCTGGTCTGCGCCTACCTGAGCGGTGGGACCCCTCTCTGCTTAGCTTGCATTTCTGGAATAACTTGCATATAAGCCTTTAAAATTAGCACTTTTGATTATTCATGTTCGTGTCCCATAGACTTTAACGGTGTTCGCGTGTTCGAACAAACTTTTTTCCTGTTCGCATGTTCTGGTGCGAACTGAACAGGGGGGTGTTCAGCTCATCCCTAGTTGTGGATTATTGGATTTGATCACATCCAAGTTTCTTTTCTCATATTGAACATGTTTTCATTATTATTGTTTTTATTACATTTTATTTTATTTCACCAATGTTGGGTTATTGTCAATAACATATAATTAAGATGTACACACATTAAAACACAGTACATGGTTCATTTATTATTGCCCATTCATTTATTTACTTTGAGTACAGAAAACATCCATACAACTGTTTGGGGTGATTTTTATTCACTTATTTTGCTTGCAGCTTAGTTTGTGGAACTTGTGCACAAGATTATTTAATATAATGACTCACAACTGTGCCATTACATCTGTGTTTGCTCTATTTGTATCAACACTTCCTCAGTAAAGACTTCCAAATGTGATTCTTTTATGCCTGCAAAAATGTGATTTTATGGTAAGGCAGAGTATGCTGGGGTGCCTAAGGCTCACAATCACTAATTTTTTTTTCAATTATTTTGGAGTTTAATTGCAAAAACTGAATGTCACAGTCACCCACCTGGCTCCTCCAAACCCCCCCACCTGCCCACCATTCCCCACATCGTCAAGCCCTCCGCGATTGCAATCCATGGCACCTGCACGCAGACCAGATAACCTCCATGCTGGATGCCAGGGAGCTGCCTCCTACTGAGCGCTTCACCACCTCCTTCCTCCATTCTTGCTGTGTGCCTAGCCCTGTACCGGGGAATTAACCTTTGCTGTGCCCTGTGCCAAGGACTTACCCCTTGCCGGGTTCTGTGCTTAGGACTGAACCCATGTTGTACCCGATCACTGCCTACCCTTGCTGTGTGTCTGGACTGCTGCCCTGTGTTGTGTACTTGTCATTTGCTGTGTCAGTTTATTCTTAACTCTGACCCTTGACTGCTCCCTGCCAGTCCCCGTATTTCAACAAAAGCCTTGTGTGTACTTTTGCTCTCAGTGTGTGTTCTGTCCCACCTACACCTCCGTCACACTAAAAAAAAAAAAAAAAAATATATATATTTTATCTAATAAAATTCAGTTCAGTTCAATTTGACCTTTTTTTTACTACTTTTTATAAAATATGGTTTAGTCTCACAAATAGAAACTTTTTGTTTTCTGTTATGGAAATGTGCATGTGCTTTGTAATTCACACTTACAATGATCTTTAAAAAAAATTATTTATGTACCTTCTACATATAATATGTCTTTTGGGTCCATTCGCTTTCTGTTTTCATTACAACGGATTAATTGTGTGTTTAGGGTGATGTGCAGTGTTAGTTTTGCGCCACACATAGATTTTAGGCCAAAAAGTTAAATTTTGGTCTCACCTGACCAGAGAACCTTCTCTCACATGTTTGCTGTGTGCCCCACATTGCTTCTCAAAAACTGAAAACGGGACTTCTTATGGCTTTCTTTCAACAATTGCTTTCTTCTTGCCACTCTTCCATAAAGGCCAGATTTGTGGAGTGTATGACTTATAGTTATCCTGTGGACAGATTCTCCCACCTTAGCTGTGGATCTATGCAGGTCCTTCAGAGTTACCACAGGCCTCCTGGCTGCTTCTTTGATTAATTCTCTCCTTTAGTTTAGGTGGACGGCCATGTCTTGGTAGGTTTGCAGTTGTGCCATACCCCTTCCATTTTCGGATGATGGATTGAACAGTGCTCTGTGAGATGTTCAAAGTTAGGATATTTTTTATAACCTAACCCTGCTTTAAACTTCTCCACAACTTTATCCCTGACCAATCTGTTGTGTCCCTTGACCTTCATGATGCTTTTTGTTCACTAAGGTTCTCTAACAAACCTCTGAGGGCTTTACAGAACAGCTGTATTTATACTGAGATTAAATTAACGCAGATAGTCTCTAATTAATAATTAGAGACCTTCTGAAGGCAATTGGTTCCACTGAATTTTAGTTAGGGGTATCAGAGTAAAAGGGGGCTGAATACAAATGCACGCCCACACTTTTCAGATATTTATTTGTAAAAAAAAAATTAAAACCAATTTATCATTTTCATTCCACTTCACAATAATGTGCCACTTTGTGTTGTGTGTGTCTATCACATAAAATCCCCCAAAATACCTTTATGTTTTTGGTTGTAACATGACAAAATGTGGAAAATGTCAAGGGGTATGCATGCTTTTTCAAGGTGCTGTATTTGTGGGTGCCCTGCTGTGTAAATCAATGTCCTTCAACAATGAGTGGTTCCTTAAACAAAAGGAAGGAGACCTTTCAAGACACCAATTTCATTGTTGATTGGATGATTGACAAAAAGAAAGTACAGAATTAGGATGAAGGAAATAAATGTAACTTATCTTCGCTGAAAAAAAAAATCATTTGGATATTTTACACTATACCCTCTTCTTTTAGTTATCTACTATGATCTTTTCAAAGTTTCTTTAAAAAAAAATTGACCCTCAGACTTTCAGTCTCAAGATTAATGTATCAAATTAGGAATTTTCACAGTAACTAATGGATTTTGGAGATTACTTCATTAATTCATATTACAGTGTTTTCCTAATTGATTAATCTGTTATTGCTTGCCTACACCACTGCATTGTTTTGATGGCACATGGTACATGGCAGAGGACAGAAAACGCCTACTGAGCCATGAAACTAGAGATGTGTTTTTTAGTCTTGATTCCGACCTGCCTCAGACTGACAGGCCTGGGAGTTCTTTTGTTTCGAATGTTTCCAAATATGCATGAAAGTTAAAGTGTTTTTTCAGCACACAATTAATTTGCTTTTTTTCCTCTTTATTGCATATCAGATACATACATAATAATACAAATTGCATTTGATATTTCTGTAGGTTTCCCCTACTTTCATACATAACTTTTTCATATGCTATGATATGGTTAACTACATTCATCCATTCTCTGATAGAAGGAGTTATAACTTGCATCCATCTCTGACCATTCTTTATAATTCAACACCCCCAACAAACATACTTCAGGGGTACAAGGCACCAGTCTTTATATAATTTCAGATAATTTTTTTATTACTTGACTCCAATGTCCCATTACTTCCCTACATGACTAAATCCAATGGCAGAGATCCGCTTCATCTTGATGACATTGCAAAAATTCTGATGTTGGCCTTCTACACATTTTATATAGTCTAATAGGGCTAAGATATATCTGGTGCATTATATACAATTGTGTCATCTTGTTATTATATATTGGTGATACAAACAATCTGAGGAGCATATCTCCTCCCATTTCTGGGATCAAAACCTGCCATTTGTCTCTTGCTTTCAATGGTTCTCTGCCTATTTTAGCTTGTAATAGAAATGAGTACAATATCGACATCAGTCCCTTTGGCCCCTGTGACTTCAGAATTCCTATAAGGGGGTATTTTGATATCTTAAGATTCTGCTTGCCAAATTGCGCCTGCAGGGCATGTCTTAATTGTAAATATTCATAAAAGTGTTTATGTGCTATATCATGTTGTTTATTGAGGTATTCAAAGGTTTGCATAGTTCATACAACTGCCAGTTCATGTTCATACAACTGCTCTAATACAACCACACCTTTTTGTTTCCAGAAATTTCCATCTGGATTTACTCTCAGCTGTTCAAATGCTGGATTATTCCAGATAGGAATATCCCTAAACCCTGCTATTCCCTTAGTTTCTTTCCACACCACTCGTGCCATTGTTAACACGGGGATCTTAATTTTAGGTAACCTCGCTGTTTGTGCTTCCATTCCTAGTGGAGTATTTCCACTAGGTACTTTTCCACTCCTCCTGCTCTTTCCTGTCTCTCCTGTAGCTGTTTTAACTGCCCTGCTAGGTAATAAAAACATATCTCTGAAAGTACCATCCCTTCTTCAGTTTTCAATCATTGTAGTGTTGCTATTTTAAGTTTGGATCTACCATTAGCCCATATAAATTTTATAAATTGTGAATTTAACTTTTTAACCACTTCAGCCTGGGAAGGTTTTACCTCCTTCCTGACCAGAGCACTTTTTACAATTTGGCACTGCCTCGGTTTAACTGGTAATTGCGCGGTCATGCGGTGCTGCACCCAAATTACATTTTTTCCCATAAAATAGAGCTTTCTTTTGGTGCTTTTTTTTTAATTGTATTTTTATTGGGTTATAAAAGAACATAAATGAAATTGTTACATAATGTACAATATATGAATAATGTTAAAAATGAACAATGTCCAAACAATACAGAGCACAGGGGTAATCTGTATATCTAATCAAGAATCTATAAGAGAAACAGCTCATAGGTAAACAATAGAACATAAAACCAGAGAGCAATCAAAAAGATACAAAAACAAAAATGAGGAGTACTGTGGAGAGTATAGGGTATGTGGTAGAGAATTTTTTTTTCTAAAAGGGCACCAAGTAGTTTAAGTAGGAAAGGGAGAGGGGGGAGGGAATAGAGACAAAATTGATGTAATGTCACTAAAAATCAAAATGTGGCAGTTGGCATAGGGGTCCCATATTCCGATCTATCCCAAGGTTCCCAAACTTTAACAAATTGGGAAATAGAATCATGCAATGGCTGTCAAAAACTCCATCCTCCGAATTTCCGCCACCAGATGGAGGAATCTGGACCACAGGGGAGGCGCAGCAGACAGCCAACACAATGGGATAAGCCTTTTGGCTGCTAATAAAATGTAAGAGATCAGTCGATTGTCCCTTTTGGTTAAGCCTGAAAAAGGGAGACCCAACAAACAATTCAAGGGGTCTAGCGGGGGGGACACATCAACCACCTTCTGTATTAGTAGCATCACATCATGCCAAAAGGGTTGGATCAGGGAGCAGTGCCAAAAAATATGGAACAAAGAACCTATGTCAGTTCCACAGCGCCAACAGCGTGGCAAAACTGAGGTATCGTCTTTGTGAATGATGTCAGGAGTCTTGTACCAAAACATAGGGATCTTAATGGATGTTTCCCTTTGGGTTACACATGTAGAGGACTTAAAGATAGAGGACCAAATCCTATCCCACATTTGAACCGTGACAGGTCAAAACAATACATGGGACAATCTCCTCATATAAAAGTGTGTGGTCTCAGTAAGAGGGGTCGACTCACGGAGGATACGATGGATAGAGGATATTAAATGTAGTTGATGAGGGCCCTGAGAGCATAAATATCCAAAGGTGGTCGGCTTATCAAGAGTCAAGGTCGGAGACTTGGAGAAAAAGAAACTTCCAACCTGTAGATAGAAATGGAAAAGATGGGAAGGTATATCAAATTTCTCGCATAAGGTATCAAAAGTATGTAGTCGCCGTGTGATTGGATGGACCAAATTCCGGAGCTGAAAAAGAGGGCGGTTAAGCCATGGAAAAACCCTGCCCAGGGACAGACTGTCTGGTATGATTGGGTTAAACAGCACATTCATAAGGGGAGGGCAAGGTGAGGCAAGAGTAACATTTTTTAGACATTTACGCCATATGGATAAAGTAAAAGTCATTGGAGCAGTACATTGACGTTTAAATAAAGGGTCCAGGGGGGGAAGGGTACCCCAAACTAAAGAGCATGGGTGAACTGGGTATAATACTCCCTTTTCAATGGCAGACCACTGGTTTGGAGCATGTAATGTGGACCATGAAACAATAGCCCTCAAGTTGTGAAGTGTAATAATACTTAATAATGTCCGGGGGTCCCAATCCCCTACTGGATCTTAGGGGAAAAAAACACTGAGCTCGCTATGCGGTGGGCCCTGCCGCCCCATATGAACTTTAGAAAACTCCTCTGAAGTGCTTTTAGTTGAGAGTAAGGTACAGCAACTGGCAATGTTTCAAAGTGGTAGAGTAATCTGGGTAAAATAGACATTTTTAAGACATTGATTCTACCTAATAAGGACTGGGGATAGTTTGTCCATGTCGACAGGGATTTCTTAAAGTCTAGAATCAGAGGGGGGAAATTAGCAGAATAGAGGGAGGAATAAGAGGGTATAAGAAGAACACCTAAGTATTTGAGGGAACTATTACACCATTTATAGGGGTATGGTTCTCTAAGCTGGGATAATAGGGATAGCGGAATGTGTATGGGAAGTGCTTCAGTTTTGGAGGTGTTGACCTTATAACCAGAAATGGCACTAAAGGAAGATAATAATTTATGCAGTGAAGGAAGAGATATCAGTGGGTTAGTAATGGTAAGCAGAATGTCATCTGCAAAAAGCGATAATTTATATTCCCCCTGCCGCATCACCACCCCACGAATATCCGGGTTAATGCGGATAGACTCGGCTAAGGGTTCTAAGCATAAGATAAAAAGTAAAGGTGATAGGGGACACCCCTCCAGAGTTCCGTTTGTTATGGGGAAGCCAGGCGACAAGAAGGACAACATCTGCACCTGAGCTGTGACAGTCGAATAAAGGGCCTCTAAGGCTTTTAGAAAAGGATCATTAAAACTGTAGGGTTTAAGGTGGCAAACATGTAGGGCCAACTCAGCCTGTCAAAGGCCTTTTGTGCATCCAAACTTAGGATCAATGCTGAGTGAGAAGACCTATTCAAAAGATCTATCAGGTCTATTGTACGCCGGGTGTTGTTCCCCGCATGTCTGCCAGGGACAAAGCCCACTTGGTCTCTATAGATCAATTTGGGAATAAGCCTGGATAATCTGGATGCGATGATTTTGGTAAATATTTTATAATCAGAATTTAAAAGAGCTATGGGCCTATAGTTATCTGGAATAGAGGGATCCTTACCAGGTTTTGGAATTACTGAAATGTAGGAATGAGTAAAATAGGGGTGTGGAGATGTACCTTTAAGCAGGGAGTCATACAAGGTCAACATGTGTGGGGATAAGATGTCAAAAAAAGATTTATAATAAAAATATGGTAGGCCGGATGATTTATGTGATGGTAGACCTTTAATTACAGTCAGAAGTTCCTCAGCCGATACAGCCGAATTTAATCTAAATCTGCTGAAGATAGTTTTGGAAGCTTTATATTAGAAAAGAAAGTCTCAAATTTTTCTTGGGTAAAATTAATGTGATTTTCCTGGGGTCAAACAGTTATACAAATCACTGTAGAATTTGCCAAAAATTTTTGATATCTCACGGGGGCAATGTACTCTAGATCCGTCCACCTGTTGAAGGTAGTCAGGAAATGAGTTGAAAGGGCGTGGGAGTAGTTTATTGACTAACATTCTATGGGGTTTATTAGAATATTTGTAAAACTTCTGTTTCAACCAGAGTGAAGATCTGGCTGCCCTACCTAGCTGTATTGATTTGATCTGTTCCCTATGAGAGGAGACCTTACGCAGTTTTGTCACTGAGGGGTCGCACAGCAGCCTCCGCTCCGCTGTTACCAGAGCGGATGTTAAGGACTTTATAAGTCCATCTCTATCTCTCTTCAACTGGGAGTCTTCAGCTATGCAAGCTCCATGGAACACAACCTTGTGCGCCTCCCACAGCGTAGAAAATTCGGACACCGATCCTTTGTTAAGCTGAAAGAATTCTTCTAAATTATTGGCTAGGATAGAATGAGAAACATCGGACTGCAAAAGGTGGTCGTTAAGACACCAATGACATGATCTGGTGCAGGCCTGAAAAAGCATAAGATCCAGCATAATGGGTGCATGATCCGACCATGTAATGGGGGATATGTCAAACTCGACCACATATGGGATAAGTGGGGCTGAGATGAAAAAATGGTTGAGGCGTGGGTACATTTTATGAGCTGGAGAATAAAACGTAAACTGTTTAGCAGAGGGATGTTTTATCCTCCATGAGTCGAAAAGCTGATGGGATCTAATACATTTATGAAATGCCGTAGCTTGGGACATAATCTTTTTAGACGGGAGATTATTAAGGAGAGTTTGTCTATCTCTAGTGGGTGACATAACCAGATTGAAATCCCAACCAATGATCATGAAAGGTTGCAAACGGAAAAGAGTCTCTTGGATCATCACCACGTCTGCGCCTGAGGCCCTGAAATCCTTCAGGGCCATCCAGCATTTGCGGATGGATCCCAGACCCTTGACATTATATGACAAAACCCTTAAAGCCATGTATAAAATCTATTCAGGTAAGCTCGTGTGGGAGTAGTAAGGGAGAGGAACAACAAAATTCAGACAGCATAAAGAGAAATTCTTAACCGTTTATAAACAATACTGGTAACAATATCTCCTCGGTACCTGAGTATTTACCAGTATACCCTGTAAGGGAGCCACAGTGCATTAAGGACATAGAAACAATGCTTTGTCAACCCATAAAGCTGAATCATAAACATGGACATGAAAGTGGTACTAACAAACACGAAAAAGAAAAAAAAAAACAAAAACAAAAATAAACTGAGATTTTTGAAGACTTGAGAGGCGAGTGCGTCTCAGGAGATCCTGGACACAGACCAGGGCCCAGTAGGGGGGTGCACGAATTTCTATCAGGAGACTCTTGGTGAAGAAATGGGAAAGGTCGTCTGCTCAACTTATGAATTCGATAGCATTTATAGTAAGTCAGACATTAGGAGTCCTGTTAATAATGGCAAAAGATAGTCAGCAGGTAATCAGGAACAACTGCCAATTGAAATATGTAAAACATTAACAATAATAGTAAGACCCCATGGGATGGGAAGAAACTCTACTCCAAACAGGAAACAGGGTAGACATAACACTTTCGTGGACCAGAGCAGTAAACTATGTTTCCTTTCCTCTTAATCTTAAAAAAGAAAAAGAAGGAAAACAAAAGAAAACTGGAAACGCAAAAAACAGAAAAGTGTGGACCCAAGGAGAAATATACTGAAAAGTTCAAGGAGGTTGTTTGGAGATACGTGGACGTTGGAGTGTGGAAAGATGCTTCCTGGATTTACCCTCAGGGGGGACCAGATGCGGCTGGGAGTGGTAGGAGGTGGGCGAGGGTGGGCCAGAGAGGGAAATGAATCTTCTTCCGACAGAGGAGGCAGGCCAAGATTCTTCAGGAAAGCCTCTCCCTCTGGTAGTTCACGCAAGGTATATTGGACATTTTTGGAAACAGCAAGGTGAAAGGGAAATCCCCAATAGTACGGTATCTTGTGGTGTTGTAGATGTAAGGTAATTAAACGCAGGTTTCTACGTTTGGTAAGGGTGATAGGGGAGAGGTCACTGAAAATCTGCAGTTTTGCCCCCTTGTACATAATTTGAGATTTATTGCATGTAGCCAAGGATAGTGCCTCTTTGCTTTCAAAAAAGTGAAACCTCACTATGACATCCCTAGGCCTGGCTCCAGCCGGAGGTTTAGGGCCCAGGGACCGGTGTGCCCTATCCAGGTGCCAGTCTATATCTACCACTGTGGGGGCCAGAGTGTTGAAAAGGCCCAGGAGGTAGGTGCGCAGGTCAGGGTCCCCCACTGTTTCTGGGATACCCCTGAAGCGCAAATGTTGTCTTCTTTCCCTGTTTTCCAAGTCCTCCTGCTGTATTTGTAGTTGGGAAATTCAAAAACGTAGGTTATGGTTTTCCTCCTCAATAGCCTGTACATAGTTAATCATCTCATCAAATTTATTTTCAAGGGTGTATGTACGCTCTCCAATTTGGTTTATTTCTCCTCTCAGCTCTGCAGCCAATTTACTCACCTCCGCCGAGACATTGCTTGTGATTAGTTTTAGTAGGAGCTGCAACTTAGCATCCAACTTAGCATCCAAGATGTCGGGAGTGAGGATCTCATGTGGAGAGGGTGGTTCAGAGTCTGGACCCTGGGTGGTGGCAAGTGGGGAAGTTAAAGCATTCTCCGTTCCCAGGTCTGGATCCATTGAGGCAAAAGGGTCTGCGGGGTGATTCGAGGTCGCAGACTGCAACCTAGTGACGAATCGTTCCATATTTAGTCCCTGAGACGGCCCGAACACAGGCTTATAATAACTCTGCTGCTGGCCAACTTTGCCCATGGGATGCTCAATAAGTGAAATGGACGTTCAGGCTTACTCCCGAAGCTGTATATGGCTAAAGTAGCATTTCAGAGGTCTCGGAGAGAAGACGGACCTTGAGCTCATTTAAATGGTAATCTTCATATTAGCCGCTATTCTTTTAGTAAGCACACCAATAAGTAGTGATAATAAAGACCCCTGTAGTAGCAGTGTAAGAGGGGTAAATAGTTGTAAAGTTGCACTAAAACCTGATGTGGAGGAGGCTATATATCAGGTATAGTGAGGTAGGGTGTACTGGGAGCAGCAACATGGCCACTGACTTCCGAGGGTAGGCCGAAGCTGCGGACTTTCCTGGGACTGGTGGCCGGCCTAGTGAAATACGCTTTATGTAGGCCAGAGTTTCTCCGACCAGATCAGGGAGCGGAACCCCACCGATGCACAATCACCTCCAGGGAACCAATTAAGTGGTCAGCAGGCCCACTACTCACTGTGTTGGGGAGATGTGAAGGGTCGGGGCAACAGGCCGCAGGATGGTGTCGAGCCGCGGGAGCCCGGAGCTCAGGACAAGGTATCCACGGGAACCAATCCTCTACCAGGCGGCCGTCTTACACTCTCCGATGTAGCAGCAGCTGATATACCAGATATAGATTTTTGGCTCCTGGACCCACGGGAGCGGAGAGCAGAGGGCTCCAAGCCATCTGCCAGTTGCAAGATGGTGATAGGCCGATGCAGTTCGGGCCTAGCTACAGGCCTAAAAACTGGTGGACAGGCTCCGCAAATAGTCGGCTGAGACAGTAGCTGGGGAAGCCTGGAGGCTATTCCTGGTGGAATGGAGTATCCCCAGATGAGATTTGGCAAGGATGGCTGTGGATTTACAGCTGATTGTGTGGAGCTCAGCACCCACACGTCCTCCCTGCTTCACGTCCGGACACGCCCCCCTTTTGGTGCTATTTGATCACCTCTGCAGTTTTTATTTTTTGCGCTATACATAAAAAAAGAGCGACAATTTTGAAAAACAAATTTTTTCATCAGTTTAGGCCAATATATATTCTTCTACATATTTTTGGTAAAAAAAAAAAAAAATGCAATAAGCGTATATATTGATTGGTTTGCACAAAAGTTATAGCGTCTACAAACTATGTGAAAGATTTATGGCATTTTCATGGGATTTTTATTATTTTTTTCTTTTTACTAGTAATGGCGGTGATCTGCGTTTTTGTGCAGTATTGCAGCAATGGACAGATCGGACGCTTTTGACACATTTTTGGGACCACTGACATTTATACAGTGATTAGTGCTATAAAATGCACTGATTACTGTGTAAATGACACTGGTAGGGAAGGGCTAACACTAGGGGGCGATCAAGGGGTTAAATGTGTGTTCTCTCAGTGTGTTCTAACTGTACGGGGATAAGACTGAGTAGGAGAGAATACTTATCGCTGTTCCTACATAGTAGGAACAAAGGCATGTTTCCTCTCCTCTCTCTCTCCTCTGACAGCACAGGGGAGGGTTTACACACGCAAATCCACATGCTGGTGCTCATGTATGGGATCCGAGGCGGTCCTCTTTTGTCCCCCGGTGATCGGAGGTGAGGGGGAGGCCATCCATTCGTGGCCCCCCCCTCGTGATCGCCGCCGGCCAATCAGATAATTTCCTTTGCTGCTGTATGCTAAACGGCAGCAAAGGAAATGATGTCATCTCTCCTCGGCTCGGTATTTTCCATTCCGGCGCAGAGGAGAGAAGACTGGAATGTGAGTGTAAAACACTACACACACAGTAGAACATGCCAGGCACACTAAACACCCCCCGATCCCCCCAAGATCGCCCCCCGATCACCCCTCCCCCCTCCCTGTCACACTGACACCAAGCAGTGTTTTTTTTTTTTTTTTTTTCTAATTACTGCATGGTGTCAGTTTGTGACAGATACTGTGTTAGGTCAGTTAGGGTTAGCCCCCTTTAGGTCTAGGGTACCCCCCTAACCCCCCTAATAAAGTTTTAACCCCTTAATCACCCCCTGTCGCCAGTGTCGCTAAGCGATCATTTTTCTGATCGCTGTATTAGTGTCGCTGGTGACGCTAGTTAGGGACGTAAATATTTAGGTTCGCCGTCAGCGTTTTATAGCGTCAGGGACCCCCATATACTACCTAATAAAGGTTTTAACCCCTTGATTGCCCCCTAGTTAACCCTTTCACCACTGATCACCGCATAACTGTTACGGGTGACGCTGGTTAGTTTGTTTGTTTTTTATAGTGTCAGGGCACCCGACGTTTATTACCGAATAAAGGTTTAGCCCCCTGATCGCCCGGCGGTGATATGCGTCGCCCCAGGCAGCGTCAGATTAGCGCCAGTACCGCTAACACCCATGCACGCAGCATACGCCTCCCTTAGTGGTATAGTATCTGAACGCATCAATATCTGATCCGATCAGATCTATACTAGCGTCCCCAGCAGTTTAGGCTTCCAAAAAACGCAGTGTTAGCGGGATCAGCCTAGATACCTGCTAGCACCTGCATTTTGCCCCTCCGCCCAGCCCACCCAAGTGCAGTATCGATCGATCACTGTCACTTACAAAACACTAACCGCATAGCTGCAGCGTTTGCAGAGTCAGGTCTGATCCCTGCGATCGCTAACAGTTTTTTTGGTAGCATTTTGGTGAACTGGCAAGCACCAGCCCCAGGCAGCGTCAGGTTAGCGCCAGTACCGCTAACACCCATGCACGCACCGTACACCTCCCTTAGTGGTATAGTATCTGAACGGATCAATATCTGATCCGATCAGATCTATACTAGTGTCCCCAGCAGTTTAGGGTTCCCAAAAACGCAGTGTTAGCGGAATCAGCCCAGATACCTGCTAGCACCTGCGTTTTGCCCCTCCGCTCGGCCCAGCCCAGCCCACCCAAGTGCAGTATCGATCGATCACTGTCACTTACAAAACACTAAATGCATAACTGCAGCGTTTGCAGAGTCAGGCCTGATCCCTGCGATCGCTAACAGTTTTTTTGGTAGCGTTTTGGTGAACCGGCAAGCGCCAGCGGCCTAGTACACCCCGGTCATAGTCAAACCAGCACTGCAGTAACACTTGGTGACGTGGCGAGTCCCATAAGTGCAGTTCAAGCTGGTGAGGTGGCAAGCACAAGTAGTGTCCCGCTGCCACCAAGAAGAAGACAAACAGGCCCGTCGTGCCCATAGTGCCCTTCCTGCTGCATTCGCCAATCCTAATTGGGATCCCCAACCAAATGCAGTCGGCTGCATGAGAGGCATTTTCTTTATGACCTCCTGAGTACCCCTACCCAACAAACCCCCCCAAAAAAGATGTCGTGTCTGCAGCAAGCGCTGATATAGGCGTGACACCTGCTATTATTGTCCCTCCTGTCCTGATAATGCTGGTCTTTGCATTGGTGAATGTTTTGAACGCTACCATTCACTAGTTGAGTATTAGCGTAGGGTACAGCATTCCACAGACTAGGCACACTTTCACAGGGTCTCCCAAGATGCCATCGCATTTTGAGAGACCCGAACCTGGAACCGGTTACAGTTATAAAAGTTAGTTACAAAAAAAGTGTAAAAAAAAAAAATATATATATAAAAAAAAAAAAATAGTTGTCGTTTTATTGTTCTCTCTCTCTCTCTATTGTTCTGCTCTTTTTTACTGTATTCTATTCTGCAATGTTTTATTGTTATTATGTTTTATCATGTTTGCTTTGCAGGTATGCAATTTTTTATACTTTACCGTTTACTGTGTTTTATTGTTAACCATTTTTTTTTCTTCAGGTGCGCCATTCATGACTTTGAGTGGTTATACCAGAATGATGCCTGCAGGTTTAGGTATCATCTTGGTATCATTCTTTTCAGCCAGCAGTTGGCTTTCATGTAAAAGCAATCCTAGTGGCTAATTAGCCTCTAGACTGCTTTTACAAGCAGTGGGATGGAATGCCCCCCTCCCCCACTGTCTTCCGTGTTTTTCTCTGGCTCTCCTGTCTCAACAGGGAACCTGAGAATGCAGCCGGTGATTCAGCCAGCTGACCATAGAGCTGATCAGAGACCAGAGTGGCTCCAAACAACTCTATGGCCTAAGAAACCGGAAGCTACGAGCATTTCATGACTTAGATTTTGCCGGATGTAAACAGCGCCATTGGGAAATTGGGAAAGCATTTTATCACACCGATCTTGGTGTGGTCAGATGCTTTGAGGGCAGAGGAGAGATCTAGAGTCTAATAGACCCCAATTTTTTCAAAAAAGAGTACCTGTCACTACCTATTGCTATCATAGGGGATATTTACATTCCCTGAGATAACAATAAAAATGATAAAAAAAAAAAAAAAATGAAAGGAACAGTTTAAAAATAGGATAAAAAAGCAAAAAAATTATAAAAAAAAAAAAGCACCCCTGTCCCCCCCTGCTCTTGCGCAAAGGCGAACGCAAGCGTCGGTCTGGGGTCAAATGTAAACCGCAATTGCACCATGCATGTGAGGTGTCACCGCGAAGGTCAGATCGAGGGCAGTAAT
The DNA here is from genome assembly GCA_037952925.1 of Lithobates clamitans. Taxonomy (NCBI): domain Eukaryota; kingdom Metazoa; phylum Chordata; class Amphibia; order Anura; family Ranidae; genus Lithobates; species Lithobates clamitans. The sequence continues at coordinate 644,085 of JBBGZY010001063.1, forward strand.
TTTAGCAGTAGACCTCCTCTGTAAATCTAAAGTGGTAACCTGTAAAGGCTTTTAAAGGCTTTTAAAAATGTATTTAGTTTGTCGCCACTGCACGTTTGTGCACAATTTTAAAGCATGTCATATTTGGTAACCCAGTTTCGGAGGCCATGGAATGCCCAGCTGGCACAAACCCCCCCCAAATGACCCCATTTTGGAAAGTAGACACCCCAAGCTATTTGCTGAGAGGTATAGTGAGTATTTTGCAGACCTCACTACTTTTTGTCACAAAGTTTTGAAAATTGAAAAAAAAAAAAAGTTTTTTCTTGTCTTTCTTCATTTTCAAAAACAAATGAGAGCTGCAAAATACTCACCATGCCTCTCAGCAAATAGCTTGGGGTGTCTACTTTCCAAAATGTGGTCATTTGGGGGGGTTTTGTGCCACCTGGGCATTCCATGGCCTCCGAAACTGTGATTGGCAGTGAAGAGTGAAATCAAAAATTTACCCCCTTAGAAATCCTGAAGGCGGTGATTGGTTTTCAGGGCCCCGTACGCGGCTAGGCTCCCAAAAAGTCCCACACATGTGGTATCCCCATACTCAGGAGAAGCAGCTAAATGTATTTTGGGGTGCAATTCCACATATGCCCATGGCCTGTGTGAGCAATATATCATTTAGTGATAACTTTGTGCAAAAAAAAAAAGTGTCACTTTCCCGCAACTTGTGTCAAAATATGAAATATTCCATGGACTCAACATGCCTCTCAGCAAATAGCTTGGGGTGTCTACTTTCCAAAATGGGGTCATTTGGGGGGGTTGTGCCATCTGGGCATTTTATGGCCTTCAAAATTGTGATAGGTAGTGAGGAGTGAAATCAAAAATTTACGCCCTTAGAAATCCTGAAGGCGGTGATTGGATTTCGGGGCCCCGTACGCGGCTAGGCTCCCAAATAGTCCCACATATGTGGTATCCCCGTACTCAGGAGAAGCAGCTGAATGTATTTTGGGGTGCAATTCCACATAGGCCCATGGCCTGTGTGAGCAATATATCATTTAGTGACTTTTTGTAAATATTCTTTTTTTTTGTCATTATTCAATCACTTGGGACAAAAAAAAAATATTCAATGGGTTCAACATGCCTCTCAGCAATTTCCTTGGGGTCATTTGGGGGGGTTTTGTACTGCCCTGCCATTTTAGCACCTCAAGAAATGACATAGGCAGTCATAAACTAAAAGCTGTGTAAATTCCAGAAAAATGTACTCTAGTTTGTAGACGCTATAACTTTTGCGCAAACCAATAAATATACGCTTATTGACACTTTTTTTACCAAAGACATGTGGCCGAATACATTTTGGCCTAAATGTATGACTAAAATTGATTTTTTTTTTAAAACAAAAAGTAGAAAATATCATTTTTTTTCAAAATTTTCAGTCTTTTTCCATTTATAGCGCAAAAAATAAAAATGGCAGAGGTGATCAAATACCATAAAAAAAAAGCTCTATTTGTGGGAAGAAAAGGACGCAAATTTCGTTTGGGTACAGCATTGCATGACCGCGCAATTAGCAGTTAAAGCGACACAGTGCCAAATTGGAAAAAGACCTCTGGTCCTTAGGCAGCATAATGGTCCGGGGCTGAAGTGGTTAAGACAAAATTTTCTGGAACTTTTTGTTTAGAAGTTTAAATTATAATATATATATATATATTAGTAGAGACTCTAGAGAATAAAATAGTGATCGTTGTAATATTTTATGCCATACCGTATTTGCACAGCAGTCTTTTAAACGCAATTTTTTGGGAAAAAATACACTTTTTTAAATTAAAAAAACAAAGCAATAAAGTTAGCCCAAATGTTTGTATGAAAGATGATGTTATGCCGACTAAATAGATACCTCACATGTCATGCTTTATAATTGCACACGCTGGTGGAAAAGCAACAAACTACGGTACTTGAAAATCTCCATAGGCGACACTTTAAACATTTTTACAGCTTACCTTTTTAGAGTTACAGAGGAGGTCTAGTGCTAGAATTATTGCTCTCACTCATTTTTTGCCAGTTGCCTGGTTGTGGAGCAGAACCAAGGTCCACTGTCTATTTGTCACAGTACATAGGGATTTACGGTCCAGTATTGTTCAATATAGAAGAATATAACAAAGAGTAGTGGGGTTGGTTTGACATCTGGTCTCAAAAGCAGTGGACAATAATGGGTGTTCATGATGTTTCTCCATAAAGATAAGATTGCGGCGACACCTCACATGTGTGGTTTGAACACCATTTGCATATGTGGGCGCGGCTTACATATGCTTTCACTTCTGTGTGAGCATGGAGGGATGGGGCTCTTTACATTTTTTTTTCTTATTTTCTTATATGTTCTTATATTTTTTTTCTAATTTATTTTACTTTTTATTTTTACACTGTCCCATCATTTTTTTTCCGATCACGTTTATTCCTATCCTATTACAAGGATTGTAAACATCTCTTATAATTAAAATAAGGGATGACAAGGGATGACAAGAAAAAAAAACAATCACCCCTTTAACCTCCCTGGCGGTAATCCCGAGTCTGGCTCGGGGTGGAATTTCAGAACCAAAAGCAGTAACCCCGAGCCAGACTCGGGATCGCATTGCAGGATCCACGTAGAGGTTACTTACCTTGTCCCCTGGATCCTGCGATGTCTCCCCGCTGTGATCTGCGAGCCGCTGTGTCTCGCTCGATTCACAGTGCCAAGCCCTGTTCCCTGTGAGCGTTGCGAAGCACGGGGTGGACGCAGTTCGGCGCCAAGTTCAAAAAGTAAAAAACACAGTATAGATACAGTATACTGTAATCTTACAGATTATAGTACTGTATCAAATAATTACACATCCCCTTTTTCCCTAGTGGTTTGTCCAGTGTCCTGCATGCAATTTTATATTATAAATACTATTCTTTCTGCCAGGAAACTGGAGATTGTCCATAGCAACCAAAAAATGTTCGTTTACATCAAAAGTGCTTTTAGACCAGATAGAAAACAGAGATAATAAATTAGAATCACTTGCAGAATTGAGCAACAGTGATTTGTGGAGAAATCCATCATCAAACACTGAAAGTAATGACAGTGACAATTCTGCAAATTTCAGTGTTTTTGATTTGATTACATTATTGAATACATTTTATTATTATATTATAATTTGTTATAATTATTTATAGTTATTTATTATATTATAATTTATGATTTTGTTTTTCAAACTTTATCATACCTGGGATGTCTACTAGACTCTTGTTTGGACAGATTTAAGTGAGTTATTCCTAAGAATTACAGGTCTACAATATAAGACGCCAAATTTCCATGCAAAATAACTGTACCGCTTTCAGCATCAAAAATCTGAAATAATCATACCACCAGGGAGGTTAAGGCCGTGAGGCAGAAGTGACGTAAGAGGTTACTCCGGTCCCCAAAGGCATAGAGTCATCTTGCCCTCACTCGACTTCCTTCCCATCCATCCGGCAAATCAGACTGTTTCCGCCTTTTCCGATCTCTCCTGTAAGAGGGAAGACTATCGGGAAGCTGTGGGAGGGTGGGAGTCACCTCTCCCTCTGCCTCTTAAAGTGATCTTTCGGCAAATGCGCCACTGAGACCACTTTTATTTTGTAGACAATCGTCCACAGAGCAAGAGGATACTGGGGTTTTATGTCAGCTAGCTACTGCCATATCAATGGCATTTAGCATCAAAGTAATGATGTAAATGTAAGTAATATGCTTTTGTACAAATCATTTTGTTTTCTTTTAAGCCTTACATAGTTTTGAAATGGTACATTATAAGGCACTACTTACTACTTAGCTATCTGTTTGATTTATACATTGATAGGGACATAAATAATAATATAAAACATCAGTTTCTGCTTTGGGATAGAGCTAATTTTCATTCACTTGTAATACAGGCCAAAGCAAGCATGTTACACGCATATCATTGCATCATTACTGATGAAAAATGTCTTGTTTGTCTGTGGCTATTATAGGTCTCTAATATAATTATCTTGTTACACAAAGTGAAAACAAATATGTTTGTCAGTGCACAATGGAAGCTGCTTTACATCATGTATGGCTGTCATAGCCAAAAGTTAATGTGAATTGGGAAGAACTTTATTCCCTAACCAAGTCTGTTGCATGAATTATAACAGATTCAAACAAATAAAAACAGGGAAAATGTGCCTATATCCAGCATAGGATTGTTATTTTTAATTTGTACAGAACATCTTGCTACTATAAAGGCTTAATGATTTTCTACCATTCTCCAAAATATTAGATGAAAACATAAAATCACCAAAAATCAACATAATAAAAAATAGAATGATTGCAAACCCATCATAATACATTTCTACATCTCTGAAAAAATTGCCTCTCCTTTAGTTTTCCTTTTTGAATAAATAGAACTGATTATCTCTATATGACACGATAAATATATTGGTGTTAATTATGACATTTCTGTATTTCTAGACCCCTTCCATTTAAAAGTTTTTTTTTAATTTACATGTATGACTTTATTCCTATTTTAAGCAATACTTGAGCAAAAAAATAACATTCTAATCAGTGTTGCTTCATTATCTGTGTAAAAAAGATTTTTTCTTTCTTGTCCTTTGAGGAACATAGGAATTCTTACATATCTTAGACTGTCGGGATTGTACTTCTGTCTACAGAAGAAATAGACACTGGCCACAAAAAAGCCATTGACCAGCACAAGGAAACACCATCCATAACCATAAACCCTCAGTTTTTTGCTAGTATCTTCAGGGGGTGGACATGTTTACTTCTGCTCTACTGTTCTCTGTTTATTTGGAAGATTTTTCTGGAAGTTTTTTTACCATCAACAACTGCTGGTAGATTCATGCCAAATATGAAATCTTAAAGGTGCTTCCAATCAGCCAACAATGCTGGTAGAATTTTTAAAACATATTGAAATCCTGAAAGTCTCTCCAGTTAAAAAGCAATACTAGATTCATACAGGAAATTTTAAATCCTGGGAGTCTCCATTCAGACAAATACAGGTGTTCCCAGTTTTATACCGATAATCTGTTTGTGTTTAACCTGCAGTCAATGACATCCCATCCATGTTCCAGTCCACAGGACTCTGCTATTTGGATCAGGCCAGCATTGGGAATTCCTTAATGAATATTGGGACCAGAGATGCAGAAGTTCATCTGACCCCATTTCGGACCCCATTTCAGAAGGCTGCATGTTATGCATTGTATCAGGACATATTTTCTGTGTGGTGTGTGTGAGGGAAATGTCATGTTCCTTGTTTTTAACCCTCTGAACCTCAAGTACAGTAGTTGTGTTTAAAGGTTTAGGCAGGTGTGAAAAAATGCTGTAAACGAAGAATGCTTTCAGAAAATGAAGAGTTTTTAGTTTATTTTTTATCAATTAACAAATGGAATGTAAACGAACAGAAGAGAAATCCAAATCAAAGCAATATTTGGCTTGACCATCCTTTCCTTTTAAGACAGCATCAATCTCTTCTAGGTGCACTTGCATACTCGGCAGGTAGGTTGTTCCAAACATCTTGGAGAACTAACCACAGATTTTCTGTGGATGTAGTCTGCCTCCTTCAGTCTCTTCATGTAATCCCTGACAGACTTGATGATTTGAGATCAGAGCTCTGTGGGGGCTAAATCATCGCTTCCGGGACTCCTTGTTCTTCCTTACACTGAAGATAGTTCTTATTGACATTGGTTGCAAGTTTGGGGTTGTTGTCCTGCTGTAAAATAAATTTGGGGCCAATCAAAGACTGTACTTCTGTCTCAGTCTGATTCATGGTTTATGACACCTATGTGTTCTTTTGTACAGTGAAAGAGAACCACCCAGGGATTGTAGCAGGGAGCATTGAATGGCCTCTATTAGCCATAAAACATATGAACAATATGGTTATATAAGTGGGCAGTCCCACCAAATATGGGCATGGGTGGCCATTATACCACACTCCCTCAAACAGTCAGGGGGTATTTCAGGTAATAACTGTTGAAGCTTAGCAGGTGTATAATGCGATCTATTTTACAATTTATAATTTGCTTTAGCCTTTAGAGATGAGACATGCGTTAACTGCAGGATTGTGTCTCACTGATCATCAGTGAGGTTCCTTTGACACTCTGAGTCCCAGGATGATAGGCAAAATGGATAGGATTTAGTTTGAATCTCCATTAGAGGGGGGGCGCATGTACGACGCGAAGCTGGACGGTCGCAACTGAGCGGAGCTCCAAGCACAGCGGGACTTCAGCGCCTTCCCTGGGGCCAAAAAATCATTTAAATTGTCTCCAAAACTACCTGCACCCCCGCCTTACTATCTGTTACCCCGAGTGGAGGTCCGCGGTCGTTTCTCTGGAGTTACATTATAGGAACACGCTATTTGGACGTTCTACTGATCCCAGATGACTTTTTTACTGCAACTCAACCCTGTCTACCTTTACTGTAAGTGTACTTATGCGATTAATATGTCTAATTAAATGCTTGCACTCAGAGGCGCTTTCTCCGTTTTGTTTTATATGGTCGTTTTAAGAGCTGGCTTCGCTCTCCATGATAGCTGCCCTCAGCGCTGGTGATCATTAAAGACAAAAGATTTTATCTGTCAATATACCCACCCACCAATACGGACATTTTAGAGACTGTTCTGATACCAAGTAACTATTATTGATTGTTATAAGGACTAAAGCGCTGATATCATTATATGTTATCCCGGGGGGAAGTTTCAGACTGAACTACATAAATCTACAAACACTCTGCAACAGGAGATAGCAGTATTGGGAGGCAGAACTGATCTCTTAGAGACAAAGCACGATGAGCTGCAACTTGCATACACTGACCTCCGCAGAGATCATAATTCCCTAACTGAATCTGTGTCCCAGCTCCAGTCCCACTTGGAGGACCTGGACAACAGAAATAGATGGAACAATTTGAGGATTAGAGGGGTTCCTGAGGTGGTCACGGAGCTAATCCCGGCCATCCACAAGTTGCTCCTGTCCCTAATACCTGCCTCCCCTGTGACTGCTTTTGCCTGCGACAGGATCCATAGAGCTCTTCGCCCTAAACCACCCGAAGACAAACCACCCAGGGATATTATCCTCTGCCTTAAGGACTACCTTGTGAAGGAAGAAATCCAGAGGGCTTCCCGCAATACCCCCAACATTGTGCTGGATGGTTCCAGGATCCAAATTTTCCCTGATATATCCCCAGCCACTCTGGACAAATGGCACAAGTTAAAAGAGATCACCACCTGTAACAAGCCCCTTGCTCGCTTGGTTCCACTCTCCCGACACTCCTCTGCAGCTATTGAATCAGATTGCAACGTCTGATGGTTCGGTCATCCAATGCTCCGGGATTAGAACTTCAGCTATGTGCCGTTCTAACCCAGTTGTGTAGCTCAGAACAAACACCAGGCAGGCTGTATGTAAGTTCAACCAGGAATATACTTTATTGCAAAATACAGGCTTTTATACACTAAAAGTGGAGGTGCAGACCTCCTGCTCATATTATCAATACAGCTGTAACCTAATTAACCTAATTAACATGAGCTAATTAACTAATCCCTTTAGACAGCCTAGATGACTCAGACATGACCTTTAGGCCAGACTGGCCATCTTGTAGTTCAGAAAATCCAATCAACATTATCACAATAGCAGAGTTAATTAAACACAAACAATGGGGATCTAATGACTCTTAGATCTCATACTAGAGACTTATTTACAATACACATTTTAGCAGACAACAGACAGGTAGCTGGAATTGATGACATTAGCATTTAACAGTAGGAGCCCCAACGGTATGAATCAGTCACTATTCTCAATATTCATGACACCACCCCTCTCCAAGAGGCTAGAGTAAGGTACAGATGGGGATTGCCTTTTAAACTTCAGGTTCCACACAATGAGACAACATACACAGTGGTCACCATCCAAGAAGGGAAGGAGCTCCTGGTCAAGCTAGGTCTTATGGCTAAAGAGGATCTTCCTAGGATTCCCTCCACCCCCCGCCTCTCAACCATTTGGGCAACCCCTTCGCCATAGAGGGATCGCAGAAGACAGAGGCAAGATCTCAGGGAAAGCATGAACTGACCTAATACTGCTTTCCACTCGCACCGGACCCATTACCATTTTTCCTTTCTTTAGAACACGGGACCTCACTTGACGATTGAGGAGCATCACTGACACATACGGGGGAGGTGCCAACTGACAGGTTCCTTACAATTTCAGAGCCTCACCCCCCCCTGCAGTTAGTTTTCTCCTCACTGCACCATTTTTCATCCTGCCTGCTTCCCGCTGTGCCGGCGCACAGCAGTGCCCGCTTGGTTGTGCCCCCACTCTTGCTAAAATCCACAGAAAACAGAATAAGAGGATTGAAGGCGTATTCATTACTCCCTTTACTTTTCTGGAACATAACTTTTGGATTTCTTTTATTTTTTTTTCCAGCAGGTTGCTAAAAGTGTTGGACACTAGTGTCCTACTGTTCAGGAAGTTTTATACCTGACAAGTTATTACTTTTTCCTACAGTCGTGGTGGTTCCCCAACCCCAATGGCTTATTTTGTTCTCATTTTATGTTGTGTTTTTGTCTTTTTTGGTTACGGGACTTTTTTATCTGCTTACACTAACTATGCAGAATTTGGTAATAGTGCCCTTATGGTACAATTTGGATGTGATCCCCCTATGGGTACTGCATACTCATTTTATATTCCGGACACTCCCACCCCATCCGGGTGGGAGTTTCTGGAAAACTGTTCCTTGGGACCCTCCCCTATTCCTCTATGCCTAGATAGTCACCCTGATTCAGAATGGGTATTAGAATAATTTCCCATAACGTTAGGGGTTTCAACTCCCCTCAAAAAAGGAAAAAAGCTTTTAAAACCTATAAATGTCTAAATTCAGACATTGTTCTCCTACAGGAGACCCAGTTCTCAGAAGCCAACCACCCCACTTATTTTGATAGATCATATGGCATAGGACAATATACTACATTTGGGTCTAGGTCCCGAGGAGTAGCGATATTTGTTAAAAAAAAACATATTGTTTGACGTTGATAGCATCTATAAAGATCCTGCAAGAAGGTTTATCATCCTTAAGGGCTCATTGCAAGGGAAGATGGTCACGATAGCTAATGTGTACGCCCCTAATGATTCTCAAACAACTTTCTTTAAAGCTTTTTTTCAGATCTTAGATAAATATTCATCCCCTCATTTACTGCTGGGAGGTGACTTTAACTTGGTTGTACATTCAGCCCTGGATAGAAGATGGGCTGGTAGTGCCACCACAGCCTTCCCTAAAACCTTGAAATCGTTGCTGCACTCACACAATCTGGTTGACACATGGAGGGCGCACAATGTAAGGGCCCGTGAGTAAATGTTTTATTCCCACCCTCATGACAGTTACTCCAGATTGGACTATCTGTTCTGCACCCCTATACTCTTAGCAAACTCTACAAATGCAGTTATCCATCCCTGCCCTTGGTCAGACCACCAGGTAGTCTCCTTACACATCTCCCTTATTGGCCTTCCATGGAGGGCGCACAATGTAAGGGCCCGTGAGTAAACGTTTTATTCCCACCCTCATGACAGTTACTCCAGATTGGACTATCTTTTCTGCACCCCTATACTCTTAGCAAACTCTACAAATGCAGTTATCCATCCCTGCCCTTGGTCAGACCACCAGGTAGTCTCCTTACACATCTCCCATGTTGGCCTTAAGCCCTCTGTGGTTGGATGGAGACCAAATGAGTCCCTCCTCACGGACCCTATTCTGGTATCCCAAATTTCAAAACACATGGAGGATATTTTGCCACTAATAATACAAGTGATATATCCCCCACAGTCTTATGGGCTGCCCACAAAGTGGTAATTAGAGGACACTTAATCCAAATAGCGACAAATAGGAAAAAGCAGAGATTGGTAGACATCACCAGACTTACCGCAGAACTTGATAGGTTATATCACTTACTTACCCAAAGTCATGCCCCTGACCTACTACAGCAAATTAACACCAAAAGATTGGAACTAGATAAAATACTTTCTGAACAGACTGAAAAATCTTTGAGATGGTCGAGAGCCAAATTCTTGTTACACAGCAATTCCGCCTCTGCCATGTTTGCGAAAAAGCTCAACCAATCTATCCAACCCCCCCACACATGCAGTACAAACTGAGAAGCCCTAACGGCAACTTGGTCTCCCACCCTGCAGAGGTCCTACAGATCTTCTCTAAATTCTACTCAGAACTACTCTCCCCACCACCCTCACCCCCAGACCCCGCCCTCAAATTCTGGTTAGATGACATTCCCCTCCCAGCCCTCACTCAAGAACACCTCCAGGAGCTGAATGCCCCATGCTCGGACACTGAACTAATCAGCGTCATCAAATCATTAAAACCCTCTAAAACTCCTGGCCCGGATGGATACTCAGCCCCATATTATAAAAAATTTCAAAACACCTTAATTCCCTACTTAAAATCACACTTTAACCACATTTTCAAGGGCAATGCTTTCCCAGACGATATGCTTATGGCAAATATGTCATTAATCCCTAAACCCAACAAGGACCACTTCCTACCCCAAAACTATAAGCCAATCTTGGTCATAAACACAGACTTAAAAATCTTTGGTCGCATCTTAGCAGACAGACTCTCCAATATCATTACCTCCTTAATTTCCCCAGAACAAACGGGATTTATCCTGACCAGACAAATTACAGACAACATCAGACTAGCATCCAACATCATACAAGATGCAGAAATTCAATCATGCAGGGTGCTGCTCCTGAGCCTTGAGCCTTATCTCGAACTAACGGGCTGCAACTCTGACTACTTCACACTAGGCAGGGGGACAAGACAGGGGTGCCTCTTGTCGCCACTTTTATTCTCCCTAACCATCAAGCCACTGGCTCCTTCTATCACCCTAGACCCCAACATGGGAGGATATTTAAAAGGTGACCAGGAGTTCAAACTTAGTTTATATGCAGATGATGTCCTAATGTTCCTGACTGACCCGATAGCGTCCATGCCTAATCTTATCTCCACTTTACACACTTTCCAAGAAATATCAGGACTGGGGATTAACCTCAACAAATGCTCTGCCCTCCCTATAAACTTCCCTCAAAACATAACCTCAACTATCCAATCCAATTTTGGTTTTGCAATGGAGGGACAAACGCTACCTTACCTTGGCATCAAATTAGCCCTTCGCTCCATAAGCTTTACCTACCCCTGAGCATTTACTCGCATTAGACTTCTACTGCATACCTGGAGCCCATATTATATCACATTTTTTTGTCAATTCTCCCTAAGCTGCTATTTTTTTTTAGGGCCCTCCCCAACTATGTGTCATGTCAGACGATAGATCACATTCAAAGGGATGTTAACAGCTTTGTATGGCAAAATAAAAAACCCTACCTAGGCAAGAAGATGATATACAGACCACGAGCTATGGGCGGGCTGGGATTACCAAACCTCTGGCTATATTACCTCTCTGCAAGGTTATTACAGCTGGCACAATGGCACACCTCCCCACAAGGTATCCCTTGGCTCCGCTTTGAGCAGACCTCAATAGCCCCATATTTCCTACCTGGGTTATTATGGGCTACATTGATTCGCCCCAAGGATATTTCTTTCCTAAATGCAGTAATAGGACAATCCCTACATCTATGGTCACTATACAAAAAAAGTTCTCTCTACTCCTATCCAGTCCCAGATTAGCATCCTTTCTTGGAGACCCCACATTCAAATCAGCATTCCCCTCCCCTAATGCCTTTACCCTATGGATCTCGAAAGACCTTATTACCTTAGAATCTCTACAAAAGGATTGGGTAATCTGCTCTTTTTCAACTCTACAATCCTCCCACTCCCTACCCAGGACAGATTTTTACAAATACCTACAAATTAGACATTTCTTCAACTCCCACTACCCCTGGAATAATTCTAACAACATCTCTACATTCAAAGACCTGTGTGGTCCCTCCTCCAGAGACAGGAGGATGATCTCATTGTTATATAATTACCTGGGTGGCCTCGGCCTCCCAGAAAAATCCACAGCCATGCTCGGTTGGGAGGTGGAGACAGGTCAGGTATCCTCCCCAGAGGAATGGTCGGACAGGATCACTAATATGCATAAATGCATTAAGTCAGTGGCAGTGAAGGAAACAGTGGGGAAATTACATACGAGATGGTATTATACACCTTCTAAACTTCACAAATTTTTTCTCGCCTCTGTTTCCAAAAACTGCTTTAGAGGATGCCCCAAAAAGGGGACTCACCTACATATTTTTTGGAGTTGTAAGGCTCTTAGAGACATATGGCAGAAAGTTGCCTCCAAAGTGGCAGAGATCACAGGTGTACTGACGACTCTGACACATCAAATGTGCTTATTTTTTGCAGGAATTCCTGGATCCCCTCCCCTTGAACAAAAACTAGCCCACACGCTCTTTACGACGGACCACTTTGTTCTGGAGAACTCCAGGGATCCCATGGGATCAGGTTCTCAAACACATGGCAGCCATACAGCTCATGGAGAAAATGTTCCACACTATCATGGACACCATGCCTATCTATGAGTTGAAGTGGAACTCTTGGTCCCCCTAATCTCACATAGGGCGCCTTGGCTTGGCCGAGGCAGTTTTCCCAAAATATCCCCAAAATATACTATATTAAAGACTCCTGTTGCCAGATTGGTTTCCCGTAACCTCCTTTTCTATCTTGTTAATTGGTTTATATGATTGATTTATAGTTTATTTTTAGTTTTTCTGATACTTTCACAGTAGAAGTGTCACTAAAATAAGGAGGTGCCCACTAGATCCCTAGTGAGCTTCACAACTCTCCTCATTGGGTGGTCTCCCCCTGTAGACCTACAGTATGTGTGTGATATTCCAGATGAATGTGAACTATGAAGGCTCTCTCACCGTATAACTGTATTATAAGTTGTTCAATACAGCTGAATATATACCCTGATACTTATGTCTATTATCATTCTCTGTAACTGACACTTATTGTTACTGTACTTTATTCTCCAATAAAATCATTTGTATTAAAAAATAAATCTCCATTAGAGCATGATAGAACTGGGAAAACTGAAAGAAACTGATGGAAAAAAAAACTTAATAAATATTATACAAATATGTATGAATAACCCAAAAAGCAAAAGTATGATATACTTTTATGATCTATAATTTGTGCAAAAATCACAAGGAACTTCAATGGGTCTATATATCAAATAAACCCTATGCAATTCATACTAATAAAAAAGTCCAATGTAAATTGCTGTGTTAGTCACCCTCAAATTATGGAGGGAGCTTACTGAGTGACATCATCATGCTTGCAGGAACAGTCTCTCAGCATTGGTAGTATCAGTGATGATCTTGTGGTCTGTCTTACAGGCTTGCTCTCCAGGGAAGGGGAATTTTAACAGTTTGAATGCCATTTGTACATTATTTTAAATGTGATAATATGGATCCCTTTTTCTTTAATAAATCATTTTAAATGGAGAGCACTAGATTGTTTTTTATTCTGTTGAGGAGCATATGATATCCTGTGAAGAGAGTACTGTGGATTCCATGGTCTAAGAACTCCTGGCTGTGGAAGTGTATGTTGCCATCTTGTCATTGATTGCAATTGAGCCCATTTGGCCCTCTTATAATTTAGAGTTCAAACTAGCAAATTTCACAGCGCTGTTTGGCAGTGTTTAGCATGGTGTAAGTGTTCACCGGTCACCGAGGGAGTTCATAAGAATATTTGTGCATCATTTTTTCACACAAGTAACACTGTAAAGTTACACTATTCAGGGGCGTGGCCAAGATGGCTCTGTGAGTGGCTGCTTTTTTTAGAGAGCTCCGCTCTTCCTCAACATCTATCCGGATCCAGGACAGATTTTAAATCCGAAATCCACCCCTGCAGACCAGGAAGGGTTCAGGGCTTGCCTGTTGCTGCGGGGGGTGAGAGATTCCAACCCTGGGGCCGCAGTCAGCATTCCCCCCCGGACGTCTCCCAGCCTGCCTCGTGTAGCTAGGCTGCAGCCGCTGCCTTTCCCTGCGGGCTCCGGGGTGGGACGGAGACTCCTCGCGCGCCCTGCTCTGGAGGACAAAGCTCCCCACCTCACACAGGCCACGGCCATGACCACGGCCTTTCCTGATGGACCAGGGGCCCCGGACCAGCCCGGAGGCATCACATGACCCCCGCCCAGAAGTGGGTGCTCTATACAGCTCATGGGATACTGGCTGAGGACCGGGAGACAGACTGGAGCATCCCCAATACAGATCCCGGCCTCCTAGCTGAAGTAGGCTGCAGTGGGTGCGGCTGTCCCTGCAGGGCCCTGACGGTAGGTATGTCATTATTCATGCTAAGATCCACTCATTGACATGGACCATTGTGGGTTTATATTTGCCTCCTCCAGCCTCCTTGCTGGTGCTGAATCAAATCACCAACAAGATGGCCGAGTTTGCTTCTGACAATACTATCATCCTGGGTGATTTCAATCTAGTCCCTGATCCAGAACTGGACAGACTGACGACTGCGGGACACCATTGCCCTGGGTTGGCTGAGTGGGCGGATGCCTACGGCCTGACGGATGTCTGGAGGTGGAGACACCCCTGAGACCGGGCATTCACGTGTCACTTGGCTTCCCATAGAACATTCTCTCGCATTGACCTGGTCTTTGCAGGGAGCCCGGTCCTTCCAAGGGTCACGGACATACAAATATTGCCCAGGGGAATTTCAGACCATGCACCCTTGTTTTTGATGCAAGACCCCTCCCTGGGCTCAGTTCACAGGTTATGGAGGCTATCTAGATTTTGGATTTCGGACACTGCTGTGGATGCTCAATTCAGAACTGAACTGATTGGTTACTGGGCAGCTAATCCTGGTTCAGCGGAGGCCACGATTGTATGGGATGCCTTCAAGGCCACGACGAGGGGGCATTACCAGAGCATCATTGCCAGAGTAGGCAGGGAGCGCAGGGTGGACTTGACTAGGGCTGAGAGGGAGGCGGTTAGTGCAGAGGCTCTTTTTGTTCGTAACCGAGATCCCCAACATTATTCACACTTACAGCTCATGACTAAGGAGATTGTTCGTCTCCGCACCTCTCTTACCCAGAAGAAAATGTTAGCACAGTCCCAACGGATCTTTGAGCAGGGGGAGAGGTTGGGGAGACTGTTGGCCTGGCTCTCCAGAGAACAGGCAGGGGGGATGAGTATCCCACATATTAGGGAATCCTCAGGACAGTTGACTCATACCCCGGATGGGATTAATCACTCTTTTGCGGAATTCTACAAATCCCTTTACACCTCTAGGACAGACTACAGTAAGGAAGACCTCCCATCATACCTGGCTGATATTGACATTCCGACCCTTACTGAAACATACTGTAACAAACTCGATTCCCCTATTACGGTTTTGGAAATAACGCAGGCACTTAAATCAATGCAGGCAGGGAAAACTCCGGGACCCGTCGGAATTCCAGTGGAGTTCTACAAGCAGTACGTTGAAGAGCTCTCTGATAAACTCCATAATCTCTTCTCTGCGTCGACTCGCCTCGAGAAACTTCCCGAAACAATGAGTGATGCGATAATAGTGGTGATCCCCAAGCCGGGAAAAGACCCCACTTTGTGTTCCTCGTATCGGCCCATATCCCTGCTAAATGTTGATGCGAAAATATTGGCAATAATTTTGGCTAATAGACTCAGCTTGGTCATCACTGCCCTTGTCCACAGGGACCAAACGGGCTTCATGCCGGGAAGAAGCATTAATATCAGACGCCTTCTTACTCACATAGATAGAGCGGGTGCGACGACAAGGATGGTGACCTCACTTGACCAGGAGAAGGCTTTTTCAATTCCGTCAAGTGGGGTTACCTATGGGAGGTGCTCTCGCGCTTCGGGTTTGGTCCAGGTTTCACAAATTGGCTCTGCATGTTATACCATGACGCCTCAGCTAGCCACTTAAGGACCGCCTCACGCCGATTTACGTCGGCAAGGCGGCACGGGCAGGCAAAATCAAGTACATGTACGTGATTTGCCTCCCGCGGGTGGGGGGTCCGATCGGACCCCCCCCGCCGCCCGAGGCGGTCCCGTTTGGTCCCCCGGCGATCGGAGGTGAGGGGGAGGCCATCCGATCGATCACTGTCACTTACAAAACACTAAACGCATAACTGCAGCGTTCGCAGAGTCAGGCCTGATCCCTGCGATCGCTAACAGTTTTTTTTGTAGCGTTTTGGTGAACTGGCAAGCACCAGCGGCCTAGTACACCCCGGTCGTAGTCAAACCAGCACTGCAGTAACACTTGGTGACGTGGCGAGTCCCATAAGTGCAGTTCAAGATGGTGAGGTGGCAAGCACAAGTAGTCTATCTAGAAAGAAAATTTGCGCTAGGTGTGCAAAAAATTGTGACAGAAGAAATGTGAAAAAATTATTATTAAGTTTGAATATCCTGCGGCTGAAACACTATAACCCTGATATGGGGCACAAAACAAAATATGTGTAGAAAAGAGTGCAGCGCTGGAAGACTACTACTGCAGTAGACAGTGAAATTATGTTCAAAAGAAAACAGAAACCTATATGTTAACAAACCATGCACATAAATATTCCACTAATTGACTGAAGTGGATCAGTGGGTATTGTTCATATAGAATTAAATTCTTAAAATAGTAATATTGATAATAAACACCAATTACAAAACGTGCTTATTTGTGTAGTGTCCACCAATTAACATGAAATAACGTGTGTGAATAATCCGCTGGGTAGATCCGTGACTTCCACCATTGACAGAAACCGTCACCACAGATAAATGGAGGCTTACCAGATAGCCAATATAAGACAGCATGAGATATCCTCCTCTTATGGAAGTTGTTCTCCCTGTGGAAGGTTCTTGATAGGGAGCGCTGTGATGGTGGTTCCCAGACTGAACATCAGTAGTGGAGGGGTAGGGAGGGGAAATCCCCTCTCAGCAATGATGGAAATCCAAAAAGGAAGAGAAAAACTCCGATAGTGTAAAAAAGTTTTGCTTCTTTTTATTTATTTAAATTGCCAGCAGGCATCCATAGATAAAAGTTCCTTGCAAGGAATTTAAAACAGCTCGAGTGAAACCGAAAGTCCGCGCATGCGCAGTCCGTGCGTGCGTGTCTACCCTACGGCCGTTTCGTCAGAAATGACATCATCAGGGGCACGCCCACACGTCCGCGCATGCGCATTAAATACCCGAACGGCGGAACGAAAAGATTCAGCCATTGGTCACCGGAGCTGACAGAAACAGCTGAAATAACAGCAAGAAGAGAGCGCTAATTGATTCAGATGATACTTGGCCTAATTGAAACACCTACGGCCACCCAACCCGTTATAGTGCCATCTTGTGGACAACTCACATATGACCACAAGAATACAATTAATTTGGAACACAAACGAACTATTATGGGATGCCTAAAATGGTGCAAATGGCTGAAGGACAATTCGTAACACCCTTCTAGGGAAAAATTATTTTTTATATAATTAATTATTGATTCTTTTAAATCCATGTGGATTACGTCTGTTGATTAATTATTTTAATAGGTTTTTATGTTATGTAAAATGATTTATAATATTGCGGGAAGTAAAATTCCCTAATGGGTGGCTCAGTGCCATACAAATAATTTTTCCCTAGAAGGGTGTTACGAATTGTCCTTCAGCCATTTGCACCATTTTAGGCATCCCATAATAGTTCGTTTGTGTTCCAAATTAATTGTATTCTTGTGGTCATATGTGAGTTGTCCACAAGATGGCACTATAACGGGTTGGGTGGCCGTAGGTGTTTCAATTAGGCTAAGTATCATCTGAATCAATTAGCGCTCTCTTCTTGCTGTTATTTCAGCTGTTTCTGTCAGCTCCGGTGACCAATGGCTGAATCTTTTCGTTCCGCCGTTCGGGTATTTAATGCGCATGCGCGGACGTGTGGGCGTGCCCCTGATGATGTCATTTCTGACGAAACGGCCGTAGGGTAGACACGCACGCACGGACTGCGCATGCGCGGACTTTCGGTTTCACTCGAGCTGTTTTAAATTCCTTGCAAGGAACTTTTATCTATGGATGCCTGCTGGCAATTTAAATAAATAAAAAGAAGCAAAACTTTTTTACACTATCGGAGTTTTTCTCTTCCTTTTTGGATTTCCATCATTGCTGAGAGGGGATTTCCCCTCCCTACCCCTCCACTACTGATGTTCAGTCTGGGAACCACCATCACAGCGCTCCCTATCAAGAACCTTCCACAGGGAGAACAACTTCCATAAGAGGAGGATATCTCATGCTGTCTTATATTGGCTATCTGGTAAGCCTCCATTTATCTGTGGTGACGGTTTCTGTCAATGGTGGAAGTCACGGATCTACCCAGCGGATTATTCACACACGTTATTTCATGTTAATTGGTGGACACTACACAAATAAGCACGTTTTGTAATTGGTGTTTATTATCAATATTACTATTTTAAGAATTTAATTCTATATGAACAATACCCACTGATCCACTTCAGTCAATTAGTGGAATATTTATGTGCATGGTTTGTTAACATATAGGTTTCTGTTTTCTTTTGAACATAATTTCACTGTCTACTGCAGTAGTAGTCTTCCAGCGCTGCACTCTTTTCTACACATATTTTGTTTTGTGCCCCATATCAGGGTTATAGTGTTTCAGCCGCAGGATATTCAAACTTAATAATAATTTTTTCACATTTCTTCTGTCACAATTTTTTGCACACCTAGCGCAAATTTTCTTTCTAGATAGATTTATATTTTTTGATATACACTATTTGCAGCTGGTGTATCCGCAATGGATATTTTTGATTACAGGTCTCAGACTGTTATTAACACAGAGGGTGTTTTTGATGGGAGGGATGACCCAAGGGATGACCTGGGTGGTTGTTTTTTAAAATTAAAGAATCTAACCATCACTGAGGTACACACTAGATGGGATATAGCATACTTAGAGGAATACGTCAGATTAAATATGGTCCCTCGGAGTCTCCGATGGGACGTCAATCCCCAAAAGGATGAGAGTGAGCTACCTGAATGGTTTAAATATTTTAATGAAGCAGGTGTAAGCTTCCTGCAATTTTTAATAGCAAAAAAGAAACGCAAGTTGATTACATTAGATTCCGAAATCAATAATATCAAAAGTAAATTGACACCCTTTAAGGGAGAGACAGAATACACGCAAAAATCGGAAGCTTTAAAAAGCATCCTGATTAAGGAGGAATTAGAACAAAAAACAAAGAAGAAAAAGAAATATAATAGGGATGTAAAGGACTACAGTGACAATGTGGTTTTTAGATGGCAGGTCACATCCCCTCCCGAACCATCATTGGCAGCTATTCCAGTACATCAACCGCCTGCCCCTGTGATCAACGGGGGTGGTAGTATGTATCATACTGCTCCCCTATCTCCCAGGGGAGGAAACGACAGACAACAAAGGCGTGAGCGCTCTAGGATGAGGGGTGGAGGCAGAGGTTCCTTTCCCCGTCCTCCACATCAATCACCATCACCCTGGAGACACAGGGAGGTACAACATACATGTTCCAATCAAACAATGACACATGAGTTTAGGAGTAACAATGATGCACGGAACCAATATGGTGTGGTCACTAGGAACAGGTTCATTCCATTGTCCAGGGACAATGCAGCTCTTGATTCAAGAGCAGGGGGTAATTATGATGAGTCTCATTTGTCCCATAATCAACGGGATTTTCAGAGGGTCAACAGGGGCCCCCAAAAAAGAAATGGGGACGGAAGAGAGGGAGCAGAGGGGGGAGGAAACTTTATTCCAAAAAGAAGAAGGACTTAGATATTAGTGGTATCATTAATCTTAGCAATAAGGAACTATCTAAAGAGGAACTCTTGACTTTAAGTAAGGGATTAAAATATGCCCCCGCACGGAAACTTAATAAGTTTCAAACATTCATAGATATACATAAATATACGCGGAAGTTGAATATCAAAAGGTATGTTATGAGCAATCCAACTAGACAAGAAATGAGGGAAACCTCAACTATTGTCCATTCCAACTTGGGTAATGCTTCGCTTTTTAACCCCCCGGGCAATCTGGCCCCGAATGTTAATATCTTCCGAGATTTGCTTATTAAGGATATAGCTAATTTGAATATAAGAGCTTCCCGGCCTGGGCAAGAAATTGCTGCAGGCATGGAGTCTCTTTGCAATAGAAAGGATATAGTGGTCCGCCCTGCTGATAAGGGGGGGGCGATTGTGGTTTTGGATAAGGAGACTTATTCCAACGAGCTGTCAAGAATCCTTGGTGATTCTGAAACATACTCCCCCTTACCGGCTGATCCCACATCTAAATTCAAACAGAACTTAAAAACACTTATTCAGAAGGGCTATGATATGGGCATTCTTAATAGGAAAGAAAAAGAATTTTTGGTACCTTTGGCACCCCGGTTGCCAGTTATGTACATATTACCAAAGATACATAAAACTTTGGTTAACCCTCCCGGGAGACCCATCATCAGTGGCATTGACTCTGTCACGTCAAGGGTCGGGAAATATATAGACAAGTACCTACAACCACTGGTGATGGGTACCCCCTCCTTCTTGAGAGACACTAAGCATGTTATTAACTTGCTAGGTGAATTGGAGTGGAAATCCACTTACCTAATGGTGACTGCGGACGTAACTTCGCTTTATACAGCTATTTCTCACCAGCTGGGTCATGAAGCGGTGGAATTTTTTTTGCATCGTGACTCCAGTATTTCGATCACGCAAAAGAAATACGTGGTCGAACTACTGGATTTTTCGATGAAACACAATTACTTTTGGCACAATGGAGCATACTATCTGCAAATTAAAGGTGTGGCCATGGGAGCAAAGTTTGCTCCCAGTATGGCCAACCTTTTTATGGCCAAGTGGGAAGAAGAAGTGGTATTGCATAATAGACGCAATGAACTCATCTTCTGGAAAAGGTTCATTGACGATGTCCTTTTTATATGGGACGGGGACACCGAATCTGTCATGACTTTTCTGTCTTTTTTGAACAATAATGACAGAGGTATTACATTATCTCATGAGGTCAATGCCACTCAAATCCATTTTCTGGACTTAAAAATTAATATAGAAAATGGAAGGATTACTACATCCACATTCTTTAAAAAGACAGACAGGAACGGATACATTCCACTTGATTCCTGCCATCACCGTTCCTGGCTATCAGCAGTCCCGAAGGGTCAATTCTTGCGAATCAGGAGGAATTGCTCTGATTTGGAGGAGTATAAAAAAGAAGTTCAGGTTCTCAAATTAAGATTTTTAAACAAGGGCTATGATGGTCAGTTGCTGGATTCAGTAATAACAGAAGTAGGCAACAGGGATCGCCAGACTCTATTGGTGGATAAACCATCACAAGTGGAGAAAAGGGATGACTTTGGCTTGGCCTTTCTGACTACCTACTCCAGCCAACACTGGGCCATAAAACGTATAATCAAAAGACACTGGCCGGTCATTAAAAACGACAGAATTTTAGGGCCGTTATTGGGTGACAACCCTTGCATACTCTTCAGAGGTGCCTCAAATCTCAGGCACTTCATAGCACCTAACGTTCCAGACCCACCAACAAGACCCTCTTTCTTTGGGGATCTTAAAGGATTTTTCCCTTGTAGGAAATGCCAAGTTTGTAGCATCAACACCTTTAGAGGTAGGAGATTAACAGAGTTTACTTCAACACGTACGGGTGGTACATACTCAATAAAATCCTTTATCACCTGCACCACGAAGTGCGTAGTGTACTTGTTAAGGTGTCCCTGTGGTCTGGAATACGTTGGGCGCACCACTAGAAAGTTACAAGTTAGACTGGGGGAACACCTTACCAATATTCGGAAGGGTTTTGACAAACATAATGTGTCAAAACACTACGATCTTATACACAACAGGGATCCTACTGGTACTACGTTTATCGCTCTCGAAAAATATATACCACACTGGAGAGGCAGTAATGGTAAACGCAGTATATCCAGAAGTGAGACTAACTGGATATATAAGCTCGACTGTCATGTCCCTGGAGGTTTGAATGTTGAGTGGGACATCAATTGCTTCATCAATAATGGTTGATGAATATTTCTCCCATTTGATGTCCCCCCACATATTCCTGGTATATAGAGCTGCACAACCTAGCCGTCTTTGGTCTTTCATAAATCTCGTAAATAAATCCTCTAAATGGAATCTGCGGTGAGGCTTAAAAGGGGAATCTGTATTTTGATTTTTGATTTCCAAGGATAGAGGTAGAAATAAAGTGTGTAAATTGAATATAATATTTATCTTTATCTGTATATTTTTTATATAATTAATTATTGATTCTTTTAAATCCATGTGGATTACGTCTGTTGATTAATTATTTTAATAGGTTTTTATGTTATGTAAAATGATTTATAATATTGCGGGAAGTAAAATTCCCTAATGGGTGGCTCAGTGCCATACAAATAATTTTTCCCTAGAAGGGTGTTACGAATTGTCCTTCAGCCATTTGCACCATTTTAGGCATCCCATAATAGTTCGTTTGTGTTCCAAATTAATTGTATTCTTGTGGTCATATGTGAGTTGTCCACAAGATGGCACTATAACGGGTTGGGTGGCCGTAGGTGTTTCAATTAGGCTAAGTATCATCTGAATCAATTAGCGCTCTCTTCTTGCTGTTATTTCAGCTGTTTCTGTCAGCTCCGGTGACCAATGGCTGAATCTTTTCGTTCCGCCGTTCGGGTATTTAATGCGCATGCGCGGACGTGTGGGCGTGCCCCTGATGATGTCATTTCTGACGAAACGGCCGTAGGGTAGACACGCACGCACGGACTGCGCATGCGCGGACTTTCGGTTTCACTCGAGCTGTTTTAAATTCCTTGCAAGGAACTTTTATCTATGGATGCCTGCTGGCAATTTAAATAAATAAAAAGAAGCAAAACTTTTTTACACTATCGGAGTTTTTCTCTTCCTTTTTGGATTTCCATCATTGCTGAGAGGGGATTTCCCCTCCCTACCCCTCCACTACTGATGTTCAGTCTGGGAACCACCATCACAGCGCTCCCTATCAAGAACCTTCCACAGGGAGAACAACTTCCATAAGAGGAGGATATCTCATGCTGTCTTATATTGGCTATCTGGTAAGCCTCCATTTATCTGTGGTGACGGTTTCTGTCAATGGTGGAAGTCACGGATCTACCCAGCGGATTATTCACACACGTTATTTCATGTTAATTGGTGGACACTACACAAATAAGCACGTTTTGTAATTGGTGTTTATTATCAATATTACTATTTTAAGAATTTAATTCTATATGAACAATACCCACTGATCCACTTCAGTCAATTAGTGGAATATTTATGTGCATGGTTTGTTAACATATAGGTTTCTGTTTTCTTTTGAACATAATTTCACTGTCTACTGCCGTAGTAGTCTTCCAGCGCTGCACTCTTTTCTACACAAGCACAAGTAGTGTCCCGCTGCCACCAAAAAGACAAACACAGGCCCATCGTGCCCATAGTGCCCTTCCTGCTGCATTCGCCAATCCTAATTGGGAACCCACCGCTTCTGCAGCGCCCGTACTTCCCCCATTCATATCCCCAACCAAATGCAGTCGGCTGCATGAGAGGCATTTTCTTTATGTCCTCCCGAGTACCCCTACACAACGAACCCCCCCAAAAAAGATGTTGTGTCTGCAGCAAGCGCGGATATAGACATGACACCCACTATTATTGTCCCTCCTGTCCTGACAATCCTGGTCTTTGCATTGGTGAATGTTTTGAACGCTACCATGCACTAGTTGAGTATTAGCGTAGGGTACAGCATTCCACAGACTAGGGCAGACTTTCACAGGGTCTCCCAAGATGCCATCGCATTTTGAGAGACCCGAACCTGGAACCGGTTACCGTTATAAAAGTTAGTTACAAAAAAAGTGTAAAAAAAAATAAATATATAAAATAAAAAAAAATTGTTGTCGTTTTATTGTTCTCTCTCTCTATTCTCTCTCTCTATTGTTCTGCTCTTTTTTACTGTATTCTATTCTGCAATGTTTTATTGTTATTGTTATTGTTATTATGTTTTATCATGTTTGTTTTTCAGGTATGTAATTATTTATACTTTACCGTTTACTGTGCTTTATTGTTAACCATTTTTTTGTCTTCAGGTACGCCATTCACGACTTTGAGTGGTTATACCAGAATGATGCCTGCAGGTTTAGGTATCATCTTGGTATCATTCTTTTCAGCCAGCGGTCGGCTTTCATGTAAAAGCAATCCTAGTGGCTAATTAGCCTCTAGACTGCCTTTACAAGCCGTGGGAGGGAATGCCCCCCCCACCGTCCTCCGTGTTTTTCTCTGGCTCTCCTGTCTCAACAGGGAACCTGAGAATGCAGCCGGTGATTCAGCCAGCTGACCATAGAGCTGATCAGAGACCAGAGTGGCTCCAAACATCTCTATGGCCTAAGAAACCGAAAGCTACGAGCATTTTATGACTTAGATTTCGCCAGATGTAAATAGCGCCATTGGGAAATTGGGGAAGCATTTTATCACACCGATCTTGGTGTGGTCAGATGCTTTGAGGGCAGAGGAGAGATCTAGGGTCTAATAGACCCCAATTTTTTCAAAAAAGAGTACCTGTCACTACCTATTGCTATCATAGGGGATATTTACATTCCCCGAGATAACAATAAAAATGATAAAAAAAAAAAAAAAATGAAAGGAACGGTTTAAAAATAAGATAAGAAAGCAAAAAAATAATGAAGAAAAAAAAAAAGCACCCCTGTCGCCCCCTGCTATTGCGCTAAGGCGAACGCAAGCGGCGGTCTGTCGTCAAATGTAAACAGCAATTGCACCATGCATGTGAGGTATCACCGCGAAGGTCAGATAGAGGGCAGTATTTTTAGCAGTAGACCTCCTCTGTAAATCTAAAGTGGTAACCTGTAAAGGCTTTTAAAGGCTTTTAAAAATGTATTCATTTTGTTGCCACTGCACGTTTGTGCGCAATTGTAAAGCATGTCATGTTTGGTATCCATGTACTCGGCCTAAGATCATCTTTTTTATTTCATCAAACATTTGGGCACTATAGTGTGTTTTAGTGCATTAAAATTTTAAAAAGTGTGTTTTTTCCCCAAAAAATGCGTTTGAAAAATCGCTGCACAAATACTGTGTAAAAAAAAAAATGAAACACCCACCATTTTAATCTGTAGGGCATTTGCTTTAAAAAAATATATAATGTTTGGGGGTTCAAAGTAATTTTCTTGCAAAAAAAAAATAACTTTTTCATGTAAACAATAAGTGTCAGAAAGGGCTTTGTCTTCAAGTGGTTAGAAGAGTGGGTGATGTGTGACATAAGCTTCTAAATGTTGTGCATAAAATGCCAGGACAGTTCAAAACCCCCCCAAATGACCCCATTTTGGAAAGTAGACACCCCAGGCTATTTGCTGAGAGGCATGTCGAGTCCATGGAATATTTTATGCGACACAAGTTGCGGGAAAGAGACAAATTTATTTTTTTTTGCACAAAGTTGTCACTAAATGCTATATTGCTCAAACATGCAATGGGAATATGTGAAATTACACCCCAAAATACATTCTGCTGCTTCTCCTGAGTACGGGGATACCACATGTGTGAGACTTTTTGGGAGCCTAGCCGCGTACGGGACCCCGAAAACCAAGCACCGCCTTCAGGCTTTCTAAGGGCGTGAATTTTTGATTTCACTCTTCACTGCCTATCACAGTTTCGGAGGCCATGGAATTCCCAGGTGGCACAAAACCCCCCCAAATGACCCCATTTTGGAAAATAGACACCCCAAGCTATTTGCTGAGAGGTATAGTGAGTATTTTGCAGACCTCACTTTTTGTCACAAAGTTTTGAAATTTGAAAAAAGAAAAAAAAAATGTTTTTTCTTGTCTTTCTTCATTTTCAAAAACAAATGAGAGCTGCAAAATACTCACCATGCCTCTCAGCAAATAGCTTAGGGTGTCTACTTTCCAAAATGGGGTCATTTGGGGGGGGTTTGTGCCACCTGGGCATTCCATGGCCTCCGAAACGGTGATAGGCAGTGAAGAGTAAAATCAAAAATTCACCCCCTTAAAAACGCTGAAGGCGGTGATTGGTTTTCGGGGCCCCGTACGCGGCTAGGCTCCCAAAAAGTCCCACACATGTGGTATCCCCATACTCAGGAGAAGCAGCTAAATGTATTTCGGGGTGCAATTCCACATATGCCCATGGCCTGTGTGAGCAATATATCATTTAGTGACAACTTTGTGCAAAAAAAAAAAAATAAATAAATAAAAGTGTCACATTCCCGCAACTTGTGTCAAAATATAAAATATTCCATGGACTCAATATGCCTCTCAGCAAATAGCTTGGGGTGTCTACTTTCCAAAATGGGGTCATTTGGGGGCGGTTTGTGCCACCTGGGCATTTTATGGCCTCCGAAACTGTGATAGGCAGTGAAGAGTGAAATCAAAAATTTACACCCTTAGAAATCCTAAAGGCGGTGATTGGTTTTCGGGGTCCCGTACGCGGCTAGGCTCCCAAAAAGTCCCACACATGTGGTATCTCCATACTCAGGAGAAGCAGCTGAATGTATTTTGGGGTGCAATTCCACATAGGCCCATGGCCTGTGTGAGCAATATATCATTTAGTGACAACTTTTTGTAAATAATTTTTTTTTTGTCATTATTCAATCACTTGGGACAAAAAAAATAAATATTCAATGGGTTCAACATGCCTCTCAGCAATTTCCTTGGGGTGTCTACTTTCCAAAATGGGGTCATTTGTGGAGGTTTTGTACTGCCGTGCCATTTTAGCACCTCAAGAAATGACATAGGCAGTCATAAACTAAAAGCTGTGTAAATTCCAGAAAATGTACCCTAGTTTGTAGACGCTATAACTTTTGCGCAAACCAATAAATATACGCTTATTGACATTTTTTTTACCAAAGACATGTGGCCGAATACATTTTGGCCTAAATGTATGACTAAAATTGAGTTTATTGGATTTTTTTTATAACAAAAAGTAGAAAATATCATTTTTTTTCAAAATTTTCGGTCTTTTTCCGTTTATAGCGCAAAAAATAAAAACTGCAGAGGTGATCAAATACCATCAAAAGAAAGCTCTATTTGTGGGAAGAAAAGGACGCAAATTTCGTTTGGGTACAGCATTGCATGACTGCGCAATTAAAAGTTAAAGCGACGTAGTGCCAAATTGGAAAAAGACCTCTGGTCCTTAGGCAGCATAATGGTCCGGGGCTCAAGTGGCTAGAATCCGCACTAACGGTTGCCTGTTGGAGAAGTTTCAGTTAGCTCGGGGCACGAGACAGGGCTGCCCTCTCTCTCCCAGCCTGTTTGCCCTCGCAATGGAGCCCCTAGCTATATTGCTGAGAGCGGACCCTGGGGTAAGGGGACTTTGGGTGGGTCCAATTGAGGAAAAGCTGTCTCTGTATGTGGATGATGCTCTGCTTTATTTAGTGGATGCGTCATCCTCTTTGCAGACTGCACTGGACCTAATTAACCGATTCAGTCGCTACTCAGGGATTCATATTAATTGGGACAAGTCGGTCCTCTTCCCACTCCACCCCTCGACCCCTCATCCGCAGCTCAAATGGGTGGAGGATTTCAAGTATCTGGGGATTAAAATTAGTAGTAAGGTGCAGGATTATATGGAAAATAATATACGGCCACTCATGACACAACTAGTGGCTAGATGTGCTGCATGGCGTTCCCTCCCTTTGACCCCAGTAGTCAGAGTCAATCTGCTGAAAATGATCTATCTCCCTAAATACTTATATTTCGACCATAATACCCCCACACACATTCCCAGGACTTTCTTCCAGAGGCTAAAGAGTCTGCTGATATCCTTTGTCTGGGCTGGGAGGCCAAGCAGATATTATACCTCCCACTATCGGAGGGGGCTGGCGCTCCTGAACTTTCATCTTTACTACTTGGCGGCCGTCTTGGTCACAGTGCGATGGTGGTTCTCCCAGCCAGCACAAAATCCAGCGGTCACCCTGGAAGCAGCCACCCTGGGCTCCTTTGCAGCTATGAGCAATCCACCATTCTGTGGACTTAGGGCTGGTTCATCTATGACAACTCTGATGCGAACCACAGTGAGGGTCTGGCAGGAGGCTAGGAAGATTTATGGGAAACCCAATCACATCTCACCACACATGCCCCTGTGGGGTAATCCTATGCTCTCCCACCTATACAGCATCCCAGACCCTTCTCTGTGGGCGAAAAAGGAATCAGTACCTTAAAGCATATAGTTCAAGATGGTAGAATTATGACTTTCCAGACACTGAGATGAATATACGCGCTTCCGCTCTCTTTTCAATTCAGATACTGGCAGCTGAAGCATGCCTTTGAAGCCCAGTTTCCTGCCCCCTTGCTTTGGAGTCAGACTCCATTGAGCGTGTCTTGATCTCCAGTGCAATGGGGAGACCTCTCTCGACCTTATACTTATATCTGACAGTAGAATATGATACCAATCTAACCAAATCCTGGGAAAAATGGAGGATGGATATCCCATCCCTTGACGAAGAGGAGTGGAAGGAGTGTTTACTTTCATACATTCCTTCAATGATTGCCGCAAAAGATAGGTTTATACAATTTAAGTTCCTACACAGGGCATACTTCACCCCACAGAGGTTGGCGCGCATTTACCCTCAAAGGGACCCTAATTGTAAGAGATGCAGGCAGGAGGTGGGTACCTTCTGGCACATGGTCTGGTCCTGTCCCAAACTCCATCCCTACTGGACGGCAGTGGCCTCTACACTTAGTAATGTGACCGGATTGGATCTACAGGTTGATCTTCAAATTCTATTGTTAAGCCATTTAGAGGATGTAGAGGGGGACATGTATTGTAAACCGTGTCTTACCTTCTTATTATATTATGCTAGACGTGAAATTCTACTGAGATGGAAACTAGAGGAACCTCCTACTCTGGCCTCATGGAGGCGATCAGTGACCTTGGTACTTCCCCTATGTAGGCTGACCTATGAAAGTAGACAATGCCCAGGGAAATTTGATAAAATCTGGTCCTCTTGGATAGATGCCTCTGACAGCCCTGACCCCCCTCCCCTTAATTATGACACGAATCACACCAGCGGACATGGTCTACCTCATGCCTACTCGTTATACCTTGCCCCCCAAAACCTGCGCCCCCCTTTCTTTTTCTCTACTGACCCTGATTACTCCCTGCTTTGTTGCATCTCTCCTACTCTCCCCCCCCCCCCAGCCCGCAAGACTATCGGATACCTACATAATGTATGTGTGGTTTCACTATTACTGGAATGCACTAATGTGTACATGTAACTGATATTTATGACACCTGCACAGCTGGAACATTAGAGAAAGTATGACTGCCGGATGAAGGTGGTTATCCTGTCTATACTTGTGTATCATTGAATGTACTTTATAGTTTTGTATTGTAATGCTGATTTGTTTAATAAAAATTTTCTGTTAAAAAAAAGTTACACTATTTATTATTATTATTATTATTGTTATTATTATTATTATTTGCACAGGGTTTATTTGATATATAGACAAACTGTGTTTCCTTTTTTTGCACACTAATTATAGGATAAATATATACATATATATATATATATATATATATATATATATATAGCCTCTCTCATCTTTTTAAGTGGGAGAACTTGCACAATTGGTGGCTGACTAAATACGTTTTTGCCCCACTATATATATATATATATATATATATATATATATATATATATATAGTGGGGCAAAAACATATTTAGTCAGCCACCAATTGTGCAAGTTCTCCCACTTAAAAAGATGAGAGAGGCCTGTAATTGTCATCATATAATTACCTCAACTATGAGAGACAAAATGAGGAAACAAATGCAGAAAATCCCATTGTGACAGACCTAGCCGGGAGAGAGACTTTTGGAGGGGACTGAATGCTAGCCTCTTGCTGTCCGATCATGGGCCCTGGCATTTGGGGGAACGGTGCTCTTTGTGAGCTTTGTGCTTGCGGACCCTTGAGGTGGTATTACTGTGGATTCGGGTCCTGGTCCGCCAGGACACACAGACTCTGGGAACCCTGGATTTGCCATATTAGAAATAGTGGCTGATTCATAATGCTGGGACAAATACTGTTGGGAGGTGCTGGTGTCAATTCCAGCTGCCTGTCTGTTGCCTGCTAGAATGTGTATTGTAAATAAGTCTCTAGTATGGAATCTAAGAGTCATTAGATCCCCATTGTTGTTTGTGTTAATTAACTCTGCTAACTCTGCTATGTTGATTGGGTTTTATGAGCTACAAGACGGCCAGTCTGGCCTAAAGGTCATGTCTGAGTCATCTAGGCTGTCTAAAGGGACTAGTTAATTAGCCCATGTTAATTAGGTTTCTGGTCACAGGTGTATGTTCAGAGTAATATGAGTCGGAGGTATACACCTCCTCTTTTAGTGTATAAAAGAGCCTGTATTTTGCAATTAGAGAGATTCCTGTTTGAACTTACATACAGCCTGCCTGGTGTTCGTTCTGAGCTATCACAATTGGGTTAGAACGGCACATAGCTGTACTTCTAATCCCAGAGCATTGGATGACCGAACAATCAGATGTTGCAATCTGCAATCTGATTCTATAGCAGCAGAGGAGTGTCGGGAGAGTGGAACCGAGCGAGCAAAGGGGCTCGTTACATTGGTTGGCAGCGGTGGGATTTGCTCTCCAGTTACTGGGACACTCCAAACCAGCCTGCAGGAGAGCCATGCTGAAAGACTTACTTGAGAGCCGTGAAGGGAATGGTGGGATCTTGCTTCCTTGCCGTGAACACATCCAAACCATCACCTGGATCCAAGGTCCAGATAGCAGGAGAGGAGAGGTACAGATACCAGCCACCATGGAAGAGGAATTCAGAAGGAGGTTGCGAGAGATACAGATACAGCACAGAGGACCAGTATCAGAGCAGGTCCTGCTGAAATGGTTTGATTTTATCCGCTGTGAACTCTGGAAGGAAGCGCTAACCCGTGAGCAGCGACACCAGGGAAAAGTTCTCCCCTCCATCCATGTAAGGCACTGGTCGCAGTATGAAGTACGATTGCTGTTATTGGGGGAACAGCCGAACCAGGAGTGGACAGCTGAGTTAAGCAGGCTGATCCAGGCAGAAATGCGGTTGGACGAGAGCTACAGAGCCCTCCAGTGGTATGTAGCCCAAGTGTGCCCATGGACAGCGGATGACAGCCCCACAGAAGGCTTTGACTACGATGGCCTGGGATTGTTGTACTGGAGGCTGTCCAGGGACCCTGACTTTGGGAGTGATTGGGAGTGGCGTTTGGAGGAAATAATGGAGCACAGAGAGCGAAGACTGAATGTCTTAGAAGTGCACTGGGCACAGGAAGATTTGGAGTTTCTGGCCGTTCAGGAATGGGAGCTTGAGATGGCCTACAGACAGCTGCTAGACTCTGCTCAGCAGCAGGGTAGGGCTCCCTTTGCCTGGGACTATCAGGAAATACCAGTTGACAACTCTATAATCCTGGCTGAAGAGTTGACAATGTGGCAGAGTAACAGTGTGCTTTGCCAACCTGCCCCCGCAGCTATGGAGGCGGAGGTCTTATGGCGGATGCAGCAAGTGCTGACTGACCTTGATGATCCTGTTTCTGCATTAGATGATCTTGGATGGAGAAATGTGCCTGTCCAGCAGCATGCCAGAGAATCTGCAGTGGAAAATCTGAAGATTGCCGTCCCTAAACCTGAAGTGCTGACAACAGGGCAGAGCTCTGCTAACCTCTGCCCAGCACTGATAGCATCTTCTGGGTTCCACGGAGAGGAGATAGTGAACCTTTATCCCCAGACACCAGTTGCAGAGACAGGGGATTTGATAGATTTTTCTGCTGAGGAAGAACAACCCGGTGAGCCTCCAGCAGAAGAAGAGCTGTGTTTAGGGCCAAACTTCACTGTGCTCTGCCCAGCACCAACAGAAGTATCTTTGAAGTTACAAGGAACTTCCCCAGCTGAAGCGCTGGCAACCGGACAGAGGGTCCAAGATCTCTGCCCTACACCTGTGGCGGTTCTGGAGGCTCAGGGTGAGAAGGAGGTGATCACTTCCCAGCAGCAGATCAGGATACAGGGGGAGAAGGGAGAGGAGGTCCCTCCCCAACAGTTGGCCAAGGTGGAGCAAGTGGTCTTTCCTCCCCAGCAAAGATCTGTGCACCTGGGAGTAGAATAGAATAGAAAAGGAAGCAGCCGGCTCACCTCCCCAATGGCAGCTACACAGTTTGGGAGTGGAGGAAGGCAGCCTCCTGCCCCAACAGTTAGCTGGAGCAGATGGTGTGGGGTTTCCAGCAGAAGGGCTGGCAACAGGGCCGAATACTGCTGGACTCTGCCCTCAACTAACAGAGGATGGATTTCCTGTGAAGGTGGATGGGACTTCAGTCTCCACCTGTATACCCCAGAGATGCTGGGTAGTCGGCCCAGATCCCCAACAGCATGACGGAATGAGCCCAGACACCATGTCTTCTCTCCAGTGGCAAAAGGACTGCAGGGAGAAGGGCCAGTCCAGGCCTCTCCCCAGCGGTAGATATGTTCTCTGAGAGAGGCAGAGGTTGGCTGGGTGAGTAAAGCTTTATTTGGAACAATTTGTTTGGGGTACTGTGTGGGTACAGGCATTAGAGGACTGGAACTACTGACTAACTTTGGAGTCAACCCGTCTGGGGTCTCCTCCTGTGTTAGTATCCTGCCGAAAGGGGAGAAATGTGACAGACCTAGCCGGGAGAGAGACTTTTGGAGGGGACTCAATGCTAGCCTCTTGCCGATTGATCGTGGGCCCTGGCATTTGGGAGAACGCCCTTTGTGAGCTGTGTGCCTGGGGACCCTTGAGGTGGCATTACTGTGGATTCGGGTCCTGGTCCCCCAGGACACACAGACTCTGGGGACCCTGGATTTGCCATATTAGAAATAGTGGCTGATTCATAATGCTGGGACAAATACTGTTGGGGGGTGCTGGTGTCATTTCCAGCTGCCTGTCTGTCTGTTGCCTGCTAGAATGTATATTGTAAATAAGTCTCTAGTATGGAATCTAAGAATCATTAGATCCCCATTGTTGTTTGTGTTAATTAACTCTATTGTGATAATGTTGATTGGGTTTTATGAGCTACAAGACGGCCAGTCTGGCCTAAAGGTCATGTCTGAGTCATCTAGGCTGTCTAAAGCAGGGGTGGCTCTAATGCGTGTTTAGACACTGTTTAACCACTGTGTCACACGCTCAGAGGTGAGCGCATGAGCAATTGGGGGTCACTTGAGGGCACTGAAGCACGCCGTTGTTTGCACACCTTATAGGAAGAGCATGAGGAATGCCTACTTTTTTGGACACTAATTTTTGCACTTTGATTTTTATATATTTTTTATGAATTGACTTGTACTGAATTGTTGGACACTTCATTTATACAAGCAGCACCTGGATTTTTCACATTTTGCATGTTGCATGCTGATTTATATTTATATATTTAGTTTTGTATTTTACTCACTTTTTTTCACAGGCGATTGGCACCGGATATTGCTTATAGCATTTAATATTGATTATTTATAGATTTTACTATATTGTATTTATTTGTTTATTTATTTTTCTTTTATTTATTTAATTTTTATCACGTATTAGCTTATTTTTCTAGCGCATACACAATAATTCATTTTATTTGGTCACATACACGATATGAAACGTGGTTAGTGTGTGCAGCTAATTTAGGTATTTGAATTCACTTTATAGGCATTAATCCATTTGTGGCTCACAAGATCTTTGTGCAATTATCCAAAGCATGATGTTGCCACCCCCATGC
This sequence comes from Lithobates clamitans, assembly GCA_037952925.1. Classification (NCBI taxonomy): domain Eukaryota; kingdom Metazoa; phylum Chordata; class Amphibia; order Anura; family Ranidae; genus Lithobates; species Lithobates clamitans. The sequence continues at coordinate 677,814 of JBBGZY010001063.1, forward strand.
TTCACAGTAGGTATAGTGTTCTTTGGTTGCAACTCAGCATTCTCTCTCCTCCAAACACGATGAGTTGGGTTTCTACCAAAACAGTTCTACTTTGGTTTCATCTGACCATATGACATTCTCACAATCCTCTTCTGGATCATCCATATGCTCCCTAGCAAACCTCAGATGGGCCCGGACATGTACTGGCTTAAGCAGGGGGACACGTCTGGCACTGCAGGATCTGAGTCCCTGGTGGCGTAGTGTGTTACTGATGGTAGCCTTTGTTACGTTGGCCCCAGCTCTCTGCAGGTCATTCACTAGGTCCCCCCGTGTGGTTCTGGGATTTTTGCTCACTGTTCTTGTGATCATTTTGACCCCACGGGGTGAGATCTTGTGTGGAGCCCCAGATCGAGGGAGATTATCAGTGGTCTTGTATGTCTTCCATTTTCTAATTATTGCTCCTACGGTTGATTCCTTCACACCAAGCTGCTTGCCTATTGCAGATTCAGTCTTCCCAGCCTGGTGCAGGTATACAATTTTGTTTCTGGTGTCCTTCGACAGCTCTTTGGTCTTCACCATAGTGGAGTTTGGAGTGTGACTGTTTGAGGTTGTGGACAGGTGTCTTTTATACTGATAACACGTTCAAACAGGTTCCATTAATACAGGTAATGACTCGAGGACAGAGGAGAAGAGAGATACAGGTCTGTGAGAGCCAGAAATCTTGCTTGTTTGTAGGTGACCAAATACTTATTTTCCACCATAATTTGCAAATAAATTCTTTCAAAAATCAGACAATGTGATTGTCTGGATTTGTTTCCACATTTTGTCTCTCAAAGTTGAGGTATACCTATGATGACAATTACAGGCCTCTCTCATCTTTTTAAGTGGGTGAACTTGCACAATTGGTGGCTGACTAAATACTTTTTTGCCCCACTATATATATATATATATATATATATATATATTTTTTTTTTTTTTAAACAAGTATTATACAAGTACCTAATCTATATCATGTAATACTCTAGCTAAACGTATATAAGAACTTTGTTTTGCCCTTTGTTCTGGTACGCTCAAAAAATTCAAAAGTATATGGGATTAATGGCTTAAATTTCTGGGAGGCTATGGGTAATCTTTTTACCTGTGTTTATTCTGTTAGTGAACTTCACTCTTATTGCAGTTTGTTTACAGTATTGTTGCAATGTCTCTGCATTTTGTCTATGCTTTAGTTTTGACTATGTACTTTGTTTCATTATATTTATTGCACAGCGTAATGTCTGTACTGTGATTTTTTTCAAAAAAATCTAATAAAAACACATCAAAATTAAAAATTAGGTTTGATTTTAAGTTTTTCCTAGTTATCCATATTTTTTTCATTAAAACTAAAAAGTGAGACATTGACAATAACCTAGTACTACAATTTTAGTGTTGGCAAGTGAAGCAAGGCTGTCCTTAATATGTTGTATTTGCTAACTGCCATTGTAATGAAAAAAGTGCTATCCTGTGTGAAACAGATACAAGCATATTGATAAGGCATTAATATGTATGGTTTGAATAGCTCAAACAAAAGTGTTCAAGCTGTTGGCTGCATGTTATCATCTCCTATCACTTATCTTTTGTTAGATGTGGATATGACCTTTATTTATAAAAGAAAGGAAAGAAACGTTGTGCAATAGTTTTATAGGTTCTACAGCAGCCTCTCTATATGAACTATGCATCAGTTTGGTAATTTACAGTATATCATCTTTATTCTGATATAATCTTTATATCTGAGTTTGACAAGAGTAGAATGTTAAATATCTTTAAAAGATAAGAGACTGTCGGAAAGTATTTTATGTAACCCATTTTAGACTCTTCAATGCAGTTCCACCATTGGGCCTGATAGCTTTACAAGCAGAAGTCAAAAATGTATGCAACTGTGCCTGTTGGTAATTCATCACGCACTGAAAAATGCTCTATAATTTGCAGATTTGCTCCTCCAGATATGAATCACAAACCTCCCTTTGAGTACCTATCACTCCTTTTTTGACCCAAACACATATTTTTTAAACCAAATGAAATATTAAAGGAATCATGTTTTGCAAATAGTGTTGTTTTTTGACCTTTGCTTTCATTTTAGTGAGTATTATTTGGAGACTTTTGGAATGGAAAGCATAAAAAAATATTTCTTTGAAGCGTCAGAGTAGACCACCACCAAAAAGGAAGCCAAAAAAATAGAACTTTTTACAATGAGCGCTGGCCTCATACTCATGCCCCTTTCATCGTATACTGTTTATTTGCCGCCAGGAAGACAAATGCAGCAGCGTGGAAACAAAAAGACCTACCGGATCCTAAAATCTTTCTACACAACTTAAATTCACAAACCCAATTCAAAGTTACATTCTGTACTGCTTTCTTTTTCTTTCAAAAGGTGTTTATTAATATGAACAGACAAATAAATGTGTTGCATGCATAATGTTATACAATCATGTTAAGGATTATACAGTAGTGAAAACATCTGTAGAGGCTAAGTATCTTGCATCTAGATCAACAAAGCAAGGAAAACAATTAAACACACTGCCTTCAGCAGAACTTGTCCATCTGAAGAAAAAGATAAAGACAAAATGTTCTGAACATAGTAGGTGAAGTTAGCCATCCGGTATCGCTTCGGTGCACCTATCATTAGAAAACCAAAATTTAGTTGGCCTCTGGAAATGTAATCCTTGATTATACAGTTAAAAGCAAGTTATGTCAAGCACTAAGAGATAGTGCAAAGAAGATTTTAACTAAGGGAGAAAAGTCAGAAAGAAGAATAAAAGAATGAGAAAATACTAGAGTTAGCCAACCTTACAGGATCACCCTGTCCCATTACATTGTACGTTATTACTCGGGATTACCTACAAAGGCCATCCAATTCTCCCATGTTGACTCGAACTTCGCAGCTGGACATCCCATGACTCTGTGTATTATATAAAATATTCTATTCCAGAATCCCAGAATTCTCAGATAGTCCCACCAGATATGCATCATGGAACCTGGGATAACACAACCTCTAAAGCAGAGGGGTGAGGAGGAAGGGAACATTTTTGCCAGCCTTGTTGGTACTAGGTACCATCTGGTAAACACCTTGAGGTTTGCTTCAATCAGGGCATTGTTGTGTATGCCTCTGTAGGATCGGAAGAAGTTTCTATTCCAGATGTCCATAGTCCAGCTGACCTGGGTCCCACTTTCCTAAGCAAGCATATAAGGTAACTTAGAGTTGTCTAAGGCTAGTGACAGGTAAATTGTGGAAATGCCCCCCCCCCCGCTCTGTGGCCTGGCCACACCACTGTTCATAGGCTGTTAATTTGGGGATTTCAGGCCTATTCTTCCATTGAGAGTTCAAGTGATGAGAAATTTGCAGGAATCTACACTGTTCAGATTCAGGCATCTCCAATTTGCTTTTACGATAATTGAGCTTAAGTGGTCCCAGGGGGGTTAGGTAGTCTCCTATGCGGTATAACCCCTTGTGTAACAACCAACTGACGGCCTTTATATTCATTCCCGGCGTAAATTTGGGGTTATGAAAAATGTGCGCTAGCGGCTGCATAACTGAGATTAAGGATGGGAGACTTTTCAGTCCATCCCAGAGGGAGAAAGAGTTAGATCACATGGGGGACAGGATCGGAGGGCGATCTTTTGGAGGGCACCAGAGTAGGAAATCTAATGTGTATGTTGGAACTGCTTGTCACCATATAATTCACCCAATTAGTTTTCTCCAGGCGTGTGTATATGACCGATAGTTGTGCCAATCTAGCCACTTGGTAATACCATAGGAGATTGGGACCCCCAACCCTCCCTGTATCCTTGGTCTGTAAAGTATAGGCCTCGACAGGCAGTGTCCTGAGGAACCCCAAATTAATTTTATTATTTTGCTTTGAAAGATCCGCAGGTGGTCTTTTCTTAGAGAAATCGGTAAGGAGCAAAACAGGTAGAGTAATTGCCATGCAATTCGCTAGGATCTTGGTCAGGATCTTCATGTCATTATTGATTAGAGATATGGGCCTATAGTTCCCTACCTCTCATTGGTCTTTGTTTGGTTTGGGGATTACGGAAATGAAAGCTGAATTAAGATGCCTATCCAGAGGTTTGTTTGTTTTAGGGTTAAAGGAGCATGTAAGGTGAGGTGCCAATGTTTGCACAAACGTTTTGTAATATGGTGTGGAGAAAACATCTGGGCCAGGGGCAGACCCTCGTTTAAGGTTCTTAATGACCATTAGCACTTCTTCCACTGATATTGGGGTCTCTAGTTTATCATGGTGTCGGGATTACAATTTTGGAAGTGGGAGAGAGTCCAAAAATTAATTCATATGTGTTGTATTACTGTTATTCCCTGCGCTATATAATTTCTCGTATAAGTTATGGAAAGTTTCCATAATGCGTTGCAGATTCAAAGTGTGGTTCCCACCCGGGACCCGAATTTTGGGTATGGTACGCTGTCGTGGGTTGGGAGGATCATTTGGAGGCCAGCATTGGGCCAATTGTATCCCTTTGATGACAGAATTTAGCTCTTCTGCATCTAATGCTTTTTTCAGCCTTGGTTGTAAGAGCCAGGCTAAGGGATAGACGCGATGCATCCAGTTTATCAGTAGGGACCATTTTAGGGTCTTGTTTATGAAGAAAACGCATGTGATTACATTTTTTTTCTAGTCTGTCAATGTCCACCATTCGCTCCTTTTTAATTTAGATAAATAGTAGATATTTTAATTAATTTGCCCCGAATAGTGGCCTTATTATCAGCCCAGAGGGTTTCAGCAGATACCTCCACCGCCTTGTTTAGGAGGAAGTATTCCTTAATGACTTTTTCAATTTCCGTAACCCTAACCAGGTCGCTGAGAATAGATTCATTAAAGGGGTTGTAAAGGTTTGTGTTTTTTCACCTTAATGCATCCTATGCATTAAGGTGAAAAAACACCTGTCATTGACCGCCCCCATTTTACTTACCTGAACCCTTGACTCACTCTCTCTCTGCCCGGGGTTCTCAGCTCTCGATTGGATAGATTGATAGCAGCGCAGTCATTGGCTCCCACTGCTGTCAATCAAATCCAATGATGCGGGCGCCGGGGGGCGGGCCGAGTTCTGCATTCGGCCTCTATAGACGCCGAATGCTGGACTCGGGAGCGCACCCACAAGGTAAGCCCCCGGAAGAGTGCTTCTCCCAGGGGGTTATCTGATGTGGGGAGGAGCCGCGAGAGCCACCGAGGGACCCCAGAAGAGCAGGTTCGGGTCCACTCTGTACAAAACAAGCTGCACACTGGAGGTAAGTAGGGATGAGCTTTGAGTTCAAGTCGAACTTATGTTCGACTCGAACATCGGCTGTTCGCCAGTTCCCCGAGCAGCGAACAATTTGGGGTGTTCGTGGCAAATTTGAAAGTCGCAGAACACCCTTTAAAAGTCTATGGGAGAAATCAAAAGTGATAATTTTAAAGGATTATATGCATGGTATTGTCATAAAAAGTGTTTGGAGATCTGGGACCTGCCCCAGGGGACATGGATCAATGCAAAAAAAAAGTTTTAAAAACGGCCGTTTTTTCGGGAGCAGTGATTTTAATAATGCTTAAAGTGAAACAATAAAAGTGTAATATTCTTTTAAATTTCATACCTGGGGGTGTCTATAGTATGCCTGTAAAGGGGCCCATGTTTCCCATGTTTAGAACAGTCTGACAGCAAAATGACATTTCAAAGGAAAAAAAGTAATTTAAAACTACTCGCGGCTATTAATGATTTGTCAGTCCGACAATACACACCCGTTACATAACAGGTGACCCTGCCCCCCTCTGACATCATGGGGAATGCCACAGGGAAGTCCCTGTCAAATCCCCGTGCGTCAGAGGGGGCGGGGTCACCGGGTGGCCCTGCCCTCCATTATTTAAGAACCGTCAGAAGACGAGAAGCGTCAGACAGTGGGAGCCTCCCATCATGGATGCGGAGCGGCCCGAGAAGAAGAGGGAAGAAGACGCCGTGGAGGAAGATGCCGGACGAGAACACCGGAGGAAGAACCAGAAGAACCAGAAGAAGAAGAAGATGGAGGAAGAAACTGAAGGATGATAGAAGAAAGAAGATGGAAAAAAGAAGACTTTAAATAAAGGATTTGTCAAAAACTGTCTCTTGTCATTTTTAACATTTTTGACAGTTTTTTTGTGAAATGGTAGGGGTACCCTTACCATTTCACACAGGGGGGGCCGGGATCTGGGGGTCCCCTTGTTAAAGGGGGCTTCCAGATTCAGATAAGCCCCCCGCCCGCAGACCCCCACAACTACCGGGCAAGGGTTGTGGGTATGAGGCCCTTGTCCCCTTTGGGGGGCTACCCCGAAGCACCCTCCCAATGTTGAGGGCATGTGGCCTGGTACAGTTCAGGAGGGGGGCCGCTCTCTCACCCCCCCTTTTTTCCTGCCGCTTGCCAGGTTGCATGCTCAGATAAGGGTTTGGTATGGATTTTTGGGGGGACCCCACGCCATTTTTTAAAAAATTTTGGCGCAGGGTTCCCCTTAAAATCAATACCAGACCGGTATAGATTTTGAGGGGGACCCCCACGGCATTTTTTCAAAAAATTTTGGTTCAGGGTTCCCCTGTGGGGAATTTCCATGCCGTTTTTATCAATGAACTTTTATGTGTATTGTCGGATCAACAATTCATTAATAGCCATGAGTAGTTTTAAATGACTTTTTTTCCTTTGAAATGTCATTTTGCTGTCAGACTGTTCTAAACACGGGAAACATGCGCCCCTTTACAGGCATACTATAGACATTCCCCAGGTACAAAATTTAAAGGAATATTACTCTTTTATTGTTTCACTTTAAGCATTATTAAAATCACTGCTCCCGAAAAAACGTCTGTTTTTGAAACTTCTTTTGCATTGATCCATGTCCCCTGGGGCAGGACCCAGGTCCCCAAACACTTTTTATGACAATAACTTGCATATAAGCCTTTAAAATTAGCACTTTTGATTAATCATGTTCGAGTCCCATAGACTTTAACAGTGTTCACGTGTTCAAACATATTTTTTCCTGTTCGAACACACAGGGGGTGTTCGGCTCATCCCTAGAGGTAAGTATGATATGTTTGTTATTTAAAAAAAAACTTGAACCTTCAGTGTCACTTTGAGTCTCCATTGAAGGAGATTAGGGCAATTAAATCTTCTTTTTAGTGTGAGTAGAACTATGGAATGGTCTGACCACACAGTGTCGCTAATGGAGGCCTTGACTATGTCTGAGATTTTGGCTGTGGAGATGAAAATGTAGTCGATCCTAACGTAGGATTGGTGCAAGCAAGAAAAGTGGGTATAATCCCTTTTACTTGGTTTCGTTTCTCTCCAAGTATCGGCCAACCCATGTTGAAAGATTATTTTAGCTATTTTAAGGCTCCTTTTGGGTGGACGAGTGAGCTGGGATCCGGGAGGTTTGGATTTGTCTAGTCCCTGGTCAAGGGCAGTATTGGAATCACCTCCATAATTAACCGTCTCTCCCACCATGGGTCCCAGTGTTCTAAGTATCACCTGGAAGAATGCCGCTTGGCCCTGGTTAGGTGCATAACATGAAATTGATCATCTACCGTGCCCTTTACGAGAATAAATCTGCCCTCTGGGTCCCTGTGTTCTAGTTGGGATGTAAATTTACAATTATTAGAATTTAGAATTGCTACTCCCTTGGTTTTGTCCTCAGCATTCGCAAGGAAAAACATAATGAAATTGGCATGTAAGAAGGAAGGGTTATACTGTTTTTGGAAAATGCATCTCCTGAAGTAGGACGATGTCTATTTTTTGGGAATGCAGAGACTGTAGAATTTTAAGTCTTTTTACAGGGGATTTCATCCTTGCGTGTTGTGTAAAGCAACATGCAGTGGAGGAGTAGAAAGAGTGTTATTAGCCATTGACAAGAGAGGTATAGTCCTCATCTGTTACTCTGTCACTTACTCCAGATATGCATGCGGATCTAACATGGGCTTCCTCCTAGCAGTATGGGAATTCCCAGATAGGATCGGTAGAGACATGGGGATCCTGGAGTTCAGCTAAAAGAGAACAGAAGTAAGTGCAAGCTAAGAAAAAGGGAAGAGAAAGGATTGGAGAATAGCCCTCTAGGAGCTCCAGTGGGCAGGAGAAGAATAGTATCTCTCTGCCCACAAAACCATTAGTCGTGAAAAAAGCTGAGATATCTGACTGCAACTCATTAATTTCAATAGATAACCTAAAATGACCCATGCCAAATAGGTGAGGGTTAGGAGTAGGGGAGGGGGAAGGATACAGGGAATAAGGGGGTGGTTGAGGTGGGGAAAAGGTAGAAAAGAGGGTTAAAGTATTCAGGGATGGGGAGTGGAGGGAGGGAGCGGTGTTGAGGTTAGCAGCTGTTCACTGGATATTGTGGTTAGACCACATGAAATTAAATTTCTTCTAGTGCATTACAGTTCCGGATCATGGAAGTCATTCATTTCTTGGGTCTAGATAGCCATCAGTGGAATCTTGCATCCAGAACAACAATGAAAAGGTCTGGACAGTGCATGAAACTGGGAAACAAGTCATAAACAATGCAACTTGGAGGTATCTCGGTAAAGTTCATGTTTGAACGGATCATATCTCAATGTCTGGTTAGGACCAGAAGAGGATGTGTATCAGCATTGTCCCTTCTTAAGTCAGGGAGGTCTTCCTTCCTTGGGTAGTTTGAGGTTGATCTTGTTCCACACTGGTGTTTGACACTTTGTGGCCCCTGATTGGGAGTTCAGAGGGTGTGAGGCGGGCCAAGTGTGATGAATCTCAGGCCCATCAAAACATTTTCACCTTCCTGAAAACTGGCGAAGGAGTAGGTTTTGGATTTGAAAGTAAACTTGAGAGCAAACGGGAAGGCCCACCGGTACTTTATTTCTTTCTGTGAAAGAACAGTAAGCAGGGTTTTCAGGGATTGCCTCCTTTGTATGGTCAAGGGAGAGATGTCTGCAAAGATCTGAACATAATGATTTTAAAGGAGAAGTGGCATTTGCAAATGTGACTTTTTCATAATCTCTTCCTTCGCCAAACTGCAGCTCCGTATCTGAATGGATAGACAGAGCTGCAAGCTGCTTGCTGCGGGGGCACTCGACAGGAGGGAAGGGCCAGGAGCTCCAGCCAGGGACCCAAGAAGAGGAGGACCTGGGCTTCTCTGTGCAAAACCACTACACAGAGCAGCAAAGTATAACATGTTTGTTATTTTCATAGAAAAAAAAATTGACTTTACAATCACTTTAATGCAAGTAGCACAACCAGTGAATTGGACAGGAAGCTACCTGACACCAGTTGGATTAAAATATATTTACATATGTTTTTGTGCATTAGTAGTGGTGTTTTAATGAAGGCAAGTAATGTTGATTACATTTCTAAGTGGTTTTGGGACCAGAAAACATGCCAGGAGTCTTCTGGCCAGCTTTATGAGACAATGCATAAGGCTTTTGCTAGATATGGTATTTCAGTGTGGTCCTGTTGATGTAAAATATGATTGTTTAAGCTGCTGCTTTTGATAATGCTTGCAGAAGTAAAAAGGGTCTCTGAGTAATGATTCTGTACAGAATCTTTTTGAAGGATCCAAAGTTGAATGAACCAACCAAAATGTGTTTTTCCTCTGATGTGCATAAGATCCTGTATTAAAGAGGAAGTAAACCCTAATGGCTTTTACTTCCGCTTTCCTTTACTGCAAACCCTGCAAAGTAAAAGCATAACGGGCTAGTATGCATCTCATACTAGCCCATTATGTGGCACTTACCTGCAATGGAAGCCTGCGCTGTCCAGGCTGCAGGAAGCATCCATCTTCACCCCTCTTCCTTCCGGGGCTGTGGACTTCAGCTCTGTTACTGTCCGGAGTCGCATGACATCACTCCCGCGCATGCGCGCAGAAGCCTACGGTCACGGCACAGGCACTATAGAAACGGCACAATCGTATTGTCTCATAAAGCTGGCCAGAAGACTCCTGGCATGTTTTCTGGTCCCAAAACCACTTAGAAATGTAATCAACATTACTTGCCTTCATTAAAACACCACTACTAATGCACAAAAACATGACATTGGCACAAGTGTATGTGGTAAATATCTTCTAAACCATACAGGTTTAGAAGATATTTTCAGTACCCACAGGTAAGCCTTATTATAGGCTTACCTGTAAGGAAAAGTGGTCTTTAAGGGTTTACAACCACTTTAACTGACTTTTATTTGAACTGCTTCTCTCACCATACAGGTTTATGAAAATGCAAAAGCCACTGAAGTAGTATAGCTTGCAGATACCGCTACACACTGTATTCAACTCCACTATAAGGTGTATAAAAATATTCTTCGGCTCAGATAATAGCCCAATAGCCCAATGTAGGTATAATATTGCTGTAATGTGAATACTTAAAGAGGAAGTAAACTTTGTATTTATTAACATGCCTTGCACATTGTAATCTTAGTAAAAATGAACAGCGAACAATTTGGGGTGTTCGTGGCAAATTCGAAAGCCGCAGAACACCCTTTAAATGTCTATGGGAGAAATCAAAAGTGCTAATTTTAAAGGCTTATATGCATGGTATTGTCATAAAAAGTGTTTGGGGACCTGGGTCCTGCCCCAGGGGACATGTATCAATGCAAAAAAAAGTTTTAAAAACTGCCATTTTTTCGGGAGCAGTGATTTTAATAATGCTTAAAGTGAAACAATAAAAGTGTAATATTCCTTTAAATTTTCGTACCTGGGGGGGTTTCTATAGTATGCCTGTAAAGTGGCACATGTTTCCCGTGTTTACAAAAGTCCAAGAGCAAAATGACATTTCTAAAGGAAAAAAAAGTCATTTAAAAGTACTCGCGGCTATGATGAATTGTCGGTCCCGGCAATACACATAAAAGTTCATTGATAAAAATGGCATGGGATTCCCCCACAGGGGAACCCCGAACCAAAAAAAAATGAGTGGGGGTCCCCCTTATTCCATACCAGTCCCTTCAGGTCTGGTATGGATATTAAGAGGAACCCCGTGCCAAAATTTACAAAAAAAAATGACGTGGGGGTCCCCCTCAAAATCCATACTAGACTCTTCAGGTCTGGTATGGATTTTAAGGGGAACCCCGTGCCAAAATTTTTTTAAAAATAGCGTGGGGTCCCCCAAAAATCCATAGCAGACCCTTATCCGAGCACGCAACCTGGCAGCCAGCAGGAAAAGAGGGCGGGACGAGAGAGCGCCCCCCTCCTGAACCGTACCAGGCCACATGCCCTCACCTTTGGGAGGGTGCTTTGGGGTAGCCCCCCAAAGCACCTTGTCCCCATGTTGATGGGGAGAAGGGCCTCATCCCCACAACCCTTGCCCGGTGGTTGTGGGGTCTGCGGGCGGGGGGCTTATTAGAATCTGGAAGTCCCCTTTAACAAGGGGACCTCCAGATCCTGGCCCCCCCTGTGTGAAATGGTAATGGGGTACAAATGTACCCCTACCTTTTCACAAAAAATGTGTGAAAATGGTAAAAAAAAACACAATACACACCTTGGGACAAGTCCTTTATTAAAAGAAATAAAAAAATAAAACTGTCCCACGGAGTCTTCTTCTTCTCATGCTCCGATGGACCGAAAAAAAAACGCACGCCGCCTACGAACGGCCTCCATGGGAGGCACCCACCGTAATGACCAGCAGCTCTCAGGTGACAGCTCTTTTATAACTGAGGGCGGGGCCACACAATGACACCGGGAGACCCCGTCCCCTCTGATGCACGGGGACATCCCTATGGCTTTCCCATAGTGTCAGAGGGGCGGGGCCACACAGTCCGCCCCCTCTGATGCACGGGGACATCCCTATGGCTTCCCCGTAGTGTCAGAGGGGGGCGGGGTCACTCGGTTATGTAACCAGGTTGCCCACCCCCTCTGACGCTACGGGAAAGCCATAGGGATGTCCCCATGCGTCAGTAGGGGGCGGGGTCACCCGGCAATGTCATCTTGTGGCTCTGCCCTCAGTTATAAAAGAGCTGTCACCTGAGAGCAGCCAGTCATTATGGCAGGTGCCTCTCATGGAGGCAGATCGTAGGTGACGTGCGGCTTTTTTTTGTCCCACGGAGTCTCCATGGGACAGTTTTATTTTTTATTTTTTTAATAAAGGACTTGTCCCAAGGCGTGTATTGTGTTTTTTTGTGAAATGTTAGGGGTACATTTGTACCCCATTACCATTTTATACGGAGGTGGTGGGATCTGGGGGTCCCCTTGTTAAAGAAGGCTTCCAGATTTTGATAAGCCCCCCGCCCACAGACCCCCACAACCACTGGGCAAGGGTTGTGGGGATGAGGCTCTTCTCCCCATCAACATGGGGACAAGGTGTATTGGGGGCTACCCCAAAGCACCCTCCCAATGTTAAGGGCATGTGGCCTGGTACGGTTCAGGAGGGGGGCCACTCTGTCATCCCCCTCTTTTCCTGTAGCCTGCCAGGTTGCGTGCTCAGATAAGGGTCTGGCATGGATTTTTGGGGGGACCCCACTCAATTTTTTTTTAATCTTGGTGCAGGGTTCCCCTTAAAATCCATCCCAGACCTCAAGGGTCTGGGATGGATTTTGAGGGGGACCACCACGCCATTTTTTTTAAAATTTTGGGGCGGGGTTCACCTAATATCCATACCAGACCTGAAGGGCCTGGTATGGAATTTGGGGGGACCCCCACGCATTTTTTTTTAAATTTTGGTTCGGGGTTCCCTGTGGGGGAATCCCATGCCATTTTTATCAATGAACTTTTATGTGTATTCCCGGGAGTCGGGAACGACAATTCATTAAAGCCGCGAGTACTTTTAAATTACTTTTTTTCCTTTAGAAATGTCATTTTGCTCCCGGACTGTTGTAAACACGGGAAACACGCGCCACTTTACATTCATACTATAGACACCCCCCAAGTACGAAATTTCACAGAATATTACACTTTTATTGTTTCACTTTAAGCATTATTAAAATCACTAAAAAAGAAAAAGAAATTGCGCTAGGTGCTAAACATAAATAATAATAAAAATTGAAGTGGGGGACCGTGAAGGAAGTCCTGCAGCTATAACACAATAACCCCAATACAAGGGCACATACAATATACAGAAAAGAACAGTGTAGCGCTGGACTAGTGAATATATATAAACAAGACCCACAAACCTATCATGAGTCAAAATAGGTGGGACTTTATATGAGCCGTGACCATCGAGTACACCGGTCTTCATCCCTAATTATTATTTGAAAGAGGGGAGAAAATTTGGGACTTTATATGAAACAAGACACTTAGGTAGATTAAATCAATCAATATAATAAAAATAATTTATTGGCAACATGGAAGGAGGTAGTAAAGTGGATAACATTAATAGTAGATAAATATGTAATTAGCAGAATTAAAAGGCATGATACAATCATAGCACAATAAAATTCATAATACAATGGCATTGTTACATATAATTGTTAATGAACCAACAGTACACTTCAAAGTAACTATATAATATTAACCAATAAATTTGATGATTTAAACAAAGCAAACCCATAATAGAGTCGTGGTTATTGTGGCATAGCATCCAATCGTTAAAAAAGCTTGACACGTTTCGTGGATCGTTTCCACTCATCAGGGGCAGCTATACATTGGGGGTACCTATGATAAACAATGAATCAATAATCAATGGTAATTGATTATAGTAGGAAGAGAGGGAACATAAAACAGTAGTCCTAGCAACTCTTACCTATAGTATACAAGAGGATAGATAATGATATTGTTGATAAAAACCGTAGATATTCTGAGGTGAAAATTCATCCCCCTGGGAGCTGAGGTATCAAACGAGACCGATAAGCAGGCCAGGTGAAAAGGTGAATATCCATGTAGGAAAGGGGTCACCTTACCAGAACTAAGGTAATGGGGGTGAACCCGGAAAACTGGTGAAAAAAACAATTGAAAAGGTGGTGTTATTAGGGTGTAGCATGGAGCAAAATAACCACTTGGTTATTTGCTGCCATATCATCCAATGCAGCCAATATAGATACATGCTATATTGGTACCATTCCTGGGTTGTTGTACTCTTCTAGTTAGGCAACTACCTCTAAGAAGGGGGTGATCTCATCCACTTCCGGGAGCTGCGACGCACACCGCGGCTATCCTCCAATCCCCTGGCCGGCTGGTCATGGGATTGCTGGCTCGCTCTCGCTGTGCGTCGACGCCACGCCCACACGCCTGACGTTCTGGCGTCATCAGTGACGCCACACGCTGACGTGTCTGTTTTCTCCATCGGCGCACAGCACGTGGGATGCCGGGCGCCTACTTATGAGCGCTAGTCGCTCGGACGGGGTTGCCCTCTTCCCTTGAGCTGCGCAATCCTTAGCGTGACGTTGGTATCCATACTTATCGGTGCTGTGGGCTGCCCTCACCACTACACCCTTTTCCGGAGATCGCTCTCTGCCTCATATCTCACCAAGGTTCACTCCACATGGTAACCCTTCACTACTTATCCTTCTATGTTACTCCAGGTAAATTCTTTTTCTAAGGTTCTTTTCTCCACCTCAGGGTGGTTTGCTATCTCTTATGTGTCACATTGGCAGTCTTTTCCACTCTCACCTTGGGGTTTTTACTTTGGTTCTTATCTCAGTGTTCACATACCTTTTCCTTTCCTCTACCCTCAACTTCTAGCTTTGCTCCACGCTACACCCTAATAACACCACCTTTTCAATTGTTTCACCAGTTTTCCGGGTTCACCCCATTACCTTAGTTCTGGTAAGGTGACCCCTTTCCTACATGGATATTCACCTTTTCACCTGGCCTGCTTATCGGTCTCTTTTGATACCTCAGCTCCCGGGGGGATGAATTTTCACCTCAGAATATCTACGGTTTTTATCAACAATATCATTATCTATCCTCTTGTATACTATAGGTAAGAGTTGCTAGGACTACTGTTTTATGTTCCATCACTTCCTAGTATAATCAATTACCATTGTTTATTGAGTCCACAATGTCCACAATGGCATTCTTACATATAATTGATAATGAACCTACAGTACACTCCAAAGTAACTATATAATATTATTATATTATGGTAGAAAAGTTATAAAATTAATAATAAAAAATAATTGGTGTTTGAAATTTTTTTTTAAAGAATGTATGATGTGTGTGATGACTGGCTGACTAACGTGAAAAAAATATCAGAGAGGTAGTTGTGTTAAAATGTGAGAAAAGTGAACTATGTGTTAAACATAGCATGTGTGCAAGAAGTGGTGAGTGTCAAACAATTCAAAATTGAATCAAATATTATAGTTTACCTTGTACAACAAGTGTAGCTCATATGGATTGAAGATTGTAGACTATTTTAACCTGACAACAACTAAGCCAGGAAAATAAAGGCTCAGGAACCAAAAAGGAATATGTGCAATGCCGTCTGTCCTACCTTGCAGGGGATTATGGTATGATTCACATGCAGGACATCATTAATATATGCCTTGGAATTGGCAATTAGGATAAACTTACACAGGTGCCGGCTTCCCCCCCGGCAGAGACCATACGTCTGGGCCATAACACGAACGGACGCATGTGTGGCTCCCTCGGCATCCCGGAAGGTAAGCATGCCCCGGCCACTGCCGTCATCTCTGCTGCAAGGGGCCGTGCGCACGTCAAGGAAAATCGCACATGCGCACTAAGCCACGGACAGTCCGGGGACAAACAAAGGATGCCGGCGGCAGGGTAAAGCTCACTTCGGTGGATGGGTGTGTACACCGACCTCCGAATAGAGCGAAGGAGGGGGCACGGGATAAAGCCCCATGCCCCCACCCTGCCGTGAAGCCTAAGGGGACCAGGGATCGACCCCACGGGGAGGACAAGTGGAGCACCCGCCCACCATGATCCACCGGCCAGTTGCCTGTACTACGTATTACATATATTTCCATAAATCATACAAATAATATATAGATGGTTCATTTAAAAAAAGTCATAAGGGATCGAATAAGAGTTGATAATAGTACTAAATATATACAAGAGCTATGTGTAATTTCAAAGGATCCCAAAAACCTGTGGGTGAAAATCCAAAACAATGAGTTGTTTGAATGTATAGGCATAATGCAACATAGGAAAAAATAAACAAATTATTCCTGATGCATGAAAGGGGTAAGATGCGTTAGCAGTCTAATTCCCAAATTTTGTGTAACCTCAACAGGTTAGACATTAATCGCCCTTCAATTATAAATAATGTAGTTAGAACAGTTAACCATGCAGGAATTGTAGGGACTGCAGAACAACACAAAGCTCCTGTCTTATCTCTCATGTGTAATGGAGGGGAAGCGGGTGTTTAACCACCCAATTTTATACAGAAAAAGGAAAAACATATCAGAGAGATGTATAAGCTGCAAACCCTGGAATAATTATATAGAAAAAAAGAAGAACAGTTTCCCCATTTATGTGGGGCTTTGGACAGCAATGTTGGCATTATAAAGAATTTATGTATAAACAATGTTGAAAAATCTATTTAAAAACTGTCAAAGGTCAAAATTTGATTAAGGTACAATGTATGAATCAAGCCAAATGACATGCTACATATTCCACAACATAACATGCAAGCAACATACTAAAATGTTGGACATTGTTGTATGGCAAAGGGGTATTATATCCCCCACACGTTTCGACCATAAAGTGGTCATCTTCAGGGGGATCGTAGACTCTATGAGGCATAAAAGTTTTATTTAAAGCATATATCGTCATATATCCTAATAAGAACATGACAAGATGGTATATTTACAGCTAAGTTGTGGAATAGGTTGTTTCGTGACCAGAGGTATTAAAAGGCCATGGAATGATCTGGAGGGTCACATAACTGCTCCCACCTCCCCAAGGGGAAGAGGCCCAACCCGATGGGCTTACAAGAAGCCACACACAGGACGCCCGCCAAGGCAAAGGAGGGAACAAGAGAACCAGCACCATGTTGCTTGCAGGTTATGTTGTGGAATATGTAGTATGTCATTTGGCTTGATTTATACATTGTACCTTAATCAAATTGTGACCTTTGACAATTTTTAAATACATTTTTCAACATTGTTAATACATACATTTTTTATGATGCCCACATTGCTGTCCAAAGCCCCACATAATTGGGGAAAGTGACTGTTCCTCTTTTTTTTTCTATATACCCGTATTTATCGGCGTTTAACACGCACTTTTTTCCCCTTAAAATCAGGGGAAAATCGCGGGTGCGTTTTATACGCCGATCCCCTGCGATCCTGAGCTTCAAAATCGCCGACCGTGATTTGAAAATGGCGCCACCGGCGCCTAAATACACAGAGCCGGTCCTTGGCTCTTCTTGGCCACTTTCGGCTTCACTCGAGCGCCGCCCGAACCTAGCCGAGTGTACTCGGCTAGGTTCGGATAGCTCCACTCACAGTCACGCCCATCCCGGGCGGGACTACGAGTGGAGCCGAAAGTGAACGAGAGCCGCCGAGAAAAGCCCAGGACCGGCTCTGTGTATTTCGGTGTCGGCAGCGCCATTTTCAAATCGCGGTCAGAGATTTTGAAGCTCAGGATCGCAGGGGATCACAGGATTTTCAAACTGCGAGCTGCAAGGCTGCACTGGGGCAAGGCTGCAATGGACACTGGGGAAGGCTGCACTGACAAGGCTGCACTGACATGGCTGCACTGGGGCAAGGCTGCACTGAGAAGGCTGCAATGATGGGCATGTAAATGTAAGATTTTTTCCCTTAAACTTCCCTCCTAAAAATTTTTTTTTCCTTAAAATTCTCTCCTAAACTTGGGGTGCGTGTTATACGCTGGTGCGTGTTATACGCCGATAAATACAGTAATTTTTCCAGGGTTTGCAGCTTATACATCTCTCTGATATGTATTTTTTCCTTTTTCTATTTATAAATGATATCCTCTTCTGGGTATCGTCTGCACCATCTTTGGTATAGATTCCTGTCTCTGCTGTGGACATCATTTCTGCCCTTCCTCTCAGTATAGCAACAGCTGCAGATGCTTTCTAGTATGGACTGACATATGAGATACATTCACTCACAGTCACAAGTGGGAGAACCAGGAAGCTGAGGAATGCACAGTATCGTAATCCTTCCTAGCTGTGGCATTTTCAGGGGAAATGACAGACCTGGCATGCTGTTACAGAAACGCCACACATAGCATGTGTCACGTACCTGGTAGGTTTTGAGCCCGAAGTGCAGAGAAGGACCTCCCTTACAGCTCCCACTCCTGTTCCTCTGGAATGGAGACAGAAGGCCAGGAGTGAGGAGTGGTATGGGTGCCTGGCAGGATCGACAGTCACCGGAAGTTCAGGAATGGTGGCACCCTCTGGATCCAGAAGCTGAAGAGGAAGCTGGAATGCAGAGAGGACCCGGAGCCACAGCAGGTAAGAAAGCAGGTAGGCAAGCAGGTAAGTAAGCAGGACTGGAACCAGGAACAAAGCAGCAGGTAGTAGCCTGGAACGCTGGACTGGAACCTGGAACAAAGCAGCAGGTAGTAGCCTGGAACGCTGGACTGGAACCAGGAACAAGCAGCAGGTAGTAGCCTGGAACGCTGGGCTGGAACCTGGAACAAGCAGCAGGTAGTAGACTGGAACGCTTGACTGGAACCAGGAACAAGGCAACAGGTAGTAGGCTGGAATGCTGGACTGGAACCAGGAACAAGGCAGCAGGTAGTAGGCTGGAACGCTGGACTGGAACCAGGAACATGGCAGCAGGTAGTAGGCTGGAACACTGGACTGGAACCAGGAACAAGGCAGCAAGTAGTAGACTGGAACGCTGGACTGGAACCAGGAACAAGGCAGCAGGTAGTAGGCTGGAGCGCTGGACTGGAACCAGGAACAAAGCAGCAGGTAGTAGGCTGGATACAGGTATCAGACTGAGGGATGGTCAAACAAGCCGGAGGTCGGTATTGGTCGATCAGCAGAGGTACCATAGACAACACAGAGGGATGGTCAGGCAAGCCAAGAGGGTCTGGTGCAGGAGGATAACAGGATGACCTAACAGGAAGCCGGGTCAGATAGCAGAGTACACAGGTCAGATCAGGTTAAGGCACACGGAACGCTTTAGAGCAGACAGCAGGGATAGAGTGTGACAGGCCGGTTTAAATAGCCCGCCTGGCACTAGCGGGAGTGTGCACGTGCGTGCCCGTGCGTGACAGCACCCGTGAACGTGCGCGCATGCGCAGTGGAACCCGTGGCTGGGTCCCCCTGCGTCTGGATCGCTGATTACTGGCAGGATCTTCATGACAGCATGCTATGAATCAAACACCGAACTGAGCATGCACCGGAGACATCATAAAAGATTGCAGGAAGGATTTCACAAGATTATACAAGTAAGTCAAGTTTCACAGGCAGTGATCAGTAGCATTAGCAAGGAAGATTACAATGAGCTAAAGTTTAACTAGAGAGTTTACAACCACTTTAATAGAATGAGAACACCAATGATAATACGCCATGATGCCAGCATTCTGTGTGTTACCATCAGCGTCTTACACGAGGGAATGTTCTTTGGCACCAATTACTGAACGGTCCCCACTCAGATGATGGCGCTTCCCTCCAATCATTCACCTGCATGATGTTGGCTACCAACAGCCTTCACAGCGGTGTTTACATACTCCCCTTTTTAGGAACGGGCACTCTTGCTTGGTTTGTGTCTTCTGGGAAACTGTGCATCCTCCTGGAATATGTTTTCCACATAGCAACACAAGGTAAAATATTCATGGCAGTTTTTCTTTTTCAGTACACTTCCCCTTTTAGGTTCAGTTTTTTTTTTCTTTTTCTTCACCTAGTCCCCCATTGTTGGGGCACACCTGATACTACTTTGTCACCCTGCTAGATTACTCCTACTCTGCTTTCTATTCATGTTTTGGTTCACTCACCATCGCCTCACTTTTTCTTCCTTATCCTTTATCATGCTGTAGGACAAGCACAGGACTAATCCCGAAATCCAATACTTATAAATACACATAATTTTATATTTATATTTGTTCACAGATGTTTTGGTGATTAACAATGCATCACCACTGACTGCTTGGTGGGGACCACCTTCCATTCACATCTCTCCTTTCATGACTCCCCACTGCTGTGCCATGGGCTGTACCGCCTCAGCTCCCATGCTAGACGATGCCCCTAGTTTACCCTCAGTACTCGCTGCCACACTCCATAGTGTAAGTATAGGTGGATGTTTTGTTTCTCCTCCTCCGGCTTTTTCTTTAATTAGTCCGACTTATTGTGTACTCACATACTTTTTAGAAACTTCCTCCGCATCTGCTCCTGATGAGTGGCAGTGAGCCACAAAACACATTGAGCTTCAAATGCTACATGTTTATATTATCCAGAACTTAATCAACTAATTTCTACAATTATGTTTGACTATATTACATCTTTACACTTACGTATTTTTTTTTTTGATTTTAAGGAATTGGTCTGTTGCAAGTTACTATGAACCACTATGCCTTTTTAACGCATGTGTATATATATAAGTTTACCATTTTATCTATATTTTACTTGTATTGTAAATTGATCTTTTTATATGGACTTGTGCAACAATAAAACAATTTTACAGACATACTGGGGGTCATTTACTATAGCACCAAAAAATGATCCTGCAGTCCCAGAAAATAGCGCCCAATTAAGGCCAATTAAGACAACTCTCAGAAACTGGCTATTGCCGGCAAAAATGCCTGTCAGATCACATATGCAGGAATAGTGGAAGCCAATGGGGCTCAAACCTGCAAAACCCAAAGTTCTCACTAAAGGATTATATGCAAGTTCTTTGCCATAAAAAGTGTATGGCGACCTGAATCCTGACAGCTCTGTGTGTGACGTCAATGGATGGTCACATCCCATGGCTGTGTAAGAGAAACCAGACAGTGGGAGACAACACAACGGAGGAAGACGGCGGCGAGGAAGAACACGACGGTGAGGAAGAACACGGCAGAAGGAGAAGTAGGTGGTGGTGGGAGAGACAGTGACAGAAGATGGTGGCAAGAGGCAAGAGAGAAAGCACCAGGAGAAGATTATGGCGGGAGACAGGGCTTGGGGAGAAGACCACTCAGAGCTATTTTACAATAAAATAATTTTATTTTTTTATTGTTTTTTGTCCCATTTCACTACTTTTTTTTGTTGAATGGGTAGGGGGACAATGTACCTGATACTCATTCACATAGGGAGGGCCGGGATCTGGGGGCCCCCTTATTAATGGGGGCTTCCAGTTTCTGATAAATCCCCCGCCTACAGACTCCTACAACCACCGGGCAAGGGTTGTGGGGATGAGGCCCTTGTGCCCATCAACATGGGGACAAGGTGTTTTGGGGGACCCCAAAGCACCCTCTCCATGTTGAGGGCATGTGGCCTAGTACGGTTCAGGGGGGGCCTCTCTCTCCCCCCCTCTTTTCCTGAGGCCTGCCAGGTTGCGTTTTCAGATAAGGGTCTGGTATGGATTTTGGGGGGACCCCCATGCCAATTTTTTTTTTAATTTTGGTGCAGGGTTCCCCTTAATAGCCATACCAGACCCGAAGGGCCTGATATAGATATTGGGGGACCACCACGCAATTTTTTTTATTTTGATGTGGATTCCCCTTAATATTCATACCAGACCCAAAGGGCCTGGTAATGGAATGAGGGGGTACCCAAAACCATTTTTGTTAAATGTTGGCATGGGGGGGTCCCTCCCGTGTCCATACTAGACCCTAAGGGCCTGGTATAGACCTGGGGGGCACCCCATGCAGTTGTTTTGTGATTTTTTTGGCTGGCATTTTTTTTTTACTGTCAGTGGGGAAGCCACTGACAGCTGAAGATTCATTTGTTGTTAAGGATGCGGCAGCTGGCTTCCCGGCCCCCCAGTTAGCAACCAGCTATATACAGTATTAAAATAATAACCGTAAAACACATCAAAAATCACATCACAAATGGTGCAGTTCCATTGAAATCTATTACCCGCAAATCACATGAATAAAGTACAACTCACAGGCAGTTCACGCTGCCATATGCGAACTGCTGGGAGTGTCAGTAGAAAGCTAATGACACCCCCAAATCAGTTTGCATATCGCAGAGTGAACTGCAAATTCAGACAACACCCATGCGATCCGATGCTGCTGCAGGCCAAATAAAGGGTCCTGTGTGAGTTTGGTCCAAATGCGATGCAAATTCAACCATACAATCTGTATGGGTGAGTTTGCATCACACAGACAGCGCATGTGATTTGCCGTGCGGGGCAAATCACATCTGATGTCAGCCAGCACAGCAGTGTGAACCGGCCCTAAGACCCCTTTCACACTTGTGCTACTTGTCCTGCGACTCCTGCATTCATAGACCTCAAGATTACACTGGCATTGCTTCAAATCCCATCAAATTTGCATCAAAAAGTGCTGCAAAATCACAGGACTTTCAGGTCGCAGAAGTGTGAAAGGGCCCTTATGGACCTCAAGTTGTATGAAAAGTCGGCCAAGTGTGAAAGGAACCTAATGAGATTCATTGATAACACCTTTGAATTAGGCCCCATTTGCACTTGTGCGACCAATGCCTGTGTAATCTTTTTTTTTTTTTTTTTGATTTTAAAAGTATTTATTATAAATCAGTACATTACATCTTAATTCCACCATTTCACTTTGAGATAGAGCAGAATAACAACAGAATTATTCACAAGAGAATAACATAAAATCTGAGAAGAGAAAAAAAAGTACGGTCGAGTACTAAAGACAGGGGTCAGACCTGACACCCCATAGGGGATCACACTGTGTCAGGTGCTGACATTATCGGAAATCCAGATAAGTGCTCTTTCGAGGCCAGGACTTGTCTTGCATCCCGGAAACAACAGTGCTTTTCCCGTGTGAAGATGCTCCTGCCCGTGTGAAGATGGTGGATGAGTATACTCTAACTGTTAGTTGATATAATACACAATAAATCTATCATGAACTTTATTAATCTTATCAAAGAGAAAAGAGTAGATAAGAGAGATCAGAAGAAAGAGAGGGTATGGGGGGTGGTTGCCAGTACCGATAGCATATATAAACCTTCACACTGCGTTGACTCCTGGGATGAGGGATATGCCTAAGTTCCCAGCCCAGGGTTCCCAGATTGCTTCAAATACTTTTGTGTTATCCAGGACTGTGCCGACCAGTTTTTCTTGGGACATGATCCAAGAGATCTTCCTCCTTGCAGCTAAGAGGGAGACTGTTGGTTTCTTCTATGCCTTAGCGATAGTGATTTTTGCTCCCATAAGCATAAATGCTATCAGTTTTTGGGAATATTTAGGAATCTTGGGGATGTGTGCGTTCAGTAACGCGATTTGAGGGTTTTTTGGGATCGCGAGTCCTGAGACTCACCGGATAAGATTAAATATTTTGTTCCAAAATCCTCTGATTCTTGGACATTCCCACCATATGTGAAGCATGGAACCCTGGGCTTGGCAGTCCCTAAAGCAAAGCGGGAGGTAGAGGGAAACATCTTTGCTAATCTCACCGGTACTAGGTACCATCTGGTTAATACTTTCAGATTTGCTTCTATCATTGAAATGTTCAAAATACCTTTAAATGCTCTCCTTCCCCTTTTATGCCATTCCTCCAGGTCACAGGTTTCCTGCAAGTCCTTCTCCCAAGCTTCCATATACTGGAATTTGGAGGTGGGTTCTGATAGTGATGTGTACATTAGCTCTGATCCCTGGCCACACCAGCGTTCATGGTTTGAGAATTCTGGGGGGGGTGGCTTTGTTTTTCCAAATAGAGGAGGGGAGTGAAAAATCTGATAAAATCTGAATTTCTCCGAATCAGGGAGATTCAGCTTTTCAGTGCAGTATTTTAGCAAGATCGGACCAGATGGGAAGAAGTAGTGTCCAATGTACATCCCCTTGTCTAACCACCATTGGAAGGATTTGATTTCCATACCTGGTTTGAAGAGGGTGGTGTGGAAAATATGAGCTAACGGGTGAATGTCTGATGTCAGAGCAGATAGGTGTTTCATGTCATCCCATAATTTCATGGAATAGGATAGGGTAGGAGACATTATTGGGGGTCTAGATTTTCGGGGGCACCATAATAGGTAGTCTAATGTATATGTGGGGACCGCCTTTCTCTCTATAGTGATCCAATCCGGTTTCTCATGTCTAGAATAGACTATTGAAAGTTATGCTTGATAGTATCTAAAGAGCTCTGGGAGACCTAGTCCTCCTCGTGTTTTAGGGCTGTATAGGACCCGTCTTGCCATTCTGTAACCTTTTTTGCCCCAAATAAATTTGATTATCTTTCCCTGGAAATACTTTAGATGATCTTTTCTAATCACGTCCGGTCCCGGAGCTGAGACACTTTTTAGATTTTTAATCACTTCCAGGATTTCTTCTGTGAAAAAGGGGGCTTCCATAAAAATCCGTATGGTCTTTGCTAAATGTGGGGATATTTAGGGCTTCAAAAAAGGCCTGAGTTGCCTTTCTGGTATAATTTAGCATAGAAATCTTGAAATGATTGTAGAATTTGTTGGACATTTAAGGTAGTTGAGCCATCCTGTTGTCTGATTTTAGGGAGTGAATAGTTACAGGGTTTGGGGAGATAGCTTAGAGGCTAACATTGTGCTCATTTTATCTTTATGCTGATAAAATTTCACTCCATTCCAGCGCAAGAAAACTTCGGCTTTGATCGTGAGCGCTAGGTTTAATGCTACTCTCGCAGCATCTAATTGGGCAGTTTGGACCTTTGTCGGGTCCTTTTTGTGCTATTTGCATAAAGCTGAAAAGTCATTTTCAAGTTTCTCTATGTCTGAGGCTTTTTCTTTTTTAATTTGTGCTGTTATTTGGATTAGCTTTCCCCTGATCGAAGCTTTGTGGGCCGTCCATATAGTCTCAGCCGAGATTCCCTCTACATTATTTAGGAGGAAATATTCTTTCAGTGCTTTGTCAATGATTGTCACCTGGACTGGATCCTTAAGTAAGTTTCTTTAAGTCTCCAATATGGAAGCGGGGGCTTGGTGAGGTGGCCCTGTAAAACTAGGATAACCATGCAATGGTCCGAAAGGGCTGTGTCCCTGATGTAGGCTTTTTTAACTGCGGGAATATTTATTGCAGAAATAAAAATGTGGTCAATCCTGGAATATGATTGGTGGGGGTTCGAGAAATGAGTGTAGTCTCTGCTAGATAGATTGAGTTCCCACCAAATGTTGGCAAGACCCTGTTGGTAAATCATTTTTGCTATTCTAGAGCTAATTTTCTTGGGGCGTGTGAGTTGAATTGAGGGTGGTCTAGATTTGTCGAGGCTTAGATCGAACGCGATATTGGAGTCTCCTCCATAGATCACTGTTCCCTCTAACAGAGGCTATGTAGTTTGGAACATTGTTTGGAAGAATTTAGCTTTTCCCTTGTTGGGAGTATAGTAGGGGATGAAAGAATACATATGATCTTCCAATATTCCTTTCACCATGATAAATCTGCCCTCGGTGTCCTTGTGAGCCTGCAGGGTCTTAAAATGGCAGGATTTTGCAAAAAGTATCGCTACCCCCTTCGTTTTATCTTCGGCATTTGTTAGATAGAATTGGGGATATTGGGCATGAAGGAAGGGGAGGTTATATTGTATCGGAAAGTGTGTCTCCTGCAGCAATACCACTGCCAATTTTTGGGAGTGGTATGACTGGAGAATTTTCCTTCTCTTGATTGCAGAGTTAAATCCCTGCACATTATGGCATACTATTCTGAGTGAAGGGGGAATTGTGTTGGTAGACATGACCTTGGGTGAAAGGGGGTGCATCGACATGGACATCACCTACCATTTGTTGCATGGGTTGGACCGATCTTGGGTGAAGCTTGGCGAGGTACCCGGGACATGGATCTGTAGAAAGGAGTGGCGTCATCTGCAGACTGGCAACCAGAGAGAGTAGGTTAGTGAGAAGGAAGAAGAAGAGAGAAATAAAAAGTGCAAATAGGCCTAACAGAGGCCTGCGGTGAAGGGAGGGGGAAAGGTTCCCTCCTTCGTCACTAGTTAACAAATCTAGGCAGTCCTCTGAGCGGACTACCTTTCCATCACTCAAAGATAGGGAACCCATATTCGAGAGGTGGATGGAGGCGCGTGACTGCTGCGCCAGCCATAGCGAACCTTGGAGCTAAAAAAAAATAGAAAAAAAAACAGACAACAAGTAAAAATCTTAACAGATCTATAAACAGTAATGATGATGCAAAAGTGGAACATAGCCATCAGGACAAATCGAACTTAGTCCTTTGAAATCAGACGGGGAAGGTTCGGGTGAAGAAGGGGATTGGAACAGGGTGGACTGGGAGGTTAGGATAGAGGTGTACAAGGCACTTAAGGTAGGGGAGGTATCGCCAAAGATCATATTTCATCAGGCTATAGCAAGTTAAGCCCTTGGAGGCCGCTTTTTCCTGGGAGAATTGTTTCAGATTACCCCTTCATGAGCTTGAGGTATTAGTGGCTGTCCTTGAGGCTGATCGATGAGAGTTCAGTATAAGTTCTTTCGTGTTGAGCAGGACCCTCTCAGGTGAGTCACCTGGTAGTATAGGATCCATTTGCCCCCAGTTCTTGGTAGGAAGAGGTTGCAGAGTCGACGACGGGGTGGAAAGTCACTCTTGTCAAGGGGTTTGAATGGGGTAATACTGGAGTATCAGGAGGTTCTCCGGGGTCAGGAAGGAGAAGCCAATTGTACAACCCCTGGCAAAAATTATGGAATCACCAGTCCCTGAGGATGTTTCTTCAGTTGTTTATTGTTGTAGAAAAAAAGCAGATCACAGACATGGCCAAAAACTAAAGGCATTTCAAATGACAACTTTCTGGCTTTAAGAAACACTAAAAGAAATCAAGAAAAATAATTGTGGTGGCCAGTAACAGTTAGATTTAGAGAACAAGCACAGGGAATAAATTATGGAATCACTCAATTCTGAGGAAAAAATTATGGAATCACCCTGTAAATTTTCATTACAAACACTAACACCTGCATCAGATTAAATCTGCTTGTTAGTATGTAAGTAAAGAGGGTAAATCATCACGCAGTGTTGCACAAGATGTTGGTTGTTCACAGTCGGCTGTGTCTAAAACATGGTCCAAATACAAACAACATGGGAAGGTGGTTAAAGACAAGCATACTGGTAGACCAAGGAAGACATCAAAGCGTCAAGACAGAAAACTTAAAGCAATATGCCTTGAAAACAGAAAATGTACAACAAAACAAATGAGGAACAAATGGGAGGAAACTGGAGTCAACATCTGTGACCGAACTGTAAGAAACCGCCTAAAGGAAATGGGATTTATATACAAAAAAGCTAAAAGAAAGCCATCTCTAACACCTAAACACAAAAAAACAAGGTTACAATGGGCTAAGGAAAGGCAACCGTGGACTGTGGATGATTGGATGAAAGTCATACTCAGTGATGAATCTCGAATCTGCATTGGGCAAGGTGATGATGCTGGAACTTTTGTTTGGTGCCGTTCCAATGAGATTTATGCAGACGACTGTCTGAAGAAAACATGCAAATTTCAACAGTCAATTATGACATGTCAGGTTAAGGCACTGGGGAGATGGCTGTCATTAAATCTTCAAAAAATGCACAGGTTTACATTGAAGTTTTGGACACTTTTCTTATCCCATCTCTTGAAAGGATGTTTGGGGATGATGAAATAATTTATCAAGATGATAATGCATCTTGCCATAGAGCAAAAACTGTGAAAAACTTCCTTGAAGAAAGACACATAAGGTCAATGTCATGGCCTGCAAACAGTCCGGATCTCAATCCAATTGAAAATCTGTGGTGGAAGTTAAAGAAAATGGTCCATGACAAGGCTCCAACCTGCAAAGATGATTTAGCAACAGCAATCAGAGAAGGCTGGAGCCAGATTGATGAAGAGTACTGTTTATCACTCATTAAGTCAATGCCTCAGAGACTGCAAGCAGTTATAAAAGCCAGAGGCGGTGCAACAAAGTACTAGTGATGTGTTGGAGTGTTATTTTGTTTGTTTTTCATGATTCCATAATTTTTTCCTCAGAGTTGAGTGATTCCATAATTTATTCCCTGTGCTTGTTCTATAAATCTTACTGTTACTGGCCACCACAATTATTTTTCTTGATTTCTTTTAGTGTTTCTTAAAGCCAGAAAGTTGCCATTTGAAATGCCTTTAGTTTTTGGCCATGTCTGTGATCTGCTTTTTTTCTACAACAATAAACAACTGAAGGAACATCCTCAGGGACTGGTGATTCCATAATTTCTGCCAGGGGTTGTTTTAGCATAGCAGGGTGGTGCCCTGGAAAGTAAAGAGAATGAGCTAATGAGAAGTCAATCATCAGGTAGGCATGGGTTCCTTTACTCGCTTGCTTTTGTTCATCTTCCACGTGGGAGAAATTGGACTTGTAGGAGTTGGACGTTTGGAGGATCCTGCTTGAATGTTTGAGGTGTCTATTGCTGAATCTTGTGAAATAAGTTTTAGGGATAGGAGAATATGCTCACCCTCAGGGGGGGTAGTGAAGGAGTAGGTTCTGCCTTTGAAGTTAAATTTAAGTGCAAAGGGGAAGGCCCACCAATATTTTATCTCCTTCTGTAACAGGACCTGCAGCAGTGGTTTAAGTGCTCTGCGTCTTTTTTTTTTTTAACAACAAGGTTGGTCTTTATTTGAAAAGATGAAAAAATTACATGAATTTGGTGTGAAACAATTGTTTGAGTAATACATACATATTCACAGAATCATACAGAGATATACCCATATCAGTGTAGTACACAAAATAGTATGCAACCTGTGTAGCCCAGTAGTCACTCAATAATTCCCTTAATTCCTAGTGAAAATAAAAATAAAAAGGGGAAAAAAAGGGGGAGGCAGTGGAGAGGGGGGAGGGGGAAGGTCAGAAGGGGGAGGGAAGGGGGGGAATAGGGGGGGAGGGGATGGGCACACCAAACCTTTCCTGAGAATGACTACTACAATTGCCAGCCTCATCATCGGGGATCTATGCTATATGTGGGGTCCGTCCATGGCCTCCAAATCCGCTCGTACTTCTTAGGGCACCCTCTGCTCATATATGTTAACTTATATAATGGTAAAATTGAATTCACAGAGTCCTCCCATGATCGTACCGTGGGGGGGCAAATGCGAAGTCCACTTCAACAAAATTTCTTTTTTAGCGTAGAAAAACAATAATGAGATCAGTATCTTAGTATATCTTGGCCTCTGCTCATCATCCTGAATGCCCAGTAGGGCCAACTCCGGTGTCACAGCAACAGACAATTGAAGATGAATATTAATTGCCTCACCCACCTCTGCCCAATACCTTGATAGTCGAGGGCAGGTCCAGAACATGTGAAAAAAGGTACTGTCCGCTGAATGACATCTTGGACAATTTGGGGAGCGTAGTGGATATATTCCGTGCAGTCTCTGGGGCGTGTAGTATACTCTGTGTAAAAACTTAGCTTGGATCAACCTGTCCCTCGATGAGATGACTAACCTAGAGCTATCCTCAAAACATTCCTCCCAGGCCTCTCTATCCAAGTCAGGTAAGTCTGCATTCCATTTATTCCACAGAGCCTCCATTTTTGGTGACTCCTTTTGAATAAGGGTGAAGTACAGTGTAGACATAATCTTATTGAGGGATTCCTGTGCCAGTAATTCCTCAATAGGATCCATTTTAAGATTGGGAGGTAATGGGAACTGTGCTTTAATTGCATGTCGCAGCTGGTAATACCTAAACTGCATCCAAATTGGAAGGGAAAATTTTCCCACAAGAGCTTGAAATGAGAGAAAACCCCCCCCCGGAACACGTCTTTTAACATCTTAATGCCATAGCGGGCCCAAAGTTGTGGATCAGGGATAGACCTGAGTTGAGGGAGAGAGGGATTACCCCATATAGGACAAAAAGGGGACCTCTGGTTAGGGCATATAAACCGTCTCCTAGCCACAGCCCACACCCGTAGGGTCACCGCGGTCGGGGACGGTAGTGACTGATACGCCAATGGGCCCCTATACACCAAGTTGCTCAGCTCCGTGAGAGACCCCACCATGGCCGCCTCCAAGCACACCGCCGCATTGGCTCTAGACTGCTGAAACCACCATTGCACTGTAACCAGCACAGCCGCCCAGTAATACACCGATAGACTGGGCAAGGCCAGGCCTCCACTACTCACAGGGAGCTGGAGAGTCTGTCTGGCCAGCCGAGGGGAAGCACCCTTCCATAGAAAGGAGCCAATGCAGCTATCTATCTCCTTAAAAAAGGACAGAGGTAGCCATACGGGGCAATTTCTGAAAAGATATGTAAATTTAGAAAGATAAATCATCTTCAAAATATTAATGCGGCCCAAAAGATTAAGCGGGGGTTTAGCCCATCGCGAACAATGATCTCTAAGGCACTGAACAACTGGCTGGAGGTTAAGGCGTCGGAAGGAGCCCAGGTCCCTTGATATCCTTATTCCTAAATAAGTAAATTCCCCCACCCATTGCAAAGGAGTACGTGTCGCATTCACCCTGGCCTGCACATCCAAGGGGGAATAAGGCAGATTTGGCCCAATTAATTCGTATTCCTGAGAATTTCCCAAATTCATCAAAGGCTGCAAGGGCAGCATCCAACGATGAATCAGCATCCTGCAGGTACAGTAAAGTGTCATCCGCATATAAGGATATTTTCTCCTCCAAAGGGCCGACCCGTAGACCAACTATCCGGTCCGAATTCCTGATCAGGACCGCCAGCGGCTCCAGCGCCAGAGCAAATAGGCTGGGTGATAAGGGACACCCTTGACGGGTCCCCCTTTGAAGGAGAAAATAATCCGATAGGGCGCTATTTATTCGTATCCTAGCCCTAGGGGCTCGATACAACATACTCAGCCAGTGGAGAAATTTGGGACCAAACCCAAATCTTTTCAATACCTCCCAAAGATAACCCCACTCCACGGAGTCAAAAGCCTTCTCCGCGTCCAGAGAGGCTATGACTCTTGTTCCTGTGTTACTATGAGAGACAGACAGGTTAAGGAATAAGTGACGGATATTAATATCGATGCCCTTGCCCACCATGAACCCTGTCTGGTCTGCATGGACAAGATGCATGGACAAGATCATCCATGACCTTTCTGAGTCTGGTGGCTAGTATTTTTGCCAACAGTTTTGCATCCGCATTAATTAGCGAAATCGGCCTGTAGGAGGTGCACTCCTCTGGATCCTTGCCAGGCTTGGGCACCAGCACCACTATCGCATCGTACATTGAATCAGGTAAACATCCCGAAGCCGCAAATTGCTGCACATCCAGGGGGAATAAGGCAGATTTGGCCCAATTAATTCGTATTCCTGAGAATTTCCCAAATTCATCAAAGGCTGCAAGGGCAGCATCCAACGATGAATCAGCATCCTGCAGGTACAGTAAAGTGTCATCCGCATATAAGGATATTTCCTCCTCCAAAGGGCCGATCCATAGACCAACTATCCGGTCCAAATTCCTGATCAGGACCGCCAGCGGCTCCAGCGCCAGAGCAAATAGGCTGGGTGATAAGGGACACCCTTGACGGGTCCCCCTTTGAAGGAGAAAATAATCCGATAGGGTGCTATTTATTCGTATCCTAGCCCTAGGGGCTTGATACAACATACTCAGCCAGTGGAGAAATTTGGGACCAAACCCTAATCTTTTCAATACCTCCCAAAGATAACCCCACTCCACGGAGTCAAAAGCCTTCTCCGCGTCCAGAGAGGCTATGACTCTTGTTCCTGTGTTACTATGAGAGGCAGACAGGTTAAGGAATAAGCGAGGGATATTAATATCGGTGCCCTTGCCCACCATGAACCCTGTCTGGTCTGCATGGACAAGATCATCCATGACCTTTCTGAGTCTGGTGGCTAGTATTTTTGCCAACAGTTTTGCATCCGCATTAATTAGCGAAATCGGCCTGTAGGAGGCGCACTCCTCTGGATCCTTGCCAGGCTTGGGCACCAGCACCACTATCGCATCGTACATTGAATAAGGTAAACGTCCCGAAGCCACAAATTGCTTCAGCATTACCAGAAACCTGGGTGCCAGCAATTCCTGATACGTGGAGTAGAATTCTATAGGAATCCCATCTGGTCCCGGGGCCTTCCCAGACTGCATAGACCCCAACGCCTCCTGCACCTCCTCCAAGGAAATGTCTTCCTCCAATTCCTCCCCTCTTTCCGCCGCAAGGGTAGGAAGTTGTATTTGGTCTAAGTATTGAGATAGCTCTGAATCATTATAGGAGACTCTAGAGGCGTATAGGGTCTGATAAAATCTTAGGAACTGCTCATTTATATCTGCTTGTAATGTCAGAAGGCGATCCTCGGGTCCCCTTAGACGCCCTATGTGAGTCACTAGATGCTGTCCCCTGGCTAGCCAAGCCAATAGCCTGCCATTTTTGTCCCCGTACTCGAACATCCTCTGGGCACTATCAATCATCGATTTCTTAGTAAGATCCAATCTGAGCAAGGATAAGTCCCTCAGCACGTCCTGCCAGGCTATGTATCTATTCTGTACCGGGTCTCTCACAAACTCCGCTTCGCACAGTTTTGCCTGCTCCTCCAGTTGCCGCAGAGACTGCACGGATTGCCTTTTCCGCTGAGCGATCCTTTTAATGTACTCCCCCCTAAGCCATGCCTTAAAGGAGTCCCACAATATTCTAGGGTTCGCAGATTCTGTGTTGTCTATCCAAAAATTGCAAAGTGCCTCAGGCATTGCCTCCTGAATCTCCGGATCTGCAATCCACCCCCCGGATAGCCTCCACACTCGTTCTCCCACCTCCCCCGAAGTTCTAATGGTAACTGATAGTGGAGCGTGATCGGAGATACCTCTAGACAGGATCTCCACAGATATCACTCTCCTCATCATTGCTGAAGAGGCAAAAGCCAAATCTATGCGCGACATAGTCCGGTAGGACGCAGAGAGGCAGGTATATTCCCTGTCCGAGGGATGAAAATGCCTCCATACATAAGACATTTGAAAGGAGGCAGCCCACTGAGACAAAGCATACTGTGGGGAGCCAGAGGCATGAAGCCTATCCAGTTCCCTGGACGGCACCAAATTAAAGTCTCCTAATAATATCACATTTTCTACATTATACATCGTGATCTGTTGCATCAGTCTATGAAGTACATCAATATCCGCAGGGGGGGGCAGGTAGATCCCTACAATCACATAGGGGGTCTCAGAAATCAGTGCGTGAATAATAATATAACGACCGCCAGGGTCTAATTTAACCTCTTCTAACTGAAAGGGAAGGGAACGGTGGATCAAGACACTGACTCCCCTGGCATAATTAGAATAAGGAGCGTGATAATGAGCACCAACCCATGCCCTCTTTAGACACATGACCTTTGATCCCATCAGGTGTGTTTCCTGCAATATGCAGATCTGTGGGTGAAGTTTCTTCAGGTAAGTACTAAGGAGCGCTTAATAGCTGAGTTTAGCCCCCGTACATTCCATGAAACTATTAAACATTCAGCCATATGAAGATTTTACAATGACCGATCGAGGGAAGAGCTCTGATCTCCACGGCGTTCCTGGACCAGGGGGAGCAGGCCACTCCCCCAGGTACAGCAGAGTCCAACAGAATGCCTCCTCCCTCGAGTAGTATGCTATCCACACCAATGCCATTATGGGCGAATATCCCCTGTCATAGACCACCTTGACCTCAACAGTAAAACAAGGAAAACAAGAAACAAAAAAAAAGAACATAACCTTGTGCAACAACGGTTGCTCCCCCCCCCACCTCGCGCAATTTGAAACAGTGAGCTGCACTTGGATCCCATAACCCCACAGTCCGAAGACTATAAACTGCACAGGTTGGGGGCGTGTGCTCAAACCAGAACAGAATCCAGACTGCTGCGAACTCTAAAGTTCTTAATAGTAAAAAAACAGAAGCAAAATTACAGTCTCGAGCTAGCCGCGTGGAGTGTAAAATAGAAAAAAAAAAAGGAGGGGATATGAACATGTTCTTGTAAAGCCAGAGCACAGCAAGGTGGCTGCTTACGCCTGCCAAGCAGGGGCGCACACTTAAAAGTCAGTTGCGGGAACAAAACAGTACCTCGGAAGTCACTGTAGCAGGACAAGTATCTACCGCAGGGCATCCTAATGGAAAAAGTCTACCTCAGAGACAGGCAAGTGTAGTAAGCCTCGGGCACAATGTTCAGGGAATACATGACCGTTTGCACACCTTATAATCGTGATCTTCAAGCTTGTCAGCACTCAGTTGGTAGATGCACAGTCATATATTCTTGAAGTATAACACACTAAGGGGCTTACCCACGTCCGCGGCAGCTAGTAAAAGAAGTATAGCAGATGCGCCTTACCCCATGAGGGATATCTTCATCTCGGCGGCAGCGTCTCCAGCCATGCAGCAGCATCTTTGGGAACAGTAAAGAAACGCACGGTCTCTCCATCCACCACCCTCAGCTTGGCCGGAAACATAACACTGTACTTGATTCCCTTCGCGTGCAGAGCTGCTTTCACACTGAACATGCGAACAGACAAAAAATTTGTTCAAACACGAGAACACCGTTAAAGTCTATGGGACACGAACATGGAAAATCAAAAGTACTAATTTTAAAGGTTAATATGCAAGTTTTGTCATAAAAAGTGCTTGGGGACTTGGCTCCTGCCCCAGGGGACATGTATCAATGCAAAAAAAAGTTTTAAAAACAGACATTTTTTTGGGAGCAGTGATTTTAATAATTCTTAAAGTGAAACAATAAAAGTGAAATATTCATACCTGGGGGTGACTATAGTATGCCTGTAAAGTAGTGCATGTTTCCCGTCTTTATAACAGTCTGAGAGCAAAATGACATTTCTAAAGGGAAAAAAAGTCATTTAAACGTGCTGGCTAGGGATGAGCTTCGTGTTCGAGTCGAACCCGTGTTCGACTCGAACATCGGCTGTTCGGTCGTTCGCCGAATTGCGAACGATATGGGCCGTTCGCGACAAATTCGTGTGGCGCGTCACGGCCCATAATTCACTGCGGCATCGCAGTGCATTGCTTGCTGATGATTGGCCAAGCATGCACTATGACCCGCATGCTTGGCCAATCACAGCGCCGCCTGAACAGAGAGCCGTAATTGGCCAAAGCCAAGGAGGCTTTGGCCAATTATGGCTCAGGGGATTTAGTACACGCCCCACACTATATAAGGCCGCCTGCACGGCGGCCCTGTGTAGTGTGTGTTCCGGCGTTGAAAGAGATAGACAGAGAGACAGTGTCATTTGATTTGAGTTAGATAGATTAGGCAGAACAGTCAGTCAGTTAGCTACACTTACAGTGTATTGTGTATATATATGCATCCCAGGTGTTGCATATATATATATATATATATACACTGTATTCAGTTTAGCTAGATCCGTTCCTGTTATCTTCTAGACTATTTACATTTAGTGCAGTGCGTCCTGCTCACAGTGTTCAGCTAGATCCGTTCCTGTTATCTTCTAGACTATTTACATTTAGTGCAGTGCGTCCTGCTCACAGTGTTCAGCTAGATCCGTTCCTGTTAAATTCTAGACTATGTACATTTAGTGCAGTGCGTCCTGCTCACAGTGTTCAGCTAGATCCGTTCCTGTTATCTTCCTACTGATAGGCAGGCTTGTCTTGTTACAGTATTAACAGCTACCTAAAGAAAATTACTGGTGTTATTTTGATCCTATTAGTACCACGGTCAGGCAGCTAGACTATTTACATTTAGTGCAGTGCGTCCTGCTCACAGTGTTCAGCTAGATCCGTTCCTGTTATCTTCTAGACTATTTACATTTAGTGCAGTGCGTCCTGCTCACAGTGTTCAGCTAGATCCGTTCCTGTTATCTTCCTACTGACAGGCAGGCTTGTCTTGTTACAGTATTAACAGCTACCTAAAGAAAATTACTGGTGTTCTTTTGATCCTATTAGTACCACGGTCAGGCAGCTAGACTTTTTAAATTTAGTAAAGTGCGTCCTGCTCACAGTGTTCAGCTAGATCCTTTCCTGTTATCTTCTAGACTATTTACATTTAGTGCAGTGCGTCCTGCTCACAGTGTTCAGCTAGATCCGTTCCTGTTATCTTCCTACTGACAGGCAGGCTTGTCTTGTTACAGTATATAAAGCTACCTGAAGAAAATTACTGGTGTTCTTTTGATCCTATTAGTACCACGGTCAGGCAGCTAGACTATTAACATTTAGTGCAGTGCGTCCTGCTCACAGTGTTTAGCTACATCCGTTCCTGTTATCTTCCTACTGACAGGCAGGCTTGTCTTGTTACAGTATTTACAGCTACCTAAAGAAAATTACTGGTGTTCTTTTGATCCTATTAGTACCACGGTCAGGCAGCTAGACTATTTACATTTAGTACAGTGCGTCCTGCTCACAGTGTTCAGCTAGATCCGTTCCTGTTATCTTCCTACTGACAGGCAGGCTTGTCTTGTTACAGTATATAAAGCTACCTGAAGAAAATTACTGGTGTTCTTTTGATCCTATTAGTACCACGGTCAGGCAGCTAGACTATTTACATTTAGTGCAGTGCGTCCTGCTCACAGTGTTCAGCTAGATCCGTTCCTGTTATCTTCCTACTGACAGGCAGGCTTGTCTTGTTACAGTATTTACAGCTACCTGAAGAAAATTACTGGTGTTCTTTTGATCCTATTAGTACCACGGTCAGGCAGCTAGACTATTTACATTTAGTACAGTGCGTCCTGCTCACAGTGTTCAGCTAGATCCGTTCCTGTTATCTTCCTACTGACAGGCAGGCTTGTCTTGTTACAGTATATAAAGCTACCTGAAGAAAATTACTGGTGTTCTTTTGATCCTATTAGTACCACGGTCAGGCAGCTAGACTATTTACATTAAGTGCAGTGCGTCCTGCTCACAGTGTTCAGCTAGATCCGTTCCTGTTATCTTCCTACTGACAGGCAGGCTTGTCTTGTTACAGTATATAAAGCTACCTGAAGAAAATTACTGGTGTTCTTTTGATTCTATTAGTACCACGGTCAGGCAGCTAGACTGTTTGCATTTAGTACAGTGCGTCCTGCTCACAGTGTTCAGCTAGATCCGTTCCTGTTATCTTCCTACTGACAGGCAGGCTTGTCTTGTTACAGTATATAAAGCTACCTGAAGAAAATAACTGGTGTTCTTTTGATCCTATTAGTACCACGGTCAGGCAGCTAGACTATTTACATTTAGTACAGTGCGTCCTGCTCACAGTGTTCAGCTAGGTCCGTTCCTGTTATCTTCCTACTGACAGGCAGGCTTGTCTTGTTACAGTATATAAAGCTACCTGAAGAAAATTACTGGTGTTCTTTTGATCCTATTAGTACCACGGTCAGGCAGCTAGACTATTTACATTTAGTGCAGTGCGTCCTGCTCACAGTGTTCAGCTAGATCCGTTCCTGTTATCTTTCTACTGACAGGCAGGCTTGTCTTGTTACAGTATATAAAACTACCTGAAGAAAATTACTGGTGTTCTTTTGATCCTATTAGTACCACGGTCAGGCAGCTAGACTATTTACATTTAGTACAGTGCGTCCTGCTCACAGTGTTCAGCTAGATCCGTTCCTGTTATCTTCCTACTGACAGGCAGGCTTGTCTTGTTACAGTATATAAAGCTACCTGAAGAAAATTACTGGTGTTCTTTTGATCCTATTAGTACCACGGTCAGGCAGCTAGACTATTTACATTTAGTACAGTGCGTCCTGCTCACAGTGTTCAGCTAGATCCGTTCCTGTTATCTTCCTACTGACAGGCAGGCTTGTCTTGTTACAGTATTTACAGCTACCTGAAGAAAATTACTGGTGTTCTTTTGATCCTATTAGTACCACGGTCAGGCAGCTAGACTATTTACATTTAGTACAGTGCGTCCTGCTCACAGTGTTCAGCTAGATCCGTTCCTGTTATCTTCGTACTGACAGGCAGGCTTGACTTGTTACAGTATATAAAGCTACCTGAAGAAAATTACTGGTGTTCTTTTGATCCTATTAGTACCACGGTCAGGCAGCTAGACTATTTACATTTAGTGCAGTGCGTCCTGCTCACAGTGTTCAGCTAGATCCGTTCCTGTTATCTTCCTACTGACAGGCAGGCTTGTCTTGTTACAGTATATAAAGCTACCTGAAGAAAATTACTGGTGTTCTTTTGATTCTATTAGTACCACGGTCAGGCAGCTAGACTATTTGCATTTAGTACAGTGCGTCCTGCTCACAGTGTTCAGCTAGATCCGTTCCTGTTATCTTCCTACTGACAGGCAGGCTTGTCTTGTTACAGTATATAAAGCTACCTGAAGAAAATTACTGGTGTTTTTTTGATCCTATTAGTACCACGGTCAGGCAGCTAGACTATTTACATTTAGTACAGTGCGTCCTGCTCACAGTGTTCAGCTAGATCCGTTCCTGTTATCTTCCTACTGACAGGCAGGCTTGTCTTGTTACTTTATATAAAGCTACCTGAAGAAAATTACTGGTGTTCTTTTGATCCTATTAGTACCACGGTCAGGCAGCTAGACTATTTACATTTAGTGCAGTGCGTCCTGCTCACAGTGTTCAGCTAGATCCGTTCCTGTTATCTTCCTACTGACAGGCAGGCTTGTCTTGTTACAGTATATAAAGCTACCTGAAGAAAATTACTGGTGTTCTTTTGATCCTATTAGTACCACGGTCAGGCAGCTAGACTATTTACATTTAGTACAGTGCGTCCTGCTCACAGTGTTCAGCTAGATCCGTTCCTGTTATCTTCCTACTGACAGGCAGGCTTGTCTTGTTACAGTATTTACAGCTACCTGAAGAAAATTACTGGTGTTCTTTTGATCCTATTAGTACCACGGTCAGGCAGCTAGACTATTTACATTTAGTACAGTGCGTCCTGCTCACAGTGTTCAGCTAGATCCGTTCCTGTTATCTTCCTATTGACAGGCAGGCTTGTCTTGTTACAGTATATAAAGCTACCTGAAGAAAATTACTGGTGTTCTTTTGATCCTATTAGTACCACGGTCAGGCAGCTAAACTATTTACATTTAGTGCAGTGCGTCCTGCTCACAGTGTTCAGCTAGATCCGTTCCTGTTATCTTCCTACTGACAGGCAGGCTTGTCTTGTTACAGTATATAAAGCTACCTGAAGAAAATTACTGGTGTTCTTTTGATCCTATTAGTACCACGGTCAGGCAGCTAGACTATTTACATTTAGTGCAGTGCGTCCTGCTCACAGTGTTCAGCTAGATCCGTTCCTGTTATCTTCCTACTGACAGGCAGGCTTGTCTTGTTACAGTATATAAAGCTACCTGAAGAAAATAACTGGTGTTCTTTTGATCCTATTAGTACCACGGTCAGGCAGCTAGACTATTTACATTTAGTACAGTGCGTCCTGCTCACAGTGTTCAGCTAGGTCCGTTCCTGTTATCTTCCTACTGACAGGCAGGCTTGTCTTGTTACAGTATATAAAGCTACCTGAAGAAAATTACTGGTGTTCTTTTGATCCTATTAGTACCACGGTCAGGCAGCTAGACTATTTACATTTAGTGCAGTGCGTCCTGCTCACAGTGTTCAGCTAGATCCGTTCCTGTTATCTTCCTACTGACAGGCAGGCTTGTCTTGTTACAGTATATAAAACTACCTGAAGAAAATTACTGGTGTTCTTTTGATCCTATTAGTACCACGGTCAGGCAGCTAGACTATTTACATTTAGTACAGTGCGTCCTGCTCACAGTGTTCAGCTAGATCCGTTCCTGTTATCTTCCTACTGACAGGCAGGCTTGTCTTGTTATAGTATATAAAGCTACCTGAAGAAAATTACTGGTGTTCTTTTGATCCTATTAGTACCACGGTCAGGCAGCCAGACTATTTACATTTAGTACAGTGCGTCCTGCTCACAGTGTTCAGCTAGATCCGTTCCTGTTATCTCCCTACTGACAGGCAGGCTTGTCTTGTTATAGTATATAAAGCTACCTGAAGAAAATTACTGGTGTTCTTTTGATCCTATTAGTACCACGGTCAGGCAGCTAGACTATTTATATTTAGTGCAGTGCGTCCTGCTCACAGTGTTCAGCTAGATCCGTTCCTGTTATCTTCCTACTGACAGGCAGGCTTGTCTTGTTACAGTATATAAAGCTACCTGAAGAAAATTACTGGTGTTCTTTTGATCCTATTAGTACCACGGTCAGGCAGCTAGACTATTTACATTTAGTACAGTGCGTCCTGCTCACAGTGTTCAGCTAGATCCGTTCCTGTTATCTTCCTACTGACAGGCAGGCTTGTCTTGTTACAGTATTTACAGCTACCTGAAGAAAATTACTGGTGTTCTTTTGATCCTATTAGTACCACGGTCAGGCAGCTAGACTATTTACATTTAGTACAGTGCGTCCTGCTCACAGTGTTCAGCTAGATCCGTTCCTGTTATCTTCGTACTGACAGGCAGGCTTGTCTTGTTACAGTATATAAAGCTACCTGAAGAAAATTACTGGTGTTCTTTTGATCCTATTAGTACCACGGTCAGGCAGCTAGACTATTTGCATTTAGTACAGTGCGTCCTGCTCACAGTGTTCAGCTAGATCCGTTCCTGTTATCTTCCTACTGACAGGCAGGCTTGTCTTGTTACAGTATATAAAGCTACCTAAAGAAAATTACTGGTGTTTTTTTGATCCTATTAGTACCACGGTCAGGCAGCTAGACTATTTACATTTGGTACAGTGCGTCCTGCTCACAGTGTTCAGCTAGGTCCGTTCCTGTTATCTTCCTACTGACAGGCAGGCTTGTCTTGTTACAGTATATAAAGCTACCTGAAGAAAATTACTGGTGTTCTTTTGATCCTATTAGTACCACGGTCAGGCAGCTAGACTATTTACATTTAGTGCAGTGCGTCCTGCTCACAGTGTTCAGCTAGATCCGTTCCTGTTATCTTCCTACTGACAGGCAGGCTTGTCTTGTTACAGTATATAAAACTACCTGAAGAAAATTACTGGTGTTCTTTTGATCCTATTAGTACCACGGTCAGGCAGCTAGACTATTTACATTTAGTACAGTGCGTCCTGCTCACAGTGTTCAGCTAGATCCGTTCCTGTTATCTTCCTACTGACAGGCAGGCTTGTCTTGTTATAGTATATAAAGCTACCTGAAGAAAATTATTGCTGTTCTTTTGATCCTATTAGTACCACGGTCAGGCAGCTAGACTATTTACATTTAGTGCAGTGCGTCCTGCTCACAGTGTTCAGCTAGATCCGTTCCTGTTATCTTCCTACTGACAGGCAGGCTTGTCTTGTTACAGTATATAAAGCTACCTGAAGAAAATTACTGGTGTTCTTTTGATCCTATTAGTACCACGGTCAGGCAGCTAGACTATTTACATTTAGTACAGTGCGTCCTGCTCACAGTGTTCAGCTAGATCCGTTCCTGTTATCTTCCTACTGACAGGCAGGCTTGTCTTGTTATAGTATATAAAGCTACCTGAAGAAAATTATTGCTGTTCTTTTGATCCTATTAGTACCACGGTCAGGCAGCTAGACTATTTACATTTAGTGCAGTGCGTCCTGCTCACAGTGTTCAGCTAGATCCGTTCCTGTTATCTTCCTACTGACAGGCAGGCTTGTCTTGTTACAGTATATAAAGCTACCTGAAGAAAATTACTGGTGTTCTTTTGATCCTATTAGTACCACGGTCAGGCAGCTAGACTATTTACATTTAGTGCAGTGCGTCCTGCTCACAGTGTTCAGCTAGATCCGTTCCTGTTATCTTCCTACTGACAGGCAGGCTTGTCTTGTTACAGTATATAAAGCTACCTGAAGAAAATTACTGGTGTTCTTTTGATCCTATTAGTACCACGGTCAGGCAGCTAGACTATTTACATTTAGTACAGTGCATCCTGCTCACAGTGTTCAGCTAGATCCGTTCCTGTTATCTTCCTACTGACAGGCAGGCTTGTCTTGTTATAGTATATAAAGCTACCTGAAGAAAATTATTGCTGTTCTTTTGATCCTATTAGTACCACGGTCAGGCAGCTAGACTATTTACATTTAGTGCAGTGCGTCCTGCTCACAGTGTTCAGCTAGATCCGTTCCTGTTATCTTCCTACTGACAGGCAGGCTTGTCTTGTTACAGTATATAAAGCTACCTGAAGAAAATTACTGGTGTTCTTTTGATCCTATTAGTACCACGGTCAGGCAGCTAGACTATTTACATTTAGTGCAGTGCATCCTGCTCACAGTGTTCAGCTAGATCCGTTCCTGTTATCTTCGTACTGACAGGCAGGCTTGTCTTGTTACAGTATATAAAGCTACCTGAAGAAAATTACTGGTGTTCTTTTGATCCTATTAGTACCACGGTCAGGCAGCTAGACTATTTACATTTAGTACAGTGCGTCCTGCTCACAGTGTTCAGCTAGGTCCGTTCCTGTTATCTTCCTACTGACAGGCAGGCTTGTCTTGTTACAGTATATAAAGCTACCTGAAGAAAATTACTGGTGTTCTTTTGATCCTATTAGTACCACGGTCAGGCAGCTGGCCTATTTACATTTAGTGCAGTGCGTCCTGCTCACAGTGTTCAGCTA
Organism: Lithobates clamitans; assembly: GCA_037952925.1. Taxonomy (NCBI): domain Eukaryota; kingdom Metazoa; phylum Chordata; class Amphibia; order Anura; family Ranidae; genus Lithobates; species Lithobates clamitans. The sequence continues at coordinate 720,151 of JBBGZY010001063.1, forward strand.
GATCCATTCCTGTTATCTTCCTACTGACAGGAAGGGTTGTGTTGTTACAGTATATAAAGCTACCTGAAGAAAATTACTGGTGTTCTTTTGATCCTATTAGTACCACGGTCAGGCAGCCAGACTATTTACATTTAGTACAGTGCGTCCTGCTCACAGTGTTCAGCTAGATCCGTTCCTGTTATCTCCCTACTGACAGGCAGGCTTGTCTTGTTATAGTATATAAAGCTACCTGAAGAAAATTACTGGTGTTCTTTTGATCCTATTAGTACCACGGTCAGGCAGCTAGACTATTTACATTTAGTGCAGTGCGTCCTGCTCACAGTGTTCAGCTAGATCCGTTCCTGTTATCTTCCTACTGACAGGCAGGCTTGTCTTGTTACAGTATATAAAGCTACCTGAAGAAAATTACTGGTGTTCTTTTGATCCTATTAGTACCACGGTCAGGCAGCTAGACTATTTACATTTAGTACAGTGTGTCCTGCTCACAGTGTTCAGCTAGATCCGTTCCTGTTATCTTCCTACTGACAGGCAGGCTTGTCTTGTTACAGTATATAAAGCTACCTGAAGAAAATTACTGGTGTTCTTTTGATCCTATTAGTACCACGGTCAGGCAGCTAGACTATTTACATTTAGTGCAGTGCGTCCTGCTCACAGTGTTCAGCTAGATCTGTTCCTGTTATCTTCCTACTGACAGGCAGGCTTGTCTTGTTACAGTATATAAAGCTACCTGAAGAAAATTACTGGTGTTCTTTTGATCCTATTAGTACCACGGTCAGGCAGCTAGACTATTTACATTTAGTGCAGTGCGTCCTGCTCACAGTGTTCAGCTAGATCCGTTCCTGTTATCTTCCTACTGACAGGCAGGCTTGTCTTGTTACAGTATATAAAGCTACCTGAAGAAAATTACTGGTGTTCTTTTGATCCTATTAGTACCACGGTCAGGCAGCTAGACTATTTACATTTAGTACAGTGCGTCCTGCTCACAGTGTTCAGCTAGATCCGTTCCTGTTATCTTCCTACTGACAGGCAGGCTTGTCTTGTTATAGTATATAAAGCTACCTGAAGAAAATTATTGCTGTTCTTTTGATCCTATTAGTACCACGGTCAGGCAGCTAGACTATTTACATTTAGTGCAGTGCGTCCTGCTCACAGTGTTCAGCTAGATCCGTTCCTGTTATCTTTCTACTGACAGGCAGGCTTGTCTTGTTACAGTATATAAAGCTACCTGAAGAAAATTACTGGTGTTCTTTTGATCCTATTAGTACCACGGTCAGGCAGCTAGACTATTTACATTTAGTGCAGTGCATCCTGCTCACAGTGTTCAGCTAGATCCGTTCCTGTTATCTTCCTACTGACAGGCAGGCTTGTCTTGTTACAGTATATAAAGCTACCTGAAGAAAATTACTGGTGTTCTTTTGATCCTATTAGTACCACGGTCAGGCAGCTAGACTATTTACATTTAGTGCAGTGCGTCCTGCTCACAGTGTTCAGCTAGATCCGTTCCTGTTATCTTCCTACTGACAGGCAGGCTTGTCTTGTTACAGTATATAAAGCTACCTGAAGAAAATTACTGGTGTTCTTTTGATCCTATTAGTACCACGGTCAGGCAGCTAGACTATTTACATTTAGTGCAGTGCGTCCTGCTCACAGTGTTCAGCTAGATCCGTTCCTGTTATCTTCGTACTGACAGGCAGGCTTGTCTTGTTACAGTATATAAAGCTACCTGAAGAAAATTACTGGTGTTCTTTTGATCCTATTAGTACCACGGTCAGGCAGCTAGACTATTTACATTTAGTACAGTGCGTCCTGCTCACAGTGTTCAGCTAGATCCGTTCCTGTTATCTTCCTACTGACAGGCAGGCTTGTCTTGTTACAGTATATAAAGCTACCTGAAGAAAATTACTGGTGTTCTTTTGATCCTATTAGTACCACGGTCAGGCAGCTAGACTATTTACATTTAGTGCAGTGCGTCCTGCTCACAGTGTTCAGCTAGATCCGTTCCTGTTATCTTCCTACTGACAGGCAGGCTTGTGTTGTTACAGTATATAAAGCTACCTGAAGAAAATTACTGGTGTTCTTTTGATCCTATTAGTACCACGGTCAGGCAGCTAGACTATTTACATTTAGTACAGTGCGTCCTGCTCACAGTGTTCAGCTAGATCCATTCCTGTTATCTTCCTACTGACAGGCAGGCTTGTCTTGTTATAGTATATAAAGCTACCTGAAGAAAATTACTGGTGTTCTTTTGATCCTATTAGTACCACGGTCAGGCAGCTAGACTATTTATATTTAGTGCAGTGCGTCCTGCTCACAGTGTTCAGCTAGATCCGTTCCTGTTATCTTCCTACTGACAGGCAGGCTTTTCTTGTTACAGTATATAAAGCTACCTGAAGAAAATTACTGGTGTTCTTTTGATCCTATTAGTACCACGGTCAGGCAGCTAGACTATTTACATTTAGTGCAGTGCATCCTGCTCACAGTGTTCAGCTAGATCCGTTCCTGTTATCTTCCTACTGACAGGCAGGCTTGTCTTGTTACAGTATATAAAGCTACCTGAAGAAAATTACTGGTGTTCTTTTGATCCTATTAGTACCACGGTCAGGCAGCTGGCCTATTTACATTTAGTGCAGTGCGTCCTGCTCACAGTGTTCAGCTAGATCCATTCCTGTTATCTTCCTACTGACAGGAAGGGTTGTGTTGTTACAGTATATAAAGCTACCTGAAGAAAATTACTGGTGTTCTTTTGATCCTATTAGTACCACGGTCAGGCAGCCAGACTATTTACATTTAGTACAGTGCGTCCTGCTCACAGTGTTCAGCTAGATCCGTTCCTGTTATCTCCCTACTGACAGGCAGGCTTGTCTTGTTATAGTATATAAAGCTACCTGAAGAAAATTACTGGTGTTCTTTTGATCCTATTAGTACCACGGTCAGGCAGCTAGACTATTTACATTTAGTGCAGTGCGTCCTGCTCACAGTGTTCAGCTAGATCCGTTCCTGTTATCTTCCTACTGACAGGCAGGCTTGTCTTGTTACAGTATATAAAGCTACCTGAAGAAAATTACTGGTGTTCTTTTGATCCTATTAGTACCACGGTCAGGCAGCTAGACTATTTACATTTAGTACAGTGTGTCCTGCTCACAGTGTTCAGCTAGATCCGTTCCTGTTATCTTCCTACTGACAGGCAGGCTTGTCTTGTTACAGTATATAAAGCTACCTGAAGAAAATTACTGGTGTTCTTTTGATCCTATTAGTACCACGGTCAGGCAGCTAGACTATTTACATTTAGTGCAGTGCGTCCTGCTCACAGTGTTCAGCTAGATCTGTTCCTGTTATCTTCCTACTGACAGGCAGGCTTGTCTTGTTACAGTATATAAAGCTACCTGAAGAAAATTACTGGTGTTCTTTTGATCCTATTAGTACCACGGTCAGGCAGCTAGACTATTTACATTTAGTGCAGTGCGTCCTGCTCACAGTGTTCAGCTAGATCCGTTCCTGTTATCTTCCTACTGACAGGCAGGCTTGTCTTGTTACAGTATATAAAGCTACCTGAAGAAAATTACTGGTGTTCTTTTGATCCTATTAGTACCACGGTCAGGCAGCTAGACTATTTACATTTAGTACAGTGCGTCCTGCTCACAGTGTTCAGCTAGATCCGTTCCTGTTATCTTCCTACTGACAGGCAGGCTTGTCTTGTTATAGTATATAAAGCTACCTGAAGAAAATTATTGCTGTTCTTTTGATCCTATTAGTACCACGGTCAGGCAGCTAGACTATTTACATTTAGTGCAGTGCGTCCTGCTCACAGTGTTCAGCTAGATCCGTTCCTGTTATCTTTCTACTGACAGGCAGGCTTGTCTTGTTACAGTATATAAAGCTACCTGAAGAAAATTACTGGTGTTCTTTTGATCCTATTAGTACCACGGTCAGGCAGCTAGACTATTTACATTTAGTGCAGTGCATCCTGCTCACAGTGTTCAGCTAGATCCGTTCCTGTTATCTTCCTACTGACAGGCAGGCTTGTCTTGTTACAGTATATAAAGCTACCTGAAGAAAATTACTGGTGTTCTTTTGATCCTATTAGTACCACGGTCAGGCAGCTAGACTATTTACATTTAGTGCAGTGCGTCCTGCTCACAGTGTTCAGCTAGATCCGTTCCTGTTATCTTCCTACTGACAGGCAGGCTTGTCTTGTTACAGTATATAAAGCTACCTGAAGAAAATTACTGGTGTTCTTTTGATCCTATTAGTACCACGGTCAGGCAGCTAGACTATTTACATTTAGTGCAGTGCGTCCTGCTCACAGTGTTCAGCTAGATCCGTTCCTGTTATCTTCGTACTGACAGGCAGGCTTGTCTTGTTACAGTATATAAAGCTACCTGAAGAAAATTACTGGTGTTCTTTTGATCCTATTAGTACCACGGTCAGGCAGCTAGACTATTTACATTTAGTACAGTGCGTCCTGCTCACAGTGTTCAGCTAGATCCGTTCCTGTTATCTTCCTACTGACAGGCAGGCTTGTCTTGTTACAGTATATAAAGCTACCTGAAGAAAATTACTGGTGTTCTTTTGATCCTATTAGTACCACGGTCAGGCAGCTAGACTATTTACATTTAGTGCAGTGCGTCCTGCTCACAGTGTTCAGCTAGATCCGTTCCTGTTATCTTCCTACTGACAGGCAGGCTTGTGTTGTTACAGTATATAAAGCTACCTGAAGAAAATTACTGGTGTTCTTTTGATCCTATTAGTACCACGGTCAGGCAGCTAGACTATTTACATTTAGTACAGTGCGTCCTGCTCACAGTGTTCAGCTAGATCCATTCCTGTTATCTTCCTACTGACAGGCAGGCTTGTCTTGTTATAGTATATAAAGCTACCTGAAGAAAATTACTGGTGTTCTTTTGATCCTATTAGTACCACGGTCAGGCAGCTAGACTATTTATATTTAGTGCAGTGCGTCCTGCTCACAGTGTTCAGCTAGATCCGTTCCTGTTATCTTCCTACTGACAGGCAGGCTTTTCTTGTTACAGTATATAAAGCTACCTGAAGAAAATTACTGGTGTTCTTTTGATCCTATTAGTACCACGGTCAGGCAGCTAGACTATTTACATTTAGTGCAGTGCATCCTGCTCACAGTGTTCAGCTAGATCCGTTCCTGTTATCTTCCTACTGACAGGCAGGCTTGTCTTGTTACAGTATATAAAGCTACCTGAAGAAAATTACTGGTGTTCTTTTGATCCTATTAGTACCACGGTCAGGCAGCTAGACTATTTACATTTAGTGCAGTGCGTCCTGCTCACAGTGTTCAGCTAGATCCGTTCCTGTTATCTTCCTACTGACAGGCAGGCTTTTCTTGTTACAGTATATAAAGCTACCTGAAGAAAATTACTGGTGTTCTTTTGATCCTATTAGTACCACGGTCAGGCAGCTAGACTATTTACATTTAGTACAGTGTGTCCTGCTCACAGTGTTCAGCTAGATCCGTTCCTGTTATCTTCCTACTGACAGGCAGGCTTGTCTTGTTACAGTATTTACAGCTACCTGAAGAAAATTACTGGTGTTCTTTTGATCCTATTAGTACCACGGTCAGGCAGCTAGACTATTTACATTTAGTGCAGTGCGTCCTGCTCACAGTGTTCAGCTAGATCCGTTCCTGTTATCTTCCTACTGACAGGCAGGCTTGTCTTGTTATAGTATATAAAGCTACCTGAAGAAAATTACTGGTGTTCTTTTGATCCTATTAGTACCACGGTCAGGCAGCTAGACTATTTACATTTAGTGCAGTGCGTCCTGCTCACAGTGTTCAGCTAGATCCGTTCCTGTTATCTTCCTACTGACAGGCAGGCTTGTCTTGTTACAGTATATAAAGCTACCTGAAGAAAATTACTGGTGTTCTTTTGATCCTATTAGTACCACGGTCAGGCAGCTAGACTATTTACATTTAGTGCAGTGCATCCTGCTCACAGTGTTCAGCTAGATCCGTTCCTGTTATCTTCCTACTGACAGGCAGGCTTGTCTTGTTACAGTATATAAAGCTACCTGAAGAAAATTACTGGTGTTCCTTTGATCCTATTAGTACCACGGTCAGGCAGCTAGACTATTTACATTTAGTGCAGTGCGTCCTGCTCACAGTGTTCAGCTAGATCCGTTCCTGTTATCTTCCTACTGATAGGCAGGCTTGTCTTGTAACAGTATATAAAGCTACCTGAAGAAAATTACTGGTGTTCTTTTGATCCTATTAGTACCACGGTCAGGCAGCTAGACTATTTACATTTAGTACAGTGTGTCCTGCTCACAGTGTTCAGCTAGATCCGTTCCTGTTATCTTCCTACTGACAGGCAGGCTTGTCTTGTTACAGTATATAAAGCTACCTGAAGAAAATTACTGGTGTTCTTTTGATCCTATTAGTACCACGGTCAGGCAGCTAGACTATTTAAATTTAGTGCAGTGCGTCCTGCTCACAGTGTTCAGCTAGATCCGTTCCTGTTATCTTCCTACTGACAGGCAGGCTTGTCTTGTTACAGTATATAAAGCTACCTGAAGAAAATTACTGGTGTTCTTTTGATCCTATTAGTACCACGGTCAGGCGGCTAGACTATTTACATTTAGTGCAGTGCGTCCTGCTCACAGTGTTCAGCTAGATCCGTTCCTGTTATCTTCCTACTGACAGGCAGGCTTGTCTTGTTAAAGTATTTACAGCTACCTAAAGAAAATTACTGGTGTTCTTTTGATCCTATTAGTACCACGGTCAGGCAGCTAGACTATTTACAGTTAGTGCAGTGCGTCCTGCTCACAGTGTTCAGCTAAACCTACAAGTTAGTGGGGTGCGTCCACCTCACAGTGTTCAGCTAAAGCTACCTGTAGAAGGTTGGTGGTGTTCTCATACTATAGGCAGGCAGTTGATTTTGCTAGCTGCAGTATATATATATATATATATATATATATATATATATATATATATATATATATATATATATATATATATATATATATATATATATATATCCCAGCTTAGTGCAGCTAGAAGGACAGCAATCTGGCAGTCATGCTCCTCCTGCTGCAGCATACTGCCAGGTTTGCTCCAGCGATGAGGAGGGAGGGGATGATGAGGTCACTGACTCAACGTGGGTGCCTGATAGGAGAGAGGAGGAGGAGGAGGAGGAGGAGGCGGCACATCACCAACGAGGCAGGATGCCCTCCAGGGGCCAGCCTAAGGGCAGCACATTGACTGCATCACATGTGCAGGGCGCTGCAGTCTCTGTGCCTTATTCAAAAAGTTCTTTGGTGTGGGCCTTTTTTGAGAAGAGTGCATCAGATTGCACCGCTGCTATTTGCAACATATGTCTCAAGTGAATCTCACGTGGCCAAAACATCTCCCGCTTGGGTACCACATGCTTGACCAGACATATGTTGACCTGCCATGCAGTTCGTTGGCAAGCGCATCTAAAAGACCCACACCAAAGAACAAAGAGGACCTCTCCTTGCTCCTCATCAGCTGAGATTTCAAACCCCACTAGACCTTCAGTCCTCTCTGAGACCTGCACTGAGAGGAATGAAGGTGTAGAATTAGGTGTGTCACAGCCAAGTACTTGTGGGCAATCTGCTTTTGGTACACCGACGTCAGATTGTACCAGGCAAATTTCCCTGCCCCAGCTGCTGCACCGCCGAAAGAAGTTTGCTCCCAGCCATCCACATGCCCAGCGGTTGAATGCTAGCTTGGCAAAATTGCTGGCACTTCAACTGCTGCCTTTTCAGTTGGTAGACTCTGCCCCCTTCCGTGAGTTTGTGGAATGTGCGGTTCCTCAGTGGCAGGTACCCAAACGCCACTTTTTCTCACGGAAGGCGATTCCGGCTCTCTACCGGCATGTGGAAGGCAATGTCCATGCCTCGCTGGACAGGGCGGTCAGCGGTAAGGTGCATATTACCGCTGACTCATGGTCCAGCAGGCATGGACAGGGACGTTACCTAAGTTTCACGGCGCATTGGGTGACTCTGCTGGCAGCTGGGAAGGATGCAGGACAAGGTGCAGTAGTGTTGGAGGTTGTTCCGCCACCACGCCTCCAAAATGCTAATGATTGTGACACACCTCTCTCCTCCACCCCCTCCTCTTCTTCTTCCTCCATGGCCTCTTCCTTGGAACCAGCGGTGCTCCGTAGTCGTTCAAGGGGCTACGCAAGTACGCAGGCCAAAAGATGCCATGCGGTGCTTGAGCTGGTGTGCTTGGGGGACAGGAGCCACACTGGGGCAGAGGTTCTGTCAGCTCTGCAGGGGCAGGTTCAGAGGTGGTTGACGCCACGCCAACTTAAGGCAGGAATGGTGGTTTGCGACAATGGCACCAACCTCCTCTCTGCCCTCCGACAGGGACAAATGACCCATGTGCCCTGTTTGGCTCACGTCCTTAACTTGGTGGTGCAGAGGTTCTTGGGCAGGTACCCGGGCTTACAGGATGTCCTGAGGCAGGCCAGGAAAGTCTGTGTGCATTTCCGCCAGTCATATAATGCCAGTGCTCGGCTGACGGACCTCCAAAAGGAGTTTAACCTGCCCAAGAACCGCCTAATCTGTGACATGCCCACCAGGTGGAACTCAACGTTGGCCATGCTGCAGCGGCTGCACACGCAGCAGAGGGCCATCAATGAGTACCTGTGCGACTATGGCACCAGGACAGGGTCAGGGGAGCTTGTTTTTTTTTCCCCACGCCAGTGGGCCATGATCAGGGATGCATGCACTGTCCTGTCACCATTTGAGGAGGCCACGAGGATGGTGAGCAGTGACAGTGCATGCATCAGTGACACTGTCCCCCTTGTCCACCTGTTGGAACACACGCTGCGTGGAATAATGGACAGGGCACTTGAGGCAGAACAGAGGCAGGAAGAGGAGGACTTCCTTAGCTCTCAAGGCCCCCTTTATCCAGACAGAGTTCCTGCGTGCCCGCCGATCACACAGGAAGAGGACGAGGAGGAGGAGGAGGAGGAGGAGGAAGATTGTGTCAGTATGGAGGTGGAGCCTGGCACTCAGCATCAGCAGCAGTCTTTAGGGGATCAGTCCCAAGAAACACATGGACTTGTACGTGGCTGGGAGGAGGTGGCTGCGGACCATGTCGTCCTTAGTGACCCAGAGGACTCCGGACCGAATGCCTCAGCAAACCTACGCTGCATGGCCTCCCTGATCCTGCAAAGCCTGCGTAAGGATCCTCGTATTCGTGGTATCAAGGAGAAGGACCAATACTGGCTGGCAACCCTCCTTGATCCACGTTACAAGGGTAAGGTTGCGGACCTTATCTTGCCATCGCAGAGGGAGCAGAGGATGAAACATCTTTGGGAGGCCTTGCAGAAAGGTCTGTGCAACGCGTTCCCAGAGACTGGGAGGTTACAAACTCCTGTTTCTGGACAACATGTTGCTGAGGCTTCGGTCAGTCAAAGAAGGAGCAGTGGAGAAGGTGGCCGTCTGACCGATGCGTTCAGACAATTTTTTGGTCCGCAGCCCCAAGGTATGATCGGTTCCAGCAACCATCGCCAGCGTCTGTTTTACATGGTGCAGGAATACCTAGGGGCAAGATCAGACTTGGACACCTTTCCCACCGAAAATCCTCTGGGTTACTGGGTCTAGAGGATGGATCACTGGCCAGAGTTTGCACAGTATGCAATTGAGCTACTGGCCTGTCCTGCATCCAGCTTTCTTTCGGAACGCACATTCAGTGCTGCTGGAGGCGTGGTAACCAATCACAGGGTGCGTCTGTCCACCAACTCGGTCGATCGACTGACCTTCATAAAAATGAATCAGTCTTGGATCACCACCAGCTACCAAGCACCTGATGCTGATGTAACCGAATAATTTTTTTTGAAATCTCAGATCCCTTCAAAGACTGCCTATGCTGATGCTGAGTGACTATCCCTGAGTAATTATCCTCTTCCTCCTCAATCATCACGCTGATAGCTTGTAAGAACATTTTTGGTTCTGGGCGCCACCACCAGTGCCTAAGGCACAATTTTTCAGCCCCTGTTTAACAGGGGCGTGTAATTACAATTTTTGATGTAATACTTTGCAGCAGGGCTCGTTCCTGCATTCCAACTAGAGTGTCTGTGAGGGGTTGCAGTGTTGTGGCACCAGCACCAGTGCCCAAGGCCCAATTTTTCTGCTCCTGTCTAACAGGGGCATGTAATTACAATTTTTGATGCAATACTTTGCAGCAGGGCTCGTTCCTGCATTCCAACTAGAGTGTCTGTGAGGGGTTGCAGTGTTGTGGCACCAGCACCATTGCCTAAGGCCCAATTTTTCAGCTCCTGTTCAACAGGGGCATGTAATTACAATTCTTGATCTAATATTTCACAGCAGGGCCCTGCTGTACAAACGGAAGGAGACAACAGGAAGTGAGATGAAATCTACCCCTAGGAAGGGAAATTCTCTCCTGTAAGAGTTAACATGGGAAAAAAAATTCTCCTTTCCACTGATGGTTTCCAATCCTTGTTCCACAAAAAAACCCAAATTTTCAAAAAACATTTTTCATTGGGACAAAAAGTGAGGTGAAATCTTCTGAAGAGGAGGAAAGACAGCAAAACAAATGTCACAGGGGTGATAACCCTTCCCTATGTTTTCCAAAAAGCTTAAAAAAAATTTTTTGGCTGGAGCTAAACACGTTAAAAATGTACCCGTTCAAAATTACAAAGAGATTCTACTTAACAACAAACCTACAGTCCCTGTCTTGTTTGCACCGCCTGTATACTGCTGTTCAGAGTATATAGGGCCTGGTGGCCCCACACCTTTCCTTATTTTAATTTGGGTGCGGGGTTCCCCTTAATATCCATACAAGACCCAAAGGGCCTGGTAATGGACTGGGGGGTACCCATGCCGTTTGTCTCACTGATTTTCATCCATATTGCCATGACCCGACATTACATTAAACCCGCAAGCAGTTTTAAATGAGATTTTTTCCTTTAAAAATGACATTTGGTGCAGGGACTATTCTAAACACGGGAAACACACGTCACTTTACAGGCATACTATAGACACCCCCCAGGTACGATATTTAAAGGAATATTTCACTTTTTTTTACTTTAAGCATCATTAAAATCACTGCTCCCGAAAAAACGGCCGTTTTTAAAAGTTTTTTTTGCATTGATACATGTCCCCTGGGGTAGGACCCGGGTCCCCAAACCCTTTTTAGGACAATACCATGCAAATTAGCCTTTAAAATGAGCACTTTTGATTTTGAACGTTCGAGTCCCATAGACGTCAATGGGGTTCTAAAGTTCGTGCGAACTTTCGGTCTGTTCGCAGGTTCTGGTGCGAACCGAACCGGGGGGTGTTCGGCTCATAACTAGTGCTGGCGCTAGTGCCGGCTATTAAAGAATTTTGGTCCCGACAATACACATAAAAGTCATTGAAAGTCATTGAAAAATAAAAAAAAATAAAAATGTGTGGGGGTCCCCTAAAATTCCATTACCAGGCCCTTCAGGTCTGATATGGATATTAAAGAGAACTTTGCGCCAAAATTAAAAAAAAATGGTGTGGGTTCCCCCAAAAAATCCATACCAGACCCTTATCCAAGCACACAACCTGGCAGACCGCAGGAAAAGAGGGGAAACGAGAGAACGCCCCCCCTCCTGAACTGTACCAGGCCACATGCCCTCAACATGGGGAGGATGTCCCCATGTTGATGGGAACAAGGGCCTCATCCCCACAACCCTTGCCCGGTGGTTGTGGGGGTCTGCGGGCAGGGGGGGGCTTATCGGAATCTGGAAGCCCTCTTTAACAAAGGGGACACCCAAATCCCGGCCCCCCCATGTGAATTGGTAAGGGGTACATTGTACCCTTACCATTTCACAAAAAGAAAGTGTCAAAATGTTAAAAAACCACAGGAGATGGCTTGGGACCTTTATTAAAAATAAAAAAAATAAAAATAAATTCCAGCGATGTAATACAATAAATCCATGCTCCTACTCCAGCGATGTAATCCAATTCTCGATCTCCAGTGATGGATGTTCTCCAATGACTCCAGCGAGGAACATGAACAGGATCCTGCCTCCATCGGAGGCACCCAGCCAATGACGCGGTACTAGCTTGACAGCTCTTATGTAGCTGAGGTTGGGGCCACCCGCCACGTGACCCCACCACCCTCTGACAAGGGGAAACGCTGGGGTTTCCCAGTGACGTGTACGGGTGACCCCACCCCCTCTGATGCAATGCAGGATTCCCATTGCATCAGGGGGGAAGTCCTTTATTTTTAATAAAGGACTTGTCCCAAGCCGTCTCCTGTGGTTTTTTAACATTTTGACACTTTCTTTTTGTGAAATGGTAGGGGTACAATGTACCCTTTACCAATGCACATGGGGGGCAGGATTTGGGTGTGCCCTTTGTTAAAGGGGGCTCCCCGTCCGCAGACCCCCACAACCACTGGGCAAGGGTTGTGGGGATGAGGCCCTTGTCCCCATCAACATGGGGACATCCTCCCCATGTTGAGGGCATGTGGCCTGGTACACTTCAGGAGGGGGGGCCACTCTCTCACCCCCCCTTTTCCTGTGATCTGCCAGGTTGCGTGCTAGGATAAGGGTCTGGTGTGGATTTTTGGGGGGAACCCCACATCATTTTTTTTTAATTGTGGCGCGGAGTTCCCCTTTAATATCCATACCCCTGAAGGGCCTGGTAATGGAATTTTGGGGGACCCCCACGCATTTTTTTTAATTTTTCAATGACTTTCAGTGACTTTTATGTGTCATTAATAGCCGGCACTAGCGCTAGCACTTTTAAATGACTTTTTTTTTCTTTAGAAATGTAATTTTTCTCTCGAACTGTTATAAACACAACAAACATGCGCTACTTTACAGGCATACTATAGACACCTCCCAGGTACGAAATTTAAAGGAATATTTCACTTTTATTGTTTCACTTTAAGCATTATTAAAATCACTGCTCCCAAAAAATGGCCGTTTTTAAAACTTTTTTTGCATTGATACATGTTCCCTGGGGCAGTACCCAGGTCCCCAAAAATTTTTATGACAATAACTTGCATATTAACCTTTAAAGTTAGCACTTTAGATTTCTCCCATAGAATTTTAAAGGGTGTTCAGCAGCTTTTGGAATTTGCCGCGAACACCCCAAATTGTTCGCTGTTCGGAGAACGGGGGAACAGCCAATGTTCGAGTCAAACTCATGTTCGACTCGAACAGATAGCCCATACCTAATCCTTACTGATTTACATTAGCAGAACAAATGCAGGAAGTGATGTGTGCACATGGACCAGAAGCAAATGTCTGGTGATGCCAAACAAATCAATGAACCACACCCACACCAAATCTAACTACCACATCCACCCCCACATTGATTAAGGACAAGTGTCTATCATACACTTACCCGGCAAATCAGTAGCACCTCCTCTTTGCTAAAGAGGGACCTTGCCATGTCCACCTAGATGGAGATCCTGACCAGCACAGAAACTTCCGGGTGATTACAATCACTAGTATGGGGCCTGAGGGGTCCATGTCCCCCCCAATTTTTCTGTGTGCCCCCCATGTGCCCCCCAAGTGTAACACGAATTGAATAACATCCGCCGGCCGGCGCCGCGGCTGTCCTTGTGTCCGCCAAATGACTCACTGACAATGAGCTGATGGGGCTAGCCGAGGAGGGGGCTAGCCCAGGAGGTGACGTTGGTCACATCACGTGATGGCCGCCGCTGCTTGTGGGAGTTGTAGTGCTCAGGCTCCCTGCTCCCAGTGGGTAGAGTTAGTTTGGAGAGCAGTGCAGCCAGCCTACAACTCCCCTCACTGCCACGGTCTGATCTTTTGGCTGCAGACTCGTAGAGAGAGGAGTAGACACTAGACACTCGGTACAGTACAGAAACTGTAAACTGAGTTACTTGAGCAACATCACCCACCGCCACCCCCAGGACTGTTACTGGAGGAAGCCGTGCAAGGAGGAGAAGGAGGAAGGAAGAGAGGACCTGTCCCCCGCTGACTCACTGAGAGCTCAGAGCTGGCAACTGTAGAGCAAGCTGAGGCAAGTAAGAGACCTTGACAGGCTGACACATGTGACATGGTCATGATCAATCATCCCATCAATCATTCCCCCCATACACCTCATTTACCTTGTCCACATGGCCTGTGTATCCTGCTGGGAGCTGCCCATGGCCAGCAGGACCCACATGCCATGGTCACGTTGGCTCCCAGCAGGACCCACAGGTCCGTGGCCAGCTCTCAGCAGGACCCACAGGTCCGTGGCCAGCTCCCAGCAGGACCCACTGTTGGGAGCTGGTCACAGGTCCATGACCAGCTCCCAGCAGGACCCCCATGGGGGTCTTGCTGGGAGCTCGCCACGGACTTGTGGGTGCTGGCCACAGACCTGTGAGTCCTGCTGGGACCCGATGTAACCATGGCATGTGGGTCCTGCTGACCAATAGCCTGGGGTGACCAGAAGTCCCCAGTACCGCCGGATTAAAAAAATCTCCTTCCTACACAGCACGGCCACTGTGCAGTCTATCACAGGAGCCCATCCAGGAGGAGGTACTTTGTATGACAGCGGCTGCCAGGTAAGTGGTAGATCTCTGCTCTGTGTAATCAGGCGGTGCTCACCCCCCTTTTCCACCATGCACTGGTGAGGCTGCATTGATGGGCAATGATGAGGCTGCATTGATGGACACTGGTGAGGCTGCATTGATGGGCACTGATCCAACTGCAATTATGGGCACTGGTGAGGCTGCATTAATGGGTACTGATCCAACTGCAATGATGGGCACTGGTGAGGCTGCATTGATGGGCACTGGTGAGGCTGTATTGATGGGCGCTGGTGAGGCTGCATTGATGGGCGCTGGTGAGGCTGCATTGATGGGCGCTGGTGAGGCTGCATTGATGGGCGCTGGTGAGGCTGTATTGATGGGCACTGGTGAGTCTGCATTGATGGGCACTGGTGAGGCTGCATTGATGGGCACTGATCCAACTGCAATGATGGGCACTGGTGAGGCTGCATTGATGGGCACTGGTGAGGCTGCATTGATGGGCACTGGTGAGGCTGCAATGATGGGCACTTGTGAGGCTGCATAGATGGGCACTGATGCATTATTTTTGTTAAACCTCCTTTGCTGCTATTAACATTAACCACCTCCCACCCGGCCACTGCACATATATGGCCGGGTGGGAGCTTTCTCCTTCTGAGTGGACGTTCACCCGGACACGGCACATCTCCGATTGGCAGGAGGGCTCTATGATTGGCCCTCCTGATCACATGACGACTGTGTCCAATCACATCCGTCATGTGATGTAAACAGAGAGCTGGTTGCTAGGCGATTGGCTCTCCCCTCCTCACACGGAAGTTGTCAGTGAGGAGAGGAGAGGGGATCGCTGCAGCCGGTCGGTGATCAGTGTGTTTGAGCTGTTTTTTACACACTGATCATCGGCCCAGTGTCCCCACACAGTGTAGAATCACAATGTCCCCAAAACACTGTCCCCACACAGTAAAAAACCTGTCCCACATATGTATCAGTAAAATCATATGTCCCAATGATCATCTGCACACATATGTCCGTGATCATCTGCACACATATGTCTGTGATCATCTGCACACATATGTCCATGATCATCTGCACACATATGTCCATGATCATCTGCACACATATGTCCATGATCACCTGCGCATATATGTCCGTGATCACACAAACCAATTATTATACACTTAACAGGATTTTTTTTACCAAAGACATGTAGCAGAATACATTTTGACTTAAATTTATGACAAAATTAGATTTTATTGGATTTCTTTTAAAACAGAAAGTATAAAATATTGTTTTCTTTTTTAAATTTCCCTTCATTTTTTCGCTTATATCGTAAAAAATAAAAAATTTAATTTTTGAAAAAATACCAGCAAAAGAAAGCTCTATTTGTGTGAACAAAATGATAAAAATTTCATTTGGGTACAGTGTTGCATGACCGCGCAATTCTTATTGAAAGTGCAAGAGTGCTGAAAATTGGCCTGGGAAGGAAGGGGTGAAAGTGCCCAGTATTGAAGTGGTTAAATTATGTTAAAACATTGAATTGTATTTCTCTTGCTGCATAAGATCAATATCCATTATAAAACCAGGTGGGCATGGTCATTTTTTTTTTAATTTTGGCCGGGGTTCCCCTTAATATCCATACCAGACCTGAAGGGCCTGGTATGGAATTTAGGGGGACCCCCACGTCATTTTTTTTTTTTAATTTTGGTTCGGGGTTCCCCTGTGGGGAATTCCCATACCGTTTTTAATAATGAACTTCTGTGTGTATTGTTGGACCGGCAATGCAATAGCCGCAAGTAGTTTTAAATGATTTTTTTCCTTTGAAATGTCATTTTGCTGTCAGACTGTTCTAAACATGGTATAGAAAATAAAAAAAACGCACTATAGATCTATAGATCCTATATAAAAAGTCCAGCAATCACAAATCCCAAGTAGATGACATGAAAATCTTTAAAATTCAAGTCCTGTAGGTGAGTAATCAGGTGAACACATATGAAAGGTTGTGCGCTTACCAGAAGTAAGCCAAAATAAAGCGAGTGGCTTAAAACCCAGCCGAGGCCTCTGGAAATCGACCACAAATGGAATAGAGTCAAACTCCAACCGTGGGGGCAGATCCGTCAAGGATTATCCAAAAATATATGAGAAAAAAACATAGCATAATACTGATAGCACAACAAATGTAAAAAAGGGAAAGAAGAAGGCAGCACACCACCAAACAAAAAATCATATGTAATCATAAACCACATCCAGTGCCTCAACACAAATCGGATAGGTGTGTGCCATGCAATCATGCAATGAGTGAAAAAATCACTAAATATGTGTAGGTAGAGCCTTACAAATAATCTGCTTACCAGATACTTCAAGGCTAGTAAACATATAACCATCACCAAATGAACGATATGGAAAAGAAATGTGCCCCTTTACAGGCATACTGTAGACACCCCCCAGCTACGAAATTTAAAGGGATATTACACTTTTATTGTTTGACTTTAAGCATTATTAAAATCACTGCTCCCGAAAAAACGGCCGTTTTTAAAACTTTTTTTGCATTGATCCATGTCCCCTGGGGCAGGACCCGGGTCCCCAAACACTTTTTATGACAATAACTTGCATATAAGCCTTTAAAATTAGCACTTTTGATTATTCATGTTCGTGTCCCATGGATTTAACGGTGTTGGCATGTTCGAACATACTTTTTTCCTGTTCGCATGTTCTGGTGCGAACCGAACAGGGGGGTGTTCGGCTCATCCCTAGTATTGGGGCGTTGCTGCCACCTAAGAATAGCGGGAGCTTGAGCGCAGGGCTTAATATTGTATTTTTGTATGCATTTGATACCCATTGTCTGGATATATAAAGTGTATGCATTTATTTCTCATTTGCATTATATACAACTTGGTTTATGCATTTACTGGCATGATATACAAACTTTATGTATTTACTGCTCTTTGGCACGATATACCAAGTTTTTTGCGTTTACTGTTATTTGGCATGATATACCAAGTGTATACATGTATTGCTCATTGGCATGTTATACCAAGTTAATGCAACTGCTGCTCATTAGCATGTGTGTTCATTGGTATGTGATATGTGTGTGTGTGCATGTAACACACACATACACAATTAGTCCTATTATACTTATAGTATTTTACCATTGTGTTTTCTGTTAATTGTTCAATGGTCATGGACCTCGTGTGTATACAAAGATTATTTCATTATAATGACTTTTATTAATGCACATTTATTAAGGTGTGTGATAATGCGGTTTCTTATTTAAGCAGAGTTCCGACCCCGAGAAAAAAATTAAAAGTCAGCAGCTGCAGTATACTGCAGCTGATGACTTTTAATATTAGGACACTTACCTATCCTGGAATCCAGTGATGTCAGCACCCCCGGTGCTGCCGTCGCCATTGCGGGTAAAGGATCCCAACAGTGTAGCCTTGCAGCTTCACGGCCGGCTCCCTACTGCACTTTCTGTATTGGCCCAAGGGCGGGGGTGGGGCCGGCCCGGTGACACACATCGCCGCAACTGAGTCCGCCAGAAGTGAGGACAGGGTACCTGTTGAAAACAGGTACCTGCTCCCCCCTGAAAGGTGCCAAATGTGGCATCGGAGGGGAGGAGGAATTAGATAAGCAGAAGTTACACTTTTGGGTGGAACTCCGCTTATGTTATTTTAGTTGATCGCTGGTTGGTAGTACAACTACATTTATCGATAAAATAAATGAATATCATTTGTTTTGTTAAATGTGTTAAGTGTTCCATAAGAACAACATGTATATTTTTTTCCAGATTCAATTTTTTTATCAAACTCAAAAATGAACATCCGTTAATTTTATTCAGTGGTAAATGTTAAGGCCCAGAAGGCTGATATTTCAAAACAGCAGCAACAAGAAAAAAGTCAGCCTGGTCCGTCTTCTTCCATTGAAGAGTGTGAAGAGCTTGAGAAGGATGATGTTGAATATGACACTGCTGAATTAATATCAGATAATGATGAACCTTCATTGCAGGTTGAAGAAGCAAGCACCTCCTCACAAAGCAATATTCAACACAGTGCTTACGAAGAGCAATTCAGTGAAGCTGAACAGCCACGGAGTGCACAAACATCTGCTAGCATTGAAAAAACAAAGGTACAAGGACCAGATGATATCAGCCAGTGTGCTAGTGAAGGGCCAAGACAGCCTGTATTAAAAAATACCCACAGAAACAAATGGGAGCACGCTTCAGGTCATTCCGTCCACAGTGGTTTGGATCGTTTGTATGGTTGGAATATTCTGTGCCCAGGATGCAGCATACTGTTTCCTGTGCCGATTTTTTTCAACAAAAGTACCGTTTGTCAACATAGGGTACAAAAACTGGAAAAATGCACTCAAAACTGGTAAAGGAATACTACAGCATGAGAAGTCTGCTTCACTCAAGGATTCCCATGTCAGATCGGAGGATTTCAAAAAGAGTGTAAGCCAGGATACATCGATCATGAAAGATCTAACTAAAGCTCACACACGAGAGGTCAATGAAAATAGACATTACATAAAAACAATTGCCCAAGTTTTGTTGCTAACAGCCAAGACTAAAATTGCCCAGCGAGAGCATCGGTACAGCTCAGATCATGTCAACCATGGAAATGTACGTGAAATTCTCTATTTAATTGCAGAAAAAGACAGCGTTGTAAGAAAGAAAATCACAGGACCTAGGAATGCAAGATATCTACATCCATCTATTCAAAATGAACTTCTATAAATTATGGCTGCCCTTGTTAGAGAAGGCATCGCACAGAGCATTAAAGGAAGTCCCTTTTCCATCATTGCAGATGAAACAAAGGATCTAAGTAAATCCGAACAACTGTCTGTCGTAGTTCGATTTTTTCACGATCAGATGGTCCATGAACGGTTCTTACAATTCTACCAAGCAGATAGCTTTGATGCTGAATCTCTAATAGGATACAATATTCCATCTCCAGGCATTGATAAAAATTATTGTGTTGGACAAGGCTATGATGGAGTCTCTGTAATGAGTGGCCGGCTTAATGGAGTGCAAGCACGCATTAAAAAGGAGGTGCCTTGCGCACTTTACATTCATTGCATAAGTCACCACCTCAACCTGGTCATCGTGGACACTGTGAAGAATGTACAGGCAGCAAATTAATTTTTTGTAAAGCTCGAAACGCTGTATGTGTTTTGCAGTACTTCTGTTGTTCACTCAGTGTTTGCTAATGTGCAGCAAGAAATGTCAAGCAAACCAGCTATCCAGCTTAAACGATTAAGTGACACAAGGTGACACAAGCTTCCTGATGACGCATTCTATGATGCGAAACGCGTAGAGGCTGCTGGGAGTTTTTTTGCATCAGGTGACCGGACGTGAACGGGAACGAGGCTTGGAGCGCAAGCCAAGCGTGGAGGCCGCACAACAATACCAGGCGGACCATGCAAACAGCCCAGTACCCGTCCATAACTGCTGGATAAGCTTTGTGCCGGCTCGAGGGCACTTTTAAATGTGAGTTGATACTCTTTCTTTGAATTTTAAATAAACAGTTCAAGCATATTGCGCTATAATCGTTTTTTGTCCCTATGCTTTCCAATGAGGAACATTAGAGTCCAAGTTTAGCAGGTGAGGAGTGTTACTTAGGTGGAGTGCTTATACCTTGAATAAACCAAAGGCGCATCTTTAATTAAGCATTTGGTGAGTGGCCAATCTGAATGGTGGAGGTGTTTCACTCAGTCACATATGATCACTGAAGAAACATAGGAGCACGCCAGTCACGATTAATTAACAAAGGATTTTTGCAGCACGTTTGAAGGACTTTTTTCATGTACTGGATAATATATGGTCATATTTCTGTTTGATTTAGAGTTTTTAAGATTATGCACATGATTTTATATTTCTTTATTTTGCATAAGTGATTATTTGGATTAATAGGAAGAAAACATTGCAAGTGGTGGTTATTATGGGAGTAGCGCATTCACACACACCAACCAGTATTTCTAGCCCATCTCAATGAAGGTTTTTTTTGAATGCAGCAACCCTGACACATACGTTTAACACAGTAGTGGTTTTTGCGCCGGTGACACACACACAATAATGCCAACATGCAGCCTGCAATGCTGTTCTTAAAACGCTTGGCCCTCTGCTGGAAACGCTCAATATTTTGGTAGAAGGGAACCATACTGAGAGAGCAGTTGAGGCAAAATCCATTCACCAGTTCATTGATTTTGGCTTCATTCTGGCACTTGTGTTTTTTGAGAACATACTAAAAAGGACCCAGACACTCTCTAACATGTTACAAGCCAAAGATATTGACTTGGTATCAGCTGTCCTTCTTGTGCAAACAATTATTCAAGAGCTTGAAGAAGTGCGCAATCCAGAGAGGAAACCTGAAGCTTCTACTAATTGTGGAACAATAGAGAGTGTCTGGGCAGAAGCAATCCAAATGAGCATCAAGTGTGGAATATCAGCCCCAAATGATGATTCTACCCAACCGCCTTGCAAGAAGCGAGATCGCCGGCCTCCTCTCAACTTAAGAAATAGCGTCATTTTGGAAATTTCATTCAAATGTTCATGTATGTTGTTCTTGACAGAATAATTTTAGAGCTTTTCAAAAGATTCTCTGGAAATTATGGAAGGTGTACAGTATCTGAATCCTCGATCTGATTCATTTCTTAATTTTGAAAAATTGCTACCAATGGCCAAATTCTACTCCTGCAACATAGAAAACTTGGAGATTGAGCTGAAACAGGCAATGCTAACCCTACACAGAAAAAAATCATCAGATGCCATTAAGGTGGACACAATTCTTGAGTTCACTAACTTTCTGGAACCTTACTCTATTCCATTCCTTGAGCTTTATCGGCTATGTAAAATAGCTTGTGTTTTGCCAGTCAGTAGTGCCTCATGTGAAAGAAGCTTTTCTGCACTAAAGTTAATAAAATCATTCCTACGCACAACAATGACTAAGGAAAGGCTTTCAGATCTTGCCACATTGTCAATTGAGGCCAGAATTGCATCCCAAATAAATATGGAACTTGTAGTTAGCAGGTTTGCATCAATCCATAATAATTCACGTTTAAGCCTATATTAGCGTGAACGGCAAAATTTAAGTTACATAGTTACATAGTTACATAGTAGGTGAGGTTGAAAAAAGACACAAGTCCATCAAGTCCAACCTATGTGTGTGATTATGTGTCAGTATTACATTACATATCCCTGTATATTGCGGTCATTCAGGTGATTATCTAATAGTTTCTTGAAGCTATCAATGCTCCCCGCTGAGACCACTGCCTGTGGAAGGGAATTCCACATCCTTGCCGCTCTTACAGTAAAGAACCCTCTACGTAGTTTAAGGTTAAACCTCTTTTCTTCTAATTGTAATGAGTGGCCACGAGTCTTATTAAACTCTCTTCTGCGAAAAAGTTTTATCCCTATTGTGGGGTCACCAGTACAGTATTTGTAAATTGAAATCATATCCCCTCTCAAGCGTCTCTTCTCCAGAGAGAATAAGTTCAGTACTCGCAACCTTTCCTCATAACTAAGATCCTCCAGACCCTTTATTAGCTTTGTTGCCCTTCTTTGTACTCGCTCCATTTCCAGTACATCCTTCCTGAGGACTGGTGCCCAGAACTGGACAGCATACTCCAGGTGCGGGCGGACCAGAGTCTTGTAGAGCGGGAGAATTATCGTTTTATCTCTGCAGTTGATCCCCCTTTTAATGCATGCCAATATTCTGTTTGCTTTATTAGCAGCAGCTTGGCATTGCATGCCATTGCTGAGCCTATCATCTACTAGGACCCCCAAGTCCTTTTCCATCCTAGATTCCCCCAGAGGTTCTCCCCCCCCAGTGTATAGATTGCATTCATATTTTTGCCACCCAAATCCATTATTTTACATTTTTCTACATTGAACCTCATTTGCCATGTAGTCGCCCACCCCATTAATTTGTTCAGGTCTTTTTGCAAGATTTCCACATCCTGCGGAGAAGTTATTGCCCTGCTTAGCTTAGTATCGTCTGCAAATACAGAGATTGAACTGTTTATCCCATCCTCCAGGTCGTTTATGAACAAATTAAATAGGATTGGTCCCAGCACAGAACCCTGGGGGACCCCACTACCCACCCCTGACCATTCCGAGTACTCCCCATTTATCACCACCCTCTGAACTCGCCCTTGTAGCCAGTTTTCAATCCATGTACTCACCCTATGGTCCATGCCAACGCACCTTATTTTGTACAGTAAACGTTTATGGGGAACTGTGTCAAATGCTTTTGCAAAATCCAGATACACCACGTCTACGGGCCTTCCTTTATCTAGATGGCAACTCACCTCCTCATAGAAGGTTAATGGTTTGGCAAGAACGATTCTTCATGAATCCATGCTGATTACTGCTAATGATATCATTCTTATTACTAAAATCTTGTATATAGTCCCTTATCATCCCCTCCAAGAGTTTACATACTATTGATGTTAGGCTAACTGGTCTGTAATTCCCAGGGATGTTTTTTGGGCCCTTTTTAAATATTGGTGCTACATTGGCTTTTCTCCAATCAGCTGGTACCATTCCAGTCAATAGACTGTCTGTAAAAATTAGGAACAACGGTCTGGCAATCACCTGACTGAGTTCCCTAAGTACCCTCGGATGCAAGCCATCTGGTCCCGGTGATTTATTAACGTTAAGTTTCTCAAGTCTAATTTTAATTCCGTCCTCTGTTAACCATGTAGGTGCTTCCTGTGTTGTGTCATGAGGATAAACACTGCAGTTTTGGTTACTGAAGCCCCCCGATTCACTCGTGAAGACTGAGGAGAAGAATAAATTCAATACCTCTGCCATCTCCCCATCCTTTCTTACCAGATGTCCTTCCTCATTCTTTATGGGGCCAATATGGTCTGTCCTCCCTTTTTTACTGTTTACATACTTAAAGAATTTCTTGGGATTTTTTTTGCTCTCCTCCGCTATGTGTCTTTCATGTTCTATCTTAGCCGTCCTAATTGCACCCTTACATTTCTTATTGCATTCTTTATAAATTCTGAATGCTGTGGATGATCCCTCAACCTTGTATTTTTTGAAGGCCTTCTCCTTTGCTTTTATATGCATTTTTACATTGGAGTTAAGCCATCCAGGATGTTTGTTCGCTCTTTTAAATTTATTACCCAATGGGATACATTGGCTAATGCCCTTATTTAATATGCTCTTAAAGCAAACCCATCTCTCCTCCGTATTCTTTGTTCCTAATATTTTATCCCAATTTATGCCTTTTAGCAAGGTTTGTAGTTTTGGGAAGTTGGCTCTTTTGAAATTCAGTGTCTTTGTGTTCCCTTCATGTCTCCTATTTGTGTGATTTATACTGAAACTAATTGACCTGTGATCGCTGTTACCTAAATTGCCCCGTATTTCCACATCTGTTATCAGGTCTGTATTGTTGGTAATCAGTAGATCTAGTAATGTTTTATTTCTAGTTGGTGCGTCTACCATCTGACCCATAAAATTGTCCTGCAAGACACTAAGGAACTGGCGAGCCTTAAATGAATGCGCAGTTCCCTCCGCCCAGTCTATGTCTGGATAATTAAAATCCCCCATTATGATAACACTTCCCATCCTTGCTGCTAATCCAATTTGTGATAGGAGATCCGTCTCCACTTCCTCCCTCAGGTTAGGGGGCCTATAGCATACTCCCAGTATTATTTTCCCCTTAGCTTCATCCCTTTGGAGCTCTACCCATAAAGATTCCACCTCCTCCCTAGCCCCCTCAGTGATGTCATCTCTCACATTCACTTGTACATTATTCTTGATATATAGGCATACCCCTCCCCCTTTTTTACCCTCTCTATCCTTGCGGTATAGGGTATACCCTTGAATGCTTGCCAGCCAATCATGAGAGCTGTTGAACCAGGTCTTTGAAATTCCCACAAAATCCAAATCCTCCTTGTACAACAGTATCTCTAGTTCACCCATCTTGTCCGCCAGGCTCCTGGCATTGGTGAACATGCCACATAGTTTAGACCGGTCGCATATTGTCCTTGTATTGGGTGTTTCAAGATTGCAACTTGGACTTGCTACTATACTCACCTTGTGTTTTTGTGCTTTGGTTAACCTACCACTAATGCCCCCAATACTACCCTCTGGAATATCTTCCGCGCTGGCTATCACTGTCTCTGGACCCTCCCCCCCATCGCCTAGTTTAAAAACCCCTCTAACTTTTTGGCCATCTTCATTCCCAGCAGATCTGCACCCTCCTCATTTAGGTGCAGTCCGTCCCTTCTACAGTACCGGTTACCGACTGAGAAGTCGGCCCAGTCCTCCAGGAACCCAAACCCCTCCTTACTATACCAGCTCTTCAGCCACTTGTTTACTTCCCTATTCTCCCTCTGCCTCTCTGGTGTGGCTCGATGTACCGGTAGTATTCCTGAGAACACTACCTTGGAGGTCCTTTTCCTCAATTTAGCTCCTAAGTCCCTAAAATCGTTCTTTAGGACACTCCATCTGCCTCTGACTTTGTCATTGGTGCCAACGTGCACCATGACAGCCGGGTCTTCCCCAGCCCCTCCCAGTAATCTGTCCACAAGATCCGTGATGTGCCGAACCCGAGCGCCCGGTAGACAACCAGGTCTTGGTTACAGATTGCCCTCTCTGTCCTTCTAAGAATTGAGTCCCCTACCACCAGAATCTGTCTTTCCTTTCCCTTTGCTGCCCCCCCACTCTCACTGGAGGAGTTCTTCCCCTGGCAGCTAGGAGAGTCCCTCATCTCCAGCAGTGCTGGTCCCTGACTGGTTACACCAATGTCACTCAATGGAGCGTACTTATTGGGATGCTCCAGTCCTGGATCGGCCTCCCTGGCACTTCCCCCTCTACCCCTCCTGACTGTCACCCATCTACTCTTTGCTAGTGCCTGCACCTCTTTGTCTCCACCCGCCTCTGTGCTGGCCCCTGCCGGCACCTGCCGTGTACGTTCCTGGCTCACCTTTAGTATGGAGGGACTTCTCAGTGCTGACAGTTGCTTTCCCAGATTCAGAACCTGGGCTTCCAGGGAAACAATGTGCTTACATTTTGCACAGCAGTATTCGCCCTCGATCGGATGATCAAGGAACGCATACATGCGGCAAGATGTACAAAGGGTCGCCTCTCCACACCCGCCGGGCATCGTACCTATTAAATTTAGTGAGGATTTGGGGATTTTACCCTGTCCAAATTACCTAACAACTAGCTTCCTGGCACTAATACTCAAGACAATACACAGGTACACGACAAGACAATACACAGGTACACAATACACAAGTACTAACGATCCACACACACTACTCAGACAACACTCAGATACTCACACTACACAGGTACTATGACCCCTGTTATAACCTCCTGTTTTAAACTCTTGTTTTTAACTCCCACTTAATCCTGGTCCACTTACACCAAGCTCCACAGCTTCAAACTGAGCACGCTCAAACTGAGTCCTACAACAAGTTAAATAGGCACCTGTGAGCAATTAACCACACCCCTTAATTTATAGACTGATGAAACAAGAAAAAAAAATTGCTATTTAAAAAGTGACAGCAAAAGGCAAATTAAAAACTAAAAGGAAAAGTCCCCAAAATGCAACCCAGCAAACACCAACAGACAGCAGCAAACACACACCAACAGACAGCAGCAAACACACACCAACAGACAGCAGCAAACACACACCAACAGACAGCAAACACCAACAGACAGCAAGACTTGTATACTCTAACACTTGTTTTTAACTCCCAGTTAATCCAGCTCCAATTACACCAAGCTCCACAGCTTCAAACTGAGCACGCTCAAACTGAGTCCTACAACAAGTTAAATAGGCACCTGTGAGCAATTAACCACACCCCTTAATTGATAGACTGATGAAACAAGAAAAAAAAAAAGCTATTTAAAAAGTGACAGCAAAAGGCAAATTAAAAACTAAAATGAAAAGTCCCAAAATGCAACCCAGCAAACACCAACAGACAGCAGCAAACACACACCAACAGACAGCAGCAAACACACACCAAGTGTGTGTTTATAGCAAACTATAAAGTGCTAATGCAATGGTATCTAGTTCCAACCAGAATCGCTAAATTTCTGCCTGAATATCCCCCAAATTGTTTTAGGGGTTGTAAGGACAGAGGAACGCACATGCACATCGGGTGGACATTCCCACTTGTGCAGCGTTTCTGGGCGACTATATTCCAAATGGCCTCTACTCTCCACCAAATTACCTTAGACCCTTACCCAACTATAGCCCTACTCAACTTTATTCCGCAAGACTACACCAGAGCACAACTTCGCCTCCTCCTTCACCTATTCACCGCAGCCAAGCAAACGATTGCTAAGGCACTGAAGACACCCACACTCAATATAACTGAACTGAAAAACAGGATCATCCAGGCAATGATACATAGCAAAATTGAGACGACAATCCTAGTTAAGGTCCCCCAGCACTTTAAAACCTGGCAACCTTGGATAGAGCATCTTTTGCCCACTGATATAGACTAGGGATGAGCCGAACACCCCCCTGTTCGGTTCGCACCAGAACATGCGAACAGGAAAAAAATTCGTTCGAACACGCGAACGCCGTTAAAGTCTATGGGACACGAACATGAATAATCAAAAGTGCTAATTTTAAAGGCTAATATGCAAGTTATTGTCATAAAAAGTGTTTGGGGACCCGGGTCCTGCCCCAGGGGACATGGATCAATGCAAAAAAAAGTTTTAAAAACGGACGTTTTTTCAGGAGCAGTGATTTTATTAATGCTTAAAGTCAAACAATAAAAGTGTAATATTCCTTTAAATTTCGTACCTGGGGGGTGTCTATAGTATGCCTGTAAAGGGGCGCATGTTTCCCGTGTTTAGAACAGTCTGACAGCAAAATGACATTTGGAAGGAAAAAACTCATTTAAAACTAGCCGCGGCTATTGCATTGCCGACAATACACATAGAAGTTCATTGATAAAAACGGCATGGGAATTCCCCACAGGGGAACCCCGAACCAAAATAAAAAAAAAAAAATGATGTGGGGGTCCCCCTAAATTCCATACAAGGCCCTTCAGGTCTGGTATGGATATTAAGGGGAACCCCAGCCAAAATTGAAAAAAAAAATTGACGTGGGGTTCCCCCTAAATTCCATACCAGACCCTTCAGGTCTGGTATGGATTTTAAGGGGAACCCCGCGCCAAAAAAAAAAAAAAAAAACGGCGTGGGGTCCCCCTAAAAATCCATACCAGACCCTTATCCGAGCACGCAACCTGGCAGGCCGCAGGAAAAGAGGGGGGGACGAGAGTGCGGCCCCCCCCCCCTCCTGAACCATACCAGGCCACATGCCCTCAACATTGGGAGGGTGCTTTGGGGTAGCCCCCCAAAACACCTTGTCCCCATGTTGATGAGGACAAGGGCCTCATCCTCACAACCCTGGCCGGTGGTTGTGAGGGTCTGCGGGCGGGGGGCTTATCGGAATCTGGAAGCCCCCTTTAACAAGGGGACCCCCAGATCCCGGCCCCCCCCCTGTGTGAAATGGTAAGGGGGTACTTACCCCTACCATTTCACTAAAAAACTGTCAAAAATGTTAAAAATGACAAGAGACAGTTTTTGACAATTCCTTTATTTAAATGCTTCTTCTTTCTTCTTTCTTCCTTCATCTTCTTCTGGTTCTTCTGGCTCTTCTGGTTCTTCCTCCGGCGTTCTCGTCCAGCATCTTCTCCGCGGCGTCTTCTATCTTCTTCTCCTCGGGCCGCTCCGCACCCATGGCATGGGGGGGAGGCTCCCGCTCTTCTCTTCATCTTCTTCTCTTCTTCATCTTCTTCTTCATCTTCTTCTTCTTCTTCCTTCTTCTCTTCTTCCTTCTTCTCTTCTTCCTGTCTTCTCCGGGCCGCTCCGCAATCCATGCTGTGGCATGGAGGGAGGCTCCCGCTGTGTGACGGCGTCTCTTCGTCTGACGGTTCTTAAATAACGGGGGGCGGGGCCACCCGGTGGCCCCGCCCCCCTCTGACGCACGGTGACATGACGGGACTTCCCTGTGGCATTCCCCGTGACGTCACAGGGAAGTCCCTCAAGTCACCGTGCGTCAGAGGGGGGCGGGGTCACCGGATGGCCCCGCCCCCCGTTATTTAAGAACCGTCAGACGCAGAGACGCCGTCACACAGCGGGAGCCTCCCACCATGCCAGCATGGCTGCGGAGCGGCCCGCAGAAGACAGGAAAAAGAGAAGAAGGAAGAAGAAGAAGAAGATGAAGAAGATGAAGAAGAAGATGAAGAAGAGAAGAAGATGAAGAGAAGAGCGGGAGCCTCCCCCCCATGCCATGGGTGCGGAGCGGCCCGAGGAGAAGAAGATAGAAGACGCCGCGGAGAAGATGCTGGACGAGAACGCCGGAGGAAGAACCAGAAGAGCCAGAAGAACCAGAAGAAGATGAAGGAAGAAAGAAGAAAGAAGAAGCATTTAAATAAAGGAATTGTCAAAAACTGTCTCTTGTCATTTTTAACATTTTTGACAGTTTTTTAGTGAAATGGTAGGGGTAAGTACCCCCTTACCATTTCACACAGGGGGGGGGCCGGGATCTGGGGGTCCCCTTGTTAAAGGGGGCTTCCAGATTCCGATAAGCCCCCCGCCCGCAGACCCTCACAACCACCGGCCAGGGTTGTGAGGATGAGGCCCTTGTCCTCATCAACATGGGGACAAGGTGTTTTGGGGGGCTACCCCAAAGCACCCTCCCAATGTTGAGGGCATGTGGCCTGGTACGGTTCAGGAGGGGGGGGGGGCCGCACTCTCGTCCCCCCCTCTTTTCCTGCGGCCTGCCAGGTTGCGTGCTCGGATAAGGGTCTGGTATGGATTTTTAGGGGGACCCCACGCCGTTTTTTTTTTTTTTTTTTGGCGCGGGGTTCCCCTTAAAATCCATACCAGACCTGAAGGGTCTGGTATGGAATTTAGGGGGAACCCCACGTCAATTTTTTTTTTTCAATTTTGGCTGGGGTTCCCCTTAATATCCATACCAGACCTGAAGGGCCTTGTATGGAATTTAGGGGGACCCCCACATCATTTTTTTTTTTTTATTTTGGTTCGGGGTTCCCCTGTGGGGAATTCCCATGCCGTTTTTATCAATGAACTTCTATGTGTATTGTCGGCAATGCAATAGCCGCGGCTAGTTTTAAATGAGTTTTTTCCTTCCAAATGTCATTTTGCTGTCAGACTGTTCTAAACACAGGAAACATGCGCCCCTTTACAGGCATACTATAGACACCCCCCAGGTACGAAATTTAAAGGGATATTACACTTTTATTGTTTGACTTTAAGCATTAATAAAATCACTGCTCCTGAAAAAACGTCCGTTTTTAAAATTTTTTTTTGCATTGATCCATGTCCCCTGGGGCAGGACCCGGGTCCCCAAACACTTTTTATGACAATAACTTGCATATAAGCCTTTAAAATTAGCACTTTTGATTTCTCCCATAGACTTTTAAAGGGTGTTCCGCGGCATTCGAATTTGCCGCGAACACCCCAAATTGTTCGCTGTTCGGCGAACTTGCGAACAGCCAATGTTCGAGTAGAACATGAGTTCGACTCGAACTCGAAGCTCATCCCTAATATAGACAAACGCCTTTTAGAACCCTGAGATTGTTATAAATACCATCGATGATTTTTGAAATTGTACCTGTGCCCATGTGGCCTGACCGACCTATCCCCCCCAATCAGCTATTCCTCACTTCTTCTTTTCTGATCTCCTCTACCCTGCTCTCTTTTCTCCCCCTCTTTCCCCCCTTTTTTTTTCACCTTCAATAACTATTGGTGTTGTACTCTGTTTTTGGAGCTGGTCGGCTGCTCTTATGCCCGACTCTTAAAGAATAGCCTCGAGCAGCCCACTTTAGCTAAATTAGGGACCTTGCTCCCGCTTAATGTTTACATTTTCGGCTAGTATTGGACCCTGTGTTATCTGACAGAGTGCTCATCTACTGAAACCTTTATTGTATTATACCACCGTTATATTGTTTTGTCGAGATGCACATTGCTTTATGTACACGCAATACCTTGTACTGAAATGCTTGTAACAGATGCTTGTTAATTACCAATAAAAATATTTGAAAAGAAAAAGATGAGAGAGGCCTGTAATTGTCATCGTAGGTATACCTCAACTATGAGAGACAAAAATGTGGAAACAAATCCAGACAATTTCATTGTCTTGTTTTTGAAAGAATTTATTTGCAAATTATGGTGGAAAATAAGTATTTGGTCACCTAAAAACAAGCAAGATTTCTGGCTATCACTGACCTGTATCTTCTTCTTTAAGAGGCTCCTCTGTCCTACACTCATTACCTGTATTAATGCCACCTGTTTGAACTTGTTATCAGTATAAAAGACACCTGTCCACAACCTCAAACAGTCACACTCCAAACTCCACTATGGTGAAGACCAAAGAGCTGTCGAAGGACACCAGAAACAAAATTGTAGACCTGCACCAGACTGGGAAGACTGAATCTGCAATAATCAGCTTGGTGTGAAGAAATCAACTGTGGGAGCAATAATTAGAAAATGGAAGACATACAAGACCACTGATAATCTCCCTCGATCTGGGCTCGAGGGAGATTTCTGAGCTACAAGACGGCCAGTCTGGCCTAAAGGTCATGACTGAGTCATCTAGGCTGTCTAAAGGGATTAGTTAATTAGCCCATGTCAATTAGGTTTCTGGTCACAGGTGTATGTTCAGAGTAATATAAGCAGGAGGTATGCACCTCCTCTTTTACTGTATAAACGAGCCCGTATTCCTTTCAATAAAAGAGATTCCTGTTTGAACTTACATACAGCCTGCCTCGTGTTTGTTCTAAGCTATCACAACTGGATTAGAACAGCACATAGCTGTAGTTCGAATCCCGGAGCATCGGATGACCGAACCATCAGACGTTGCAATCTGCAATCTGATTCAATAGCCACAGAGGAGTGTCGGGAGAGTGGAACCGAGCGAGCAGGAGCTCGTTACACTCCCAAAGATTTTATCCGCTTGGTCGCACGGGCGGTTGGAGAAAATCTTAAGGTGTAATGGACGCCTAAGTTCTGACTGACCACTAACTAATCTACCTCATCCAGACTGATTGACTGTCTCAAATATGGAAGATCAGTTGCACTTGTAGAAAAATATATCAGCTATACCAGCTTTTAACATTACACTCACCAAAGAGAAGCCATTCAAGCCATTGCATTTGGGATGACCTAATAAAAAGTTGTTTAATAAAATATAGCAGGCTACTTTTTAAAGTTGAAATTTTGTAAGGCCACTGATTGTTGAATAAGCCCCACTTCTGTTCTAGGCTAGGTAGGTTACTCACTCCTGGTCTAGGCTAGGAGGTATACCAGGTATAACATCATGAGAAAAGTGTTTGAACATGTCCAGGGACTGCCAGACAATAGCTGGAGATTCTTTTCTGACACACCCCCTTCAGCCTGCTGTGTTATTCACGATGATTAACAGTGATTGGCTCAGACTGGGAATCTGAACTGCAGCAAGAAGGTGGCATGATCAGGGACATTGAGGAAATAACAAGCACAGGTCACGCTAACAGGAAGACTGGAATCAGCTGCAGAGGGGGACTAATACAATTAATAATTCCAACTATATTTGCCTAGAAAATACAAAAAAAGTTATATTTACTCCCTGGATCTGCCGCGTCCGGCTGTTCTGCCGCATCCCCAGCAGTCTCTACAGGGCAGGTCTCCTCCACCTCCTGCTCAGCCTCATTAGCTGTTGATTAATGATAGAAAAGAACATTACAATCTGCAGTGTACAACAATCTCACACATTAGTACAAGAACATTGAAACATGTATGATCACTCAG
This sequence comes from Lithobates clamitans, assembly GCA_037952925.1. Lineage (NCBI taxonomy): Eukaryota > Metazoa > Chordata > Amphibia > Anura > Ranidae > Lithobates > Lithobates clamitans. The sequence continues at coordinate 752,421 of JBBGZY010001063.1, forward strand.
CAGATACCAGCAAGATTATACTAACTTACATGTGAGCGTTGCTGCCCCAGCCCCCTCCTCCTGAGTCTCCCCCTCTGACTGGGTGACACCTATTTATAAAGGAGAAATGATGAACGTTACAATGTTCAAGCTATGAATTACTATAGATAAATATACTGTAGTGTAAATAGATAAAATTAATTATCCATTAGCATGGCAATACAGGGCAGGTCACTAACGTTTATCTTCAAGGCAGGGACATGCATTCACCATTTAAAAAAATCATTAAAAAAAAACAAATACGAGGCACTTACCTGTCCTGGTTCCAGCAGCGTCGGCGAGTGCTAGGTGCACCGCCACTGATCAGGCGCCTCACTTCAGAGTGGCGACGTTCTGTCAGATTACATAAGTTACGCAAGCGCTTGCGTTACCTGACAGAGCGTCGCAGAGGCTCTACCTGTCACTGCTTGAGCGAGAAGTAATGACACTGGAATCGACAATGGAAGGCTGGACAAATGGAAAAGGAACAACTGTATTAGTGTCACTACTACAGTACTTACTGCACGTTGATGACGTGGAGGACTCCTGCTCCTCCGCCCTCTGCCTCCGGCGGTGCTGGGCCTGGATACGATCTTTAAATAAAATCAAACACATCATGGTAAATGACTATGTCGCGTCGCATGCTTGACAAAAAAAAATGTCCTGCACACATTGCACACAATGCAATGCTGACACCAACCTTGATGAGCCAGCAGCTGGTTGATCTCATCCTCCCCTACAGCCGCTAAAAGCTCCGCCTCATGGGGGAGGAGAGGCACCTGCTTCCCTCTGCGCCCCCCCCCCAACTGCCTGCGCTTACACGCTATGGAACTGCAAAACAAAAAGAGAAGAGAAACGGGTTCCACAATTAAACTACAATTGTAATCTGAAAATGACATCAACACATGAAACACATGTAGAATGAACCCGTAGAATGAAACAATGCAAATGGAATTTTTGGATTAGGCACATTTTTTCATGTAGCACAAGGTTTGCACATTTATTTATTAACCAAATTTATTGTAAGAAAAACGTATGCTTTTTTGGTGCACAATAAATAATAAAAGACAGAATTGGGATTGTGCCGAGTAAATGTCCATTGTCCAGTCCACTCCAGTCCACCTTTCTAATTATTATTACACGCTTGTGTGAACTATGTATAGTGTAAAATTTCCTTTCTTGTTTCTTTTGCAAAGCATTAACCCACTTGCAGATGTGGACCCCCCCATAGTAACTAAACATATGGCGGGTCCACAAGCTGGTTAAGTCCAGCCACCGTAACACTTTTTATATATATATATATATATATATATATATATATATACATATATTTAACTCTTTTAAAAAAATGTAAAACCCAGTGGTGATTTAATGCCACCAATAAAAGCTCTATATGTGGCGGAAGAATAGCATAAATTTCAATGGGTAGTACATCACAGGAGCGTGCAGTTTAAAGCTGCAACATGCTAAATAGCAGAATATGGCCTGGTCAGAAAGGGGGCGTAACCTACAGGTGGTCAGGTCAAGTGGAACTTAAAAGCACTTACTGCTCAGTTTAGTGATAACTAAGAACAAATAACGGCCATGGAAATATTCCTCTTAAAATGATCGTGGCGATAATATATTTAACATGTGCAACTGCAAACTATGCTTTCATGTGTAGGCTAGGCACACCTATGCGCAAATTTGTTTTTTCGCAGTAGGGAGGATAAATTGAAAATCATTTATTCCTTTTAAAAAAAAAATTCACTTAACTTTACTGACATCATGTGATAGCAAAAATATATGTGTATATGTGTGTATACGTACCCCAGATGACGTCAATGTGTGACGAAACGCGCGTCGGGAGGAGCTGACGTGCTGACGTTTCGTGTATTCCGTCTGCAGGACGGGTGATCGCTTAAGCCGGCCGGCTGACTTTTTTATGCTGTCTTATTTCTACTACAATGTAAGTGTGTTTTCTACAATTTTAATAAAAGATTGACTATCAGGATTACGCTATGTCGATTCCCTCTCTTTTCTTGGGGAACCCCTGAGTGGTAACTATCCTGGTGCCTTGGAGGTACATATGAAGTGTTCCATGCTGTGACCGATCCCTTTGTGTGGCCTGGTGGATTATTGCCTTCGAATTATTCCCTCTGGATAAAGGCCCTGACCGGGTTAAGGTCGCAAACTATTTTGGGCTTGCCTTGTGGTAAGCGTGCATTTTTATTGGTGTCATCACAGCGGTGCGGTGGAGGAACCATTTACCTACTTATTTTATCTAGTATCACTATGAAGATCGTGATCTGGGCTTTGGGCTTTTTTATTTACATCTAGATGGACTTTTATTTTTGCTCATTTTGTGCTGTTTTTGATTTGTTAAATTTCACGATAATATGGTTTATATGCTAGTCTAATCACATATATATTTAATATTTTTTATGTCACTAGCGCTGCTACTTTTTTACATCATTTATTAATATTGGTGTATACTATTTAGTTTATTTAGCGCTGCTACTTATTATCTATTTGAACATGTGCGTATCTCACTTATAGCAGCAGCTTTTTAGGTTTACTATTTATTTTTTGATTTTTTGTCAACACAATCAATTGGTTATTGTATCACAGCGCTGTATTTATTGTTTGTTTATATGTGTGTGTGTGTGTGGGGGAGACTTGTTTTTGGGCATAATATGTGATTTCATTTTTAATCACTTGCCGACCGGCTTACGTAGAAGAACACATATTGGCCTAAAAAATTAGTTTTTTATATATTTGTTGGGGATTCTTATATAGCAAAAAGTAAATAAAAACCGCAGAGGTGATCAAATACCACCAAAAGAAAGCTCTATTTGTGGGAAAAAAAGGACGTCAATTTTGTTTGGGAGCAATGTCACACGACACTGTCAGTTAAAGCGACGCAGTGCCGAATCGCACAAAGTAACACGGTCATTTGGCAGCCAAATACTCCGGGGCTGAAGTGGTTAAAATTTAAAAAAAATAAATAATCAGACATGTTACTTACCGTTTTATGTCACTGAATTTTTTACGACAGGCAGTCGGGTCATGCCGATGGCGATAGGTCTCCTCAACCCTTCTGGAGATCTCCTCCCACTTCTCCTGCTTCCACTCCTGAGTGGTTTCCCTGGAGCGGAGGCCACACAGCTGCATCCAGCAAGGAAGCGTTTCCCTTACAAGGACCTGGGACTCAATGTGAGTCCACGTAAGGTTATGCTTCCTGCTGGTTGCAGCTTGTGTCCCCCTCCTGCGCCCATTTTTGGATGCTGGTGTTGGGGATGTTGCTGCTGCTGCTGCCTCCATAGAAGGCCCAGGAACTTCCTCCTCCATGTCTTCATTATGGGTTGCTGCCATATCTGACACAGACACAGCGTCGGATTTTGCGGCCGCCGTTGCACTTGCGATTGAGAAACGAATAGACATGTGCACACTGAAATATTTCATTTTGGAATTTCGTTTTCGTCTGAAAAATACATTTATTTAGTTACTCCCGAAATTCATTTCTATTTATTTTGTTTTTCGTTAAAAATTGCATTCGTCTGAAAATCCAAATTAAGGTCAAATCTGTCATTGAAGGCTTATGGTGTCTGTCGAATGTTCAAAGAAAATTCGACGGAGCAGCTAAACTGTACGATGCCATATAGTTTACCTGCTCCGTCGAATCTTCTTAGAACTTTTAACAGACACCATAAGCCAAAGTACGTGTGTACTTAGTTCTATCTATTTTACTGCTCCTCCTCTTTGGTTACAATCAGCCAATAACATTCATCATCATCATTATTTTTATTTATCTTTTCTCCCCTACGTTGAATCTTTTCTCCCCTACGTCAAATCTTTTCTCTCTATGTCGAATCTTTTCTCTCTATGTAGAATAAACTTGGACTAATAGAGTTAAGGTTAGGCACATTCGACCACAGGTTTGATGGACACAGATTGTTATTGTCATCATCATGACGAATCTCCTACCTATATCGAACTGTTGTAGCAAAGAAAAAGAAAATAAAGCATTTGTTTATGTCGGATGTTTCGTTTTTCGGATTCCGAATACCTGAAATTCGGACAAAAATGCATTTGGACGAAAACGAATGCACATGTCTAGAAACGATCATGAAAGTTTGGTTGGCTGACTGCTGGGGCAGAGTAGACCAATGACCATGAACGATGAAGATTCGACACAGAAACAAAAAACATACAAATGTGAATCTTTGGCTTATGGTGTCTGACAAAAGTTAGAAGATTCGACGGAGCAGCTAAACAAACTGTACAATGCTGCAATCGTACAATTCTGGTGAAATGTACGATTGCGGCATCGTACAGTTTAGCTGCTCCGTCAAATCTTCTTTGAACATTTGACAGACACCATAAGCCTTCAATGACAGATTCAACCTTAATTAATTTCGATTTTCGGACGAATGCAAGTTTTTAAGGAAAAACGAAATAAAGAAAAACGAATTTCGGGATTAACTAAATAAATTTATTTTTCGGATGAAAATGAAATTCCGAAACAAAATATTTCAGTTTGCACATGTCTAATGGCTATTTCTTGCTTTTGACTATAATAGCGCCGATTTTCACTTCCAAAAAATGCTCTTTAACACAGCGCTCATTTTGGTAGTTACTATAGCGCCCTGTAAAAAAGACACTAAAATGAGAGATATTTGCAGGTCTGAATATGCTCAGCTGTGTTGGCACCTAGTTGTACAAAAACAGGGAATTTATCTCTTCTCAGACTTTTAAAGTTATTTCAGTGACCCCATACACAGTAGAAATCAGTTTTTCACATAGTTTAAAAGCAGATTGTCTTTAACCCCTTGCCGACTGGCTCACGCCTATATACGCCGGTAGAATGGCACAGACAGGCATATTAACGTACCTGTACGTTGCCTTTAGGATTTGGCATTGTGGGCGCGCACGCGCTTGCCGCAAGCTCCATGAGTGTGATCACGGGTCCCGTGGACTTGATGTCCACGGGGATACCCGCAATCATGTCATAGAGAGGAAGAATGGGGAAATGCTGATGTTAGCAAGCATTTCCTCATCCTTCCTAGTGACAAGACACTGATCACAGCTCCACATGCACCTCTTATGTTTAAGTCACCCTGTTCTATCCTGCCAAAGGGTGACTGAGAAAATATATCTTGGATTACTTAAAATGGGACAGTAATATTTATCCACAATTTCTCCCAGGATATATGTAAAAACTATGCTTGGTTTGTTTGATTCTGAACTCAACATGTTAGCTGAGAGAGCTGATCACATTGGCCTCTGTACAATGTAGGAGACGGGCTGACTCCTGCTGGAGCTCCTGCTGTTGTGAGAAGGTGTCCTGTGTTTATACTTATTATAATGTATAATCTACTGTGTGAAGCTCGGTGACAACAAGTCTGACCTGTAGTGAAATCCTGATTAATCATAACAATTCTCAGGAAGCCACAGAGTCACATCAGCTGCTTTGAGGGATTAGTTAATTAGCTCATGTAAATTCTGATTCTGGTTACAGGTGTATTGTTAGAGTAATATGAGCAGGAGGGGGGAACCTCCTCTTCTACTGTATATAAAACTTGTATTTTGGTTCTAATAAAGAGTCCATGTTCAGCAACTAAACAAGTATCGACTTGTTTTGTGCTTGTGAGCGGTTGGAATATCTGATATCTATATTCAGACTGGGAGGAAGCAGTATATGATGAAAGCACTCAAGCGGAGTGTGGAATGTTTTGTTACAATTTTTTACCAGCGCTATAGTGAATACCGTTTTATTGCTAATTTGCGGTAATTAGCGCTAATTAGCACCGCAGCACTATAGTAAATGACCCCCATTGTGTTATTTGCTTTGCCAGTTGCATGCTTCATTCAAAGCCCCAACAACTTTTTTTTGCTTTTTCTCTCAAACCAGGGATGGAGGCACTTTGACCTACACATCATAGGCACCCCTTAAAGTCCCCCAAAAAACCTTATTTTTTTATATCAAACTTAAACTGGGTACACACAGATCAAATGTGCCCTGTTCAGCAGAGACTGGCCAAATCCCAATCTGTGTGTAGCCCTCTCAGCTCGACAGAAGCTGATAGATCAGCTTCCTTCAAACAGCCCTGCTGGAAAACCTTCAATCAGCTGCTGATCAGTGCATTCTGTCAGCGGAGATGTCCCCACTGTCAGAATACAATGGCAAAGCAAAGGGGATTCCTGCATCTACCTTGTGTGTGTGCATGCAGGAATCTTTTTTTTTGTTTGTTTGTTTGTTTGTTAAGCCCATTATCAGACAAAACTTCTGAGATACTGTGGAAGGGTCAAGATAGAATGAGAAAATGACAGAAATCCTGTCTTGTTTCACAGGAAGGGGTTAAAATTGCAGAAATCCTGTCCATAAGGAAGGAGGTAAGGAAGGGGTTATTATGCAATGTAAATATGTATTAGTAAAAGGGCCAGAGTGATTAAAGTTAAATAGGTACAGAGAGGGAGTCTCTCATTTCTATCTGTCAATGTCATCCTTGCCTTTTTGCTCCAAGCATCCCAAGCTGCATCATCTCCTCCAGTGAGCCCTTTGCACAGCAAGTTTTAAGTCACATGTAACCTAATTAGTGAATGGCACCTGGCTGCAACCCACCCTTCCTCTTCCTCTATACCTGCATTGCTAGGCAGCAATGTAACTACCTATGTAGGGAGTAAGGGGCCAAATTCGAATGTTGAAAAATCTGATCTTCTCATGTCAACATCTTCTGCCACCTTAATAAATACCAGCTTGTGCATGCTATGGAAACTGATGGATACTGCTGACCTGGCTGGCTGTGTAGGCCAAGAATCCAGGAAGGAAGAGACATAAGTTGTGGCAGAGGGAAGACATTTTTTCTAGTAAGTAAATGAGAAAATCCAAAAGTGGTCTAAATAACTGATTGACTAAAAATGAACAGACTATATACTAGAGCACAGTAAGAATGGTATGACTTATTTGGGGGTCAGTAACTCTCTTCTGGATTGGTAATGCTGGGATTTGTTTGGTTTTTGCAGCCATCTTCTTGAGTAAGTGAACCAGAAAAGCCTAACATAACATCCATAACTGACTGACTAAAAATTAGCAAACTATATCTTGAGGTATGATGATAAAGTATATGAAACTGTCACTTTCTTCTGGACTGGTAATGCTATAATTTGTTGGAATTGTGAATCAATCTGGTAAGTAGGTGAACTAGAGCAGCATAATCTTAATAATTAACAGACTAAAAGTGGAAAAAAATAGAATGATAGAGAGAATGATGTTTATTTTGGGGTCACTCACTTCTGGGAAAGTGATTTGTGGAAACAGTCGGATTGGGGTATCTAGGAAGAAACATGTAGCACTGACAGTGTCCATCTTCTTTAGGAAGGTATTAACTGAGTCTTATCTTACCAATTTACTGAACAAATCTTTACTGAACATTGGATGATTACATGGAAGTCACTTCTTTTAGGCCTGTAAAGAAGAGCCCTTTTCAGCTAAAGGGGATCTAAAGTTAGAAAGGAATGTTTGTGGAAAGGAACTGTGATGTCCACCTTCATGCTAAATATTTAACCTATAATCACAGCCACAAAGAGAAGCCAGCACAGCATGTGAGAAGGAGCAAAGAGCTCCACTCGCTGGCTGCAAACAAATGAATTACCATTTGCAATTTTGCATATTCACATGATCAAAATACATTTTTTGTGAATGTTATAAAGACACCATTCAGAAAATCAATAGGGAATGCATCTGAGAGAACCTGTGTCCATTGTTTCCTTTCTAAGAGTGTGCATGCTGGACTCTGTAAAATACTGAACAATGGTACACTGAACTCTACAAAGGCTAGACAAATGCTATTCTGATTACAAGTAGAATTGCACACTGGCACATTCCCACCATCTCAGCTCATATAAGATACAGAAAGTGTTCTCATGTTTTAGAGCTTAATGTGTTCTTTTTTACTTTGATTTTAAGACTAAGCAGCCAGAATTACACCACACGCTACAAGATCTTCCCTAGCACAGAATTCATGAAAGTTCTATGTACTACACTGTCCTTAATGAGTTAGTCAAGTTAAATGAATTTCTTTCCTCTCTAGCTCTTTGTCTACAGGGAGGAATACTAAAAGAACAGACCTTTCCTATGACTCATTAAATTATACTGCTGTGGCTGTGATTCCAATTCAAGCAGAACGGTCAAGTCAAATTACAGAACAGCCATGACATGCTGACTCTCTGGAATAGATTCATTAGAGATGTTTGTCATTTGTACAAGTTCAATACAAATCTATACATGAAAGGATTTTATTCTGCACTCAGTATAGTATTATTAGCATATAGCAATAATACAACCAGTAATTGATATCACAAGTAAGATTTCAAATGCATTAGTAATAAATTTAACAACTGTAAAATGTACCACATATAACAATATTGGTTAGGCTAAGAATTAATGATTTCTATGCAGTTCTTCAAAACCAGAGTTTCTCTGTTGTACATCCCCAGAACGTGTTATTTTAGTTGAAGTTTCCAACCTTATTAGAAGCAGAAAATCTGAACAAATATTGCTTACTTTTTTCCACTTATGTATTTATTAATAAGGCATCTGGGATCCCTTAGGTATTTAAAGTATAGTATGGATAGAGGGGAGTTGGATTAGAATACATGTCAGTTTTTATTGCTGTCTGTGTCCCCGATAGGGAGATTCTTCCTCTCTATTTGTCCTGTTTACTATTATCATTGAAAGTGAAAGTAACAGAAAACCCCCATAATTTTGGGTTGTCTCCGGAAAAGTAATAGAGGGGGAACCTTGCAATGGGGACACTAGTTCAGGAAACCTGGGGGCCCCCAAGAGATTCCCTTCATTTTCAGAGATTTCCTCTTAATTCCTGTTTAGCTATGGGGCAGAAAGTGAAGTGGAATCTCACTAATGGGACCAAGATTGCAAAATGAAGCCTTACAGGGGTTTTAACCCTCCCTAATTCCTGTTTAGCTATGGGGCAGAAAGTAAAGCGGAATCTCACTAATGGGACCAAGATGGCAAAATTAAACCTTACAGGGGTTTTAACCCTCCCTTACGCTATCCAAAATGAAATAAAAAACAGAAAATTGTATCATACTTACCGTAATTTTCCTTTCCTGGTGCCTATCCATGGCAGCATACCTGTGATAAGTTCTGCCCTGGGCTCCTCCTCTCAGGATAGTGAATATTTTATAAAAGAAAGACCAATACCCCCGGCATTCTCCTGTCATATTGAATACCAAGGGAGGGCATGTAGGCTGCCATGGATAAGCACCAGGAAAAGAAAATTACGGTAAGTATTATACAATTTTCCATTTTCCTGGTGCTTCCATGGCAGTATACCTGTGATACAATTAATAGCTGAAAAACTGGGTGGGTAATGCTCATAAAGAAATTTTATTAGGTAAACGTCAGAGCTGATTCAATTGCCATTCTGTAGTGGCTGGCCTACACCCCGGAGAAGCAGCTTAGTCTGGCTCCGACCGGAATCCCCTGGGGTGGCCTTGTGTCAAATAGATTTCGCTCTGTCCTGGGGGTTGGGAATATTTCTCTGTTTATTATACTTTAAGAAGGTGGCTTGAGTGCTTCTCCAGTTCCTTTGATCCCTATTTTGACGGAACTGAGAGAAATTCCTATTTCTGGAAGATTGAAATGTGGAAGAAATAACTCAAGACCATCTCATCCTCTTGTCTTGAGGGAGTAAACCTGACTTTCCCCCCGTTACCCGGGAGATCGCCTTTTCAGGTCTATCCCCAAATAGTGCCTTTTCGTCAAAGGGGATCCTGCACCAATTCTGTTTAGAGGCTGCATCCGCCACCCATGGTTTTAGCCACAGGGCCCATTTGCCCATAATTGTATGCAGCATGGCTCTAGCAGAAAATCTTTTTGCATCATTGGCCGCTTCCCCCATAAAATCAGCTGATATCTTGAGCTCTTCCAGTGCTTTAATGATATCTTCTTTTGGGACGTCTTGTTGTATGGTCACCTCTGTGTTCTCCGTCCAGACTCTAATGGCATTCAAGACTAATGTCAACGCCACTGCTGGCCTGCAGGCACCTCCGGCTAACTGTAAGGTCTTTTTAAGATCTGAATCAATATGCCTATCTAAAGGATCCTTCTAGGAGGCTGAGTCTTCCATTGGCAAGGTGATGTTCTTGGCTAGGCAAACAACTGCAGCGTCAACCACCGGGGAGGTGTCCAAAAGAGCTGAGTCTGACTCGGCTAAAGGGTAAAGTTAATGCAACCAGTTTAAGGAAAAACGCTTCTCAGTCTTTTTCCACTCATCCATGATCTTCCTCCATCATCTTGTTCCATAAACGGAAAAAAGGAAAGTCTTTTCTTCAAAATAGGAAAATAAGACCTCGACTTCTTAGGAGGTTCCTCGACCTCCTCCCAGCCTATAGCCTGCTTTACTGCTGACACAAACAGCTGGACTAAAGAAGAACTAAACCCCAATGGGTCAGTCTCATCTGCTGACTCATCCTTGTCCCCTCCGGTTGTAGGAGGAGGTACTGATGTGGACAACCAAGAACCGTTGGCAGAGGGACCTGGGAGCACTACATCTGCAGTCCTGTTCACCTGTATGCTGGGGAAGTATTGCTCCCATTAGTTCTGAAAGTGAGTCCTTTTTTTTGATCAAATCCGTAACTTGCTGAGTTTCAGGCTCCCCTTGAGTGGTATAGCTTCAGAAACAATCCTTGCAGACCAATTTTTTCTGCCATAGGAACAGCATCGCAAGCCCAACACTTTTTTGAACCTTCTCGCCTGGGAGAATTTGTCGATCAATGTCTTTTGGAAGAAGATCTGTCATCCAACTGACGTTGTGATCTAGACGATCGACTGCATTCAGGGCTTGGATGGGAATGACTGCCATGATGGCCAGAAGTCCTGTTCGACTTATCTTGGCGTATAGGGCTGAAGCAAAAGGTAACAGCATAAAAGCACTCTTTTTCTTAAGAATTTTTTTTTTTTTTCGGGAACCAAAGTGCATGTCAATTTGAGCTTTACCGTGATATGGGATAAGGCTTCCATTACCTTCCTCGATGTAACTATTCACAAGGATGAAAATGGCCTATTAAGGAGTAGCTTATATAGGAAACCAACTGCGGTTAATTCTATACTGCACGCAAGTAGTTTCCATCCCCAGGTACTAATTTCATCCATCCCCTATAGTCAATACTTGAGGATCAGGAGGAACTGGTCGGAAAAACGAAGTATTCAAAAAGGAGGCTGACTCATTGAGGGCCAGGCTTCTGGCACAAGACTATTCCAACACATACCTGAAGAAGGCCTTCAAAAGAGCCTGCACTAGGACTTGGACTCTCAAAAACCAACAAGAGGAATCTGATATCTATTATCACAAAATGTTCCAATCAACATAAAAAATTAAATGCATTGTGGAGAAATACTGGCACATTCTAACCCTGGACCCTATTATAGGTCCTTTTGTGCTGGCGTGCATGCGCCATTTGGAGTGGCGTCTACTGTACTCGAGATGCCGGACACCTCTCCTTTCCCATACCAGGAGACAGCGTGGTGGATGCGCCTTTCACCCGCCTTTGTCCCGGGGGGTCCCCCCTCCCCCTTGCATACTCACCTAGATGACTGGCTAATTAGACTCCACCTTACTGCTTAAAACATGGCAATAGCCCATTAGACCTTCTCATGATGCGCACTTAAGCACCTAGGATTATCCATACTACCAGCCACACTCAGGTAATTGCCCTGCCGTTGTATTCCAACAAAGTTCTTGATATATTATACCCCTTGAGGGGATACCAATGACCTCTTATTAGGTGATTTGACTCTTCACCTTATGTCTTGAGAATTTTTTTTTTCCTCCCCTCTTCTCATTCATGTACAGGCTCTCTGTTTTCTGGCAATACCCAGGAGCCTCCCTGTACATTGTGGCTGATTCACCTATATCAGGTACTTATTAAATCCCTTGCTATCCATGAAAGTGGCTGGGCAGGTATACTCCATGTTTTTTCTTTTGACATATATCTTTCTGGCATTCAGACATGCATATCTATAGATATATGAATACAACTTAATATCAGATATATATTTCCAGTTTTATGGTTTATGCATTTGAATATCCACCTCTCTTCTTTGTCTTTAAAGCGATTATTGTCGCTTCAACACATATGAAGGGTATACCGGAGGGTCTCCTTGGGACTCCCTTTGTGAGTGACACTTCCGGCTTGATGCACCGTGGATTACAGCCTCTTCTCCCTGGACTAGGATTTGGGTGGGCTTCTGGCTGCAGCCTGTACCTAGCGATTTTAATTGGATGCAAGATACCCTGAATATTTATGCAATTCATACGGTCAGTGTAAAATGTAACTTTTTATGCTTGTTTAACATGTTGTTGCAATGCATATATATATATTTCTATCTATCTATCTATCTATCTATCTATCTATCTATCTATCTATCTATCTATCTATCTATCTATCTATCTATCTATCTATCTATCTATCTATCTATCTATCTTTACACTTTCTCCCTTACTAATTATAGACATATTCACGTCCTGTTGTAACCTCCCACCCCTGAAGAAGAGAACCAGTATCGCAGACTTAAAATGCGTTGGGTATCTCTGTTGTTTTCATCCTTTCTCAACAGACTAATGGTGGTTGTCAACAATTGCTCTTATAATTGTGTATGTCTGTATCTGCATCCCACACATTTTATGTATTGTACATGAAATGTATCAATTTTTTACCCTTGAACAGTTAAAACTTTATATTTTTGTACTCTCTTGTGACCTCCTAGTTGCTCACTGCCCCTTCTAAAGTCCCATTCAGAGGAACTTGCTGTTTATTTAAGTGCATGTCCTTACCTAGAGAAATGAGGATCTTAATCTGACGGCGGCTGACTCATTGCTGTGGGGGTGATGGAGGGTTTGATAATTATGAATATTTGGTAGTTTTAACCACTTGCCACCCACCATATAGCAGAATGACGGCGACAAAGTGGTTTAACATATGACTGGGCGTCATATAACGTCCTCAGGATATTAAGCCCCCCGGGGGCGCGCATCGCGGCGATCGTTGTTGTGGTATGTCAGTCTGACACACCGCAACTCCGATCTAGGTAAAGAGTCTCTGACAGAGACTCTTTACCACGTGATCAGCCGTGTCCAATCACGGCTGATCATGATGTAAATAGGAAGAGCCAGTGATCGGCTTTTGCTCACTCGCCTCTGACAGACGCGAGTAGAGGAGAGCCGATCGGCTGCTCTCCTGACAGGGGGGGTCTGTGCTTGTTTATCAGCACAGCCCCCCTCGGATCCCACCCAGGACCACCATCATGCCGCCCAGGACCACCAGGATGGCCATCCACACTGGACCACCAGGTATGCCACCCGCAGCCCCGAGGGAAATACTAATCTGTGCCCTGGCAGCTGCCAATCACTGCCCAGACAACTGCCAATCAGAGCCCACTCACAATTTCTACCACTGCCAGTGCCACCAGGGATGTCTATCAGTGCCTCTTATCAGTGCCACATATCAGTGCCCATCAGTGCCACGTATCAATGCCCATCAGTGCCGCCTATCAGTGCCCAGCAGTGCCCAGCAGTGCCGCCTATCAATGCCCAGCAGTGCCCAGCAGTGCCGCCTATCAGTGTCCATCAGTGCCCAGCAGTGCCGCCTATTAGTGCCACCCATAAAAATCCATCTTTGCAGCCTTTCAGTGCCCACCTGTGCCACCCATGAGTGCCCATTAGTGCCGCCTATCAATACCCATCAGTGCTGCATATCAGTGCCACCCATCAGTGCCGCCTACCAGTGCCCATCAATGCCGCATATCAGTGCCCATAATCAGTGCCCACACATTGGTGCCACCTCATCGGTGCCACCTTATCAGTGCCTGTCAGTGCCGCCTTATCAGTGCCCATCAGTGAAAGAGAAAACTTACTTATTTACAAAATTTTATAACAGAAACAAAAGCAAAACTATTATTTTTTTCAAAATTTTTGGTCTTTTTTTATTTGTTTAGCAAAAAATAAAAAACGCAGAGGTGTTTAAATACCATCAAAAGAAAGCTCTATTTGTGGGAACAAAATGATAAAAATTTAGTTTAGGTACAGTGATGAATGACCGCACAATTGTGATTCAAACTGCTACAGCACTGAAAGCTGAAAATTGGTCTGGGCAGGAAGGTGTATAAGTGCCCTGTATTGAAGTGGTTAAACAAGTACTGTAGTATCACAAAAAAGGTTAAAACCTGCATTTGTTACTACCCAAAAATGACAACTAATCTTATTGGAGTGCATCTTCCCCACTACCAGGAGACTCATTTCAAAAACCATGACATAAATATCAGAAGGAGCTGCATAGATCTATAACCAAAACTGGTGAATGTATATGCTTTTAGATCCAAAATTATTCTCCAAACATATAAACTATATGAGCAACCATGCGTTCAGTTTACAAGCAGATAGCTTCCCCTGTTCCTAAACAATTACCTGGCTCCTCTCACCTATCCAGCACTGTCTCTGGCTGCAACACCACCCCTCCACTTTCTGGTCTCACAGGAGACACAGGCATCAGAGGGAGCCATAGGTCCTTGGTGTTGTTGTTGTGAGGAGGGGGTGTGGGTGGGGCTAATTAGCAAAGTGTGTGTCTATGGGCACACATAGGTTGGATCAGAGGTCCCCCCTCTTAGCACATGGCTTGCTGAGGGGACCCCTGCAGGAAGGAGAAGCAGGCAGTGCTGGCAGGGGTCTCCAGAAGAGTAGGTAAGGGACCACTCTGTACAATATCATTGTACAGAGGAGGAAAGTTTACCATTTTTTTCATTTTAAAATTGTAAAAAATATATTCTTAGCTGTCACTTTGAGTACCCATGTTCAAGCCGATTCAGTGTATTATTCAAGGCCACTTTTTCAAATTCAGTCATTTGAATCTTGCAAGCAGTGGAGACTCCTAATGGGGGAATTCCCTTCCACCTGTTCTCTTTTGGGAGTGAGAGAGTCTGTAAATTACTAGACATGTACAGTTCGTTTTGTTCCGAATTGAAATTCAGACAAATTTTTGTTTTTTGGAAATTCGGAAGTATTTGAATTTCTGAATTACAACAGTACCAAATTTAAAATAATTCGAAATAACGGGAAAAAAAATTTGTATGGAATTTGAAATCGAATCAATTCGAATAGTTTTCAAGTACTAAAAGTTTTAGAATTTGAATCGTTTTCCAATTTCCAAAGACAATAAAATAGAATAGAAAATAAAGGAATATAATAGAAAAAAAAAAAATATATATATATAGAAAAGGATATAACAGAATAAAAAGAATAGAATATAATAGAGTAAAACAGAACAAAATAGAGAATAAACAAATAGAAAAAAAGAATAGAATAAAATAAACTATAATAGAATTGCAAAGAATAGATATAAAAAAAACAATAGAATAGAAAGAATATAACCATTTCCCAAAATTAAAATATAATCAATTCGAATGTGAATAAAATAGAAAATAACAGAATAGCATATAAAAAACAACAGAACAGAATAGAATAAATAGAATAAAAAGAACATAACCATCTTCCAAAATTCAATTTTTTAATAATTAAAGAAAATGAGAGTGTGAAGACGCAGTCACAGTTGCTGCTACTGACGACTCCTGTCTTGACCCCCCTAGAAATTAGAAAAAGTGGGACTATTCCGGTACTCAAAATATTAGTGTATCGTAATTGATGTAAGGATACGTCTAAAAGCCTTATAAAAATATATAGATTTTAATCAAGACAACAGGATAAAATACAGTTACAGTTACACTTGCAATAATAGACAACATCACTCCATATCATCATAAAAGGGAAATACCACACAAACAAAGCAGGTGGATTCCGCAAGATTTGGATGAGAAGTATATGTGGAGCTTTAAATCTCGACCGGTTTCGCGGTTAAACACCGCTTCCTCAGGAGAAGCAATCTAGAACATGATGTAACATAGTTTTTTACTGGGTAAGCACAGAGGTAACATGCAAGGAGCAGGAGGAGAAACACAGTACACAGTAAACAAGAATATAGCAGTCAATTAGGAGAGGTGGTAAACTGACCTGTAAGGGAACAGAGCATAACACAGCTCTGCGTCAGGAGGCTGTCAGGCCCTGACTCCCCAACCTGGAAGTCAGGGCACGCCGACGTGGGCGGCCTCTGACGTCGCCGGGTCAGTTTGCCCACACAGCGCAGGTGCACCTCGTTGTGCTACTGCGCATGCGCGCGCTCCGGTCAAAGGGAAATCCAGCCCCTGGACTCATGCCCTTTCCCCTGCGGCGGACGCATGTTTGCCCTGGCAGCCTTCTTTTGGCTGCTTGTGTCTCCTGGTCTGGGAACGCGATTCCCTTTGACCAGAGCGCACGCATGCGCAGTAGCACAACGAGGTGCACCTGCACTGTGCGGGCAAACTGACACGGTGACGTCAGAGGCCGCCCACGTCGGCGTGCCCTGACTTCCGGGTTGGGGAGCTCAAATGGCGGCCACTCCGGCCGCTATTCAAGCCTGACAGCCTCCTGACGCAGAGCTGTGTTATGCTCTGTTCCCTTACAGGTCAGTTTACCACCTCTCCTAATTGACTGCTATATTCTTGTTTACTGTGTACTGTGTTTCTCCTCCTGCTCCTTGCATGTTACCTCTGTGCTTACCCAGTACACTGGTCTAGCTTTTATGTTAGACTAAACTAATACTGCCCTGTGTCTTTGCTCCTGTAGCTTTAGCTGGGCTGTATCACTATCATCTCCATTGCCTGTCATTGTACTTCTCACTCCTCACATATATTTTAGCAGGCTTGATAACTATGGGATCTATGTGTGCAACACTCTTTGCCTTACATTCTAATTACTAGCCTTTCCTTATTTATCCCTATATATATATATATATATATACTAGTGGTTTACTTAGACTTTTACAATTTTATTCATAGTTGGATTGGCTTCAATGTGATGCGCCCACTAGCCTGCTAATCTGGGTGTCTGAAGCAGTACTTTTGATGGCTTTATATGATCATCTGTACCCACAATTCCTTTAAGTGGAACCTCTACAACCTATCTAGCTCATGCGTCTTATACTAATCAACACATAGTTGGTGAGTGCTAGCGCCTGTTACCAGTATGTAGCCCTGTTTTCAACTATCATTTTGAGCCCTTAGTATCCCCTCCTTCTTTTGGTTGTGGTCTGGTTTATTTAATCTATCTCTTGTTCCTTCCCCTTCCCCCTTCCCCCTCTTCACCCCCATCCCTACCCGCCCCCGCTGCCCCCCTCCCCCCCTTTCCCTTCCTTACTTTCCCTCCCCCCTACCCCTCCCTTCCCCCCCCTCTCTCCCCCTCCCCCCCTTTTTCATTCTCCTCCTTTTCCCACCCCTCCTTTCTTTCCCCTCCCTCCTCCTCCCTTCCTCACCCCTTCCCCCCCCCCTTTCCCCCCTCTATCCCCCCTCTCCTTATTTTCTTGGATCTTAGATTTATTTTCTATACAACCACTGAAGGCTCTTTATAATCCTATGGCTATGGCACACCCCTTTAGGATCTCACTGGCACTGAGATGCTTACAGTTTGGTTAATTATACTCTTATCCACCAGAGGCTGTCTGTCATCCCCTGTGTCCGCCGCGGGGGGATTTTTATTGGGTTCTGCATTCTTACGGAAAACGCCTGATTGCGTGAGCTTGTCCTTATTTCTACTATACGTGTATGATGTATTTGATTATCCTTGCTAAACAATGTTGTTGCAATAATTTTTTGTATATTTTGTATTTTTTGTGTTCACCTGTATATGCTAAAACTATGTTACATCATGTTCTAGATTGCTTCTTCTGAGGATGCGGTGTTTAACTGCGAAACCGGTCGAGATTTAAAGCTCCACATATACTTCTCATCCAAATCTTGCGGAATCCACCTGCTTTGTTTGTGTGGTATTTCCCTTTTATGATGATATGGAGTGATGTTGTCTATTATTGCAAGTGTAACTGTATTTTATCCTGTTGTCTTGATTAAAATCTATATATTTTTATAAGGCTTTTTAACGTATCCTTACATCAATTATGATACACTAATATTTTGAGTACCGGAATAGTCCCACTTTTTCTAATTTCTAGGGGGGTCAAGACAGGAGTCGTCAGTAGCAGCAACTGCGACTGCGTCTTCACACTCTCATTTTCTTTAATCATGATGTTTTGGGATGATGGTACCTTTATCTACTCTTAACTATTTGTAACTTAGGCCGCAATATATTTTTCAATTTTTTAATAGAATAAATTTGAATAGAAAAGAATAGAATAGGATAGAATAGAAAAGACTAGAATAAAAAAGAAAATAATAGAATGGAAAATAATGGAATAAAATAAAGATAAAAAGAATAGCATTCAAACAATAGAATAAAAAAGAAAGAATAGAACCATTTCCCAAAATTCATAGAATCAATTCGAATTTGAATAGAATAGAAAATAATAGATTAAAATAGGAAGTTAGTTATATTCTTTCTATTCTATTCTGTTTTTTCTATACAATTCTGTTATTTTATATTATATTCTATCTATCTATTCTTTTTTATTCTATTCAAATTTGAAATTCTATTCTATTGTTTTTTTTAATTATAATAGTTTCTATTCTATTCTTCTCTATTTGAATTTCAGAAGATGGTTATATTATTTCTATTGTATTCTATTCTTATGTTATTCTATTCTGTTCTATTTGATTCTATTCCATTCTTTTCTGTTATTTTATTTTATATTCTATTTTGTTCTGTTATATTTTTTCTATATTATATTTTTTTCTATTCTATTTCATTTTCTGTTCTATTTTATTCTCTTTGGAAATTGAAAAACTATTAAAATTTGAAAACTATTTGAAACTGAAAACAATTCCAATACTATTTAACATTGATTCCAAAATTATTCAAATATATTCTAATTCAAATTCTGAAAATTCAAATACAAATAAACAAAACAAATTCCGAAAACAAATTAAACGGGTTAAAAGAATCTAACTAAAGAAATGTAGGTAAATAAGGAATCAAAACGAAACAAATGTTTTCGTTCTGCACATGTCTATAAATTACCCATTCCAGGAAACCAGGACTATACAGAAAGACAAGCCAGTCTTTCACATACAGCTGTGCTCATAAGTTTACATACCCTGGCAGAATTTATGATTTCTTAGCCATTTTTGAGAATGTGAATGATAAAACAAAAACTTTTCTTTCACTCCATGGTTAGTGTTTCACTGAAGCTATTTATTATCAATCAACTGTGTTTACTCTTTTTAACTACTTGCTGACCAGCCGCCCTCATTATTCTGCGGCAGGATGGCATGTTCCCACACGTCGGCCCTTTAAGCGGGAATAGCAGGCACGTGCATGCTGCCAGAGGCGTGTGCATGTGCCCACTGCACTGTGGGGGTGCCAATGCACGTAGCTGGCATTCGGGATGACCGCAGGCCACGCGTGATTGCTAGCATGAGTGCCAGAACAGGGAAGTGTGTGTTAAAACACAAATCACTGTTCTGTGAGGATAGGGGAGACAGAGCTAGGAACAACGATCTGTCATCTCCTCTAGTCAGTCCCATCCCCCTACAGTTAGAACACACATGAGGGAACACAGTTAACCCCTTGATCGCCCCAAGTGTTAACCCCTTCCCTGCCATTGACATTTACACAGTAATCAGTGCATTTTTATAGCATTGATTGCTGTATAATTGTCAATGGTCCCAAATATGTGTTAAAAGTGGCCATAATGTCGCAGTCCCGATAAAAATTGCTGATCAACGCCATTATTAGTAAAAAAAAAAATAAACAAAAAATAAAAATGCCATAAGTCTTTCCCCTATTTTGTAAACGCTATAACTTTTGCGCAAACCAATCAATATACGCTTATTGTGATTTTTACTACCAAAATGATGTAGAAGAATACATATCGGTGTAAACAGAGGAAAAAATGTGCTTTTTTTTTAAACAAATTAGGGATATTTATTATAGCAAAAAGGATAAAATATTGTGTTTTTTCAAAATTGTCGCTCTTTTTTTGTTTATTGAGCAAAAAATAAAGCCATTTAATATCAACCAACTGTGTTCACTCTTTTTAAATCATAATGGCAACAGAAACTACCCAAATGACCCTGATCAAAAGTTTACATACCCTGGTGATTTTTGCCTGATAACATGCACACAAGTTGACATAAAGGTGTTTGAACGACTATTAAAGGTTAACCATCCTCACCTGTGATCTGTTTACTTGTAATTAGTGTGTGTGTGTGTAAAAGGTCAATGAGTTTCTGGACTCCTGACAGACGCTTGCATCTTTCATCCAGTGCTGCACTGACGTTTCTGGATTCTGAGTCATGGGGAAAGCAAAAGAATTGTCAAAGGATCTGTGGGAAAAGGTAGTTGAACTGTATAAAACAGGAAAGGGATATAAAAAAGATATCCAATGAATTGAGCATGCCAATCAGCAGTGTTCAAACTCTAATCAAGAAGTGGAAAATGAGGGGTTCTGTTAAAACCAATCCACTGTCAGGTCGACCAACTAGAGGTTCAGCCACAACTGCCAGGAAAATTGTTTGGGATGCAAAGAAAAACCCACAAATAACTTCAGGTGAAATGCAGGACTCTCAGAAAACACGTGGTGTGGCTGTTTCAAGATGCACAATAAGGAGGCACTTGAGGAAAGATGGGCTGCATGGTCGAGTCGCCAGAAGAAAGCCATTACTACACAAATGCCACAAAGTATTCCGCTTATAATACACCAAATAGCACAGAGACAAGCCTCAAACCTTTTGGCACAAAGTCATTTGGAGGGATGAGATCAAAATTTAGCTTTTTGTCCACAACCATAAATGCTACATTTGGAGAGGAGTCAACAAGGCCTATGATGAAAGGTACATCATTCCTACTGTGAAACACTGAGGTGGATCGCTGATTTTTTGGGGATGTGTGCACTACAAAGGCACAGGAAATTTGGTCAAAATTGATGGCAAGATGAATGCAGTATGTTATCAAAAAATACTGGAGGAACATTTGCATTCATCAGCCAGGAAGCTGCGCATGGGACATACTTGGACATTCCAACATGACAATGGTCCAAAACACAAGGCCAAGTCGACCTGCCATTGGCTACAGCAGAATAAAGTGAAGGTTATGGAGAGACCATCTCAGTCTCCATGCAAGACAGCCCAAGAATTTACAGGAACTGGATACTTTTTACCAAGAGGAATGGATAGCTTCACCATCTGAGAAGATAAAGAGCCTCATACACAAATATCACAAAAGACTTCAAGCTGTCATTGATGTTAAAGGGGGCAATACACGGTATTAAGAACTGGGGTATGTAAATTTTTGATCAGGGTCATTTAGCTACTTTCTGTTGCCATTATGGTTTAACCACTTCAGCCCCGGAAGATTTGGCTGCTTAATGACTGGATGTGACGGGAGGGCCCGTGGAACTCAGAATCCCTTGGAAAGTAGGGGATGTCCTTGTTTCAGCTCCCCATATACCTCTTATGTCTAAGTCAACCTGTGCTATCCTGGCACAGGGTGAGTGAGAAAATATATCTTGGACTACTTAAAATGGGACAGTAATATTTGTCCACAATATCTCCCAGGATATATGTAGAGACTATTATTGGTTTGTTTGATTCTGAACTCAACCTGTTAATTGAGTGAGCTGATCACATTAGCCTCCAGGACTGGCTAGGAGACGAACTGTTGATGACTAGGCTGAGGAGGGGGGGGAGATTGTTGTTTGTATTGTTAATTGTAATTAGCTCCTGCTATTGAGTTTATACTACTGTGTGAAGCTCGGTGCCCACAAGTCTGTGTCCTACAGGTCATGTCTCTGAGTCATCTGGTCTGGGTAAATTTTTTAGTAAATTAGCTCATGTTAATTAGGTTAGCTTTGAGTCATCCTGCTGTATAAATTTGTGTGAGATCTCAAATAAAGAGTTAGTCCTGATGTACTCCAAGACTCGTGTTCCAGAACTTAGGAAGCGGTATACTGACGGAAGCACTCATGTGGAGTGTGGGACGTTCCATGACATTGGTGGCAAGCAGCGGGAAAGCTTCCTGCAGTCTGGGAAATCTAAACCTCCACCTGGATCCAAGATCAGGATAGCAGACTTCAGTCACCCCAACGGACATATGGACCTGGCATCAGAGTTCCCGGGGCTGCTGCGGATCATCCTTTCAACATACACCAGGACTGTGTCTGAGGATGAATACCTGGAGCTTAGGCAGCAAATTCGGGTGGAGCTCTGGATTGGAGCCCTCCAGCTCACTGGTATAAAACAGGGCAAGTGCTTTCCAACCCAAGAGCAACAGGCCAGTGACCAACAGGCATTGCGGATGGCATTCCTGGGAGAGCGGCCCTAGGAGCAATGGGTGACTGAGTTGGACAGGCTGGTCCAGCAGGAGATAGAGCTGGACAACCATTATCGAGCTCTGCAATGGCACGCAGAGCAGGGATATTTAAGGGAAACAACAGAATGCTCTCCGGAGGGATATGACTTTGGAGGCCCTGGATTGCTGTGGGGGAGCTTTACAGATCATTTTATGTTTGGCGATGAAGGGGAGCCTGACCTTGAGGACCTGCGAGAATATAGAGAGGCTATGCTCGGTCTTGCAGGGGTCTCAGAGCTCAAACCTGGACCATTTGCTAAGGAAGGAACAGCATCTGGAAAGGGCATACAGGAAACTGCTAGAACACGTTCAGCACCATGCCAGAGAATCGGCAGTGGAAAATCTGAAGATTGCCGTCCCCAAACCTGAAGTGCTGACTACAGGGCAGAGCTCTGCTAACCTCTGTCCAGCACTGATAACATCTTCTGGGTTCCATGGACAGGAGATGGTGAACCTCTATCCCCAGACACCAGTTATAGAGATAGGGGATTTAATTGACTTTTCTGCTGAGGAAGAACAACCTGATAAGCCTCCAGCAGAAGAGCTGGTATTAGGGCCAAACTTCACTGTGCTCTGCCCAGCATCAACAGCAGTATCTGTGGAGTTACAACAAACTTCTCCAGTTGAAGATCTGGTAACTGAACAGAGGATCCAAGACCTCTGCCCCACACCTGTGGCAGTTTCGGAGGCCCAGGGTGAGAAGGTGGCAATCACTTCCCAGCAGCAGATACAGGGGGATCCCTCCCCAACAGTTGGCCAGGGTGGAGGAAGCGGCCTTCCCTCCCCAGCAAAGATCAGTGCACCTGGGAGACAGTACCATAGACATGTCGTCCAAGCAACCAGATGAGGGAATGGAAAAGGAAGCAGTTGGCTCACCTCCCCAATGGCAGCTACACAGTTTGGGAATGGAGGAAGCCAGCCTCCTGCCTCAACGGTTAGCTGGAGTGGAGGATGCGGAGTCCCCAGCAGAAGTGCTGGCAACAGGGCAGAGTGTTATTAACCTCTGCCCAGCACCGGCAACAACTACAGAGTTCCAGGAAGGCGGAGCAGTTGGCCTCCCTCCCCAACAGTTAACCGGAGCAGATGGTGTGGGGTTTCCAGCAGAAGGGCTGGCAACAGGGCCGAGGACTGCTGGACTCTGCCCTCAACTAACAGAGGATGGATTTCCTGTGAAGGTGAATAGGACTGCAGTCTCCACCTGTATACCCCAGGGATGCTGGGCAGTTGGCCCAGATCCCCAACAGCATGACAGAGTGAGCCCAGTCACCCTGTCTTCTCTCCAGCGGCAGAAAGGACTTCAGGGAGAAGGGCCAGTCCAGGCCTCTCCCCAGCGGCAGATATGTTCTCTGAGAGAGGCAGAGGTTGGCTGGGTGAGTAATGCTTTGTTTGGAACAATTTATTTGGGGTACTGTGTGGGTACAGGCATTAGAGGATTGGAACTACTGACTAACTTCGGAGTCAACCCGTCTGGGGTCTCCTCCTGTGTTAGTCTTCTGCCGAAAGGGGAGAGATGTGATGGGAGGGCCCATGGAACTCAGAATCCCTTGGAAAGTAGGGGATGTCCTTGTTTCAGCTCCCCATATACCTCTTATGTCTAAGTTACCCTGTGCTATCCTGGCACAGGGTGAGTGAGAAAATATATCATGGACTACTTAAAATGGGGCAGTAATATTTGTCCACAATATCTTCCAGGATGTATGTAGAGATTATTATTGGTTTGATTCTGAACTCAACCTGTTAATTGAGTGAGCTGATCACATTAGCCTCCAGGACTGGCTAGGAGATGAACTGTTGATGACTAGGCTGAGGAGGGGGGGGAGATTGTTGTTTGTATTGTTAATTGTAATTAGCTCCTGCTATTGTGTTTATACTACTGTGTGAAGCTCGGTGCCCACAAGTTTGTGTCCTACAGGTCATGTCTCTGAGTCATCTGGTCTGGGTAAATTTTTTAGTAAATTAGCTCATGTTAATTAGGTTAGCTTTGAGTCATCCTGCTGTATAAATTTGTGTGAGAACTCAAATAAAGAGTTAGTCCTGATGTACTCCAAGACTGGTGTTGTCTAGTTCTTGGGGGTTCCTATAGCCAGATCTATTGGACTCGTGTTCCAGAACTTAGGAAGCGGTATATTGACGGAAGCACTCAAGCGGAGTGTGGGGCGTTCCGTGAGAATGACCAGGCCATTTTTTTCGATACGGCACTGCATTACTTTAACTAATAATTGCGCGGTCGTGCGATGCTGTACCCAAACAAAATTGACGTCCTGTTTTCCCACAAATAAAGATTTCTTTTTGTGGTATTTGATCATCTCTGTGGTTTTTATTTTTTTGTGCTATAAACAAAAAAGAGCGACAATTTTTAAAAAAAAGCAATATTTTGTACTTTTTTGCTATCATAAATATCCCCATTTTTTTTTTTAAAGCTAATTTTTTCCTCAGTTTAGACTGATATGTATTCTTCTACATACTTTTGGTAATGAAAATCGCAATAAGCGTATATTGATTAGTTTGCGCAAAAGTTATAGTGTCTACAAAATGGTGGATAGTGGGGTGGATATACAAGCCTTTATAATTCTCCTCTTACTTCCCCAGGCAGAGTAATGCAGTGTCGTCAGCAGATGGAATGCACCCTCTTCTTCCTTTCCTTTATACAGGTGCTTAGACTATTGCTCCACAAACTGTTCAGTGAGCTGAATTATTTAAGTGCATCATCAGTATCTTGCTGCATGAGAATGCATAAGGATTAATCAGATGTTGAGGAGGAAGTTAACACCAATACCATACAGAGTGAGGACAACAGGCAGGGAGAAACAATTGTCAGTCATGTTCCTTCAGCTGCAGCTTGCTTCCAATTGGGCTTGTGCAATTAGGAAGGTGGGTAATGATGGTGAGGTGGCAAGCTATACATTGGTGTCTGAGATTGTGGAGGAGGAAAGTAAGGGAGAGGCACAACATCAGTGAGGCAGGATGTTGTCCAGGGACAGCTTTTAGAGGAGTAGGGTGATCAGTTTCCCTATTCTATTGTATAGTACTACTGCATAGGTGAAGGGCCCTGCAATCCCCTTATCTGCTCTGTTGAGCTCACCAGTCTGGCCCTTTTCCCACACGTTACATAGTTACATAGTTGGTGAGGTTAACCGATCATGCCGATATACGTCGGCAGAAGGGCATGTACAGGCATATTAACGTACCTGTATGTTGCCCTTTAAGAAGCGACTTGCGGGTGCAGGCTACGTGAGTGTGATCGCGGGTCCCGCGGACTCGATGTCTGCGGGGATACCCACGATCGTATCACGGAGAGGAAGAATGGGGCAATGCTGATGTAAACAAGCATTTCCCCGTTCTGCCTAGTGACACTGATCACAGCTCCCTGTAATCGGGAGCTGTGATCAGTGTCATGTCACACATAGCCCATCCCCTCCACAGTTAGAATCTCTCCCTAGCACACACTTAACCCCTACAGCGCCCCCTAGTGGTTAACCCCTTCACTGCCAGTCACATTTACACAGTAATCAATGCATTTTTAATTGCACTGATCGCTGTATAAATGTGAATGGTCCCAAAATAGTGCCAAAAGTGTCCGATCTGTCCGTAATAATGTCGCAATCATGATAAAAATCACTGATCACCACCATTTCTAGTAAAAAAAAAATATTAATAAAAATGCCAAAAAACTATCCCCTATTTTGTAGACGCTTTATCTTTTGCGCAAACCAATAAATAAACGCTTATTGTGATTTCTACATATTTTTGGTAAAAAAAAAAAAAGAATATGTATTGGCCTAAACTGAGGAAAAAAATGTTTTTTTATATACACTTTTTGGGGATATTTATTATAGCAAAAATTAAAAAACAATGCATTTTTTTCAAATTTGTCGCTTTTTTTTGTTTATAGAGCAAAAAATAAAAACTGCAGAGGTGATCAAATACCACCAAAAGAAAGCGCTATTTATGGAGAAAAAAGGACGTCAATTTTGTTTGGCAGCCACGTCGCATAACTGCGCAATTGTCAGTTAAAGCAACGCAGTGCCGAATCGCAAAAAGTGCTCTGGTTTTTTGCCAGCTAAATGATCCGGGGCTGAAGTGGTTAATAAAAGACACAAGTTCATCAAGTCCAACCTGTGTGTGTGCTTTATGTTTATATTACATTGTATATCCCTGTATGTTGTGGTCATTACGATGCCTATTATGGATGAGCCAAACACCCCCCGGTTCAGTTTGCACCAGAACTTGCGAACAGACAAAAAATTTGGCAGAACACACGAACACAGTTAAAGTCTATGGGACACAAACGTGAAAAATCAAAAGTGCGCATATGAAAGCTATTGCCATAAAAATTGTTTGGGGACCCGGGTCCTGCCCCAAGGGACATGTATCAATGTAAAAAAAGTGCATTGATACATATTTCATACATGCGTTTTTTCAGGAGCAGTGATTTTAATCACTTCAGCCCCAAAAGGATTTACCCCCTTCCTGTCCAAGCCCTTTTTTGCGATACAACACTGTGTTGCTTTACTTGACAAATGTGCGGTCATGCAACATTGTACCCAAACAAAATTGATGTCCTTTTTTACCACAAATAGAGCTTTCTTTTGGTGGTATTTGATCACCTCTGCTGTTTAAACAAAAACAGAGCGAAAATTTCGTTAAAAAAAGCAATATTTTTTACTTTTTGCTATAATAAATATCCCAAAAAAATATAAGAAAACTAATTTCTTCCACAGTTTAGGCCAAGATGTATTCTTCTACATATTTTTGGCAAAAAAATCGCAATAAGCGTATATTGATTGATTTGCGCAAAAGTTATCGTGTCTACAAAATAGGGGATAGATTTATGGCATTTTTATTAATATTTTTTGTTATTAGTAATGGCCGCGATCTGCGATTTTTATCATTACTGCGACATTGCGGCGGACAGATTGGACACTTTTGACACTATTTTGAGTGGCGCTACCTATTGGCTATCGAGTGAGGGTCATGTAAAATGTATGTGCCAGATGTATCTACATAAGTGGGGAAGAGTGTGTGTGTGTGTGTGTGTATATATATATATATATATATATATATATATATATATATATACCCTAATGGTGTAGGCACCATGCAATCATAACAGTGTGATAAATTAGTTCAGAGTGATAAAAAGATACCCGCTGGGCCTGACATATATTAATGTAAGTGTATAACAATAAATAGAAGTAACATATAAAGGTGACCTAAAGTAAATATGTCAATAGTTTACTAGATAATGTGCCTCAAAAAGGGCCATAAACCATAAAAAATGTATAAATGATGTGTCAATAAATCACCAAAAATATGCCTCAAAGGGGCCATATACCATAGAACAGATATGTATAAAATCGAAATAATAAGATGTATTCTTCTACATATTTTTGGCAAAAAAATCGCAATAAGCGTATATTGATTGATTTGCGCAAAAGTTATTGTGTCTACAAAATAGGGGATAGATTTATGGCATTTTTATTAATATTTTTTGTTATTAGTAATGGCCGCGATCTGCGATTTTTATCATTACTGCGACATTGCGGCGGACAGATTGGACACTTTTGACACTATTTTGGGGCCATTAGCATTTATACAGCAATCAGTGCTATAAAAAAGCATTGATTACTGTGTAGAGATAAGCTCCGCGATCAGGATATTTATAAGATAGATAAATAATACTAGTTTGCAGCCTCCCCTAATCAGTCCCAAAGAAAGGAACTTACAAAGAATAGATGTTAAGCAAATGGGGTGAGTGGCGCTACCTATTGGCTATCGAGTGAGGGTCATGTAAAATGTATGTGCCAGATGTATCTACATAAGTGGGGAAGAGTGTGTGTGTGTGTGTGTGTATATATATATATATATATATACCCTAATGGTGTAGGCACCATGCAATCATAACAGTGTGATAAATTAGTTCAGAGTGATAAAAAGATACCCGCTGGGCCTGACATATATTAATGTAAGTGTATAACAATAAATAGAAGTAACATATAAAGGTGACCTAAAGTAAATATGTCAATAGTTTACTAGATAATGCGCCTCAAAAAGGGCCATAAACCATAAAAAATGTATAAATGATGTGTCAAAAAATCACCAAAAATATGCCTCAAAGGGGCCATATACCATAGAACAGATATGTATAAAATCTAAATAATAAAAAACAGATAAGTGCAGCAAAGTCCAAAAACATATATATGCACATAAAAAAGTAATGAAAGTGGTCAGCGTGGACAGGTGAAAAACAAAAAAACAGAAAATACAAAATAAACAGTAGTGAAGCTCCAAAATGGCCAAAAGTCCAAAGTGTTCAGATGACTCTTGTGTTCAGAGAATCAGGTGACTTCTGTGCTCCCCCTAGTGGGTCCCCACTCACCAACTCCCTACACCCCTGCAGGGGTAATAGGCATATGTGGTTATCCTGAGTAGGGATAAGCTTCTAGTTCGAGCCGAACCCATGTTTGACTCGAGCATCGCATGTTTGACTGTTCGTCGAATTGCGAATGTTATAATTCACTGTGGCATCGCAGTGCATTGCTGGCTGATGATTGGCCAGCATGCACTATGACCCGCATGCTTGGCCAATCACAGCGCCGTCTGTACAGAGAGTTGTAATTGGCCAAAGCCAGGGTGGCTTTGGCCAATTATGGCTCAGGGGGTTTAATACATGCCCCACACTATATAAGGCCGCCTGTGTGGCAGCCTTGTGTAGTGTGTTGTGGCGGAGAGATAGACCGAGAGACAGTGTCATTTGATGTAAGTTAGATAGAGTAGGCAGGCGAGTCAGTTAGCTGCACTTACAGTGTATTGTGTATATACATGCATACTAGGTGGTGTGTGTGTGTGTGTGTGTATATATATGTATATATATATATATATATACACACTGTATTCATTTTAGCTAGATCCGTTCCTGTTATTCTCTTCCTACTGACAGGCAGGCAGGTGTTTTTACAGTATTTATAGCTACCTGAAGAAAATTGCTGGTGTTCTTCTGATCCTATTAGTACCACAGTCAGGCAGCTATTGTATTTAGAGTTAGTATAGTGCGTCCTCTGCACAGTGTGCACCTAAAGCTACCTGAAGACAATTGCTGTTGTTCTGATCCTATTAATACCACAGGCAGGCAACTGCAGTATTTACAGTTAGTGTAGTGCGTCCTCTGCACAGTGTGCACCTAAAGCTACCTGAAGAAAATTGGAGGTGTTCTTCTGATCCTATTAGTACCACAGGCAGGCAGTTGCAGTATTTACAGTTATGCCCTGTACACACGGTCGGATTTTCCGATGGAGAATGTCCGATCGGAGCGTGTTGTCGGAAATTCCGACCGTGTGTGGGCTCCATCGGACATTTTCCATCGGATTTTCCAACACACAAAGTTGGAGAGCAGGAGATAAAATTTTCCGACAACAAAATCCGATCGCGTCAATTCCAACCGTGTGTGTGGCCTGTTCCGACGCACAAAGTGCCACGCATGCGCAGAAGAAATTCCAAGACGGAACATCTCGTTCTGGTAAACTTAGCGTTCGCAATGGATACAACACTTTCGTCACGCTGCAATGTTAAAATTGGTTTAATACAGCGCACTCTCTTCTTCTTTATAATGTGACAAGAATGAAGTAGTTTTGCTGCTCATATTGACACACACTTCTCCCAAAGTTTTATTTTTGTTTTTTTATTGGTATTCCCTGAATATATTGTTATTAGTTGTCACATCTGACATAATTTTTTTTTTTTATTTAATTTTTTGGGGGATTTTAAGCCTTTTTTTTTTAATGTTTGTATTTTTTCAAAGGCTGATCTTTGTTCAATGTTATTTTTATTTTTACTCCAGAATATTTTTGTGTGTGTTTTGTGTGTCAAGTTACCCCCACACCATTGATATCTTTTATTATTTAATCTCAAGGAGATTGTTTGTTGTTGGTGTCCCTTGTTCATTTCACATTTTATATTCGAAATGTACCTGAATCCTCACAAACCAACTGTCCTTATTGAAGTAAAACACATAGGAGAGTATAATTCAAAACAAAAATCCTTTATTAAGGGATCAGAACCAAACAAAGAGGAAGGCAACACTGGATCAACAGGAGAAATTAGCGAAGCCTGGGACCCCCACGGCAGACATCAATTCTTGAACATCAAAATTGGTGGCCTGAGGAGTCCATATGTAAGGGAGGGCAATCTGGTCCAGAATTTACAGAGATCTGGATAGCAGCAGATGACATATGTGTCCCCAGGCTGTGGTACCACAAGAGGCTGCATTTTTTGGCCGACCAGTCTGGATCCAGGGTCCTCACTTTCTGGTCTTCCTTACACGCTTCCTTCCCGGCTGTGGCTGTGCAGTTGGAGATGTGGCAGGAGGAGGAGTAGGACCTGGAGGAGGACTGGGAGGACCTGGAGGAAAGGGAGGACGAGGAGGAGGACCTGCAGGAGGAGGAGGAGGACCATCGCAAAGGTGTGTCTGAGCTGTAATTTGGCCCCTCATCCCTTTGTTAAGAGCCTCCGATATGAGCGCCTCACACATGACTTGTTGTCCCTCCTCCATCCTCTGCATTTTATATGCAATGACGGCAGCAATGTCCTCCTCCACGGTCTGTCATGCTCCCAGGACCTCTGTAGCCCTCCGAAAGAGTCCTCTGGTAGCCTCCTCTAGGGCACTCCTCCTACTGCCACTTTCTCTTTCCAGGGGGAGTGGAGGGACCTACAGATCAGCCAGCCGGTTCGGCCCGGCCACCTCCTGGCTGAGACTTCCCTGTGTATGAAAAAGGGACATGGTTGTAATGTTTTGCATCATCAATCACAATCATAAATTAGTACTCCCAACTAACATCTAGTTAACATCATTGATTGTACAAGCATAAATATTTAGAGGAATGCTATACCTGGCTCAATCTGGGCTCCTCCTTGTGTTGTTGCCTGGAAGGCCCAGGTTGGCCGTCAGAAGCCTCAGCCGGAGGGGAAGGAAGCGTGGAAGGAAAATTGGAGAGGGATGACCTGGGTTCAGTCTGGCCTGCCAGAAAATGCAGCCTGTCGTAGTACAACATCCTGGGGACATAGATGTCATCTGCTGCTCCGGATCTCTGTAAATCCAGGACCTTCTTGCGCTCCCTTAGATATGTACTCCTCAGGCCACCAATTAATATCTTTAAATAGGTGATGTTTGCCGTGGGGATCACCTGCTTCACAATTTCACACAATTGCACCAGTGCTGCCTTCCTCTTTGCTTGGTTCTTGAAATGGGGGTGTTTAATCTCCCACAGACAGGGCAGCTCCCTTAACATATCTACGAATACTGACATGAAGTTATTGTCTTTCAGTAGCAATTCCATGTTTACTGCAAGACACAACACAAGACAAAGCCTAATGTCAGACAAAACTCTCCTAATCTTCTTACAATATAGGCCTCAATGTAGAAGCAGTATAGGCACAAGTTTGTCTCTTACCTTCATTCTTACGATCGGCGCGTCCAATGCTCCTTCCTCCGCTCACAGATCGTACGTAATACGCACGCGTGTATGCTTTATACGCACTGTGCATGCGTGTAACTCCGCCCCTGACGTTCTTTCTAGTTTATTCCCCGCCCCTTTTCGTTCGGTGCAGTGGGGGAAGAGCACATGGCGGAGTCACAGCAGGTGCGTGATAATTGCAGGAACGAGGAGGAGGAGGAGGAAAGCCCAGATCCGGACACGTCCCGATCCAGAAGGAGACGTTTTAAGCCCACAAATATGTCCTTTGGGGAGATGTTGGAGATGGTCGACATCATGAAGAAGTCCGACTATGACGGAAAGTATGGGCCTTACCCCAACCCCAATATCAGAAAGGCCAAGATCATGGCGAAAGTGATCAAAAGTCTGCAAAAGAATTTCTGGGTACGACGATCGAAAGATCAGCTCAGGAAGCGGTGGTCGGACCTGAAATTGAGAGAGCCAGAGCAGTACCGAAAGATCCGGAGAGTGCTGCAAAAAAGTAAGTAGTTGTGCTGTGTTCCTATTCTTTCTGTCTTTATTCCGTTCGTTCTGCTCCATATGCTTTTATTAACCACTTGACGACCGCCTCACGCCGATGTACGTCGGCAAGGTGGCACGGACAGGCAAAATCACGTACATGTACGTGATTTGCCTTCCGCGGGTGGGGGGTCCGATCGGACCCCCCCGGTGCCCGAGGCGGTCGTCTTTTGTTCCCCGGTGATCGGAGGTGAGGGGGAGGCCATCCGTTCGTGGCCCCCCCTCGTGATCGCCGCCGGCCAATGGGAACATTCCTTTGCTGCTGTATGCTAAACAGCAGCAAAGGAAATGATGTCATCTCTCCTCGGCTCGGTAGTTTCCGTTCCAGCGCCGAGGATAGAAGACATCACTGTGAGTGAAAACATACTACACAACACAGTAGAACATGCCAGGCACACAAAACACCCCGATCCCCCCCCGATCACCCCCCCATTCACCCCCCAATCACCCCCCCCTGTCACAAACTGACACCAAGCAGGTTTTTTTTTTTTCTGATTACTGTATTGGTGTCAGTTTGTGACAGTTACTGTGTTAGGGCAGTAAGTGTTAGCCCCCTTTAGGTCTAGGGTACCCCCCTAACACCCTCTAATAAAGTTTTAACCCCTTGATCACCCCCCGTCACCAGTGTCGCTAAGCGATCATTTTTCTGATCGCAGTATTAGTGTTGCTGGTGACACTAGTTAGGGATGTAAATATTTAGGTTCGCCGTCAGCGTTTTATAGTGACAGGGACCCCCATATACTACCGAATAAATGTTTTAACCCCTTGATTGCCCCCTAGTTAACCCTTTCACCACTGATCACCGTATAAGTGTTACGGTTGACGCTGGTTAGTTATTTTTTATAGTGTCAGGGCACCCGCCGTTTATTACCGAATAAAGGTTGAGCCCCCTGATCGCCCGGCGGTGATATGCATCGCCCCAGGCAGCATCAGATTAGCGCCAGTACCGGTAACACCCACGCACGCAGCATACGCCTCCCTTAGTGGTATAGTATCTGATCGGATCAATATCTGATCCGATCAGATCTATACTAGCGTCCCAGCAGTTTAGGGTTCCCAAAAACGCAGTGTTAGCGGGATCAGCCCAGATACCTGCTAGCACCTGCGTTTTGCCTCTCCGCCCAGCCCAACCAAGTGCAGTATCGATCGATCACTGTCACTTACAAAACACTAAACGCATAACTGCAGCGTTCGCAGAGTCAGGCCTGATCCCTGCGATCGCTAACAGTTTTTTTGGTAGCATTTTGGTGAACTGGCAAGCAAGCACCAGCCCCAGGCAGCGTCAGGTTAGCGCCAGTAGCGCTAACACCCAAGCACGCACCGTACACCTCCCTTAGTGGTATAGTATCTGATCGG
Organism: Lithobates clamitans; assembly: GCA_037952925.1. Classification (NCBI taxonomy): domain Eukaryota; kingdom Metazoa; phylum Chordata; class Amphibia; order Anura; family Ranidae; genus Lithobates; species Lithobates clamitans. The sequence continues at coordinate 786,187 of JBBGZY010001063.1, forward strand.
ATCAATATCTGATCCGATCAGATCTATACTAGCGTCCCCAGCAGTTTAGGGTTCCCAAAAACGCAGTGTTAGCGGGATCAGCCCAGATACCTGCTAGCACCTGCGTTTTGCCCCTCCGCCCGGCCCAGCCCAGCCCACCCAAGTGCAGTATCGATCGATCACTGACACTTACAAAACACTAAATGCATAACTGCAGCGTTCGCAGAGTCAGGCCCGATCCCTGCGATCTCTAACAGTTTTTTTGGTAATATTTTGGTGAACTGGCAAGCACCAGCCCCAAGCAGCGTCAGGTTAGCGCCAGTACCACTAACACCCACGCACGCAGCATACGCCTCCCTTAGTGGTATAGTATCTGAACGGATCAATATCTGATCCGATCAGATCTATACTGGCGTCCCCAGCAGTTTAGGGTTCCCAAAAACGCAGTGTTAGCGGGATCAGCCCAGATACCTGCTAGCACCTGCATTTTGACCCTCCGCCCAGCCCAGCTCAGCCTACCCAAGTGCAGTATCGATCGATCACTGTCACTTACAAAACACTTAATGCATAACTGCAGCGTTCGCAGAGTCAGGCCTGATCCCTGCGATCGCTAACAGTTTTTTTGGTAGCTTTTTATTGAACTGGCAAGTGCCAGCGGCCTAGTACACCCCGGTCTTAGTCAAACCAGCACTGCAGTAACACTTGGTGACGTGGCGAGTCCCATAAGTGCAGTTCAAGCTGGTGAGGTGGCAAGCACAAGTAGTGTCCCGCTGCCACCAAGAAGACAAACACAGGCTCGTCGTGCCCATAGTGCCCTTCCTGCTGCATTCGCCAATCCTAATTGGGAACCCACCGCTTCTGCAGCGCCCGTACTTCCCCCATTCACATCCCCAACCAAATGCAGTCGGCTGCATGAGAGGCATTTTCTTTATGTCCTCCCGAGTACCCCTACCCAACAAACCCCCCCAAAAAAGATGTTGTGTCTGCAGCAAGCGCGGATATAGGCGTGACACCCGCTATTATTGTCTCTCCTGTCCTGACAATCCTGGTCTTTGCATTGGTGAATGTTTTGAACGCTACCATTCACTAGTTGAGTATTAGCGTAGGGTACAGCATTGCACAGACTAGGCACACTTTCACAGGGTCTCCCAAGATGCCATCGCATTTTGAGAGACCCGAACCTGGAACCGGTTACCGTTATAAAAGTTAGTTACAAAAAAAGTGTAAAAAAAAAATATATATAAAATAAAAAAAAATAGTTGTCGTTTCATTGTTCTCTCTCTCTCTATTCTCTCTATTGTTCTGCTCTTTTTTACTGTATTCTATTCTGCAATGTTTTATTGTTATTATGTTTTATCATGTTTGCTTTTTAGGTATTTTTTATACTTTACCGTTTACTGTGCTTTATTGTTAACCATTTTTTTGTCTTCAGATACGCCATTCACGACTTTGAGTGGTTATACCAGAATGATGCCTGCAGGTTTAGGTATCATCTTGGTATCATTCTTTTCAGCCAGCGGTCGGCTTTCATGTAAAAGCAATCCTAGTGGCTAATTAGCCTCTAGACTGCTTTTACAAGCCATGGGAGGGAATGCCCCCCCCACCGTCTTCCGTGTTTTTCTCTGGCTCTCCTGTCTCAACAGGGAACCTGAGAATGCAGCCGGTGATTCAGCCAGCTGACCATAGAGCTGATCAGAGACCAGAGTGGCTCCAAACATCTCTATGGCCTAAGAAACCGGAAGCTACGAGCATTTTATGACTTAGATTTCGCCTGATGTAAATAGCGCCATTGGGAAATTGGGGAAGCATTTTATCACACCGATCTTGGTGTCGTCAGATGCTTTGAGGGCAGAGGAGAGATCTAAGGTCTAATAGACCCCAATTTTTTCAAAAAAGAGTACCTGTCACTACCTATTGCTATCATAGGGGATATTTACATTCCCCGAGATAACAATAAAAATGATTAAAAAAAAAAATGAAAGGAACAGTTTAAAAATAAGATAAAAAAACAAAAAAATAATAAAGAAAAAAAAAAAAAAAAAAGCACCCCTGTCGCCCCCTGCTCTCACGCTAAGGCGAACGCAAGCGGCGGTCTGTCGTCAAACGTAAACAGCAATTGCACCATGCATGTGAGGTATCACCGCGAAGGTCAGATCGAGGGCAGTAATTTTTGCAGTAGACCACCTCTGTAAATCTAAAGTGGTAACCTGTAAAGGCTTTTAAAGGCTTTTAAAAATGTATTTATTTGTTTCCACTGCACGTTTGTGCGCAATTTTAAAGCATGTCATTTTTGGTATCCATGTACTCAGCCTAAGATCATCTTTTTTATTTCATCAAACATTTGGGCAATATAGTGTGTTTTAGTGCATTAAAATTTAAAAAAGTGTGTTTTTTCCCCAAAAAATGCGTTTGAAAAATCGCTGCGCAAATACTGTGTGAAAAAAAAAAATGAAACACCCACCATTTTAATCTGTAGGGCATTTGCTTTAAAAAAATATATAATGTTTGGGGGTTCAAAGTAATTTTTTTGCAAAAAAAAAATAGCTTTTTCATGTAAACAATAAGTGTCAGACAGGGCTTTGTCTTCAAGTGGTTAGAAGAGTGGGTGATGTGTGACATAAGCTTCTAAATGTTGTGCATAAAATGCCAGGACAGTTCAAAACCCCCCCAAATGACCCCATTTTGGAAAGTAGACACCCCAAGCTATTTGCTGAGAGGCATGTCGAGTCCATGGAATATTTTATATTGTGACACAAGTTGCGGGAAAGAGACAAATTTTTTTTTTTTTTTGCACAAAGTTGTCACTAAATGATATATTGCTCAAACATGCCATGGGAATATGTGAAATTACACCCCAAAATACATTCTGCTGCTTCTCCTGAGTATGGGGATACCACATGTGTGAGACTTTTTGGGAGCCTAGCCGCAGACGGGACCCCGAAAACCAAGCACCGCCTTCAAGCTTTCTAAGGGCGTGAATTTTTGATTTCACTCTTCACTGCCTATCACAGTTTCGAAGCCCAGGTGGCACAAACCCCCCCCAAATGACCCCATTTTGGAAAGTAGACACCAAAAGCTATTTGCTGAGAGGTATAGTGAGTATTTTGCAGACCTCACTTTTTGTCACAAAGTTTTGAAAATTGAAAAAAGAAAAAAAATGTTTTTTCTTGTCTTTCTTCATTTTCAAAAACAAATGAGAGCTGCAAAATACTCACCATGCCTCTCATCAAATAGCTTTGGGTGTCTACTTTCCAAAATGGGGTCATTTGGGGGGGGGTTTGTGCCACCTGGGCATTCCATGGCCTCCGAAACTGTGATAGGCAGCGAAGAGTGAAATCAAAACTTTTCACCCTTACAAATCCTGAAGGCGGTGATTGGATTTCGGGGCCCCGTACGCGGCTAGGCTCCCAAAAAGTCCCACACATGTAGTATCCCCATACTCAGGAGAAGCAGCTAAATGTATTTTGGGGTGCAATTCCACATATGCCCATGGCCTGTGTGAGCAATATATCATTTAGTGACAACTTTGTGCAAAAAAAAAAAAAAAAAAGTGTCACTTTCCCGCAACTTGTGTCAAAATATAAAATATTCCATGGACTCAATATGCCTCTCAGCAAATAGCTTGGGGGGTCTACTTTCCAAAATGGGGTCATTTGGGGGGGTTTTGTGCCACCTGGGCATTCCATGGCCTCCGAAACTGTGATAGGCAGTGAAGAGTGAAATCAAAAATTTACACCCTTAGAAATCCTGAAGGCGGTGCTTGGTTTTCGGGGCCCCGTACGCGGCTAGGCTCCCAAAAAGTCCCACACATGTGGTATCCCTATACTCAGGAGAAGCAGCTGAATGTATTTTGGGGTGCAATTCCACATAGGCCCATGGCCTGTGTGAGCAATATATCATTTAGTGACAACTTTTTGTAAATATTTTTTTTTTTGTCATTATTCAATCACTTGGGGCAAAAAAATAAATATTCAATGGGTTTAACATGCCTCTCAGCAATTTCCTTGGGGTGTCTACTTTCCAAAATGGGGTCATTTGGGGGGGTTTGTACTGCCCTGCCATTTTAGCACCTCAAGAAATGACATAGGCAGTCATAAACTAAAAGCTGTGTAAATTACAGAAAATGTACCCTAGTTTGTAGACGCTATAACTTTTGCGCAAACCAATAAATATACGCTTATTGACATTTTTTTTACCAAAGACATGTGGCCGAATACATTTTGGCCTAAATGTATGACTAAAATTTAGTTTATTGGATTTTTTTTATAACAAAAAGTATAAAATATCATTTTTTTTCATAATTTTCGGTCTTTTTCCGTTTATAGCGCAAAAAATAAAAACTGCAGAGGTGATCAAATACCATCAAAAGAAAGCTCTATTTGTGGGAAGAAAAGGACGCAAATTTCATTTGGGTACAGCATTGCATGACCGCGCAATTAGCAGTTAAAGCGACGCAGTGCCAAATTGGAAAAAGACCTCTGGTCCTTAGGCAGCATAATGGTCCGGGGCTCAAGTGGTTAATTGTAACGTTTAAAAGGGCAACTTTAATGTTCATGGGCCCATTATTCATTCGTATTAAACATTTTTCTTTCGGCCTCTAAAACACCATTGTTTAGGCCATATGCATTTTCCCACATTTTTTTGGGGCCTACTTGGATGCCAAATATTTGTTTGTGTAGATGGGTTTGTTACTTGAATGAAATGCAAACTAGATTGTGTGTAAGGAGAGGACACTGAGCAGCTGTTTTCACATCTGGACACTGGAGCACTAGTGTGGGACCCCAGAACACAATTTTTCTTAGGGGGGCCACACAGGTGCTCCAGTGTATACTATAGGGGTGTCTCCATCTGTGAAGCTTGTACCAAACAGGTAAAGTATTGCAGCTTGACTAAGGCCAATAAAAAAAGTACATCTTGGAACTCTGCCAAAATAGACAATTGTACCCCACTTCCAAGCAATGTTTCCTATTTATAGTTCTGCCATCAAATATCTGTGTGCTAATTATAGCATTTTTGTTTTACATAGGGGAGAAAAGACTTGGAGGACACCCCTCATCCGAGGAGACCAGAGACCCCCCACCTCTGGAAGAAGGGGAACTAACACCAACCCAAGAAGAGCAGGAGGAAGAAGAAGATGTGGTGGAGATTGGCACCACAACAGGTGAGTTTCTGCGACCACAGGCTCAGGTAAAAGAGATGGATGGTGGCAGATTTTTGATACCTGTTTTTGTTTTGTTTCTCTCTTTTTAGGTGATTGTGATCCAGATCCTTTCACATCAGAAAGTGCCCAGATCCTGATCGGGGAGATCATGGGGTGTAATGTAGAACTGCAAAACATACAGCAAAAAATCAATGATGTAATTAAAAAAAATAATAACATCATTGATGTTTTGGGGCGAATTTAAAACCCCACAAAATCACTTTTTGGATTGTGGTCCAATCTTTTAAAACTTTTTGCAATGTTTTGAAAAGTCAAATTTGGGGGATGCACACAGTGTGCCAACATGTGCTATCTGCCATCACGGGAGATCAATGGACGCGTTTTGGGGGTGCAACCCCTTCCTCAATTATAAAGTAGCGGTGAGGAAGGGCTTGCTCCCCCAAAACACGTCCCTTGATCCCCCCTGATGGCAGCTAGCACATGTTGACATTCGTAAATTGGTGTGCATCTTCCAAATTTGGCTTTTCCAGAGGTGATTTCCCCCCATCTGAACGCTATATCAAACCCAGTTCCTAAATACTGATGTCTGATATAGCCTTCAGGTTTTACCTAATGTGAACTTTGTAAGTTCAAGTTTTTTGGCTTTCTTGTTGGTTTTACACAGGCCTGTTTTATCTTAAATGGACATTTCGATTTTTGATAATGCTACTCCAAAATTTGTTATACAACAAACATGTTGGTTTGTTTTAAAAACCTTTGGTAAATGCACATGTGATTGTGCAGGTAGAAAAAAGTTGGTTACTCAAGAATGTGTGGATTATTATCTCAACACTACAACACTTTTGGGGTGATGTAATTGCTGTTTTCAGCAAAAATGGGGGTTATTTCCTAAGGGCAAATCCTCTTTGCACTACAAGTGCAGTTTCAGTGCAGTTGCAAGTGCACTTGTAGTGAAATGTGTTTTTGCATTTAGGAAATAACAGCCAACAATGCTTTGTATAATAAGGTTACACAATCATGACATTTTCTGGACTCAACACATTTCTGTCAGGGTCAGCTAAAACAAACACAAGCAGTAAATGTCCACAAAGAATTTCTTTTTTTTTTTATTATAAAAAGGCTTCACAGATTGTCTGGCATATTGATAGACCCCTACCCGCAAAGGTAGCGTAACCGGACATCACGGGCACTCAGGGAGGGCAAGCCAGGACGGCCACTTTCAAGCGCCGTCAGTGTGGTTTGATGTATGATTCCGGCCTTAGGCCCTACTGAGCCAGCATAGTTGGCCGAATGTTTCCTTAAAAAGTTATTGAGAACACAGCATGCAAGTATAATATGGTTCAGTTTATACTCCGCCATATGGATGGGTGTCATAAATAGTCGGAACCGGCTGGCCAGGATTCCAAATGTGTTCTCCACCACTCTTTGGGCTCTGGCCAGCCGGTAATTAAAAACCCTCTGTTTCGGGGTGAGGGTCCTCATTGGGAATGGCCGCATCAGGTGGTCCCCCAGCGCAAACGCTTCATCAGCAACGAACACAAATGGGAGTCCTTCCACATTGTCCTCTGGAGCTGGCAAGTCCAAGCTGCCATTCTGGAGACACCTGTAGAACTCCGTCTGGGTGATGACTCCACCATCGGACATCCGGCCATTCTTCCCCACGTCCACATACAAGAAGTCGTAATTAGCCGACACCACCGCCAACATCACTATACTATTGAACCCCTTGTAATTATAATAGTATGACCCCGAGTTGGGTGGTGGGATGATGTGGACGTGTTTCCCATCAATTGCCCCTCCGCAGTTAGGAAAGTCCCACTGCTGGGCAAAGTGGGAGGCCACAGTCTGCCATTCCTGTGGCGTGGAAGGAAACTGTTGAGGAAAAAACAATAAACATTACTATTTTTTCACAGAAACATGGCAAGCAGATTAGACACAAACATTATGGGGCAACCTCCAGATAGCACTTAGTAAGGGGAATTTAACAAGGCCAAAGTATAAGGTACACCTATCATATTCCCCCCCTCTCATGGGCCATTTCTAACATTATAGGGGGGGGGGAACTCTTGGACAGGTAACCCTCTTCACTTCATTGAGAGATGAATGCCTAAATAATGGGTATTACTTGGAACAGCCCCTCCTTAGTTACACTATTGGCAGCCCACTGGACAGGTAAGAAGTGTCATAATACAAAGATATAAATACACATTGTACACATTTGAGGACATTTGGACATTCTGCTATTACCTATCAAGATAATAATAGGATCCAAAAACGTGAAACAGTACCATTGGAAAGTATACAGGCAGGCCCTTGCACTACATGCTTTGGGGAATTCATCCATAAATCTGAGCAGAAAAGAGATAGGTATAGTGTGTATGGGTTTGGCAAAGTCAGCAGATAGATGATTGAGGATAGAGAATTGGGATCAGCTGACTTAGCAGTTGGGGGAGGGAGGGTTACTAAAAATTATTTGGGGACACCAACAAAAAAAAGCCTCTGGCATTCTGCCAGAATTTAAATCAAAATTAACATTTCCAAACATTTTAGGGGGTGTTTGGGGAAAAGCACTACTATGGAGCTGATAAAATACATTGTTAAGTGACTACATGAGGTGAATATAGGCCAGGAGACACCATGCTGGGGAGGTTAGTGAAGGGCAAATATGTATGAAGGACATAAAATAATAATTACCTAAAAATCCAGCATGCATGAGAACAAAGGGGACATTCACAGCATATTACAATCATGGTAATTAGGGAATGAGGAAAGAAATACAAGATATTAGCAAACATTCAATACAATAAAATGTGATATTAAAGGATAAAAATCTTACCTTCATATACTCCTTCTGCAGGACCTGTATGATGGCAGAACAGGTCTCTGGGATAATGATCCCCAGAGCCTGGGGGGAGATGCCTGTCGAGAACTTCAAGTCCTGCAGACTTCTCCCTGTCGCCAAATACCGCAGGGTAGCGACCAACCTCTGCTCCGGAGTGATGGCTTGCCTCATGCAGGTATCTTGCCTGCTGATATAGGGGGTCAGCGAAGCCAACAGACGGTGAAACATGGGGTCCGTCATCCTGAGAAAGTTCCTGAAATCATCAGGATTATTCTCACGGATCTCACGGAGCAAAGGCATATGAGAGAATTGGTCACGCTGAAGCAACCAATTCTTGGTCCATGAACTCCTCCCCACCCTGTTCATGGACTGGACTTGTGTCAAGGTCAGGACCCCAACACCAAGCCCCCGCACAGCACGAACTCTACGAGGAGAACGCATACGCAACATGGCTAGAAAACGGTCGGCTGCTCAGAACTAAGTAACAGAACGCACTGAAGAACAGCAAGGCCTGTGAAGAGCGACCTGAAAAACAGTAACGAATGAACAAGAATACAATGACTACTTAAAGTCATGCGGGGGGGGCGTGGCCTGGACGGGCATGTGAGCGGACGCACTACACGGAGCTCCCGCCACTGATCCTTCTAATATCCTGAACCCGCCACCGATCCGAACCCAAAACCGACCCACCAGCACACCGCAACCCCACAGGACACCTCACAACACCGGCAAACGGTTCCGGAGGCTCAGAATGACCAGAAAGGGGGAGAAGGGAGCAGCAGCAGCGGCGGCCCTGGATGGCCAAGATGGCGCCTGCTCTCTGTTACCACAGCGTGCGGCTCGCACAGACAAGGCACAGGAACCGAGCGGTAAGGCAGCGAAATCTAGCAAACAGTGGGGGAAAGAGCAGCCCAGGGACATGGTATACTATGCCCAAAAAATGCAGGGACAGAGCGATACCTCCCCCCTGAATCAACAGGCATTGGCAATGGACACTGAGGGACAAGAAGGCGCCATGACACTAGATGACGCGCTGCCATTAGAAGGCTCCCTGACCCTTAATGCAGATGGTTCTGACCCCATGCAGGAAGAGGCACAGCAGCCTACACTAAGTGACATTCTGCGGGCGGTACGGAGTTGCACAGTGTCTGTAAATGGACTGAAAATGCAATTTGGGAGCCTCACTGAGACTGTATCTCTCCTGCGTCATGACATTCAGAAGATCAGGGAGAGAACCACAGCGGTGGAGGGAAGGATTAGTGAGATGGAGGATATACTACCCCCCCTCACTAGGGATACAAGAAGTGCATTACAGCAAGCAGCTCAGGCCAACGCTAAAAATGACGACATCGAGAACCGTCTCAGGAGGAATAATGTACGCATAGTGGGGCTCCCAGAGAAGGTGGAGGGAAGGGACCCCACAGCATTTACAGAAATGTGGTTACAGGACATATTCGGCAAAGATGCTTTTACCGCGCTTTTTGCAGTGGAGCGAGCACACCGTACACCACTGAGACCCCTCCCCCCAGGCAATCCACCTAGATCAATGCTGGCCAGACTCGTGAACTACAAGGACAGAGAAATAATACTTCGATTGGCCAGGGAAAAGGGTGCAGTGCACTATAACGGAACAAAAATTTCCTTTTATCCTGACTTCTCGGCTGAGGTACAGCGCAAAAGGGCCAAGTTTGCAGAGGTAAAGAAAAGATTGCAGAGGATCCAAGTCACGTATGCCATGTTATACCCGGCTAAATTACGCATTACGGCAAGAGGTCAATCCACATTCTTTGAATCTGCAGCCGAAGCGTCCGCCTGGTTGGACCACAATGAGCAAGATCTAAGGAGGAGGAGAGAGGCTGATATGGGAGAGTGAACAACACTAAGCGGAGCTGGGAAGTCGGTCAGTCATTACTGGACGTTTTATAGTCTACAACACATTTTGCGGGACAATATTACTATTTTACAAAGTTAACGCGCGACAAGAGCTTTGTTCACAAGAGCTATATCAAGAAACGTCAAACACCAAGGTGGGATAGTTGTACCCACAGGAACTTTTTTGAACACTCCAGTTTTAGCCCAGTTGAAGGGGCTGGTTACAATGTGCCCGGTTGGCACCAGTTTAAAGCACAACTTAAAGTGTACAGACGGATCGGGGGAACCCCCCCTGACCACTGTGGGAAAGATGCTCATATCCAGGGAACAGGTTCTAAACTACGGAGCACACTGTTTCAGTCAGGAAGGACACTTCTGAATATGGGGACACCACGCGCATTCTTCCACAGATGCCTCGGGTCGTCATTGCAAAACAACGCTGAATGCTATACCGGGACAGTCTGGGTCATCGGGACTGGTACTGATACTTTATGGCCAGAAGACAAGACGAGGAAAAAGATTCACCCAGGACTTATCACTTTACAGTACCAATTATGGCAAACACCCCAGTTGTGACATGGAACGTCCGAGGTGTTTATGATCCCTTGAAACGTACCATGATAAGCACATGTCTGAGAAAATTTCACCCAGCAATAGTGGGCCTCCAGGAGACTCATCTAACAAAAGATACAGTCAGTTTTCTGCAGTATTCCTGGGTGGGCAAGGCCTACCATTCCACTCACACTGCGTACTCTCGCGGGGTGAGTGTCTTGGTACATAAGTCCTTGGCCTACCGGGAATTAGACGCTGTTATTGATTCCATGGGTAAATTTGTGTTTTTACACTGCAGGTTGTATACATTGACGTTGATATTGGTGTTTGTGTACATACCTCCTCCGTTCTCCAGGGAAATCCTGCAGCTCCTCTTGACTTACCTGGTTGACAAACCTGATGTTCCAATAATGATCATGGGTGAATTTAACGGTTACTTAGATCCCAGACTAGACAAGCACCCCCCGGCACAGCCACCCTCGGGAAACAGGGGCACTATTTTGAGCAGACTACTGATAGAGGTGGGTTGGATAGACTTGTGGAGAGCTAAATACCCTAATATCAAACAATTTTCCTGCTTCTCCAAAATCCATGGGTCACTTTCCCGGATCGACCTGTGTGTGGGATCCCCTCAACTCTTGAGTGTTATGCATAAGGTAGAATATTTACCCCGGGGGGTTTCGGATCACTCTCCTCTGGTCGCTTATCTTATCACTAGACCGGCGACCACACTGCCGAGAGCACCGTGGAAACTGAATGCTTTTTGGCTAAAGCTTTTCACCTCTCACGATAGAGTAGCGAAACAGATAGAACAATACTTTTTTGACAACCATAGACAAACTGATTTATTATTAAGATGGGATGCCTTTAAGGCTTGCCTGAGGTGTACATTTATAGCTGAAATTGCTGACGCCGCGGAACGCAAAAGGTTCTTCACTAAACAAGCGTTTTACGAAGAGGGTGAAAAAACTGGTAGATTGTTGGCTAGAATTGCCAGATCTCAACAGTCGTCCCCTGCTATAGGAGTGATACGTAACTCCTCGGGATGCCTGGTGAATGATCCGGAGAAGATTATAGAGGAGCTAGCCTCTTTTTACGCAGAGTTATATAAGCCGTGTGACAGTTATACAGACGAGGAGCTGCAGACATACATGGGTACTATAACGCTTCCAGCTCTGTCCCACCAGGCGAGGGGGGAACTGGAGGCGCCAATTTCGCTAGACGAACTGAGGGAGGCTGCTGCCTCTTTTCCTACATGCAAAGCCCCCGGGGACGACGGGCTTCCCATGGAGGTTTACACCCAATATGGCGAAATAATCCTACCTAAACTGCTTGAAGTATTAAATGCATCCTTTAGATTAGGAAGGCTACCAACCACTATGACTAAAGCTAACATTATATTATTGTTGAAAATGGGTAAGGACCCCTTAGACCCGGGCTCCTATAGGCCTATATCGCTCCTTCAGAGCGACATTAAATTACTAGTGAAAGTACTGGCCATGCGGGTTAATAGGATTGTTAGAACAATAGTTCACTCAGATCAAGCAGGTTTTATGCCTCGAACATCTACGGCGACCAACCTTAGACGCCTATACTTAAACATGCAGACCCCCTCGGAATCGGTGGGCCGTAGAGCCTTGCTGTCCCTTGATGCCAATAAGGCATTTGACAGCGTGTGCTGGAGATATCTGTGGGCGGTTCTGGCCAAGTTTGGGTTTGGGCCCAGGTTCATCGGGTGGGTTAGGCTGCTGTATGACATGCCACAGGTGGCTATACGTGTGGCGGATCGAATGTCTCATGCCTTTGGGTTGAGCAGGGGGACCAGACAGGGGTGCCCTCTGTCCCCCCTGCTCTTCGCACTGGCTATAGAGCCCCTGGCGGCACAGGTGAGAGAATGCCCACAGATTAGAGGTTTCCGATATGGTGAATTGCATGAAAAAATCATGCTCTACGCCGATGATATGCTTTTGTTTTTGGAAGACGCAGAGGGCTCCCTGGAACAGGCAATGTCACTTATCACTGAATTTGGCCACTTTTCAGGCCTCACTATCAACTGGACTAAATCTGCCTTAATGTTTATAGACGGTTCCCAAATGACTAATGTGAGACCTCCGACTCAGATACCTGTAGTTTCTACCTTTAAATATTTAGGTATCCACATCTCACCTAAACTTATGGACTTTTGTAGCCTGAATGTCTACCCTCTGATGTCGCGGTTTAGAGATAGAATAAATGTTTGGAATAAACTTAAGATGTCCCTGGCAGGAAAAGTGAATCTCATAAAAATGATTCTGATGCCACAATTTCTATACATGCTACATAACACGCCGGTAGTTATTACGCTAAAGATATTCAGAGTGGTTAACTCTTTATTCCGGCTGTTGCTGTGGCATACCAAACCCCCCAGAATTAGGTTAGAACAGCTGCAGCGCTCAAAGGAGGGAGGGGGCCTTGCCCTACCCAACCCCTGGATATACTATCTAGCGGCGCAACTGCAGCATCTGATAGGTGCCATGGCCCCTCTGCCACTTGGCTCGTCTGCTAAGCTTATGCTGGTGGGCACAGGGGCAGAGTCAATACCCGAGGGATTGGAGGCTCACCTTTTCCAAAGACCCAATAAACAAATGCCCACATATACACTTGTGCAGAAGGTATGGAACAAAGCTAAACAACTACAAAACATTTCGGGCTTTACTAAGTATAGCCCGATATGGGAAAATAAAACATATGTTGAGCTTGCTAAGCTCCAACAGGGGCAAAGATGGCCATGCAGGGGTATCACACACATGTACCAGATTTTCAGTAATGGAACATTGTTATCGTTTAAGGATTTACAAGATAAATATTCCTTGCCTACTAGTATGCTGTTTTACTATCTACAACTGAAGCATGCAATTAAAGCACAAGGGGATGCAACAGATTGGTCCCAATCCCCCACACCGGTTTTTCATATAATGCAGGAGGCGTTGGAGACTAAGGGTATAATTTCACAATGCTATAACATGCTATTAGCGTCATTGTTAGAGGGGTACTCCACAAGGGCGGCTGCTCAGTGGGAGGCGGATTTGGGCCCCTTGTCTGGGGAGGTATGGGAAGAAGCTCTGCAAGCAGTTAAGACCTGCTCACTAAACGTGGCACAGAAGGTATCCCAACTTTATATTTTGCTGAGAGTACATTATACCCCTGTAAAGCTACATAGAATGTGCAAGGCTCCTGACTCATTGTGTGGCAGATGCAGGGCGGCGTCTGGGGACTTGATTCACCTCCTCTGGCGTTGCCCCAAACTCCATAGGTACTGGACTGAGGTCCTGGCTACACTAAATCAGGTGTTCCAGGTCAATGTCCCACTAGATCCAATGTGTTGCTTACTGGGAGTTCTGGAGGGGGTGATCGCGGAGGAGGTGACGAGAGTTGCTTTTGTACGTGCGCTGTTCCAGGCTAGAAAGGTAATACTGATGGGATGGAAGTCTGCTATGCCACCTAATAGCAAAACATGGATACTAAATATGGGAAAAACGCTCATAATAGAAAAATATATTTACCAGCACAGGGGCAACCCTGGAAAATTTGACAGATTGTGGGACCCGTGGTTGGATGTGCCTGGAATAAGCCCCATGTAATTGGTACAGATGAGGCTGCTAAGAAGTGTTTAAAGATATGACAGGTGGAGGCCGAGAGTGTGTATTGGAGGATGGAGGAGGACGCTGTGTGGGCAATGGAGAATATGTTACTGGTTTAATTAGATGGGACATATAGTCCGAATGTTGACAGTTCTAAGATGCAAAACATAAAACCTTCTTGATGACTATACTGTTATTTAGGGAAACAGAAATTTTGATTATGGTGCATATATAACTGTAATGTATGTTCTTCCTTATGAGCAATAAAACCTTTTATGATTTAAAAAAAAAAAGTCACGCAGAACTTGCTTGCACGCACTGAAGAGCAGATACAAACCCACAAGCACAAACTGAATGGCAGAAAACGATCTGAAAGCCACGAGTCTGAAAAAACGCGAATCGTCTCTCACCAAACTTTTACTAACACGAGATTAGCAAAAGGAGCCCAAAGGGTGCCGCACTTGGTTCTGAACCGGCCTTTTCTAGTCTCGTCGTACGTGGTGTATGTGACCGCGTGGTTGGCGATCGGAAATTCCGACAACTTTGTGCGACCGTGTGTAGACAAAACAAGTTTGAGCCAACATCCGTCGGAAAAAATCCTAGGATTTTGTTGTCGGAATGTCCGAACAAAGTCCGACCGTGTGTACGCCCTATTAGTGTAGTGCGTCCTCTGCACAGTGTGCACCTAAAGCTACCTGAAGACAATTGCTGTTGTTCTGATCCTATTAATACCACAGGCAGGCAGCTGCAGTATTTACAGTTAGTGTACTGTGTTCTCTGCACAGTGTGTACCTAAAGCTACCTGAATACAATTGCTGTTGTTCTTCTGATCCTATTAGTACCACAGGCAGGCAGCTACACTATTTACAGTTAGTGTACTGTGTCCTCTGCACAGTGTGCACCTAAAGCTACCTTAATAAAATTGCTGTTGTTCTTATCCTATTAATACAACAGGCAGGCAGCTTCAGTATTTACAGTTCATGTACTGTGCCCTCTGCACAGTGTGCACCTAAAGCTACCTGAAGAAAATTGATGGTGTTCTCATACTAATAATACCACAGGCAGTTGATTCTGCTAGCTGTAGTATCGGTATATATATATATATATATATATATATATATATATACATCCCAGCTTTGTGCAGCTACATCTCACTGCAGGCCATTAGTATGTCTGGAAGGCCAACAAGGAGAGGCAGACAGTAACAAGCCAATAAAAGAGGGCAAGCAGGCTCTGTGTCTAGAGGCAACAGTGCTGGTCATGGAGACGAATGCATCAGATCCCACCACTGCTATTTGCAACATATGTCTCAAGCGTATCTCACGTGGCCAAAACATCGGCCACTTGGGCACCACATGCTTGACCAAACATATGTTGACCTGCCATGCAGTTCGTTGGCAAGTGTACCGAAAAGACCCTGTCAGGAAAGGGTCCATCCACTGGTAAGATATATCATTTGGCGTGCAGTACTGGGGTCCACCAGCAGGTGTCTCCGGGCAGTTTGGAACTGTCAGGGGAATCTTTCCCTGCTGGTGTTATTTTCATATTTTGGCCGCAGTACTGACGTCCACCAGCGGATGGATCCTGGCAGTATGGAGCAGACAACACTCCCTGTGCTCAGGTGTTACATGAAGACAATTATTGTCAGTCCCATAAATACCCAGCAAGCCCTCACATGCTTGCCTTGGTATCTCTCTCCTTGAGCCCTGACCTTGTTTGCCTGTTTACCGATCCTGAGCCTGCATCCGACCTTGTTCCCGAGCTTATCCAGACCCGGTCCCCTCTGTGTTAATGTACCCTTCAGCCTGATCCATCCCCTCTCTGTCCCGTTGGTTCCCTGTCCCTCATTTACTGACCTTCCTATGTATGACCTTGGCTTGGCTAAGGTTTACGCTTCTGGAATATCCCTTGTCCTGCTTACCTGTCGTGTATGACCCTGGCCTGGCTGACATCTGTGATTCTGGTACTGCCCCTTGCTGTATATATTGTTGTTGTTGGTGGGTTTGTTGGGTTGGTTGTGCACTGTTTGTATTTTCTGATTTACCATCTATTTTAATAAATATCATTATTCACTTTACATGCGTTTTGGGTTATCTCTGTGCAGTCCACACAGTCTGGTCTACTAAGTCTGCTGACAGACCCACACCAAAGAACAAAGCAGACCTCTCCTTGCTCCTCATCAGCTGGGATCTCCAACCTCCACTATACCTTCAGTCCTCTCTGAAACCTGCACTGAGGGGAATGAAGATGTAAAATTAGGTGTGTCACAGCCAAGTACTTGCGGGCAATCTGCTATCGGTACACCAACGTCAGATTGTAGCAGCAAATTTCCCTGCCCCAGCTGCTGCACTGCCGAAAGAAGTTCACTCCCAGCCATCCACATGCCTAGTGGTTGAATGCTAGCTTGGCTAAATTACTAGCACTTCAACTGCTGCCTTTTCATTTGGTAGACTCTGCCCCCTTCTGTGAGATTGTGGAATGTGCGGTTCCTCAGTGGCAGGTTCCCACTTTTTCTCACGGAAGGCGATTCCAGCTCTCTACCGGCATGTGGAAGGCAATGTCTTGGCCTCGATGGACAGGGCGGTCAGCGGTAAGGTCCAGCAGGCATGGACAGGGACAGTTACCTATCTTTCACCGTGCACTGGGTGACTCTTCTGGCAGCTGGGAAAGATGCAGGACAGGGTGCAGTAGTGTTGGAGGTTGTTCCGCCACCACGCCTCCAAAATTCTACTAGTGGTGATTCTGCCTCACCTCTCTCCTCCACCCCCTCCTCTTCTTCTCCCTCCATGGCCTCTTCCTGTGCTGATTTGTCCTCAGAATCAGCGGTGCTCCATAGGCGTTCAAGGGGCTACGCAAGCACGCAGGCAAAAAATTCCATGCGGTGCTTGAGCTGGTGTGCTTGGGGTACAGGAGCCACACTGGGGCAGAGATTCTGTCAGCTCTGCAGGGGCAGGTTCAGAGGCGGTTGAAGCCATGCCAGCTTAAGGTAGGTATGGTGGTTCGCGACAAAGGCGCCAACCTCCTCTCCGCCCTCCGACAGGGACAACTGACCCATGTGCCCTGTTTGGTTCACGTCCTTAACTTGGTGGTGCAGCGGTTCTTAGGCAGGATGTCCTGAGGCAGGCCAGGAAAGTCTGTGTGCATTTCCGCAGGTCATGGTGCAGGATTACCTAGGGGCAAGATCAGACTTGGACACCTTTCCCACCGAAAATCCTCCGGGTTACTGGGTCTAGAGGATGGATCACTGGCCAGAGCTTACACAGTATGCACTTGAGCTACTGGCCTGTCCTGCATCCAGCGTTCTTTCGGAACGCACATTCAGTGCTGCTGGAGGCTTTGTAACCGATCACAGGGTGCTCCTGTCCACCGAATCGGTCGATCGGCTGACCTTCATAAAAATGAATCAGTCTTGGATCACCAGCTACCAAGCACCTGATGCTGATGTAACCGATTGATTTGTTTTTTTAATATGAGATCCCTTAAAGACTGCCTATGCTGATGCTGAGTGACTATCCTGTTATGCTGAGTGCCCATCCTCTTTCTCCTCAATTTTCCTTGTCAAAAGAAGTTTATTGAGTATACAATAATATAAAGATACATAAAGTAAGTTTACAAGGATCTATAAAGTAAGCTCATTGTTTTACAGTAGGGTTTGTATAGGTAAATATCATGAAATTTCAAATATTAAGCATTGGGTTCACGTAAACCTAAAATAAAGATATATATCATTTCATTAGTTTCTTTTGTAGGTATTTAAATGATTTATACCTACTATACATATTATTTACAGGTAGAATGTGTATAGGTTAAATAATTTCTGATAATAAGCTTTAATCGTAAGGTGGAGGAAAGGAAAGAGAAAGAAGAAAAAGGGTAGAAAGACAGAGATATGGTCCACAAGGTTGTTCCGCTCGTCAGCTTATTATTCTTTTTAGTTCTCTTTGAAGCCTTAGAATGGGTGTCTCTATAAGTCATTTAATCTGCTACCATGGCAAAAGGACAGAGTCATTGAAATTTGATAGGAACTGTTGTTTTATCCAAGGATGCCAAAGTTTTTCAAACTTTGGAATTTGATTTTGATCAATAGCTACCATCTTAGCATGGCACATTGTATTATTCATTCTGTGAATTGTTTCTGCTAGTACCAATGTAGGAGATTTCCATGCCATGGCGACTGTTTGTTTTGCAGCCGTTATTAGTTGGATCATAAGTTTGAATTGAGAGAATGTTAACCATTCCGGTTTTAGATTAAGTAAAGTTATACATGGATCTGGTTGTATTATTCTAATAAATATTTTAGATGCAATCACGAAGACTTCCTACCAGAAGGTTTGGATTATTGAGCACGTCTACCATATGTGTAAATGTGTGCCTATGTCTGGGCATCCTCAAAAACAAAGAGCTGAGGTATTAGGTGAATATTTAGCCACTCTGGCGGGTACAAGGTACCAGCGAGTTAGGACTTTATAATTTGTCTCCAGTGCTAAGATGTTGGGTGAAGATGACTTAGATGTGAGCCATATGTTAGACCAGTCCGTGTCTTCTAAAGTTCGTCCCAGGTCCTCCTCCCATCTCTGAACGTAAGAAGGTTTATTAAGATTTACGACTCCATATAATTGATTATAAATTGATGAAATTGTTCCTTTAGCGAATGGATCTTTTGCACAGATTGATTCAAAAATGGATAATTGGGATAATGGTGTATCCACATTTAGGAATGGTGTATAGAAATTTTTGATTTGGAGATATCTAAATATCTCAGAGTTTGGTAGATCATATTTTTCTCTAAGCGATGGAAATGAAAGGAATGATTTAGATGCTATGAAGTCATTTAGTGTCTGAATTCCTGATGTTGTCCAAGCTTTAAAAGAATTTGGGTAGATCCATGCCGGATAAAAGGCCGGATTTCTGATAAAAGAAAGGAGAGGATTGTGTGGAGATTGTAACTGATATTTGGTTTTTAGTTTATCCCAGAGAGATAAGAAATGTTTAGTTATGGGATTATGAATTTTAAAGCGGTCTTTAGGATCAAGTCATAACAAGTTTGATATTAATAGAGGGTCATTTTCTGAAGCCTCTATAAATACCCATAATGGGATTTCCTGTTTTGCATGGTATTTGGAGAGACTGGCCAAATGTGCATTGGCATTCTAATCCTGGGTGGAGACCTTAACGTCCCCTTAAACCCAATCCAAGACACCTCTACAGGTACATCCTCCCTCCCCTATGCTGCTCTGAAAGCCATCAAATCACAACTCCAATTGTTGCTCTTACACGATTCTTGGCGTTTCCTAAACCCCAATGGCAGAGACTACACTTTTTTCTCGGCTCCCCACAATAAATATTCTAGGATTGATTACATGTTCATAACACAAAATGACCTAACTATCCTACAGAACGCATCCATAGATCCAATGTTTCTCTCTGACCACCATCCTGTTTCCATAACCATTGCATTCCTGGAAATACACCCTCGCCCACAATACTGGAAATTAGACCCCTCCTTGCTCACGGACCCGGCAATGCTGGCGGAGGTCGAACTACACATCAAACAGTACTTTGCAGAGAAAAAACCCACTGACACCTCCCCTCTTATCACCTGGGAAGCCCACAAATGCGTAATAAGGGGCATCCTAATAGCGGCCGCATCCAGACGTCGTAAAGAAAAAAAACAACACCTCCTAGGCCTCTTAAACAGAATAAAGACACTGGAAAACGCTCATAAACGATCACAAATACTGGCCACTAGGGATGAGCTTCGAGTTCGAGTCGAACTCATGTTCGACTCGAACATTGGCTGTTCGCAAGTTCGCCGAACACCGAACAATTTGGGGTGTTCGCGGCAAATTCGAATGCCGCGGAACACCCTTTAAAAGTCTATGGGAGAAATCAAAAGTGCTAATTTTAAAGGCTTATATGCAAGTTATTGTCATAAAAAGTGTTTGGGGACCCGGGTCCTGCCCCAGGGGACATGTATCAATGCAAAAAAAAGTTTTAAAAACGGACGTTTTTTCAGGAGCAGTGATTTTAATAATGCTTAAAGTCAAACAATAAAAGTGTAATATCCCTTTAAATTTCGTACCTGGGGGGTGTCTATAGTATGCCTGTAAAGGGGCGCATGTTTCCTGTGTGTAGAACAGTCTGACAGCAAAATGACATTTCGAAGGAAAAAACTCATTTAAAACTACCCGCGGCTATTAATGAATTGCCGGTCCGACAATACACATAAAAGTTCATTGATAAAAACGGCATGGGAATTCCCCACAGGAAAACCCCGAACCAAAATTAAAAAAAAAAAAAATGACGTGGGGGGTCCCCCTAAATTTCATACCAGACCCTTCAGGTCTGGTATGGATTTTAAGGGGAACCCCGCGCCAAAAAAACCCCAAAAAAAACGGCGTGGGGTTCCCCCAAAAATCCATACCAGACCCTTATCCGAGCACGCAACCTGGCAGGCCGCAGGAAAAGAGGGGGGGACGAGAGTGCGCCTCCCCCTCCTGAACCGTACCAGGCCACATGCCCTCAACATTGGGAGGGTGCTTTGGGGTAGCCCCCCAAAACACCTTGTCCCCATGTTGATGAGGACAAGGGCCTCATCCCCACAACCGTGGCCGGTGGTTGTGGGGGTCTGCGGGCGGGGGGCTTATCGGAATCTGGAAGCCCCCTTTAACAAGGGGACCCCCAGATCCCGCCCCCCCCCCCTGTGTGAAATGGTAAGGGGGTACTTACCCCTACCATTTCACTAAAAAAGTGTCAAAATAGTTAAAAATGACAAGAGACAGTTTTTGACAATTCCTTTATTTAAATGCTTCTTCTATCTTCCTTCATCTTCTTCTTCTTCTGGTTCTTCTGGCTCTTCTGGTTCTTCCTCCGGCGTTCTCGTCCAGCATCTCCTCCGCGGCGTCTTCTATCTTCTTCTCCTCGGGCCGCTCCGCACCCATGGCATGAGGGGAGGCTCCCGCTCTTCTCTTCATCTTCTTCTTCATCCTCTTCTCTTCTTCATCTTCTTCATCTTCTTCATCTTCATCTTCTCTTCTTAATTTTCTTCTGCGGGCCGCACCGCATCCATGCTGTCATGGAGGGAGGCTCCCGCTGTGTGACGGCGTCTCCTCATCTGATGGTTCTTAAATAACGGGGGGCGGGGCCACCCAGTGACCCCGCCCCCCTCTGACGCACGGGACATGACGGGACTTCCCTGTGGCATTCCCCGTGATGTCACAGGGAAGTCCCGTCAAGTCACCGTGCGTCAGAGGGGGGCGGGGTCACCGGGTGGCCCCGCCCCCCGTTATTTAAGAACCGTCAGACGAGGAGACGCCGTCACACAGCGGGAGCCTCCCTCCATGCATGGATGCGGAGCGGCCCGCAGAAGAAAATTAAGAAGAGAAGATGAAGATGAAGAAGATGAAGAAGAGAAGAGGATGAAGAAGAAGATGAAGAGAAGAGCGGGAGCCTCCCCTCATGCCATGGGTGCGGAGCGGCCCGAGGAGAAGAAGATAGAAGACGCCGCGGAGGAGATGCTGGACGAGAACGCCGGAGGAAGAACCAGAAGAGCCAGAAGAACCAGAAGAAGAAGAAGATGAAGGAAGATAGAAGAAGCATTTAAATAAAGGAATTGTCAAAAACTGTCTCTTGTCATTTTTAACTATTTTGACACTTTTTTAGTGAAATGGTAGGGGTAAGTACCCCCTTACCATTTCACACAGGGGGGGGGCCGGGATCTGGGGGTCCCCTTGTTAAAGGGGGCTTCCAGATTCCGATAAGCCCCCCGCCCGCAGACCCCCACAACCACCGGCCACGGTTGTGGGGATGAGGCCCTTGTCCTCATCAACATGGGGACAAGGTGTTTTGGGAGGCTACCCCAAAGCACCCTCCCAATGTTGAGGGCATGTGGCCTGGTACGGTTCAGGAGGGGGGGGCGCACTCTCGTCCCCCCCTCTTTTCCTGCGGCCTGCCAGGTTGCGTGCTCGGATAAGGGTCTGGTATGGATTTTTGGGGGAACCCCACGCCGTTTTTTTTTTTTTTTTTTTGGCGCGGGGTTCCCCTTAAAATCCATACCAGACCTGAAGGGCCTGGTATGGAATTTAGGGGGACCCCCCCACGTCATTTTTTTTTTTTTAATTTTGGTTCGGGGTTTCCCTGTGGGGAATTCCCATGCCGTTTTTATCAATGAACTTCTAAGTGTATTGTCGGCAATGCAATAGCCGCGGGTAGTTTTAAATGGCTTTTTTTCCTTCGAAATGTCATTTTGCTGTCAGGCTGTTCTAAACACGGGAAACATGCGCCCCTTTACAGGCATACTATAGACACCCCCCAGGTACGAAATTTAAAGAGATATTACACTTTTATTGTTTGACTTTAAGCATTATTAAAATCACTGCTCCTGAAAAAACGGCCGTTTTTAAAACTTTTTTTGGCATTGATCCATGTCCCCTGGGGCAGGACCCAGGTCCCCAAACACTTTTTATGACAATAACTTGCATATAAGCCTTTAAAATTAGCACTTTTGATTATTCATGTTCGTGTCCCATAGACTTTAACGGTGTTCGCGTGTTCGAGCGAACTTTTTTCCTGTTCGCATGTTCTGGTGCGAACCGAACAGGGGGGTGTTCGGCTCATCCCTACTGGCCACGTTACAACCCCTTTTACAAGCTAGAAACGAACTTTTAGAACTATTGGGGAAACAAATTAAACGTAAATACATTCTCTCCCAATGCGTATTCTACGAATATAGCAACAAAGCTGGACAGCTACTAGCGAGAGCCCTACAGGCCAAAAAAACAACCACTACGGTGCACTCCCTGACAGATTCTAAAGGCTGTAAGTTAACCACTACCCCAGACATAGCCGAACACTTTGTCACTTACTACTCGCAATTATACAATTTGCCACCTGCGTGCCCACCCACAGAAGTAGATTCGAGACAACAAGCTATCAGAGATTTCTTGCAGCAATATAGCCCCGCCCCAATCTCAACGTCCTTAGTGCAGCAACTAAATGACCCCTTGACGACTGAGGAAGCTGCCGTAGCGCTGAAACAAATGAAACCAGGCAAAAGCCCAGGTCCCGACGGATTGACTACGGGCTACTACAAATCATTTGCTACTTTCCTTACCCCCTTTTTTCTCACAGCGTTTAATTCCCTCGCATCACCTATCGAACCCCCTCGAGATCTACTCGCGGCTTACATAACAGTGATCCCAAAACCAGGAAAGGACCCCTCCGCAGTCACAAATTATAGACCTATTTCACTGCTGAATGTTGACCTCAAGTGGTATGCCAAAATGCTGGCTAACCGACTGCTCCCTTTGCTCCCCCAATGGATAGATTTGGACCAAGTCGGTTTCATACCAGGCAGAGAAGCGAGAGACAACACGCTTAAGGCTATTAATGTGCACCACTGGCTAACAACTCAGCAGCGACAGGGTTTTTTACTATCCCTTGACGCAGAGAAGGCATTCGATAGAGTGGCCTGGGACTAAATGTCAGAAGTCCTTCGATTACTGGGCCTCCCCCCACGTATGCTGCAATATATACTTGCCCTTTATGCTAATCCCACTGCTAAGGTGAGAGTAAACGGCCACCTATCGAATGCCTTTACTATCTCTAATGGGACACGCCAAGGGTGCCCACTCTCCCCAATAATCTTTGTTCTTACTCTAGAACCGATGCTCAGACGTCTCAGAATAAACCCTGACATAAAAGGGATAGATATCGGAAATCACACCTACAAAATAGCCGCGTACGCGGATGACATCCTCCTCTTTCTTACTGAACCTCTCACCACAATCCCAAACTTACTTAAAGACTTCCACACTTTCAATTATTTAACGAACCTCAAAATTAACTTTACAAAATCTGACGCCCTTAACATAACACTGCCCCATGACCTATGTACACAATGCCAAACTAACTTTCCATTTAAATGGAACAACCGTTCCATTACATATTTGGGTATCCAACTACCTTCTTCACTATCTGATCTATATTCCACTAACTATCTCCCTCTTATACACAACATTGTGAACGATATGAAAAAATGGTCCACTGGGCTCTTTTCCTGGTTCGGCAGAGCCTCCATAATAAAAATGAACTTCTTACCCAGACTCCTGTACTTGCTGCAAACAATCCCAATTAGGCTCCCACCTGCTTTCTTTACAACATATCGAAGAACCTGTTCAAACTTTATCTGGGGCAGACTACACCCTAGAATAAGCTATGCTAGACTCACCATCCCAAAACTCAAAGGAGGCATCGGCCTCCCTGACATTCACAAGTACCAACAAGCCTGCCATTTAACAAGAATTATTGATTGGAATGTACACCACAACACCAAAGCGTGGGTCCACTTAGAACACTCTCTATCACCTATCCCGCTCTTCCAAGTACCCTGGATTGCACCAAAACACATTCCCCCCGCATGTAAGAACCACCTGCTCATCAACCCTACATTGACCTCCTTTCATATTGCCTGTACTAGGTCTAAAATCTCCTCCACCTTAGGACCAATGACGCCAATTAGACAAAACCCGGATTTCACCCCAGGTACCTATGCATCCTTCTTATCGGACATCTGGCCTCACACAACCGTCCGCGCTGAACATTTCTTTGCCCATGACCACATGGTCTCCCACACTGAAATGGCGGCCACAACGACCTCTGGCACATTCCCCTTTTGGACATATATCCAAATTAAACATTTCTTTGATAAACCTAAACCCAAACCTAAATGGTCAAGACAACTCACCCCCTTTGAAGCTCTATGTCAAAGTTCAACATCTCTAAAACATTTGATCTCTTACACATACACGCTTCTCTTCTCAGAACAACGACCCAAACTTAACTGGGCCAGTCACAAATGGGAAAAAGAACTCTCCCTCGATCTGTCAGATCAGGAATGGGAAAAAATATACAAATGCATGCACAAAGGAACAGTAAACGTACACGCACAAGAAAATGCTTTTAAAGTATTCTCGAGATGGTACAAAACCCCACTGAGGCTACACCACATTTACCCTTCCATCCCCCTACTTTGCTGGAGATGCGAGACTGACATTGGCTCCCTTTTACACGTATGGTGGGCGTGCCCTAAACTGCAACCTTTTTGGAAAGAAGTGCACAGACTAATCAAACACGTAACAACCTACCCAGTAGAATACTCGCCTGCACAATTTTTGCTACATCACGCCAACTCAGCGACTAAAAACTATGTACGATCCTTGGCAATGCATATGATCAATGCTGCTAAGATGTGCATCCCAGCAAACTGGCGATCCTCAAAACCGCCGACTATAGCGGATTGGTTCAAAAGAGTACAAAAAATCGCAGAAATGAAGGAATTGATACATCGGGCTCACGATACGCCATCTAAATTCTGTACAATATGGTCGTGCTGGTTACACTTCACCACTACTGCCGAATTTCAACAGTATAACACATGAATGCTTAATACTAACATTGGTAGAGATAAGAAATGCTTGAGGAAACATTTTGTTAACGTCCCTTCTCCTAAACACCAAACCAAACGTATTTTTCCTCCAGACATAACCCCAGTTTTAAAACTTTCCCTAGACAACATCCGGACAAACATACGCGAAACTCTCAGATATACATGATCCCCCCCACCTCCTGTCGTACCATTATGTCCAGACGATATGCTCACGTCCTGGACTCTCACGAATCCACTATGACTTCAGCCACAATAAATAATTTATTCTGCTTCTCTCAACTGACGGATGTCCGATAATACTTTAACTTGTGTATCCATTGGTTTTGTTATTGTTACTGTTATTATGATTGACACACGCGAGTCCCTTAGCTACGATATATGAGTAAACTACACAACTCTGACTGTATTTGTTATATCTTATATACCCTTGCATGGCGGCTGCGCCCGAACTCGCATACTTTGGCTTTGTTATGCTCTAAATACTTTTCAATAAAAACTTTTGCAACAATAAATAAATAAATAAATAAATAAATAAAAAATAAAAGAGCCCCATATAAACAAAGTTGCTCTTTTTTGTACTATTCTCAAAAAATAGGAAGGAATTGGAATAGGGAGGACTCTGAATAGATAAAGTAATTTGGGTAGAATAGTCATTTTGATTGCATTAATCTTCCCTATCCAGGATAAAGGAAGTTGCGACCATTGTTTTATTAGATTTGTGATCTGTCTTAATACAGGAGGATAATTGGTTGAGAATAAGTCAGAATGAGATGCTGTTAAATGAATTCCAAGATATGGGATTGATTTTTCTGCCCGTGTGAATGGGAGTGCAGCCCTGGCCGGGATCAGTTCCATGTTTGTGAGCGAAATATTGAGCACTAGGCATTTTCTTAGGATTAATCATAAGGCCAGATAGGGCTGCAAATCCATCAAGAGCTGGCATTAAGTTAGGACCAGAAACCTGTGGTGATGATAGAAAAAGTAATATATCATCTGCAAATATACATATTTTGTGTGTAATACCTCCTACTTCAATGCCAGTTATAGTTTGGTTTGTTCTGATGTATTGGACCAAGGGTTCGAGTATAAGGGCAAATAATAAGGGAGATAATGGGCAACCCTGTCGGGTACCTCTTTCGATATTAAAGGCATCAGATTTGTATCCAGCATATTTTATATAGGCTTTGGGTTTATTATATAATGCTTTGATCCATGTTAAAAAGTGGGGTCCAAAACGTCATTTTTGTAATGAATATTGCATATATTGCCAGGATACTGTGTCAAATGCCCTCTTAATATCAAGAGATAGAAAACATAAAGGGATTTTCCGTTTTTTAGCAATATGTGCCAATAACACTGCCCTGCGTATATTATCGCCTGTGGAAAAAAGGTGTAGGAATTGCGCCAACTCTTGTAAAGCAGCCAACACAGCAATCTGACCGTTGCAAGTAAAAATGGAAAATAAAAAATGTGGCGCTAGTGAACAGTGATATAGAGAATACTAGTCAAGTAGTGGTAATCGTTAGAAAAACCAGATAACAATTACAGTGTGAGTTTGTGAAACAGTCATATGTTGTCAGGGGACCTCCAAAAAGGTGTAAAAAGAATAAATGGGATAGGGATAGGAAGGGTTGGGTGTGTGGGGAAGTGAAATGCTCAATAGCGACTTGTAGGGTGGTCTAAGGAGCAATCATATATACCCAACCATATATCAAAGTGACATTATAGAAGCATGGACAAATAGTAACATATGGTATCTTAATATGTTAGAAAAAACAACTCCACGCAAAAGAACTTGATTCATTGAGGTTGGAACCCAAAGGAGGGGACGTGTAAAGTGGCTAGGAAGCAGGCATGCATACACAACCGTGATTACAAAGTGACATTGCACAAAGATAAATAGGTAAATATTAATCCAAGGTATCTAGATAAGCTAAGTATACAGCTCCACGCAAAAAAGAGAAACCGTTCATAGGCGTTAAAACCAAAGAGGGGAGGTATCAAAATCCATATGTGGGGATATATATAGAGGCAGTATAAGTTTGGAGGACAGATGGAGCACTCTTAAATAAGTCCCACAAAAATTTGGACGTAAGCCGTCTTCCTATAGGGTGGTTATAAATCCTTAAGTGCGGGAAGGTTCTTGGCTCATGTGGATGGTCCCAACATCAAGAAAGGGAAGACAAAAGAATGCCCTTACCGGATCAGGTGGACTCGCAGGCCGTTGGCGGCGAGTCAGTCAGGCTTGTACCGTCAAGCGGTGTGGAGTGGAGATCTCTGTGAAGATTGATGCGAGATCTCATCGGACGTTCTCGGATGGTATGCCAGGATGGAATCCACGGCTCCAAGGAGTTGGTTGCGGTCGCCGAATGACCGTTTCCTCAAAAGCCGGCCACGTGAGCCAGTGAGCAAAGAAAGGAAAAAGAAAAAAACTTCCACATAGTGTAAATCCTTACTGGTAAAAAGCTTTGCAGCACTTTATTGGGGAGTATACTTCCAAAAAAATTTTTTTGAAATAAGGGCGGTAAAAACTCGGTTCAAAGTAAAACTTGCATCAAATAGCCTAAAAATGACATAAAATAGCGCAGTGGGTAGTGGTGGGGTATAGACATAAGAACCCGACGCGTTTCGCCTCCATAGGCTTCTGCTGGGGTATGAATACCCCAGCAGAAGCCTATGGAGGCGAAACGCGTCGGGTTCTTATGTCTATACCCCACCACTACCCACTGCGCTATTTTATGTCATTTTTAGGCTATTTGATGCAAGTTTTACTTTGAACCGAGTTTTTACCGCCCTTATTTCAAAAAAATTTTTTTGGAAGTATACTCCCCAATAAAGTGCTGCAAAGCTTTTTACCAGTAAGGATTTACACTATGTGGAAGTTTTTTTCTTTTTCCTTTCTTTGCTCACTGGCTCACGTGGCCGGCTTTTGAGGAAACGGTCATTCGGCGACCGCAACCAACTCCTTGGAGCCGTGGATTCCATCCTGGCATACCATCCGAGAACGTCCGATGAGATCTCGCATCAATCTTCACAGAGATCTCCACTCCACACCGCTTGACGGTACAAGCCTGACTGACTCGCCGCCAACGGCCTGCGAGTCCACCTGATCCGGTAAGGGCATTCTTTTGTCTTCCCTTTCTTGATGTTGGGACCATCCACATGAGCCAAGAACCTTCCCGCACTTAAGGATTTATAACCACCCTATAGGAAGACGGCTTACGTCCAAATTTTTGTGGGACTTATTTAAGAGTGCTCCATCTGTCCTCCAAACTTATACTGCCTCTATATATATCCCCACATATGGATTTTGATACCTCCCCTCTTTGGTTTTAACGCCTATGAACGGTTTCTCTTTTTTGCGTGGAGCTGTATACTTAGCTTATCTAGATACCTTGGATTAATATTTACCTATTTATCTTTGTGCAATGTCACTTTGTAATCACGGTTGTGTATGCATGCCTGCTTCCTAGCCACTTTACACGTCCCCTCCTTTGGGTTCCAACCTCAATGAATCAAGTTCTTTTGCGTGGAGTTGTTTTTTCTAACATATTAAGATACCATATGTTACTATTTGTCCATGCTTCTATAATGTCACTTTGATATATGGTTGGGTATATATGATTGCTCCTTAGACCACCCTACAAGTCGCTATTGAGCATTTCACTTCCCCACACACCCAACCCTTCCTATCCCTATCCCATTTATTCTTTTTACACCTTTTTGGAGGTCCCCTGACAACATATGACTGTTTCACAAACTCACACTGTATATTATCGCCTGCCTGTCTATTTGGCATGAAGCCTACTTGATCTCTATGTATTAATTTTCCTATAATGCTATTGAGGCGTTTTGCTATTATTTTTGCTAATAATTTAATATCAAGGTTTAACAGAGAGATAGGCCAATAATTCACACAGGAAGTATCATCAGAAAGGGGTTTGGGATCATACAAACAATTGCCATTAGTGTTTCTTGCCGAAAAGAATGTCCTTCTAGAAGTTCGTTAAAAGTTTCAGTGAGAATGGGAGAGAGTACCGTATTTATCGGCGTATAACACGCACTTTTTTCCCCTTAAAATCAGGGGAAAGTCGCAGGTGCGTGTTATACGCCGATCCCATGCGATCCCGAGCTGCACAACTTCAAAATCGCCGACTGCGATTTGAAAATGGCGCCGCCGGCGCCAAAATACACAGAGCCGGTCCTCGGCTCTTTCCGGCGGCTCTCGTTCACTTTCGGCTCCACTCGTAGTCCCCAGCAGAGCTATCCGAACCTACTCGGCTAGGTTCGGATAGCTCCGCTCGGGGCTACGAGTGGAGCCGAAAGTGAACGAGAGCCGCCGGAATAAGCCGAGGACCGGCTCTGTGTATTTCGGCGCCGGCGGCGCCATTTTCAAATCGCGGTTGGCGATTTTGAAGACAGGGGATCGAAGGCTGCACTGGGCAAGGCTGCACTGGGCAAGGCTGCACTGGGGAAGGCTGCACTGACAAGGCTGCACTGGGGAAGGCTGCACTGACATGGCTGCACTGACAAGGCTGCACTGACATGGCTGCACTGACATGGCTGCACTGACAAGGCTGCACTGGGGAAGGCTGAACTGACAAGGCTGCACTGACATGGCTGCACTGACATGGCTGCACTGACATGGCTGCACTGGGGAAGGCTGCACTGACAAGGCTGCACTGGGGCAAGGCTGCACTGATGGGCATTTAAATGTAAGTTTTTTTCCCTTCAACTTCCCTCCTAAAAGTTTTTTTTCCTTAAAGTTCCCTCCTAAATTGGGGTGCATGTTATACGCCAGTGCGTGTTATACGCCGATAAATACGGTATTTCTGAGAATGTTTTATAGTATAAAGCCGAGTAGCCGTCTGGGCCTGGTCTTTTGTTAAGTTTTAGGTCTTTTATGGCGTTAGCAACTTCATCTATAGTTATAGGCTCATCCAAACTGCTTTTTTGATTCTGAGACAACTCAGGTAAGGTTATTTTTGAGAAAAAGGATTCAGCCTCTGTATGATTAAATTCATTGTTTGTCTTGTATAAAGTTGCAAGATGTGAGTGAAATTTATGGACTATTTTAACTGGATTACAAGTATAAACATCTTTTGATAATTTCAAATGTATTGGTTTGAAAGATTTGTTAGTTGAATTTAATGCCCGAGCCAAATATGTGCCTGGTTTGTTTGTATTCATGTAGAAATTGTGTTTGGAGCGTTTGAGGGATTTATCAACTGACTCTGTGAGAAATAGATCGTATTCCAATCTAGATTTTTCCAGATGAGATTTTGTATTCTGAGATGGATTATCTTGGAATGATATGTAGGCTGCATTAAAATTTAGTTCTAGTTTTTTTGCTAGATTTTTGCGTTCCCGTTTAAATAGTGTCATTTGTCTTTGTATTGCACCACGCAAGACAAGCTTATGAGCTTCCCACAGTGTTATTGGGGAAATGTCTGTTGTATTATTAATTGATATGTATTCCTTTAAAGCTTGTTCAATGGCCATCTGATGTAGTGGGTGTTTGAGCATTATGTCCGGTAGGTACCACGTTGGGTCATGTGCTTTTGGTATGGCTGAGGCTATAGTAGTGTATACTGCATTATGGTCAGACCAGGGAATCGGAATTATATCTGATGCAATAATTTCTGGTATCATTCCTATTGTTAGAAAAATATGATCTACTCTGGTAAAGGTTTGATGAGGGTGCGAGAAATAAGTGAATTTCTTTTTTATTGGGTTACTTTCTCTCCATGAATCTACCAGATTGTACTTGGAAAGAAGTTGGGGAAAAGGTACTTTAGAGGTTATTTTGGATGGTGTAAAAGGTGATTTATGTAGAAATGGAAGGAGGACCTGGTTCGAATCCCCGCACATTATCACTGTTCCTATTTTGTGTGTATTAATCACTTGTAATATATGTGAGAGGAATGGTGTAGGTTGTTTGTTAGGAGCGTAGTAGGAAATCACCGTGATTGCTGTATCCATTATATAACCCATGAGTATCAGGTATCTACCTTCTGGGTCTTTAATTTCTGATGATAAGGTGAATGGTGTGGATCGGTGAAATGCAATTAGAGTTCCCCTTTGTTTGGTACAGGCAGAAGCCATGAAAATTTGTGGATAAAAAGGGGAAATATATTTTGGAGTAGAATCTTTGGTGAAGTGTGTTTCTTGGAGGCATACTATGTGAGCCTTCTTGTTATGGAAAGTACGGAAGGCTTTGGTCCTATTTTGAGGAACATTTATTCCCTGAACATTCAGGGAAAGTATATTCAGTGGTGCCATGGTAACAGATCAAATAGTATTGACTTACTTTTTGTTATGCAAAGCTGACTGCGCAGATCGACCTGTGTGGACTGAAGAGATGAAAAGATAGAAAAGAATCCAGTGAGTTCTGGAGTAAAGAGTAAGCAAAAAACATATGAGATTAGATGATACATTGTATAAATTATTTTTTGCAAGTAATCACAATTTACCCATGAAAGAGAATAAATATCTCTCTCAGGGGAATAAGTGCCCTTGTCACACTCCCACATAATATGGTTGGGAGAATGAGGAGGGCTAATGAGGGTACATGGATCTTCCGCTTACAGGAGAGAAGTGCTTTGTCAAAAGACATCAAAATGATGATTCATTAATTGGAGTGCAGAATATAGTTTTTGTTAAAATTATTTATTCCAGGGTGGTTGTATATGGCTAGTATTGCCCTAGGCTAAATAATTCAGTTAGAAAGGTACTGTTAATAACTTTGGTATTGATGAAGATAGTTTGAATTATTTTGGGATTTTAACCCTTTTAGAGTAAACAGTTACATATTTTATTCATATGTAACTGTTTAGATATGTTAACTCATAAAATTGAGGTTGTATTGCTTCAGATTAGAATAAACAAAAACATAGTTCTAGGAACTAGTTAGGTAATAATATATTTGTTTTTAAGGAAAGAAAGAAAAAGCTTCTATTACTTCTGGATTAGTGTTCCTATTTGTCCTATAAAGTAATATATCTAATGTTATTACCAGAAAATATATAACTGAACAAGAATTTCCTTATTTCATTTATATATTCTAAAGCTATAGGAATCAGAAGTAATAAGAAATATAACTTGAATGTAACAAGTTCCCACACAGTGTGTGACTATCAGAATGCAGTTACATTCAGTTAAAAATACAGGTTTTTTATAGAGAACTGTCTCTTAGTATAATAAATGAAGAGATATTAGGAATTAGGATGTCAGTCCATTGAATCCTCTTGGTCCATGGATGATGTGGCATAACGGCCTCTTTTGTGAGAATGATGATTCCCATTTTGTTCTGAAATTTTCTGGGTACTGCCTGGAGGTGAAGATGATGCCATTCTTCTGTGTGTAGGAGAGTTGCTGCTTGTGGGTTCTGTCAGATTTAATTTTAAAAGGGTTTGTTGTAGTTCATCTGCTGATCTGCTTGTACCTTGGTAATTAAATCTGACTGAAAAGGGGAAACCCCATTGATACATAATGTTGTGGCGTTGCAGTTCCATTAATTGGGGTTTCATGGATCGTCTTTTAGCAATAGTAAGTTGGGATAGGTCAGCAACAATTTGATATTTGTGTCCTGGAAAATTAAGTTCCTTTTTTTCTCTTGCAGCAATTAGTATTTGTTCTTTTGTTCTGTGAGGGCTCTATGTACTCTGTCCAGTTCTAAACGTTCAATAGGGATATCTGGTTTTAGTTCTTGTAATAGAGCAGTAATAGTAGATTGCAAGTCGGTCACAGTTTCAGGTATTCCCCTTATGCGCAAATTTGAACGTCTGGCTCTATTTTCGAAATCTTCTAGCTTAGTTTGAAGTATTAAATTTTCTTCTTTTAATTGTTCCAATTCTGTTATATTTTCTTGGGTTGTAATTTCAATTTCATCCATTTTTATTTCTAAGGCTGCGGTGCGGTTTCCCAGCTCTCTTATTTCTTTGGTTAGGCTGTTTGTTATTTGGTCTGAGGTTTGTTTTAAAGCCTTATGAAGCTTCTTTTCAAATTGTAATAATAATACTGGTGATGCTGAGGAGGCTTGTGGAGAATTTTGTGAGAGGATTTGCTCTGTATCTGACTCAAATGGAGAGTCTTGCTGTGACATTTTCTGTCTGTGAGAGCGCCCTGATGCTGTATATTGTGAGGTGACTGGCGCCGCTTTAGTTGCGGTGAGCGCCTGTGAGCTCTTTGTAAGGGGGGATTTTTATTTCTGCCACGGCTTCCTCCCAGTACCATTTTTCCTGCCCAAACTTTCACAGTTTGTTCCCAGGGGCAAAGAGGTTCAAATGGATACCTTTTGAGCCTGCAGTCTCCGCTTTGTCCTTCTCTTCTCTCCTCAGCGGTGCGGAGCTCTAGCAATGCATGTCTGCTCCGCTAGACTCCGCGTATGCGCCCCCCCTTTCTCCTCAATTTTCATGCTGATAGCTTGTAAGAACATTTTTGGTTCTGAGCACCACCACCAGTGGTCAAGGCCCAATTTTTCTGCCCCTGTATAACAGGGGCGTGTAATTACAATTTTTGATGCAATACTTTGCAGCAGGGCTCATTCCTGCGCTCCAACTATAGTATCTGTGAGGGGGTTGCAGTGTTGTGGCACCAGTGCCTAAGGCCCAATTTTTCAGCCCCTCTTTGACAGGGGTGTATAATTACAATTTTTGATGCAATACCTTGCAGAAGGGCTCATTCCTGCACTCCAAGTAGAGTATCTGTGAGGGGTTGCAGTGTTGTGGCACCAGTGCCTAAGTCCCATTTTTTCTGCCCCTGTTCAACAGGGACATGTAATTACAATTCTTGATCTAATATTTCACAGCAGGGCCCATTCCTGCGCCCACCAAGAGTAACTGTGAGGGCTTACAGTGTTGTGGCAACACCACCACCACCAAAGGCCCAATTTTTCTTTCCCTGTTCAACAGGTACATGTAATTACAATTCTTGATATAATATTTCACAGCAGGGCCCGTTTCAGTGCCTACCAAGAGTAACTGTGAGGACTTACAGTGTTGTGGCAACACCAACACCTAAGGCCCCAATTTCTGCAGAGTATATAGGGCAGGCCCCTACTTTCAAACATCCAACTTACAAACGACTCCTACTTACAAACGGAAGGAGACAACAGGAAGTGAGATGAAATCTACCCCTAGGAAGGGAAATTCTCTCCTGTAAGAGTTAATATGGGAAAAACGTGTCTCCTCTCCACTGATGCTTTATCACCAATCCTTGTTTCACTAAAAATCCCACATTTTCAAAAAACGTTTATCATTGGGACAGAAAGTAAGATGAAATCTTCTGAAGAAGTGCACAGACAGCAAAACAAGTGTTACAGGGGTGATAACCCTTCCCTATGTTTTCCAAAAAGCTTAAAAATAGATTTTTTTGGCTGGAGCTACACTTTAAAAATATACCAGTTCAAAATTACAAACATATTCTACTTAACAACAAACCTACAGTCCCTGTCTTGTTTGCACCGCCTGTATACTGCTGTTCAGAATATATAGGGCCTGGGGGCCCCAAGCCTTTCCTTTTTTTTAATTTGGGTGCGGGGTTCCCCTTAATATCCATACAAGACGCAAAGGGCCTGGTAATGGAATGGGGGGTAGCCATGCCATTTGTCTCACTAATTTTCATCCATATTGCCGGGACCCGACATTACATTAAAGCGGCAAGAAGTTTTAAATGACTTTTATTCCTTTAAAAATGTCATTTTGTGCAGGGACTGTTCTAAGCACGGGAAACACGCGCCACTTTACAGGCATACTATAGACACCCCCCAGTAGGGATGAGCTTCGAGTTCAAGTCGAACTCATGTTTGACTCGAACATCTGGTGTTCGCAAGTTCGCTGAACAGCGAACAATTTGGGGTGTTTGCGGCAAATTCGAAAGCCGCGGAACACTCTTTAAAAGTCTATGGAAGAAATCAAAAGTGCTAATTTTAAAGGCTTATATGCATGGTATTGTCATAAAAAGTGTTTGAGGACCTGGGTCCTGCCCCAGGGGACATGAATCAATGCAAAAAAAGTTTTAAAAACGGCCGTTTTTTCGGGAGCAGTGATTTTAATAATGCTTAAAGTGAAACAATAAAAGTGTAATATTTCTTTAAATTTCGTACCTGGAGGGTGTCTATAGTATGTCTGTTAAGGGGCGCATGTTTCCCATGTTTAGAACAGTCTGACAGCAAAATGACATTTCAAAAGAAAAAAAGTCATTTAAAAGTACTCGCAGATATATAAATTGTCGGTCCGACCATACACATAAAAGTTTATTGATAAAAACAGAATGGGATTTCCCCACAGGGGAACCCCTGAATCAAAATTTAACAAAAAAATGGCATGGGGTCCCCCTAAATTACATACCAGGCCCTTCAGGTCTGGTATGGATTTTAAGGGGAACCCTGTGCCAAAATTAAAAAAAAAAGGTGTGGGGATCCCCTTCAAAATCCATACCAGACCCTTCAGGTCTGGTATGGATTTTAAGGGGAAACCCATGCCAAAATTTAAGAAAATGGCGTCGGGTCCCCCCATAGATCCATACCAGACCCTTATCCGAGCACACAACCTGCCAGGCCGCAGGAAAAGAGGGGGGATGAGAGAGCACCCCCCTTCACCGTACCAGGCCACATGCCCTCAACATTGGGAGGGTGCTTTGGGGTCCCCCAAAGCACCTTGTCCCCATGTTGATGAGGACAAGGGCCTCATCCCCACAACCCTTGCCCGGTGGTTGTGGGGGTCTGTGGGTGGGGGGCTTATGGTAATCTGGAAGCCCCCTTTAACAAGGGGACCCCAGATCCCGGCCCCCCTGTGTGAAATGGTAAGAGGGTACAAAAGTACCCCTACTATTTCACAAAAAAGTGTTAAAAATTCCTTCTTCCTTCTTTCTTCTTTCCCTCTGACATCACAGGGGAAGTCACCATGCATCAGAGGGGGGCGGGGTCACTGGGTGGCCCTGTCCTCTATTATTTAAGAACCGTCATAAGACGAGAAGCATCACACAGCGGGAGCCTCCCATCATGGATGCGGAGCGGCCCGAGAACGAAGAAGGGAAGAAGACGCCGCGGAGGAAGATGCTTGACGAGAACACTGGAGCAAGAAGCAAAGGATCAGATTAAGAAGAGGCAAAGAAGATGGAGGAAGAAACCAAGAAAGACGAAAGAAGCATTTAAAAAAAGGTATTGTCAAAAACTGTCTCTTGTCATTTTTAACATTTTTTACACTTTTTTTGTAAAATGGTAGGGGTACAATTGTACCCCCTTACCATTTCACACAGGGGGGTCCGGGATCTGGGGATCCCCTTGTTAAAGAGGGCTTCCAGATTCCGATAAGCTCCCTGCCCACAGACCCCCACAGCTACCGGGCAAGGGTTGTAGGGATGAGGCCCTTGTCCACATCAACATGGGGACAAGGTGCTTTTGGGGGAACCCAAAGCACTCTCCCAATGTTGAGGGCATGTAGCCTGGTACGGTTCAGGAGGGGGGGTGCTCTCTCTTCCCCCCCTCTTTTCCTGCGGCCTGCCAGGTTGCGTGCTTAGATAAGTTTCTGGTATGGATTTTTGGGGGACCCCATGCCATTTTTAAAAAAAGAATTTGCCACGGGTTCCCCTAAAATCCATACCAGACCTGAAGGGCCTGGTATGGAATTTAGGGGGACCCCCACGTCATTTTTTTTTTAAACTTTGGTTCGGGGTTCCCCTGTGAGGAAATCCCATGCCGTTTTTATCAATGAACTTTTATGTGTATTGTCGGACCGACAATTCATATAGCCGCGAGTACTTTTAAATTCCTTTTTTCTTTTGAAATGTCATTTTGCTGTCAGACTGTTCTAAACACGGGAAACATGCGCCCCTTTACAGGCATACTATAGACACCCCCCAGATATGAAATTTAAAGGAATATTACACTTTTATTGTTTCACTTTAAGCATTATTAAAATCACTGCTCCCGAAAAAACGGCCGTTTTTAAAACTTTTTTTTGCATTGATCCATGTCCCCTGGGGCAAGACCCAGGTCCCCAAACACTTTTCATGACAATAACTTGCACATAAGCGTGTTCGAACAAATTCTGGTTCTGGTGCGAACTAAAGAGGGGGGTGTTCGGCTCATCCCTGTTGCTCACAGCTGTAATGTATTGCCAAATCCCGGCAATATATATAAAAAATCATTGAAAAAAACAGCGTGGGTTCCCCACCAGTCCATACCAAGCCCTTTGGGTCTGGTATGAATATTAAGGGGAACTCCACGCCAACATTTAAAAAAAATGGCATGGGGTCCCCCCAAAATCCATACCAGACCCAAGGGACGGGGGAACCCATGCCGTTTTTTTCTTTGTTGGGCACAGGAACAGGCCCTGTTGTTAAATATTATTTTAAAAATTGTAATTACATGCCCCTGTTAAACAGGGGCTGAAACATTGGGCCCTAGGTGTTGGTGGTGCCAGAACACGGTAACCCCTCACAGTTCCTCTTGTTGGGCGCAGGAATGGTCCCTGCTGTTAAATATTATTTCAAAAATTGTAATTACATGCCCCTGTTAAACAGGGACAGAAAGAGTGGGCCTTAGGCAGGGCCAAAAATATTGTTGGAAGCTAGCATCATCAAGATTGAGAAGGAATAGGATTGTCACTCAGCATAGGCAGCCTTCAAGGAAACCCAGATCCAAAGAAAATGCAATCAGTTACATCAGCATCAGATGCTTGATAGCTGCTGATCCAGAACTGATTCATTTTTATAAATGTGAGCCTATCAGAGTCTGTGGACAGATGCACTCTTTGATCCATTACAAACCCTCCAGCAGCACTGAATGTGCATTCAGAAAGCATTCTGGATGCAGGACAGGCAAGTAGCTCAATTGCAGATTGAGCAAGTTCTGACCAGTGGTCCAACCTTAAGACCCAGTAACTCAATGGATGGTTGCCTGTTGGA
This sequence comes from Lithobates clamitans, assembly GCA_037952925.1. Taxonomy (NCBI): domain Eukaryota; kingdom Metazoa; phylum Chordata; class Amphibia; order Anura; family Ranidae; genus Lithobates; species Lithobates clamitans. Next base: position 824,568 of record JBBGZY010001063.1, read on the forward strand.
AAGGTCTCCAAGTCTATTCTTGCCCCTAGATATTCCTGCACCATATAATGCAGACGCTGGCGATGGTTGCTTGAACTGATCAGACCTTGGCGCTGAGGACTGAAAAATTGTTTAAAGGCATCGGTCAGATGGCCACCATCTCCACCACTCTTTCTCTGACCGAACGAAGCCTCAGAAACTTGTTATCCAGCACCAGAAAATGGTATCCTCCTAGGGTCTGGAAATGCATTACACACATTTTTCTTCAAGGCCTCCTGCAGATGTTTCAGTTTCTGCTCAATCTGCGAAGGCAGGATGAGTTCTGCAACCTTAGCCTTGTTACGTGGATCAAGAAGGGTTGCCAGCCAGTAGTGATCCCTCTCCTTAATACCACAAATCCTAGGGTCCTTTTTCAGGCTTTGCAGAATCAGGGAGGCCATGCAGAGTGAGTTTGCAGAGGCATTTGATTCTGAGTCCTCTGGGTCACTATAGATCACATTATCCGTAACTACCTCCTCCCAGCCACGTATAACTCCTTTGGTTTCTGGGGAATAAAAACCATCCCTTGAAGAATGCTGCGTGTTATCCTCGACATCCATGCTGACACAATCCTCCTCCTCTTCTTCCTGTGTGTTTGGCGGACTCGCAGGAATGCTATCCTGATAAAGGGGGCCTTGAGAGGAAAGGCAGTCCCCCCTTCCTCCCGCTGTTCTGCCTCAAATGCCCTGTCCATGATTCCACAAAGTGTGTGCTGTAGCAGGAAAATTAGAGGGACAGTGTTACTGATGCATGCATTGTCACTGCTCACCATCCTTGTGGCCTCCTCAAATGGTGACAGGACAGTGCATGCATTCTTGATCAGTAGTCACTGGCGTGGCGAAAAGAAGCCAAGCTCCCCTGACTCTGTCCTGGTGCCATACTCGCTCAGGTACTCAGTGATGGCCCCATGCTGTGTGTGCAGCCGCTGCAGCATTGTCAGCATTGATTTGCACCTGGTGGGCATGTCATAAATGAGGCAGTTGATGGGCAGGTTGCATTCCCTTTAAATGTCAGCCAGCCGAGCACTGGCATTGTATGACTGGCACAAATGACCACAGACTTTTCGGGCCTGCCTCGGGAGATCTTGTAAGCCTGGGTACCTGGTCAAGAAACGCTGCACCACCAAATTCAGGACGTGTGCCAAACATGGAAAATGGGTCAAGTGTCCCTGTTGGAGGGTGTTGAGAAGTTTGGTGCCATTGACGCACACAACCATTCCTGACTGAAGCTGGCGTGACATCAACCACCTCTGAGCCTGCCCCTGCAGAGCTGACAGAATCTCTGCCCCAGTGTGGCTCCTGTCCCCTAGGCAGACCAACTCAAGCACCGCATGACATCTTTTTGCCTGACTGCTTGCATAGCCCCTTGAGCGTTTAGGGAGCACTGCTGGTTCTGAGGACAATTTTGCAGAAGAGGCCACTAGCTTTTTGGAGGCGTAGTGGCGGAACAAGCTCCAACACTGAACCCTGTCCTGCATCCTTCCCAGATGCCAGCAGAGTTACCCAGTGCACCATGAAGGAAAGGTAATGTCCCTGCCCAAGCCTGCTGGACCATGAGTCAGCAGTAATATGAACCTTACTGCTGACTGCCCTGTCAAACGAGGCCAAAACATTGCCTTTCACATGGCAGTAGAGAGCTGGAATGGCCTTACATGAAAACAAATGGCGCTTTGGAACCTGCCACTATGGTACAGCACATTCCACAGATTCACAAAAGGGGGCTGAGTCCACCAGCTGAAAAGGCAGCAGTGGTAGTGCTAGCAATTTGGCCAAGCTAGCATTTAGGCACTGAGCATGTGGATGGCTGAGACCAAATTTCTTTTTACAGTTCAGCATCTGGAGTAGGGAAATTTTCCTGCTGAAATCAACTGGTGGTTTACTGCTAGCAGATTGGCTACAAGTACTTGTGACACCTATTGCTATACCTTCATTCCTCTCAGTGCAGATTTTTGAGAGGACTGGATGTATAGTAGGGTTTGAGATCCCTGATGAGGAGCAAGGAGAAGTCTGCCTTTTTTGTTGATGTGGTTCTTTCAGGTGCTGCTGTCAACGGACTGCATGGCAGGTTGTCATATGTCTGGTCAAGCATGTGGTGCCAAAGCGGCTGCTGTTTTGGCCACACTTGATCCACTTCAGACATAGGTTGCAAACAGCAACAGTGCAATCTGCTGTACACATGTTGAAAAAGACCCACACCAAGAAACTTTTAAAAGTCAGTGGGGAGTCAGCAGTGCCATGCACCTGCGGAGCTCTGCGGTGTGATGCAATAGGGTGGCTGTCCTTAAGCTGACCCCTGGAGGACATCCTGCCTCATTGGAGTTGTGCCTCCTCCTCACTTTCTTCCTCTCTTCTCTCAGGCACCCAAGTATGGTTAATGACCTCATCATCCCCTTCCTCCTCGTCACTGGAGCAAACTTGGCAGTATGCTGCAGCTTGGGGAACATGACTGCCAGTTTCTTGTCCTTCTGTGGCACCCCCTCTCTCTAGGCTTACGTTATTCCATTCCTCCACCTAGGAACTAATATCGGAGCCTTTAAATTGCTGCGCATTCTCCAGCAGCATGTAACCATCACTGCGGTCAAATAATTCTGGGGACTCCTCTGTGCATGATGGTGGGGCTATGAAAGGAGTAACTGAAATAGGCTGCTTTGGCAGCTGTGTTGGAAGGCAAACTACTCTGAGCCTGGGTGACAGAGGATGAGGAGGATGATGACAGCTTTGTTATCCACTCCTCCAACTCTTCTGCATGTTGTGGCTCAGTAACACGGCCAGCAGCAGAAAAAAAGGACAAGCGTGCCCCACGGCCCCCTGCAGAGGATGCACCATGTCCACGACCACCACTGTTAACTGTAGACACAGAGGCTGCTTGCTCTCTTTTAGTGGCCTGTGAGCGTCTGCCTCTCCTTGGTGGCCTTCCGGACATGATAGGGATTTTTTCTTTTCACAGCACACTACACTGTATTATATACTGTGTACACCTCCTGCACTGTATTAGAAATGGCAAACCGGCTGCACTGTATTATATACTCTGTACACTGCCTGAAGTGTATTAGAAACTGTACATCACTGAATGCACTGTATATATATAGGCTACACTGAAAGCAGAGTGTGTATGTGTATGTGTATATATACACCCCCGTACGCAAATATATTTATGAATATGATTGAGACCTCATTTATTTATAATAATAAAATGTTTACTGAGCACTGTAAGGGGTGGTTCAGATTCATAGATGATATTTTGGTGGTGTGGAATGGCGACATTGGAACCCTTTTATTGTTTGATCAGTACATAAATTATTTAGTCCCAGGTCTGAAATTTAATGTCTTGTACAGTAATAGGGAGATCTCATTTTTGGACACATTACTGAAAATAAATAGTACAAACATAGAGTGATCAATTATTACACTACAAGAGTTTTCAGCCCCATGGGGTGTTTAATTCGGCACCTATGAGCCAACTGTATAGAGTTAAAAGAATTGTTAGTGATCCACAACAATGTGAAGTAAGACTAAATGAAATTGAAACCAGGCTTGTCAAGCGGGGTTATCCAGCTTCATTAGTTAAAAGAAAACATACACATTTAGCAGATAATAGGCATCACCATAGAAATGATAGGAACATTCTATTTGTGTCACAGTATCATCCATATTCACTTCTTATTCACAATATCCTTAACAAACATTGGGGTTTATTAAGAGAGAATTATCCGAACATTAGTGAATTCCAAGCTCCCCCCTTATCCTCATATAGAAAAGGTTGAATGTTAAGGGATCAATTTGTCATATCTGACCAATATATCCCTCATAGCCCATTGGTAACTTTTTTGGGGATCCTATAACACAGGGTCCTTCCCATGTCTATCGTGTAGGGATGGGCCGAACACCCCCCCGGTTCAGTTCACAGCTGAACATGCGAACAGGCAAAAAATTAGTTTGAACACGCGAACACCGTTAAAGTCTATGGGACACAAACATGAAAAATCAAAAGTGCTAATTTTTAAGGCTTATATGCATGGTATTGTCATAAAAAGTATTTGGGGACCTGGGTCCTGCCCCAGGGGACATGTATCAACACAAAAAAAGTTTTAAAAACGGCCATTTTTTCGGGAGCAGTGATTTTAATAATGCTTAAAGTGAAACAATAAAAGTGTAATATTCCTTTAAATTTCATACCTGGGGGGGTGTCTATAGTATGCCTGTAAAGTGGCGCATGTTTCCCGTGTTTACAACAGTACGAGAGCAGAATGACATTTCTAAAGGAAAAAAGCCATTTAAAAGTACTTGCGCTATAATGAATTGTCCCAACTCCCGGCAATACACATAAAAGTTCTTTGATAAAAATGGCATGGGATTCCCCCACAGGGGAACCCCAAGCCACAATTTAAAAAAAAAATGCGTGGGGGTCCTCCCAAATTCCATACCAGGCTCTTCAGGTCTGGTAGGGATATTAAGTAGAACCCCGTACCAATTTTTTTTTTAAATGGTGTGGGGGTCCCCCTCAAAATCCATACCAGACCCTTCAAGTCTGGTATAGATTTTAAAGGGAACCCTGTGCCAAAATGTTAATAAAAAATGGCGTGGGGTCCCCCCAAAAATCCATACCAGACCCTTATCTGAGCACGCAACCTGGCAGGCCGCAAAAAAAGAGGGGAGGACAAGAGAGCGCCCCCCTCCTGAACCGTGCCAGGCCACATGCCCTCAACATTGGGAGGGTGCTTTGGGGTAGCCCCCCAAAGCACCTTGTCCACATGTTGATGGGGAGAAGGGCCTCATTCCCACAACCCTTGCCCGTTGGTTGTGGGGGTCTGTGGGCGGGGAGGCTCATTGGAATCTGGAAGCCCCCTTTAACAAAGGGACCCCCAGATCCCGACTCACCCTGTGTGAAATGGTAACGGGACTCCGTGGGACAGTTTTATTTTTATTTTTTTTTAATAAAGGACTTGTCCCAAGGCATGTATTGTGGTTTTTTTACCATTTTCACACATTTTTTGTGAAATAGTAGGGGTACATTTGTACCCCGTTACCATTTCAAACAGGGGGGGGGCCGGGATCTGTGGGTCCCCTTGTTAAAGGGGGCTTCCAGATTCCGATAAGCCCCCTGCCTGCAGACCCCCACAACCACCGGGCATGGGTTGTGGGGATGAGGCCCTTGTGGGGATGAGGCTACCCCAAAGCACCCTGTCAATGTTGAGGGCATGCGGCCTGGTACGGTTCAGGAGGAGGGTGACCGCTCTCTCGTCCCCCTTCTTTTCCTGGTTGTGTGCTCAGATAAGGGTCTGGTATGGATTTTTGGGGGGACCCCACAACATTATTTTTTTTAAAATTTTGGCGCGGGGTTCCCCTTAAAATCTATGGATTTTGAGGGGGACCACCACGCATTTTTTTTTTAAAATTTTGGTTCAGGGTTCCCCTGTGGGGGAATCCCATGCCGTTTTTGTCAATGGACTTTTATGTGTATTGCGGGAACCGACAATTCAGTATAGCTGCGAGTACTTTTTTTTTTTTTAATTGTATTTTTATTGGGTTATAAAAGAACATAAATGAAATTGTTACATAATGTACAATATATTAATAATGTTACAAATGAACAATGTCCAAACAATACAGAGCACAGGGGTAATCTGTATATCTAATTAAGAATCTATAAGAGAAACAGCTCATAGGTAAACAATAGAACATAAAACCAGAGAGCAATCAAAAAGATACAAAAATGAGGAGTACTTTGGAGAGTATATGGTCTGTGGTAGAAAAAAAAAATTCTAAAATGGCACCAAGTAGTTTATGTAGGAAAGGGAGAGGGGGGAGGGAATAGAGACAAAATTGATGTAATGTCACTAAAAATCAAGATGTGGCAGTTGGCATAGGGGTCCCATATTCCGATCTATCCCAAGGTTCCCAAACTTTATCAAACCGGGAGATAGAATCATACACTGAGGCTGTCAAAAACTCCATCCTCAGAATTTCCGCCACCAGGTGGAGGAACCTGGACCATGGGGGAGGCGCAGCAGACAGCCAACACAATGGGATAAGCCTTTTGGCTGCTAATAAAATGTAAGAGATCAGTCGATTGTCCCTTTTGGTTAAGTCTGAAAAAGGGAGACCCAACAAACAATTCAAGGGGTCTAGCGGGAGGGACACATCCACCACCTTCTGTATTAGTAGCATCACATCATGTCAAAAGGGTTGGATCAGGGAGCAGTGCCAAAAAATATGGAACAAAGAACCTATGTCAGTTCCACAGCGCTAACAGTGCGGCGAAACTGAGGTATCATATTTGTGAATGATGACAGGAGTCTTGTACCAAAACATAAGGATCTTACAGGATCCTATCCCACATTTGAACCGTGACAGGTCGAGACAATAGATGGGACCATCGCCTCATATAATGGTGTGTGGTCTCAGTAAGAGGGGTCAACTCATGGAGGATACGATGGATAGAGGATATTAAATGTAAATAATGAGGTTGGAAGCCTGATCCCCAGTCAGGCGACCAAAAAAGTGGGGGCATGTTTGGACTATTGCGGTACAGTAATTGTTGGTAACACTTTAAGGCATAAAACAGTGGTAGTAAAATTGAAAGTTGATTTATTGATGCACGGGACAGATCAAAATTAATACAATAAAAAACTAATTACAAGTACAAATATGTCAACAATGGGATCATTAGTATACAGTACAGCACGAAATCTCAGATATCATATTCCTCGACTAGTTTCGCGGATAAACCGGTTCATCAGGAAGGAATCTGGAGATAGTTGATTCTGACTAAACAGTCTGAGCCTGACAGATAAGAAGACATATAATGAGATTGACCAAAAGACAAGAACAATGCAAATAAAGTTTATGTTACAGCATCAAGATTGACAAAGGTAATATGCAATACATGGGGAAAAGGGGGACGAATCTGCTTACCCATGTCCCAACCGAGCCCAGGCGCACAACCCCACCACCAGGGGGTGATCTCCCACGGCGACCTGGGGGGGCTAAAGGATGACGGGGATAGTAAAGATAATGTATGTCATAATAAGGTAAACTAAATTGCCACACACGGGACAGGTGAAACATATAGTGACAATGATGAAAATGGTGATAAGAATACGGGGAAGGTGAATAGTGAGGATGTGGGAAGTGAGGAAATAAATAGGAGTAAAAAAGAATGCATATAGTGAAAACCAAGGATGGGAACAATTGTAAAATGAATGGTGTGGTGTGGTGTAGGATAGGAAGATTGAATTGAAGGAAAGGAGATGGAAAGGGAAGGGGATGGGTGAAGGACCAGAAGGGAGGGGGGAGGGAGGAGGGAAGGGGAACATAGGGGGGGGAAGGTGGGAACGGGATAGGAAGGGGAATGAGGAAAGAGGAGGGGAGGGAGGGGGGAAAAAAGAAGGGGGGGAAGGAAAAAACGGGGGGGGGGGAAAGGAGGGGCAAGGAGGGAAAGGATGTGACTGTGTATATTGTGCAGTGAAATGGGCATAAGGATACCTGATGCTGATAAAAACATAGAAAAGTTCCCGGGGAAGGCGTTGTGCCAGGATTGAAGCCACGACAAGGTAACTGGGGGGGGGGGTTTGGTTAATAGAGACTGCAAGTGACGGGCGAACACATAGCAGGACAAGTCCACCCCAGGATAGAATGAGAAACCTCGGACTACAAAAGGTGGTCTGCTGCGAGTACTTTTAAATGACTTTTTTTCCTTTAGAAATGTAATTTTGCTCTCGGACTGTTGTAAACACGGGAAACATGCGCCACTTTACAGGCATACTATAGACACCCCCTAGGTACAAAATTTAAAGGAATATTACACTTTTATTGTTTCACTTTAAGCATTATTAAAATCACTGCTCCCGAAAAAACGGCCGTATTTAAAACTTTTTTTGCATTGATACATGTCCCCTGGGGCAAGACCCAGGTCCCCAAACACTTTTTATGACAATACCATGCATATAAGCCTTTAAAATTATCACTTTTGATTTCTCCCATAGACTTTTAAAGGGTGTTTTGCGGCTTTCGAATTTGCCGCGAACACCCCAAATTGTTCGCTATTCGGCGAACACCTGATGTTCGAGTCAAGCTTACGTTTGACTCAAACATCAATACTATCGTGTATACAGTGTAACTCCATGATAAAAGGCAAGAGTATATCCCATCCACATAAGAGATATGATAATAAAATCAAAGGTTACTACACTTGCCAATCATCATATGTAATACAGTATATGCAATAAAATGTCTACGTGGGTTACTTTACATCGGAGAGACCATTCAGAAAGTTAAAGATTGAATATTTATGCCTTGCTATCCTATCAGAGACATATTGGTACAGTTGCCTTTAACAAGACATTTTTTGGAGAAAGGACATTTGATTTCTCAATTAAAATTCATGGTGCTGGAGGGGATTAATAAGAATAGGAGGGGTGGTAACTGAGAATCTATTTTAAAAAAGAGAGAAGTATATTAGATTAATTTTCTTGATACAATTGCCCCCCAAGGGGTTGAATACAGATCTAGATTTATATCTGTTCATTTAGGTGATAATTCATTCGATGTGATGTGTAGATGGTGATACAATATGTACATGTTTCTTTTTGACAGATTAAACATGTTTAAGGCTTCTGTTGAAATACGGGAGGGTTCTACGTTTGGCTAAGAAGGATGTATACGAAAAGATTTAGTTTGCATTTGATCGATTGCTAATCACATAATTGATTCCAAATGTGTGAAATGATATTTAAGCCATGTGTGTAGCTTTGACTTTAGATGTGTGTTTGATCTGAAGAAGGGAGTAAGCTTGTGAGCCCAAAACGTAATAAACTTACACATCATGTAATGTTTGTTTGAACTTTGGTTTAATAAAGAAATTTTAAGTGCAGCGATCCTCTGGACTTTTTCTTATAATATATACACCACCTGAATATAGAGTATACACTAAATATATAGTCTACGTTAAATGCAGAATATATATATATATATATATATATATATATATATATATATATATATATATATATATAATATATAATATATAAATATATATGTATATATAGTTTTATATATATATATATATATATATATATATATATATATATATATATATATATATATATATATATATAAAGAAAAAATGTGGATCAGTGCTTGATGCAAAAAAGTATCCTTTACTGGAAATATTTCAGTTACATAGTATAATTCAAGCACTGTACAGTTCCGAGCGCATCTCGCTCTTCGTCAGGCTTTTGTGGCTGTGTGTGAAAAGCCAAATCACAAACATTCTTTTAGGCTGGGTTCACACTGGTGCGACACGACAGCCGTCCTACTTTGGATCCGACTTTGCCCTGCGACATGAAGCCGGCATGTGTCCGACTTTCAATGAACGGGGATCCGACTTGGATCCCCGACACTGTGTTTGGTATGAATCTTTAGGGGGAACTCCGCGCCAAATTTTAAATAAAAATCCGGCATGGGTTCCCCCTCCAAGAGCATACCAGGCCCTTGGGTCTGGTATGGACCTTGAGGGGAACCCCCTACGCCGAAAAAACGGCGTAGGGGGTCCCCCCCAATCCATACCAGACCCTTATCCGAGCACGCAGCCCGGCCGGACAGGAATGGGGGTGGGGACGGGCGAGCGCCCCCCCCCCTCCTGAACCGTACCAGGCCGCATGCCCTCAACATGGGGGGGTTGTTGCCTTGGGGGAGGGGGGCGCGCTGCGGCCCCCCACCCCAAAGCACCTTGTCCCCATGTTGATGAGGACAAGGGCCTCTTCCCGACAACCCTGGCCGTTGGTTGTCGGGGTCTGCGGGCGGGGGGCTTATCGGAATCCGGGAGCCCCCTTTAATAAGGGGGCCCCCAGATCCCGGCCCCCCACCCTATGTGAATTGAGTATGGGGTACATGGTACCCCTACTCATTCACCTAGGGAAAAAGTGTCAATTTAAAAAAAAAACACTACACAGATTTTTAAAGTATTTTATTAGACAGCTCCGGGGGTCTTCTTCCGACTTCGGGGGTCTCTCCGGTTCTTCTCCGCGCTCTCCGGGTCTTCTGCCGGGCTCCTCCTCTCTCTTCTGCTCTTTTGCCGCTCTTTTGCTAAAGAGGAGGAGCCCGGTCTGCTGCCTTCTTCTCTTCGGGGGTCTCTCCGGTTCTTCTCCGCGCTCTCCGGATCTTCTGCCGGGCTCCTCCTCTCTCTTCTGCCGCTCTTTTGCTAAAGAGGAGGAGCCCGGTCTTCAATCTTCTGCCTTCTGCCCTCTTCTCCTGATGTTGACACGACGCTCTCTCCGGCTAGAATGCTCTCTGTGCGCTCTGCTCTGACTTATATAGGCGGTGACCCCGCCCTCTTATGCCGTCACAGTCCCTGGGCATGCTGGGACTGTGACGGCATACAGGGGGCGTGGTCATCGGGTGATGACCACGCCCCCTAAAACGTCACAGTCCCAGCATGCCCAGGGACTGTGACGGCATAAGAGGGCGGGGTCACCGCCTATATAAGTCAGAGCAGAGCGCACAGAGAGCATTCTAGCCGGAGAGAGCGTCGTGTCAACATCAGGAGAAGAGGGCAGAAGGCAGAAGATTGAAGACCGGGCTCCTCCTCTTTAGCAAAAGAGCGGCAGAAGAGAGAGGAGGAGCCCGGCAGAAGATCCGGAGAGCGCGGAGAAGAACCGGAGAGACCCCCGAAGAGAAGAAGGCAGCAGACCGGGCTCCTCCTCTTTAGCAAAAGAGCGGCAAAAGAGCAGAAGAGAGAGGAGGAGCCCGGCAGAAGACCCGGAGAGCGCGGAGAAGAACCGGAGAGACCCCCGAAGTCGGAAGAAGACCCCCGGAGCTGTCTAATAAAATACTTTAAAAATCTGTGTAGTGTTTTTTTTTTAAATTGACACTTTTTCCCTAGGTGAATGAGTAGGGGTACCATGTACCCCATACTCAATTCACATAGGGTGGGGGGCCGGGATCTGGGGGCCCCCTTATTAAAGGGGGCTCCCGGATTCCGATAAGCCCCCCGCCCGCAGACCCCGACAACCAACGGCCAGGGTTGTCGGGAAGAGGCCCTTGTCCTCATCAACATGGGGACAAGGTGCTTTGGGGTGGGGGGGCCGCAGCGCGCCCCCCTCCCCCAAGGCAACAACCCCCCCATGTTGAGGGCATGCGGCCTGGTACGGTTCAGGAGGGGGGGGGGCGCTCGCCCGTCCCCACCCCCATTCCTGTCCGGCCGGGCTGCGTGCTCGGATAAGGGTCTGGTATGGATTGGGGGGGACCCCCTACGCCGTTTTTTCGGCGTAGGGGGTTCCCCTCAAGGTCCATACCAGACCCAAGGGCCTGGTATGCCCTTGGAGGGGGAACCCATGCCGGATTTTTATTTAAAATTTGGCGCGGAGTTCCCCCTCAAGATCATCTGAGCACAAGTCGCGTGCCGAAGTCGGATCATGCGAGACGGCAATCCGACTTTGATCCGACTTCAATGATAGTCAATAGGCTGAAGTAGGATCAAAGTCGGACCAAAGTAGTACAGGGAGCATTTCTAAAGTCGGAACGACTTGTGTCGGACCAGTTAGGACGGCTCCCATAGGGAAACATTACATTTCACACGTCATGCGACATGAGCTCCCAATGTCGGAGCGTTTGTCGGACCAGTGTGAACCCAGCCTTATCCACACCCAGCTTACCCCACACATGTGTTAGCTCAATTAATTACAAAAAGCTACTAACCAATAATTAACCCCTATTGTATAAACCAAACATAGTGAAATATCTTGATTTCCCACTACAAAATTATTTACATATATTATTCCTTCTATCATATGTCATCTTTCATCAATGCGATGTTAAGGAAGAAATAAACGTTCTCATATACTAAAATATGGATCTCATTCAGAAAATATCACAAATATAATAATATTCTTGATCGTGTCTCAGATCTCATCACAGATTCCAGCTGATATTCTGTTATTTAATAATCCCACCGGAAGTTCATTCCAATCGATCTAAAAGAGTATGATGTATATAAAAGCCATAATTACAATCACTGTATACCTAATATCCAAGTCCTATACAAACAGGTATAAGTCATAGTCCCTGTTCATACCATCAGGATACAGGGACTGTAACTTATTGATCCACCAAACCTCACGTTTTTTCAGTTTTAGAATTCTATCACCCCCTCTTTTGTCACAAGGAATTTCTTCTAATACCATGAATCATAAGTCGGTGTCCCTGTGTCCCATCTCAGTAAAGTGACATGACACAGGGAGACCCGACTGAGGATGCCGGATCGTACTGCGATGCTGTGCAATGCGATCTTTAATCCTTTGGGTCATCTCGCCTACGTAAAGCAGATTGCATGGGCACATGAGGATGTAGATCACATATGACGACTGACATGTGTAAAAACCATTTACTGTTATCTTAGTCTTCGTTACAGGATGGAGGAAATGATTGCCTTTCAGCATTAAATTACACTGGATGCAGTTAAGACAGGGATAACAACCCTTCCTTTTCTTACCGAGATAGGGGTTTGTTGAAATTCTTCTATCTGTGGATATGATCGTTTCAATATTGCCCAATGTTTCCTCAATACATTAAAGATTTTATCACTGTAACTATTGAATTGAAAGATAAATGGGATCCCAGGTCTGTCAGATTGATATCTTTTATGTTGGCAGATACCAATGGGCTTCAAAATTCTATTTAGTTCATGTCTAATCAAACCTTCTGGATAACCCCGCTCCTTAAATTTACAACACATCTCGTCTAACCTTTGATCCCTTATTGCAGTGTCACTTACAATCCGCATTACTCTGAGCAATTGGCTTCTAATGATAGAGCCAAAGACATGGGGGGGATGGTAGCTGTCATATCTTAACAGCTGATTTCTATCCGTGGGTTTAGTGTATATATCCGTTTCAATACGCCCCTGTTTAATGTATACTCGTGTATCCAAAAAGGGAACCGAGTCCCCACCGATATGCATTTTAAACTGAATATTTGGTGAAAAACTATTTATAATCTCATCAAAAGCCTTGAGTGATTCAATATTGCCCCGCCACATAGCAAACATATTATCTTTATAGCGCCACCAGGTGGCGCAATACTTCCGAAAATTCTCATTGACAAAAATATTGCTCTGTTCAAAATCATGCATAAAAGAGCATGCATATGGCGGGGCAACATTGGAACCCATAGCAACCCCCGTCAGTTGCACATAGTATTGATCCCTCAAAAGAAAATAATTGTTATGCAAAACCAAATTAAATAATTTCTCAAAAAAATAAATCTGAGCATCCGAATACTCCTGACAGTCCTTGATAAGGTTGATCGCTGCTTTAACACCGGCTCCATGTGGAATTGATGTATATAGACTTGTTACATCCCAAGTGACAAGGATAAATTCTTCATGGATTTGTGGTAAGCCCCTAATTTTAGATAGAAAGTCACCAGAGTCCTTAACATAGGATGGGGTATTTCTAACTAATGGAGATAACACTTTGTCTAATAACTTGCCCGTAGGTACAAAAATCGAGTCCCTCCCTGATACAATCGGGCATCCTGGTGGAGAGTGTTTGTCCTTGTGAATTTTCGGGAGTAGGTATAGGACCGGGATGCGGGTATGTGTTGGTAACAAAAAATCATGAAGATCATGTGAGATTAGCCCTTCCTTAAATGCTGGTTTTACAATACTTTCTAGAATCTTTTTAATACTCCATGTGGGGTCTGAGTGTAGGGGTTTATATACTGTGTCATCATCCAATTGCCGCTTGATCTCATTCTCATATGCCTGAGGATCCATAATAACCACCGAACCCCCTTTGTCCGCAGGTTTACAAATAATGTCTCTCCGCTTAGTTAACTCTTGCAGTGCCACTCTTTCATGGGGGGACAGGTTATTAGGTACATGATCTTTAAAGTCCACTTGTTGTATCAGAGGTTTCACATCTCGGGTAACTTCTTGTACAAACATCTCAACCGGTACATAGGTAGTAGGGGGAACAGATTTAGATTTCATTATTAATCCTAAGGTTTTATTATTCAATCTCCCTTCAACTGTCTCACTCTGAGCAAATGGCTTATGAAGAAAATGGACCTTCCATCTAATGTTACGAAATAGGCGATACAGATCTTGATCTAACTGAAATGGATCTAGATGACTTTTAGGACAGTATGATAAACCACGGTTAAATAGTCCTACCTCTTCTGATGATAAGATCCGCCTGGAGATATTATGTACTAAATCTCCCTTGATCGACCACTGTTGCCTCGTGTGTTGCGATATCTGTCTCGATTCCCCTCTCTGTTGTAACGGGACCTGGTTTGCATCTGAGTGGTAGACAAGTCTCTCCGATCCACTTGCAAAAAATTTGATGAGGAATCGGTGTCTGTATTAGCAGATGAATTATCGGATATATCCCTCCTCTGGTTGCCATATTCATGGCGACCTCATCGGTTGTAAGGACGCGGCCACCGATATACCCGATTCCTTTCATAATCTTCGATGTCCCGATCGAATTTATTGCATTTTCTCGTTTCCAATTCAAAACGATATTTGTTGATATTCTCAAGTGGACTTTAAAGATCATGTACCTAATAACCTGTCCCCCCATGAAAGAGTGGCACTGCGAGAGTTAACTAAGCGGAGAGACATTATTTGTAAACCTGCGGACAAAGGGGTTCGGTGGTTATTATGTATCCTCAGGCATATGAGAATGAGATCAAGCGCCAATTGGATGATGACACAGTATATAAACCCCTACACTCAGACCCCACATGGAGTATTAAAAAGACTCTAGAAAATATTGTAAAACCAGCATTTAAGGAAGGGCTAATCTCACATGATCTTCATGATTTTTTGTTACCCACACATACCCGCATCCCGATCCTATACATACTCCCGAAAATTCACAAGGACAAACACTCTCCACCAGGACGCCCGATTGTATCAGGGAGGGACTCGATTTTTGTACCTACGGCCAAGTTATTAGACAAAGTGTTATCTCCGTGAGTTAGAAATACCCCATCCTATGTTAAGGACTCTGGTGACTTTCTATCTAAAATTAGGGGCTTACCACAAATCCATGAAGAATTTATCCTTGTCACTTGGGATGTAACAAGTCTATATACATCAATTCCACATGGAGCCGGTGTTAAAGCAGCGATCAACCTTATCAAGGACTGTCAGGAGTATTCGGATGCTCAGATTTCTTTTTTTGAGAAATTATTTAATTTGGTTTTGCATAACAATTATTTTCTTTTGAGGGATCAATACTATGTGCAACTGACGGGGGTTGCTATGGGTTCCAATGTTGCCCCGCCATATGCATGCTCTTTTATGCATGATTTTGAACAGAGCAATATTTTTGTCAATGAGAATTTTCTGAAGTATTGCGCCACCTGGTGGCGCTATATAGATGATATTTTTGCTATATGGCGGGGCAACATTGAATCACTCAAGGCTTTTGATGAGATTATAAATAGTTTTTCACCAAATATTCAGTTTAAAATGCATATCGGTGGGGACTCAGTTCCGTTTTTGGATACACGAGTATACATTAAACAGGGACGTATTGAAATGGATATATACACTAAACCCACGGATAGGAATCAGCTGTTAAGATATGACAGCTACCATCCCCCCCATGTCTTTGGCTCTATCATTAGAAGCCAATTGCTCAGAGTAATGCGGATTGTAAGTGACACTGCAATAAGGGATCAAAGGTTAGACGAGATGTGTTGTAAATTTAAGGAGCGGGGTTATCCAGAAGGTTTGATTAGACATGAACTAAATAGAATTTTGAAGCCCATTGGTAGCTGCCAACATAAAAGATATCAATCTGACAGACCTAGGATCCCGATTATCTTTCAATTCAATAGTTACAGTGATAAAATCTTTAATGTATTGAGGAAACATTGGGCAATATTGAAACGATCATATCCACAGATAGAAGAATTTCAACAAACCCCTATGAAGTCTTACCGGCGCGATAAAACTTTGCGCGATTTTTTGGTGTGATCTGAATTCAAATCGGAGTGTCAGGAGGAGAAAAGAACAACTTTTCTCGGTAAGAAAAGGAAGGGTTGTTATCCCTGTCTTAACTGCATCCAGTGTAATTTAATGCTTAAAGGCAATCATTTCCTCCATCCTGTAACGAAGACTAAGATAACAGTAAATGGTTTTTACACATGTCAGTCGTCATATGTGATCGACATCCTCATGTGCCCATGCAATCTGCTTTACGTAGGCGAGATGACCCAGAGGATTAAAGATCGCATTGCACAGCATCGCAGTACGATCCGGCATCCTCAGTCGGGTCTCCCTGTGTTACGTCACTTTACTGAGATGGGACACAGGGACACCGACTTACGATTCATGGTATTAGAAGAAATTCCTCATGACAAAAGAGGGGGTGATAGAATTCTAAAACTGAAAAAACGTGAGGTTTGGTGGATCAATAAGTTACAGTCCCTGTATCCTGATGGTATGAACAAGGACTATGACTTATACCTGTTTGTATAGGACTTGGATATTAGGTATACAGTGATTGTAATTATGGCTTTTATATACATCATACTCTTTTAGATCGATTGGAATGAACTTCCGGTGGGATTATTAAATAACAGAATATCAGCTGGAATCTGTGATGAGATCTGAGACACGATCAAGAATATTATTATATTTGTGATATTTTCTGAATGAGATCCATATTTTAGTATATGAGAACGTTTATTTCTTCCTTAACATTGCATTGATGAAAGATGACATATGATAGAAGGAATAATATATGTAAATAATTTTGTAGTGGGAAATCAAGATATTTCACTATGTTTGGTTTATACAATAGGGGTTAATTATTGGTTAGTAGCTTTTTGTAATTAGTTGAGCTAACACATGTGTGGGGTAAGCTGGGTGTGGATAAGAGAATGTTTGTGATTTGGCTTTTCACACACAGCCAGAAAAGCCTGACGAAGAGTGAGATGTGCTCGGAACTGTACAGTGGCTTGCATTATACTATGTAACTGAAATATTTCCAGTAAAGGATACTTTTTTGCATCAAGCACTGATCCACGTTTTTTCTTTATCCATTTATGGTGGAATGTTGGGAGTCCACCCTGACGGTGTCTTGATTGAACAAGATTAAAGAAAAGAGGGTAACCCACCTGAAGTTTATGTATATATATATATATATATATATATATATATATATATATATATATATATATATATACAGTGGGGGCGGAAAGTATTCAGACCCCTTTAAATTTTTCACTTTTTGTTCTATTGCAGCCATTTGCTAAAATCATTTAAGTTCATTTTTTTCCTCATTAATGTACACACAGCACCCCATATTGGCAGAAAAACACAGAATTGTTGACATTTTTGCAGATTGATTAAAAAAGAAAAACTGAAATATCACATGGTCCTAAGTATTCAGACCCTTTGCTGTGACACTCATATATTTAACTCAGGTGCTGTCCATTTCTTCTGATCATCCTTGAGATGGTTCTACACCTTAATTTCAGTCCAGCTATGTTTGATTATACTGATTGGACTTGATTAGGAAAGCCACACACCTGTCTATATAAGACCTTACAGCTGCCAGTGCATGTCACAGCAAATTAGAATCATGAGGTCAAAGGAACTGCCTGAAGAGCTCAGAGACAGAATTGTGGCAAGGCACAGATCTGGCCAAGGTTACAAAAAAATTTCTGCTGCACTTAAGGTTCCTAAGAGCACAGTGGCCTCCATAATCCTTAAATGGAAGATGTTTGGGACAACTAGAACCCTTCCTAGAGCTGGCCATCTGGCCAAACTGAGCTATCGGGGGGAGAAGAGCCTTGGTGAGAGAGGTAAAGAAGAACCCAAAGAATCCTGTGGCTGAGCTCCAGAGATGCAGTCAGGAGATGGGAGAAAGTTGTAGAAAGTCAACCATCACTGCAGCCCTCCACCAGTTGGGGCTTTATGGCAGAGTGGCCCCACGGAAACCTCTCCTCAGTGCAAGACACATGAAAGCCTGCATGGAGTTTGCTAAAAAACACCTGAAGGACTCCAAGATGGTGAGAAATAAGATTCTCTGGTCTGATGAGACCAAGATAGAACTTTTTGGCCTTAATTCTAAGCGGTGTGTGGAGAAAACCAGGCACATCTGATCCCCTGTCCAATACAGTTCCAACAGTGAAGCATAGTGGCGGCAGCATCATGCTGTGGGGGTGTTTTTCAGCTGCAGGGACAGGACGACTGGATGCAATCGAGGGAAAGATAAATGTGGCCAAGTACAGGAATATCCTGGACAAAAACCTTCTCCAGAGTGCTCAGGACCTCAGACTGGGCCGAAGGTTTACCTTCCAACAAGACAATGACTCTAAGCATACAGCTAAAATAATCAAGGAGTGGCTTCATGACAACTCCATGACTGTTCTTGAATGGCCCAGCCAGAGCCCTGACTTAAACCCAATTGAGCATCTCTAGAGAGACCTAAAAATGGCTGTCCACCGTTTACCATCCAACCTGACAGAACTGGAGAGGATCTGCAAGGAGGAATAGCAGAGGATCCCCAAATTCAGGTATGAAAAACTTATTGCATCTTTCCCAAAAAGACTCATGGCTGTATTAGATCAAAAGGGTGCTTCTACTAAATACTTAGCAAAGGGTCTGAATACTTAGGACCATGTGATATTTCAGTTTTTCTTTTTAAATAAATCTGCAAAAATGTCAATAATTCTGTGTTTTTCTGTCAATATGGGGTGCTGTGTGTACATTAATGAGGAAAAAAATGAACTTAAAATGATTTTAGCAAATGGCTGCAATATAACAAAGAGTAAAAAATTTAAGGGGGTCTGAATACTTTCCGTCCCCACTGTGTATGTGTATATATGTGTGTATATATGTGTGTATATATATATATATATATATATATATATATATATATAGACTGTATTTATCGGCATAAAACACGCACTTTTTTCCCCTTAAAATCAGGGGAAAATCGTGGGTGCGTGTTATAGGCCGATCCCCGCCAATTTTGTTCTGATTGGAGCGATCGCGGTGATCGCCGCCGACATACACAGCCATGTGTAAATTCAAATATGGCGCAGAGAGCAGGGACTCATCGGAGCCGAGATACATATACCTGAGTATCCTCAGCTTTTCTCGGCGCCGCTCACAGTTTCGCCCAGTCCCGCCATTGGACCTGTATTATGTCCATTATAGGGCGGGACTGGGCGTGACTGTGAGCGGCGCCGAGAAAAGCCGAGGACACTCGGGTATGTGTATCTCGGCTCCGACGAGTCCCTGCAGTTTCGGCGCCATATTCGAATTTACACACGGCTGTGTATGTCGGCGCCGATCGCGGTGATCACACAAGGCTGCCCTGGGGCAAAGCTGCACTGGGGCAAAGCTGCACTGGGGCAAGGCTGCACTGGGGCAAAGCTGCACTGGGGCAAAGCTGCACTGGGGCAAAGCTGCACTGACAAGGCTGCACTGGGGCAAAGCTGCACTGACAAGGCTGCACTGGGGCAAAGCTGCACTGACAAGGCTGCACTGGGGCAAAGCTGCACTGACAAGGCTGCAATGGACACTGGGGCAAGGCTGCACTGACACTGACAAGGCTGCAGATGGGCACCGATAATGCTGCATTGATGGGCATTTTAATGTAAGTTTTTCTTCCTTAAACTTTACTCCTAAAAGTTTATTCCCTTAAAATTCCCTCCGCCAGCGCGTGTTATACCCTGATAAATATGGTATATATATATAACTAACCTGCCTGCCTAATCTAGCTCAATCTATCTCCATTCACAGTCACACACTATACACGGCCGCTACGTAAGCAGCCTTGTATAGTATGGGGTGTGGACTTAGGTTAGTCCCCCCTGAGCCATGATTGGCCAAAGGCACCCTCCTTTGGGCAATTATGGCTCTCTCTGCAGCGCACGCTGTGATTGGCCAAAGCATGCAGGTCAGGTGCATGCTTTAGCCAATCATCAGATACTAATGCACTGCTATCTCGCAGTGCATTATGGAGCATTCTGTGATGCCAAAAAATTCCCGTGGCCGCCCCATATTATTCACCGTTCGGTGAACAGGCGAACACCCAATGTTCGGGTCGAACATTGAGCTCATCCCTAGTGCTTATCTAATAGTTTCTTGAAATTATCTATGCTCCCTGGTATAACCACTGCCTGTGATAGAGAATTCCACATCTCTACCGCTCTAATGCCCCGTACACACGGTCGGATTTTCCGACGGAAAATGTGTGGTAGGACCTTGTTGTCGGAAATTCCGACCGTGTGTGGGCTCCATCACACATTTTCCATTGGATTTTCCGACACACAAAGTTTGAGAGCAGGCTATAAAATTTTCCGACAACAAAATCCGTTGTCGGAAATTCCGATCGTGTGTACACAAATCCGACGCACAAAGTGCCACGCATGCTCAGAATAAATAAAGAGATGAAAGCTATTGGCTACTGCCCCATTTATAGGCCCGACGTACGTGTTTTACGTCACCGCGTTCAGAACGATTGGATTTTCCGACAGCTTTGTGTGAACGTGTGTATGCAAGACAAGTTTGAGCCAACATCCGTCGGAAAAAATTCTAGGATTTTGTTGTCGGAATGTCCGAACAAAGTCTGACCGTGTGTACGGGGCATTACAGTGAAGTACCCTCTACGCAGTTTAAGCTTAAACCGATTCTCTTCTAATTTTAGTGAATGGCCACGTGTTTTTAAATTCCCTTGCACGGAAGAGTTTTATCCCTATTGTGGTGTCACCAGTACGGTATTTGTACATTGAAATCATATCCCCTCTGAAACGTCTATTCTCCAGGGAGAAAAAGTTCAGTGCTTGCAGTCTTTCCCCGTAGCTGAGATCCTCCAGTCCCTTTATTAGCCTTTTTGCACTTCTCTGGACCCTCTCCAGTTCCAGCACATCCTTCCTGAGAACTGGTACCCAGAACTGAACAGCATACTCCAGGTGTAGACAACACCTCAGTGGTTTAGAGCCTCTGCCTGCAGTGTATTAAGCATGTTTAATCAACCAGTCTTTTTTAATACCACATGCACAAGGAGACACATGACTGTTAACCACAAAGCTTGGTAAGAGCAGCTTATGCATTATACCAGTTGGCAGTAAAAAGCGCATAATCCTCTTCTTTTTTAATCTTCCCTTTCTAACCTCTTCCCCCACATCTGCATCTGCTGCAAAATCTGTGGCATTAAGTAATAGGGATGACAAGTCTGACAAGGTGTTTTAGTGGCACAGCTCACAGTAGGGCCAAGCATGAGCTAAACATGTGTTCAAAGTTTCCTCACCTCTCCCTGTCATCTCCAGCTACAGTCGTGAACAGGAAAGTATCCCCTCCCCATCTGCTGGAGCGTACAAAAAAAGTATTCACCCAGTCATCCCAATTTTGTCAATTTGTAGCCTCTACTGTTCCACAGTGGAAGGGTGCCAAACATGATATTTTCGCCTAGAAGGCCATCCCTGATCTCCACCAGCATATGGAAGGTAATGTCTCCATGTTGCAGCAAGCATGGGCTACTTTTCCTTCATGATTCACTGGGTATATTTGCTGGTAGTTGGGAGGAGTGCAGGACAGGGAACAAAACTGGAGGTGGAGGTGCTGTCCCATATTGTGCAACTTGTTGATGGTAACAGCTCAGTCCACTCTACCCCCTCCTCCTCCTCATTGGCCTTATCTGGTAAATCATCAGAACTACAAGTCCTGCTTTAAGCAGCCCAAGCAAAACACTGTTACACTGTTTTGCAAAGTGGTATGCAGCAGGGACATGGGCTACACAGGGACAGAGATTCTCTCAGCACTTCAAGCACAGGCTATAAGGTGGCAGACCCCATGCCATAACAAAAATAATCACATGTATGTTCCTGAAACTCAGTGGTGCAGTTTATGCCACCCTCATTTCACAATGTCCTGTGGCAGGATGAAAGAGTGCGTGGTCACTTCAGGCATTTGCATACAGCCAGTGTTACCCTGGTGGATTGCGGAAATGGGTTTGAGACCCTAGTGGTCCTGGTTTTCTTCACAGAAGGCTTTCACAGTTTCTTTGGGGTTGCCCCACCATGGTGGGGAGACTGGAACAAAATTCCTACAGTGTGAAGACTGTACAGAAAAAAACTGGGCAGAAAAATAGTCAGGTCCTGTCAGAGGTCATGAACAGGTGTCAGGAAAGAGAGCAGTCAGATTCAGGCAGAGGTCATTGTCCTTTTAGTCAGAGGACACATCCAGCATAATTTCAGGGAGTTCTGGAAGTCCTGGCAGGGATTCTGTAAATGCCATTGGAAGTCCAGGCAGGGATTCTACAAAAATCATTGGAAGTTCTGTCAGGAATTCTGGAAGTCCTAGCTGAGATTCTGGTAAAAGAAGTTCTGAAAATCCTGGCAGGGATTTTGTGAGTAAAGCAACAATGCCCACACACTAGAATGTGACATTGGCTATGTTGTAGTGGTTGCACTTACATCAGTGGGCCATTAAAGAATATTTGCACAAAGGAAAATTATATTTGGACAAAGTCAAGCTTTGATTACAGTATATATATTTTTTCAAAAAGTCAGTGACTTAAGATTCAGGAAGTTTGGCTCTGCAG
Organism: Lithobates clamitans; assembly: GCA_037952925.1. Taxonomy (NCBI): domain Eukaryota; kingdom Metazoa; phylum Chordata; class Amphibia; order Anura; family Ranidae; genus Lithobates; species Lithobates clamitans. The sequence goes on from JBBGZY010001063.1 coordinate 847,162, forward strand.
TCACTGTGCTTTCAAAATAAGCATTTAATGAGATGGATGGTTTGGTGACAGAAAAAAAAATCCTGTCCTTAGACACAGTTGGCCAGCTCGACTTTAAAAAAACGGTGCAGTCCAGGATAAGCAAAGGGTATCAGACCCCTGAAGCTATTATTGATGTCTTTTTCTTTGAATTTGACCCCAGAACATTGTTTTATTTCACAGCATTAACATCTCCTAACACCTCTGCTCGCTTTCCATTTATTATCATCAGTGGTAAAATGTATACTGTTTGCTGCCGGATAAATCATACACTTTGCCTCTTATTTTTGGGCTTATGCCAGTGCTCCATCAATCACAAGTTTTTGTGGCTCTTGTCTTTTTGGAAAAGAGTAGTCTAACTACTGTATCTATTTTCAATAAAACCTGTCTAGTCATATTTTGGTGACCTGTTTCTGACCATTTATTAAATGTGGACAGTTAACATTTTTTTTTATTCACGCGTAAAGAGTCAGTCCACTATTTTGCTGTCTTTTTGGGGGGAAATAAATACACTCTCAAGTAGATTTTTTTTTTTTTTTAATTAAAGCCAACTGTTGTACCCCCTCCTAAAATGCAGCCTGACCAATGTGCTTAAGTAGTTAGTATGGGGTTACTGAATTATAGCATTGTTAATAAATTACATTATTATTACATCATCACATTATGTATTACATTTTACATCTATTATATTATACACTTTAATGTAGAGGCTGCAAAACTGCATGCGGTCTTTCATTTTCAAAATGCAGCCTACTCCAACTGATTTAATGCTGACTGTACAAAACTTTAGTTTCTTGTCTGACTTAATCCACATAGATTTTTTATTAACCTCAAAACCTGTCTCTGCCTCTTTAACCACTTCAGCCCCGGAAGGTTTTACCCACTTCCTGACCAGGCCATTTTTTGTGATATGGCACTGCGTCACTTTAACTGTCAATTGCGCGGTCGTGCAACACTGTACCCAAATGAAATTGATGTCCTTTTTTCCCCACAAATAGAGTTTTCTTTTGGTGGTATTTGATCACCTCTGCGATTTTTATTTCTTGCGCTATAATCAAAAAAACGACAATTTTGAAAGAAAAAAAATATTTTTTACTTTCTGCTTTTATACATATCCCAAAAAAATGTATTCATAAATTTAGGCCAATATGTATTCGTCTACATATTTTTTGGGGAAAAAATCACAATACGCTTTTATTGATTGGTTTGCGCCAAAGTTATCATATTTTTCAAAATAGGGGATAGATTTATGGCATTTTTATTTTATTAATTTTTTTACTAGTAATGGCAACATTGTGGTCGACAAATCTGACCCCAAGTGACACTTTTTGGGGACCAGTGACACTAATACAGAGATCAGTGTAAAAAAAAAAATGCACCGATCCCTGTATAAAGGACACTGGCAGGGAAGGGGTTAACACTAGTTGCTTATCATGGGGTTAAGTGTGTCCTAGGGAGGTGCTTTATAACTGAATGGGGACAGATACACTGCAGAAAAGCTGAGATTGTATTTCAGCTTAGCTGAAACACAATCTGCTTTCAGCTTAGCTGAAACACTAGATATCGCTTTCCCTCACTGACAGATCAGTGGTGTGTCTTGTTTACATCAACACACCGCTGATCCGTGTCTCCATTGAACGATCCACGGGTTGCCGTGGCCATCGTGGCCACCAGACCCGCTGATTGGCTCCTGCTGTATCCGATCACAGCGGGAGTGCAGCACAAAATCGCGTGCACAAAATCACCTACAGGTACGTGATTTTGTGCAGCCGGGCCGCCCTGCTGCAGTATATGTACGGTGGCCGATCTGGAAGTGGTTACATGCAATTGTAACCTGGATTGTGGTTGATAATGTCTGTGGAACTTCTTCCTTTGTTGCTGCTGTATTATCTTTCTACAATGTACAATTCATTAAAGTGTTTGTTACCCCCAACATTTCATGTTCCTGATATGTGCCTGTTGTACCATGCACTTTTATTAAAAGTATCCTATTCCATTTGCATTGCTTCCTTTGTGAGAAACTCTTGGTGACCCTACCAGTCCCCCTGCTTTCCTATTTCAAACTGACCATGCGATGGCATGGAAGCTCATCCGAGCGTGGTCAATTTTTGACTGTGCAGTGAGCACAGCCTGCCTGACCTCTAATAGTACAACTTGTGAAGTGAGACAGGTGGACAGGTAAATTTGATATACACTATGAGGGGCATTTACTATAGCTCCGAAAAATGATCCTGCAGTCCCAGAAAATAGCTTCCAATTAAGGCCAATAAAGTCCTCAATTCTCAGAAACGAATCGCTAATGCAAATGGAAAGCAGCGCTACTGCCGGCAAAAATGCATGTCAGGTGACATATGCGAGAATAGTGGAAGTCAATGGGGCTCGAACCTGCAAAATCCAACGTTCTCACTGAAGGCTTATATGCAAGTCTTTTGCCATAAAAAAGTGTATGGGGACCTGGGTCCTGCCCCAGGGGACATATATCAATTGGAATTTTTTTTTTTTAAATTGACGTTTTTTTAGGAGCAGTGATTTTAATAATGCTTAAAGTGAAACAATAAAAATTAAAAATTCCTTTAACTATCATGCCTGGGGGGTGTCTATAGTATGTCTGTAAAGTAGCGCACCTCTCCCGTGTTTATTACTGTACTGCAGCAAAATGACATTTCTAAAGGAAAACATTGCATTCAAAATTGCTCGCGGCTGTAATGAATTGCCAGTTGCTGGCAATATAGAGTTACAATCAAAGAAAAAAATGGCGTAGGTTCATACCAGGTCCATTCCATACCAAGTCCTTCATGTCTAGTATGGATATTAAGGGGAACTCCACACCAATTTTTTAAAAAAATGGCGTGGGGGCACCCCCAAAATCCACACCAGACCCTTATCTGAGCACGTAACATGGCAGGCCGCAGGAAAAGAGGGGGGACAAGAGAGCGCCCCCCTCCTCCTGAACCATACCAGGCCACATGCCCTTTGGGGTCCGCACCTTGTCTCCATGTTGATGGGGACAAGGGCGTCATACCCGCAACCCTTGCCCGTAGGTTGTGGGGGTCTGCGGGCGGGAGGCTTATCGGAATCTGGAAGCCCCTTTAAAACGGGGGCCCACAGATCCCGCCCCCTCTATGTGAATGGTATTGGGTACATTGTACCCCTACATATTCACCAAAAAAAAGCAGTGAACTCTGACAAAAGACAATAGCCAGTTTTTGACAATTCCTTTATTAAAAATGTCTTCTTTTTTTCCTTTTTTCTTCTTCCTCCGGTCTTCTGCATCTTCCTCCAGCTTCTTCTTCCCCCCACTTCTTCCTCCATCTTTCTCCGGTCTTCTCCTTCTTCCGCCAGCTTTTTCTCCCCAACCCCGCGCTTCTTAGTTCACTTCTAACTCTGTTCTTCTCCATCTCCCTCCGGCTTCTTCTTCCCCCGGTCCGTCCTCCGGTCTTTCTCCTCCACCGCTCCCACCGAACATTCAAAAAATGAACCTCCTCCGATGCTGTGATGGGGCAGATGACATCACTCTGAGGACTTGCCTCTTGTGACTTTACTGCATGGGGCATCATGGGTCAATGATGTCACAAGGGGGTGGGGGTCTCATGATGACGTCATCTGGCAGCCACGCCCCATAGTTATATATGATGTGTGTGCTATGGAAGCAGACAGATCGGCTGGCCATGTCGGAGGAGGTTCAGAAGGGTGGGGGGCAGGAGCGGTGGAGGGGAAAGCCCGGAGGACAAAGCAGGGCAAGAAGAAGCCAGAGGAAGATGGAGGACGAAGCGGGGGAAGAAGAAGCTGGAGGAAGATGGAGAAAACCAAAGGGAAGGAGCGGGGATAGAAGAAGACATTTTTAATGAAGGAATTGTCAAAAACCGGCTATTGTCTTTTGTCAGATTTCACTGGTTTTTTTTGGTGAATAGGTAGGGGTACAATGTACACGATACCCATTCACATTGGGGGGCAGGGTCTGGGGGGGGCCTTATTAAAGGGGGCTTCCAGATTCTGATAAGCCCCTCGCCCGCAGACCCCCACAACTACCGAGCAAGGGTTGTGGGGATGAGGCCCTTGTCCCCATCAACATGTGGACAAGGTGTTTTGGGAGACCCCAAAGCACCCTCCCCATGTTGAGGGCATGTGGCCTGGTACGGTTCAGGAGGAGGGGGGCCACTCTTGCCCCCCTCTTTTCCTGCGGCCTGCCAGCTTGCGTGCTCAGATAAGGGTCTGACATGAATTTTGGGGGGACCCTATACCAATTTTTTTTTAATTGGTGCAGAGTTCCCCTAATATCCAAAGGGCCTGGTAATGGACTGGGGGGAACCCCATGCCATTTTTAATAAATCCATACTAGAACCGAAGGGCCTGGTATAGACCTGGGGTGGGGACCCCATGCAGTCTTTTTGCAATTTTTTTTTTCCGGCTGCCATTTTTTTTTACTTTTAGTGGGGAAGCCGCTGACAGATAAAGATTCATTGGTTGTTAAAGGTGCGGCAGCTGGCTTCCCTGCCCCCCGGATAGCAACCAGCTATATACAGTGTTAAAATAATAACTGCAAAACACATCAAAAATCACATCACAAACGCAACAGTTGCATTTCTGGTGCGGTTCCATTGAAATCTATTACCCGCAAATCCGTGAAAAAAGTCCCCGACCATTTCTAAAAACTCACTGGCCACAAAAAGCATAGGTGGGAGCTAGTACCATAGGAAACCATGTTAAATGGACTGTAGAGTGTTTCTGCAAACTGCAAAATGCATTAAAAAATGCATGTGTGAACCTAGGGTCCGGGCCAGTTCATACTGGAGTGATGCGGGAACAGTGCGGCATCCAGCATTGCATGCAACTCGCAGTCAGTTCACACTGCCATATGCAAACTGCTGGGAGTGTCAGTAGAAAGCTAATGACACCCCCAAATCAGCTTGCATATTGCAGAGCGAACAGCAAATTCAGACTACACCCACATGATCCGATGCTGCTGTGGACCAAAAAAAAGTGTCCTGTGTGAGTTTGGTCCAAATGCGATGCAAATTCAACCATACAATCTGTTTGCATCACACAGACATCGCATGTGATTTGCAGTGCACATCACATCTGATGTCGGACAGTACAGCAATGTGAACCGGCCCTAAGACCCCTTTCACACCTGTGTGACTTGTCCTGCAACTCTGCGTCCATAGACCTAAAGATTACACTGGTATTGCTTCAAATAACATCAAATTTGCAGCAAAAAGCACTACAAAATCGCGGGACTTTCAGGTTGCACAAGTGTGAAAGAGTCCTTATGGACCTCAAGTTGTATGAAAAGTCGGCCAAGTGTGAAAGGAACCTAATGAGATAACACCTTTGAATTAGGCCCCATTTACACTTGTACGACCAATGCCTGTGTAATATTGCTGTATATGGGCCTCAAGTCGCATCAAAGTCAAACCAAAGTAGTGCAGGGACAAATTTGACCCACTTGCAGTATGCACAAGTGAGAATAGTGCCTAGTTCAAAGGTATTATCCATGAATCTCATTCAAACTGCAGCAACCTTAAAGTCATACTATTTTGCTGCCACTTTGCTGCTGCAACTTGGCCCCAACTTCTGGGAATGCCTGTGTAATATTATGCCCTATGTACCTCAAGTCACATGAAAGTCACACCAAAGTAGTACAGGGACTACTTTGAAGTTGTTGCAACTTGAAGTAGCACAGATATGAATGGTTATCATTGAGAATCATGGGGTACAACTAGGGTTGCCACCTCATTCCTTTAAACCCGAACACATATTAATTACACAGGTTCTGTGGCTGATTAAGGTGGTAATTAATCTCACTTGGTGCCTTAAGTGCATTTAATTAGCCTCAGAACCTGTGTAATTCAAAGGTGTTCGGGTATAAAGGGATGAGGTGGCAACTCTAGGTACAACTTGTCATGCAACTCGGAAGTTCACATTTGTTGGAAAAGTCGCCCAACTGTAAAACAAGTCATATATATTTTAATAGAAAGGAGTTCTCATTTATATTTGCATAGTCCTCCTTACTGATTTACATCAGCAGAACAAATGCAGGAAGTGATGTGAACACATGGGCCAGAAGCAAATGTGTGGTGAAACAAAGACAAATCAATGAACCCCACCCACACAAAATCTAACTACCACATCCACCCCCACATTGAGTAAACACAAGTACATATCCTACACTTACCAGACAAATGAGCAGCACCTCCTCTTTGCTAAAGAGGGACCTCGCCATGTCCACCTAGATGGAGATCCTGACCAGCACAGGAACTTCCAGGTGATTACAATGACTCATTTCTGGGTCAGAAGGTGAAACCATGCTCTTTTAATCACAGCTGTGAATATTTGATCGCAACCACGATTAGAATTTTTTTATTTTTGTCTATTTGCAGATATGCAAATCTGTATTGCTACATATGATATTTGAAGGTAAACTTAAGGGAGTTTGATAAGAAATGGTGTCCCTGGGATAGCAGCAGGTGAATTACAAAGACAAAGGCCCAGTTTGAGCCCTGGTTCACACTGATAGCGAAAGAAATCATGCTGAACTCACACAATTTAATTCCCGCCTGTCAGTCCCGACTGTGAGGGGAATTTCAGAGACATCTGTGCAGGTTTCTGCACTGATGTCAATAAAAAAAGAAAAAATTGCACCCGAAGTCACCAAAAAGTAGTACAGAAACTACTTTTGGAAATTGCGGCGTCTTACCAATTAGGTGCAATTGCCACTGATTTGACATGTCAAATCGCACCAATGTGAACCAGGGCTGACACGTACAACACTGCCTATCCACCAGCTGAATTCATTACCTGCAATTCTCCACAGCTGTTATATATAAAGATTCCACCTTTATCATTTACTTGCAGGTGTGCTGAAGAGATTCATTTTTTGGTACACAAATACATAAAGAAATTATAAGATATAAAAGATATTGCACTTCCCCAAAACCGCCACCCCCAAAATTAATTAAAAAGAAGAAAGAAAAGAGAGAAAAGAAAAAACCACAACAACAAACAAGCTCAATAATGTACTTTTATTTTGCCAGCAGAAACAAAATGATGTACATTCATTTACTACTGTAGCTTCAAAAAAAATTCTACAGGATATATGGTGCTACATTTAGCAAAAGAGTTAGCAATTGGGTTTTAAGGGCCCTGCTCATAGGAGCTTGCAATCTAATTTTTTTCTAAACCTTAGAGTGGACACAGCTTTACTGTCAATGTATAACGGGCAACACATCACATTTTTATCTGCAAGATTATAGAAGCATACTTAACAGTCATTATTCTTAAAAAAGCATTCCAACATAATATTAAAAAAAGGCACATGTTCAAAATGTAACACCCACCACCACCCCACAAATCCACACATATACATACATACATTGGTGACCATGTTCTGCTGGAAGCTGCATTTCTGTGTAAGTGATTAAGCAATGAGATCAAAGAGTAGAAGGTCAGCAGATGCCCCTAAACGATGTTAGCATGGTCAGACAGGAACAATACACACACAATATTGACAGCATGGCCACATAAACCCACTTTTGATAGAAAAAATGCACAAGAATTTCAGAAAACAGCCCTAGTTGGACGTTTGTCAATAGGCACAATATCGGGGGGGGGGGCGTGGTCTGCCAGCGCCGGTAATGGATGCCTAGACGCTGAGCTCGTCAGCCCGGGAAGATTACTGGAGCAACACAGGCCCGATCCACACAACCATCTACTGCCATCCTTCCTCCTCATCAACCGGAGAATACAGGGAGCAATGTCCCGCAAGAGGATGAATGAATATTTCCCTCAAAAGCTGACGGCCTTCTTCATCAAGCCTCCCTCTAAGGTCAGTCAGATTAAAGATGGTGCCGGCGCGGCCGCGACTCATGAGGCATACATTGATCTCCCTGGCGAGATTAAGGGAGATCAAGCGCTACAGTCCACATCCCAGACATCTAGCCACAGATCGGAGGCCAATCCTGTCATAGGCAGCCCCGCAAAAGCCCGCATGCGGCTGAGCTCACAGCCGCCAGACCCGCAAATTGAGGCCCAGGCTTTTCTCCCCTTCCAGTCTAACCAGGCCTTACAATCCTCCATGGCCTCATTTCCCATTACAGGACAGCCTGTGTTGGACACTACACTAAAAGAGATGCTGCTCTCTCTCCAATCCTCCCTAATGACTGACATTTCATCCTTATTCACCAAAATATCCACAGATATGCATGCTATGGATGAAAGAGTGACACACATTGAGAACAGTGTGGAAGAATGCACCACAACTGTTAATGATATTATCGACACGACAAATTGGCAGATTTAGAGGATAGATCTAGGAGGAATAATATAAAATTGAGAGGTATTCCTGAATCCATCCCGCCACCTGATCTCCCTATATTTGCCAAGGAGCTGATCCACACGATCCTTCCTGATACCTCACCAAGAGATCTTATAATAGAACAAATTCACAGGATTGCCAAACCCTCACATCTTGCTGCCCTTGTCCCAAGGGATGTGCTGATGAGAGTAAATTTTTTCCATATTAAGGAGAAAATACTAACAACAGCCAGAAATGGCCTACGACTCCCTGCGCCTTACGAAAACATCCTGCTCTTTCCTGACTTATCTAAATATACCTTACAATTGTGGAGACAACTGAATCCAATTACCAAAGGCCTCCACAACCACAAGATACTATACAAATGGAGATACCCAGCAACGCTACTAGTTACACACAATGGATCACCACACACGATCAACAACCTTAAAAGTGGCCTTCGACTTCTTCATACCTGGGGAATAATACCAGATCTCCAACATGATACCAACCCATCGTGGAACCTCATGGCCCCAACAACTCTTCCCGCCATACTCATGGGAAGCGCACCGCTTGATAAGGCCCACAAGCCCTAATCAAAACTGGGCCTATAGCCACACTTAAATGAGCCTCTCCCTGGCTACCTGTTATAAGACTCTTTGTTGCTAAGCTCTTGACTTTTGTTACCCCCAAAGTGGTTTAGTTGCACCACAAGTTTCACTACTCCACCTGTTTACCACACTAGTGTTAAGCTCACCCTCATCTACTCCCCTACAAGTTCAGTTTGATCTTGTTCAGTTTTTCTCCTGTTACCTGTGTTATTTTGTAGCTCTCGCTCTACCTTCCCTCGGAGACTATCAAAGAAGACCAAGACCAACGGGAACCAAAACAGAGACATCGCCTGATACAACTCCTCAACTCCTATCAAATTGCAACTAACTGTAAGTGCTAGTGACCGCCTGAGTCACACACACCACACCACAAATGACAGTCACTGTTCTATCCCTGAATGCAAATGGGCTTAACCACCCAGACAAAAGGCACTCACTATGGAAAACAGCCCAAGAAACTAAATGTGACATCCTGTGTGTACAGGAGATGCATTTTACTACCACAGCTACTCCAGTCCAGTAAACACATCCGCTTTCCACATGTATACACCGCATCCTTCACCTTAAAAAAAAGGGGTGTATTGATAGCGATCAAAGACACAGTCACTTTCCAACTGAAACAAACTATCTCAGACCCCAATGGACGATATCTCATCTTGATCTGCACCATTAATAAAACAGATTATACGCTAGTCAATCTTTATGCTCTAAATGTGCGCCACATTCGATTTCTTCGTAAGCTCATGAAAAAAATTCAGCTTACACGGCATGGACACTTATGTGGAGATTTCAACCTAGTTCCAGAAGTACAAATGGACTCCAACTCCACAGCAAAACATAGAGAATCCCCATTGAAATCTTTCATATATACGCACGACCTGTTTGATGTATGGCATTGGTCAACATGGAACGGAGAGAGACTATACTTACCTCTCTCCGCTTCATAAAACCTATTCTAGAATTGACCTCTTCTGTACAGATAAATGGTTATTGCAAAAGATTAGCGCATCTGTGATCCACACCGCATCTTGGTCGGACCATGCCCCCATCACCATTTCTATCTCAGATTCCCCACAACAAAAAAACACTTTCCTGTGGAGAACGAATAATTATATTATTCAACATTCAGACTACTCCCCAGAAATAAATAAACAAATAGTAGAATACTTTGGTAATAATGCAGGCTCTGCGTCCGATCCAGGAGTGGTGTGGAATGCGCATAAGGCGTTTATTTGAGGTGCACTGATAAAACTTAGTTCCCAATTATAAAAGAAAAGGACACAACATATAGACACTCTCATGACACAAATTAATGGTCTAGAAAACCAACTCAAATCAAACCCCCACCCCTCTCTCACAGCACAACTACTATCTCTAAGGCAAGATCTTTTACTGCACCTATTACAGTCCTTTGAAAATGCACAAAGAAAGTTTAAAGCCACATGTTACTCTACCTCCAATAAAGCAGGTAAAGCCCTAGCTAACCGCATTAAGACCAGGCGAATCAAACATAAAATAGAATACATTTATCATCCCCACATAAAGGAAAAACTGAGAAACCCTCAAGCAATAGCAGATGCCTTCAGCACATACTATAGTGACTTATACAACCTTAAACATGACCTGAACACTCATCAACCTAGCGTAGCTAATTTATTCATGGACCTGTGAGAGGAAAAATACATCTACAGTAAAAACATACCTCAGATTAAGATGTATAAAAGGTATATAGATGACCTGATTATTTTATGGAACGGAACACCAGATAGCCTCACAAAATTCCTTGAGAACTTAAACAACAATAAATATGGTATCACGTTTACCGGAAAGTGGAGTTATGAGAAAATCGACTATCTAGATCTAGAAATTTTTAAAACAGGAGATAAGCTATCTACTCGTACTTATTTTAAACCGACAGATCTAAACGGGTACATCCCCACTTCTAGTTGCCACCACCCAAGATGGAAAACTTACCTTCCTAAAGGACAGTTATTACGTATACGACGCAACTGTGATATAGCTGAGGATTTTAACAAACAGGCCGACATCCTACTGTAATTGGAAAATTCCAGGAAAAAGGATATGACAAGGAGAAACTTTTAAAATTAAAAGCAGACATTATGAAGCTAGACAGAACCTCCTTTCTTCTCAACAAGAACAAAAAAACTGAGAAGGTGCCGGATGTAGCATTTATCACAGGGTTCAACAGCCAATTTAAAGATTTTGAAAAAATAATAAAAAAGTACTGGCCAATACTTAAGGAAGATCTCACCCTATCAAAACTTCTACCTGCTAAACCTAAATTTATATACAGAAAGGCACCCAATCTAAGAGGCCATCTAGTGAAAAATGTTATAGATCCCCCGAAGTCCATCAAAATATGTCCAGAACTGAAAGGATTTTTTAGGTGTCAGAGATGCCTACCGTGTAAAGTAGCTAAAAGACAACCAAGAAGGAAGAATACATTTAAATCATGTACTGACCATAAAGAATACCGAATCAATCAACTAATCACCTGCTGAAGTACACATGTTACGTACGTTGTGGAATGTCCCTGCCACCTCCAATATGTGGGAAGAACCACACGTCCACTCTTTGTCCGGATCCGGGAACACATTAAAAATATCAGAAAGGGGTTCCCCAATCACAGTTTATCCAGACATTTCGACGAGGTTCACCATAGGGATCCGAGTGTACTTATCTTTTATGGGATTGATTCAGTGCAGGAACACTGGCGTAGAGGTAATAGAGAAACCTCAATCTCCAGAAATGAAACGAGCTGGATTTACTGACTAGGTTCCCTTGCCCCTAAAGGGCTCAACTTAGACATAGATTTAAATTGTTATATAGCTAACCCCTAGACAACTTTAAGACAAAATGGAGGGGTGTAATCTAGCTATATATACAGTGATAACGGGCGTTTTAAACAACGCTTGTTTTCTCCTTCTTGGGCTTTATAGTGAGGAAGTAGATATTTTCCCATTATATAGGCACCAAACTAGGGGTTGACTGTTAGCCCTAAGTATATAGCTCCCCTGACTCCCTCACCCCCCCCCCTTTTTTTGGAGTTCTCCCAATTCTCATTCCACATTCCCTTATATATTTTTCATCACCCACAATAGCTGTTAAAATCAGATTCGGCCATTAGTAGGGTAATCTAGATCTCCCAGTAGGATATATATTTCCTCCTTGATATATTAATGCATAAGCCCATAAGGTATGATGATCCGGCATACAATGGTCGACTCATATCTTGTTGAAAGGTTCTGCCACTTACACTAAATGTGTCCCTATCATTTCTCAGTAAGTGTGCAACCATACACATCACCAATAACATTATCGTATTAAGTATCCAGCCTACCCTTTTATTTCCTCCTTACCCCATGCTAGATACATGGGAAATATGCATTTATTAATACACTCTTAATACAGGTCTACACAACATGTTTTTAGTGTTTTTATGTTTTTATATTCATACATATATTTTTTATATTAAATTGTTATATTGTTGGGGGGATCCTATTCTTATTTTTATTTTTATGTTTATATTTTTTGATTCTTATTTTTATTTTTATCTTTATTTTTTTAGCATATTTATAGCTTATTTATATAAGTATTTAATACTTATATTTAATCTTATCTTATTTTATGCAGTATTACTGTATTATTATCTGTTTCCCGCATACACAATACATTAGGAAAATTTATCTCCAATCTGACCATACAACTAATAACTCAGATATAACTGCTCTGAGTGCAATAGACTGCAGTTAAGGGGTAATAACATTAGTGAACAATTGGAGTATGAAAAGCAGTTAACAGATTGTAATGCGGTTGGAAACTGTTTAGTTATGTCAAGACTGTATGTACAACATTGCTGTAGTCTAGCGGCATTACCACATCCCCACCCCCCGAGCGATATTACCATAATAAGGGGAGGAGAGCTGTGGACCGTATGACTATATTACTGTGTGAAGCGTAGGCATCGACACCGTCTTTGAAAACGTCCTATGACGAAACGCATGAGGCGGAGTCACGCTCACACGTCATACCCGGAAGTGCAGGCTGGAACGCAAGGTGGGACGCATCCTTACAGCTCGCTTCTGGTCCCATCCTTGCATACAGTGGTGCCTGTTTTTACCAGTATCTTATTTGTAGCTTCTTATTGTGGACTTTTTGAATTTTGTGCAAATAAACTAGACATACTTCACGAAGGAAGCCCCCTTGTGTTTCTCTTTTCTCTGATATTTTGGAGAGTTTAACAGACAAAGGTGGTAAACGATGGAGTAGCCTGGTTCTTTTGGAGCGCACAGCTTACCATGGAATAGTTGTAAGGATCGCACACAATCAGAGGAACAGCAGCAGGACTGGAGTGATTATCAACCATCTCAAGGACCCACTCTGTCGCTCGGTAACCCTGCAGGGGTGATTAATTCTGGTGAGTGGGGGAGCACTGGGGGGAGAGCACTTCAAGTCACCATCTGAATAATACGCACAGAAGTCACTGGTGTATGTTCTCAAGGCTGAAATAAACAGCATATATATTGAACTTTGCTTTCCATGTCATCTGGCGAAAATTACTCTTTTACATGGATAATAGATATTGTTTTGGAAGTTAATCATCACTTGCTTTAAAAACACTGGACTGAGACTGGAAATAATTTCCTTTTTTATGCATGATATCTTTGGGATTGTATATTTATTGTATCTAATGCTCAGGGAGCGATATATTTGCACTATGGTTTATATAAGCTTTTCACATAAAAAGGAAAGTTCACCTTTAGTAGGCGCCATATTGTCACAATATTTTTGAACCTTGGGGTCAATTACAACCCAATTTAATATTTTGTATATAATATGGGAGCGCTAAATTAGCTTTTGCACTGTCACTTTAATTCACTTATGCTTTTTCACCAAATAGAAAAAAATTTTCTGGCGCCATACTGTCACAATACTTTTGAACTTTGAGGTTAATGTTAATTTAACTAATTATACCGTTTATAGAATCAACTCTTCACTTTAATTACTCTATATTTTTTTACATGGCAGACACAAAATTCTCACTGGGGTGACATAATTCTAATTTAAGCAGTATATGATATTTTATAACTCCTTGTGTCGTTCTTTATTTCTGGCTTTTCAACTATATGGTCTTCTTTGATCTAGACCGCAATTCGCTATTTAGCGATGCAGTCCCGTATGGTGTAGTCATCTGAATATAGCTTGTATTTTATGACACACGTACTCATAATTAAATAACAAATAGGGCAGCGCCTTTTGTATTCCCATAAGTATCCATTGTTTTATCAACCTACAACTGATGACATTAATACATTCTTAAACCAAATCAACCTCCCAGCTCTAACGATCGATCAATTGACCAGATTAAACAAGCCATTCTCGGAATTAGAAATCGCAAACACTATCAAATCCCTCCAGATAAAGCACCAGAACCCGATGGCCTTACAGGTGCATACTTTAAACAATTCTCCCACCACCTAATACCTCATCTAACCACCATGTTTAACCGCTTCAGCCCCAGAAGAATTTACCCCCTTCCTGACCAGAGCACTTTTTGCAATTCGGCACTGCGTCACTTTAACTGACAATTGCGCAGTTGTGCGACGTGGCTCTCAAACAAAATTGACGTCTTTTTTTTCCCACAAATAAAGCTTTCTTTTGGTGATATTTGATCGCCTCTGTGCTTTTTATTTTTTGCGCTATAAACAAAAGAGCGACAATTTTGAATAAAAAAAGCATTATTTTTTACTTTTTGCTTTAATAAATATCCCCCAAAAATATATAAAAAAACTATTTTTTTCCTCAGTTTAGGCCAATACGTATTCTTCTACATATTTTTGGTAAAAAAAATCGCAATAAGCGTTTATTGATTGGTTTGTGCAAAAGTTATAGCGTTTACAATATAGGGGATAGTTTTATGGCATTTTTATTAATAATTTTTTTTTTTACTAGTAATGGCGGCGATCAGCGATTTTTATCATGACTGCGACATTATGGCGGACACGTCGGACATTTTTGACACATTTTTTGGACCATTGTCATTTATACAGCAATCAGTGCTATAAAAATGCACTGATTCCTGTGTAAATGACACCGGCAGTGAAGGGGTTAACCACTAGGGGGTGGGGAGGGGTTAAATCAGTACTAGGGAGGTGTTTCTAACTGTAGGGGGGAGGGGCTGTGTGTGTCAGTACACTGATCTCTGCTCCGATGACAGGGAGCAGAGATCCAGTGACACTGTCACTAGGCAGAATGGGGAGATGCTGTTTACATCAGCATCTCCCCGCTCATGCTCTCCGTGAGACGATCGCGGTAATCCCCGCGGCGATCGAGTCCGCGGGACCCGCGACCCGACTCACGGAGCTCCCGGCCGGCGCGCGCACGCAATGACATGGCGGGGATTTCAAATGGATGTATATATATGCCCATTTGCCCAGCCGTGCCATTCTACCGACATACATCGTGGTGCGCTGGTCGGGAAGGGGTTAACAAGGCGGCCTCCTCCGCAAGATTTCCCAACGAATTACTAAAAGCAATAATTGTAACTCTACCAAAACCAGGAAAAGACCCAGTGTCGCCCCAAAACTTCCGTCCAATATCACTCCTGAACCTAGACCTTAAAATCCATGTGAAAACGCTGGCCACCCGACTACTCAATATTATGCCCAACTTAATCCACAAAGATCAATCCGGCTTCACCACCGGACGCCAAGCATCAGATGCTACTAGGAGAATGATAGATATTATTCACTACGCTGAGTCCAGCGGAATGCCTTCTCTGCTCCTTTCCTTGGATGCAGAGAAGGCGTTCAATAGAGTTCATTGGTCGTACTTACAGGAAACCCTCCTAAAATTTGGCTTTAAAGGGCACATACTGAATGCCATTTTAGCATTATACTTCACCCCCTTTGCCCAAGTATTTTCCTTTATCCTTTTTTATCCTTTAGCACTTCCACTTCTCTCTGCCATTATTATCAGAAGATCGGATCTCGCTGATATTGGGAGTTGCACTATATTGCATATTGGATTACACTTACTTTTTGGGAGTTACACTATTTGCTTATTGGATTCTATTAATTTATATATACCTTTATTGGCCACTTGATTGTACGTTTGGGACAATCATCACACACATTAGTGTGTCTCTTTTTTTTCTTTTGCACATCGTCACTTTAATATTTATTGCACTCTATTTTGAATGAGCTACATGCTTCACTTTGTATTTCTTATTGCACACTTTATTATTGGTTATATTATTCATTATTGCACTTGATGATAGGTTCCATTGCCTTATATTGTGCTCTAGAATTTCTGGAATTATTATTAAGCACATTGCACTTTATTGTATTCTATGATAGTTTTCATTACTTTTCATTGTTTTTCACTGTGACCTAGGATTTATGAATTGTTGGTCAATTATTATTGCACGTATTTATTTATCCTTCTTAGGGTTAGTGAGCGCCACATATTTTGTTTTTTATTTGTCTGAGTTATGTAAGTACACTTTTATATGCAGGCAACTCCTTTCCAGCGTATTTGAGTATTGTGGTTGTGCGCATTAGCATTTTTAGATCTGCTTCATCAATTTTCACCTGACCTATCTCTAACCCACTGGGCAAAAAAAGGCATCATACAGATTCAACACCTGTTTCAAGGACCCGACCTAATAACTTTCCCTCAATTACAAAAAACCTTTAACCTACCTACCAATGAATTCTTCAACTACCTGAGAGTGAAACACTGTATCTCCCACATACCTATCCCAACGTACACACTACCATCCAAAATATGGTCATTTCTAACCAAACCCAAAGAGAAAGTAAAAGGTATCTCCCTTTTCTATGACACTTTCTATCAAAAAAAGATATTCACTATATCAAACTCACATCTACACTGGGAAACAGATCTCGCACAAACCTTCTCGGACGCACAATGGCAAACAGAACTTCGATCTATCTACAAATCCACACAATGCTCCACACTTTGGGAACTCACCCAAAAGCTATCCCTACGCTGGTACTTAACACCCACAAGATTGGCGTCCTTTAGTAAGAATATTCCAGACACATGCTGGAGGTGCAACAAATCAAAAGGAGACCTTCTCCACATAATGTGGACATGCCCGTCCATTCATGACTTTTGGAAATCGATATTCCATAGAGTATCAGACATCACACGGCACAATATCCTACCATCACCAGCATTGGGACTATTAAGCCTAACAATAGAGAACATACCTTTTCCCTCAGAAAAGTGACTACCCACATCCTGCTAGCGACTAGGCTAAGTATAACCAGACTCTGGAAAAACACTCTGACTCTGACTATAATAAACGCGCTAAGCCTGGTTAACCTTCATTATAGCTACGAACTGATGTTAGCCTCCAGCAAAGGCATGCTCACTAGAGCCAGATCTGAATGGCTCCCTTGGTCTCAATGGTCCAGAGCAGCAGCTTACTTATGAAACATTACATACGCAGACTCAACCAGACACAAATGGTTATAGACACTCTTGATATCTGCTCTTGGAAAAGTGCTAAGTATTAATATGTTGAATATATTCAGAATGTATAATGCGCTAATATTAACCTCCCAGTATAACACAGTGTGATCTCTTAATGATTGATCAGTGAATCATGTGCAAAATATTCAAATGGAGCCTATTATAAATAACATAACATCCTTCACCATAACAAAATCCTATAACTAAATAACATGTGATAATAAATTATTGAACACAATTAAAAAGAGAAAAATAAAGATGAGAAATATTAATGTAATGAACCACAGTGCACAGGTATCTCAATAGAACAGCATACTGCTGTGAAAAAATATAACGTCTTTGGTGATTTGATGAAAAATGAGTAATCCCCAGTGATAGCTGGCTTGCTCATATTTTCAGCTGCTCATTAGCATGGACTGGCTCCTGGCTTTCAAAGAACTTCCGCAGTATGAAACAACAAAAAAAGAAAGACCATTGCGCAGGCAGTGTGATATGTAATCCCTATATATTAAGGGTAAAGATTCACTCACACTTTTCAGCAGAATAAATCGCATATGGTAAGGTCAGTTGCATACAGCTAACAGCTGGGATCTCCTCACACGCCAACAGTGTACACACAGCACTGCTCGTCACTGGCTCCTCCCGACCGGTTTTATCATTAGACATGTGACTTTTTCAAAGATAATTGTGATTTATTCTGCGATTTATTCTGCTGAAAAGTGTGAGTGAATCTTTACCCTTAATATATAGGGATTACATATCACACTGCCTGCACAATGGTCTTTCTTTTTTTGTTGTTTCATACTGCGGAAGTTCTTTGAAAGCCAGGAGCCAGTCCATGCTAATGAGCAGCTGAATATATGAGCAAGCCAGCTATCACTGGGGATTACTCATTTTTCATCAAATCACCAAAGACGTTATATTTTTTCACAGCAGTATGCTGTTCTATTGAGATACCTGTGCACTGTGGTTCATTACATTAATATTTCTCATGTTTATTTTTCTCTTTTTAATTGTGTTGAATAATTTATTATCACATGTTATTTAGTTATAGGATTTTGTTATGGTGAAGGATGTTATGTTATTTATAATAGGCTCCATTTGAATATTTTGCACATGATTCACTGATCAATCATTAAGAGATCACACCGTGTTATACTGGGAGGTTAATATTAGCGCATTATACATTCTGACTATATACAACACTTTTTGTGTGAAATCAGTTCACATACACAATAATTGCAGCTATATTATTTGGTCATCTTCTAGTATTAGTCACTTATTTATTTATTTACTAGTTCATATCAGCGCTTTAGTACACTTTTTTCTTTATTAATATGTTGAATTGTAACACCTGTACTTACTTTGAAATCAATATGCTGAACTGAACAGCTGTACTTATTTTGAAGTTAAAGTTAAGTTTGTAACCTTTGTGAAAAACCAATAAAAACTATTGATGAAAAAAAAAAAATAGGCACAATATTATTCCTTCTCCACCACAAATCACAGCAAAAAAACCTGGCCTTCTCAGGCCAAACAATCCCCCCCCCCTCCCAACTGCAGCCCTTTATATAAGGTACGTGGTGTTGTTAGCACACTGACACACGCCCAATAGAAGTACACACCCACCAGTATCTTTCAATCTGTCTCTTCGTTTATGTCTAAAGTGATTGCACCTGATGGGCAAGAACACATAATACTATTTCAACTGTGTTAGCCCTTGGGTACATGCATCAAATCTCCAACTACAGGTCAAAGATCGAAGTCCATTTGCATGCACATAAACAAGGCAACAGTTCTCTAAGCATATGTACCTGTGCAGTGTAAACCCTTCAATTTTAAACGTCAAAGACCATGGGCATGATTAGTGCTAACAAACATTAACATCAGTCCCTGGCTGCAATGAGCTTCCAATCTAAAGTCCAAAACTAACTTTCTTACATTAGAGACTATTTTGACAGGAGGCAAATAGAATTCCAGCATGTCTTTGGTGTGAAACCCACACAGGGAGAACATATAAACTTAAACACAAGCATTAGGATGTTGGGGAATTGAACCAGCAACCCCAGTGCTGCTAGACAGAATTGCTACCCACTTAGCCAGCAGGCAGCATCACACATGCATCTCTGTGGTGTGAACCAGCCCTATGTCCAAAGCCATGCTCAGTGTCACAACCAATATACAATATATTGGCCTAAGTATTGGGACGCCAGTCTTTAAATTCACATGAACTGTAATGGCATCCCAGTCTTAGTCTGTAGGGTTCAAAATTCATTTGGCCCACCCTTTGCAGCTACAACAGCTTCAACTCTTCTGGGAAGGATTTCCACAAGGTTTAGGAGTGTGTTCATGGGAATGTTTGACCATTCTTTCAAGTGAATTTGTGAGGTCAGGCACTGATGTTGGATGAGAATGCCTGGCTTACAGTCTCCGCTCTAATTCATCCCCAAGGTGTTCTGTTGTGTTGAGGTCAGGACTCTGTCCAGGCCAGTCAAGTTCCTCCACCCCAAACTCACTCATCCATGTATTTATGGACCTTGCTTTGTGCACTGGTCAAAATCATTTGGTGGAGGGGGGATTATGATGTGGGGTTGTTTTTCAGGGGTTGGGCTTGGCCTCTTAGTTCCAGCGAAGGAAACTCTTAAGGCATCAGCTTACCAAGACCTTTTGGACAATTTCATGCTCCCAACTTTGTGGGAACAGTTTGGGGATAGCCCCTTCCTGTTCCAACATGACTGCACAAAGCAAGGTCCATAAAGACATGAATGAATGAGTTTGCGGTAGAGGAACTTGACTGGCTGCACTGAGTCCTGACCTCAACCCGATAGAACACCTTTTGGCTGAATTAGAGCAGAGACTGTGAGCCAGGCCTTCTCATCCAACATCAGTGCCTGGCCTCACATATGCACTTCTGGAAGCATGGTCAAACATTCCCATAGACACACTAAACCTTATGGACAGCCTTCCTAGCCTTCCCAGAAGCTGTTCTAGCTGCAAAGGGTGGGCCAAATCAATTTTTAACCCTACGGACTAAGACTGGGCTGCAGCTATGAGTAAGCGCTCCGCAGAGCGTGAAACGCGTTAGCTGATTATCTGTACATTCTATCCATGGTGCTTTGTATATGATTTGTTCCTGATTTTACAATAAATAAATTTTGTTGGATTATATTCTCCTGGTGTGCAGCTGTCCGGACTCTTCCCTCACAACATGGGTTGCAATTAAAGTTCATGTGTGTAAAGGCAGGTGTCCCAATACTTTTGACTAGATAGTGTATCTGGCAGGATTTACAATGGTGGTGGAACCCTCCTACACATAAATACTATATTTAAGCCTTGTGTACACGATCGGATTGTTGGCCAACAAAACCGTGGACTTTTGTCTGAAGGGCATTGGCCCAAACTTGTCTTTCATATACACGGCACACAATTGTTGGCCAACAAATGATGTACTACGTTGTTTTTCAGCTCCTTAGCGCCACCCTTTGGGCTCCTTCTTCTAATTTTGTGTTAGTAGAAGTTTTGGTGAGTGTTGATTCGTGCTTTTCATTTCACACTTGTCATTTAGCCCTTTTCAGTTCGTTTCTGAACGGCTGTTCATCAACCAGCCATGTTGAGGAATCGGAGGAAATAACGTGTTCATTTTTATTGGCCTTGGAGTTATTGCTTTGACCCAAGTCCAGTCCAGGAACAGGAGGAGGAGGAGTTCTTAGACCAAAAATTGGTTGCTTTATTAATCTAGACCAATTATGTCATATGCCTTTGCTGCGGGAGCTCCAGGACAATAATCCAGATGTTTTTTGGAATTATCTCCGGATGAGGGACCCCTGCTTTCACCAACTCTTGGCATTGTTGACCCCCTATATTAAGAAGCAGGACACATGCATGAGGCTTTAATTTTTTTTTTTGGTTGAATAATAATGATTTGATTTGGTATATTTTCTATATTTTTTGATGCATATAATGCACTTTTTGGTTAAGTTCTATTGGCAGATAGCATGTCTAATTTTATTTGTATGTTTTTTTAATGCACAATAAAAAAAATATGGAGAATAATACTTCGCTATGTGTTTTACTTCAAATAACAGTTTGGGAGTAGGCAGTTACATTTTAAAAAATACAATGTAAAATTGACAAGGGACACCAACATAGTTGTATCTTTGATCTTAAAATCTATGGGATAATGGTGTTGTGGTAACTTGCCCAAATAAAAAAATTAAAAAGCATAATAATATTATTCTTGATATCACTAGAAAAAAAATCCTTTGAAAATGTGTTTGCAATAACTCCATCAGTATCACAAGCAAAGCAGCTTCATTATTATCCCATTAAAGAAGAAGAGAATGTGCGCTGCATTTTGAGATTTCATAATTTGCCACGTCACAAATGTTAATTCTCCATTACGAGTGCTAGTTTACAAGACTGACCGCTACTGGCTCATCCTTGCTTTCGAGCATGCATGTTTGTACTTTTGACTTTTGTCCGACGGAAAATTTTAAAAATCCAAGAACAGACATTAGTTCGCGGAAAATTTTAAAACCTGCTATCCAACATTTGTCCGTGGAAAATCCGATAACAATTGTCTGATGGAGCATACAAACAGTCAGATTTTCTGCCAACAGCCTGTCATCACACAGTTCCCCCTTGAAAAATCTGATCGTGTGTACAAGGCTTTAGACACACAAAACAAGGTTTTAGGACCTGGGAGATGAGACAACTTCTCTACATGAAGCGGCATGTTTGGGATTTGAACCCAAACACTCAGGGATGCTAAGCAGAAGCTCTAACCTCTAACTCACGGAGCTGCCACATGTGACAACCTCCTAAACATAAATATACATAAATACTGCATTTCTTTGGACATACAAGTGATGGAATTACATTACTCAAAAGTTATTCTTCTTGATTTATTCTGTGATATTTGCTGGTTCTTTGTGGGTGAGTGTAGAATAGTGAAATTACCCTCAAATTTTTGGGGATTACATTTTCATTTCTGATGTTGGTACACATCACATTTTTTGGGCTCAAATTATGATTATTTGGAAATAATAAAAAAATTGTGACTCATTTTAAATTTGCATCAGCAATGGTATTGTTTGTGCTTTGTAAAGACACTTGTGTCAGTTTGGGTGAAGATTGTTGTGAGATGGAGAGTAACAAGTGAAAGTGACAGATAAAAAAATATTTTACCAAAACATCAAAACATTCCACATTCTAGCATTCTTAAAAACAAAATATTTGAAGTAGAAGCAACAGTGTTGCAATGGAAAATTTATTTGAGAGAAAGATACATTTCATCTCAACATTTAAAAGGATTTATTTGTGAAATTTACAATTGTACCAATGGAATCAATGGCTAAAACTTGTATTGGACTATAAGGCTACTTTCATACTGAGGCGCTTTATAGGTGCTACAGCGCTAAAAATAGTGCCTGTATAGCGTCTGTAAAGAGCCTCTCCTGTCTCTCCAGTGTGAAAGCCAGAGTGCTTTCACACTGGAGGGGTGTGCTTGCAGGACGGTAAAAAAAGTCCTGCAAGCAGCATCTTTGCAGCACTGTAGGAACACCGCTCCTAAAGTGCCCCTGCCCATTAAAATCAATGGCGCAGCGCCGCCAAACCTCCGGCAAAGTGCCGCTACAGCACTATTACTGCTGATAAGATTGGGAACCCCTTCTGTGGATCTATTGGGGTCTTGCAGAGTTTCCTCATAGGAACATAGTCTGCTGGTGCATCATGAACGACGAATGCTGATGGATACAGCAGGAGAATCAGCTATCTTTTTTCCCTGGACGGGTTAGACTTTTCTTTTTTCCCCTTTTTTTTGTTTTCTTCCTAAAAAAAAGAGAGAGAGAGAAAAACTTTTCCCCTTTAAGTGCCTTTCTTTTTTGGTTCGGGCATGCTCGGACTGTCCGGTGCAGCTCCGGTCTTCCATTTACCCTAAATTACAGGGAATGGTCATCACCGCCTTGTATTTTGGATATGGGGTACCTGGGGACTCTGATGGTATTTTAATGGTCATCAGGGTCTCTCTCCCCGCTCGCTATGAGGCCAGTTGGGAGAAAGTGAGTGAGAAGGTGGGGTTTGGCCTTCCTGACACGAAGGGGCATGTTCCAGGAGCTATGCGTGTGTGCACCTCCGGAGAACACAGCTGTTCTCTATCGCATCCAAGGTCCTCCACTGCCATTATTGCGCCTGCGTGGGAGCAGGCGCACACGACGACGAGGCCTTGGTGGCCATCTTGGTTTAGGTAAAATGCTCTGATTGACAGCCAGTGGTACCAGAAGGGGGCCGGTCTCACTAATTATTCCCCCAACCCTTTCCTCTTTAAAAGTTTGGCTCCATTTGGGCTCAGGACTGCTTTGGATAACAAGTGGTGCCCTGCAGTCTAAAAACACATCAGCGTAATAGCTATGTGTTCTTTTCCTTTTCATGGCTCAGTCTATGTGCTTTTTGCTTTCTCCCCAAAATCCTTTTCTCTCTTTGTTCTTCTCGCAGCTGATCCTTCTGCCTATTTCACTATGAGCCATTTGTCATGTAGCCAAGATCCTCCTATGTCCATAAGGTATGGGACCATCTATACGTGAGTATATATAAAAAAAAAAGAGTGCGCCAATGATGAACAAACTTTGTATGTTTAAGCCCTGTTCCCTCAAAGCGATCTTGGAAATCTTCAAGTTGCCATGACAATGACGACAGTCCAGAGTGGAGATCACGCTCTTCACACCATAGGTCTTCTAGAAGATCAGGGTCTCAGAGACATCATTATTCTCCTTCACCCCCACCTCAGGCATCAAGAAAAAAGTGCTGGGCATGTGGCATGGTTCCACTCCCTGATAAGCTAGTCTGTAGAGACTCTCTCAGGTAATACACAGCCAGCTGGGAACTGGAAGGCGAACAGGTTGTCGATTTACTTAAGCAGACCATGAAAGACTCCTTTTTCAGAATTGGCGGCTATAATCCCCACTCACCCAGTTCCATAAGCTGCGCAAATGCTAGATCCAGACCCCAGCACCCTGGTCCATCAGCTCTTAGTACTCCTTTGCCTGCATCAGGAAAAACAGCTATACAGTCTCCCCTGGAAGATCCAGTCCTCAGAAGACTCTAAACCATCCGGTTTCAGTTTTTCCCTGGTACAGCCCTTTATCCAGGTGGTGAAGAGCACTATTGCCTGGGAAGATCCGGAAGAGCCACCTCAGAAGTCAAAAACTTATTTCCCATTCCTTAAGAGATAACAGATGATCTTCCCATTAATGGGAGAGATCAGAGAGGTTATAGAGGACGAATGGAGCAAAACGGACAAGAAGTTTTCCCTAGCTTGTTTGACCAAATTGTATCCACTAGCAGATTCGGATACACAGTCCTTAAGTTCCATGCCTGTGGTTGATGTGGCAGTAGTGCATCTGGCGAAAAACATAACCTTGCCAATGGAGGATTCAACATCATTCAAGGATTCCCTGAATAGACAAATTGATCTAGACCTCAAAAGGAGCTACCTAGCTGCAGGGGCTGCTTGTAGGCCAACCATTGCGCTGACATCTGTTTTCAATGCCATCAGGTCGTGGACAGAAACTATAGAGACAGCCCTGCACCAAGACATCCCCAAGGATGACATAATCAAAGCTCTGGAGAATGCAATGCAAATATTATCCCCACACCAGTGTGGATCTGAACCAGGTATGGAATGGATGTTTCTCTCCAGAGATAAGGAGCCCCAGGTGCTGGCTAATGCTGATTGAAGCTGTGTGCAAACGAGAAAATCTGGACAGCCGCACACCAGGAGAATATAATCCAAAAGAGTTTCTTTATTGTAAAATCAGGAACATATTGTGTACAGGACACCATGGACGGAATGTACAGGCAATCCGCTAATGCGTTTCGCACTTATGCCAAGTGCTTACTCATAGCTAGCGAAAATAAGACCACATATATACTATCCATTATTAATCATGTGACCAAGTAGTCAATCTAAAATGCAAAACAGCTGAGGTTCAGCAGTGAAGAATGTGAGCGCTTGTCAGTGATTAATGAGCACTAGGATTAGAAGTCCCAGTGAATATAAAGTATATATGTGTAAGCAATGGAGGAATGTGAAAAAGGAACCAAAAATACTTGATGTGAATTTGAATGCGTGAAACTGTAAAGTTGGTATGGAGAAAGTGAGAAAAAAAAAACTGAGATGGAACTGAAGTAAAAAATTAAGATAAATTGTGGTGAAGAGAGGTAAAATCTCGGTGAATAGTGGGTGCTTGTATAAATATATATAATATTATACCCAAGTGCAAACAAAGATCAATACATTTTGAATGTTAAAAATTATTATGATAAAGTGGAGCAAAAAAGAAAGATGAATAATTGTATACTTAGAGATGTTAAGGGGCTGAACCTGTGTGCATGTTCAATGAGTATAAATGAGTGACATCTATGACCAAAGTGCATGTAAATGTGTATAGAACTAACATATATTTTAATTTCTATGTTATAAAGAGTACTTGGTCACATAGAAAAGAGGAGAGGAGAGCATATAAATACATGCCTCCACTGCTCTCAATAAAAGTTATATAATTGTGTCAAAGTTGTATACATTTATATTTACAATTACATATGTATCGTTTTAATATATGATGACGATTTTCTATGGTTTGTAAAGATAAAGCACTTCTCCTAAGCAGAAGAAAACCAAGAAAAACAAATACAATAATAAAAGAGATTGACCAAAGAACAAAGGGCCTTCATCAATTGACATATGTGGACATATTTCCGTACTCTAAATGAAATCTTGAATACTGTAATGAAAGAAAATCGTTTTATGAACATAAAAACCATGTTCATAGCAAACCTAAACCATATTTAACCATATGTGTGTAAAAATCCATAAACAAAATATCTAAGCACACGAAACAATGTTTATGTGCAAGTGTGTGTGTGCGCGGATAAAACCACATTTACCAAGATGAAGCGCCTTCCGTATCAATAAACCCGCGCACACACATACACATGGGCGCCGTGCTTATTAGGACTGCAATTTTCTATAAAAGGTGAAAGAAGCATCATTATAACAATATGTGCATACTGGTTGAATAAAAAGCCATATAGAAAACCATACAGAAAATTGTATATCTGTCCTAAGCCTGAACCAACAGACAAAAGGGAATACCTGCATATATATGCTTATTAAAAGTATTGATCAAATTTGATAATGAATTTCCAGGAAGCGGGGTAAAAAATCAAATTTGATAGCGGATTCTCAAGTAAATAAGAAAAAGAACTCTCACAGGATAGCTGATTGTATTATATAGGGTGGGATGTTTAATGTGTTCACATAAAAACTTTAAGAAATATTTATTTACCAAAACCATTATCGTTTGTATTAAACCGTAATAAGAGTTAAAGTTTATTAAAGTATTAAAATATATTAAATTCAATGTGAACTCGACCACTCCAACAAACAGCTAGAATAGAGCCATATCTATACCACTCTGGAAGAGTGTGTATACCTCACTTTGAACATGGTAATATGTAGGTGGATTTGAGGAAGATGTAATAATTCTCTGAAACTAATGATAAGCATCATTATATTGGTGGCCTAACGGAGATCTATGAATGTATTTTATTTTATTGATTCCTGTATAGGTTTAATCATAGATCGCTGCAGCGGGGACCACTATAAAGCTCTAAGGTGTTTAAAACTTCCTATCACTATGTGAAGTGAGAACGGGATGTCTAAATAACCCCTATCAGTTATAAATCGGAATAACGAAGCAAGTAAGTAAAGGCATGTTAAAAAACTATAGCCATAGTGACTCAGTAGGGATATAGCTACGTCCACAGGTACAGCGATCCGTAGTTACGTTAAGAAGTGAAATCCTACATAGACTCCATCGGGAAAGTACATCATATGCGTCTCGAGTTCTATGAAGAAAAAGATTGGGACAGCGATAACGCCGTGTCTATGGGCACCGCCACTAATGAGCGTTGTGTAGTCCTAAGGAAAGGCTGGAATTAAGATGTCACCGTACATATACGGATTGGTCTGTGAAGGTAGAGGCAAGGCAGACGTAGGTCACAGTGATACCAGGTGCATAGACATAGCAATAATAAATGAAACTAAAACATTCGCTAAACATTTTAGCAAATGCATTGCTCTGTTGGCTGTATCTCTGAACCTGGTAGTCTGTGTGTTTTTGCTGTTATATTAGAAGTTGAGAATTCAGTAAAACTATGTATAGAGACCTTTTTATGAAGCCCCAACGTGAACAATGTTTCATTGTAATTATACTTATGTTACGTTATATCATGCCTCAAAACTATCTTCAAGTGTGAATATGTAGAGGTAAATATAACCACGCCTATGGTCACATTAACAATCGCAGATGAGTGGTCAAGATTGATAGAAGTGTATATCATAGCACCCATTCATGATTTTAAAGAAGTAAATTGGGCTAAATGATAAATACTAGGGCTAAATAATAGTAAGTTAGAACAGGTAAACTATACATTAATCATAGTGGTAAGAGACATCCCATTCGAAGTTTAAGCCAAAGGGAATTCTGGTGTTTAAAGAAAAAATCCAAAAAACTTCACGTTTGCATAAGAGATGGAATTTATCCCCTCCTCTTATGGGCATGACTATTTTTTCCACTCCTTGAATGAATAGACTGGAAACATCTTTTTGATGTGTGAAAATCCAGTTTGTCTTTTGCTATGTCATATAAGTGATCATGTAATCGGTCTTTTAGACGCCGTGTTGTGCCAACGTACTGGATTTGGCATTTATCACAGGTGATAACATATACCAAAAACTGTGTATTACAGTTGATGAAAGAGGGGACTTTGAAAGTTCTGCCATTAGTACATGAATGAATGTTTTTATATACTTTAATATGACGGCAGTAATTGCAGCCCTTCTTCCCACATCTATAGTTCCCTGTTGAGCTCAACCAACTGATTTTGTTCTGTTTTCTTGGGAATAAACTCGGTGATAAGGAATTTCCCAAAGTGGGTGCTTTACGTGAAACCACCTTGATACCTCTAGAAAGGACTTTAGTGTAAACTGGGTCATTAAACAGGATAGGAAGATATCTGTTTATGATATTTATTTATTTTTTTTAACTCTAAGCTGAACGGTGTGGAAAAAACCGGAACGCCCACTGGAGTGTTACTCGAGGATCCCTTAGGTGCATTTT
Source organism: Lithobates clamitans (assembly GCA_037952925.1). Classification (NCBI taxonomy): domain Eukaryota; kingdom Metazoa; phylum Chordata; class Amphibia; order Anura; family Ranidae; genus Lithobates; species Lithobates clamitans. Next base: position 875,787 of record JBBGZY010001063.1, read on the forward strand.
TGTTCTTTCTTTGTATATTCTCTTTTAAAAGGGCATGTCTGGGGATGTTGCTGACAGCATTAAGAGATTTTATTATTAGGGAATCTGGGTACCCACGGTCTTTGAAGCGGTGTGCCATATCATGAGATTCTACATGAAAATTTTCAGGTGTACTGCATAAACGCTTTAGCCTCAAAAATTGGCCGTATGGTACCCCCCTGATGGTGTGTTTGGGGTGTGCAGAGTTAGCTCTAAGGATGGTATTTCCCGCTGTAGGCTTTCTAAAGAGACTGGTGTAAATCACATCTCCTGTTCCTATTAATCTTACATCAAGGAATACTATATTGTTGATTTACAGATTTCTCGTGAATTTGAGGTTAAGATCGTTGTCATTAAAATAGGAAAGCCAGATATTGATGTCAGCGTTAGCATCAGATGTGATAAATAAGAGATCGTCAATGAAACGGCAGAAAAATACTGTATCTCGTTGGCGGGGGCTATCACATCCAAAGATGCGGGACCCCTCCCACCAACCCATGGAGAAGTTGGCTAATGGGGGTGAAAATTTCGCTCCCATGGAGGCCCCGCATCTCTGGAGGTAATAGCCCCCGTCGAACATGAAAAAGTTGTGGGTCAGAAGGTATTCCAAGGCTTGTAAAATGAAGTCTTGTAGTACTATAGAGAACTTGCCGGACCTTTTCAAAAACCAGGCAACCGCTTGTAGACCTAAATGGTATGGGATGCTAGAATACAAGCTGGTCAAAAGTGCGCATGCGCGGGTCTCCCAATATGGCCGCGTAAGCCAGGAGCTCCGCTCTGCCCGAGCCAACAAGCCGCACTAGCGCAGGAACCGGACCCGAAGGAAGCCCGTATTTAACGGGGATAGCACGGGGAGCAGTCCTAGCATTCCAGAATGACCAGCAGCTCGGTCTGCCACAACCTGGGGCCACAATTCACAGCCGAAGGAACACAGGCTGCTTCCAAGATGGCGGCTGCGTCTCAGCCACGAGACTCACAAGCAGGGGGACATTCGGAGTTCAGGCAAGTGATAAGCCCAGCCACTCTATCCTTCACCCCCCAAGCTAATTCAGGCTGCCATAATATCACAACCCCCTCGCCTGCATCAACAGTATCATTGCTGGAACGGACATTTCATAATTACATGCTGTCTCCCATGTACAATACACCAGGCCCAGGGGCTGATAATCCCCCCTCATGTAACCAGAAGCAGGCCTCGGGTCAGTTACAGGACATTCCCCAAAACGCAGGGGATTTGTTCATTAAATTTTCTGAACTGCTGGAACGAGGGCTTGCCATCACAGCCAGTAAGATCACTACTGATATCAGAGCAGACTTCCAGACTTTGGCCTCTAGAATGGAAGCCATAGAACATAAGCTAGATATAACGGTCTCCAGGGCTAATCAAAATACAGACCATATACACGTAATACAGGATCAATTGGAAGTGGCGTTAAACCATATTGACGACCTCGAAAATCGCTCCAGGAGAGACAATTTTAGGGTGAGAGGTATCCCTGAATCAGTTACAGATGCACCTAAAGCCATACAGGACCTTATACAATCTCTAATCCCTGCAATACCACCACACAAGCTGGAACTGGACAGGGCACATAGGTCACTGGGACCCCCAAGGAGAGACGGGAACCCCAGGGACATAGTAGTAAAACCACACCACTACAGTGTGAAAGAAGAGATCATGAGGATATCCAGGAAACAGTCACGCATCTCTTTCCAAGGTCAAAACATTCAGATATTTGCAGACATTTCCCTGATGACCATTCAAAGACGCAGAGCATTAAAACCATTACTACTCGTACTTTCCCAGAAATAAATAAAATACTGGTGGTCCTTTTCTTTCGCCCTTAAATTTACCTTTAATGGTAAATCTCACTCTTTCTCCACCTTCACAGAAGGAAAACAAGTTCTTCTTGCCCTGAAACTCATTGCCCTGGAATCAGACATGGATACATCTAACCTGCAGGCAAGTTCTTCCAAGAGATTATCACCCGCCAGCCCTCTCTCCCCATTGTGGAAGTCGACCAAGACCAAGCGAGCGAAGGATCAAATGCCCACCTGAAGATCACCATTGCTCTTCTTAATTTTCTTTTTCCTCAGGGCGCGACCCTGATAGGAGACCTCTACGAGACCCTCGTGTCAATCCTTGCAGGCTCGTATCTCTACTAGAGTTTAAATATTTCACCTATTTTGATAGAAGTTTGTTTTTGTATTCAAACCGTCTACGGCCTTTTTTTTTTTTCTGGACAGCACACACATAGCAGAGTCTGGTTTATCTTCATTTCTTAAGATCCTCTTGAAGATGAAGAGATAGCTCCACAATAGTGGCAAGGATTGGATCCTATTGGATTAAGCACTAAGGACATCATCAATGCAGGGCATCCTTTACGGGGATGTTCAAGGACTTCTCTATTGAAGACACATATCTTAATAAGAAGGTTATATCTGCAGCTTGCAGTCTCTGAGTCTAGCACCCACTCCCATGTGTCTCACACCCTGGGATTTCCCCTTTCTCCTGGACTCTCAGACTACCTTCTTTTGTTTTTCTTTTTTTTTATTTCTTAATAATCTCCCTCCCCTCTCAATTTTTTTTGGGATAAATTACATAGAAATAGTAATGTTGGGTCCTGAAGGACCGGTTCCTTTTATAGTTTTTCATTTATACTGTTGGATTCTGATACAAGTATTATTTTTTTATTTAAGCTAGGTTTTTTGAGTATCAAGGTCCTAAGTCGACTGTGGCTCGGGCAGCAGTCATGCGCGTCCTCCCATCCCCTCAATATGGCTTTTCTGTATTTGGGCGGTGGGAAGTCAGCCCTTTCAGAGGGCTGTTTAAAGTTGTTATCCACTAACGTAGGAGGGGGTTCCTCCCCCTTTCTTCGTTACAGGCCGTTTGGCCTTCTTACCTTTCTTCTTTATCTTCCTTTTTCTTCTCTAACTAACCTCTTCTTTTTGATTGCCAGCACTCAGTGGATTCTCTTTCGTCCGGAGGCTCCAGGTCCCAGGTTTTATCACGCAACACTGCCGAGGTTGATCACATCTAGGCTTCCTGGGGTAAGTGTTAAACACATCGACACATCACTTTATACATCATATCATGTCTTCTAATACCCTAACCTCACCTTCGCTCAGAATTGTCTCTCATAATGTGCAGGGGTTTAAGAGAAGGAAGATCCTGCAGGAATACCGATCCCAGAAAATGGATGTGGTGTTTCTGCAGGAAACACATTTTCCAATACAGTATAACCCCTCCTTCCTCCATGCTCACTATCCCCTGTTTCACTTAGCAAACGCTCAGGATAAAACAAAAGGGGTGGAAATTTTGTTTCCAAAATCCTGCCACTTTAAGACCACACAGGTTTACAAAGACACGGAGGGCAGATTTATCCTGGTGAAAGGAATGCTAGAAGATCAACTGTACTCCCTGGTCTTGTTCTACTCCCCCAACAAGGGTCAATCTCAATTTTTCCGCCTTCTGTTCCAAACGTTAGAACCCTTGTTGGAGAAAATAGTGATATTAGGAGGGGACTCCAACATAGCACCTGATTTATCCCTAGATAAATCTAAACCTCTTTCATCTCAACTCACGCGCCCCAAAAAAATTAGTACTAAAATTGCGAAAATGATCAAGGTCTAGCCGACATTTGGAGAGAAACCAATCCGACTTGCAGGGACTACACTCATTTTTCAAATCCCCATCAATCCTACTCCAGGATAGACCACATCTTCATTTCAGCTCCTCATATACCTTTAGTTTAAAAATCCTTCATCAAAGACTCCTCCCTATCGGATCACTCGATGGTCATCCTAGTGTTACGAGGGCTGCAATCCAAACCCCCCCTCTCCAATGGAGACTTGGGGAATCCCTCCTTAAAGACCCTATCCAGGTCACAATTATTGAGAAAGCTCTGAAGGAGTTCTTTTTACTAAATGACATAGAGGGAACCTCAGCTGAAACAGTTTGGGCTGCCCATAAGGCTACGATAAGGGGAAAACTGATCCAAATGACATCGCAAATCAAAACAGAGAAAGCCTCTGATGTAGTAAAACTTGAAAATAACTTTGATGCTTTATGTAAGCAACACAAATCAGACCCCTCTAAGGTCAATACTGCACAACTAGATGCCGCAAGGGTGGCTCTGAACTTAGCTCTCACTGTTAAAGCCGAGGTTTCCCTGCGTTGGACCGATGCGAAATTTTACCAGCATAAAGATAAAATGAACACTATTCTGGCCTCCAAACTCTCCCCCAAAACACGTAATTTCACTCTACCTAAGATCAGGCAGCAAGATGGCACGTCCACTTTAAATCCTCAACGTATTTTACAATCGTTTCAAGATTTCTATACTAATTTATACAAAAAGGGAAATCACATTGGGGAATCCGGAATTAAGGCATTCATGGCAGAACTAAAAATTCTTCGCCTTCAGAAAAATCATGCGGATCTCCACAGAGGAAACCCTAGAAGTGATTAAAAATTTAAAAATTAACTCCGCCCCAGGCCCAGATGGTTTTTCCAACATTTATTACAAAACATTTGCGGTTACTCTAGCTCCTCATCTCAATAATTTTTTTAATTCTAAAAGAAAGGGTGAAGCCATCGAAACCCATGCAAACTCAGCCTTCATCTCAGTTATCCCCAAACCTGATAAGGATCCATCCCTAGTAGAAAATTATAGACCCACCTCTCTTATTAACAATGATCTGAAAATCCTTACCAAAATATTGGCCAATAGACTAAGCTCTTTTATAGGACAATACATTCATAAGGACCAGGTGGGCTTCATCACAGGGAGACAGGGCCCTGACCAAATTAGGAGGGCGACTGATATTGTTTCAATCCTTCAGTCTGCCTGGGAAGGAAGCCCTCAGCAGGAGGGCCTTTTGTTGTCATTAGATTTACTGAAGGCTTTTGACTCGCTATCGTTTTCATACCTGATTTCTACCCTCCGGAGATGGGGTTTTGGTGAATATTTTATTGGGATATTACAATCCCTATATTCAAGTCCGGTGGCCAGGGTCAAACACCAGGGCTTCGTTTCCGATCCCATCCCGATCTCCAGAGGGACCAGGCAGGGTTGCCCTCTCTCTCCAATAATCTTCGCCATAGCGATTGAATCATTGGCCATTGCAATCAGATCAGATGTTAACATCCAAAGGGTTAGGTGTGGACAATCAGTCCATAAATGTGCCCTCTTCGCAGACAATATTCTGCTCTTCGTTACTTCCCCAATCACATCATTACCTAATATAAACAAGCTCTTAGACTCTTTCGGGGATATCTCAGGTCTACAAGTGAATATGGCTAAATCACAAGCATTGAATGTTTCTCTTCCCATAGCCCTAGCTGATCGATTGAAACAATCTTTCAAATTTAAGTGAAGCGACACCTCAATTCTTTACTTAGGGACAAACCTTACCTCAAAATTTGAACTCCTATATCAGGCAAATTTCCCCCCCATGTACTGTAAACTAGGGAAAGATCTTCGCATCTGGTCCCTGTACAACATCTCATGGATAGGTAAAATTAATTCCATTAAAATGACCCTATTACCCAGATTACTCTACCTTTTTCGTTCCCTCCCAATTCCTATTAGGAAAGATCATCTAAAAGCATTCCAAGGCAAGTTAATCAAATTTATTTGGGGCAAAAAGGGCTATAGACTAACCAGAAAGGTCCTATACAGCCATAAAACGAGAGGAGGACTGGGACTTCCAGACCTATTCAAGTATTATCAAGCAGCCAGATTAGCCTAACTCTCAATGATCTACTTTAGACTCAAAATCCCGGATTGGATCAATATAGAAAGACAGGCGGTCCCCACATACACGTTAGACTTCCTTCTATGGTCACCTCGCAAAACTAGACCTCCTATCATGTCCCTCACCCTCTCACATTCCTTGAGGTTATGGGATGATATGAAAAACTCACCTTCTCTGACATCTGACATGCAACGGTTGGCTCACATCTTTCATAATCCCCTTTTCAGACCGGGTATGGACATCAAATCATTTCAATGGTGGTGGATAAGGGGATGTATAGGATTGGACACTATTTCACTCCTTCGGGCCCTATCTTCTGAAATTCTGTATAGAAAAGCTGGACATTCCCGTCTCAGAGATATTCAGGTATTATCAAATTTCCCAATTCCTTTACGTAATTTGGAAAAACAAACCCACTCCCCCGGCCTTCTCTAATTATGAACGCTGGTGCGGCCAGGGTACAGAACAAAAAGGGGGCATACCCATAATATACTCTTCCTTATTAGAACCCACTGCCAAATTCTCATACATGGAAGCCTGGGAGAGGGACTTACAAGAAACCTGGGACCTGGAGGAATGACACAAAAGAGGAATAAGAGCTCACAAAGGTATACTGAACATTTCATTAATAGAAGCCAATTGGAAAGTGATGACTAGATGGTACTTGGTTCCGTTACGATTGGCTAAGATGTTTCCCTCTTCATCTCCTCTATGCTTTAGGGAATGCCAAGCTCAGGGCTCTACGCTTCATATATGGTGGGAATGCCCGAGAATTAGAGGTTTTTGGAATAACATTTTTAATCTAATTCGCAAAGTTAGAAGCCTCCCGATACCTAAGAATCCACAAATTGCTCTACTGAACGAGAAAATCCCCAAGATCTCTAAGTTTTCTCATGGTTTGATTATTTTTATGCTAATAGGAGCGAAAATTACGATCGCTAAAGCCTGGAAGACACCGAAAATTTCCTATGTAGCAGCTAAAAGAAAAATCTCTTGGATTGTGTCCCAGGAGAGATTAGTTAGCAAAATTTTGGACAACACCAAAGCCTTTGAAGCAACATGGGAACCCTGGGCTAGGCATTTAGGTATATCCCTGGTCCCTGGGATCTCCTCGTCTGGATAGTTATACATGAGCTGAATGCTGGCTTCCTCCCTATCGATCCCTTGCCTCCTATCTTTTCTTTCCTTTTCCTCCTTTTCTTTCTCTCTTATTTTCCTGATATTGTGAGAATAGATGGCTATCGTTCTTTAGCCATTATAAGTTAATGTTCATCATTTACCTGATCTTGCACGAGATCTTATATGTTACTCTTTCATAAATATAAAGTGTTCACCCTTAAGGGGTGGTGCAGTCTCTCCGGAGCGATACAGTGGCTCCGGAGGGGTGGCACATGACCCTTACTACACAGGGCAATCTCTATTTAGATTATACTAGGTCTAGATCTGGACACAGTGTGATCCCATCAGGGGTGTCTGGTCGGTCCCAAGTTCATAATGCTCTATTAAGTAATAGGATTAGCATAGACGCTGTTTTTTGAACGACTCATGTCTCTTTTTACGTTGGGTATCCTTAGGGTACCGGATGATACGAGATGATGATTTGTACTGAGCAATGTATTGTGATGATATATGTAAAATTATCCTTCGCGCTGGTGGATATAAAATGGTGAAGTGCTCAAATGAACTAAAGTGCTGTGTAAGATATTAATATTGCTGCAAAATATGGGTGTTCACACCAAACACTTATGTCTAATAAAATGGGATATAAATTTTGCGCAATATTAAGTAAAAATAAAATTCAAATAAAAATAAGGTGTATATATATGTAATGTGGAACACTGTTGTCTGTCAGGTGGTAGTGTAAAAATCTCTCTGGTCTGCTAGAAAATTCGCTGTTTTGGTTTAAAAAGATGAGGTTTAAATGGCAATATATACTAAATTAATCCTCATACCACCCATACCTAACATGTATAAATAAATATGACATAGTGCATAATGATTGTGCATAAAAATATTTCCAGTAGTGATTCGTGTATGGTCTTCTCAAATCCACAATCCAAAAATGTGCAATAAGACTAAAAGTGCAACCTTAAAAATTATATATAGTGTAACATCTAAAAAATATATATATAAATTCCAATTTATGTGCAAAGTCCGTTTTGTTGCTTCAGTAATTTGTCGATTTTCTAGTGTCCAAGTGATAAAATTTACTGAAGGATAAGAAAACCTCAAAATAAAAATAATTAAAAAATCAAAAATCAAAATACAAAATTGAAAAGTAAAAATAAAAAGTAAAAATAAAAAGTAAAAATAAAAATAAAAATAAAAATAAAAATAAAAATAAAAATAAAAATAAAAATAAAAAATAAAAAATAAAGAATCAAAAAATGGAAAATAAAAAATATAAAATAAAATAAAATAAAATAAAGATAAAAAATAAAAATAAAAAATAAATAATAAAATAAAAAATAAAAAATAAATAATAAATAAATAAATAATAAAAAATATATAAAAAATAAGGAATAAAATAAAAATAAAAATAAAAATATAGAGGTGAGTCTTAATAAGAAAAATATCTGTGAATAATTCTTCTGGTATTGAACAATAGATGTGGTGAAAGTTTATCTTTCTGCTGCTGGTGTCTCTCCGTATGGTCTCACAGAACTCTCACCTTGCATTAGTAGTAATCAGGCATTCTGTGATATGTCTTTAAGGTGTGGGGATAATCTCTGGCAGCTTTCTCTTCCTCTGTTATTTTCCCTCCTCCAACGCTCCCTTTCTCCAACTCCACTCTAGTAAACTCAGTGTGGGGGAAATAGAATAGGGAGGGGGGAGAAGAAAAAGGCTCCACTAGTGCATTAAACTTTTAAAATCAGAAGGGGGAATATTTATTCGCTGTTGCTCTTACATTTCTCATATTTAAAAACAGGCAGAGTGAATATAAAAAACGATCTGGCGTTCTCAGCGCCCTCTCACTTGTGCTTCAGATTCGATGTGTCGTTCCAGCCAATCCCTACGCGTTACGACACCGTCAAGTTTCCCCAGATGAAGACACGTGACGGTGTCGTAACGCGTAGGGATTGGCTGGAACGACACATCGAATCTGAAGCACAAGTGAGAGGGCGCTGAGAACGCCAGATCGTTTTTTATATTCACTCTGCCTGTTTTTAAATATGAGAAATGTAAGAGCAACAGCGAATAAATATTCCCCCTTCTGATTTTAAAAGTTTAATGCACTAGTGGAGCCTTTTTCTTCTCCCCCCTCCCTATTCTATTTCCCCCACACTGAGTTTACTAGAGTGGAGTTGGAGAAAGGGAGCGTTGGAGGAGGGAAAATAACAGAGGAAGAGAAAGCTGCCAGAGATTATCCCCACACCTTAAAGACATATCACAGAATGCCTGATTACTACTAATGCAAGGTGAGAGTTCTGTGAGACCATACGGAGAGACACCAGCAGCAGAAAGATAAACTTTCACCACATCTATTGTTCAATACCAGAAGAATTATTCACAGATATTTTTCTTATTAAGACTCACCTCTATATTTTTATTTTTATTTTTATTTTATTCCTTATTTTTTATATATTTTTTATTATTTATTTATTTATTATTTATTTTTTATTTTTTATTTTATTATTTATTTTTTATTTTTATTTTTTATCTTTATTTTATTTTATTTTATTTTATATTTTTTATTTTCCATTTTTTGATTCTTTATTTTTTATTTTTTATTTTTTATTTTTATTTTTATTTTTATTTTTATTTTTATTTTTATTTTTACTTTTTATTTTTACTTTTTATTTTTACTTTTCAATTTTGTATTTTGATTTTTGATTTTTTAATTATTTTTATTTTGAGGTTTTCTTATCCTTCAGTAAATTTTCGACAAATTACTGAAGCAACAAAAACGGACTTTGCACATAAATTGGAATTTATATATATATTTTTTAGATGTTACACTATATATAATTTTTAAGGTTGCACTTTTAGTCTTATTGCACATTTTTGGATTGTGGATTTGAGAAGACCATACACGAATCACTACTGGAAATATTTTTATGCACAATCATTATGCACTATGTCATATTTATTTATACATGTTAGGTATGGGTGGTATGAGGATTAATTTAGTATATATTGCCATTTAAACCTCATCTTTTTAAACCAAAACAGCGAATTTTCTAGCAGACCAGAGAGATTTTTACACTACCACCTGACAGACAACAGTGTTCCACATTACATATATATACACCTTATTTTTATTTGAATTTTATTTTTACTTAATATTGCGCGAAATTTATATCCCATTTTAATGTATTGTGATGGATACTCTTTGTAATGTAAGATCTCCTAATAAAAAACGTTAATTCAAAAAAAAAAAGAATACAAGCTGGTGACATCGCAAGTGATCCATCTATAATTTTCTTTCCATTTAAAACCTTGGAGTTTGCTTAGAAGATGTTTAGTGTCTCTCAAATAGCCTGGTAACTCCATGGTTAAAGGTTGTAACTGAGAATCTACCCACTCTCCCGACTTTTCATGTAATGAACCTATACCGGCGACGATTGGTCGACCTGTCAGGGGATTGAAACCCTTATGAACTTTAGGTAAGTGATGGAATATTGGCATGATGGGATATTCAGGGATGAATAATTCTTTATCTTTAGGGGAGAATAGGCCAACCTGTATTGCTCTATCAAAAAGAGCAGACAGTTTCGTCTTAAAAATGGAAGTGGGGTTGCATTAGAGTTTTTGATACGTGTGTGTGTCTGACAGTTGACGTAAAGCTTCCTCTCTATATATTTCTGCATCCAATACTACCACAATGCCCCCTTTATCCGCATTTTTGATCACAATGCTATCATCTGTTGTTAGTGCTTTGAGTGCTGTCCGTTCATTCAAGGTTAAATTATCCTGCATGGATTTTTTGTGACAGTTGCGGGCCAGGCGAGTCAATTCACTCTCCACCATTTTTTGGAATAGGTCCAGATCCTTCCCCCTAGATGCCACTGGGTAAAAATCTGATCTAGATTTAGGTACAAATTTGTCACATGTATCTGGGGGATCTATGGGGAAGGGATCCGACTCCATAGCCTAATCAGTCAAGTCGTTAAGAGCACAAACATCCATAAACATTAAAGGTGAAGGGGGTGACTCACCTGTACCGCAAGTGGCGGGAGAGACAATTGCTTCCTCTGTAGATGAAAAATAATGTTTCCTAAGGGTAAGATTCCGAGAAAACTTATTGACATCCAAAAGCTTTATAGTGGTCCCCGCTGCAGAGATCTATGATTAAACCTATACCGGAATCAATAAAATAAAATACATTCATAGATCACCGTGAGGCCACCAATATAATGATGTTTATTATTAGTTTCAGGGAATTATTACATCTTCCTCAAATCCACCTACATATCACCATGTTCAAAGTCAGGTATACACACTCTTCCTGAGTGGTATAGATATGGCTCTATTTTAGCTGTTTGTTGGAGTGGTCGAGTTCACATTGAATTTAATATATTTCAATACTTTAATGAACTTTAACTCTTATTACGATTTAATACAAACGATAATGGTTTTGGTAAATAAATATTTCTTGAAGTTTTTATGTGAACACATTAAACATCCCACCCTATATAATACAATCATCTATCCTGTGAGAGTTCTTCTTCTTATTTTCTTGGAAATCTGCTATCAAATTTGATTTTTTACCCCGCTTCCTGGAAATTCATTATCAAATTTGATCAATACTTTTAATAAGCATATATATGCAGGTATTCCCTTTGTCTGTTGGTTCAGGCTTAGGACAGATGTACAATTTTCTGTATGGTTTTCTATATGGCTTTTTATTCAATCAGTATGCACATATTGTTATAATGATGCTTCTTTCACCTTTTATAGAAAATTGCAGTCCTAATAAGCACGGTCCCCATGTGTATGTGTGTGCGCGGGTTTATTGATATGGAAGGCGCTTCATCTCGGTAAATGTGGTTTTATCCGCGCACACACACACACACACTTGCACATAAACATTGTTTCGTGTGCTTAGATATTTTGTTTATGGGTTTTTACGCACATATGGTTAAATATGGTTTAGTTTTGCTTCAAACTTGGTTTTTATGTTCATAAAACGATTTTCTTTCATTACACTATTCAAGGTTTCATTTAGAGTACGGAAATATGTCCACATATGTCAATTGATGAAGGCCCTTTGTTTTTTGGTCAATCTCTTTTATTATTGTATTTGTTTTTCTTGGTTTTCTTCTGCTTAGGAGAAGTGCTTTATCTTTACAAACCATAGAAAATCGTCATCATATATTAAAACGATACATATGTAAATGTAAATATAAATGTATACAACTTTGACACAATTATATAACTTTTATTGAGAGCAGTGGAGGCATGTATTTATATGCTCCTCTCTCCTCTTTTCTATGTGACCAAGTACTCTTTATAACATAGAAATTAAAATATATGTTAGTTCTATACACATTTACATGCACTTTGGTCATAGATGTCACTCATTTATACTCATTGAACATGCACACAGGTTCAGCCCCTTAACATCTCCAAGTATACAATTATTCATCTTTCTTTTTTTACAGTTTCACGCATTCAAATTCACATCAAGTATTTTTGGTTCCTTTTTCACATTCCTCCGTTGCTTACACATATATACTTTACATTCACTGGGACTTCTAATCCTAGTGCTCATTAATCACTGACAAGCGCTCACATTCTTCACAGCTGAACCTCAGCTGTTTTGCATTTTAGATTGACTACTTGGTCACATGATTAATAATGGATAGAATATATGTGGTCTTATTTTCTATTATCACTAGCTATGAGTAAGCACTTAGCATAAGTGCGAAACGCGTTAGCTGATTGCCTGTACACGGTGTGCCGTCCATGGTGTCCTGTACACGATATGTTCCTGATTTTACAATAAAGAAACTCTTTTGGATTATATTCTCCTGGTGTGCGGCTGTCCGGATTTTCTCGTTTGCACAAAGCTCTGGAGGAGCTTAAGTTGGCGTCGGATTTTGTAGGGGAAGCAGCGATTGACATGATGTGTTGTTCAGTCAACTCAATGCTGCACTCAGTTATGGCAAAACATGCCTTATGGCTAAAACTCTGTACAGCCAATCTGGCATTAAAACAAATCTGGTGCAAGATTCCCTTTGATGGGAAACCCTTGTTCAGCGAGAAACTCGATAAATCTGGTCTGGAGAAAAAGAGCCTATTTGTCTCGATTTCGACAATCAAACTCCAGAGACTTCAGGCAGTCTCGCCTCTTTAAAGATAGTAAAATGTCGTGGAGAGGCACTCATACCTCTTTTTTGGGAGCCAGAAGGAACAAGACCCTCACCGCTCCCCAGGAGGGAACTAAGTCCCTTTGACGCCAGAGGGGTGGAGACACCCCAGTAGGGGCCCAGATAAAGTGTTTTTTTTTCCAGTTTGGGCCTCCAAATGCCAAGACCCATGGGTCCTATCAACGGTCTAGTACGGTCACTTCTGGACTTTTTTCTCATCAGCCTCCTCACACGTCCTTCAAGGAAACACAGACACCGGCCTCCCCAAAGAAAGCACTGGCCCTAAACCAGCTTATAGAGTCACTGCAGCACCAAGGGGCAGCAGTACCTGTCCCCCCATCAGAACAATTTACAGGTTCCTATTCCACCCTTTTCTTGGTACAGAAGAAAACAGGCGACTGGAGGCCTGTAATAGATTTGAAAAGACTCAACAGATACATCCATCTCGAGAGTTTCAAGATGGAGTCGCTGCAAACAATCATCCAAGCCATACAACCAGGAGATTGGTTAATATTGATAGACCTGCAGGATGCTTACCTTCACATCCCTATTCAACCATCTTTTCAAAAGTATCTAAGGTTCGCAGTGGGTCATGTCCACCTGGAATCCCAAGCTCTGCCCTTCGGGCTGTGCACCTCCCCTCAGGTGTTCACGAAGGTGTTGATATCTGTCTTGGCCCCTCTGAGAGAGAGGGTATTAAGAACTTACCACTATCTGGACGATATCCTCTTGCTATCAAACAACCAGAATCAACTTATAGTCCACAAAGAAATACTTCTGCAGTCGTTATCAGAGCTGGGTTGGTTGGTGAATCACCCAAAGAGCCAACTAGTTCCAACACAACAAATGATTTACCTAGGGGCAATGTTCAATATGGACCTGGGCACAGTTTCTTTGCCTCAACCGAAAATGGAGAGCATCATTCAAAAAATGTCCAAGACCATATAGAGGTCCCACTTATCAGCCTCACAGTGTCTGAGCCTTATAGGCACGATGTCCTCGTGTATACCGCTAGTCCCGTGGTCTCACTGCCATCTGAGGCACTTCCAGACAGGATTCCTAACACAATGGAGAAGGCAACATCTATCTCAGATAATTCAATTGACAATGCTAATGAGCAGGTGCCTGCACTGGTGGACGAATCCAAAGAATCTCTCCCGGTCCCATCATTTGGGTTCCCACTCATGGACCATAATTACATCAGATGCAAGTGGTGAGGGGTGGGGTGCCCATTGCAGAGAGTTCAGGAATCAGGGAAGCTGGTCCTTTCCCACCAGAGGGATAGTATCCAACATCTTAGAAATGAGAGCAGCATTTGTAGCCTTGACCTCTTTTGCACACCAGATCAAGGGACGGAGGGTGCTTCTGCGTCTGAACAACAAAGCTGTAGTTTCATATCTTCAGAAATAAGGGGGCAGCCACAGCAAAACACTTCTGAGGGAAGTGGAACCTGTAATAGTCTGAGCCAAGAGGAACCTGGTAGACCTCAGAGCGTTATATCTCCCAGGCAAAATGAACACAGAGACAGATGTCTTATCGAGGAGATTTGGGGACAACAACGAGTGGTCACTCCAACCCCATGTGTTCAACCAAATTTCCCATCTATGGCAGACCCCACAGGTGGACTTCTTTGCTACCCAGGAGAATACCAAACTCAGGAGGTTTTTCTCTCGCCTTCTACACCCACAAGCAGAGGGAGTAGACGCGTTATCGTGTCCTTGGTAATTCAAGACGGCTTACGTCTTTCCTCCTTGCCCACTCATCTCAAAGTTTCTCCTCAGGCTCCTACAGGAACCAGTCCAAATACTAGCAGTGTTACCCTATTAGCCGAAGAGACCTTGGTTCCTGCTAGCCATGCACCTCAGTGTGAATCCTCCTATCAGAACACCCCCCTTCCCGCAGTTATTGACCCAGGGCAGGCTGGCTCATCCAGACCCACAAAAACTGGATCTTCAAGTATGGAGGTTGAAAGGAGGAGGTTTGAGTTGTTACGCTGCTCCCAAGAAGTCATATACACCCTGCTTAAAGCCAGAAAACCAACAACCAATGCAATATAAGCAAAGATTTGGGGCAAGTTCTTATCCCAAGCCACAGGAAAAGGATTTGATCCAGTCTTTCTTTCCACTGCTCATGTTTTGAGCTTTCTTCAAACTGGTCTCGATTTGGGTCTCAGCCAGAGCTCCCTTTAAGTACAAGTGTCGACAATCTCTGCAGCAACTAATGCAAGGTGGGCAGAAGATCCTCTAGTGGTTACATTCTTCAGGGGTGTACTGAAGATGCGCCCTCCAACCAGGTGTTCCTTTCCGAAGTGGGACCTTCCTCTAATACGGAAAATTGTATCAAATTTATCGTAATTTTCCTTTCCTGGTGCCTATCCATGGCAGCACACACTCCCACCCTCGGTATTCTATATTATGGAGAATGTTGGGGGAGGGGCTATGCTTTTCACTAGTCCTGAAGGAGGCATCGAGGCGGAGCTCTATCACCGGTATGCTGTCATGGATAGGCACCAGGAAAGGAAAATTACAATAAGTATGATACAATTTTCTGTTTTCAGTGTAGAAATCACTTTTTCACACAGTTTAAAAGCAGATTATCTTTAAATAATATGCCGCATATTTCAGTACCATTTAGGCAATTATATCATGTTCTAAACAATATTTCCATGTGTACTATTCCAGGTTTTAGCAGAGTAAGGGTTTGGGCGCTATTTGGTTTCAGGGAACCATAGTAAATTTGATTTTGGGAGTATTTTTTTACCAGTGTTATAGTGAATACAGTTTTACCACCGCAGCGCTATAGTAAATGACCCCCTATATTACCTAAAGTATTGGGACGCCTGTCTTTACACGCCCATGAACTTTAATGATACAGTGGCTTGCGAAAGTATTCGGCCCCCTTGAACTTTTCAACCTTTTGCCACATTTCAGGCTTCAAACATAAAGATATAAAATTTTAATTTTTTGTGAAGAATCACCAACAAGTGGGACACAATTGTGAAGTGGAACGAAATCTATTGGATATTTTAAACTTTTTTAGCAATTAAAAAACTGAAAAGTGGTGCGTGCAAAATTATTCGGCCCCTTTACTTTGAGTGCAGCAAACTCACTCCAGAAGTTCAGCGAGGATCTCTGAATGATCCAATGTTGTCCTAAATGACTGATGGTGATAAATAGAATCCACCTGTGTGTAATCAAGTCTCTGTATAAATGCACCTGCTCTGTGATAGTCTCAGGGTTCTGTTGAAAGCGTAGAGAGCATCATGAAGACCAAGGAACACACCAGGCAGGTCCGTAATACTGTTGTGGAGAAGTTTAAAGCCGGATTTGGATACAAAAAGATTTCCCAAGCTTTAAACATCCCAAGGAGCACTGTGCAAGCGATCATTTTGAAATGGAAGGAGTATCAGACCACTGCAAATCTACCAAGACCTGGCTGTCCCTCTAAACTTTTAGCTCAGACAAGGAGAAGACTGATCAGAGATGCAGCCAAGAGGCCCATGATCACTCTGGATGAACTGCAGAGAACTACAGCTGAGGTGGGAGAGTCTGTCCATAGGACAACAATCAGTCGTACACTGCACAAATCTGGCCTTTATGGAAGAGTGGCAAGAAGAAAGCCATTTCTCAAAGATATCCATAAACAGTCTCATCTAAAGTTTGCCACAAGCCACCTGGGAGACACACCAAACATGTGGAAGAAGGTGCTCTGGTCTGATGAAACCAAAATCGAACTTTTTAGCCACAATGCAAAGGATATGTTTGGCGTAAAAGCAACACAGCTCATCACACTCAACACACCATCCCCACTGTCAAACATGGTGGTGGCAGCATCATGGTTTGGGCCTGCTTTTCTTCAGCAGGGACAGGGAAGATGGTTAAAATTAAGGGGAAGATGGATGCAGCCAAATACAGGACCATTCTGGATGAAAACCTGTTGGAGTCTGCAAAAGACCTAAAACTGGGACGGAGATTTATCTTCCAACAAGACAATGATCCCAAACATACAGCAAAATCTACAAAGGAATGGTTCACAAATAAACGTATCCAGGTGTTAGAATGGCCAAGTCAAAGTCCAGACCTGAATCCAATCGAGAATCTGTGGAAAGAGCTGAAAACTGCTGTTCACAAACGCTCTCCATCCAACCTCACTGAGCTCGAGCTGTTTTGCAAGGAAGAATGGGCAAGAATTTCAGACATACCCCAAGCGACTTGCAGCTGTAATCGCAGCAAAAGGTGGCTCTACAAAGTATTAATGCAAGGGGGCCGAATAATTTTGCACGCCCCACTTTTCATTTTTTTATTTTTAGAAAAAAGTTTCAAAAATCCAAAAGATTTCGTTCCACTTCACAATTGTGTCCCACTTGTTGGTGATTCTTCACAAAAAATAAAAATTTTATATCTTTATGTTTGAAGCCTGAAATGTGGCAAAAGGTTGAAAAGTTCAAGGGGGCCGAATACTTTCGCAAGCCACTGTATCTCCGTCTTAGTCCGTAAGGTTCAATATTGAGTTGGCCCACCCTTTGCAGCTGTAACAGCTTCAACTCTTCTAGGAAGGCTGTTCACAAGGTTTAGGAGTGTGTCTATGGGAATGTTTGACC
This sequence comes from Lithobates clamitans, assembly GCA_037952925.1. NCBI lineage: Eukaryota > Metazoa > Chordata > Amphibia > Anura > Ranidae > Lithobates > Lithobates clamitans. The sequence continues at coordinate 893,478 of JBBGZY010001063.1, forward strand.
ATTCTTCCAGAAGCGCATTTGTGATGTTGGACGAGAAGGCCTAGCTCGCAGTCTCCACTCTAATTCCTCCCAAACTCAGTCATCCATGTCTTTATTTACCTTGCTTTGTGCACTGGTCTAAATCATTTGGTGGAGGGAGGATTAAGATGTGGGGTTGTTTTTCAGGGGTTGACAAACACTCAGAAGAAAGCAAGAAAATGAAGAAAAAGAATAGAAAAAGAAAATCTTTTTTTTTCTCTTCCTCACCAACTCTTCTCTCCCCATGTCATCTCTGCATGGAAAGAAGTACCCCCCCCCCCACACACACACACACACCCCTCGACACACCATCTCCCAATCCACTTTGATCATATATTCAGTCTCTAGTTTAACTCAACTCTCTGAATTTCATAGATGAACAGAAAGATCTCCAAGGGGACCACAGTTCCAAAAATTTGACATAGTTATCATATACGGTAGCTGATAGTTCCTCCATTCTTTGTAAGTATTGCATTTAATCTATCCACTCCCTTAAAATAGGTGGGGTGCCATTAATGTGCGTGTAAAGGCAGGTGTCCCAATACTTTTGGTAATATAGTGTATACAACCTAATTTCCAGGCTCCAAATCGATAAGGTTCCTCAAGTAGCATATCTGTCTATTATTCCAGATCCCATGAAAGATGCTAAGGAGGGTCTTTTATGCTTTTTTTCTGATGGCTGCTAGAATGATTCTACCAAAACACTGGAAGCCACCCCCCCCCCCACCTATTTTAGTGGATAGATTAAATGCAATACTAACAAAGAATGGAGGAACTATCAGCTACCTTATATGATAACTATGTCACATTTTTGGAACTGTGGTCCCCTTGGAGATCTTTCTGTTCATCTATGAAATTCAGAGAGTTGTGTTAAACTAGAGACTGAATATATGATCGAGGTGGATTGGGAGATGGTGTGTTGAGGGGTGTGTGTGTGTGGGGGGGGTACCTCTTTCCATGCAGAGAAGACATGGGGAGAGAAGCGTTGGTGAGGAAGAGAAAAAAAGTGATTTTCTTTTTCTTTTTCTATTCTTTTTCTTCATTTTCTTGCTTTCTTCTGAGTGTTTGTCAGGGGGTACTCCCATTTGGATAGGTATCATGGATAATAGTAGATATAAGTGGATTATTTAAGATTGATAAAAGTGTTAACTTTTAGTGTACTAATATAAGATGTGTGAATTATAATAAAAGAACCATCTCAAGGATGATCAGAAGAAATGGACAGCACCTGAGTTAAATATATGAGTGTCACAGCAAAGGGTCTGAATACTTAGGACCATGTGATATTTCAGTTTTTCTTTTTTAATAAATCTGCAAAAATGTCAACAATTCTGTGTTTTTCTGTCAATATGGGGTGCTGTGTGTACAATAACGAGGAAAAAAATGAACTTAAATGATTTTAGAAAATGGCTGCAATATAACAAAGAGTGAAAATTTTAAGGGGGTCTGAATACTTTCCGTCCCCACTGTATGTGACATTTCTTTAAAAAAATATATCTAGGGAGCTTTGAAGACATAAATTAGCTTTTTTAACAACTTTCATTTTGAAAGATAAAATTTTCTCGGAAATGTTTACATTTTTGTTAAGTTGTGATTATTTAGCTGTACAAGAGTATAAATATATTTGAGCATGTAATTGCCTATAATTGCTTAATAGTATTTCCCACTGTTCACATATGTTATCCTAAAGCATAACAAATAAAATATTATTTACAAATGTGATTAGCTTACCAGAAAAAAATGATCTTTGTCTATAGACTATGAGCATATTGGTGTTTACATTTTTTTTTGTACTTTAGTGTATGACCAGCTCATTAACGGAACTTCCATTAGCATCTATTAAATATTCCAAATAATGAGCAATTGTATTACACTTTTGTTTTACTATTCACTTGCCTAACTGGGAAAATATGTCATGACTTTAAAGTTGAATGCCGGAGATATAGCTGCAGCTAGATGCCATAACCCCAGTATTAATTTTTCCCTCAGGCAGCAGTCTTTCTGATAAAAGTGATCTGAGCGGCAGATTTGCTGCTGGATCACTTTTAGAAGTGGTGGGAGGGGTCGCCCCCTTCCCCGCCGCTTTTCAGTGGTTCCTGGGCTTACCTGGCTGATCGATAGCTCTGTAAACTGATCGGGAGCTGGTGGTGGCTGGTCGCAGAGATGAACAAAGGAAACGTGGCCTCTGCTCATCTCTACGACCTAGGAGGACCGGAGTGACGTCATGGCATCATATCCAGTTCCGTCACAATGTAAATAAGGCCACTTTTTAAAGCAACATTTTTTTTATGATCTTTTGCTTTTAAAGGTAGAGGAGAAATTTGCGGTCTTACAGACCCCAGATCTCTCCATAAAGAGGAAAATGTAAAATGTAATAAAATAAATAATAATAAAAAATATGTAAAGTCTTCCAGTCCCCCCGTGCTTGAGCACAGTGGTAAACGCATACATAGGTCCTGCCCACATTTTTAAACAGTGTTGGCACCACACATGAGGTATTGCCGCAAACGTTAGAGTGAGAGCAATAATTCTAGCACTAGACCTCCACTGTAACTCTAAACTGCTAACCTGTAGAAATTTTGAAAGCGTCACCTATGGAGATTTTTAAACACCATAGTTTGGCGCCATTCCATGAGCGTGCACAATTTTAAAGAATGATATCTTAGGTATCTATTTACTCAGCGTAACAACATCTTTCATATTTGACCAAACATTTGGGGTATATATTGTTTATTTTTATTTATTAAAGTGTATTTTTCCAAAAAAAATTGCATTTTGAAAAAAGCGTGACATAAAAAATTGCAATATTATTATTATATTATACAGGATTTATATAGCGCCAACAGTTTACACAGAGCTTTACAACTTGAGGTTAGACAGTACAAATACAATACACTTTAATACAGTAGGAATCATAGGGCCCTGCTCCTTAGAGCTTACAATCTAAGAGGGAAAGTCAAGAGATACAAGGGGTAATAACTGTGGGGGATGTGCTGATGGAGAAGATAAATGTACAGTTAGGTGGGGGCCAGATAGGCTTCTCGGAAGAGATGATTTTTCAGGGATCGTCTGAAAGTGGATAAAGTAGGAGAAAATCAGACAGATTGGGGTAGAGCATTCAGAGGATGGGAGAGGCTCTGGAGAAGTCCTGAAGGTGAGCATGGGATGAGGTGACAAGGGAGTTTGAGAGCAGGATGTCTTGGGAGGAGCAAAGAGAATGATTGGGTTGGTATTTTGAGATTAGGTTAGTGATGTAGCTTGTGGATGGCTTTGTAAGTTGTAGTTAGTATCTTGAATTTAATTAGCTGGCTGAGAGGTAGCCAATGGAGGGATTGGCAGAGGGCTATAGCAGACGCTGAGCGATTTGGATTGGATTGGATAATGAGTTTCTTTACCCAGCTTACTAAAAGGATCCATAGAGTAAAATGTAGCAGATTCCTCATCCACAGGAGAAGCCACAAGAACATCCTCAATGCTGATTTGAGGCGCCGTCCACACCAATTTGTCAGTTTTGCTGAGCGTTTTGGGATCACGGGCAGAATTGCAGCGATTCTGCCATTATCACAAACTCCCAGGTGTGAACGAGGCCTAAAATTTGCATACAGTTCCAAATAACTGTGGAGCCAAACCTCACTTCCATTGCTCTCTGCCCTTTCGATTAGTCTTCTAAAGAGATCTTATATACAAAAGGTCGACATTACAAGTGGAGGGAACAAGTTAGACCACAAGAAGAGAAAACTGAAGTTCCATGCAGCGAAAAGTTGCTTGGCAAAGCTCTTTCAACTGACACTATACAAGCGTTGTTGATGTTATATTTAACTGCAAAACATGCTGGCTAACCAACAAGGAGTTACAATCCACAGGCAGATTATTTTTAATATTTTTATGCAGGATTTGAATTGGACCCACAATTTACACAGTGCTTTATAAAATAAGGGGAGACAATACGGTTGCAATACAATTCAAGGCAAGAAGGTTTCGAGGGTCCCTGCTCATGAAGCTTACAATATTAAAAGGGAAGGGCAAGTGATATAAAAGAGAATAGTGATGAGGGATTTTTTATTATGTTGCATTATTATACAGGAATTCTATCGTTTCAACAGTTTACACATCACTTTACCATATAAAGGGAATTATGGCACGTTTAGTTGCTCAGCGCTCAGACAGTCAAAGTTTTTCTTTTCCATACAGTATTTTTTATTCATTTGCAATGTGCCTTTAAACTTTGAACTACTCCAGAGGAGTCTATTACCTAGCACAGCCCTCTTTCTCCTCACATGTCATAGTCTCCTCTTCTTGTGGGTTTATCTAATTACTCTCTGTGCTGGCCCAGCATCTTAACCACCCTCTCCCTATATAACCCTTTAAGTAGCTGCTGGAGGAGGAGCAAAGAAGAAGAATATAGTTCCTACTCTACTTGGACATCACATCCAAGGTAAGGGTGCCCACATCTTTTGGATGGCTACATAAGGGAGGCTTTAAATACCATGCATAGAATACTGTACATAAAATAAAAATAATATATAATCTAATGGAAAGATTTTTGTTGAAACAATTCTTCTGGTAACAGGGTCTCTTTACCAGTTCCATACCAACGTATAGACAGATGACACCCTGCGATCCTGGGTGGCCGTCATGTGACGTCCTTCCCTTCTCGCCTCTACTGCAGGCCCCCGGGGCCCTAAACAGGGTAAAGGGCCAATGAAATTGTCTCTTTACCACGGGACTGGCTGTGTCCAATCACAGCCGGTCACTATGCAGATCAGTGTGCACACCTATTGTGTGCACCCCCGGGGGTGCTCAGTGCTGTGATCGGGGTTGAGGCTTGTCCCTTGGACAAACCATCTCCCCAATCAGGGTAAAGAGAAAAGAGAATAAATCCTCGAACAGTGGTGGGACTTTGAAGGCAACAGAGTAAAAATAAAAACAGTTTTATTAACACAAATATACAAAATTACGGTTTGCAGCACTCCTGTTGGTGCACATTTTGCCCAAACATCGGTAGACGGGCAGATCACCTCTGTGCGAGCCCTTTTTTTGTTTTTTTGTTTTTCTGTTGTCAGGGCTTGCAACTTTCCTTCCCCTTCCTGCTACACTGAGCGGTGCCACAGTGTTTCCATGGATCCCTCTTCTCAGCGTCCGTAGGTGGATTGACGCTGTGGGGTTTCCATGGCACCTATACCCTGATTGGAGCGGCAAGCGGCGCGAGACTGAGTGGCGTCTCAGTGTTGCCATGGATCCCTCCTTTCAGCGTCCTTAGTTGGATCGACGCTGTTTCCATGGTACCCTTACCCTGACTGGAGCGGTGAACGGCGCGAAATTGAGCAGCGTCTGACGGTTGCCATGGATTCCTTTTCTCAGCGTCCGTGGACCGACGCTGTAGGATCTCCATGGCACCCGCACCCCGATTGGAGCAGCGGTATGATTGGCGGGATTCTAATGCCAATCATTGCCGCACCCACCTCCTCTTCCCCTTCATATTCAACCACTGAATGCCATGTCGGTGTCATTGTCCGACTCGGCGGTGGTGATTGTAGACGGCTTTAGCCACTAATGACATTGCAACATAACACTAGAGACAAGGTAAGGCTTTTTCCGTACCTACTCGTTAACACTGCTCCGTTTTCAGAAACCCCCAATCTTGGTATGCTTTTAATGTGCCTGCCTGGGGAATACCCCGTTCATGCACATTGGGCAGCACTACACATAGTTAACTCCTTTCTCTTGCCTCTCTCTACAGAGCTCTCTGTACGAAGTTGCTACTCCCGATAATACTCGCAGCTGATCTTGCGCTCAAGGGACACCCGCTCCCCCTGCTTACATATTGGGGACACCTACCCTCATCTAATCACCATATCCCTCATATACTAATATTGGGGTAAGTCATGAACATTTAGACCTTTTTTTTTTTTTTTTCACCCCTGGCCTGGATGCATACCCGCATGATGTGCGGTGTTCATGCATCTTCAGCACATGGGTGTTCGCCGTTTCGATGTGCGGTGTTATGCGTTTTTAGCATATATATACTTAACTACTCTATAGGCCCCTTTTTTAGTATTCCAGCACATAAGGCCTCCTCTCCTTTGTATTTTCAGATAATTAATCTTCCCCCCCCTCTGGTTCTTCTCTTGCTGGGCCCTCCTGGGGTAGCGTTATCACTCCCGGAATCCCCTCCTGGGATGGCACATTGGGACCAGTGTGGAGAAGGCGGGGCCAGAGACACGCCCATTTCCTATTTCCTATTTTGGATTCCTGGTGTCCTGTGTGTTGTTGCCCCCGAGAATTGCTCCGACAGTCGGCCTCTCTTCTTGGCTATGCTTGGGTATGTGTTTTTTTTTTTTTTCCAGAATGATGTTAGATGCAGTAATCATGTTCAATGCAATTGTCTCTAATTACGCCATTTCATGTTTTATCAGTGTAAAGTCCGCCTACCATTTGCCCTTGATGAAGGGACTCCTGTAGTCCCGAAACGCGTAGGCTCAGGTAGAAGACTACATGAACACACATTTGGTTCGCTCACCAGTATAATCCTGTTTTTACTGTTAAATTGATTTATACAACTGTATTTGAATTTTCTTGATATGTATAATTTTGTATATTTGTGTTAATAAAACTGTTTTTATTTTTACTCTGTTGCCTTCAAAGTCCCACCACTGTTCGAGGGGTTATTCTCTTTTCTCCTTATGTTAGGGATGGCGGCAACTTTTGTGACACTATTGGATAGTACCTCCCCCCTTTTTTGATTCAATCAGGGTAAAGAGCCAATTAAATATAATTTTCACGTGGTGGACATTTTTACAAATGTTGTTTTCATTCATGCACATTTTGTTTATAAGCACTGCATAATTTTTTCTTTTTGTTGACATTTGTGACTGGCCGCCCCCCCCTGACGCACGGTGACTTGACGGGACTTCCCTGTGACGTCACGGGGAATGCCACAGGGAAGTCCCGTCATGTCCCGTGCGTCAGAGGGGGCGGGGTCACCGGGTGGCCCCGCCCCCCATTATTTAAAAAACGTCAGACGAGGAGACGCCGTCACACAGCGGGAGCCTCCCTCCATGCCAGCATGGATGCAGAGCGGCCCGGAGAAGAAAATGAAGAAGAGAAGAAGGAAGAAGAGAAGAGGATGAAGAAGAAGATGAAGAGAAGAGTGGGAGCCTCCCCCCATGCCATGGGTGCGGAGCGGCCCGAGGAGAAGAAGATAGAAGATGCCGCGGAGGAGATGCTAGACGAGAACGCCGGAGGAAGAACCAGAAGAGCCAGAAGAACCAGAAGAAGAAGATGAAGGAAGATAGAAGAAAGAAGAAGCATTTAAATAAAGGAATTGTCAAAAACTGTCTCTTGTCACTTTTAACATTTTTGACAGTTTTTTAGTGAAATGGTAGGGGTAAGTACCCCCTTACCATTTCACACAGAGGGGGCAGGATCTGGGGGTCCCCTTGTTAAAGGGGGCTTCCAGATTCCGATAAGCCCCCCGCCCGCAGACCCCCACAACCACCGGCCAGGGTTGTGGGGATGAGGCCCTTGTCCTCATCAATATGGGGACAAGGTGTTTTGGGGGGTTACCCCAAAGCACCCTCCCAATGTTGAGGGCATGTGGCCTGGTACGGTTCAGGAGGGGGGGTGCACTCTTGTCCCCCCCCCTCTTTTCCTGCGGCCTGCCAGGTTGCGTGCTCGGATAAGGGTCTGGTATGGAATTTTGGGGGAACCCCACGTCATTTTTTTTTTCAATTTTGGCCGGGGTTCCCCTTAATATCCATACCAGACCTGAAGGGCCTGGTATGGAATTTAGGGGGACTCCCACGTCATTTTTTTTTTTTAATTTTGGTTCGGGGTTTCCCTGTGTGGAATTCCCATGCCGTTTTTCTATGTGTATTGTCGGCAATGCAATAGCCGCGGGTAGTTTTAAATGGGTTTTTTACTTCGAAATGTAATTTTGCTGTCAGACTGTTCTAAACACGGGAAACATGCGCCCCTTTACAGGCATACTATAGACACCCACAGGTACGAAATTTAAAGGGATATTACACTTTTATTGTTTGACTTTAAGCATTATTAAAATCACTGCTCCTGAAAAAACGGCCTTTTTTGAAACTTTTTTTTGCATTGATCCATGTCCCCTGGGGCAGGACCCGGGTCCCCAAACACTTTTTATGACAATAACTTGCATACAAGCCTTTAAAATTAGCACTTTTGATTTCTCCCATTGACTTTTAAAGGGTGTTCTGCGGCATTTGCATTTGCCGCGAACACCCCAAATTGTTCGCTGTTCGGCGAACTTGCGAACAGCCAATGTTCGAGTCGAACATGAGTTCGACTCAAACTCGAAGCTCATCCCTAATGTACACAAATAAACACTGTCTGTAAATAGATGTACATAGATAAACATCAATGCAGATCAGCATGTGAAGATAACAGGTGAGGAAATCTTGTGATGAAATCTTGTGAAGAAACTGCCACCGATTGGTTAAAAGCTTACCAGATAGGTTGGACTTGAAGGGGCATATAACTCTCAAGTCATAAAAACTTGGGTGTCAAAATACCATGGTAGATGGAAAACCACCACCACTCCTGATGGAGACGATATCCCTGACTTGGAACAACATGGGGCACCAATGTGTGTTCAAATGGACAATTGGTCTTCATTAATTCTGTATCATTTTCACATGGTGGACATTTTTACAAATGTTGTTTTCATTCATGCACATTTTGTTTAAAAGCGCTGCATAATTCTTTCTGTTTGTTCTTGTGCTGCTTGTTCTCAGCTATGCTGGCTGCTTAAATTTTTTTACACAGCGCGGTTTACCCCGTAACACTATTTTTGAACAAGTGTCAACAAACCATGAGTAACGGCTGTTCTTCTCCTCATACACCAATCCAGTGTGAGGAGGAGATCGCCGTAAACAGTGAGTTACATATGAGTGTAAATATACTGTGCCCAGATTGCCCCCCTGAATAAAGAGGACCTGTCATCATTACATCTGAGTACCTGTCTGAGCTGAGAATAAAGAGGACCTGTCTCCCTGTCAGAGTACCTATCATCCCATCTGAGTACCTGTCATCCTGTCAGAGTATCTATGATCCCAGCTGAGTACCTGTCATACCATCAGGAGTACCTGTTCCGTGATCCCATCAGGACTACCTGTCCCATGATCCCATCAGGAGTACCTGTCCCATGATCCCATCAGGAGTACCTGTCCCATGATCCCATCAGGAGTACCTGTCCCATGATCCCATCAGGAGTACCTGTCCCGTGAGCCCATCAGGAGTACCTGTCCTGTGAGCCCATCTGGAGTACCTATCCCGTGAGCCCATCAGAGTACCTGTCTGTGCAGCCAATTACTACTTATGTGCAGCCAATTACTACCTACGTGCAGCCCACTAGTCCCCAACATGCAGCCTATCACTACCTGACATGCAGCCCATCAGTGTCACCCATCATACAGCCACTATGTCCAGAAAAGCATACACTCCAGATGAGAGCAGCGGGGAGCTCTCACCGCCCAGTTACAGTTCTGATTCCAATTCCGATTCTGGTTTGGAATATGAGCCAGTCGAAGCCAGTACATTGGCATCTGAATCAGAGGAGGAAGTAGCCCTTCCTAAAATAAAACAGTCCGAAGGCCAGGCAGCTACCAGAAGCACCATACACCCCAATGGCCAATCGGCAAATGCCAACGGAGCTAGACCCCAGGAGGAGAGGCCCAGTACAAGCACTGGAATTTCACGCCAAAGAATTAGGGTCCAAACCCAGCTTCCGGATGCCTTGGCAAACCCATCATGGCTGCCTTCTAGCACAGGGTTAGCCACAATCCCCCCTTTCACAGCACAGCTAGGTGTGCAGGTCAACACCAAAGGTTTCTCTGAAATCGATTTTTAAAATGTATTTTTCCCTGATGAATTAGTTCAAGGCAACGTGGACCAAATCAATCTTTTTGCCCCTCAATTCATAGAAAACAACCTCAGCTCTAGCTATGCCTGCCTTTTGAATGGAGACCCCTAATAGTGGAGGAACTTAAATAGTTTAGTTTAATAGTATAAAATTCGCTCCCTAATTGATTTTTTCTCTAAGAGGTTTGCTGAACTTTATATTCCTTTTTTTTTTTTTTTTTTTTCTTTTCTTTTTTTGCCACTCAGTTTACTTTAAGTAATGAGACAACCATCAACTTTTCCATTCATGTACGTCTCTCTTTTCCTTCACATCACTGTGGCTGAAATAAATTTTAAGTTGACAGGGAAGGGGGAGAACTGATACAAATCTCACATAATGTAACATTCTTCCTATCCCAATCAAAAACCCCTCCCTTCTTTCTCTTTACCCACCCTTAGCTGTATAAAAGAGAATAAAAGAAAAAAAAAAAAAAAACAACCTTTATTGTATTATCTCAAAAGCTCTTTTACCTTAATGGTTTACTCTATTTCGTCTCCTCTCCCCCCCCCCCTCCCTTATTCCCAGGTACAGATACTTCCCCCCGAATTTAACTCTGCTAATACCTAATATTCTCAGCGTAACTCCATATTTTTTTAAACTCTCTCCAACTCTTCCAATTATCTTTCCTTCCCTCACCCCCTTCTTCCTTGCTACCATGAATCCTCTCCATGGTGTAGGTTTCCTCCACGGCATTAATCCACTCCCATATCTGTGGGGATTCTTTTTCTCTCCAATTTTTGGGTATTAATTTTTTGGCTGCATTGATTAAATGAGGCACCAACGAGGCTTTATATTGTTTCTCACTATCCTTAATGCCGTGGAAGAGCACCAACCATGGCTCTTTTTTTACCTCCTTTCCCGTAATTTTTTGGACCATACTCAAAACTTTTTCCCAAAATTTTTGAATCTTCGGGCATTTCCACCAAATGTGTGCCATTGTACCAATTCCCCCACATCCTCTCCAACATTCTGCCGATGTTTCTTTTTGGTACTTACTGGCCCTCTCTGGTGTTATGTACCACCTCACTAAACACTTATAGTTCATTTCGGTTGTTTTTACATCTATCGCCGAGGTGTGGGTAAGGTTCATAATCTTTTTCATCGTGCTAAAATCAACCAGTGTCCCCAAATCCTTTTCCCATTGTTTGATATATGTGGGCTTCTCTATTTCATCTTCAACTAATAATAATTTATATAGTTTTGATATAGTATTTTTTGTGTTTTCTAACGTGCATAATTTTTCTAATCCCGTCAATTCTTCTCCTGATCTTATGGGTTGTGGTAGTTTTCTAATGAACCTTTCTAACTGTGCATATCGCCATTCGTTGATCACCCATGTTTCAGTATCTTGTTGCAACTCGTGTATTGTTTTAATTTTCCCCTCTTTCATTATCTCTCGTAATTCCACCTTATCTTTCTTTATCCATTTCCCCCCTATACTCACTCTCCCTGGTGCAAAAAACTCATTGTCATTGACTCTTATAAGTGGTGAATTGTAAGTCTTATTTAACTGTTTATAGGTTCTATTCCATACCCTAATTACCACCCGTGTTAACATATGTGTATTTTCGTCTATCGTTCTGTGTTGGGGGGGATTCCAAATAATTACCCCTAACTGTGCATTACTATAAAATTTTTCCAAGTTTACCCATCTTTTTTCCTGATTATCCCTTACCCATTCTATCACTCGTGACAGGATTATTGCGTTGTAATATGTTTCAATATCCGGTGCCGCCAGACCCCCATTCTTTTTCCTTTTCTTAGCGTCTTTAAAGATACCCTCGGTTTTTTATTTTTCCAAATAACGTTTGTTAATATTGTTTTTAGTTTTTTGAGGTAATATATTGGTAGATCTATAGGTAGCATTTGGAATTTATAAGTAATTTTTGGAAGCAGGGTCATTTTTATGGCATTTATCCGGCCTATCCAAGAGATTGGTCTGTTCTGTATTTTTTTGCCCTCTTTCCTTATTTCATCCAATAGGGGGATATAGTTCACTTTATAAATTTTATCCAGGGAGTTAGCTAGTTTTACGCCTAAATATTTTATTTCTTTTTTCCATGAGAATTGGAAATTCTTCCTTAAGTTTTCCTCTTCTGTTTTTCTTAGATTTATGTTTAGGATTTCAGATTTTCCCATATTTATCTTGAAATTTGAGAGCTCTCCATATTGTTCTATCGTTTTAATTAATTTTGGCAGGGTACATTCTGGTTTAATTATATAGAAGAGCACGTCGTCGGCAAATGCCGATAACTTGTGCTCTTCCTTGCCCACTTTTAGTCCTTTAATAACGGGGTCACTTCTTATTGTTGCAAGAAAGGGTTCTAATGATAGGATAAAGAGTAGCGGGGACAGGGGACACCCCTGCCTTGTCCCTCTCCCCATTTCAAAAGTTTCTGAGATTGCCCCGTTGATCCTAATTGCAGCTCTCGGTTGTCTGTACAACGCTTTTAACCTTTCCAACATCCTTGGGCCTACCCCCATTTTACCTAATGTTTGGAACATGAACCCCCAGTCTACTCTGTCAAACGCCTTTTCCGCGTCGCAAGACAAGAGCAGACCGGGGGCCCCGTCCTCTTTTATTTTTTGTAGAAGGAGCAGAGTACGTACCCCATGATCCTTCCCCTCTCTTCCAGCCACAAACCCTGTTTGGTCAGGATGGACCAAAGAATTCATTAGCCCCTTCATCCTCTTTGCCAATATTTTTGCGTAGATCTTTATATCTTCATTTAATAGCGATATGGGTCTGTAGCTGGAGCAGAGGGTCGTGTCTTTTCCTTCCTTTGGGATCACCGTGATCAGGGCCGTTTGTGCCTCTCTGCTCAATTCAAAGTCTTTTCCTAACCCATTCATGTACTGACACATTTTTGGTATTAGGATATCTTTAAATTTTTTGTAATAACCTGCAGTGAATCCGTCTGGCCCTGGGCTCTTTCCTTGTGCTGCCTCTAATATTGCTTCCTTTACTTCTTCTTCCGAAAGTTCTTCCTCCAAGGCTTCCCTATCTCTCTCTTGAATCTCGGGTAACCCCGCCCTCTTTAAGAATTCCCTTATCTTTTCTTTTTTCTTAAACCTCTCTTGCTCCCCCTTATGTTCTCCTGCATACAATTCTTTATAATAGTTTCTAAATACCTCTCCAATTTCTCTTGTTTCATGGACCATTGATCCCTGCTTAGTCTGTATCCTATCTATAAAATTACGAGCTTTTTTTTCCCTTAGCATTCTAGCCAGATGTTTCCCTGTTTTATCCCCCCACTGATATCTCTCTTTCTCAATTTGAAAATATTTTTCTTTTGTTTCTTGGTCTACCAATCTTTTTAATTCATCTCTTTTGTCTATCAACTTTTGGTATATTTCTTTATGGAGTCCTCTCATTTTTTTGTGTTCTTGTTCTATGTTGAATATTTCAGTCGTAAGATTTCCCATTTTGATGTTTCTTTCTTTTTTTTTCCTAGCTCCCTCTTTTATTAATATTCCCCTTATGTATACTTTATGGGCCTCCCACACCACTGCCCCCGAGACATCTCCGGTTTCATTTACCCTAAAGTATTGTTTGAGTTCCTCTGTTACTCTTTGGACCACCCCCTCATCGGACAACAGATCTTCATTTATTCTCCATAGGGGGATTTTTCTCTGCATTTGGGAGATTTGTATTTCCACTTCTACAGGGGCGTGGTCTGACAGTGTGATGATTCCTATTTTTGCTTCAGTGGCCCTCTCTAACCACCTGTGTTCTAGTAGAATGTAGTCCAATCTGGAATATGTCCGGTGTACAGGGGAGTAAAACGTATAATCTCTTGTTCTACCATTCAATATTCGCCATATATCCACCAGTTGATTCTCATGTAATTTCTGTCTCAATCGTCTAAGCTGCACGTTGTTCGTCCCCTGCACACCGGACATACAATCCAGCCCTGGCTCTAAACACACGTTGAGATCTCCCATCACTATCAGACCCCCTTTCTTGAAAGTTGTTAGTTTCTCCAGTGTACTTATCAGGAAATTGACTGTGTTTTTATTAGGGGCATAAATATTTGCTATAGTGCATTCCAGCCCTCCTAGAGATCCCTTTAAAAAAAGGAATCTTCCTTCCGTATCCTGTATTCTTCCGTCTAATTTAAATTGCACTTCTTTTGCCATTCCTATTGCCACTCCTCTTGCTCTATTAGATATTGTATCTCCATAGTACCATGTCGGAAAATTTTTAGACCATAATCTGTTGTTGGATTCATATGTCAGATGGGTTTCTTGTAATGACACTATTCCTGCCCCCTGCTTTTCCAGCTCTCTTAATAAGTTGTGTCTTTTGGAGGGTGTATTCAGACCTTTAACGTTATATGTCAAAAATTTAAGAGTTGTCATGTTTGTCCCAAAATAGATTGCTACGCTTCTCTGGCTTAATTCGAGTTGTAAACCTATTTTCCTTTTGTACCTTGTATTCCCCCCTTCCCCTCCCACCCCCCCCTCTCCCCCTCTCCCACCCCACACCCCACCCCCCCCTCCCATCCCCCTTACCCCCCTCCCCTCCCTCCCCCCACCCCCCAATTGGCCCCTCAGGGCCCCTAAGGTCATCCAGGATCTCCATCTGAGCCCTTTCCGAACCCTTTGATCATAAGGTGGAGCTCCAGGTATTCAGCTTCCACCCACTCCTTTGAATAACTATTGTAGTGAGGTGGCCTGCCTATTTCATTCTTATCTTAGCTTAGTTTTCTTGTCTGTTGTTGTTATCCCACCTCCACCCTTCTCCCCCCGGCTGGGGATTTGGCAAGTCCCCAAGTTTTCTGATATCCAGCCTGGTAAGTCCGGAACCTGTATGTCCAGCCTTTTACAAAATTCTCCTAGATCCTCCGGAAAACATAATTTAGCAGACCTCCCTTCCTTATATCCTTTCAGACAGGCCGGGAAACCCCAGGTATATTTGATATTTTGTGCAGTCATTAATTCCAATAAGGGTTTCAGCAATCTTCTTCTTACTAGGGTTTCTTGCGCCAGGTCTGCATAAAACTGGATTTCCACTCCCTCGACCATTATTGGCGGTATTAGTTTCAATTTCTTCCAAACTTCCCATTTATCTTCATAGTACCTAAATCTAACTATAATGTCCCTTGGGCGTTCTGTCCTTGCTTCCCTGGCGTACCCCACTCGATGTATCCTTTCTATCTTTAGACAGTCCTCCCCTTCTCTGTTAATCAGAGGCCGGAAAATTGTGGAAGCCAATTTCATCAGATCTTCATTCTCTTTTTCTGGGACTGAGCGAATCCTAATGTTCTTCCGTCTGCTCCTGTTCTCCTGGTCTTCCAGCTTGTATAATAACAATCTTTGATTTACCTGTATTTTTTTCACTTGCTGTCTTAGACTATCGATTTCTTGTTTTTGTTTTTCAGTGTTTTTTTCCGTAGACTCCACTCTTTCTAATAAATGTCCCAGGTCTCCTCTCAGATTTTGAATATCCATTTTAATCGAGTTTTCCATTTTCCGGAGCATGTCACTCATCTCTCCCTTTGTTAGTGTAGAGGTCCCTCTTGCTTCCCCATCCGTTTCACTTGCATCATAATCCCCCTCTGTTGATAAATCATCTCTAGAGTCTTCAAGGGTGTCTCCTGTTTTTTTGTCGGATCCCTTTTTTTTTTCCGTTTTACTTTGACTTTGTCTAACCGGCTCCATACTCCTAGGGCTTATTCCTTGCGTCATATATTGTTTTAATGTGCTTGTAGTTGGTTTATCTTTTGGGGATTTGGGGGCATTCCCCTTGTTACTTTCGTTGTGCTTTTATTCATTTTGTCTCCCTTTCTTGGCCCCCTGATTCGCTTCCCCAGCCTGGTTTTCTTAATATCCCTCCACTTCCGTGAAGGAAAGCCCTAGACCTTGGAGAGTCTATTTGGAGGGGTTTTTACAGGTTGCAAGAGAGGAAACCGAGAGAGGACAACAAAGAAAAGAAAAAGAAGAAAAAAAAAAAAGAAAAAAAAAAGAAAAGCACAGGGGGGAGGGGCAAGGAGAGGGGGGTGGCACGGGGGTTCCACAGCTTAATTAATTCAAAACCTCACCCTTCTAGCTTTACCCCTGCCAACCTCTCCCTTTTTCCCCTTCTCTTCTCTTCTCTCTTCTCCTTTAGAGGACTTGTATGGTGTATAATGTGTTTGTCTTTATTGCTATTATGACTGTTATGACTAATTGTTCCTACTATTTGTGCCCCTTAGTTTGGGTTCTACTGTTGGGGGGGTCCTACCAGGTTACTGTCCTTTTCCGGTCCCTGCTTATGTACTTTGTGTTAGTCCACCCCCGTTTATTTGTAGGCTGCTTTATTCTCATGCACACTTGGTATATATAGGGGGCACCCCCACCAGCTGAGAGAGACCTTTAGTGGTTCATATAGGTGATTGTTCGTCTCCCGTATTTACTGGTCAGACCTCCTTTCCCAGTAGCAGGAATATGTGCATAATAAAAAATAAACAGTACCAAACATTCAGAGCGCCGTTTAGGACCACCGCCTATAGACAATGTAAACTTAGTCCTTAATTGTTACCTTGTTTCTGCTCTTCATTTAAGATATTTCCTCCCCTCTCGTGGGGTAGCAATACTTACAACCTTTTAGGGGTATTTCATTCATCCGGGGGGGTATGCTATGATCCCGGAAGGCGGGGGGGTGGCGGTTTCAGTATCTCGCCGTACCAAGAAGTCAGTCCTGAGTGCGCTGTCCCCGCTGTATCAGATAATCTCTGGCATGCCTCTCGTTCCATCCAGTCGAAAAACAGCACTCTCTATCTCTCCTTCTGAGGGGGGACAGTGCCTCTCATCATACCGCCTGTGTACCGACTGTCCGCGGCATCAGCGTCTCTGCGTCCTTCCCTGCTCTCGGCGGCCAGCTGATACTCTGGAGCTCCTCCCTCCGTGACGGACGTTACGTCCTCACGTCCTCTCCTCCCATCTCTCTGGGGACTGGCTGTGTCTTTTTTCCCTGGTAACAATTGAACTTTATATTCCTGACCAGAACATCTATCTGGATGAATCCCTGGTCCATTTCACAGGATGGCTGGGAATCAAGCAGTATATCCCCAGTAGGGGGTTGAGGTAAGGACTGAAGCTCAACAAGCTCTGTGAAAGCTTCACCAGATATGTGCATGCCTTTCGTGTGTATGAAGGCAAAGACTCCCAGCTCCAGCCCCCTGAGTGTCCACTGTATATGGGAAAATTGTCTGAGGGTTGGCATTCCCACTCTTGCAAAGGGGTATCACATTTATATGGACAATTATTCTACTAGTTTGCCCCTTTTCCACCACCTATACCTGAAGAAAACTTTGGCCTGCGGTACAGCAAAAAAAAAACAGAAAGGGCTTCCCACAGCGTCTAGTCACCACAAGGCTACAAAGGGGGGAATCGGAAAGCCTGAGGAACGAGGACGTGTTGGCTGTGAAGTGGAGGGAGAGGAAAGATGTATACAGCATGTCAACCATCCATGATGACACCTCGGTGGAACTTCACAGAAAACCTTGCTGTATCCACGAATACAATAAATTCATGGGAGGGGGATTTAAATGATCAAATGTCACAGCCCTATCTATCAAAACGAAAGTCCCTCTTCTGGTATAAAAAAGTTGTAATTTACTTTTTTCATTTGGCCGTGTATAATGCATTCATCACCTATCAAAAATCGACGGAAACACCCAACACATTCCTAAAATTTATTGAAGACATTGTCACTGTCGGGATCTATCAACAAGGATCTCCCCCAAAAAGCATTCACTCCGATTGTGTCAGCAGACTGCATGAGTGCCATTTTCCTAAAAATATTCCACCATCAGCAACCGGAAGAAGACACCAAAAAAATGTTGGGTGTGCAGCAAAAGAAGAGTTAGGAAAGACACCAGTTTCCATTGTCCCCAATGTCCCTCCCAACCTGGCATCGGAGAATGCTTCAGATGCTATCACACTATCATAAACGATTAGCCTATATTTATAATAGACTGCCATTTCCCCATTTTCAATTTCTGTCCTGAATATTTCCCTGGTGCCTTAACCAACCATATCATTGCCTTCCATGTGAACTGACCCTGGCCTGTTTATCGACTATGCCTCTGCCTGCCATCTGCATTGTTTATCTGCCATGTTTCTGCCTTTCACGTGAACTGACCCTGGACTATTGACTTTGCCTCTGCCTACTGTCTATTTCTGCCTTTTATCTGCACTGACCTTGGCCTGTTGACCAAGTTTTTGCCTGCCCCTTGGACTGATCTTTCACCCTGCTACACAGGGGTCTTACTTATGTGAGGCACTTCAGAGGAGTGTTCTGAGTTGAGAGAACCAGTTTTTGTTTTTCTCTTTGTTTTGTAATTCCCAGAACAGGGTCTGGAGCCCGAAGGCTTCAGAGAGATTTGGGTGGGAGAAGCCTCTACACCTGTCGCTATTCTTTCCTGACCGATGGTCATGTCTGCTGCCTGGACAAATACTTTGGCAGTGCTGACAATATCTCTGCCTGCACTGACCCAGGACTTTATGGACCATGTGCCTGTTGCCTGGACCAATACTTTGGCTGTACTGACCATATCTCTGCCTGCTGCCTGTACTAACTATGGACAGTATTCCTGCCTGCTGCATGGTCGATCCTTTCACTGCTGCTGACCACATCCCTGCCTGCTACCTGGGCCAATGCTTTGTCTGTGCTGACAACATCTCTACCTGTACTGACTATGGACAGTATTCCTGCCTGCTGCTCCTCTGTGGACCACTGCACTACTAAAACCGCAGGTAATCTTTTCTTTACCCTTTGCTCAGCAGAATGTATTTTGGTTTGTAATTGGTATGTACAGTACATGCTATGTACCATGCTATGTGTTAGAAATATGAAGGACCTTCAACAATGTGATAGGTTGGCAGGAATTTATCTGTGTAATTTATGCTCCAAGAATGCCTAGAGATGCTACTTGGATGTTGGGCCTCTGTATGTGGCCAGGCTGTGTAAAATCTCACACATGTGGTATCACCATACTCAGGAGGAGAATGAGAGGCAAACGCCACAATAGTGTAAAAACTTTTTTACCAGGATTTTATGAAGGTAATAAAATCCTGGTAAAAAAGTTTTTATACTATTGTGGCGTTTGCCTCTTATTTGGGGTATATGACCTGATGTCACGGTTGGAGTAAAAGAAACCTGATGTTTTCCCCGGTGGTGGCTTGAAGTTTCTGTTGAGCGGACCTCTTTACAGACATGGAGTTTTTCCAGACATACAAGCCTATGTTGACCCCCTGTAATAGGTGGTCAACGCTCTTTGGGAAGGACACATCCTATTTTTTTGTGGTAGTCGCACAAGGTGGAGGAAGTTGGTGACACAACATTCCAACTTTCACTATTTTGTCATGTTTGTGACTCTTGGACTCACTTGTTTATATTATTTATTTACTGTTTATTTCATTTAAGCGCAACATGCTTGTTCACCTATTTATTTTTTGTGATAATATCTTACTTCATTATCACAGCTGAAATTTTTTGTTTTTGTTTATCATAAGCACAGTTTATTTTTGATTTCTTCAAAAGTGTAATAGCTGGTTGAGAAACAAGATGTGCAATTTATGCTCCTAGAATGCCTGAAGGTACTACTTCAATGTTGGGCATCTGTATGTGACCAGGCTGTGTAAAAGTCTCACACATGTGGTATCACTATACTCAGGAGGAGTAGCATAATGCATTTTGAGGTGTCATTGCAAGTATGCATGTGCTGTGTGAGAGCAATAACTTGTTATTATGACAATTTTTCCCAAGAATTTTGGGAAAAAATTACAACTTCAAAAACTCACCATGCCTCTTACTAAATACCTTGGAATGTCTACGTTCCAAAAAGGGGTCATTTGGGGGGTATGTGTACTTTCCTGGCTTGTTAGGGTCTCAAGAAATTAGATAGGCCTTCAGTACATCAGGTATGATCAATTTTCAATGATTTGCTTGTAGATTCTATAACTTTCACAAAGACTAAATAATGTACACCAATTTGGGTTATTTTTACTAAAGATATGTAGCAGTATAAATGTTGACCCAAATTTATGAAAAAAAATTACTTCCTTGCAAAATTTTACAATAAAAACTAAAAAAAAAGTGTTTTTTTTTTCAAAATGTTTGTTCTTTTTTTGCTTATATTGCAAAAAAATAAAAAACCCAGCAGTGATTAAATACCATCAAAAGAAAGCTCTATTTGTGAGAAAAAATGTTAAAAAATTTTTTTTGGGTACAGTGTAGCATGACTGAGTAATTGTCATTCAAAACGTGAGAGTGCTGAAAGCTGAAAATTGGTCTGGGCAGGAAGGGTGTATAAATGATCTGTATTGAAGTGGTTCTGGATCATGAACAAAAAAGTAATATATTGCAGCTTAAAAGTTTTAATATTTATTAACTACGTTGGTTTCCTTTTTAAGGCATTTTTTTACTGTATTTTCACCTGTTGATCCTGGCAGTAACACTTTCTGTCCTCAAGTGACAATTCACAGTCACTGTTCTGCATCTATTGAGAAGCAGCATGGGACAAAAAGTGTATTAAGACTACAGAACACCCACCTCTCCTTATATCCATAACATAACATTGATAGAATTTGATTGGTAGGGCAAATAACATTATTTAGAATTGTAGCATAGCATAGGCAGGAGGTTACAAGCTCACTGGGCTTCTTGTAGCATCAACAGTTATTGTTTTGCACTTATGAAATCTATATAACAAAACACTTTCAATGGCATATTTACCACGGCAAGATAAAGAACATGAGAGAAATCTAGGGGTCATGTAATAGCTCAGTTCTTTAATGTTGCTCAATACTATATAAAAAAAGAACCAGTAAACCACATTATTTGTATAGTGTTCCATACTTAAACCCTCACATATACCCAGTGAAGTGAACAGCCTCAGATGATACACAGGGATGAAACAAATCCTCCTACATAGGTTTTACTTGTTTATCTGCAGTGGTCTTGTCTTGTTTAACCCAGGCGCTAAACCGGCTCCAGATCAATGCTGACCAATGGCTGAAAGAGCAAGAAAACCCCCTAATGGGACGTTTTAGGCCAAGTGAATAAGTAAACCATAAGTATGAATATGCACATAGTACTGACCAAAATATCAAATCAAAATATACATTTTATTAAACATAGACATAAAAAACAAATCATGGCTGGTATGTTGATCAATTTACTTACAACATACAGACCATAAAGCATGTGACCAATGTTCTACATTATCCTGATAGTTGTCACGATACATATACCGATAGTGGTGTCTATCCTGATGCCAGGGAGCAATGACATGACTGTGGTGCCGCCCAGAGAGTTCAAACAAGGACCCCCAGGGAAGCACATCGTAGATGGGAGAACCCAAAGTAGCCAGTAGGAAGCAGTCTAATATATAAAAAAAAATGAGAATGTATATATTAGAAACCAGTGAACTGTCTCTATCACAAAAGTAGATAACTAAGTCAGAATGTCTCTGTAGTTGGCCATATAGAAATGCCTGTGGATTTTATGTGCAGTCCTAGTTTTTAACAATATTAAAACTCTGTATAAGGATGTAGATACACTATGTATCATTATATGCATAACAGCATGTGTGGCTATATCTCCAGTAGTGCCAAAAAGGCCTGCCTATGGAATCAAAATAATAATTGAAGGCTGCATATATCAGAGCTGACAATAAGCAGGAAAAAAGGCAGCATAAAGATGCTGGATGAGGGGAAAAGCAAAACATTCCATATAAAACTATCGTGGAATAATGTTAAAAAGTATGCTTTATGTAGAAAATAAAAGATAAAAAAACACCATAGATGTATAACTCACCAGCTCCAGCAAAATTGTAAAAAAAATAGCAAGTGAAGAGGGTTTCCTCGGTCTCTCAGCCATTGGTCAGCAATGATCGGGAGGTGGTCGGCTGCTGGTTTTCCAAATGGCCAGTTTCTGTTGGACCGGCTGACATATACATGTTTTTTATTGATCTGGCTAATGTCTCCTGAAATTCGACCCACGTGTACAGGGCTTTAGAGCTTTGGAGAGAGATAAGTAAACACTACAGATATATGTGCTTTACTAAGATTTCATAACTGAGGTTTACAACCACTTTACACTTTATATCTCAAATGCAAATTATTCATATTTTAATGGTAAATATACATGCTTTGAGTCCCATTTTCATAGCATTGCATTTGTATTACTTATTCATGTCTAATTAAATAAAGTTACAAGACCTATTGACTACATGACCTGACCTGGAGTTAATATTTTATATTTGAGTTTGACTTAATAATTAAATTTTCTAATCTATGGCATCACAGAGCCACTTCAATCTTCACCAAGTCTGAAAGACATCTGTCAAGACTGAGCTGTCTACAATCACTTCTAAAGTTAGGATTTTAAAATTGCAAATCCCTAGATAAAATTGTGAGATTGAAAGGTAGATGAAGAGGACAAAGCCCTCTAGACATAACACCATAATGAATGCAAGTGATATATCCACTTGTCTGTCTGAGCTCCTTGTCTCCATTACAAGCAAACAGTTCAGCCTGATTTCAAACTGTTTGGGTGTTTCACATGCTGCCTGGTATGTCTGTAGTTTAATAATGTAGACAGCTTTGCCCTGAGCTTGTGATGCTAGCTGACTGTTCAAGGATTGGGGAAGCATCACAGAACTAGGTCACAAAGTAAAATGCCAAAGTTAATCTAATGAGATCCTACAAGTGGACATTAGAAGACATCTTATATTGGAAACGCCTATGAATTTTACTTTCCTTGATATTTTATTTTACCATTTTTAGTACTCTTTTGTAGGTGTTGTGTTTTTAAATATTATTTGATTTGATCTTTTACACTTGTCTTTTATTGTGCTTTAATATATTTTATTTGGTTAAGGTTTCTAAAACTCCCTTTATAATAGTTTTCTTTATAAATGTAAAACATTTGAATGCATAAAAGATACAAAAACATTGCGTAGATAAGAAACAGTATTTTTTTTTAAATAAGGATGTATTGTATAGGCAGTAAAGTCTGGTTTTAATTATTTTTTTTAATATGATTATACTATGCAAACATTTTACATGCCATCTGTGGTGATTGTAGTACAAATATTTGAATAATACAGTAAAGAACAAAAAGCATCTTTAAAAATGTATAAGGATATTTTGAATAGTACTGTGCAAAGATGTGGATCAATTTACAACAAAGATGTATTCAACTTAAAGCAGTATTACCAATTCTTAGAAGTGATGTCTGCATTTGTTTTGGTTTTTTTTTGGCTCTCTTTACTTTATTTTCACCTAGTGGTCTGGCCAGTAAGTCTGTTGTTTTTCAACAGAAAAAGGTCTCCTGTAAATGTAGCAGTAAAGCCTGGTACACATGTTCAGATTATCGGACAAATAATCATCTGGTTTTGATGCATGCTAGTCTCATATTGAAAGTGAAGAGGTTACCCAACTTACAAAAGAATACAACTTCAAAAGTGATGTAATGCGCCACTTCCGACCTCCAATGGTATGGAGACGGGTGAGGGCCATCTTCCCCTCACTCATCTCCATACACAGGAAGGAGAAGGATTTGATCACCTGCGCCGCTACCGACGGCTCCGGCAAGCAGCGGAGGGCACCAGAGAGCGACGGGAGGGGGTGCCCCTCTCCCACCACCGATAAAAGTGGTCTCGCGGTGAATCCACTGCAGATACCACTATTATCGGAAACCGGACCGCTCGCTGAAGAAGAGGATACCGGGGTTGTGTCAGCTAGCCAGGAGCGCCACTGACGGACCCCAGAATAGGAGGATCGGGGCCACTCTGTGCAAAACCAACTGCACAGAGGAGGAAAGTATGACATGCTTGCTATTAAAAAAAAAAAAAATAAGGTTTAGTTATCCTTTAAACAGCCATATAACACCTGTAATGCATAGTATTAAAGAGGAACTGCAGTCTGCTCACATCATTTGTAATAAAAACATCTTTGCCATTCTGAAGCTTCCCTCCAACCACTTTGCATAATATGTTATATATACTGTGATTCTGTACTTGCCAAATATGCTGCAGAAATCTCCCTTCACTAAGTCTGTCTGCATCCATTTTAACTGTAGGCAGCTGAAGCTGCTGCCTGTTTACTTCCTGGATTTACACAGGCACGCCTTCAGCTCTGCAGACCTGCAGCTTTCATTTACCCTCTTATGACTCATCCCCCCTCCCTTCCTGGCAAACTCTCTCAAGAGTGAGAGAGAGAGAGCTGTGCATGATGTCATAAGCCTAGGCATTTTCCCAGACAAGAAACAGGAAGTGGGCTGTATAAGGTATTTACTGGCAGAAAAAAATGTTTTCCTATCAAAAATTAAAACAACAAGGGCAGAAGATTTAAAAGATGGAAAGATGACAAAAATGACTGAAGGTCCGCTTTAAGTTTGAATTCTGTCCATGTTTCAGTTGTCTGCCATGCAACTCATGCAATCTACTTTCTGATATGCACAGCATTAGGTTACAGAACAAGCATATGCACTCAGTTTCACAGTCAAGCTTAGCAAGATGTAGACAGCATGAGGGGGATGAATGACACAATGAAGTACATGGTGTACAGTAGCTGATACTAGCTTGCAGTGCCCATTGCTGATTGCCTGAAAAACATAGCATGGTCAGAATTCAAACAGGGTGCTATGCATTTATCAAGGCCCATGTGTTATATGGCTGCATAAGGTTCACTGTGTAATTCTAGGGTGAATTTCCACTTTAATCCCTTTATTAGCAATAGTTTTATGGTTAAAAGTTTAAAATCTCAGCCAAAGTTTGTTTTATGTGCATCTCCCATGATTTGCCAAACAATTGCTATGTTTTATTAATTATAAAACACTGTTTTCATCTTTTTTCTTCCTTTGTTATAGTTCATTGCTGCTGATCTTCTCCGTGTTTTTTCTGCCACTTCCTGTTTACATGGTCCAGGCTGCAATAAATTCTAGTACCAGTTTCTCTATAGTGGCAATGTCTGTCCAAAATGTGTTGGCTCAGCTGCTTATGTTACTAAAACCATTTAGCCAGGGCCGGATTAACATAGGGGCTGATGGAGCTGCAGCTCCAGGCCTCTGCCTTAAAATCAGCCCGCCCAGCCAGCAGTATAAGCCCGATTTTCTCCTGTCCATAAACTTCTATGGGACAGGAGAAACTGTGTGTAAATGTAGGGGTGTCTAGCTGTACCTGTGTTTGCTCACTGTGTTTATTACAATGTCACAGTGCACAGTTCCCCCCCTACACAAATGGGAGAGGCTGAGTCGGCTCTGCCTTTCCACTCCCCTCTCACTCTGTGAAGTCTGTGGCTATGCAGTGAAGGAGCTGTGTGGGTGGGAAAATATGAACAGAACACTGGCAGATATCTCTGAGTGATCAGCCTCCAGGGACCATCCAAATGTGAGCTCAGTGACTCTTATCTCCCTTCCCTTCCTTCTTAACTTATTCCTACAGCAGAAGCTCTTATAACTGCAGCTAAAGTGTTAAGAATTGTGTCATCAGCCTGTGGTAGTGCTCGGTCCTTTGTGCTTTTAGGTGGGTTCACACTGATTTGCTATGTTCTAGCCCGTTGCTAGTGTATTCACAGTTTTCCTGCGTTTTACCCACAGTCCTATTGATTTCTACTAGGTTGTGTGTTTTTTTCTGAAAGTGCACCCAAATTCCTACATGCTACATCTTATCTTTGGCGCACTGTCAGAAAATGCAGCAAAAACCTGCAACCAGATGTATATCAATAGGACAGCAGCTAAAACTGCAGATACACAAGCAGTGCGGCTGACTGCAGCACACCAGTGTGAGCCCAAAGACTTGCACACACAACCCCCCTGTAGAACTTGGTCTGATCAATACTCCTGGCATACACACACATGGCCATACCATCCCAGCTCAGGAGGGGTGGGGGCTCCAGGGATTTGATTGACTATGCAGGCCCTGTCCCTCCTATCCATCTGGGCAGAGTCCTGGAGGCAGTGGCAGGCTGCTGGTGGCAAGTGGCACACTGTATCTGGTTGCATGCTGCTGGTGGCAAGTGGCACACTGTGTCTGGTGGCAAGTGGCACACCGTATCTGGTGGCAGGCTGCTGGTGGCAAGTAGCACACTGTATCTGGTGGAAGGCTGCTGGTGGCAAGTAGCACACCATATCTGGTGGTAGGCTGCTGGTGGCAAGTGGCACACTGTATCTGGTGACAGGCTGCTTGTGGCAAGTGGCACACTGTATCTGGTGGCAAATGGCACACTGTATCTGGTGGCATGCTGCTGGTGGCAAGTGGCACACTGTATCTGGTGGCAGGCTGTGTGTGGCAAGTAGCACACCGTATCTGGTGGCAGGCTGCTGGTGGCAAGTGGCACACTGTATCTGGTGGCAAGTGGCACACCATATCTGGTGGCATGCTGCTTGTGGCAAGTGGCACACTATATCTGGTGGCAGGCTGCTGTTGGCAAGTGGCACAGTGTCTGGTGGCAGGCTGTGGGTGGCAAGTAGCACACTGTATCTGGTGGCAGGCTGCTGGTGGCAAGTGGCACACCGTATCTGGTGGCATGCTGCTTGTGACAAGTGGCACACTGTATCTGGTGGCAGGCTGCTGACTGTATCTGGTGGCAAGCTGCTGGTGGCAGGTGGCACACTGTATCTGGTGACAGGCTGCTGGTGACAAGTGGCACACTGTATCTGGTGGCATGCTGCTGGTGGCAAGTGGCACACTGTATCTGGTGGCAGGCTGCTGGTGGCAAGTGGCACACCATATCTGGTGGCCTGCTGCTGGTGGAAAGTGGCACACTGTATCTGGTGGCAGGCTGCTGGTGGCAATTGGCACACTGTGTCTGGTAGCAGGCTATGGGTGGCAAGTAGCACACCGTGTCTGGTAGCAGGCTGCTGGTTGCAAGCGGCACACTGTATCTGGTGGCATGCTGCTGTTGGCAAGTGGCACACTGTATCTGTTGGCAAGCTGCGGTTGGCAAGTGGCACACCATATCTGGTGGCAGGCTGCTGGTGGCAAGTGGCATAGTGTATCTGGTGGCAAGTGGTACACCGTATCTGGTGGCATGCTGCTGGTGGAAAGTGGCACACTGTATCTGGTGGCAGGCTGCTGGTGGCAAGTGGCACACTGTATCTGGTGGCAGGCTGCTGTTGGCAAGTGGCACACTGTCTGGTGGCAGGCTGTGGGTGGCAAGTAGCACACTGTATCTGGTGGCAAGTGGCACACCGTATCTGGTGGCATGCTGCTTGTGGCAAGTGGCACACTGTATCTGGTGACAGGCTGCTGGTGACAAGTGGCACACCGTATCTGATGGCAGGCTGCTGGTGGCAAGTGGCACATTGTATCTGGTGGCAAGTGGCATGCCGTATCTGGTGGCATGCTGCTGGTGGCAAGTGGCACACTGTATCTGATGGCAGGCTGCTGGTGGCAAGTGGCACACTATCTGTTGGCAAGTGGCACACCATATCTGGTGGCATGCTGCTGGTGGCAAGTGGCACACTGTATCTGGTGGCAGGCTGCTGGTGGCAAGTGGCACACTGTGTCTGGTAGCAGGCTGTGGGTGGCAAGTGGCACAGTGTATCTGGTGGCAAGCTGCTGGTGGCAAGTGGTACACTGTATCTGGTGGCAATTGGCACACTGTATCTGGTGGCACACTGCTGGTGGCAAGTGGCACACCGTATCTGGTGGCAGGCTGCTGGTGGCAAGTGGCACACTGTATTTGGTGGCAGGCTGCGGGTGTTAAGCGGCACACTGCATCTGATGGCAGGCTATGGGTGGCATCTGGCAGCAGGCGATGGTGGCAAGTGACATGCGGCATCTGGTGGCAAGTGACAAGCTCAGGTTCCCACTGATTCTGCATCATGGTGAGTTAAACTATTTCACTATATATTACAATGTAGTAATAGAAATAATGGAATTTGATCATCCTGACATCATATCAAGCATAGTGTCAGGATGATTTTAAGTGCTAACACCAGCCATTTGCCCGAAAAATCACCCCCACCACCTATTTCCCCATCAACCCCGAGAATACATCCCCCCTCATCTTTTTTTTGGGAAGGGGGGATGTCCCTGAATGGCAGTTTGGAAATGTGGTCGCCCTATGTTGCTGTTAGTGAGAGACCGCATAGTAGGTGGTATTGGTGGTGTTGCTGCTGCTCAGAGGCTGCATGGCTGATATTACTGGTGAGAGTATATTTAATTTGTTTTAGCAAAAAATGTTTGCATTTTCATTTTGTTTCCATAAAAAGGCCCACCAAAATCCTCAGCACCAGGCCCACGATGCTCTTAATCTGGCCCTGCATTTAGCTATTTAGCATGACATCTGCATGTTAAAGCACAGTGGCTAAATGGTCAACACTACTGCCTTGCAGCACCGGGGTCCATGGTTTGTATTTCAGCTAGGACACTATCTGCCTGGAGTTTGCATGTTTTCCCTGTGCTTAAGTGATTTCCTCCCAAATTCCAGAAATATGCTGTTAGTCTTATGGGCTCCTGTCTAAATTGTCATCAGTATGTGTGTAATGCCCCATACACACGGTCGGACATTGATCGGACATTCCGACAACAAAAGGATTTTTTCCGACGGATGTTGGCTCAAACTTGTTTTGCGTACACACGGTCGCACAAAGTTGTTGGAATTTCCCATCGCCAACCACGCGGTCACGTACACCACGTACGACGAGACTAGAAAAGGCCAGTTCAGAACCAAGCACGGCACCCTTTGGGCTCCTTTTGCTAATCATGTGTTAGTAAAAGTTTGGTGAGAGACGATTCACGCTTTTTCAGACTCGTGGCTTTCAGATCGTTTTCTGCGGTTCAGTTTGTGCTTGTGGGTTTGTATCTCTTCAGTGCGTGCAGTAAGTTCGTATTGGAGTTTTCTGTGCGATCTTGCCCGCTCGTTGCTGTTTTTAATATCACATTTGATTGTATTTAATGATTGATAATATATTGTATTTCTTTCCTCATTCCCTAATTACCATGATTGTAATATGCTGTGAATGTCCCCTTTCTCCTCATGCATGCTGGATTTTTATGTAATTAATTTTTTAGGTCCTTCATACAGATTGACCTTCACTAACCTCCCCAACATGCTCTCCTGCCCTATATTCACCTCATGTAGTCACTTAATGTATTTTGTCAGCTCCATAGTACTGCTTTACCCCAAACACCCCCTAAAATGTTTTTAAATGTGATTTTTGCTTTAAATTCATGCAGAGTGCCAGAGGCTTTTTTTTGTGGTGTCCCCAAATCATTTTTAGTAACCCTCCCTCCCCCCACCTGCTAAGTCAGCTGATCCCAATTCTCTATCTATCCTCAATCATCTATCTGCTGACTTTGCCAAACCCATACACACTATACCCATCTCTTTTGTGGTCAGATGTATGGATGAATTCCCCAAAGCATGTAGTGCAAGGGCCTGCCTGTATACTTTCAAATGGTACTGTTTAAAGTTTTTGTACCCTATTATCTTGATAGGTAATAGCAGGATGTCAAAATGTGCTCTAATGTGTACAATGTGTATTTATATCTTTGTATTAGGACACTTCTTACCTGTCCAGTGGGCTGCCAATAGTATAACTAAGGAGGGGCTGTTCCAAGTAATACCCTGTATTTAGGCATTCATCTCTCAATGAAGTGGAGAGGGTTACCTGTCCAAGATTTCCCCACCCCCCCATAATGTTAGAAATGGCCCATGAGAGGGGGGGGGGATATGATAGGTGTACCTTATACTTTGGTGTTGTTAAATTCCCCTTAATAAATGCTATCTGGAGGTTGGCCAAGAATGTTTGTGTCTAATCTGCTTGCCATGTTTATGTGCAAAAATTTGAATTTATTTTTGTTTTCCTCAACAGTTTCCTTCAACGCCACAGGAATGGCAGACTGTGGCCTCCCACTTTGCTGAGCGGTGGGACTTTCCTAACTGCAGAGGGGCAATTGATGGGAAACACGTCCACATCGTCCCACCACCCAACTCGGGGTCGTAGTATTTCAACTATAAGGGGTTCAATAGTATTGTGATGTTGGCGGTGGTGTCGGCTAATTACGACTTCTTGTATGTGGACGTGGGGAAGAATGGCCGGATGTCCGATGGTGGAGTCATCGCCCAGACGGAGTTCTACAGGCGTCTCCAGAATGGCAGCTTGGACTTGCCACCTCCAGAGGACAATGTGGAAGGACTCCCATTCGTGTTCATTGCTGATGAAGCATTTGCGCTGGGGGACCATCTTATGCGGCCATTCCCTATGAGGACCCTCACCCCGGAACACAGGGTTTTTAATTACCGGCTGGCCAGAGCCAGAAGAGTGGTGGAGAACACATTTGGAATCCTGGCCAGCCGGTTCCGCCTATTTCTGACACCCATCCATATGGCGGAGTATAAACTTAATCATATAATCCTGGCGTGCTGTATTCTCCATAACTTTTTATGCAAACATTCCGCCAACTATGCTGGCTCAGTTGTGCCTGAGGCCGGAATGATTCATGAAACAACACCAACGGCGCTTGAAAGTGGCCGTCCCGAGTGCCTGTGATGTCCGGTTATGATACCTGGAGTTCTTTGCGGATAGGGGGGCCATCAATATGCCAGCAAATTTGTGAAGCCTTTATCAAATAAAAAAGCAAAAAAAAAGAAAATCTTTGTTGACATTTACTGCTTGTGTTTGTTTTAGCTGACCGTGAAAGAAATGTGTTGAGTCTAGAAAATGGCGTGATTGTGTAACCTTATACAAAGCACTGTTGGGTGTTATTTACTAAAGGCAAAGACACTTTGCACTACAAGTGCACTGAAACTGCACTTGTAGTGCAAAGAGGATTTGCCCTTAGGAAATAACCCCCATTTTCACAGAAAACAGCAATGACATCACCAACAAAGTGTTTTAGCGTTGACACAATAATTCACACATTCTTGCTTAACAATCTCTTTAATACCTGCACAATCACATGTGCATTTAGAAAAGTTGTATCTAACAAAACGTTTGTGGTATAACAATGTTTGGGGTAGCATTATCAAACAGATAAATGTCCATTTAAGATAAAACA
Organism: Lithobates clamitans; assembly: GCA_037952925.1. Lineage (NCBI taxonomy): Eukaryota > Metazoa > Chordata > Amphibia > Anura > Ranidae > Lithobates > Lithobates clamitans. The sequence continues at coordinate 924,429 of JBBGZY010001063.1, forward strand.
GGCCTGTGTAAAACCAACAAGAAAGCCAAATCTTGAACTTACAAAGTTCACATTTGGTAGAACTTGAAGGCAATGTCAGACATGAGTATTTAGGAACTGTGTTTTATATTGCGTTCAGATGGGGTGAAGTCACCCCAGGAAAAGCCTAATTTGGAAGATGCACACCAATTTACGAATGTCAAGATGTGCTAGCTGCCATCACGGGGGATCAAGGGACGTGTTTTGGGGGAGAAACCCCTTCCTCTCAGCTACTTTATTATTGAGGAAGGGGTTGCACCCCCAAAACGCGTCCATTGATCTCCCGTGATGGCAGATAGCACATGTTGGCACACTGTGTGCATCCTCCAAATTAGGCTTTTCGACAAATCTTTCAAACATTTTGAACATTGGAGCACACCAAAAAACCCAGGGGTTGGGAGGGGTTTTAAACTCGCCCCAAAACATCAATGATGTTTTTATTTTTTTGAATAACATCATTGATGTTTTTATTGAGGTTTTCCAATTCTAAATTACACCCCATGATCTCCCCGATCAGGATCTGGACACTTTCTGATGTGAAAGGATCTGGATCCACAACATCACGATCACCTAAAAAGAGAGAAACACAAAAAAAAGGTATCCCAAATATGCCGTCATCCATCTCTTACCTGAGCCTGTGGTCGCAGACACTCACCTGTTGTGGTGACAATTTCCACCACATCTTCTTCCTCCTCCTGCACTTCTTGGGTTGGTGGGATTTCACCTTCTTCCAGAGGTGGGGGGTCTGTGTTCTCCTCGGATGAGGGGTGTCCTCCAAGTCTTTTCTCCCCTATGTCAAACAAAAATGGAATACTTAGCACACAGTGATTTGATGGCAGAACTATAAATATAAAACATTGCTTGGAAGTGGGGTACAATTGTCTATTTTTGCAGAGTTCCAATATGTGGCATTTCCAGTGTCCTTTGTCAGGCTTCAATACTTTACCTGTTTGGTACAAGCTTCACAGATGTATCCCCCCCTATAGTATACACTGGAGCACCTGTGTGGGCCCCCTAATAAAAATGGTGTTCTTGTGTCCCACACTAGTGCTCCAGTGTCCAGATGTGAAAAAAGCTGCTGAGTGTCCTTTCCTTACACAGAATCTAGTTTGCATTTCATTCTAGTAACAAAGCCATCTACACAACCAAAATAGTTTCATACAAGTAGGGCGTAAAAATTGTGGCCAAATGCATATGGCCTAAACAATGGTGTTTTATAGGCCGAAAGAAAAATGTTTGATACGAACGAATAATGTACCCATGAACATGAAATTTGCCATGTAAAAATGTAGACTTGTAAGAAAAGCACATGGAGCAGCACGAACGTAATAAACATCAAGAATAGGAACACAGGACAACTACTTACTTTTTTGCAGCACTCTCCGGATCTTTCTGTACTTCTCATGTTCTCTTAATTTCAGGTCCGACCACCGCTTCCGGTGCAGACTCCTGACCACTTTCGCCATGATCTTGGCCTTTCGGACATTGGGGTTGGGGTAAGGTCCATACTTCCCCTCATAGTCGGCCTTCTTCAGGATGTCGACCATCTCCAACATCTCCCCAAAGGACATATTTGCGGCCTTAAATCTTCTTGTGGATGGTGTTGTTTCAGGCTCCGGCCTTTCCTCCTCCTCCTCCTCTTTGCTATAATTAGCACGCACCTGCTGTGTATCCGCCATGTGCTCTTCCCCCACTGCGCCGAACAAAAAGGGGCGGGGAATAGACTAGAAAGAACGTCAGGGGCGGGCGGAGTTACATGCATGTGCAGTGTGTATAAAGCGTAACACGCGTGCGTATTACGTACGATCTGTGAGCGGAGGAAGGAGCATCGAAAGCGCCGATCGTGATAACAAAGGTAAGATCTAAACTTGGGCCTATACTGCTTCGAAATTAAAGCCTATATTGTAACAAGATTAGGAGAGTTTGCCCTGCCCTTAGGGTTTGTCTTGTGTTGTGTCTTGCAGAGAAAATGGATGGCTTCAATGACCACAACTTCCTCCCCCTGTTCATAGACAAATACAGGGAGCTGCCCTGTCTGTGGCAGGTGAGACACCCCCATTACAATATTAAACAAAAGAGGCAGGCAGCGCTGGAGAAACTGCTAGAGTTGGTGAAGCCGGTGATCCCCACAGCAACCATCCCCTAATTAAAAGCCAAAATTGGTTGCCTGAGAAGCACTTATCTTAGGGAGCGCAAGAAGGTCACGGATTCCCAGAGGTCCGGAGCTGCAGCAGATGACGTTTATGTCCCCAGGCTGTGGTACTATGAGATACTGCGATTTCTGTCAGACCACACTGAAGTCAGGGAATCCCTCTCCACTCTTCCTTCCACTCTTCCTTCCACCCCAGCTGAGGATTCCGATGTCCAACCTGGGCCTTCCAGCTAGGAAGAAGTGGAGGAGCCCAGCTGAAGTCAGGTATAGCATTCCTCTACAGATTTCTGGTCAATAAATAAATGATGTTTACTAGATGTTATTATTGATCACTAATTGCTGATTGAAAAAAGTGTTTTACATATCAATAGACAGTAGTGGGCACCCAAATTTGGGACAAGAATGAAAACTGCTGGGCTCAGAATGATAGTCTGTTATATTTGTTCACATTCAATTTGCAACAGTCAGGAGGTGAAAATTGTGTGTGATTGATGAATAAAAAACTAAAACGATGTCCCTTTTTCATACACAGGAAGACCTCAGCCAGGAGGAGGTTGTGGAATGTGGCAGTCAGGAGGAGGCGGGGATTAGTTGCAGCCATGAGAAGGCGGGGCTAAGTGTCAGCCAAGAGAAGCCTGGGACCAGTCGCAGCCTGACTGAATCGCAGGTTCCTCCCCTCCGCCTTCCATATAAAAGAGCGAGGAAGACGACTCCCATGCAGGATTCAGCGCTCAGGCTCATTCAGGAGGCTTCTGCGTCCCTACGAGTCTTACCCACTCCTGAAGAGGCCTTTGCCTGCATGGCTGCCACCAAACTGTAGGGCATGCAGGTGGGTCAACGCCTCCTGTGTGAGCAACTTATTTATAAAGTCCTAACTAAGGGGGTGAGTGGGGAACTAACACCCAAGACCGATGTGATTGAGTTGGACCATCCTCCTCCTCCTCCTGCTGCCACAACTCCACCACCAGAGCCACTGAGTGAAAGGAAGCGTGGAAGGAAGACCAGAGAGTGATGGCCCTGGGTTCAGTCTGGTCTGACAAAAGCTGCAGTCTCTTGTATGACCACAGCCTGGGGACACAGATGTCATCTGCTGCTTTCCGGATCTCTGGGACTTCTGGACCAGACTGCCCTCCCTTAGATAAGGACTCCTCTGGCCACCAATTTTGCTTGAAAATAGTTGATGTGTGCCCTGGGGGTCCAAGGCTTCACCCATTTCTGCTGTTTCTCCAGCATTGCCTCCCTCTTTGTTTAGTTGTGAGCCCTTACTCTCCTATGTGTGTTTTCAGCCAAAAAGGACAGTTTGTTGGTGACGATTCATTTACATTTCTAACATAAAATGTGAAATTAACAAGGGACAACAACACCAAACAATCTCCTACAGATTAAATAGAACAACATATCAATGGTGTTGCGGTAACTTGACACAAAAAATACACACAAAAATTTTCAGGAGTACAAATAAAAATCCTCAAAAAAAAAAATAAGCCTTGAAAAAAAGACAAACCAAAAAAAAAATAATCGGCCTTAAAAACCAAAAAAAAAAAAAAAATAATGTTGTCAGATGTGACAAATCAAAATATATTGAGGGAATCCCGATAAATAGTAAAGAAAGAAGTTTGTGAGAAGTCTGTGTGAATATGAGCAGCAAAACTACTTTATTCTTGTCACATTATAAAGAAGAAGAGAGTGCGCTGTATTAAACCATTGTTAACATTGCAGCGTGACGAAAGTGCTGTATCCATTGCGAACGCTAAGTTTACCAGACCGAGCTGTTCCGTGTCGGAATTTCTTCTGAGCATGCGTGGCACTTTGTGCGTCGGAACAGGCCACACACGGTCAGAATTGATGCGATCGGACTTTGTTGTCGGAAAATTTTATCTCCTGCTCTCCAACTTTGTGTGTCGGAAAATCCGATGGAAAATGTCCGATGGAGCCCACACACGGTCGGAATTTCCGACAACACGCTCCGATCGGACATTTTCCATCGGAAAATCCGACCGTGTGTACGGGGCATTAGTATGCATTGGAAATAGGGGCCTTAGATTGTAAGCTCCAGGAGGGTTGGGTCTGACATGAATGTATAATATGTAAAGTAGGGATGAGCTTGATGTTTGGGTCGAACATAAGTTCGACTCGAACATTGGGTGTTCGCCCGTTCGCAGAACAGCGGACATTATGGGGTGCTCGCGGGAAATTTGAGTGCCACCGAGCCGTATGTAGTGTTGTTGGCGTGGACAGAGAGATAGCTTGAGTTAGATTAAGCAGGCAGGTTATTCAGTTAGTGGCAGTATATTTGAGATATATATATATATATATATATATATATATATATATATATATATATATATATATATATATATATATATATTCAGTCCAGTGTATATATAATATATAAATAAATAAAGTGTTTACTTGCATATAGTGCATAATATATAAATATTTATAAATAAATAAAGTGTTTACTTGCATCTATATATCCATATATACTCTGCATCCAGTGTAGCCTATATCTACAGTGCATTCAGTGGTATACTGTTTCTAATACACTTAAGGCGGTGTACACAGTATTTAATACAGTGTGTACAGTTTCTACTACACTTCTGGTGTTGTACACAATATACAATACAGTGCATTTTCACATAGAAATAACATCACAGTAGAATTTACATTGAAATCATATAATATAACAATAGGCTACTGGTCAACATACCGATAAAACAATGAGAACTAACAGAGTAGAAAATAATTATGTGTCGCTGGCTGTGGCAACTCATTATCATATTAGGCACCTAGCTACTCTTGGGAGGGTTGGAGTCCCACTCCCCTCCAGACACCCCAAAAGGGATCCCACTGTGTCTAAACAGATGCAAAGGCCCCCCCTCCAATGTCCAGTGTCACCTGTGGACTTCTTAATTAGGGAAGAGGTGTTATATCATTGTCTTCTTATGTTGCCCAGTAGGGATGAGCCGAACACCCCTTGGTTCGGTTCATGGCAGAACATGCGAACAAACCAAAAATTTGTGTGAACACGCGAACCCTGTTAAAGTCTATGGGACTCGAACGTGAAAAATCAAAAGTGCTAATTTTAAAGGCTAATATGCAAGTTATTGTTATAAAAAGTGTTTGGGGACCCGGGTCCTGCCCCAGGGAACATGTATCAATGCAAAAAAAAGTTTTAACGGACGTTTTTTCGGGAGCAGTGATTTTAATAATGGTTAAAGTGAAACAATAAAAGTGTAATATTCCTTTAAATATCATGCCTGGGGGGTATCTATGGTATGCCTATAAAGTGGGGCATTTTTCCCGTGTTTAGAACAGTTCCTGCACAAAATTACATTTCTAAAGGAAAAAAAGTCATTTAAAACTGCTTGCAGCTGTAATGTAATATAACTTCCTGTTGTCTCCCTTCATTTGTAAGTAGGAGTCATTTCTAAGTCGGATGTTTGAAAATAGGGGAATACTATATGGTTAACAGAGGACAATTAGACTTGAGAAATTTAACATTAAAAAATCACCGGGACCAGATGGCTTGCATCCGAGGGTACTTAGGGAACTCAGTCAAGTGATTGCCAGACCGTTGTTCCTAATTTTTACAGACAGTCTATTGATTAGAATGGTACCAGCTGATTGGAGAAAAGCCAATGTAGCAGCAATATTTAAAAAGGGCCCAAAATACATTCCTGGGAATTACAGACCAGTTAGCCTAACATCAATAGTATGTAAACTATTGGAGGGGATGATAAGGGACTATATACATGATTTTAGTAATAAGAACGATATCATTAGCAGTAATTAGCATGGATTCATGAAGAATCGTTCTTGCCAAACCAGTCTGTTAACCTTCTATGAGGAGGTGAGTTGCCATCTAGATAAAGGAAGGCCCGTAGACGTGATGTATCTGGATTTTGCAAAAGCATTTGACACAGTTCCCCATAAACATTTACTGTACAAAATAAGGTCCGTTGGCATGGACCATAGGGTGAGTACATGGATTGAAAACTGGCTACAAGGGCGAGTTCAGAGGGTAGTGATAAATGGGGAGTACTCAGAATGGTCAGGGGTGGGTAGTGGGGTTCCCCAGGGTTCTGTGCTGGGACCAATCCTATTTAATTTGTTTATAAACAACCTGGAGGATGGGATAAACAGTTCAATCTCTGTATTTGCAGACGATACTAAGCTAAGCAGGGCAATAACTTCTCCGTAGGATGTGGAAATCTTGCAAAAAGACCTGAACAAATTAATGGGGTGGGCAACTACATGGCAAATGAGGTTCAATGTAGAAAAATGTAAAATAATGCATTTGGGTGGCAAAAATATGAATGCAATCTATACACTGGGGGGAGAACCTCTGGGGGAATCTAGGATGGAAAAGGACCTGCGGGTCCTAGTAGATGATAGGCTCAGCAATGGCATGCAATGCCAAGCTGCTGCTAATAAAGTAACAGAATATTGGCATGCATTAAAAGGGGGATCAACGCAAGAGATAAACCGATAATTCTCCCACTCTACAAGGCTCTGGTCTGGCCGCACCTGGAGAATGCTGTCCAATTCTGGGCACCAGTCCTCAGGAAGGATATACTGGAAATGGAGCGAGTACAAAGAAGGGAAACAAAGCTAATAAAGGGTCTGGAGGATCTTAGTTATGAGGAAAGGTTGCGAGCGCTGAACTTATTCTCTCTGGAGAAGAGACGCTTGAGAGGGGATATGATTTCAATTTACAAATACTGTACTGGTGACCCCACAATAGGGATAAAACTTTTTCGCAGAAGAGAGTTTAATAAGACTCGTGGCCACTCATTACAATTAGAAGAAAAGAGGTTTAACCTTAAATTACGTAGAGGGTTCTTTACTGTAAGAGCGGCAAGGATGTGGAATTCCCTTCCACAGGCGGTGGTCTCAGCGGGGAGCATTGATAGCTTCAAGAAACTATTAGATAATCACCTGAATGACCGCAACATACAGGGATATATAATGTAATACTGACACATAATCACACACATAGGTTGGACTTGATGGACTCTTTTTTCAACCTCACCTACTATGTAATTATGTAACTATATGTCTGCCCTATACACTCTGTGGAAAATTGGGCCTTAGGTGTTGGTGGTACCAGAACACTGTAAGCCCTTACAGTTACTCTTGGTGGGCGCTGGAACGGGCCCTGCTGTGAAATATTATATCAAGAATTGTAATTACATGCCCCTGTTAAACAGGGGCAGAAAAATTGGGCATAACGCGGTGGTGGTGGCACAACACTGTAAAGCCTCACAGATACTTTTGTTGAGCGCAGGAACAGGCCCTGCTGTGAAATATTAGATCAAAAATTGTAATTATGCACCCCTGTTAAACAGGGGGCAAAAAAAATTGGGCCTTAGGCGGTAGTGGTGGTGGTTGGTGGTGACACAACACTGTGAAGCCTCACAGATACTCTTGTTGTGGCCCTGCTGTGAAATATTAGATCAAAATTGTACACAATACAGTGTAGTGCGGTGTTGCAAAACAAAATATACATCATGTTCAGAAGGCCACCAAGGAGAGGCAGATGCTCACAGGCCACTAAAAGAGGGCAAGCAGGCTCTGTGTCTACATTCAACAGTGCTGGTCATGAACATGGTGCATCCTCTGCCGGTGGCCATGGGGCACACTTGTCCTTTTTTTTTGCTGCTGGACATGTTATTGAGCCAGCACATTCAGAAAAGTTGGTGGAGTGGATAACAAAGCCGTTCTCATCCTCCTCATCCTCTGTCACCCAAGCTCAGAGTAGTTTTCCTTCCTATGCAGCTGCCAAAGTGGCCTATTCCACCGGCTTCTTGTTCACAGTCACTCCTTCCATAGCCCAACCATCATGCACGGAGGAGTCCCCTGAATTATTCAAACACAGTGTCGGGTACATGCTGCTGGAGAATGCGCAGCGATTTAAAGGCTCCGATGTTGGTTCCCAGGTTGAGGAAGGGAGTAACGTGAGCCTAGAGAGAGGGGTACCCAAGAAGGAATAGAAACTGGCAGTCATGTTCCCCCAGCTGCAGCATAGTGCCAAGTTTGCTCCAGTGACAAGGAGGGAGGGGATGATGAGGTCACTGACTCTACTTGGGTGCCTGATAGAATAGAAGAGGAAGAGGAGGCACAACTCCAATGAGGCAGGATGTCCTCTAGGGGGAAGCTTTAGGGCAGCCACCCTACTGCATCACACCACAGAGCTCCACAGGTGCAGGGAGCTGCTGACTCCCCGCTGATTTTGAAAAGTTCCTTGGTGTGGGCTTTTTTGGACACGTGTGCAGCAGATCGCACCATTGCCCTTTGCAACTTATGTCTGAAGTGGATCAAGCATGGCTACAACAGCAGTCGCTTGGGCACCACATGCTTGACCAGACATATGACGAACTCCCATGCAATCTTTTTCCAGTACACTATATTTGAGATTTAATATCTCTCAGATATGATTTGGGTTAAATGAGAGTTCTTTGACCATGAGTGAAAGCTTTAACACAATAACAACATTTATTGGTGAGTAGTTGAAAGTCTATCTAATACACAACCATCTATCTATAGTCTACACCAAGGAAGAAAATATTAGGTTAAAATAAAAAATTACATGAAGGAGTACAGAGTATATTCCTGAAAACATTAATCTGCAAACATATTTAGTTACAAATAAAATGCAGTCCTTTCCCATAATTACCCTTTGCACCAAGGTTCCATTCTGATTGTTGCTCTCCCATAAAAGTGTGTGCTTCCCTCCCATCTAGTCTGTGTATATCATTACATGCTCATGCCTCACTGGTTGGCATAGCGAGCTTCCCTATTTCTGGTTAAGGACTGGCTACATCTCCAATCCCTATACTTTGCATAAGTCAGTCCCCTTTAATGAAAATCCTTGTGACTATTCGGAGCAGGAGCTTAACTTGAATTTTCCCGGGAAGTTAAGTATTGATTACGGGTTGGCCTCCCTTCATTGCATATCCCAGCATGGGATCCTTTGAAGTCAGTATGTGTAAAACAATGAGATTTGGATCTCTTTTTTTGTATACACAAGCCTAGGCACCGACTTGTCTGGTCTACCAGAGATTTCTGGGAAAGATAATATGTTCCGCCCTACATAGATAAAAGCTAAATTAAATATGTTCATTAAATATAAATAAACTAAATATAAATTAAATATATTCATTAAATATAAATAAATTAAATATAAATTAAATATATTCATAATTACAATATCAGTTGGCAACAGCACTTGAACGACCCACACCAAAGAAAAAGGCGGACTTATCCTTGCTCCTCATCTGGGATCTCCAACCCTACTCCAGTCCTCTCAAAAACCTGCACTGAGAGAAATGAAGGTATAGCAATAGGTGCCCCAAATACTTGCAGCCAATCTGCTAGCAGTACACCACCATCTGATTTTAGCAGGCAAATTTCCCTACCCCAGTTGCTAAACCGTAAAAAGAAATTCGGTCCCAGCCATCCACTTGCTCACAATCTGAATGCTAGCTTGAATGCCAGCTTGACCAAATTGCTAGCACTGCAACTACTGCCTTTTCAGCTGGTAGACTCTGCCCGCTTTTGTGAATTTGTGGAATGTGCTGTACCTCAGTTGCAAGTTCCAAAACGCCATTTCTTTTCATGGAAGGCCATTCCATCTCTCTACCAGCATGTGGAAGGCAATGTTTTTGTCTTTTTGGGCAGGGAGGTCAGCAGTAAGCTGTATATTACCACAGATTCATGGTCTAGCAGGCATGGGCAGGGATGTTACCTTTCCTACACGGCACACTGGGTAACTCTGCTGGCAGCTGGGAAGGATGCAGGACAGGTATTGTTGGAGCTTGTTCCACCACCACACCTCCAAAATGCTAGCGGTGATACTGCTACAGCTCTCTCCTGCCGCTCTTACAGTAAAAAATACTATGTAGTTTAAGGTTAAACCACTGCTAAGGGGACAGGAGCCACACTGGGCAGAGATTCTGTCAGCTCTGCAGGGGCAGGCTCAGAGGTGGTTGACGCCACGCCAGCTTCAGCCAGGAATGGTTGTATGCGACAGGGGCACCAACCTTCTCTCCGCCCTCTGACAGGGATACTTGACCCATCTTCCATGTTTGGCACACATCCTGAATTTGGTGGTACAGTGGTTCTTGAGCAGGTACCCAGGCTTACAAGATCTCCTGAGGCAGGCCAGAAAAGTCTGTGGTCATTTCCAACGATCATATAATGCCAGTGCTTGGCTGGCTGACATTCAAAGGGAATGCAACCTGCCCACCAACCACCTTAGGTGGAAGTCAACTTTGGCAATGCTGCAGTGGCTGTACATGCAGCAGAGGGACATAAATGAGTACCTGTGTGAGTATAACACCAGGACAGGGTCAGGAGAGCTTGGCTTATTTTCCCCTCACCAGTGGCTACTGATCGAGGATGCATGCACTGTCCTGTCACCATTTGATGAGGCCACGAGGATGGTGAGCAGTGACAATGCATGCATCAGTGATACTGTCCCTCTTGTCTTCCTGTTGGAGCACACACAGGGCAGGGCACTTGAGGCAGAACAGGAAGAGGAGGACTTCCTTACCTCTCAAGGCCCCCTTTATCCATATATTATTCCTGCAGGCCTGCCAAACACACAGGAAGAAGAGGAGGAAGAGGATTGTGTCAGCATGGACGTGGAGGATAACACTCAGCAGCAGTCTTCAAGGGATGGTTTTCAGTCCTCAGAAACCCAAGGTGTTGTACGTGGCTTGGGGGAGGTTGTTACAGATCATGTGATCCTTAGTGACTCAGAGGACTCAGAATCGAATGCCTCTGCAAACTTTCACAGGCTTTGCAGAATCAGGGAGGCAATGCATCATATGGACCCTAGGATTCGTGGTATCAAAGAGAAGGAATCATTACTAGCTGGCAACCCTTCTTGATCCACGTTGCAAGGGTAAGGTTGCAGAACTCATCCTGCCTTCGCAGTGGGAGCAGAGGATGAAACATCTTCAGGAGGCCTTGAAGAAAGGTTTGTGCAATGCATTTACAGACCCTGTGAGGTTACAATTTCCTGGTGATGGACAATGTGTTGCTGAGGCTTCTGTCAGGTCTCCTGAGGCCAGGTGACAGATGCACACCATTGGGGTCAGGAGTGCACCGCAAACGTAGTGGACCCTACGGCTGACTGCTGCGGATGGGAGTCTAGGTGGTTAAGGAAGGCAGGTTCGCTGGAACACCAACACGGATTCCACAGGGGCTAGAGTGTAAGATTCCCCAGGTCGCGGAGTCTAAGAGCCAGCAGGTTTTCACCAGAGCCTCTAGTGGTGAGGATGGACTGGGCTGCAACTTGCTCCAGGTTGTGACCCACAGAATGGTCTCCCAGTTCATGCCCACAGTAGGCTACAGGAGGACAGAGACAGTAAGGGAATAAGCCAAAGGTCGGGCGATTAGCAGACAAGGATAAACATAGAACACACCAATGGTCAGGGTCACAAGCAGGTGGGGATAGTCTAGAACAAGCCAAGAATGGTAACTGGAATCAGACGTAGAAGACACAGCAAGATGCACACGGAAGCTAAACACAAAGGTTGATCAGCAAGGCAGGCTTGCAGTGCACAGGTTAATATAGAGTTCCCTGATAGGGGCTTGGGTGGAGCCATGCTTTGAGGAGAGATTATTTAAGTAGCCAGGTGAGAGTGGCTGGCCTCTAAAGGTGAACACATGAAGAAGAGGTAAGCTGACAGACAAAGAATACTGCATAACCATGACAGCTTCGTTCAGTCAGAGGAAGAGCAGTGGAGAAGGTGGCCGGCTGACCAATGCCTTTAGACAATTTTTCAGTCCTCAGCACCAAGGTCTGATCGGTTAAAGAAACCATCGCCAGCGTCTGCATTACATGATGCAGGAATATCTAGGGGCAAGAGCAGACTTGGAGACCTTTCCAACAGAGAATCCACTGGGTTACTGGGTCTTGAGGATGGACCACTGGCCAGAACTTGCTCAATATGCAATTGATTTACTGGCCTGTCCTGCATCCAGCGTTCTTTCTGAAAGCGCATTCAGTGCTGCTGGAGGGTTTGTAACGGATCATAGAGTGCCCCTGTCCACAGACTCCCTTAATAGGTTCACATTCATAAAAATGAATCAGTCTTGGATCAGCAGCAGCTATCAAGCACCTGATGCTGATGTAACTGATTTTTCTATGGATGTGGGATCCCTTGAAGACTGCCTAAGCTGTGTGACTATACTATTCCTCCTCAATCTTGATGATGCTAGCTTCCAACAATATTTTTGGTTTAGGGCACCACCACCACTGCCTAAGGCCCAATTTTTCTGTCCCTGTTTAACAGGGGCATGTAATTACAATTTCGTATCTAATATTTCACAGCAGGGCCCGTTCCTGCGCCCAGCAAGAGTATCTGTGAGGGGTTACAGTGTTGTGGCACCACCACCACCAATGGCCCAATTTTTCTGCCCCTGTCCCAGCAGCAGAAAAAAAGAACAAGCGTGCCCCACGGCCACCTGTATAAGATGCACCATGTCCATGACCAGCACTGTGGACTGTAAACACAGAGCCTGCTTGCCCTTTTTTAGTGGCCTGTGAGTATCTGCCTCTCCTTGGTGGCCTTCCAAACATGATGGGGATTTTGTTTTGCAACACCACACTACACTGTATTGTGTACTGTGCACACCACCAGAAAAGTAGTAGCAACTGCACTATGGGTGCACGGTATTGTGTACACACCAGAAGTCTAATAGCAACTATGGGTGCACTGTATGTATTGTGTACTGTGTACACCACCAGAAAAGTAGTAGCAATTATTAGAAAAAGTACACCAGGAATGGCCTGCAGTGAGATATAGCTAAACTGTATGAAGTGGATATATATCTATATATATATATATATATATAGATATATATATAAATTAAATACACTACAGCTAACTGAATCACCTGCCTGCCTGAAGTATATTAGAAAGAGTACACCAGGAATGGCCTGTAGTGAGATATAGCTAAACTGTATGCAGTGGATATATGTATATAGGAGACTATTTGTGTATATATATATATATATATATATATATATATATATATATATATATATATATATATATTAAATACACTGCAGCTAACTGAATCACCTGCCTGCCTGAAGTATATTAGAAACAGTACACCAGGAACGGACTACAATCAGATCTAGCTAAACTGGATACAGTGGATATAGATAGATATATATATATATATATATATATATATACCGTATTTATCGGCGTATAACACGCACCGGCGTACAACACGCACCCCAATTTAGGAGGGAATTTTAAGAAAAAAAAACTTTTAGGAGGGAAGTTGAAGGAAAAAAAACTTACATTTAAATGCCCATCATTGCAGCCTTCTCAGTGCAGCCATGTCAGTGCAGCCATGTCAGTGTAGCCTTGTCAGTGCAGCCTTCCCCAGTGCAGCCTTGTCAGTGCAGCCTTCCCCAGTGCAGCCATGTCAGTGCAGCCATGTCAGTGCAGCCATGTCAGTGTAGCCTTGTCAGTGCAGCCTTGTCAGTGCAGCCTTCCCCAGTGCAGCCTTGTCAGTGCAGCCTTCCCCAGTGCAGCCTTGTCAGTGCAGCCTTCCCCAGTGCAGCCTTGTCAGTGCAGCCTTCCCCAGTGCAGCCTTGTCGGCGATTTTGAAAATCTGACAGCTGCGGATCGCAGGGGATCGGCGTATAACACGCACCCACGATTTTCCCCTGATTTTAATGGGAAAAAAGTGCGTGTTATACGCCGATAAATACGGTATATATATATATATATATATATATATATATATATATATATATATATATAAAATACACTGCAGCTAACTAAATAATCTGCCTGCCTGCTCAATCTAAATGACACTCTGTCTCCGTCCATGCCAACAACACATTACACGAGGCCGACGTGCAGGCAGCTTTATATAGTGTGGTGCATGGACTTAGTCCCCCTGAGCCATGATTGGCAAAGGCCTGCCTTTGGCCAATTATGGCTATCTTAGCTGAGGGCTCTGTGATTAGCCAAAGCATGCAGGTCATGGTGCATGCTCTGGCAAATCATCATACAGCAATGCACTGCGCTCCCGCAGTGCATTATGGGCTGTTACGTGCCGCTCAAATTTGGCGCGAACGGCCCATAATGTTTGGTTTACGACGAACGGCTGAACAGCCAATGTTCGAGTCGAACTTATGTGGATACAAATTTGTGTTCCTGTTGGACTAGAGCATAACTTAAAAACCTTAACTTAGAATGATAAACCAGTGTCCATACCTGAGAATTCCTAGGAGACAAAGGAAAGACTATGAAGTCAGAAGGAAAAGTTAAAGGAAGGGGACAAGAAAAGGGAAAGGAAAAAATAGAGGGATTGGAAAGAAAAGAGGAAAGGATACCTTTCTGCTCGATGCAGGTGCTGCTATCTATGCCCAGTGTCAGGGAAATTTCCAGATACTGAGCCCAGGGTTCCCATATAGCTTCAAATTTTTTGGTCTTGTCCAATAAGGATCTGACCATTTTTTCCTGTGCCGTTATCCAGGAAATCTTTCTTTTCATGGATAATAGTGATACTGAGGACAGCTTCCACACTTTGGCTATGGTCATTTTAGCTCCTGTCAATATAAACAGAATCAGTTTACGGGTGAGTTTAGGCACATGCGGGACTAAGCCATTGAGCAAGGCAATTGCTGGTGTTTGGGGAATAGCACAACCTGTTAGACATGTGCATTCGTTTTCGTCCGAATGCATTTTCGTCTGCATTTCGGGTATTTTCGTTATTATTTTAACAAGCGATAACGGACGTGCAGAATCCAAAAACCGAAAGATCCGACAAACAAATGCTTTTTTTTCATTTTCGTTGCAGCAACAGTTCGATATAGATAGGAGATTCGACATGACGCTGACAATAGCGTTCTGTGTCCATCGAACCTGTGGTCGAATGTGCGTAACCTTAGCTGTATTAGTCCAAGATTATTCCACATAGAGAGAAAAGATTCAACATAGAGAGAAAAGATTCGACATTATAGAGACAATAGCAAAAAAGGTTGAATGTGCCTAACCTAACTCTATTAGTCCAAGATTATTCGACATAGAGAGAAAAGATCATTGGGATAGGAAGGGAGCGAAACAGATACAGAAGCCTGGGTAAAAGGGTCATCTTAACCCAATTAATTCTGCCTGTCCAAGCTATGTTGTGCGACTCCCAGTTCCTAAGATCAGCTTCTAGTTTTTGGTACATTGGGGGGTAATTTGCTTGATAAAGACTTTCTTGATAATATAATCTTGATAATAAGTCCTAAGTATTTAACTGCTTGCCGCCCGCCCACCGTCAAATGACGGCGGGATGGTGTGGCTCTTGTTCTGGGGCGCCTTCATACGACAGCATCCCAGAACAACCGATCACGTGCGCCCGTGGGGGTGCGCAGCGCAGCGATCGCGGCTGTGCCGTGTTGCTAGGACACGGCGCGACCCAGATCTGTGTAAAGAGCCATATCTGCGGCTCTTTAACCATGTGATTGGCTGTGTCCAATCACAGCTGGTCACATGTAAACACGGAGACGCCGGTAATCAGCTCTCCTTACCTCACACTGACAGAGTGTGAGGGGAGGAGAGCGGATCAGCGGCATCTACTCACAGGGGGACATGTAGGAATGTAATCAGGGCACTGATCATCAGTGCCCTGATTACAGTAAAGAAATATAGGGGGTTATTTACGAAAGGCAAGTCCACTTTGTACTGCAAGTGCACTTGAAAGTGCACTTGCAGTTGCTCTAAATCTAAGGGGTAGATCTGAAATAAGTGGAAGCTCTGCTGATTTTATCATCCAATCATGTGCAAGCTAAAATGCTGTTTTTATTCTCCTTGCATGTCCCCCTCGGATCTACAGCGACTTTATCTCCAAGTGCACTTTAAGTGCACTTTTAAGTGCACTTGCAGTGCAAAGTGGAGTTTAATTTCGTAAATAACCCTCATAGTGTCACAATACAATGCTCACCATTGCCCACCAATGCCAGCATACAGTGACAACCAGGGGCAGCAATCAGTGCCCACCACTGCCCACAAGTGCCACCAATCAGTGCCCATTAGCCATGCCAGTCAGTGCTGGTAATCAGTGCCGCCTATCAGTGCTGTCCATCAATGCCCATCACTGCTGTCCATCAATGCAAATCAGTGTCGACCATCAGTGCCACCCATCAATGCCCATCAGTGCCCACCTGTACCACCTATCAGTGCCACCTATCCGTGCCACCTATCCATGCCACTTATCCGTGCCCACCAATGCTGCCTATCAGTGCCTGCCACTGCCGCCTATCAGTGCCCACCAGTGCCACCTATTAGTGCCCATCAGTGCCACCTAACAGTGTCCATCAGTACCACATATTAGTGCTCATCAGTGCCACATATCAGTGCCACCTATCAGTGCCCATAAGTGCAGCATATTAGTGCCTCCTCATCATTGCCACCTCATCAGTGCCCATAAGTGCCGCCTCATCAGTGCCCATAAGTGCCACCTCATCAATGCCCACCAGTTCAGCCTATCAGTGCCGCATCATCAGTGCACATCAATGAAGGTGAAAAATTACTTAGTTACAAAATTTACTGACAAAAAAAGTAAAAAACATTTTTTTTTTTTTTTTTTAGTCTTTTTTTTGTAAAAAAAAAAAACAGCAGTGATTAAATACCACCAAAAGAAAGCTCTATTTGTATGAAGAAAATGATAAAAAAAATTTGTTTGGATACAGTGTAGCATGACCGCGCAATTATCATTCAAAGTGCAACAGCGCTGAAAGCTGAAAAATGGCCTGGGCAGGAAGGGGGTGTTAGTGCCTGGTAGGCAAGTGGTTAATGGAGGAATTACTCCATCCGAATTCATAGGTGACCTGTAAGTGTGAGACTAGGGAGCCCGTGAGACATACATTCAGAGCCTGAGATTTAGACATGTTTACTCGGAGACCCGATATTGCTGCAAATTCATTAAGTTCTGAACATATCTCGGGTAAGGAGGAGGTTTGAGAGGTCACAAAGAGCAACAGATTATCTGCAAATGGGGCGAATTTATGAGTTACTTGGCCACACTGAACTCCCCTAAATTCGAATGTTTGTGAATGGCTATTGCCAAGAATTCGATCATAGCGAATATTGGGGGGAAAGGGGGAAGCCCTGATGTGTGCCCCTGGCAATCACAATTGGGTTGGAGAAGAGTCCCTGAAGTCTGATTCTAGCTTCTGGTGTTGAATATAAGGCTTCCAGGATCCCTATAATATTCGGGCCAAATCCCCAGCGTCCGAGGACTGCAAAGAGGTATGGCCATGAAACTGAATCGAAGGCCTTCTGAAGATCCAATGATAATAGCATGCCTTCTTGTTTATTTCTTCCCTCCCATTCCGATTGTAATGTTGTTATAAGGTCCACCACTCTTCTCACTTGGTCGGGTCCCTGCTGGCCAGAAATAAACCGACCTGGTCCTTGTGGACATATAGATCTATGAAGGAAGCTAATCGGTTTGCTAATACTTTAGTTAATATTTTTAGGTCGTTATTAATTAGGGAAATGGGTCTGTAGTTCCCTATCTGGCTGGCATCTTTACCTGGTTTGGGGATTACAGAAATATATGCCATACTGAGTTAGTTACCTACTGGGGTGCCCTTAGTCATGGAATTGAAGAATCTAGTGAGGTATGGGGTTAGGATTTCAGAAAAAGTTTTACAATAGGGTGTGGAGAACCCATCAGGCCCTGGTGCTTTCCCATCCTTTAATGGTTTGATAACCTCCGCAACCTCCTCAGTGGAAATGGGAGCATCAATTTCTGCTCTATGATTATCTGTCAGTGTTGGCAAATGTAAATCATCCAAGAATTTTTCTACTTTAGTGGGGTTTGAGTTTTTACAGTATCTGCTTTATATAAGTGAGCATAAAATTCCTGGAATGCATTTATTATGCGCTGTGGGTTCAGGGTGAAGGTGCCATCAGTCTGTTTAATTTTGGGTAGAGTGTGGGAGTGAAGCCTGGGGGACAATTTATGGGCGAGCATGGGTCCTATTTTGTCTTTTTTCTGGTAGAACTTGGCCCCAGTCCACCTGATAGATTTATCCTCTTTTTCTGGGAGGGCCAAATTCAGAGCCACTCGAGCAGCATCCAGAGTAGAACTAGGGACTTTAGTGGGGTCGCTTTCGTGTTGTTTGCTCAGAGTGATGAGATCTCTCTCCAGTCTCTCTATGTCTATCAACCTCTCTTTCTTTCGTTGTGCTGCTATTTGTATTAGTTTACCTCTAATGGTCACCTTGTGAGCTGCCCATAGAGTCTCTGCAGAAACATCTCCCACGTCATTGAGGTGAGTATTCCTGCAGAGCCCCCTGTATTTTCAGTTACCTTGATAGGATCCTTCAAGATAGAATGATTAAGAGTCCAATGAGAGGCGTGTTGTCTATGGATGTCTCGACGCAATGACAGTAAAACCATGGAATGGTCTGACCAAGCTACATCTAAGATAGAGGATGTAAGGGCCAGTGGAATGTGATGGGTTGAGAGCAGGATGTGATCTATACGTGAGTAAGATTGGTGTAGGTTTGAGAAGTGGGTAAAGTCACGTGCAGTCGGATTTAGTTCCCTCCATATGTCAGCTACTCTAGACTGAAAAATCAGTTGCGCTATTTGGACACTAGCTTTGCTGGGTCTCACTAATTGTGCTTTAAGTGGTTTAGACTTGTCAAGACCAGTATCGAAGACAGTATTTGAGTCACCTCCTAAAATTATGACACCCTCCGTCAGTGGGCCAAAGGTGTCAAACATTTGTCGGAAGAACTATATCTGTCCTCTATCGGGGGCATAGTAAGATATGAACGTATATATTCTATCGTCAATCATACCTTTTACTAGTAGGAATCTTCCTTCCGGGTCTCTGTGTTCCATTTTAAAGTTAAATTTACAGTGTTTGGGGGGGACGTGTCCGGATGTGAGCCGAGAAGGACGTGCCACTGTGGAGCTCCGCACATCCTGATACTATACACTACCATCCTCTGCACTGACCGACTTGGTGAGCCTCCAAATCAGCCCCGTGGGTCCCTGGGCATCCCCTGCCTCAATCGCAGCCTGTATTGTGGATTGTGCCGGCCACTAGTGTTGTCATCTGGCCCATGGCCGGCTCCACACAGCCGGGACCCGCCGCCATCTTGCGGCCTACAAGTCAGCATACATCCCCCACACTTGAGTGCCGCGATCCGCAGAACGAGCGGCGGCCCCACCATCATCCATCTAGGGCAGCTTCTCCAGAGGGGGTGGACCGGGAGTGAGCCATCGGAGGGCAGCCTGAGGATCCCCAGGGACGGGCTCTTCACGACCCGCCGCCATCTTGTGGCCTACGGGGCAGCCAGCATCCTCCACGCCATCTACTGCCATCCTCTACACCGACGGACCTGGTGAGCCTCCAAATCTGCCCCAGGGGTTCCTAGACACCACCTGCCTCAATAGCGGCCTAAATTGTGGATCCCGGCCGGCCGCTGGTGTTGTCATCTGACCCGCTCCACACAACCGGGACCCGCAGCCGTCCTGCGGCCTATGAGACTTCCTCCGTGCTCGAGTGCCTCAGCAGTCCCATCTCTATCTACACGGGGCGACCTCTTTAGAGGGGGTTGTCCAGAAGTGTGGCATTGGGGGGCTGCCTGAGGATCCTTGAGGATAGACTCCCCTTACCTGCAGCCCATCTTGGACCTACAAAACCAGCAGCATCCTCCCAGGTTGGGCACTGTGATATGGCCATACTCTCCTCCCTCCCTCCTGCCTGACTCCCTGGGGGAAAAAGACTAACTCATACTGCGGCTGGAGGGGTAGATGACCTGTGAGGGGGGGTGGACACGTCCCGCTGGAGCTTTACCCCACGTTGGCACCTTTGCATCCTCCATCCTACTCCGAGGACCCTGATAACTACCCGCAGGCCCCCCAAAAAACCTCCTTCATCACAGGGCGGACCTCGGATGGGTCACCCTAGAACCTGCTACTCAAAACCTGGTCTGAAGGCCTCTCGTACCCCCCACCGGTGACCGTCTCCTCTACGAGGCGGCCTGCTACCGTGATGGCAGCGAAAACACAGGCGGTCACGGAGTGGAGTGGGAGTGGAGATCCTGGCAGCCATTACAGCGTGCAAGGAAACTCTGACAACCAAGATCGACTTCCTGACCATAGATGTCAGTCTCATTCATCAGGACATGGACAAATTCAAGTCCCCCATTGCGGAGGTGGAGGACAGAGTCTCCACAGTGGAGGATACAGTCCAAGAAGATTCCAGGGAGGTGAGGGCCCTGCAGCTCCAAGTGAAAGCGCTCCGGGAGCGTGCTATAGACACAGAGAACCGCCTCAGGCGGAATAACATCCGCATACTTGGATTACCTGAGAAAGCTGAGGGACCCAGACCAGCTGAGTTTACTGAATAATTACTGTCCACCCTGTTCAGCCTGGGTGATATGCCTCCCACCTTCGTAGTTGAAAGAGCCCACAGGGTCCCGCCGCTCCCTCCAAGACCAGGGGCCCCTCCACGCCCCTTCCTGCTGTGGCTGTTAAATTACCGCGATCAGGATCACATCCTGGCAGCGGCACGTACCATGCCTGAAATCAAATATGAAAATACCAAACTTTTTTTTCCCGGATTTCTCTCAGGAAGTACAGCAATGCCGCAAGTCCTTTACTGATGTGAGACGCCGGCTCCGGGAGAAGGGAACACGCTTTGGTCTATTATATCCCAGCAGGTTGCGGATCACCGATGGTGACAACACACGTTTCTTCGACACCTCGGAGGCTGCTATGGCATGGCTGGATACCCGCTAACAACATACGACCAGGGAACCATGGTTGACTGCAACAGGCTGGGAGCAGCTAAGTATCACACCTCCCCCGAACAGGACTACCTCCTGTCCCATGTTGACTCGCAGTATTACTCACTATCCAAACCTAGGTCTTTTCTCTTTGCTCTAATCCACCATTACCCCAATTGGCTGTTCAATGTCCTTTGTTGCATAGACTACCGCCCACTTCTCCTGTCTGCGGAGCTCCAGCAGGAACCACAGATTTATTTAATTTTTTCCCCCTTTCTTTTTCTTTTATTGAATGTGCTACTGTCTGGAACCTGCTTCCCCTACTGAAGAGCTTCCACAAGTGTTGAAATACAACACTGAACTGTTGCTAATTAAAGTCTAAAGGTTTACTGTTTTTGAGTTTTGGGTATAGGCCCCATCTGATCACCCCCCAGGTTTTAGGGATGTCATCAGATGAGGGCAGGTTTGACACCTCGGTGTCATCACGGGTATTGTTTCTTAGTTATGTATACATTTATGTTCGTTTGTCTATTTGGTCTTTCATGAGTCATAATTCCACCTGGTACAGGCTCCCTGGGTCCTTGCTGCTCCTGAGCTGTGCACGCGCACCTGCTTCATCCCTCCTTTCTTTCCCCATCAGACCTCCGCACAATGACAGGACGTGATGCCCCCACCTTCAGTGCGCTGTACTGAAATGTCCAAGGGCTCAATTCCAAATTTAAGAGAGCGGTGCTCTTCAAATACCTCAAATTACATTCCCCGCATATGGTAATTCTACAGGAAACACACCTTATGGGCAGCAAACTACTGGCGCTGAAAAAGCCATGGATCCAGAGAGCCTTCCACGCCTCCTATTCCACATATGCCAGAGGGGTCACAATCCTGATCAGTAAATCCTTCCCATGTGTGATGGAACATGTTCACACTGACCCTCAGGGTAAATATGTACTTATAGTGTTCACTGTCTGGGGTGTCCGATATAGTGTGGTAGGCGTTTACATCCCCCCTCCTTTTTCCTCCTCTACCTTATACACCATAGTAGAGAAAATCACTTCATACTGCCCTGCCAGACTGTTACTCATGGGCAATTTCAACACCATTCTGGCCCCAGACCTGGACAGACCTACCCCCCCAAACAATTCTCTACTGACTTGCTCTCATGGGCAGAGGTGCTAGGTGTAACTGAGGTGTGGAGATGGAAACATCCCACGTCCAGAGCATACTCCTGTTTCTCCAATATGCATAAAACTTCCGCATCGACCTCGCCTTTGCCAACCCGACTATGCTGACAGATGTGACGTCTCATACTTGCCCAGTGGACTCTCAGATCACTGCCCCCTACTCCTTACAGTTCGCTCCCCGTCCTCCCGTTCCTTGCCCCTTTGGCGCCTAGGGACTCATTGGATCTCTCATGCCGACCTGGCAGATACTATTCCACCACGCCTAGCGGAATACTGGGATCTTAATACGGTGTCCTCCTCCACAGCGTTGACCTGGGATGCCTTTAAGGCCTTTACCAGAGGGCAATATATCTCTTCTATTGCTGGGATTCGGAGGGAGCAGGCAGCTATCACTATTGCCCTATAGACAGCTGCACAACTCCAATAAGACATCTATGCAGCTGACCCTACTGACACACACTTTGACTCCCTCAATGTGGCGAAACGTGACTCACACCTCCACCTCACCGAGGTTACAAGACTTGACCTTTACCAAAACAAACAACGGTTCTTTGAACAAGGAGACCGCAACAGTCGCCTCCTAGCGATGCTGGCACAACATGACAAACCCCTGACGGTGATCCCTAGTGTGGTGTCCCCTTAGGGGGAATCGGCCTCCTCCCAGATGGACTACCCATTGAATTCTACAAGACTCATGGGGACCTACTGGCCCCCAAATTGGCACAGCTTTATTCCCAATGTTTGGCTGATGGTGCCCTCCCGGCTTCCATGGGTCATGCCCATGTCATTCTTATCCATAAAGCGTCTAATGACCCCACGTCCTGCGCCTCCTACAGGCCAATCGCCCTACTTAACACGGACTTTAAGGTCCTCACCAAATTACTAACCACGAGACTACAGCCCCTACTACCATCTATCATTGAGACTGACCAGACTGGTTTCATGGCCAATAGAGCGACAGACATCTCAATGAGGGATCTAGGGTGGTGGCCTCCCTAGACATTGAAAAGGCCTTCGACACGGTCGAGTGGCCTTTTCTCTGGGAGGTCCTCAGCAGGATGGGGTTCCCCCTGCTCTTCATTAAATGGATGAAGGTCCTTTACTGTGACCCCACCTCGGCCATTAAGCTGGGAGGGGGCCTGTCACGGTCCTTCCATCTGTCCAGGGGCACGCGGCAGGGCTGCCCTCTCTCTCCAGCCTTATTTGCCATCCCGATGGAGTCACTTGCTGAGGCCCTTTACACCTCTCTTCACGTTAGGGGGCTGCGGGTTGGCTGGCTGGAGGAGAGGGTTGCCCTGTACGCAGATGACCTCTTACTCTTCCTTAATGACGCGGGTCCATCACTCGAGGGAGCCCTGCAGGTCCTCAACTCCTTTTCTTCTGTCACGGGCCTCAGAGTTAACTGGACAAAATCTCTTCTGTTCCCCATCGACCCTGCGGCCCGTGACACA
The DNA here is from genome assembly GCA_037952925.1 of Lithobates clamitans. NCBI lineage: Eukaryota > Metazoa > Chordata > Amphibia > Anura > Ranidae > Lithobates > Lithobates clamitans. Next base: position 948,012 of record JBBGZY010001063.1, read on the forward strand.
GCTCCCACTGACATCCCTCTTCAATGGGTCGAGAATTTTAAATACCTAGGGGTGGTGGTCTCCAGGCGGGCTGTTGACTACTTACCCCTAAATTTGTCCCCGGTAGTTCAGGAGACTCAGAAACGGCTGAAGTCATGGGAATCGTTGCCTATTTCAATATTGGGACGCATAAATTTGTTTAAAATGAAAATACTCCCCAAATTCACGTACTTATTTCGCCACTCTCCACAGTGGACCCCTAAATCTTTTTTCATACATCTACATCGCCTCCTCGCCTCTTTCATATGGGGATCCCAATCCCCCAGATACAGCTGGACCACACTGATATGCCCGACCTCCTAGGGTGGCTTGGCATGTACAGATCTACACAAGTACTGTCTAGCCGCCCAGCTAGTAACAGCTGCTTGGTGGCTCAATCTGGACATCTCCAACCCAGCTACCTAGGTTGAGGCGTCATTGTTGGGTTCCCTAGAGGCGCTCAAATTTTTGCTTTTTTGAGGCCCTCGGGCCCCCTATCCACTGACACCCTCCATGCGCATCACGCTGCGTGCATGGGGGGCAGGTCTCAAAGTTGAAAAATACCCTCAACAGGCAATCTCTCCCAATGCTCCCCTTTGGCTAAATCCAACCCTGAAGCACATCTATAAACTGCCCGAGCCTCATGCCTGGACCAAATTTAACATAAAAACGGTGACACAGCTTGTTTCCAATCAATCCCTAGTACCGCTCTCCAAACTGAACTCCGATTTTAATATACCGCAGTCCTATTTTTTCAGATTCCTTCAACTCTCCCATGCCTTCGGCTGCCAATTCTCCAGCTCCCCTCCTCAACTAGTCCAATCTTCACTGGAAGACCTTCTTAGGTCAGATTGTACAAAAAACCCACTTCTCAATTATATTCACACCTGACTATCACCTCCCTTCCGACACTGGAAAAGCTAAGATCTAAATGGTCCCGTGACATCCCTGATTTTGACAGTGATGACTGGGATGATGTATGGGATTTCCCATTTAGCTCCCTGGTCTCTCTGAGAGATCGCCTGATCTAATTTAAAATAGTCCATCGGGCATATTTCACTCCTCATAGACTACACAAAATTAACCCCGACTCCCCTCCCGAATGTTGGAGATGCGGTGGGACTCCTGGGGACTTCACCCACATCTTCTGGACCTGTCCGGCAATTGTCGGCTACTGGCGGGAGATATTAGACTTTATCACACAAATCACCTCTGTGCCACTACAACCATCAACGCCAATCTGCATACTAGGCCTGACTGAACAACTAATTCCTATGGTGGCAGGATGCACACTGGTGGGATTGCTCCTGTTCTATGCCCGTAAAGCCATCGCCCTTAGTTGGCACAAATCAACCCCCCCTCCTCTTTCTCTGTGGAAACAATTAATTAACAATAGCTTACCTCTGTATAAAGACACATATGACAACAAAGGCTGTCCCAACAAATACAGCAAAGTCTGGTCTAAATGGCTGGTAGATCCCTCCACTGCTTCAGAGACCTCTCAGTAGATCCCAATCACGAAATAACCCCCAAGCGGGTGCCAGGTGTACACAATGAATCTATAATATGATACCATATCATGTACAAATATGCATAGCATCATCTAGCGACCCAGCGAACTGTGCCGGTAAACCACTATCATAATATGTAATTCATACCAGATATTTACGTATGATGCGGTGATAGCGTGACTCCTACATATAAGACCAATGTATGTTTGAGTGTTTGTTCTCTCTTTGTTTTTTCTCTTTGAAAATCAATAAAAAGACTTTGAAAAAAAAAAATTTACAGTGTTTGGAAAATAGAATTGCTACTCCTTTTGTCTTGTCCGCAGCATTGGCCAAATAAAATGTAGGGAAATGTGCACGTAGGAATGAGGGGGTGTACTGCTGTGGAAAGTGAGTCTCCTGCAGGAGGACCACATCTATGTGACGAGAACGGTAAACCTGAAAGGCCTTCCTTCTCTTGACTGGTGAGTTTAACCCCTGAGTATTATGGGAGATTATACGTAGGAGAGACGGTGTAGTGTTGTCATTAGCCATGGAGCAGAAGGGAATGAATGCTGACTGATCCACGGCCACCTACCTTATTCCATGTAGGAGATATGAGAGGGTTGGTCAATGGTGGGGAGGCTAGCACATCCGAGTTCACCTTGCAGTGAAAACGCATCGGTAGGCAGGCTAGGAAAGGAAAGACGTTAGTAAAGAGGAAAAAAGAGCATATAGAGAGACACATCAGCAATATTTTGTAGGCCGTAAGGCCATAACGGGCCCAGAATGGGGGGAGGCAAAGACTCCCTCCCCTCATTTAGAACAAAAACTTTAGTATAGTGAAGAAACCGAATAGTTAATGCTGCGCTTGAAAACAATATATATGAAAATATAAAATGAAAAGATAAATAAAGCTGCTGGCACCAAGAGTCCTAAATACAAAACTCAAAAAAACATGAACGTGAAAAACATGGGGTGGGTGCAGGGCTAAATGTGTTTGACCATTCTGTAGTGGTGAAAAGTTTAAATGAAAAACGAAGGCAAAGTCCCTATATCTCAAAACAGGGAAGCTGACAAAAACAGTCCAGTGAATCAAATCATGTGAAAAAGTGAAAAATAATATGAAATAAAAATAGAAGAATCAAATACTATAAATAACAATAGTAAATAATATATAAGTCATAAATATTGAGATGATGTATCACAAGATATGAGGTAATACACACCAAAAAAGTAATCCCGAAATTTGCACAAAGAATCACTCATATGGATTGTTCAATAGAAAAAACAAAAAAATCTTAAGACAGAAAAAAATATTCAACAAATAAAGTCCCAAATTATTGTGACTATAAATCAAAAGTGTACATGCAAGTGAAAAAACTTGATGCCGTGAAGAAAGAAGTAAGGGCTCTTCCTCCAAATAGGTTTTTGCACCCAGAGTGAGCATGTAGTCTCCTTACCCGCAGGAATGACCGCAATGGCAGTCTCACCAAGCTTAGGGAATTGGGTCTCCCAGAAACCTATGTGGATGTCCCGATCTGCTGGGTCCTTATCACACAGAGATATAAAAAAAGAATTGCGCCCATAGTGTAGTATGTACTAAAAAGATTTATTAAGATCAAGAAAGATTGCACTTACAGGATAAAGCTGATAATAGCGTGTTATCAAAAAGTAGCGGTGTCTCCTCGAGCTTCCTCCACCTGCTGTTTGCTGTATCTACAATATCCAGAGAGACAAACGTGATGACGTCAGAATCACAGGCCCGCCCTACGCATTTTGTCACAATAGGACGGGGATTGGCTGCTGTGATTGGGTCATCACGCACGTTGTTTATATAATAGCGTGGTGCCATCTTAAGTAAGGGCCACTATAATAGTAATGATAGAGCGCTGAAGCCAGCGCCATTTTGGTTAATGGAGGAAGCTATAAACATCAAAGCCATCTTTGTGATACCTCATCTCAATATTTGTGACTTATATATTATTAATTATTGATATTTATAGTATTTGATTCTTCTATTTTTATTTCATATTATTTTTCACTTTTTCACATGATTTGATTCACTGGACTGTTTTTGTCAGCTTCCCTGTTTTGAGATATAGGGACTTTGCCTTCGTTTTCCATTTACACTTTTCACCACTACAGAATGGTCATTCGTAGTTTTTGTCTTTTCATCCTTTGATCAAACACATTTAGCGCTGCATTCACCCCATGTTTTTCACTGTTTTGAGTTTTGTATTTAGAACTCCTGGTGCCGGCAGCTTTATTGATCTTTTCATTTTATATTTTCATATATATTGTTTTCAAGTGCAGCGTTAACCATTCGGTTTCTTCACTATCTTGCTTTCCTATACAACAACGTTGCAGCTGAATAATCATCATGGACATTTTTGATTTTCAATCCCAGCATAATATTAACACTGAAGATGTATTTGAAAGGAATGTTGAACAGTCTGAGGAAATAAATGGCCTGTTTCTTAGACTCAAGAATTTGCAAGTTTCTGAGTTGCATACTAATTGGGACGTAGCATATCTTGAGCAATATGTTGCACAAAAAATGGTACCTCATAGTTTGAGGTGGGAGGTGAATCCCTAAAAGGGAGAGAATGATTTAGAAGGGTGGTTCCTGTATTTTAATGATACGGGAGTCGTTTTTTTTGCAGTTTCTACTAGCTAAAAAGCACAACAAGCTTAAATCACTTAATGAAGAAATCACCTCAGTTAAAAATAAATTGGGTCCTTATAAAGACCAAGATATTTACAAACAAAAATCTGATCAATTAAGATGTTTTCTTGAAAAAAAGAAGACCTTAATCAAAAAAAGAAAAAAAAAGAAAAAATATAGTCAGGATCTTGCCGATTATCCTAATAAAGTGGTGTTTAAATGGCAGATTAAAACTGATGACCCTATGGAGGGTAGTGAGGATAGTCCACCTCTCACATCCTCATCTACACAACTCCCCCCTTCTCTATCTTCTGGTGTGGATTTTGTCGGATCAATCACGAATTATGAGTATTAATGGACAGAGGGCACAGGTAGTCTTGAATATCCAGAGAATTCATAGCTCTGGTAAACCTAGAACTAATAATAGTAATAAAAACAAAAATACATTTCATAATAAAGGCAATCATTCTTATCAATTAGACACCCCTCAGTACTCTCGGTATAATGGCCCACTGGTTACTGATATCAATAGGGGAGGACCCCAACAATATAGGACACCCTATGTAAACAATTATAGCCACTATAACCAAAGTGACTGTAGAGAGGACCCTAGAGACCATACAAATTATTATGGTGCGAATTCTAACAGACAGACCCCTAGAGGCAATCGAATCCCCCTCCAAAATAGATATGCCCCACTCTCTCATCATCGAGATGACAGTTATGAGGCAGAGTGGGTTATTACCAGACATCCCAATCATCCTGGTGATTATCCATCTAAGCAGAGACATGACCTATTAGACTCGCCTGTATATTTTGGAAGAATGGAACCTCCTCATTTTTTTTTCCATGAGAGACAACAGACCAAAAAGGGTGTACGAATAAAGAGAGGAGTCAGAGGTGGCAGGAGGGTCAGGTCCAAAGAAAAGAAAAAAATAAACATTAGTGGTGTTTTCAATGTAAGCTCTGTTCAACTCTCAGAAGGCGAACAAAGAGTTCTAGGCCATGGACTGAAATTTGCCCCTCCCCGTGGACTCAATAAATTCTAGACATTTATTGATGTCACAAATTTTTTCATAAGATTAACATAAAAAGACTTTTTCTACTTGACTCCATGGGGAACCGGAGTCATCTGATTCCCATTAGTGCCCCTCAGGTTAATACTGTGGTGCCTATTATCAATCCTCAGAGTAATGCTTTTGGGGCTGATGCTTCTTCTCATGTTGATGAGACCCACACACCTCACATTCGACATACTAAGCTGTCGAATGCTTCGCTATTCAACCCGCCTGGTTTTGTTGCCCCAGCCGTACAAATCTTCAAAGAGATGGTAGTTAAGGATTTGGTGGCTCTCAAAACATCTAGACCGAGGGGTAATAATCATTTCCAATCTAGTATGAAACAAATCTGTGCACATAATGATATTGTCATCCGCCCTGCAGATAAAGGTGGTGGGATTGTCATTTTAAAAAAGAGTGATTATTAAGAGGAGATGACTAGACCCTTATCAGACAACACGACATACACGCAGTTGGCTACAAACCCCACTGCCAAATTTAAGAAGGAGCTTCTGTCCTTAGCTGATGATGGTTTTCGGTTGGGCATTGTTAATAAGAAAGAAAAAACATATCTGGTGCCCTCTGCTCCATTGGTACCAGTTATGTACTATTTGCCTAAAATTCACAAGAACCTATCCAATCCACTTGGCCACCCTATCATTAGCGGCATAGATTCTGTGACAGCTAGAATAGGAAAATATGTAGATGAATTCTTCCAACCCCTCGTGATAACAACTCCTTCATATTTAAAGGATACCACTCAAGTCAATAAAATACTGGCTGATTGTGAATGGAGGGACAGATGCATTTTTGCAACTGCTAATGTTGCTTCTTTATATACTGTTATATAACATCAGCCTGCAAGTTGTCAGATTTTATTTGGATCAGGATTATACTTTAACCACTACACAGAAAGATTTTATCATCAACCTTCTGATATTTGCCACAAGCCATAATTATTTTTGGTTTGGAGGTAATTTTTTCCTACAGACTTGTGGTGTAGCCATGGGCGCCTAGTTCACTCCGAGCTTGGCAAACTTATTCATGGCCTTTTGGGAAAGAGAAGTCATTGATGTCGATCCCCCAAGTGAGCTACATTTTTGGAAAAGATACATTGATGATGTACTGCTTCTTTGGGAAGGTGATCGACCCTCGCTTGAGGCCTTTTTTGTCAGACTGAATAGCAATGATAGAGGGATTTCTTTACAATACGAGATGAGTGAATCACATATTCACTTTCTTGATCTCAACATTATGGTAAAGGATGGACATTTGATTTAAAAAGACTGATCTTAATTCCTTTATACCTTTGACCAGTTTCCATCATCCAACATGGCTCAGTGCAGTCCCAAAAGGACAATTTTAAAGGATTAGGCAAAACTGCACCTCTGTTATGGATTACTATCAGCAAGCTTTGATCTTAAAATCTAGATTTTTGGACAAAAGATATAAGGAATCAGATATTGATAATGCGATCAAAAATATTGGTAATATGGACAGAGATCTTATTTTGAATGGTCCAGGTAGAGCTAACCTAATGCCTGACAATAAGTTCAGCTTTTCAATGATTACCAGGTACTCCAATCAGCATTTTTCAGTTAAAGAAATTTTTAATAAACTTTGGAGCATTTTACAAAATGATAAAATTTTAGGCCCGGTGTTAGATACCTGGTAGTTGAGCCTGACTGGTAGAAGGAGACCTCTCTTAAGCGCTGGTTCAGGAGCCACTGGAGTGGGAACAGTGGTCTCCTGAGCACAGTGGGTAGGAGTGCCTGATGCGGTTTCTTGCGACGGCAAACACAGGAGCTGAGGAGACTTCCTCCGGGGTGGCTGTATTGCGGATGCAGGTAAGCTGAAGCGGATCTGTAAGCAGGCAGGTGAAGGATATTGCAGCAGCAGAACCTGGAGCTGGAAGAGCAGGTGGTGAGCAGGGTCACAGGACACAAGCAAAGCAGAGTCAAACAGTCCGTATTGGCAGGAGATCAGGCAGGTGTATGGCAGTAGGGATGATCACAGAATAGTCAGGCAGGCAGGTGTGCGGCAACAGGTAACAAGATATCAGCAAGGTCAGGCAGGCCGGGTCGGGTAGGAGACACTAGAATGGTCAGACGGAGCCGGGTCAATAGTAATAATAACAACAGGCAGGATACAGGGACTCAGGTGCAGAGCTGCAGACGACCAGCACCTGATGGGAGTAACTGACACCTTTTTAAAGGGACTTTGGCGCCAAACAGCGCTAGCGCACACGAGCGAACGCACGAACGGGCCCCCAGTGGGGAATTCAGCTGAACTGCTCTAGAAAAGCCTCTCGTGCACCTACGTGCATGCATGTTAGCCCGACGACCACCGGCATGTCCCTGACATTGCCCCCTCCCAACGGGCAGCCTCCGGATGCCCAGATAACTCCTCTTCTTAGGATGAGCAGAGAAATAGGCATGGATCAAACGTTTAGCGTGAATATTGCTATTAGGTTCCCATGAATTATTCTCCGGACCATACCCTTTCCATTTGATCAAAAACTGTACCTGCCCCAATCTCTTTCTGCAATCGAGGATGGCCTCTACCTCATATTCCTCGTTTCCGTCCACCAAGACAGGTTCGGGGACCCTGGTGCCCCTATTAGGGAAGGGATCGGTTACAGCAGGCTTCAATAATGACACATGGAATACAGGATGGATTTTAAGTGAATCAGGTAAACACAGTTCATAAGACACTTTGTTAATCTTCTTTTTCACCGGAAAAGGCCCAATAAACTTAGGAGCAAGCTTTTTGGAAGGACAAGCTAGTTTAATATTATTGGTAGACAGCCATACCTTATCACCAATCTGAAGATTTAGATCTCCTCTTCTCTTTTGATCGAAGATCCTCTTACTGTCTGCTTGTGCCTTGGATACCGCTTCCTGTAGCATCCGGTTGTTGTAACTGAGGAACTGTACTGTGTCCTGGACCACTGGAACTGGGGATTCTGGAAGAAAATCTGGTAAGAAAGATACATGAAAACCATAGTTGGCAAAGAACGGGGACTGACCCGTGGCAGAGTGGCTAGCATTATTATAAGCGAATTCCGCTAGAGGCAGTAGGGACACCCAATCGTCTTGTACAAATGAGGTAAAACACCTAATGTATTGCTCTAGCGTTTGATTTGTCCGATCGGTTTGCCCATTAGTTTGGGGGTGATATGCTGAGGACAGGGCTAATTCAATTTTCAGGATCTCACATAGGGCTTTCCAGAAGCGTGAAGTAAACTGCACCCCCCTATCGGACACTATGTTTGCAGGAACTTCGTGCAGCCTGACGATCTCTTTGATGAACACACGGGCCATCTCCACAGCAGAAGGTGTCCCCTTTAAGGGCAGGAAGTGGGCCATTTTAGACAGACGATTGACGAGCACAAAGATCGCCGAACATCCTTCTGAGCATGGTAATTCAACAATAAAGTCCATTGCTATCATCCTCCAGGGCCTATCTGGTATAGGCAACGGCCTCAACAGTCCCCAAGCTCAGTTCCTGGAAGTTTTATTTTGAATGCAAACAGAACAAGAGCTGACGTGCTTCCTGCAAAATTCTTTCATGTTAGGCCCCCAGAACGTGCGTTGCACGAGTTCAAGGGTCTTACGAACTCCAAAATGTCCTACAAGTGGGTGATCATGCAATAAAGTCAGCACTTTGACTGGGACGTCTTCTGGCACGAATATTTGCCTTCCTTTCCATAATAACCCATCTCGAGATGCTAAAGCGAGTCCCTGAAGACTTGAAGGTTCTGGTGATGCTTCTCTGATCAAGGACAGGATGTCCTACTGAAGGAGTAAGAAACTATTTGCTAGCAGGATGGTGTCGGGTACAGAAGGTTCTTTGGGATGATCAAACATGCGCGATAGCGCGTCTGGTTTTACGTTCTTGGTTCCTGGCTGGTAAGTAATATGAAAACAGAAACGTGTAAAAAATAGGGCCCACCGGGCTTGTCGAGGTTTCAGTCTCTTAGCAGATCTTAAATATTCGAGGTTCTTGCGATCAGTATATATTAAAACCGGATGGACTGCACCCTCTAACAGATACCTCCACTCTTCTAGTGCTGCCTTGATGGCCAGTAACTCCCGGTCACCCACATTGTAATTTCGCTCAGCCGGCGAGAGATTCCTGGAGAAAAATCCCACGGGATGCATCAGATCCTTGTCACCCTGTCGTTGAGAGATAACTGCACCCACGGCCACTTCAGAAGCATCCACCTCCGGAATAAAAGGTAGGGATGGGTCAGGATGGCTGAGAATTGGGGCTGAAGTGAAACGCCTTTTCAATTCTTCGAAGGCCTCCTGAGCCTCTGGGCTCCAGTGAAAGCGACAGTTCTGCTTGGTTAGCTGCGTGATGGGTGAAATGATGGCAGAGAATCCTTTAATAAATTTTCTATAGAAATTTGTGAATCCGATGAAGCGCTGCACGCCCTTCTTGTCCAGAGGAGCTGGCCAATCTAGCACAGCACACACTTTTTGAGGATCCATTTTAATGCCAGTAGGGGAGATCACTAGCCCCAAAAACTGAATGTCCTTTTGTTCGAATTCGCACTTCTCTGCTTTGGCATACAATCCGTGTAAACGAAGACGGCCCAAGACTTTGCGAACGTGTTCCCGATGTTGGTTAAGTGAATTAGAGAAAATTAAAATATCATCCAAGTAAACGATCACAAAGATGTCCAGGAAATCTCTGAATACATCATTGACCAGATGCTGAAATGTGGCAAGGGCATTGCATAGGCCGAAAGGCATGACCAAGTACTCATAGTGCCCGAAACGGGTCCGGAAAGCCGTCTTCCATTCATCCCCGGCCCGAATGCGGACCAGGTTGTAGGCCCCTCTTAGATCCAACTTAGTGAAGATAATGGCAGACCTCAACTTCTGAAATAATTCAGGTATCAGGGGCAACGGGTAGCGATTTTTGACTGTGACCTTGTTTAAGTCCCGATAGTCCACACATGGACGAAGAGTCTGATCTTTTTTGGAAACAAAAAATATTCCGGCCCCAGCTGGGGAGGTAGAAGGTCGAATAAAGCCCTTTTCGATGTTTTCATTAACGTATAGTTTAAGTGCCTCTTGTTCCTTTTCAGATAGTGGAAAGATGCGCCAGAAGGGAATCTCGGCCCCAGGGAGCAGCTCAATTGGGCAATCATAGGGGCGATGGGGTGGCAGGGAGTCCGCTCCCTTCTTGCTGAATACATCTGCAAATTCACGATAAGCTTCTGGTATGGTTTGGAGCTGATCTGGATCCACATCCATGCAAAGTAAGGTGGCAGCCGGTTTGGAGGGTTCAGGTAAACAATGTCTTTGACAATAGGGTGATAGAAACTTGACTTCACCGGTAGTCCAATTAACGTGGGGGTTATGGGCCTGAAGCCAGGGCATACCCAAAATGATCAGGAACAGAGGGGAGGAGATGACGTCCAGAATCAGGATCTCCTTATGCTGGGATGAACAGGTGGCAGACAGCGGAAGGGTTTCTTGAGAGACTTGTCCTGATTTTATGTGGGACCCATCAGCCAGGAAAACTGAAAGTCTGTGTGTCTTGTCTTTCAGGGGAAGATTTTGTTGAGCAGCAAAGGCAGAGTCAATAAAGCAGCTGCAAGCCCCAGAATCAATGATGGCGTTGATCCGGATTGTTCTTCCCTGGAGATGTAACGAAAGAGGGAGAGCAAGTTGAGTGGCATTGGCGGTTAGTGTGGAAAGACTGGCTGAAGTAGAGGAAACACACTTACGGGTCTTGGCCGGACAGTTGTTCACATAGTGGCCTGCCCCACCACAGTAGAGGCAGAGGTTTAGCTGGCGTCTGCGTGCCCGCTCTTCTGGGGATAGAGTAGAACGCAGTAGTCCCAGCTGCATTGGTTCAGGAACATCAGGTATTGGAGTAGCCGGGTTGGAGCAGGTAGAAGGTAGGTATCGGGAGGTGGGCATCGGAACTTTTGCAGTCATCCACATGGGGCGCGTTTGCTGGGAGGATCGTTCAGACCGACGTTCACGAAGGCGTCGGTCGATCTGAATTGTTAAAGCAATAAGTTCTTCAAGGGTGTCAGGCATTCCCACCCGGGTGGCTCATCCTTGAGACTCTCTGATAACCCCATGCGAAATTAATGGCGTAATGCTGCATTGTTCCATTGTGTGTCCACGCTCCAGCGTCGAAAGTCCGTGACATAGTCCTCGGCCGGTCTGCGGCCTTGCTGGAACGCGAACAAAGCTGACTCAGCGGTGGCAGTCCGCTGGGGATCCTCGTACAACTGAGCCATGGCTTCAAAGAAAGAGGGCAAGGACTGGATCTGCACCGAGTTAGTTCCAAGCAGGCGGTGAGCCCAGGTTTGCGTCTCTCCTTGCAGGAGGGATATCACAAATCCCACTTTAGTAGCTGCCAAAGAAAAAGTCCGTGGCTGTAAGGCGAAGTATAACTGACAGGCGCTGCGGAAAGCCAGGAACTTCGTGCGGTCCCCAGAGAACCTCTCATGAATGGGAACCCTTGGTTCAGGTGGAAGAATAACCACAGAGGGAGGTACAGCAGCTTGTACTGGAGCTGCTGCTGAAGCAGGAGATGCGCCTCCTGGGCCACTGAGGTTCAGGACTTGGCCCTTCAGTCTCGTGTAGCTGTCTTGCAAAGTCTTTACGGCTTGTGTGAGTGCCACTAAGTGCGTACAGATCTCCTTGATAGGTGAGGACTCTCCTGCGGGCTCAGTCATGGCTGTTCGTACTGTTAGGTACCTGGTAGTTGAGCCCGACTGGTAGAAGGAGACCTCTCTTAAGCGCTGGTTCAGGAGCCACTGGAGTGGGAACAGTGGTCTCCTGAGCACAGTGGGTAGGAGTGCCTGATGCGGTTTCTTGCAACGGCCAACACAGGAGCTGAGGAGACTTCCTCCGGGGTGGCTGTATTGCGGATGCAGGTAAGCTGAAGCGGATCCGTAAGCAGGCAGGTGAAGGATATTGCAGCAGCAGAACCTGGAGCTGGAAGAGCAGGTGGTGAGCAGGGTCACAGGACACAAGCAAAGCAGAGTCAAACAGTCCGTATTGGCAGGAGATCAGGCAGGTGTATGGCAGAAGGGATGATCACAGAATAGTCAGGCAGGCAGGTGTTCGGCAACAGGTAACAAGATATCAGCAAGGTGAGGCAGGCAGGGTCGGGTAGGAGACAGTAGAATGGTCAGACGGAGCCGGGTCAATAGTAATAGTAACAACAGGCAGGATACAGGGACTCAGGTGCAGAGCTGCAGATGAACAGCACCTGATGGGAGTAACTGACACCTTTTTAAAGGGACTTTGGCGCCATATAGCGCTAGCGCGAACGGGTGCGTGAACGGGCGCACGCGGGAGCGTGCCAGCGCCCCCCAGTGGGGAATTCAGCTGAACTGCTCTAGAAAAGCCTCTCGTGCACCTACATGCACGCATGTTAGCCCGACGACCACCGGCATGTCCCTGACACCCGGTTATTCCTGATCGGCCAATAGTCATCTTTAGGGGTGCTCCCTCTTTGCGTCATAGTATTGCCCCCAATGTCATAAACCCTCCCAAAGTACTATCATTTTTTCAGACTATGACAGGCTTCTTTCCTTGTAGAAAGTGTAACATCTGTCATATTAATTCCTTTAGAGGACGTAAATGTGAAAATTTCCAATCCACTCAGACTAACAGATCCTACAATATCGAATCTTTCATTACATGCTCTACAGAATGTATGGTATACCTTATCCAATGTACTTGTTCCAAACAATACATTGGACGCACGAAAAGAGCCTTGCATGTGCATCTCGATGAACATGAAGGTAACATTAAAACGTGGTTATACCAAAGATAACCCTTCCAGGCATTATGCCAAACACCATGATAAAAAGCTTAAAGGTACCCTTTTTTTACCCATTTATAAGATCAAACCAGATTGGAGGGGGTTAATAAGATCAGATCAATCTCCAGGCTTGAAACCAAATGGATTTTCAATATGAAATCTTACGTGCCCTTTGGCCTAAACGTCGACTGGGATATTAACTGCTTCATTAATAATGCATAATTACAAGGAAGCCATTTTCCTTCTTCTTTTAATATTTTTTTTATTTTTATTTTTAAATTTTATATTTTTTCATTATTATTTTATATTTTTAAATAAATTTACAATTTAGTTTAGTGCACATCTAGATTGCACAGGCTGTTATTAACTTACAAGATATGCATGATTTGCTATATGTGTAATAATAGCGGATTGTATCATTCACGTCTGTCTCGGCTTCCAATCCCTGGTTTTTGCTGTGATCCATAGCTTATCACACATTTTTTTACAATTTTGCTACTCCTATCCTTTCACAAGATGGCGTTGATGTTTATAGCTTCCTCCTCTTGTCTAACTTTAGCCAGCTTGCCATTAACCAAAATGGCGCTGGCTTCAGCATTGTATCATTACTATTATAGTGGCCCTTACTTAAGATGGCACCATGCTATTATATAAACAACGTGCGTGATGACCCAATCACAGCAGCCAATCCCCCGACGGCATCCTATCATGACGAAACGCGTAGGGCGGGCCTGTGATTCTGACGTCATCACGTTTGTCTCTCTGGAGATCGTAGATACAGCAAACAGCAGGCGGAGGAAGCTCGAGGAGACGCCGCTACTTTTTAATAACACAAAGTGCTGTTATCAGCTTTATCCTGTAAGTGCAATCTTTCTTCATCTTAATAAATCTTTTTAGTACATACTGCACTATGGGCGCAATTTTTTTTTTATATCTGGGAGACCCAATTCCCTGAGCTTGGTGAGACTGCCATTGCGGTCATTCCTGCGGGTAAGGAGACTACATACTCACTCTGGGTGCAAAACCTGTTTGGAGGAAGGGCCTTTACTTCTTTCTTCACGGCATCAAGTTTTTTCACTTGCATGGATACTTTTTTTTATTGTCACAATAATTTGGGACTGTATTTGTTGAATATTTTTTTCTGTCTTAAGATTTTTTTGTTTTTTCTATTGAACAATCCATATGAGTGATTCTTTGTGCAAATTTTGGGATCACTTTTTTGGTGTGTATTACCTCATATTTTGTGATACCTCATCTCAATATTTGTGACTTATATATTATTTACTATTGTTATTTATAGTATTTGATTCTTCTATTTTTATTTCATATTATTTTTCACTTTTTCACATGGTTTGATTCACTGGACTGTTTTTGTTAGCTTCCCTGTTTTGAGATATAGGGACTTTGCCTTAGTTTTCCATTCCACTTTTCACCACTACAGAATGGTCATTCATTTAGTTTTTGTCTTTTCATCCTTTGATCAAACACATTTAGCGCTGCACCCACCCCATGTTTTTCAAAAACTTTAGTATAGCCTGTATGTAAGGCTAAATTCCTACTACCCAGGGTAGGGAATATCCTGCCTAAGTAGTTGGTGGAGGCGCAAGGCATCAGCCCCGGCCCTTCACAGTATTGAAAAAAAACTGTTAAACTTTCAAATATGCAGGAACAGCTAACAGTCACCCCCTCTGTTATCGTATTCTAAAAGATCTAACTGGGGGAGACATTGCAAATGGGTTTGAGTTTGAACTGATTAGGTTGCTAGGTAAGAGATGCAGTCTTGGTGGTAAAAACGAGGCAAAGATCTCTAAACTGTACCGTAGCAACAGTCCTGTGTGTTAAGGACAAAGTCAATCCAAACTTGGTAATGGTGTGCAGGCATAATTTTCCGCCTGAGTAACATGGTGAAGAGAAAATAAATTCTTTACACAGGTGAGCTTTGCGCCCCCGCGTCAGGGGGGTAGGTTCATAGTACAGTTTCTAATACAGTGCAGGCAGTGTACACAGTATCTAATACAGTGTGTACAGTTTCTACTACACTTCTGGTGGTGTACACAGTATACAATACAGTGCAGCCGTAGTACAGTTTCTAATACATTGCAGGCGGTATACACAGTATCTAATACAGTGTGTACAGTTTCTAGTACATTTCTGGTGACAGTAAACAATACAGTGCAGCCTTTAAAAAGAAGGCAAAAAAGTTCCAAGAGAGTAGGTTCTTTCTAGCTTAAGCAGTGCTCAAAAAACAAAAACTCATAAAATTGTAAATAAAAATTAGATAAAAGAACATATGAGCAAAAACAAACTATTTAAAAATGATAAAAATTGTGACGTTCCTGGTGTTGGGTAATTTCTCATATTAGAAAGCAGTTCATATCACTGAAGAGATGTTCCACCGTCACCACACCATGTGAATCCACTCCCTATAGGAATTGCACTCATGGAACTCCTAAAAACGATCACCTTTATGGATAAATCTCGATTTAAGCTCAGCATCTACAAGACATCAGCATGGGAATTCAGTAACGATCAACCCGACAGATGAATGACGTCCTGATCCTGAACCATCCAGACTGAACACACCCGTAATCCTCTTAATCACTCAGGCATATAGGAGGAAAGGAATCTACATAGTGTGATACTGTAAAACTTTTATTGTCCCAAAAAACACTCGACCCTTAAGATATTGCACTTACACAAAGTTCAATATAAAACAGCATTCAGGTAACTCGTACAGCAATGGTCATAGAAGTTCCGATAATCTCACCACCTCAGAGAAAAGCAGATCATTCGTGGTGATTCCCAGGAGAGACTCAGAACAAATCCCAAATGCAGCAAGCCATGTGGTCCCCCCCAGATGCGTTTCAACATTCTGTCTTTGTCAATAGGAGGCCTATTTTGAGTTACCAGAATCCTTTTTATTATTGAACTTTGTGTATTACAGTTTCTAATACAGTGCAGGCAGTGTACACAGTATACAATAGAGTGCAGCCATTGTACAGTTTCTAATACAGTGCAGGCCGTGTATACTGTATCTAATACAGTATGTACAGTTTCTAATACAATGCAGGCGGTGTACACAGTATCTAATACAGTGTAGTGTGGTGTTGCAAAACAAAAAGTACATCATGTCTGGAAGGCCACCAAGGAGAGGCAGACGCTCACAGGCCACTAAAAGAGGGCAAGCAGCCTCTGTGTGTACAGTCAACAATGGTGGTCATGGACATGGTGCATCCTCTGAAGGAGGCCATAGGGCACGCTTTTCCCTTTTTTCTGCTGCTGGCCGTGTTATTGAGCCACAACATGGGGAAGAGTTGGTGGAATGGATAACAAAGCCGTCCTCATCCTCCTTATCCTCTGTCACCCAGACTCAGAGTAGTTTGCCTTCCAAAGCAGCTTCCAAAGTGGATTATTCCACTGGCTCCTTGTCCACAGTCACTCCTTCCATAGCCCCACCATCATGTACGGAGGAGTCCCCAGAATTATTCGACCACAGTGTCGGGTACATGCTGCTGGAGGATGTACAGCAATTTGAAGGCTCCAATGTTGGTTCCCAGGTTGAGGAAGGGAGTAACTTGAGCCTAGAGAGAGGGGGTGCCACAGAAGAAACTGGCAGTCATGTTCCCCTAGCTGCAGCATACTGCCAAGTTTGCTCCAGTGACAAGGGGGAGGGGACGATGAAGTCACTGACTGTACTTGGGTGCCTGAGAGAAGAGAGGAGGAGGCACAACTTCAACGAGGCAGGATGTCCTCTAGGGGGCAGCTTAAGGGTAGCCACCCTATTGCATCACACAGCAGAGCTCCACAGGTGCAGGGCGCTTCTGACTCCCCACTGACTTTTAAAAGTTCTTGGTATGGGCCTTTTTCGACACGTGTGCAGCAGATTGCACTGTTGCTGTTTGCAACCTATGTCTGAAGCGGATCAAGCGCGACCAGAACAGCAGCTGCTTGGGCACCACATGCTTGACCAGACATATGGCAACCTGCCATGCAGTCCGTTGGCAACAGCACTTGAAAGACCCACATCAAAGAAAAAGGCAGACTTTTCCTTGCTCCTCATCTGGGATCTCCAACCCCACTATACCTCCAGTTCTCTCAAAAACCTGCACTGAGAGGAGTGAAGGTATAGCAATAGGTGTCCCAAGTACTTACAGCCAATCTGCTAGCAGTACACCACCAATTGATTTTAGCAGGCAAATTTCCATACCCCAGTTGCTGAACTGTAAAAAGAAATTCTGTCCCAGCCATCCACATGCTCAGTGTCTAAATGCTAGCTTGGCCAAATTTCTAGCACTCTAACTGCTGCCTTTTCAGCTGGTAGACTCTGCCTCCTTTCATGAATTTGTGGAATGTGCTGTACCTCAGTGGCAGGTTCCAAAACGCCATTTCTTTTCATGGAAGGCCATTCCGGTTCTCTACCTGCATGCGGGAGGCAATGTTGTGGCCTCGTTGGACAGAGCGGTCAGCAGTAAGGTTCATATTACCGCTGACTCATGGTCCAGCAGGCATGGCAGGGACAATACCTTTCCTTCACAGCGCACTGGGTAACTATGCTGGCAGCTGGGAAGGATGCAAGACAGGGTTCAGTGTTGTTGGAGCTTGTTCCGCCACCATGCCTCCAAAATGCTAGTGGTGATTCTGCCACAGCTCTCTCCTCCACCCCCTCCTCTTCTTCTTCCTCTATGGCCTCTACTGCAGATTTATCCTCTGAACCAGCGGTGCTTCATAAGCGTTCAAGGGGCTACGCAAGCAGTCAGGCTAAAAGATGCCATGCAGTGCTTGAGTTGGTCTGCCTAGGGGACAGGAGCCACACTGGGGCAGAGATTCTGTCAGCTCTGCAGGGGCAGGCACAGAAATAGTTAACACCACGCCAGCTTCAGCCAGGAATGGTTGTATGTGACAATGGCACCAACCTTCTCTCCACCCTTCAACAGGGGCACTTGACCCATGTTCCATGTTTGGCACACATCCTGAATTTGATGGTGCAGCGATTCTTGAGCAGGTACCCAGGCTTACAAGATCTCCTGAAAAAAGTCTGTGATCATTTCCGCCGGTCATACAATGCCAGTGCTCAGCTGGCTTACATTCAAAGTGAATGCAACTTGCCCACCAACCGCTTCATTTGTGACATGTCCACCAGGTGGAATTCAACGTCGGCAATGCTGCACACACAGCAGAGGGTCATCAATGAGTACCTGTGCGAGTCAGGGTCAGGGGAGCTTAGCTTCTTTTCGCCATGCCAGTGGCTACTGATCAGGAATGCATGCACTGTCCTCTTACCATTTGAGGAGGCCACAAGGATGGTGAGCAGTGACAATGCATGCATCAGTGACACTGTCCTTCGTGGTATCAAGGAGAGGGATCATTACTAACTGGCAACCCTTCTTTATCCACGTTACAAGGGTAAAGTTGCAGAACTCAGGGGGCGTGGCCTGGCCACTGCTGAAGATGGCTGCTTGATTCTGCTGCTCCGTTCCTCCTCGCCACAGACAAGCCTATCCAGCCTCCTTCCTCCCAGCAAACACCCTCCAGAATGGAGGACTACACTTAGGGCACCTCCCGGACTATGTCCCGGGAAAAAGTGAAGCCCAAGAGCACCCGCAGGCTCCTCGACTTCTACATGCAGCCCACACAGCAGGGACACCAACATGGCACCAGCCGGGAATGTTGAGACCCAGAGCAGCTGCCAGATCAGCACACTGTAGCTCCCTCTGCATCCCCAAAATAGAGGACGACATGGATCAATCCTCTGAGCAGACCAACCAGCTGGGTGACAGAGATAAGAGACTGGCAGATTCACCAGCACAATCTCCTGACAAATGGCCTCCTAGCAAGAAGCAATATGGCACTGGGACCTGTAGTCCCACAACAGAACAGCCAGCTTCACAATCCCTCGCAGCATATCCCACAACTGACAACCCAGCCACTGAGCACTCACTTAAAGCCATGCTACTATCCCTGCAGGCTGATCTTCACAAGGAATTAAAAATCTCCATTAACCAGATGCAGGACAAGTTAACTCCTTAGAACAACGCACAGAGCCTATTGAGCAGCATCTCTCTGATGCCACTAAAGCCCATAATGCCATTGTGGATATGCAAGATGACCAAGCTGCTACCATCCATATGCTCCTCTTAAAAGTCGCAGATCTTGAAGATCATTTACGGTGGAAAAACATTAAGATTAGGGGGGGTCTCTGAATCCCTAGCCACCCCTGAAATAATACCATACCTACAACAGCTATTCCATAAACTTGTGTCAACATTAACAACAAAAGACAAGTTCATTGACCGTGCACACAGGATCCACAAACCACAGCACCTCTCATCCACTGTCCCCAGAGATATCCTAGCGTGGGTGCACTTCTTCCTTGTTAAGGAGGATATCATGTGTGCAGCGAGGTCCTTGCGCTCCTTACCAGAACCCTTTAATAAGATATCCTTCTACAATGATATCTCCACAGCTACATCTCAAGAACGCAAAGCCTTTGCTACGCTTACCTCTCTACTGAGCGAACAAATAGGGCTACCCCACAAAGCTTCTGGTAACCTATTGCAACCAACCGGTCTCCATCCTAACTCCTAAGGATGGCATCAAACAGCTCAACAACTGGGGTATAATTTCACATCATGCACCCCCTGCTGCCCCCCCCCCCAAAGTGAGGCCTTCACACATTCCATTTTTCTCAGAATGATAAGGTAGTGGAGGAGTGAAAGTGCTAATGTTACCCCTTCCACACTCCGCAGTTTATTTTTTAAGTGCTAAGCACATCCTCTGGTTAACACTAATAGGTTACGCTAATGTTAAGTTGAACCTTGAAATAAAGGACATCAATGCCAATAGAGCAGCATTCATCTCATGCATGTTTACTTCAGAATATGCACTGTACATACAGCGGATCACATCTGGATTGATAGTGATACAGGTTACAGAGTGATACAGGCTTTTATAGAAAATCATAACATTACAGTCTATGTAGGGCAAAAGCCCAAAGTTACACATCACAAGTACGCATTTCACTAAAGATTTTAACATAACTTTTGGCTGGCTCTCTGGGTCATCTTGACCTAACTCATTTTAAGTGTCAAGTTATTTTGACAGAAAGGAAGAATAATAATTTGGAAGAGGTTAATTTGATTTTTAGACAGGAACTTTCTATGTCAACATCTTTCCATATCAACATCCTTTCCGAGAATTGTGTCATGTCATTGGCAGAACATTTCATGTCAACTGGTCAGCCACATGTGTTGCAATACCAAAAGAATTCAGAAATATTTTAGAGAAAAACAATAAGAAATATCGGAAATACAAATTCATGTTGAAGAGGAACTCTGGATACATAGAAAGATATGGCTCATATATTTCATATCTTCACACTAATATATAACCTGTTTTACTAGATCATTTGTGTATTTAGTGTTGCTTTGTTATCGTGTGACCAGATTGAGCCCTCTAAACCACTGCAGGCCTCAATCTGTAAACACATCTTAATGCGTATACTATTGTTTCTGCTACAATTCTGTTACTACCCCCCCCCTTTATTCGCCCTTTTTGCACTAGGAGTATAACTGTCTCAGTAACGTCACAGCACCTGCAACCAAATTCACTCCACACAAAGCCATGATGCTCACTATTGCCTCCTTAAATGCCAAGGGCCTCAACAGTCCTTTTAAAAGGTCACTCCAATGGCAAGAAGCCATCTCACTATAGGCAGACATACTGTGCATTCAGGAGACGCATTTTCCGGAACATAACCCACCCCAATGGTCCCACAAACTATTCCCCCCACCGTTTTCACGCACGAGCTAACAAAAAACAAGGGGAGTCTTGATTGCGGTACGCACATTCAACAACAAACCCCTTATCATTGTAAATATCTATGCCCCCGAATTCCACCAGAAATCATTCTATAAATCCATGATGCAAAAGATCCTACATTATCCTAAAGATCAAATCATACTCTTTGGTGACTTTAATGATTCCTCTAATACAAGACAAAGAAAATCCACAGCTCTATCTTCATTACTTTCCCTAGAAGATCTTTATGACCCCTGAAAGAGTCAGCATGGTACTGAGAGGGATTACTCCTTTTACTCAAACACCCAAAGATCATATTCTAGGATCGACTTGTTCTTGACCTATAAGACCCCGCTCCAACAAATCCATAAGTCCACAATTGGGCTTATTATGTGGTCGGACCACGCCCCAGTATCCATCACCATATCTCTGTCCCACACTGCTCCTAGACACACCCTATGGCGTTTGAACGCCTCAATTCTCAGCACACCAGAGGTCCGAGAACAGGTTAGATCCAAGATATCTTCTTTCTTTACCTTCAACGCTGGCTCTGTGTTTAATCCAACTACACTTTGGAATTCCCACAAATCTGTTATAAGGGGAACCTGTCTGCAGCTGGGTGCCCGGGAAAAGAAAAAGAGAACCCACACAATACATTCATTTCTCCACCGTATCCAAATGCTTGAATCCCTGAATAAACAAAACCCCACTTTAGCTAATGCTAAGGAACTAGGTAAGCTGAGAAATTAATTCAGCTCCTACCTCCGAAAAGGCCACGACTTTTACCTTAAGTGCCTTTGCCTCACATGGCATTCCTAGGGGAATAAAGCTGGAAAATTTCTGGCCCAGCAATACAAACGGAGAGCAGTGCAAACCAGAATCCCGTTCCTTCTAAATGATAAGGGACAAAAACTAATAAATCCAAAAGATATTGCATATGGATTTAGCGCCTTCTATTCTAAACTCTACAACCTCTCACTCTCTATATCTGAGCCCCATCCCACTCCACAGTTAATGCAAGAATTCCTTGCCCCTCTCCGACTCCCTTCGATTACCTCATCTCAGCTTGAATCACTAGCCCAGCCATTCTCTTGGCAAGAGATTCTCCAAACTATTAAAGATTTCCCCTCCCACAAAGCCCCAGGACCGGATGGTTTCATCAATGAATATTATAAAACATATGCTGAGCAAATAATACCCCACCTATGTAACACTTTCAATAGATTATTATCAACTGATGAGATCTCATCTGAATCCCTTGAAGTGGTGATAACCACCATACACAAAACTGGCAAACCCTCCCATGGTCTGGCCAATTATCGCCCCATATCCCTGCTAAATACTGATCTTAAGCTTTATACAAAATTATTAGCGACCCGCCTCATGGCCTACATGCCTAACCTGGTCCACCCAGATCAAGTGGGCTTCATACCCTCCCAATAAGCCTCTGATGGCACCCGCAAGTTTATAGACCTTATCCACTGGGCAGAGCATCACCGAACGCCTTCTCTGCTGATTTCTCTTGACGCGGAGAAGGCGTTCAATTGAGTTAATTGGTTATACTTAGATTCAGTTCTTTAGAAGTTTGGCTTCCATGGCCCCTTCCTCCAAGCCATCATAGGTTTCTACTCAACACCAAGTGCAAGAGTTCTCACATCAGGCATGTTATCCACCCCTACCCCATTACCAAGGGGACCGACAGGGATGCCCCCCCTCCCCCCAATCTTTGCACTTGTGATAGAACCACTGGCACAAGCAATCCAAGAGCACCCAGATATCGCTGGCCTATCAGTTGACCAAACCCACCACAAGATTGGCCTTTACGCCGATGACATAATTATCTGCCTCACCGATCCCTTGAAATCCCTACCCCCACTTTGTAATCTCCTACAACAATTTAGTCAGATATCCATGTATAAATTAAATCACTCTAAATTGTCTATGCTAGGGGTTTTCCTACACCCACAACTTAAAGCAACTATTACTACCTCTTCCCCCTTTTCCTGGGCCCCCAGCTCATCCATGACCTACTTATGTATTCAGTTGACTTCCCCGTCTACCATACTCCTCCGTACTAACATCTCACTGGTGAGTCAAAAAGTACAAGATACTGCCAAATAACCTCTTGTTAACAATGCTTCTTGGGCAGGCTGAATAGCCTTGTCCAAGATGTTCCTTTTACCACACGTACTATATTTCTTCAGGACTCTACCATTACCGATACTACAATCGGATATAGCCACACTTCAGCAGATAATAAATCACTTAATTAGGGTAGAACGTAAACCACACATCAAAGCCTCTTTGCTAAACACACCCAGGATGTATGTGGGCCTAGTAGTTCCCGATCTCCGGCTGTACTACAAAGCAATAGTTTTAGAGCAAACCAAAAAGCTATGAAACATGTCATCATCATAACCTTGGACCTTGATTGAAGCAACAACACTCACCCAAAACCCCTCATGTCTATTGGCTGCCATATGGATGGGACACCACCCTCCACATTTCATTCTGCCGACAGTCAATGCTACAATATCCACCTGGAAATCAGTCCTACAAACCTCAGGAGGACTGCACTTACAGGCTCTTCACCAACTCCCATTCACAGCTTTATCATTCCTATCCTTGAATCTTCCCCTTAGATATGATAGACCAGATAATGTCTTCACTGGCCTTCGTAAGATAGGTGACCTGTTCCAGCATAACCAAATCCTATACTTCCACCAAATTAAGTACCGCTATGCCATTTCCAACAAGGATTTCTATGTGTACTTAAGGCTCCATCACATCTTTACCTTCGTCTCATCCTTCAACAACACTGAGACTAAGGACATCCTACAATTCTTCACCTCAACCAACAACAAAATTTGTGGCATATCCCACATCTATGGCATACTAACAAAGCCAACTCTGGAGAAATGCAACCCAACTATAGCCTACTGGGAATCCAAACTACAAATTCAGATCCCCACCACCTGTCTGGTACCGAGCACTTCAATCAACCACCATGTTCTCTAAAAACATTTCCCACTGGAAAACCTCAATGAAAATGTTGTATAGATGGTATTACACTCTGGTGAGACTAAATCGAATGTGCCCACCTCACTCCAGCAAATGTTGGAGAAACTGCGACATGGATGGTCATATCTTTCATATATGGTGGGAGTGCCCGTCTATGAGTGCCTTCTGGAAGAACATCACCACCAGTATTCAGGATGTTACTAACCTATCTGTTGCATTAACCCCACAAATGGCTCTCTTTGGACTGGGTATTTCAAATTGGCCCTCGAAGTTTCACCCCATCATTACACACATACTCATTGCCGCCCACTTATCTATTGCCTGGCTCTGGAAACAGGCCTGTGCACCTTCCATCAGTAACACCATTGGTATTCTTAATGACCACCTCATGATGGAATTCATGTTTGCAAAGGCTCAGCTAACGCTTGATAAATTCTACTGCCACTGGCAACTTTGGCCAACAGATATTAGAGCTCTGCCTTGCCCTTGACTAAACTTTCAACTACTTACTTTCATGGCAGAATCCTTCCCCTCTGAGTAACCCTTTATGCTTGTTCATCTTCTGGAACGAACTGAGCCATGGGATTGACTACTGATAAGCTTACTACACTATCTCACTTTATACAAATGAGCACTAGCCTGTTCATCACCTGTCTCTTTCCCGCTCCTTCTCCCTCTTCCCCCACCCCACCCTTCCATCTTCTCATGCTCCCACTTTGGGGCACACATAAGGTTAGCACTAAGTATGTTGATATACCTCTGGTATACCCTTGCTCTAACGTTGACATCAATTGTCGATTATCTCTGTCTTCTGAGTTGTTGTACATCACTATATTACTTTCATCAATTAAAAAAAAAAAAGTTGCAGAACTCATCCTGCCTTCTCAGAGGGAGCAGAGGATGAAACATCTTCAGAAGAACTTGAAGAAAGGTTTGCGTAACGCATTTCCAGACCCTGGGAGGTTACCATTTCCTGGTGCTGGACAACATGTTGCAGAGACTTCGTTCAGTCAGAGGAAGAGTGGTGGAGATGGTGGCCGGATGACCGATGCCTTTAAACAATTTTTCAGTCCTCAGTGCCAAGGTCTGATTGGTTCAAGCAACCATCACCAGCATCTGAATTATATGGTGCAGGAATATCTAGGGGCAAATGCAGACTTGGAGACCTTTCCAACAGAGCATCCACTGGGTTACTGGGTCTTGAGGATGGACCACTGGCTAGAACTTGCTCAATATGCAATTGAGCTACTGGCCTGTCCTGCAACCAATGAGCTTTCTGAATGCACATTCAGTGCTGCTGGAGTGTTTTAATGGATGAAAGAGTGTGCTGATGTAACTGATTGAATTTGCTATGGATCTGGGATCCCTTGAAGACTGCCTATGCTGACTATCCAATTCCTCCTCAATCTTGATGATGCTAGCTTCCAACAATATTTTTGGTTTAGGACATTACCACCACCACCCAAGGCCCAATTTTTCTGCCCCTGTTGAACAGGGGCATGTAATTATAATATTTGACATAATATTTCACAGCAGGGCCCGTTCCTGTGCCCAACAAGAGTATCTGTGAGGGGTTACAGTGTTGTGGCACCACCACCACCAACCGAGGCCCGATTTTTCTGCCCCTGTTTAAACAGGGGCATGTAATTACAATATTTGACATAATATTTTACTGCAAGGCCCGTTCCTGCGCCCAACAAGAGTAACTGTGAGGGGTTACAGTGTTCTGGCGCCACCAAAGGCCCAAATTTTCTGCCCTTGTTTAACAGGGCCATGTAATTACAATTTTTTATATAATATTTCACAACAGGGCCCGTTACTGACCCCAACAAGAGTAACTGTGAGGGGTTACAGTGTTCTGGTACCACCAACACCTAAGGCCCAGTTTTCTGCAGAGTATATAGGGCAGGCCGTATAGTATATATATATATATATATATATATATATATATATATATATATATATATATATATTGTTCAGAGTATATAGGGCCTGGGGTGTGGGGTTCCCCTTAATATCCATACAGACCTGAAGGGCCTGGTATGGATTTTGGGGGGACATCCACGCCATTTTTTGGGGGGTATTTTTGGTGTTTTAATCTATATTGCCAGGATTCGACAATACATTACAGCCGCGAGCAGTTTTGTATAAAATTTTTTCCTTTAGAAGTGTCATTTTGCTGTGGTACTGTTATAAATATGGGAAAGATGCTCTACTTTACATGCATACTAAGGACACCCTGCCAGGCATGATATATAAAGGAATATTTTATTTTTATTGTTTCACTTTAAGCATTATTAAAATCACTGCTCCCGAAAAAACTGATGATTTTAAAACTTTTTTTGCATTGATACATGTCCCCTGGGGCATGACCCGGGTCCCCAAACACTTTTTATGGCAATAACTTGCTTATAAGCCTTTAAAATGAGCACTTTTGATTTTTCATGTTTGTATCCCATAGACTTTAACAGTGTTTGCGTGTTCGCACAAATTTTTTGCCTGTTAACAGGTTCTGTTAACAGGGGGAGTTTTCAGCTCATGCCTAATCACTGCATAATTTGTCAGTGCCATTTACAGTTGTGCTCATAAGTTTACATACCCTGACAGAATGTATGATTTCTTGGCCATTGGTTTCAGCAGAACCTCTCGTTTTCCACTTCTTGATTAGAGTTTGAACACTGCTGACTGGCATTCTCTATTCCTTGGATATCTTTTTATATCCCTTTCATGTTTTATACAGTTCAGCTACCTTTTTCCACAGATCCCTTGACAATTCTTTGGCTTTCTCCATGACTCAGAATCCAGAAACGTCAGCGCAGCACTGGATGAAAGAGGCAAGGGTCTGTAAGGAGTCCAGAAACTCATTGACCTTTTATACACACTAATTACAAGGAAACAGATCACAGGTGAGGATGGTTACCTTTAATAGCCATTCAAACCCCTTTGTGTCAACTTGTGTGCATGTTATCAGGCCAAAATCACCAGGGTATGTAAACTTTTGATCAGGGTCATTTGGGTAGTTTCTGTTGTGATTATTATTAAAAAAGAGGAAATACAGTTGATTGATAAGAAATGGCTGAAAGCTGAAGCTGAAAGGAATGAAAGCTACATTGATGTGAGTGTAAATATTGCACATGCCACTCTCTGAACAGAGTGCACTTATATCCTGACATAAAGAAAGCAGGTAGGGAAGAACAGGGTCAAGGGTTCTTGCAAATTATAAGGGCATGGTTTATACTGTATTGGTGTCTCCTATTCTACATAACAGAGCAGAGGTTATTTTCTTTAAGATGCTTCATTGTGTGATTCTTACAAGAAGCTATAGTGAAAAGCACAAATCATCACTTCATGTAAAGGATAGATGTATACATCTCTCCCTGCTTACATGTATTACTAGATTTAAAAAAAAAGCAAAATATTACTACTGTATACCACATTTCATATTTAAAATAATAATGTATAATCCGACGGGCTGGTTGTACCCAAGTTGATAGATCAATCAACTTGGGTACATTCAGCCTGCCCATACCTTTTTCGAATCTCGCCTGGTTCCTGCTGAACCAAGTGAGATTTGAACCATCTATGGCCAGCTTTAGTGGTACAGGTCATGACAGAATTATCCAAATTTTTTAGTGCAGACACCACTACATCCCTTAAAATCCAGTGCTCAGATTGGAACAAATAATTTGTGTCTGATGTGCCAAGAATGCTGACTGCAGAACAATATTATAAAAGGTAAGGATTGCCTTGCTACATATGAAATAATACTGCATTTTCCAAGTGTCTCAATGCAAATCATCATGTTGTGTCATTCCTATGCAGATTGGAATTACTACAAACCAGTGTTTAATGTGTGATCCATAGTTTGGAATTAAGGATCACGCACAGTGAAGGTGCCTTGTGTTCCTTTCATGTATTTGCAAATGTATCCCAACAATTATCTTGGTTTACAATCTGAATATTACAAACAGGTAATAGCTGATTTTTTTTGTGCTGGTTAGCTGGAATGAGTGCTGGGAAATGTTGACTTGAAATGTTGAAATGAGAATTAGGGATGAGCAAAAATCTTCCCAGGTTTGATTTGCCCCCTTACTCCAAATTCTGCATGAAGTCCAAAAAATCCAAACTCAAAAGTGAACCCCATTGAAGTCTATAGGGAGTGGAACTTGATATTACATTCTGGACATTTTCAAGGCTAATAAGCTATTGGCAAAAAAGGGGAGCTGGACACAGCCATTTAACAAATCATTTACCAACAGATATCAATATCAATAGGCCTATTGAAGGAGCAGTGGCTTCGAGCACGTAGCCTTCTCTCAACCTCCCTGCTAGCCCTCCTCCCTGGACGATCCCTCCCCTGGATACCGAACCCGGAAGCAGACGGACGACCTGTGATGTCATGCACGCTCCACGTGCTCTCCACGCCGGCCCCTAGTCTCTTCCTGATGGCCACAGAAGGAGCTCCCGGCTGGTAATCCACCTTCTGCAGCCCAGCATCCCTGCAGCGTCAACACCACAGGATCAGAGGGAACACCGAGGACCACATACCTATACAGATGAGCCTTTTATATGTTTTTATCCTGTAAGTGTGTTTTTACCTGGTGTCATTAAACATCATTTATTAATATTAGCTGGCAGTGGCGGCTGGTGATAAAAATTTGGGGGGGCACAAACCCCTCCAGGTCCTTACCTGCCCATCCTCGGCTGTCACGTCTCCCAATACCAGGACACACTATACACAGAGGACACATTGTATATTATACACAGAGCACACACTGTACACTATACAAAGAGCACACACACTATACACAGAGCACACACTGTATATTATACACAGAGGGCACACTATATACAGAGCACACTATACATAGCAAGGGCGTACCAATGGGGGGGCAGGGGGGCGGTCCTCCCCAGGTGTCACACATTGGGGGTGTCAGTGGCGTTGCTATGGAGGTGCGCTCCGCACCTGGGTGGGTGACACTGACACCATCCAGTGAGAGGGCGGCGAGTGCCCTGGCTGTGGCTGCTCCCTTTGGTTGTTTTTTTTATCAGCCCGAACACCCCCAGAGCAGCGGCTGCACTTAGTCTGGTCTGTTTGGTCACTGTTTTCTTCCTGCTCTAGCTCCACCCACCACTGCTGCGCTGCAGAGTCAGGCCTGTTCTCCAGATGGGCGGAATGGCTGCTGTTACACAGTATGTCCACAGACCACAGTCCTCCGGAGTCTGGACCACCCTAGCTGAGGCTGAGAGCCTGAGGTGAGCTGCCTGAGTTGAGTGCTTGGTGATAAGGGGGTGTGTGTGGTGTGGGTTGGAACGCATGGTATCCACTGCGACTGCCCAGTGGATGTTAGCTGACATGCGCCCTGATCTGGTTTGAGAAGAGGGAAGGGGTGTTTGTCCTGCCAGTGCCACCCTGAGCTGGTCTGATAACAGAGAAGGGGGCTGGGGGGGTGTTGTTGTGTCCACAACTACCCATCCCAGGTATAGTGTAGCTGACCTGATTGGGGGGGTGTTGCTGTGTCCACCACCCCACCCACCTATAGTAGCTGAGCTGACCTGATGGGGGGTGGTGTTGCTGTGTCTACCACCACACCCAACTATAATAGCTGAGCTGACCTGATGGGGAGGTGGGTGGTGTTACTGTGTCTACCACCCCACCCACCTAAAGTAGCTGAGCTGACCTGATGGCGGGTGGGTGGTGTTGCTGTGTCCACCACCTTACCCATGTATAGTAGCTGAACTGACCTGATGGGGGGTGGTGTTGCCGTGTCCACCACCCCACCCAGCTATAGTAGCTGAGCTGACCTGATGGGGGTGGGTGGTGTTGCTGTGTCCATCACCCCACCCACTTATAGTAGCTGACCTGATGAGGGGGGGGGGGGTGTTGCTGTGTCCACCACCCCACCCACCTATAGTAGCTGACCTGATTGAGTTTTGGATGGTTTTGCTGTGTCCACCACCCCACCCACCTATAGAAGCTGAGCTGACCTGATGAGGGGTGGGTGGTTTTGCTGTGTCCACCACCCCATCCACCTAAAGTAGCTGAGCTGACCTGATGGGGAGGTGGCTGGTGTTGCTGTGTCCACCACCTCACCCACCTATAGTAGCTGAGCTGACCTGATGGGGGGTGGTGTTACTGTGTCAACCTCCCCACCCAGCTATAGTAGCTGAGATGACCCGATGGGGGGGGGGGGTGGCCTTGCTATGTTCACCACCCCCACATATAGTGGCTGACCTGATGATGAAGGGGGGTGTTGCTGTGTCCACCACCCCACCCACCTATAGTAGCTGACCTGATGGGGGATGGATGGTGTTGCTGTATCCACCACCCCACCCACCTATAGTAGCTGACCTGATGGGGGGTGGGTGGTGTTGCTGTGTCCACCATCCCAGCCACCTATAGTAGCTGAGCTGACCTGATGGGGGGTGGATAGTGTTGCTGTGTCCACTATCCCAGCCACCTATAGTAGCTGAGGTGACCTGATGGGGAGTGGTGTTGCTGTGTCCACCACCCCACCCACCTATAGTAGCTGAGCTGACCTGATGGGGGGTGGGGGTGTTGCTGTGTCCACCACCCCAGCCACCTATAGTAGCTGAGCTGACCTGATGAGGGGGATGTTGCTGTGTCCATCACCCCACCCACCTACAGTGGGGACATAAAGTATTCAGACCCCTTAAATTTTTCACTCTTTTTTATATTGCAGCCATTTGCTAAAATCATTTAGGTTCATTTTTTTCCTCATTAATGTACACACAGCACCCCATATTGACAGAAAAACACAGAATTTTTGACATTTTTGCAGATTTATTAAAAAAGAAAAACCGACTGCAATATAAATGGCTGCAATATAACAAAGAGTTAAAAATGTAAGGGGGTCTAAATACTTTCCGTCCCCATTGTATAGTAGCTGAGCTGACCTGATGGGGGTGGGTGGTGTTTCTGTGTCCACCACCCCACCCACCTATAGTAGCTGACCGGGTGGGGTGTGGTGTTGCTGTGTCCACCACCCCACCCACCTATAGTAGCTGAGCTGACCTGATGGGGGGTTTGTGGTGTTGCTGTGTCCACCACCTCACCCACCTAAAGTAGCTAAGCCGACCTGAGGGGGAGTGGGGGGTGGGGGGTGTTGCTGTGTCCACCACCCCACCCACCTATAATAGCTGAGCTGACATGATGAGGGGGAGTTGGGGTTGGCGGTGTTGCTGTGTCCCCTACCCCACCCACCTATAGTAGCTGACATGATGAGGGGGAGTTGGGGTTGGTGGTTTTGCTGTGTCCACTACCCCACCCACCTATAGTAGCTGAGCTGGCCTTATGGGAGAGTGGTGTCACTGTGTTCAACACCAACCTATAGTAGATGAGCTGGTCTGATAAGGGGCGGTGTCTGGGTCCCAGGTGTAAACAGACATTGACCTACACCCACGTCTTGCAGCCATCAGATCCGTCCAGCAAGCAGCATCTTGCCATCTTCCCTGCGGCCATCAGATCCCATCCACAGTCCAGTAAGCAACACGCCTTGTCAGCAGGTCAGTTGTAAAATCAGAATCAAATCATCTATGCAAATGATGCCATTGTCTGCTGTCTCTAGGGACAGATCTGATCAAGAGATTGGCGTACAGTGGGATCTCTGGATTGGATCTGTTCCTGGGGACAGCAGATAAAGTGAGGCCCGGAATGAGTGGAAAGTAATGGAGCTACCAGAGGGCCGGCATGACAGGAGTGAGAAGAGGATATCAAGGGGTTAAGGATAGCAGGGTAAAAGAGGGGAGAGGTGGATTGGAAGAAAGGGAAAGAGGGGAGGGGTTTAGTTTATTTATTGGATAGGGGGTTCCCTGGGCAGCATTGCAAGAAGTCTAGACAGGGAACAGTTTGCAGCCCAGCAGCTTAGAGCAGTGGCCCTTGTAGTTCACCAGCCATGGCTGACGTGGACCTGCTCTTGGTCCAGCTTTGGGCGGAAGCCATTGCCAGGTGGCCCCACTGCTCTGTGACCAGGCATCCGGCTTGGCGTGGGGGGAAAGGAGCTCCCACATGCTCGGCGGTTTAGGCTTCGGGGCATTTCTCCCCAAGAGCTTCCCCCTGCGCCATGGCAGGAGCCTCGATCGGGACCCGTCAGGCCCACTGGCAAGGTGCCAGCCTGCTTCTGCCGTGATGGGGCCTGGACAGAATCCTCAGCACTGACAGAACTCAGTGGGTGGGGCTACAGCGTGGGCAGGCGCCTCTCCCCTGCCAGCTCGGCGACACCATCGAGAACGTACGGACTCCCCCTGTTTGGATGTGCCGTGAGGGGGGAGTCTTGGCGCGGGAGGAGTTCTGTTATTGCCACCAGGTCTTTACCAGGCCCGGCCAGTGGCCTTGGGTCACCAGAAGTGCCCACTGCCAGGAAGGTCGGGCAACAGAGCGGCACTGGCAGGGGATATGCAGCAGAGTCCAGGCCGCAAAGCACAGAAGACCAGGTTGGTGGGCAGAGCTAGTGCTGAGAGGAGTGGTCAGCAGTGGCAGGCATCTGCAGCATCCAGGCCCTCCTCATCTGGGATGCCTGACACGGAGCAGCAGCAGTCACCCAGTGATCGATCCAAGGGGGAGCTGTCTGGTTCCGAGGTGGAGGAAACACGGGACCATCCAGCTCCAGGGGATTCTGGAACAGCGGCTGTGGGGACCCCCCTTGGTCAGCCCAGTAAGTCATCTTCCCATTCTAATCTGGCTTTTAGTTCTGCATTATGTGGGTTGTTAGGGGTGGCAGCTGTGGGGCATAGGGGGGCTGCAAGAAAGGCTCCACAGCATACGGTTGCACCAGCAAGGAACCTTCGGGCGACGGGCTCTATGCCCGCACCTGCAGGTTCTGACGTTCAGCTGCAGGCTTTGCTGGGGGGATTTCAGGAGTTTGTACAGCAATTTGCAGGAGAAAAAGGAGTGCAGGCTCCGTAGGTGGCAGAGTGGGTACCGGGTGGTGGGTCAGCTGTGGACTGCATGGGGCAGGGTCTAGTGGGCTGTCCCCCTCCCCCTCACCCATCTCAGTCACCAATGCACCTGATGTGCATTAGGTCTGTCAGGGTCACCCCCGGCTCCAGGGCCTGCAGGTACAATGGCGAGGGAGAAGACGGGGTCATCGCAGGAGAGTGTGAGTAAGATGGATGTGATGCGTGTTGCGGATGCGGCAAAATGCGAGGTGTACGTATGCTTTGAGGGGCCCCTGGGGGTACATCTGAAACCGGACGTCAGGGAGATCAGCAAAGGTGAGTACATGGAGATATTTTCCCTATTGCCCCTGGAAAAGTTCAATCTGGATAGGGTTAAGCCCAATGATAGCAAGAAAGTGGATGAGGAAAAGCGGCGGTACAGGTTGATACCACGCACAATTGCCAACTGGCTGCAAGGGTTCGCCATCATGGTGAGTGTTATGGGAAAAGAACCCCGAAGACTGTTCGGCACTTTTCTGCTACATGGACACAGTGGGCGAAGGTCTACAGAGTCTAAAGGTGGATATGCGTGGCTAAGGTATGATGAACAGTTCCGGCCGTGCAGGGCCATTTGTCCATCCTTGCGTTGGGATCACAAGGACATCCGCCTCTGCATGGGGCTGATGTCCTCGACGAGGGTCCCAAACCAGTTTTTTCAGGGGGGGCGGGGGTTCAACTTCTACTGGACAACCGGCCGCCAAAAAATGGGGTGTCTGCTGGCAGTACAATGAGGGAACCTGTAAATTCAGAGGGGCATGTCGTTTTAAACATGAGTGCTCCGGTTTCGGTGGCTCTCACCCCATGTCCCGCTGTTTTAGAAAAAGCAAGGGCCATTCCAGGGAATTTGGTAACAAAAGGGATGACACCAGTGAGGGGGGAAAGGATGCAACCTTTGTATCCCATGCTCCTTGTCTACTGTGCCACCGGTGGCAAAGAATTTGCGATCAGCCTTGCTTCATCCGGGGGGTGGTCACGGATAAATTGGGAAAGGTAGTGGCATTGGGTCGCAAGGCCGGGCCTTTTCAGGAGCAGCCTCCTCCAGAGCTGGTGGTTTCCCTGCTGGGAGTGGTGCTCAAAAAAGAGCCTAATCCCGCGTACACACGATAGGACTTTCTGGCATACTTAGTCCGGCACACTTTTTGACGGACTTTGTCCGCCAGGTGCGCCGGACTTAAAAATGGACGGACTTGCCCACACACGACCGGACTTTCCGGTGGGCTAAGTCCGCCCGTCTTTCCGACGGACTTTCGCCGGAGTTACGGCGGACTTTCAGAATGAACAGACTTGCCCACACACGACCAAGTCCATTCATTTTGAACGTGACTCGGGTACGACGGGACTAGAAAAGGAAGTCAATCTTGCCGCTTTTAAGAGCGAGATTGACACCTTGCGAGCCCCGTCGCGGGGCATACCAGGCCCTTAGGTCTAGTATGGATTATAAAGGGAAACCCCCTATGCCAAAAAAAACGGCGTGGGGTCCCCCCTAAAATCCATACCAGACCCCGATCCGAGCACACAGCCCGGCCAGTCAGGAAAGGGGGTGGGGACGAGCGAGCACCCCCCCGAACCGTACCAGGCCGCATGCCCTCAACATGGGGGGGTGCTTTGGGGGAGGGGGCGCCCTGCGGGGCCTCCCACCCCAAAGCACCTTGTCCCCATGTTGATGAGGACAAGGGCCTCTTCCCGACAACCCTGGCCGTTGGTTGTCGGGGTCTGTGGGCGGGGGGCTTATCGGAATCGGAATCCGGGAGCCCGCTATAAGAGGGCCCCCAGATCCCGGCCCCCCCACCCTATGTGAATGAGTATGAGTATGAGTATAGGTCACAACGGAGCCCTCAGAGAGCAGTCCAGCCGGAGAGAGCGAGATCATCATCTGGAGAAGAGAAGAGAAGACAAGAAGCCCAGAAGTCCGGACCTCCGCTGGCAAGAGAGCTATCTGAAGACAGCGGAGGAGCCGGCCGAAGAACTGGAACAGGGCGCCCCCCTCCCCCAAAGCACCCACCCCCCATGTTGAGGGCATTCGGCCTGGTACGGTTCAGGAGGGGGAGCGCTCGCTCGTCCCCACCCCCTTTCCTGACCGGCCGGGCTGCGTGCTCGGATCGGGTCTGGTATGGATTTTAGGGGGGACCCCACGCCGTTTTTTCGGCGAAGGGGTTTCCCATTATAATCCATACCAGACCTAAGGGCCTGGTATGCACCGCGCTCACCGCAATAGGAAAATTAGTTTTTCCTATTGCAGCGAGCACGAAATGCAATACCCTGCCCTTGCGTCGTATCTGGTCCGTTGGACCAGCATACACACGGGCGGGCTTTCCATCGGACCAGCACACAGATGAGCGGACTTTCCGCCAGAAACTGAGTCCGACTGAAAGATTTAAAACATGTTTCAAATCTAGGTCCGGCGGGCTTTTGGGAGCCGGAGCCTACACTTGGGCGGATTGTCCGGCAGACTCTGGTCTGCCAGACCAAGTATGCCGGAAAGTCCGACCGTTTGTACGTGGCATAATAAGTTTTGGGTTATACACCATTTGTCATTTCCAAAAGGTGGCTCGGTCAATGATGTGATAGATCCGGAAGAGTGCACGGTGTCTTACACATCCTTTGATGTGGCAGTGGGTTGGGTTCGCCGCTGCAGAAAGGGGATGCTGATGGCAAAATCTGACATAGAGTCAGCATTCTGCTTGCTCCCGGTCCCTGCTGGCAAGGGGATTTTTATGTTGATCGTTGCTTACCAATGGGCTGCTCCATTTCCTGTGCAATGTTCGAAACATTTAGCTCCTTTATAGAGTGGGTGGTTCGGGACATTTCAGGGATTAATTCCGTCATTTATTATTTGGATGACTTCCTTTGTGTGGGTCCTCCTTAATCCAATGTGTGTGCGGGACTGTTATTCACGTTGCAACACATGGCGGGTAGATTCGGCATTTCGTTGGAGGAGGACAAGACAGAGGTCCGAACGACCGCTCCCAGCTTCCTAGGCATAGTGATAGACTCGGATCACATGCAATGTCGCTTACCGGAGGAGAAACTGGAATCACTTAAGGGGGAGATTAGTGGGGTCTTGGGGCTCTGCAAGATTCAGCTGAGGAAGCTGCAATCCTTGCTGGGTAAATTCAATTTTGCTTGCGGGATTTTTACTATGGGCAGGCTGGTAGCAAAAACTGCAGGAGTCCGGTCCCCCACACATTTTATTTGGGTCACTAGGGAACATCGGGAGGATTTGAGGGTGTGGCAGACATTCTTGACCGACTTTAATGGAAGATCGATGTGGATGTCCGGTCTGGTGAGTAACTTTGATTTGGAGCTGTTCACGGACGCTGCTGGGTCGATGGGGTACGGCGCATTTTACCAGGGTCCCTGGAGCGCTGGGCCTACTGGAGCTCTTTCCAGTAGTATTGGCGATGGAAATATGGGGTGAATCATTCAGGAACTTGAAACTGAGATTGCATTGTGATAATCTGGGAGTGGTGCAAGTTATTAACGCATCTCAGCGTCATTACAGCATGTCGTATGGCTGTTACGCCACCAGGTGCTGCGTTGCCTACAGTTGAATATTTTTCTGTATGCGGTACAACTCCCAGGGGTGGACAATACGTTGGCTGATGCCTTATCTCACTTTCAGTGGGTCAAGTTTTGAAAGCTGGCTCCGGCGGCAGACAGACAGGGGGTTCCGTGTCCCCAATGGCTGTGGGCGATCGCCTTGGAGTCATCACTGGATGGATCAGGAAGTCGGGAGTGAGGCCACATGGGCGGCCTACGATAAGGTATGGCGGGAATAGTGGGACTTGGTGAGGCAGGCTGGGATGGATCCAGTCGGCACAGAGGTATGGTTGCTAGTCTTCTACTTTGTTTCCAGAAACCTGGAACAGGGGGTGTCGGGGCCGGCCATGGACCGAAAACTGTCGCGTCTGGTGTTCTTGTTCAAATTATGGGGCAGTGTTGATTTTACCAAGGATTTTTGGGTAAGACAGGTGATGGAACGATTAAGCGCAGGGATATTCGGAGGCCTGTGTCTTTTGACAATCTACAAATACTGGTTGTTCGGTTGGGATCATTGTGTACATCGGCTTAGGAGGTTGCATTGTTTAAAGCTGCATTTTCGTTGGCTTTTTTGGGGGCCTTTAGGATTAGTGGACTGGTCAGCCCATCTAAGCAGGTCCAAGGGGGCTTAGGGGCATATGATGTGGTTTGCAAGGGAAACAGCATTGAGTTGTTGCTATGCAGGTCCAAGACGGACCAGGGTGGCAAGGGCGTCAGAATACAGTTTTCGCTACCAAGCTCTCCGATGTGCCCGGTGGGGGCGGTACTGGAGTTCCTGAGACTTCGTCGGGTTTCTGATGGGCCATTTTTATTGCACAGGGATGGGTCCCCAATGACTAAGTTCCAATTTGTGGCAGTTTTTAGAAAATGTCTAAAAGCAGCAGGTTTGGATGACACACAATATGCTTCGCATCGGGGTGGCAACAGAGGCTGCGCATTGTGGGTTGGACGAGGCGGCTGTTAAGCGGATTGGTAGATGGGACTCGAAGAGATTCAATACCTACATTTGGTGGTTGAGTAGAGCTACGATAGGAGAAAAAAGGGTGTGTGTGTTTTTGGCAAGCATGCATATGTCGCATTTATTAAATGGGGTGAGCATATGTGTTTTGTCTGTTGGTTATCCCGTAGTTTTTTGTTTCTTTCTTTCAGGTGAAGATCAGCTGCACCTTGTCTGGATCATGGGCCACTCCTATGTGTTTTGGGGGGCCAGGCGAGCAGACGTTAGGCCTAATGCAGCTGGGGATTTCCAGAGGGGAGGCATGTATCCGTTGGTTGGGAAGGCCGGGTATGATGTGGAGTAGGGTTGTACCGGAAGTTTGCACGTCTAGACAGCCACCGAACATTTTGCTGCTCCATGTCGGTGGGAACAATCTGGGGGTTCAGTCCATTCAGGAGCTCATCAAGGACGTCAAGTTTGACTTCCTACAGTTGGGGACAGACTTCCCAGATATGTTGGTTGTGTGGTCCGACATTGTGGCCAGGGCCACATGGAGATTGACGCAGTTAGTGGACAGAATCAAGAAAGCCTGTATTAAAGTGAACAAAATGTTGGGACATTTTGTTATTCGGAATGGGGGTTTGGTGATAAGACATAGAGAACTGGAGAAGGATACTGGGCTTTATCTCAGGAGGGATGGGGTTCACTTGTCTGCGGTGGGGATTGATTTATGGTCCCTGGGGTTGTAGGAGGGGATTCGGTGTGCTCTGAGAGTGTGTAGGGGCTCTCAAGGGTAAGGGGTCACCCTTGTTAGATGTGGCGGTGGTGGTCTTTGATGGTGGTAAGATAACCTACAAGATGGAAGTGTGAGGGACTCATCGGTGGTATGGGTCCTCTGGTGTATTCCAGCTAACAGGGTTTAGCTGGATGATGGTAATGGTTGCACTGCGGGTAATGGGTTGTCTCTGAGCTGGTGTTACACGGCTGGAGGCCTAGTACAGAAAAAGGCCCACAGTATAGAAGTGAAACAGAGCTATGTTGGGAAGTACCGTCAAAGACCACTGGGGGAGCAACTGATAGTTGGAGTTTTGTTATGTAAAAAGATTATGTTGTATATTTTATCTGTGTTATATATTTTATATTTTGAATAAAAAAGCTGCTATGACCAGTTATACTCCATCTCAAGTGCGGTCTTGTTAATTGTAGGTAAAGTTAAGTGGGGTTAAGGGTGGCATATACAATGGTTGGCAGTCATAAGAAGGTGGAACATCTTATCTACCCTGGTCATGCAAAGTATGCACGATCTGTCCAAAAATGTGGGATCTGCTCACACCTGAATGACTGATACCTCTTGCCTGTCCCTTCTATTGTCACTGGCTGCCATGGATGAACAGAATTGGCTGTTAATACAAGGAGCGGGAGGAGACATTCCCCCCCTATCCCACCGCTCTGCCTAGGTCTCCCATCTCACCAGGAGACCCAAACAAAGCTGGATTTGCCTTTGATTGGGTCTCTGATGTAGAAACCAGAAGCGATATCACAGCATCACTTCTGGTTTACTTAGCAGCCAACAGTGCCATTTTTGTGCAATTTTTTTGTGCCCTTTTTGTGAAAATTTGTGCAATAAATATTCTTGAAAACATTACACATTTTTGTGAGTGTTTTTACATTTTAAAGTTTGGGGTGGTGCCAGATATAGGATCCTCCCCGGGTGCCAAATGCTTTAGGTATGCCCCTGGGCCCTGATACATAGAGAACACTATACACCGAGCACACTATACACAGAGCACATTATAAACAGAGCGCACTATAAGCAGAGTGCACACTATACACAGTGCACACTATACACAGTGCACACTATACACAGAGCACACTACACACAAAGCGCACACTATACACAGAGAACACTATACACAGAGCGAACACACTCTACACAGTGCACACTCTACACAGTGCACACTCTACACAGTGTACACTATACACAGAGAACACTATACACAGAGAACACTATACACAGAATGCACACTATACACAGAGACCACTATACACAGAGAGCACACAATACACAGAGACCACTATATACAGAGAATATAAATAAACGTGCCTGCGCTGAAAAAACAGATATATCCCAATAGTTGGGAGGTGCATATATAGTGTAAAACTATACTACAAAATTTCAATATAAAAAAAAAAAAAATGCTAGTAATATATAAATTATAGAATGAATACAATCCTTATATAAAAGTATCCCATAAAGTGCAACATGCAAAAAAAAACAATATATATATGTGGTTATAAATATAAGATCAAAGTGCAAAATCCAGTGTCCACATTTAAAAAGTTCAATTCATTGATATCAACACATAAAGTGCAAGTAAGTGGTGTCCACAAAAAACAGTGTTCCTCATGCTCCTCCTTAATGGTGTTCACAATCCAGCATGCTTCAGTGCTCTCCTGTGACCCCCCACTTGTGCTTGCGCTCACCTCTGAGCGTGTGACACGGTAATTAAACGGTGTCTAAACACGCATTGGAGCCACCCCTTGGGCTCATACAGGGTATGCTGGTATAAACTCGACCACTCTCAGATGTCATCAGATATTAGATCCCCCAGAGGAAGGCACGTGATCCCTGTGCCGAATACGCGTCGGGGAGGGGTAGGACAGAGCTGTCAGCAACAGAGGTGGATGAGGAACGACACACCGCACGCCATACAAACGCTTGTTTTATACAAACACTCTCTCGAAAGATTGGTGCACTCACGCACCTACATATTGTGAGTACCCTCCTGGAGGGAAGTTTTAATTTATTTTAAATAAATCCCTACTTTTTTCTTTCTTGTATGTGAGACTATCTGATGACATCTGAGAGTGGTTGAGTTTATACCAGCATACCCTGTATGAGCCCAAGGGGTGGCTCCAATGCGTGTTTAGACACCGTTTAATTACCGTGTCACACGCTCAGAGGTGAGCGCAAGCACAAGTGGGGGGTCACAGGAGAGCACTGAAGCATGCTGGATTGTGAACACCATTAAGGAGGAGCATGAGGAACACTGTTTTTTGTGGACACCACTTACTTGCACTTTATGTGTTGATATCAATGAATTGAACTTTTTAAATGTGGACACTGGATTTTGCACTTTGATCTTATATTTATAACCACATATATATATTGTTTTTTTTTGCATGTTGCACTTTATGGGATACTTTTATATAAGGATTGTATTCATTCTATAATTTATATATTACTAGCATTTTTTTTTTTTATATTGAAATTTTGTAGTATAGTTTTACACTATATATGCACCTCCCAACTATTGGGATATATCTGTTTTTTCAGCGCAGGCACGTTTATTTATATTTTTTGGTTTATGCACGCAATGAAACGTGGTTAGTGTTTGCAGCTTATCTATATTTGTTTTACCTCACAGAGGCATCAGTCCATCTTTGGCTCACAAGACCCCCACATAATCAGCACTATATACAGAGAACACTATACACAGAGCACACACTATACATAGAGCACACTACACACAGAGAACACTATACACAGAGCACACATTCTAAACAAAGCTCCCACTATACACAGAGAACACTATACACAGAGGTGGAGGGATCCAGCAGCACTCACATTAGTTATATTAGCACCTGAGTCAGTGAGGATGAATTAGCCCTGTAATGTGATGGAGTTGGCATGTTCTCATCCTCCCCCACAGATGTTCTCTCTCTCCCTCTCATACAGTCATGTTTGGTAACTTCTTCACTGCCTGAATGCCCATTTTGACACATTTTAAAACGCAGCCTGTTGCTGTGAAACTCACCCATCTTCTTATCACAAGTCACTGTCAGAGTCCCAGGCAGTAGCTGCCTGCCATGATTTAATGCATGTGCAGATAATAAGTTCCACCGAAGCAGTCTGCTGGGAGGGGGAAGGGGGAAAGAGCAGCAGTGTGACAGACAGACTGCCAGTACTCTGATATCAGCCGATCGGCTGATATCAGAACTGCAAAAGTGCAGTGCAATGCAGTGTATACAGTGGGGACGGAAAGTATTCAGACCCCCTTAAATTTTTCACTGTTTGTTATATTGCAGCCATTTGCTAAAATCATTTAAGTTCATTTTTTTTTCCTCGTTAATGTACACACAGCACCCCATACTGACAGAAAAGCACAGAATTGTTAATATTTTTGCAGATTTATTAAAAAAGAAAAACTGAAATATCACATGGTCTACAGTACCCTTTGCAGTGACACTCATATATTTAACTCAGGTGCTGTCCATTTCTTCTGATCATCCTTGAGATGGTTCTACACCTTCATTTGAGTCCAGCTGTGTTTGATTATTAGGGATGAGCCGAACACCCCCCCGTTCAGTTCGCACCAGAACATGCAAACAGGCAAAAAATTTGTTCGAACACACGAACACCGTTAAAGTCTATGGGACACGAACATGAATAATCAAAAGTGCTAATTTTAAAGGCTTATATGCAAGTTATTGTCATAAAAAGTGTTTGGGGACCTGGGTCCTGCCCCAGGGGACATGGATCAATGCAAAAAAAAGTTCTAAAAACTGCCGTCGAGAGTGCGCCCCCTCTCCTGAACCGTACCAGGCCACATGCCCTCAACATTGAGAGGGTGCTTTGGAGTAGCCCTCCAAAACACCTTGTCCCCATGTTGATGAGGACAAGGGCCTCATCCCCACAACCCTGGCCGGTGGTTGTGGGTGTCTGTGGGCGGGGGGCTTATCGAAATCTGGAAGCCCCCTTTAACAAGATCCGGCCCTCCCCCCTGTGTGAAATGGTAAGGGGGTACAAAACTACCTCTATCATTTCACTAAAAAACTGTCAAAAATGTTAAAAATGACAAGAGACAGTTTTTGACAATTCCTTTATTTAAATGCTTCTTCTTTCTTCTATCTTCTATCTTCTTCTTCTTCTGGTTCTTCTGGTTCTTCCTCCGGTGTTCTCGTCCAGCATCTCCTCCGCGGCGTCTGCGTTTTCTTTCCTTCTTCTCCTCGGGCCGCTCCGCATCCATGATGGCATGGAGGGAGGCTCCCGCTCTTCTCTTCATATTCTTCTCTTCATCTTCTTCTCTTCAGGATAAGGGTATCCTTTCATACCCTTTGATAAAGTCACGTGTGGTGTGACGCAATGCGTCAGAGAGGAGTCAGGTGCCGCTGCTTCCGGGTACGGCCGAACCCAGAAGCCTGTGTTTTTATCGAGGATTACATCGCTTTTATTTGTAAGTCGCTACATTTTTTAATATAATATCTTGACGTATTACACGTATGGAGCCCTTTCTTCTTTCTCCATTGCCCAACTGAGAAACATCTGAGGACATTTTATTAACACGGGAGAGAGTTTGCTGCGGCCGGTGCTGGATCCGTGTCCCCTGAAGGCTTTGGAAATCGCTGGAAGCCGATCCCCACGATACCATCACACCGCCTGTCGGTACACACTCGATTTGGCCCATTGGGGGCTGCAACTTTAGGTGAGAGGCTGGGGAAACCATTGTTACACCCCGGAAACAAGAGTTGATCCATTGATGAGATACCAGGCACTTGCACTTCTACACCATCCTTTAGAAGATTGCACTGGGCAGACATCGTGCATCGCACTCTA
The DNA here is from genome assembly GCA_037952925.1 of Lithobates clamitans. NCBI lineage: Eukaryota > Metazoa > Chordata > Amphibia > Anura > Ranidae > Lithobates > Lithobates clamitans. Next base: position 990,919 of record JBBGZY010001063.1, read on the forward strand.
TGCATCTTTGAACTGTTTCTTTGGACATTCTTAGTTCACATTTGTATTAGTTACCACTTTTTCTGTACACTGTTATTTATGCACTGGCACTTTTTTCTTAGTGATTTGTGGATGCTGTTAATTAGTCGCATCTTATGCGATTTTGGATCGCAACTTTGATCTTTATTTCAATATATTAATTTTCTTTCTTTTTTCCGTTTTGGTCACTTCATCATGGAGTAGCTCAGCGAGTTTACTGTCACAGAATATATTATTAATATTTTTTATGGTTGTCACCTACCTCACTTTAACATTGTTAGTGTTTATTTTTGATCGCTGTGCCAGTATTTTTGCACATTGGTACCTATTTACTAGTGCACTTGCACTTTATTTTCTGAAGATTTCGGATCTAGTCACTTAGTCACACTGTTTATGCGTTTTCTGGATCATTTTCATTTAGTTTTTTTCAGCATGTATTTGTATATATTGACAGTATTTATGCACATTGGTACCTATTCACTAGTGCACTTGCACTTTACCTTTTGAAGATTCCGGATTTAGTCACTTAGTTGCACTAATATGCGTCTTCTGGAATATATTAATTTTCATTATGTACTAGGATATATTGTTTGCCACGCCTTTTAATACGTTTTTACGTCCGTTTATGCACACTGCACTTTAGGAGTCTATTCACATTTACTGTTTGATTCTATGCCTACATTGTCAGTGACATTGTCAGTGTCTTTGTGCTAGCATTCTTGAATTATTATTCTGTTATCTATCACCTTCCTTAGGATTATTAATTATTGCATTATCAGTGGGGTTTTAAAAAACATTTTTTTTGCATCGGTGCATGTTTTTCAAGGCAGTGCTTACCCCCACCATGCTATTTTTTTGATACCCTTTGGTATTTTAGCCCGCAAAAAAGGGCATTTTTAATTTGAAAGATTTGGCAATGAGGTTCAGGTTCAGCATCCAAACTTCTTTGAAGTTCACAGAACCCCTGCCAAATCAAACTCAGGGCAGTTTGGGCCAATACTAGTTAGAACTCTGTCACACAGCTTAACATAGCAAATGCAATGCACAGGTCAGGAGTATAATGTACATAGTGTATAGTGTATAGTGTATACAGCACAGGGTTCAAAAGTGTAGGGTTATAAAATAGAGTTTATAGTGCAAGGGTCAGGAGTATAGTATACACCATAGTGAATGCAGTGCAGGGGGCATGCAACATACTGTAATGTACACAGTGCAGATCAGGGGTATAAAATACAACATAAGGTATACAGTGCAGGGGCCAGGAGTATAGTATACAACATAGTGTATACAGTGTAGGTGTCAGGAGTATTATGTACAAAATGGGGTATACAGTGCAGGGGTCAGGCGTATAATTTAGAACATACTGAATGCAGTGCAGTATTTATGAATATAATTTATGAATACAATATATTTATGAATATAATGTACAAAATAGTAAATGCTATTCAGGGGTCAGGAGTATGTAAGACCTAGCACTGTGTATGGAGTGCAGTGGTCAGTAATACTATGTCCTTCACTGGTCAATAAGAGAAAATATGCCTCAAAGTCAGTGTAAAAAAATAGAGTGATAAACTCCCCCCCCCCACCTCCATCCTAAAATGGCTAACCTCTTGATGCTAGTGGACCGCTTGGATGTCCGTGTGCCCTTAACCAACTCTTTCACTGCTTCCTTTCAAGAGCCAGACCACAACCCAGATTTACCCTAAGGATGTACTGTCCTGATCCTCCAGCATGGGAATAAATGCCTATAATAAATAATAAATGAGCAGCAATATTTGCAGATGAATACATTGTAAAACTGTTTTGGCAGGGAAATTCAACAAAAAAGTGGACATCTCAGTAAATCCAGGACAGTTGGTAAGTATGTATAATTGGTTTGTAAAAATATTGCTTTTTGTGCTAAATATAATGTAATTCACAGTGTGGCTTTACATTGTAGTCAGAGGATAAACCTTTGTCTCCTGCTTAGAGATATATGATAGTCACTTTCAAGGTATAGAACAGATGGAGAGTAGTAAAGTCAGTCTAGCAGAAAAGGCAGAATAACATTTTGCCAAACCAATCAAGCCTTTAATCACTGTAACATAAAACCCATGGTTTTCTTTAATTAGCTGCACCACTGCAGATCCATCAAAAATAAATAGAAGCTAGAGAATTCTGAAAAAAATATTGGAAAACTGAACAAATGACAAAGATTAAATGAACAAGAAAGATCCGGATTTAAAACTAGTTGTATCAAAGTTCTGTGAAATACTCTTTGTTCTATCAAAGAGTTATAACCAATGAAGCATAAAAATGAGATACGCAGATCAAATGATTGCTTATATTCTCAGACTGATCAATTTGAGAATGGATTTTGTTATATGCATAAGGATTTCATTAGGAACCAGCAGCGTTAATTTGCATGTATTAATTAGTGTAATAATTATCTGCTTCTCTTGAATTTCAGCTTTAACCGCTTGCCGACCAGCCGCCATCATTATACTGCAGCAGGTTGGCACGCCAGCGCGAATCGGCAGCTTTAAGGGCTCTAGGGGGCATGTGCGTGCCCACGGCGCGATGCTGGAGCCAATGTGCATGGCCAGTGGTCGTGTATATCCAGCGGTCACGATGTCCGCCAGCGACCCACGATCGCTCCTCAGAGAGCCAGAACAGGGATCTGCCAATGAAAACAGACAGAACCCCATTCTGTCAAGGAAGTAGAGAGAGATCTGCTGTTCTAAGTGATCAGGAACAGCAATCTCTCTCTACTCCCTGTCAGTATACTGCCCTCACAGTTAGAAACACCTCCCTAAGCAATACTTAACCCCTTGATCGCCCCTAGTGTTAACCCCTTCCCTGCCAGTGACATTTATACAGTAATCAGTGGCTATTTTTAGCTCTGATTGCTGTATAAATGTCAATGGTTCCAAAAAAATGTCAAAGGTGTCTGATCTGTGAGCCGCAATGTCACAGTCCCGCTAAAAATCGCTGATCACCGCCATTACTAGTAAAAAAAAATTATGATAAAAATGCCATACATACAGTATCTCACAAAAGTGAGTACACCCCTCATATTTTTGTAAAGCTTGTATAACATTGTAAATTTTCTGTCCCCTCAAAATAACTCAACACACAGCCATTATTGTCTAAACCGCTGGCAACAAAAATGATTACACACCTAAGTGAAAATGTCCAAAATGGGCCCAATTAACCATTTTCCCTCCCCGGTGTTATGTGACTCGTTAGTGTTACAAGGTCTCAGGTGTGAATGGGGAGCAGGTGTGTTAAATTTAGTGTTATCGCTCTTACTCTCTCATACTGATCACTGGAAGTTCATCATGACACTTCATGGCAAAGAACTCTCTGAGAATCTGAAAAAAAGAATTTCTACATAAAGTTCTACATAAAGATGGCCTAGGCTATAAGAAGATAGCCAAGACCCTGAAACTGAGCTGCAGCATGGTAGCCAAGACCATACATCGGTTTACCAGGACAGGTTGCACTCAGAACAGGCCTCACCATGGTTGACCAAAGAAGTTGAGTGTATGTGCTCAGCATCATATCCAGAGGTTGTCTTTTGGAAACGTATGAGTGCTGCTAGCATTGCTGCAGAGGTTGAAGGGGTGGGGGGTCAGCCTGTCAGTTCTCAGACCATACGCCGCACACTGCATCAAATTGGTCTGCATGGATGTGGTCCCAGAAGGAAGCCTCTTCTAAGATAATGCACAAGAAAGCCAGCAAACAGTTTGCTGAAGACAAGCAGACTAAGGACGTGGATTACTGGAACAATGTCCTGTGATCTGATGAGACCAAGATAAACTTATTTGGTTCAGATAGTGTCAAGTACATGTGGCAGCAACCAGGTAAGGAGTACAAAGACAAGTGTGCCTTGCCTACAGTCAAGCATGGTGGTGGGAGTGTCATGGTCTGGGGCTGCATGAGTGCTGCCGGCACTAGGGAGCTACAGTTCATTGAGGGAACCATGAATGCCAACATGTACTGTGACATACTGAAGCAGAGCATGATCCCCTCCCTTCAGAGACTGGGCCGCAGGGTAGTATTCCAAAATGATAATGACTTAAACACCTCCAAGACAACCACTGCCTTGCTAAAGAAGCTGAGGGTAAATGTGATGGACTGGCCAAGCATGTCTCCAGACCTAAACCCTATTGCACATCTCTAGGGCATCCTTAAACCGAAGGTGGAGGAGCGCATGGAATCTAACATCCACCAGCTCCATGATGTCGTCATGGAGGAGTGGAAGAGGACTCCAGTGGCAACATGTGGAGCTCTGGTGAACCCCACGCCCAAGAGGGTTAAGGCAGTGCTGGAAAATAATGGTGGCCACACAAAATCTTGACACTTTGGGCCCAATTTGGACATTTTCACTTAGGGGTGTACTCACTTTTGTTGCCAGCGGTTTAGACATTAATGGCTGTGTGTTGAGTTATTTTGACGGGACAGCAAATTTACACTGTTATACAAGCTGTACACTCACTACTTTACATTGTAGCAAAATGTAATTTCTTCAGTCACATGAAAAGATATAATAAAATATTGACAAAAATGTGAGGGTGTACTCACTTTTGTGAGATACTGTATATCCCCTATTTTGTAGTTGGCCTAAACTGATTTTGGGGGTATTTATTATAGCAAAAAGTAAAAAATATTGTTGTTTTTTTTTTTAAATTGTCGGTATTTTTTTGTTTATAGCACAAAAAAATAAAAACCGTAGAAGTGATCAAATACCACCAAAAGAAAGCTCTGTTTGTGGGGAAAAAAGGACATTGGGTACAACATCGCAGGACTGTGCAATTGTCATTTAAAGCAGCGACAAAGTGCTGTATCGCAAAAAATGGCCTGGTTGTTAAGGGGGCAAATCTTGCCAGTCCTTAAGTGGTTAAAGCGTACCTGTAAAAATAACGATATGGAGGCTGCCATTATTGACCTGTTTTTAAAGATTTTCACAATGCCATACCAATGCTGGCTTTGCTATTGCTACTATCTTGGCAGTCTCTTACTTGAAGAAAGCACATAGTCAGCCTTCAGATCTTAGAAATCTGAAATACAAATCTGCATTCTTCCTTTTGGTCAGAGGTTCCCTGGTACCTGAAGCCATGATAAAGAATTCAGTCTTAGTTCCCATACTTTAATGTCAGTAGAAGGAATCCATCTCAGATTTATATATTAATAACAGCTGCTATAGGACTATTAATTTTCAAGTGGGGAGCTAATGCAGCATGGTCAAAAAGTAAGTGTTTCTTCATAGTCTAAGGTGTGCAATGTGCCACCTTCCCCCCTTTCTATAAACAAAATAGAGCCTTTGGGAACACTGAAGTAATTTTTGGATTAAACTAGGCCCAAACTGGATAAGCAATGATAAATTTTAGCAAGTGTGATGGCCAGCAATAATACACAGCAAGTTTAAGGGACAGCAATAATAACCCCAGTATATGTCAGGGACAACAATAAACCCCCAATATATGTCACAATAACTAACCTCAGCACTGCACAATAATTTACCCCCAGCATTACATAAAACAATTTCCAAGCCACAGAACAATAATTAACCACCAGCATCACATAATAATCAACCACTAGCACAGTACCATAATTAACCACCAGCAAAGCACAATAATTAACCACCAGCACAACAGTATAATTAACCACCAACACAGCCCTATAATAAATGGCCAGCACTGCACAATGAAAAACCCCTTACCATGGCACACCAATTAAACCCCAGCCTGGCACAATAATAAACACCCAGAGCAGCACAATAATAAGTCCCCAACATGGCATAATAATTAAACCTCCAGCATTGGACAGAAATTAACCACCAACAGAGCATATCAAGTAACCACCAGCAGAGCATAATAATTATCAACCAGCAAGACACAATAAAAAAAACCCTTAGCACGGTACAATAATTATCCCCCCCAACATTGTACAATAATAACCCCAGGATAGCAGTCAGTATACCCTTTTCATTGTCAAACATACAACATAACAGCATATAGAATGAAGAGTTCAGCACTATGTTGCAAATTTAATGTGGGGCCAAGACACTGTTCAACGTTACTTTCTCAGTCTGCCCCCTTACGTAGGTGGTCAGTGTACCCCCTGAATACTGAGGGTCAGTGTTCCCCTTGTATACTGACAGAACTGCAAAAAGGAAATTACTTTCCAAATGATAGGAGACTTTATGGGCCTGATGGGTGGATGTGCGCTTGTTGCTTCCACCCACCGCACTCTGCTCGCCTCGTTCTGTGAGTCGCCAGTGTCCGGCGCCTTCCGGCTTGGTGGGCACATATGCAGCAGCTGGTCACCTGTGTCGAATGTGATGTCAGATGCCCATTTGTTGGCATCATGTGACTTTAGATGCCGGGTCGTTGCTGTCTCATCTGATGAGATTATTTAGAGGGGAGGTGGGGGCTGCAGCATGTGCTGCTGTACGCTGTGCCTTTTCTGGATACCATGTTGTGCCTCTGATTTTCTGTAAGATGATCATATAACTGCTGGTTACTTATTGGGGACTTAATGGAATCAGCTCTTACATGCAGTGGTTTTGCATTACTCCACCGTGTCTTTTAAGGGGATGCAATAAATATTGTTTTATCCAATCGTGTTATTAGTCTCAGTATGGTGCCTTTAAAGTCCCCTATCTTTTGGAAAGTAATTTCCTATTTTCAGTTCTGGTATAATTTGGGGTATGGCATTGTTTGCCCTTTCCCTGAGATATGGTAATATTCTTTGTCTCCCTGTATACTGGCAATCCCTGTGCACCTGTATACTGGTGGTCCATGTGTCCCCTGTATAATGGCGGTCAGTGTGCCCCTGGACTACTGATCATCACTGTGCCCCTGTATACTGGCTTATGTGCCCACTGTATGCTGGTAAGTGTGCCCCTGTATTCTGGTTGACAGTTTGCCCCTGTATGCTGGTGGTCAGTGTGCTCCTTTTATACATGTCATTGTGTCACCTGCTTGCTGGTCAGAGTGCCCCCGTATACTGGTTAGTGTGCCCCTGTATTCTGGTCAGTGTGCCCCCTGTATACTGGTGGTGTAAGGGCTTACCTAGGTTGGAGTCCATGGTGCAGAGATAAACGTAGTAGTACAGTAAGCAGGATCAGGAGCCAGAAGAAACGTCAGCCAAGCAAGTCCTCAACAGGAACACAGGAGAAAGTCTCTGTGATGTTGACAGAGATCAAGTGAGCTGGATGGCTTTAAGTAGGCAGGACTGACAAGTAGAATCAACAACAGCTGGGTAACTGTAGAGAGAGATGGGAGCTGGCAATTAGCCAACAACTGAGCGGCCAGCTCAGAGAAGGAAGGGCTGAGCCCAGCCCTGACAGTACCCCCTCCTCAACGACCCCTCCCCCTCGGAGGACCACCGGGCTTAAGGGGAAAACGTCTATGGAAATCACGGAGGAGGACAGGTGCATGTACATCCGAGGATGAGACCCAAGAGCGTTCCTTCGGACCGTACCCCTTCCAATGCACCAGGTACTGTATGCGCCCACAGAACCTACGGGAGTCAACAATGGACTGTACTTCATACTCCTCATGGTTCTCAACCTGTATAGGGTGAGAATGTGGCACCAAGGTGGTAAAGCGGTTGCAAACCAAAGGTTTCAATAAGGAGACATGAAACACATTTGAGATGCGCATACTAGGAGGATGGTCCAAGGTGTAAGCCACTGGATTAATCCTGCAAAGGATACGGAAAGGCCTAATAAACCGAGGTGCAAACTTAAAAGAAGGAACACGAAGTCGGAGGTTGCGAGACGACAGCCAGACTCTGTCCCCAACCTGGTAGGAAGGTACAGGCAGGCGTCTGCGGTCAGTTCATTATGTAAGCGCTTATCTAGGTTGGCGCAGAGATAAATGTAGTAGTACAGCAAGCAGGATCAGGAGCCAGAAGGAACATCAGCCGAGCAAGTCTTCAACAGGAACGCAGCAGAAAGTCTCTGTGATGTTGACAAAGGCGAAGGCCGAGATCAAGTGGGCTGGACGGCTTTAAGTAGGCAGGATTGACAAGCTGAATCAACAACAGCTGGGTAACTGTGGAGAGAGATGGGAGCTGGCAATTAGCCGACAGCTGAGTGGCCAGCTCATAGAAGGAGGTGGTCAGTGTGCCCCTTTATGTAGGTCAATGTGTCCCTTGTATACTGGTCAGTGTCCCCCTATATACTAGTTAGTGTACCCCTGTATACTGGTGCGCAGTGTGCCCCTGTATACTAATCAGTGTACCCCGTTCACTGGTCAGTGTGCCCCTGTATACTAGTGCTCAGCATGCCCCTGTATACTGATTTGTATCCTTCCTATATATTGGTCCGTGTGCCCTCTGTATGATGGTGGTCAATGTGCCCCCTGTATACTGGTCAGGGCTCCCCTTTGTACTGTTCAGTGTGCCCCCTGTATACTGGTCAGTGTGCCATCTGTATGCTGATCAGTGTTCTCCCTGTATACTTGTTGTCAGTGTGCCCACTGTATACAGGTCATTGTGCCCCTGTATACTGGTCAGTGAGCCCCCTGTATACTGGTGGTCAGTATGCCCCTCTATACTGGGGGTAAGTGTTCCCCCTGTATACTTGAGATCAGTGTGCTCCTTTTTACACTGGTCATTGTGTCCCCTGCATACTGGTCAGGGTGCCCCTGTATTCTGGTTAGTGTTCCCCTGTACACTAGTGCTCAGTGTTCCTTTGTATACTGGCCAGTGTGCCCCTGTATACTGGTTCACGGTGTGACCCTGTATACTGGTCAGTGTGCCCCTGCATACTGGTGGTCAGTATGTCCCTATATACTGGTAATTGTGCCCCCTGTATATTAGTCAGTGGGCCCCCTCTATACTGGTGGTCAGCTTGCCCCTTTATGAAGTTCAGTGTGCCCCTTGCATACTGGTTAGAGTCCCCCTATATACTAGTTAGTGTGCCCCTGTATACTGGTGCGCAGTTTGCCCCTGTATACTAATCAGTGTACCCCTGTTTACTGGTCAGTGTGCCCCTGTATACTAGCGCTCAGCGTGCTCCTGTATACTGGTCAGTGTCCTTTCTATATATTGGTCGATGTGCCCCCTGTATGCTGGTGGTCAAAGTGCCCCTGTATGCTGGTCTGTTTGCCCCTTGAATACTAGTCAGTGTTCCCACTATGTACTGGTGATTGTGCTCCTGTATACTGGTACTTAGTGTGCCCCCGTATACTGGTCAGTGTTCCCCTTTATACTAGTCAGTGTGCCTCCTGTATACTGGTTAGTGTGTGTATGCTGGTTAGTGTGGCCTCTGTATACTGGTCAGTATGTCCTTGTATGCTGGTCAGTGTGCTTCCTGTATACTTGTCAGTGTGTTCATGGTATATAGGTTAGTGAGCCCCTATATACTGGTCAGTGTGCCCTGTATACTGGGCATAGGTATGTCCCCTGCATATTGGGGGTCAGTGTGACCCCTGTAAACTGGTGATAAATGTGCCCCCTGTAAACTGGCGGTCAGTGTGCCCCCCTGTATACTGGGGGCACTGTAAGTATGTCTTCTGTATACTGGTGATCAGTGTGCCCCCTGTATACAAGGGGTCAGTGTAACCCCTGTATACTGGTGGTCAATGTGCCCCTATATACTGGTTGTGTTCCCCCTGTATACTGATGGTCAGTGGGTCCCCTGTATACTGGCCAATGTGCCCCCTGTATACCGGTCAATGTCCCCCTGTATACCCCATATATACTGGTTAGAGCGGCATACGCTTGTGTTGTGTAATGTGCACTGCGAGCAGCAGGTGGGGCTGCAGTGGCAGTGAGCAAAAGGAATGGTCTCAGAGTGAGGTCACAGAGATGGGGGTGCTAGCAATATTTTTGGGGGTGCTATGGCCCCCTCTCATCTTCCTTGTTCACATCAGTCACCAAAGTTCTAAAAAAAAAAACTATCTGGGCTTAACATTTAGCATATCTTTTACCTACATATGATAACACTTAAAGCAGTATACATATCATGTTGCCCTAAGTATACTTGGATGATTTTTCCTTTTGTGAAATCTCTCCCCTTGTTTCATGTGACTAGAACAACTATATATATATATGTACTGTGTGAATCAGTGGTTTTTTTTTATGTAGTAGGAGCTGTGTGCAGGCAGCCAATGTTGTGCTATGGAGATACAGGATCTGTACAAGCACAGCCACAGGTTGTAATTTGCAGGCGTGTGGATGCAGGTGTACAGCCCTGAATATAGACAGTGTAAATTTGGGGCCCCTCACAAACACCTGTCACACCTGGAGGTTGTGTCCGTACAGCTTTTGTGTCCTCCAGCCACACAAACTGCTCATTCACTCTGTATGGGCTAGAGAACCATTAAATTGTTAAATTATTTTTTACATTTTTTTATCTTTTGTACATTTTTTTTAAATTTTGCACTAATTTTTTATTTACTTATTTTACAAATTATGGTGAAATATTAGGGGTTTAAACAGACCCTCGATGTCTCACTTTTGAGACAGAGAAAGGGGCTGAGAATATTAATTCATGCATCTCTTTCTCTGCAGCCTCGGCTTCGGCTGTACTGGACAGTGAATGAACAGAAGACTGTACAGAGGCTTCTGTTCATTCACAAACTGAAGCATAGTAAACACATACTACCATGCTTCAGTTATAAATGAACACAGTGTGTGATTGGTAAAGGATGGAAGAGGCAGGTAAATGCCATATTTACCTGCCCCTTCCCTTCTCCTTTTAAGGCTTGATGCTGTCTGTGTAGGGATGAGCCGAACACCCCCCGGTTCGGTTCGCACCAGAACCTGCGAACGGACCGAAAGTTCGCGCAAACTTTAGAACCCCATTAAAAAGTCTATGAGACTTGAACGTTCGAAATCAAAAGTGCTAATTTTAAATGCTAATATGCAAGTTGTTCTCCTAAAAAGGGTTTGGGGACCCGGGTCCTGCCCCAGGAGACATGTATCAATGCAAAAAAAATTTTTTCAAAATAGCCGTTTTTTCGGGAGCAGTGATTTTAATGCTTAAAGTGAAAAAAAAGTGAAGTATTCCTTTAAATATCGTACCTGGGGGGTGTCTATAGTATGCCTGTAAAGTGGCGCGTGTTTCCCATGTTTAGAACAGTGCCTGCACAAAATGACATTTTTAAATCAATAAAAGTCATTTAAAACTGCTTGCGGCTTTAATGTAATGTTGGGTCCTGGCAATATGGATGAAAATCAGTGAGACAAATGGCATGGGTACCCCCCCCCAGTCCATCATCAAGCCCCTTGGGTCTTGTATGGATATTAAGGGGAACCCCGCACCCAAATTAAAAAAAGGAAAGGCGTGGGGCCCCAAGGTCCTATATACTTTGAACAGCAGTATACAGGCGGTGCAAACAAGACAGGGACTGTAGGTTTTTGTTAAGTAGAATCTGTTTGTAATTTTTAACTGGTACATTTTTAAAGTGTAGCTCCAGCCAAAAAATCTATTTTTAAGCTTTTTGGAAAACATAGGGAAGGGTTATCATCCCTGTGACATTTGTTTTGCTGTCTGTGCACCTCTTCAGAAGATTTCACCTCACTTTCTGTCCCAATGACAAATATTTTTGAAAATGTGGGGTTTTTAGTGAAACAAGGATTGGTGATAAAGCATCAGTGAAGAGGAGACATTTTTCCCATATTAACTCTTACAGGAGAGAATTTCCCTTCCTAGGGGTAGATTTCATCTCACTTCCTGTTGTCTCCTTCTGTTTGCAAGTAGGAGTCGTTTGTAAGTTGGATGTTTGAAAGTAGGGACCTGCCCTATATACTTTGCAGAAATTGGGGCCTTAGGTGTTGGTGTTGCCACAACACTGTAAGCCCTCACAGTTACTCTTGGTGGGTGCAGGAACGGGCCGTGTTGTCAAATATTAGGTCAAGATTTGTAATTACATGCCATTGTTGAACAGTGGTAGAAATATTGGGCCTTTGGTGGAGGTGGTGGTGGTGTTGCCACAAAACTGTAAGTCCTCACAGTTACTCTTGGTGGGCACTGGAACGGGTCTTGCTGTGAAATATTAGTTCAAGAATTGTAATTACATGTCCCTGTTGAACAGGGGCAGAAAAATTTGGCCTTAGGCACTGGTGCCACAACACTGCAACCCCTCACAGATGCTATAGTTGGAGTGCGGAAATGAGCCCTGCTGCAAAGTATTGCATCAAAAATTGTAATTACACGCCCCTGTTAAACAGGGGCTGAAAAATTGGGCCTTGGGCACTGGTGCTGGTGCCACAACACTGCAACCCCTCACAGATACTCTAGTTGAAGCGCAGGAATGAGCCCTGCTGCAAACTTTTGCTTCAAAAATTGTTATTTCATGCCCCTGTTAAACAGGGGCAGAAAAATTTGGGCCTTAGCCACTGCTGCCACAACACTGCAACCCCTCACAGATGCTATAGTTGGAGCGCAGGAATGAGCCCTGTTGCAAACTATTGCATCAAAAATTGTAATTACATGCCCCTGTTCAACAGGGGCTGAAAAATTGGGCCTTGGGCACTGGTGCTGGTGCCACAACATTGCAGCCCCCCACAGATACTATAGTTGGAGCGCAGGAATGAGCCCTGTTGCAAACTATTGCATCAAAAATTGTAATTACACTCCCCTGTTAAACAGGGGCTGAAAAATTGGGCCTTGGCCACTGGTGGCGGTGCCCAGAACCAAAAATGTTCTTACAAGCTATCAGCATGAAAATTGAGGAGGAAGAGGATTGTCACTCAGCATAACAGGATAGTCACTCAGCATCAGCATAGGCAGTCTTGAAGGGATCTCACATTAAAAAAAAAAAATCAATCGATTACATCAGCATCAGGTGCTTGGTAGCTGGTGATTCAAGGCTGATTCATTTTTATGAAGGTCAGCCGATTGACCGATTCGGTGGACAGGCGCACCCTGTGATCGGTTACAAAGCCTCCAGCAGCACTGAATGTGCGTTCCGAAAGAACGCTGGATGCAGGACAGGCCAGTAGCTCAATTGCATACTGTACAAGCTCTGGCCAGTCATCCATCCTCAAGACCCAGTAACCCAGAGGATTTTCGGTGGGAAAGGTGTCCCAGTCTGATCTTGCCCCTAGGTAATCCTGCACCATGTGAATCAGACGCTGGCGATGGTTGCTGGAACCGATCAGACCTTGGGGCTGTGGACTAAAAAATTGTCTGAATGCATCGGTCAGACGGCCACCTTCTCCACCGCTTCTTCTGTGACTGACCGAAGCCTCAGCAACACATTGTCCAGGAGGACCAGGAAATTGTAACCTCCCAGGCTCTGGAAACGCGTTGCACAAACCTTTCTGCAAGGCCTCCCGAAGATAAGGTCCACAACCTTACCCTTGTAACGTAGATCAAGGAGGGTTGCCAGCCAGTAATCATCCCTCCCCTTGATAACACGAATATGAGGATCCTTCTGCAGGCTTTGCAGGATCAGGGAGGCCATACAGCATTTGCTGAGGCATTCGGTCCAGAGTCCTCTGGGTCACTAAGGATGACATGATCTGCAGCCACCTCTGCCCAGCCACGTACAAGTCCATGGGTTTCTTCTGACTGTAAATGATCCCTTGAAGACTTCTGCTGATGCTGAGTGCCAGGCTCCACCTCCACGCTGACACAATCCTTCTCCTCAATCCTCTTCCTGTGTGATCAGCGGGCATGCAGGAACACTGTCTGGATAAAGGGGGCCTTAAGAGCTAAGGAAGTCCTCCTCTTCCTCCCTCTGTTCTGCCTCAAGTGCCTTGTCCATTATTCCACGCAGCGTGTGCTCCAACAGGTGGACAAGAGGGACAGTGTCACTGATGCATGCACTGTCACTGTTCACCATCCTCGTGGCCTCCTCAAATGGTGACAGGACAGTGCATGCATCCCTGATCATAGCCCACTGGTATGGGGAAAAAAACAAGGTCCCCTGACCCTGTCCTGGTGCCATAGTTACATAGGTATTCATTGATGGCCCTCTGCTGTGTGTGCAGCCGCTGCAGCATGGCCAACGTTGAGTTCCACCTGGTGGGCATGTCACAGATTAGGCGGTTCTTGGGCAGATTAAATTCCTTTTGGAGGTCAGCCAGCCAAGCACTGGCATTATATGACCTGTGGAAATGCCCACAGACTTTCCTGGCCTGCCTCAGGACATCCTGTAAGCCCGAGTACCTGCCCAAGAACCGCTGCACCACCAAGTTAAGGACGTGAGCCAAACAGGGCACATGGGTCAGTTGTCCCTGTCGGAGGGCGGAAAGGAGGTTGGTGCCATTGTCGCAAACCACCATACCTGGCTTAAGCTGGCATGGCGTCAACCACCTCTGAACCTGCCCCTGCAAAGCTGACAGAATCTCTGCCCCAGTGTGGCTCCTGTCCCCCAAGCACATCGGCTCAAGCACCGCATGGCATCTTTTTGCCTGTGTGCTTGCGTAGCCAGCCCCTTGAAAGCCTACTGAGCACCGCTGGTTTCGAGGACAAATCAGCAAAGGAAGGGGTCATGGAGGAAGAAGAAGAGGAAGGGGTGGAGGAGAGAGGTGTGGCAGAATCACCGCTAGTAGAATTTTGGAGGCGTGGTGGCGGAACAACCTCCAACACTACTGCTCCCTGTCCTGCATCCTTCCCAGCTGCCAGAAGAGTCACCCAGTGCGTGGTGAAAGATAGGTAACGTCCCTGTCCATGCCTGTAGGACCATGAGTCAGCGGTAATATGCACCTTACCGCTGACCGCCCTGTCCAGCGAGGCCAAGACATTGCCTTCCACATGCCGGTAGAGAGCCGGAATCACCTTCCATGAGAAAAAGTGGCGTTTGGGAACCTGCCACTGAGGAACCACACATTCCACAAACTCACTGAAGGAGGCAGAGTCTACCAACTGAAAAGGCAGCAGTTGAAGTGCTAGCAATTTTGCCAAGCTAGCATTCAACCGCTGGGCATGTGGATGGCTGGGAGCGAACTTCTTTTGGCAGTGCAGCAGCTGGGGCAGGGAAATTTGCCTGGCACAATCTGACGTCGGTGTACAGAAAGCAGATTGCCCGCAAGTACTTGGCTGTGACACGCCTAATTCTACACCTTCATTCCTCTCAGTGCAGGTTTCAGAGAGGACTAAAGGTATAGTGGAGTTGGAGATCCCAGCTGATGAGGAGCAAGGAGAGGTCTGCTTTGTTCTTTGGTGTGGGTCTTTTAGGTACGCTTGCCAATGAACTGCATGGCAGGTCGACATATGTCTGGTCAAGCATGTGGTGCCCAAGCGGGTGATGTTTTAGCCACGCGAGATACGCTTGAGACATATGTTGCAAATAGCAGCGGTGGGATCTGATGTCTCAAAAAAGGCCCACACCAAATAACTTTTGGAATAATGTGCAGAGACAGCAGCACCCTTCACATGCGGAGCTCTGCGGTGTGATGCAGTTGGTGTGCTGCCTTTAAGCTGGACCCTGGAGGGTATCCTGCCTCATTGGTGATGTGCCTCCTCCTCCTCCTCTCTCCTATCAGGCACCCACGTGGAGGCACCCAGGCACCCACCTCATCATCCCCTCCCTCCTCATCACTGGAGCAAAGCTGGCAGTATGCTGCAGCTGGGGGAACATGACTGCCAGATTGCTGTCCTTCTTGGGCACCCCCTCTCTCTGGGCTCACGTTACTGTCTTCCTCTAGCTGGGCACCATCATCGGAGCCTTCAAAACGCTTTGCCAGAAAAAGTACCCTGAGCCTGGGTGAGAAAGGATGAGGAGGATGAGGATGGCTTGGTCATCCACTCTACCAAGTCTTTCGCATGTTGCGGCTCAACATGGCCAGCTGCCAAAAAAAGGACAAGCGTGTCCCACGGCCACATGCTGATGAGAATGCACTGTCTCCACGACCAGCACTGTTGCCTCTAGACACAGAGCCTGCTTGCCCTCTTTTATTGGCTTGTGACTGTCTGCCTCCCCTTGTTGGCCTTCCAGACATACTAATAGCCTGCAGTGAGATGTAGCTGCACAAAGCTGGGATGTATATATACATACTGATACTGCAGCTAGCAGAATCAACTGCCTGCCTGTAGTATTATTAGTATGAGAACATCAGCAATTGTCTTCAAGTAGCTTTAGGTGCACACTGTGCAGAGAACACAGTACACTAACTGTAAATACTGCAGCTGCCTGCCTGTGGTATTAATAGGATCAGAACAACAGCAATTGTCTTCAGGTAGCTTTAGGTGCACACTGTGCAGAGGACGCACTACACTAACTGTAAATACTGCAGCTGCCTGCCTGTGGTACTAATAGGATCAGAACAACAGCAATTGTCTTCAGGTAGCTTTAGGTGCACACTGTGCAGAGGACACAGTACACTAACTGTAAATACTGCAGCTGCCTGCCTATGGTACTAATAGGATCAGAAGAACACCACCAATTTTCTTCAGATAGCTTTAGGTGCACACTGTGCAGAGGACACAGTACACTAACTGTAAATACTGCAGCTGCCTGCCTGTGGTACTAATAGGATCAGAAGAACACCAGCAATTTTCTTCAGGTAGCTGTAAATACTGTAAAAACACCTGCCTGCCTGTCAGTAGGAAGAGAATAACAGGAACGGATCTAGCTAAACTGAATACAGTATATATATATATATATATATATATATATATATATATATATATTTATATTTATAAAACACCTAGGATGCATATATATACACAATACACTGTAAGTGCAGCTAACTGACTCGCCTGCCTACTCTATCTAACTTAAATTAAATGACACTGTCTCTCTGTCTATCTCTCTGCCACCGCAACACACTAAACAAGGCTGCCACGCAGGCTGCCTTATATAGTGTGGAGAGTGTACTAAACCCCCTGAGCCATAATTGACCAAAGTCAACATGGGTTCGACTCGAACTTGAAGCTCATCCCTATGCCTGTGTAATCCTGCTGCCTTAGGCATGAGTCCAGAAGTGCCATTTTGCAGCCTCGATCATACTGTAGCAGTACTCTCCACTACCCTCTGCCAAGATAATCAGACATTTTAGTGTGATTGTGTAGAAGCAGAATGTGTATATGGAACTTGAAATTTAGAAATACCATTCAAGCCTTTAAAGGGCCAATTTTACACAGGCAATTTTCAGTTATGCCATCTGTACCAGTGTCATTGACTGTTGCTCATAATAACTAATATATACTGTAGGTCCTGCATATTAAAAACCTATCTTTGCTATTTCATATTTTTTCTTTTAGTCTAATGTTAGTAACATAATAAATAAAAAGCACAAACCCGTAATTGTTGTAACAAGGGAAAGCTGAAAAATATGCACATACATTATTATGAGCTAATCTTCCATTTAATACTGGCCCACGTGCATTACATGAATGCTATAAAGAAGAAAATGTTCTCTTAGTAGCCTGCTGGCTTGTATTTAATATAATCTGAGCTTTCTTGCATATAGCATCACTCTGACAATAAAGAGAACCTGTCAGCTTTGTAAGCATTCTAAAAAAAAATTGATTTCTTATGCTTCATAATTGTGCCAAGTTTATTTTCCTAAATATTATACTGTGCGCATAACCATTTTCTTGTACTAGAAAGTCCTTGTCACGGAACGTCCCACACTCCGCTTGAGTGTTTCTGTCAGTATACCACTTCCTCCTAGTCTGGATACAGATATCAGATATTCCAACTGCTCCCAAGCACAAAACAAGGCGACACTTGCTTGTTTCTAAAATGGACTGTTTTATTATCACACATGGACACAACTGATAAAATAACTCAGAGACTCTCCCCCCCCACCCTTGGAAATGAGGGCGGGTTACTGTCCAAAGACAATAGACACACAGGTCAGGTATGTTCAAACTTCTCCTCAGTAAACAGTCTTATCAGCACGGGGCTGCTGGAGGAATTCTCCTCCCTTCACAGAGATACACATCCCAAATGATCACAGCAAAGAGTTCACAACACAATGAGACAGCACACATTATAGTGGGGTTCTTGTTCACCTTGTGCCCCTATTAGTGCCTCCCATCACAATGGCATATCCAGGGACCCCAGAGTCTGTTTGTCTTGGGGGACATGGACCTGCATACAGCTCACAAAGAGCACCGTTCCCCCAAATGCCAGGGCCCATAATCTGTTGGTAGTAGGCTGACATTCAGTCCTCTTCAATAGCCTCTGTCCTGGCTAGGTCTGTCACATTTCTCCCCTTTTGGCAGGAGACTAACACAGGAGGAGACCCCAGATGGGTTGACTCCGAAGTTAGTACATAGTTCCAATCCTATAATGCCTGTACCCACACAGTACCCCAAACAAATTGTTCTAAACAAAGCATTACTCACCCAGCCAACCTCTGCCTCTCTCATAGAACATACCCACTGCTGGGGGGAAGTGTGGACTGGTCCTTCCCCCTGTAGTCCCTTTAGCCACGGGAGAGAAGACAGGGTGGCCGGGCTCAGTCCGTCATGCTGCTGGGCATCTGGGCCGACTGCCCAGCATGCCTGGGGTATACAGGAGGAGACTGAAGTCCCATCCACATTTACAGGAAATCCATTGTTTGTTAGTGGAGGGCAGGGGCCAGCAGCGCTCTGTTCCATTGCCAGCAGTTCAGCTGGGCGTAGGAGCTTCCCTACATCATCTGCTCCAGCTAACTGTTGGGGAGAGAGGCCGACTGCCCCGGCTCCCTGGAACTCCACAGTTGTTGCCGGTGCTGGGCAGAGGTTGGTGGCACTCTGATCTATTGTCAGCACTTCTGCTGGGGGCTTCACATCCTCTGCTCTGGTTAACTGTTGGGGCAGGAGGCTGGATTCCTCCACTCCCAAACTCTGTAGCTGTCATTGGGGAGGTGAGCCGGCTGCTTCATGTTCCGTTCCCTCATCTGGTTGCTGGGACGACATGTCTGTGGTACTGTCACCCAGGTGCATGGATCTTTGCTGGGGAGGAAAGACCGCTTCCTCCCCCCAACCAACTGTTGGGGAGGGACAAAGAACACCTCCTCTTCCTTCTCCCCCTGTATTTGCTGCTGGGAAGTGATTGCCACCTTCTCACCCGGAGCCTCGGAAACTGCCACAGGTGTGGGGCAGAGGTCTTGGACCCTCTGTCCGGTTGCTAGCACTTCTGCTGGGGGTTTGCTAGGTGGTCCCTCCTCTACAGAAATGTCTATTAAATCCCCAGTCTCTGGAATTGCTAAAAGTGTGGGACGGAGGTCTTGGACCCTCTGTTCAGTTAACAGATCTTCAGCTGGAGAAGTTTGTTGTAACTCCATAGATGCTGCTGGCAGAAAATCACATGTCCCTGTCAGTGTTGTGGGAAAAAGGTCGACTACCTCTTCTCTCAAGAAGGCCAAAGCCACTGTTGGTGCTGGGAAGAGCACAGTGAAGTTTGGCCCCAATACCAGCTCTTCTGCTGGAGGCTCATCAGGCTGTTCTTCCTCAGCAGAAAAGTCTATCGAATTCCCTGTCTCTGCAACTGGTGTCTGGGGATAGAGATTCACCATCTCCTGTCCATGGAGCTCAGAAGATGCTATTAGTGCTGGGCAGAGGTTAGCAGAGCTCTGCCCTGTTGTCAGCACTTCAGGTTTGGGGACGGTAATCTCCAGCTTTTCCACTGCCAATTCTCTGGCATGCTGCTGGACAGGCACATTCCTCCATCCAAGATCATCCCATGCAGAAACAGGATCATCAAGGTCAGTCAGCACTTGCTGCATCTGCCATAAGACCTCCGCCTCCATAGCTGTGGGGGCAGGTTGGCAAAGCACACTATTACTCTGCCACATTGCCGACTCTTCAGCCAGGATTTCAGGGTTGTCAATTGGTATTTCCTGATAGTCCCAGGCAAAGGGAGCCCAGCCCTGGCACTGAGCAACATCTAGCAGCCATTTGTAGGCGATCTCCAGCTCCCATTCCTGAACGGCCAGAAACTCCAAATCTTCCTGTGCCCAGTGCACTTCCGAAATGTTCAGTAGTCCTTCTCTGAAATCCATGATTTCGTCCACCCGCCACTCCAAATCACTCCCAAAGTTAGGGTCCCCTGTCAGCTTCACATAAAACAGTCCCAAGCCTCCGTAGCTTAAGCCTTCTGTTGGGCTGTCATCCGCTATCCAGGGACATGCTTGGGATACATGCCACCGGAGGGCTCTGTAGCTCTCATCCAGCTTCATCTCTGCCCAGACCAGCCTGCTTAATTCAGCTGTCTGCTTCTTGTGCGTTTTTTCTCACAAAAACCGCACCCGCAATCCGTACTGCGACCAGTACCTTTCCTGGATGGAGGGGAGAACTTTTCCCTGGTGTCGCTGCTCACGGGCTAGTGCTTCTTTCCAGAGTTTGCAGTGAATAGAATCACACCATCCCAGCAGGACCTGCTCTGATACTGGTCCTCTGTGCTGTATCTGCATCTCTCGCAACCTCCTTCTGAATTTCTCCTCCATGGCGGCTGGTATCTGTACCTCTCCTCTCCTCTCCTGCTATCCAGACCATGGATCCAGGTGGAAGTTTGGATGTCCAAGACGGAAGGAAGCGTCCCGCTGCTTGCCACCAATGTAACGGAACGTCCCACACTCCGCTTGAGTGTTTCCGTCAGTATACTACTTCCTCCCAGTCTGGATACAGATATCAGATATTCCAACTGCTCCCAAGCACAAAACAAGGCGACACTTGCTTGTTGCTAAAAAGGACTGTTTTATTATAACACATGGACACAACAGATAAAATAACTCAGAGACTCTTCCCCCCCACCCTTGGAAAAGAGGGCGGGTTACTGTCCAAAGACAATGGACACACAGGTCAGGTGTGTTCAAACTTCTCCTCAGTAAACAGTCTTATCAGCACGGGGCTGCTGGAGGAATTCTCCTCCCTTCACAGAGATACACATCCCAAATGATCACAGCAAAGAGTCCACAACACAACACCCGGTGATTCCGCCCCCCTCTGACGCACAGGACATGACGGGACTTCCCTCTGGCATTCCCCGTGACGTCACAGGGAAATTCCGTTAAGTCACCGTGCGTCAGAGGGGCCCCGTCCCCCGTTATTTAAGAACCGTCAGAAGAGGAGACGCGTCAGACAGCGGGAGCTTCCCACCATACCAGCATGGGTGCGGAGAGGCCCGGAGAAGAAAATTAAGGAGAGAAGAAGATGAAGAAGAAGATGAAGAAGAGAAGAGCGGGAGCCTCCCCCCATGCCATTGGTGTGGAGCGGCCGCGAGAAGAAGAAAATAGAAGATGCCGCGGAGGAGATGCTGGACGAGAACGCCGGAGGAAGAACCAGAAGAGTCAGAAGAAGAAGAAGAAGATGAAGGAAGATTGAAGAAAGAAGAAGCATTTAAATAAAGGAATTGTCAAAAACTGTCTCTTGTCATTTTTAACATTTTTAACCGTTTTTTAGTGAAATAGTAGGGGTACTTTTGTACCCCTTACCATTTCACACAGGGGGGGGATCTGGGGGTCCCCTTGTTAAAGGGGGCTTCCAGATTCCGATAAGCCCCCCGCCCGCAGACCCCCACAACCACCGGCCAGGGTTGTGGGGATGAGGCCCTTGTCCTCATCAACATGGGGACAAGGTGTTTTGGGGGGCTACCCCAAAGCACCCTCCCAATGTTGAGGGCATGTGGCCTGGTATGGTTCAGGAGGGGGGGCGCTCTCTCATCCCCCCCTCTTTTCCTGCGGCCTGCCAGGTTTCATGCTCGGATAAGGGTCTGGTATGGATTTTTGGGGAGATCCCACGCCATTTTTTTTTACATTTTGGCATGGGGTTCCCCTTAAAATCCATACCAGACCTGAAGGGCCTGGTATGGAATTTAGGGGGACCCCCACGTCATTTTTTAAAAAATTTTGGCCGGGGTTCCCCTTAATATCCATACCGGACCTGAAGGGCCTGGTATGGAATTTAGGGGGACCCCCACGCCTTTTTTTTTAAATTTTGGTTCGGGGTTCCCCTGTGGGGAATTGCCATGCCGTTTTTATCAATGAACTTTTATGTGTATTGTCGGACCGGCAATGCAATAGCCGCGAGTAGTTTTCAATGACTTTTTTCCTTTGAAATGTCATTTTGCTGTCAGACTGTTCTAAACACGGGAAACATGCGCCCCTTTACAGGCATACTATAGCCACCCCCCAGCTACGAAATTTAAAGGGATATTACACTTTTATTGTTTGACTTTAAGCATTATTAAAATCGCTGCTCCTGGAAAAATGGCTGTTTTTAAAACTTTTTTTTGCTATGATCCATGTCCCCTGGGGCAGGACCCAGGTCCCCAAACACTTTTTATGACAATAACTTGCATATAAGCCTTTAAAATTAGCACTTTTGATTATTCATGTTCGTGTCCCATAGATTTTAACGGTGTTCGCGTGTTCGAACAAACTTTTTTCCTGTTCGCATGTTCTGGTGCGAACCGAACAGGGGGGTGTTCAGCTCATCCCTAGTGAGAAGTAACAGTGCATGCATCAGTGACACTGTCCCCCTTGTCCACCTGTTGGATCACATGTTGCGTGGAATAATGGACAGGGCACTTGAGGCAGAACAGAGGCAGGAAGAGGAGGACTTCCTTAGCGCTCAAGGCCCCCTTTATCCAGACAGTGTTCCTGCGTGCCCACCGATCACACAGGAAGAGGACGAGGAGGAGGAGGCTTGTGTCAGTATGGAGGTGGAGCCTGGCAATCATCATCAGCAGCAGTCTTTAAGGGATCAGTCCCAAGAAACACATGTACTTGTACGTGGCTGGGAGGGGGTGGCTGCGGAACATGTCGTCCTTAGTGACCCAGAGGACTCCAGACCGAATACCTCAGCAAACCTACGCTGCATGGCCTCCCTGATCCTACAAAGCCTGCGTAAGGATCCTCGTATTTGTGGTATCAAGGAGAAGGACCAATACTGGCTTGCAACCCTCCTTGATCCACGTTACAAGGGTAAGGTTGTAGACCTTATCTTTCCATCACAGGGGGAGCAGAGGATGAAACATCTTCGGGAGGCCTTGCAGAAAGGTCTGTGCAATGCGTTCCCAGAGACTGGGAGGTTACAAACTCCTGTTTCTGGACAATGTGTTGCTGAGGCTTCGGTCAGTCAAAGAAGGAGCGTTGGAGAAGGTGGCCCTCTGACCGATGCGTTTAGACAATTTTTTAGTCCGCAGCCCCAAGGTATGATCGGTTCCAGCAACCATCACCAGCGTCTGTTTTACATGGTGCAGGAATACCTAGGGGCAAGATCTGACTTGGAGACCTTTCACACCCAAAATCCTCTGGGTTACTGGGTCTTGAGGATGGATCACTGGCCAGAGCTTGCACAGTATGTAATTGAGCCAATGGCCTGTCCTGCATGCAGCGTTCTTTCAAAATGAACATTCAGTGCTGCTGGAGGCTTTGTAACCGATCACAGGGTGCGTCTGTCCACCGACTCGGTCGATCGACTGACCTTCATAAAAATGAATCAGTCTTGGATCACCACCAGCTACCAAGCACATGATGCTGATTTAACCGAATAATTTTTTTTGAAATCTCAGATCCCTTCAAAAAATGCCTATGCTGAGTGACTATCCTGAGTAATTATCCTCTTCCTCCTCAATGATCACGCTGATAGCTTGTAGGAACATTTTTGGTTCTGGGCACCGCCACCAGTGGCTAAGGCCCAATTATTCAGCCCCTGTTTGACAGGGGCGTGTAATTACAATTTTTGATGCAATAATTTGCAGCAGGGCTCGTTCCTGCATTCCAACTAGAGTATCTGTGAGGGGTTGCAGTGTTATGGCACCAGCACCAGTGCCTAAGGCCCAATTTTTCAGACCCTGTTTAACAGGGGCATGTAATTACAATTTTTGATGCAATACTTTTCAGTAGGGCTCGTTCCTGCGTTTCAACTAGAGTATCTGTGAGGGGTTGCAGTGTTGTGGCACCAGCACCAGTGCCTAAGGCCCAATTTTTCAGCCCCTGTTTAACAGGGGCATGTAATTACAATTTTCGATGCAATAATTTGCAGCAGGGCTCGTTCCTGCGTTCCAACTAGAGTATCTGTGAGGGGTTGCAGTGTTGTGGCACCAGCACCAGTGCCTAAGGCCCAATTTTTCAGCCCCTGTTCAACAGGGGCATATAATTACAATTCTTGATCTAATATTTCACAGCAGGGCCCGTTTCTGCGCCCTCCAAGAGCGAGTGAGGACTTACAGTGTTGTGGCACCAGCACCACCACCAAAGGCCCAATTCTTCTGCCCCTTTTCAACAGGGGCATGTAATTACAATTCTTGTTCTAATATTTCACAGCAGGGCAAATATAGCATATAGGGCAGGCCCCTATAGTATAAAGTATATAGGGAAGGCCCCTACTTTCAAACATCCAACTTACAAACGACTCCTACTTGCAAACGCAGGGAGACAACAGGAAGTGAGATGAAATCTACCCCTAGGAAGGAAAATTCTCTCCTGTAAGAGTTAATATGGGAAAAACATTTCTCCTTTCCACTGATGCTTTATCACCAATCCTTGTTTGATAAAAAAACCCAAATTTTCAAAAAACATTTGTCATTGGGACAAAAAGTGAGCTGAAATCTTCTGAAGAGGAGCACAGGCAGCAAAACAAATGTCACAGGGGTGATAACCCTTCCCTATGTTTTCCAAAAAGCTTAAAATAGATTTTTTGGCTGGAGCTAAACACGTTAAAAATGTACCAGTTCAAAATTACAAACAGATTCTACTTAACAACAAACCTACAGTCCCTGTCTTGTTTGCACCACCTGTATACTGCTGTTCAGAGTACAGAGCCTGTATACTGCTGTTTCCTTTTTTAATTTGGGTGTGGGGTTCCCCTTAATATCCATACAAGACCCAAAGGGCCTGGTAATGGACTGGGGGGTACCCATGCTGTTTGTCTCACTGATTTTCATCCATATTGCCAGGACCCGACATTACATTAAAGCCGCAAGCA
This sequence comes from Lithobates clamitans, assembly GCA_037952925.1. NCBI lineage: Eukaryota > Metazoa > Chordata > Amphibia > Anura > Ranidae > Lithobates > Lithobates clamitans. The sequence goes on from JBBGZY010001063.1 coordinate 1,015,751, forward strand.
GTTTTAAATGACTTTTTTTCCTTTAACCACTTTAGCCCCGGAAGGTTTTACCCCCTTCCTGACCAGAGCACTTTTTACAATTCGGCACTGCGTCGCTTTAACTGCTAATTGCACGGTCATGCAATGCTGTACCCAAACGAAATTTGCGTCCTTTTCTTCCCACAAATAGAGCTTTCTTTCGATGGTATTTGATCACCTCTGCCGTTTTTATTTTTTGCGCTATACACGGAAAAAGACCGAAAATTTTGAAAAAAAATGATATTTTCTACTTTTTGTTCTAAAAAAAATCCAATAAACTCAATTTTTGTCATACATTTAGGCCAAAATGTATTCGGCCACATGTCTTTGGTAAAAAAAATGTCAATAAGTGTATATTTATTAGTTTGCGCAAAAGTTATAGCGCCTACAAACTAGGGTACATTTTCTGGAATTTACACAGCCTTTAATTTATGACTGCCTATGTAGTTTCTTGAGGTGCTAAAATTGCAGGGCAGTACAAAACCCCCACAAATGACCCCATTTTGGAAAGTAGACACCCCAAGGAAATTGCTGAGAGGCATGTTGAGCCCATTGAATATTCATTTTTTTTGTCCCAAGTGATTGAATAATGACAAAAAAAAAAAAAATTACAAAAAGTTGTCACTAAATGATATATTGCTCACACAGGCCATGGGCATATGTGGAATTGTACCCCAAAATACATTTAGCTGCTTCTCCTGAGTATGGGGATACCACATGCGTGGTACTTTTTGGGAGCCTAGCCGCGTACGGGGCCCCGAAAACCAATCACTGCCTTCAGGATTTCTAAGGGCGTACATTTTTGATTTTACTCCTCACTACCTATCACAGTTTTGAAGGCCATAAAATGCCCAGATGGCATAAAACCCCCCCAAATGACCCCATTTTGGAAAGTAGACACCCCAAGCTATTTGCTTTGAGGCATGTTGAGTCCATGGAATGTTTTATATTTTGACACAAGTTGTGGGAAAGTGACAAATTTTTTAATTTTTTTAAACTTTTTTTTTTGCACAAAGTTGTCACTAAATGATATATTGCTCACACAGGCCATGGGCATATGTGGAATTGCACCCCAAAATACATTTAGCTACTTCTCCTGAGTACGGGGATACCACATGTGTGGGACTTTTTGGGAGCCTAGCCGCGTACGGGGCCCCGAAAGCCAATCACCACCTTCAGGTTTTCTAAGGGTGTAAATTTTTTATTTCACTCTTCACTGCCTATCACAGTTTCGGAGGCCATGGAATGCCCAGGTGGCACAAACCCCCCCCCCCAAATGACCCCATTTTGGAAAGTAGACACCCCAAGCTATTTGCTGAGAGGCATGGTGAGTATTTTGCAGCTCTCATTTGTTTTTGAAAATAAAGAAAGACGAGAAAAAAAATTTTTTTTTCTTTTTTCAATTTTCAAAACTTTGTGACAAAAAGTGAGGTCTGCAAAATACTCACTATACCTCTCATCAAATATCTTGGGGTGTCTACTTTCCAAAATGGGGTCATTTGGGGGGGGGTTGCCACCTGGGCATTCCATGGCCTCCGAAACTGTGATAGGCAGTGAAGAGTGAAATCAAAATTTTACGGCCTTAGAAAGCCTGAAGGCGGTGCTTGGTTTTCGGGGTCCCGTACGCGGCTAGGCTCCCAAAAAGTCTCACACATGTGGTATCCCCGTACTCAGGAGAAGCAACAGAATGTATTTTGGGGTGTAATTTCACATATCCCGATGGCATGTTTGAGCAATATATCATTTAGTGACAACTTTGCGCAAAAAAAAATAAAAAAAATAAAAAATTGTCTCTTTCCCGCAACTTGTGTCACAATATAAAATATTCCATGGACTCGATATGCCTCTCAGCAAATAGCTTGGGGTGTCTACTTTCCAAAATGGGGTCATTTGGGGGGGTTTTGAACTGTCCTGGCATTTTATGCACAACATTTAGAAGCTTATGTCACACATCACCCACTCTTCTAACCACTTGAAGACAAAGCCCTTTCTGACACTTTTTGATTACATAAAAAAATAATATTTTTTTTGCAAGAAAATTACTTTGAACCCCCAAACATTATATATTTTTTTAAAGCAAATGCCCTACAGATTAAAATGGTGGGTGTTTCATTTTTTTTTCACACAGTATTTGCGCAGCGATTTTTCAAACGCATTTTTTGGGGAAAAAACACACTTTTTTAAATTTTAATGCACTAAAACACACTATAGTGCCCAAATGTTTGATGAAATAAAAAAGATGATCTTAGGCCGAGTACATGGATACCAAACATGACATGCTTTAAAATTGCGCACAAACGTGCAGTGGCGACAAACTAAATACATTTTTAAAAGCCTTTAAAAGCCTTTACAGGTTACCACTTTAGATTTACAGAGGAGGTCTACTGCTAAAATTACTGCACTCGATCGGACGTTCATGGTGATACCTCACATGCATGGTGCAATTGCTGTTTACATTTGACGCCAGACCGACGCTTGCGTTCGCCTTAGCGCTAGAGCAGGGGGGACAGGGGTGCTTTTTTTTTTTTTCTTTATTATTATTATTTTTTTATCTTATTTTTAAACTGTTCCTTTCATTTTTTTTTTTTTAAATCATTTTTATTGTTATCTCAGGGAATGTAAATATCCCCTATCATAGCAATAGGTAGTGACAGGTACTCTTTTTTGAAAACATTGGGGTCTATTAGACCCTAGATTTCTCCTCTGCCCTCAAAGCATCTGACCACACCAAGATCGGTGTGATAAAATGCTTTCCCAATTTCCCAATGGTGCTGTTTACATCCGGCAAAATCTAAGTCATAAAATGCTCGTAGCTTCCGGTTTCTTAGGCCATAGAGATGTTTGGAGCCACTCTGGTCTCTGATCATCTCTATGGTCAGCTGGCTGAATCACCGGCTGCATTTTCAGGTTCCCTGTTGAGACAGGAGAGCCAGAGAAAAACACGGAAGACGTTGGGGGGGGGCATTCCCTCCCACTGCTTGTAAAAGCAGTCTAGAGGCTAATTAGCCGCTAGGATTGCTTTTACATGAAAGCCGACCGCTGACTGAAAAGAATGATACCAAGATGATACCTAAACCTGCAGGCATCATTCTGGTATAACCACTCAAAGTCGTGAATGGCGTACCTGAAGACAAAAAAATGGTTAACAATAAAGCACAGTAAACGGTAAAATATAAAAAATTGCATACCTGAAAAACAAACATGATAAAACATAATAACAATAAAACATTGCAGAATAGAATACAGTAAAAAAGAGCAGAACAATAGAGAGAGAATAGAGAGAGAGAACAATAAAACGACAACTATTTTTTTTTATTTTATATTTTTGTATGTGTTTTTTTTTTTTTTACACTATTTTTTGTAACTAACTTTTATAACTGTAACCGGTTCCAGGTTCAGGTCTCTCAAAATGCGATGGCATCTTGGGAGACCCTGTGAAAGTGTGCCTAGTCTGTGCAATGCTGTACCCTACGCTAATACTCAACTAGTGAATGGTAGTGTTCAAAACATTCACCAATGCAAAGACCAGGATTGTCAGGACAGGAGGGACAATAATAGCGGGTGTCACGCCTATATCCGTGCTTGCTGCAGACACGATATCTTTTTTGGGGGGGTTCGCTGGGTAGGGATACTCGGGAGGACATAAAAATGCCTCTCATGCAGCCGACTGCATTTGGTTGGGGATGTGAATGGGGGAAGTATGGGCGCTGCAGAAGCGGTGGGTTCCCAATTAGGATTGGCGAATGCAGCAGGAAGTGCATTATGGGCACGACGGGCCTGTGTTTGTCTTTTTTGTGGCAGCGGGACACTACTTGTGCTTGCCAACTCACCAGCTTAAACTGCACTTATGGGACTCGCCACGTCACCAAGTGTTACTGCAGTGCTGGTTTGACTACGACCGGGGTGTACCAGGCCGCTGGTGCTTGCCAGTTCACCAAAACGCTACCAAAAAAAACTGTTAGCGATCGCAGGGATCAGGCCTGACTCTGCGAACGCTGCAGTTATGCGTTAAGTGTTTTGTAAGTGACAGTGATCGATCGATACTGCACTTGGGTGGGCTGGGCTAGGCCGGGCGGAGGGGCAAAACGCAGGTGCTAGCAGGTGTCTGGGCTGATCCCGCTAACACTGCGTTTTTGGGAACCCTAAACTGCTGGGGACGCTAGTATAGATCTGATCGGATCAGATATTGATCCGTTCAGATACTATACCACTAAGGGAGGCGTATGCTGCGTGCGTGGGTGTTAGCGGTACTGGCGCTAAACTGACACTGCCTGGGGCTGGTGCTTGCCAGTTCACCAAAACGCTACCAAAAAAACTGTTAGCGATCGCAGGGATCAGGCCTGACTCTGCGAACGCTGCAGTTATGCATTTAGTGTTCTGTAAGTGACAGTGATCGATCGATACTGCACTTGGGTGGGCTGGGCCGGGCGGAGGGGCAAAATGCAGGTGCTAACAGGTATCTGGGCTGATCCCGCTAACACTGCGTTTTTGGGAACCCTAAACTGCTGGGGAAGCTAGTATAGATCTGATCGGATCAGATATTGCTCCGTTCAGATACTATACCACTAAGGGAGGTGTACGGTGCGTGCGTGGGTGTTAGCGGTACTGGCGCTAACCTGACGCTGCCTGGGGCTGGTGCTTGCCAGTTCACCAAAACGCTACCAAGAAAACTGTTAGCGATCGCAGGGATCAGGCCTGACTCTGCGAACGCTGCAGTTATGCGTTTAGTGTTTTGTAAGTGACAGTGATCGATCGATACTGCACTTGTGTGGGCTGGGCTGGGCTGGGCCGGGCGGAGGGGAAAAACGCAGGTGCTAGCGGGTATCTGGGCTGATCCCGATAACACTGCGTTTTTGGGAACCCTAAACTGCTGGGGACGCTAGTATAGATCTGATCGGATCAGATATTGATCTGTACAGATACTATACCACTAAGGGAGGCGTATGCTGCGTGCGTGGGTGTTAGCGGTACTGGCGCTAATCTGACGCTGCCTGGGGCGATGCATATCACCGCCGGGCGATCAGGGGGCTAAACCTTTATTCGGTAATAACGGCGGGTTCCCTGACACTATAAAAAATAAACAAACTAACCAGCGTCACCCGTAACACTTATACGGTGATCAGTGGTGAAAGGGTTAACTAGGGGGCAATCAAGGGGTTAAAACATTTATTAGGTAGTATATGGGGGTCCCTGACGCTATAAAACGCTGACAGCGAACCTAAATATTTACCTCCCTAACTAGCGTCACCAGCGACACTAATACAGCGATCAGAAAAATGATCGCTTAGTGACACTGGTGACAGGGGGTGATCAAGGGGTTAAAACTTTATTAGGGGGGGTTAGGGGGTACCCTAGACCTAAAGGGGGGTAACACTCACTGCCCTAACACTGTGGTTAAAAATGACATTTTCTGCAGGGACTGTTCTAAGCACGGGAAACACGCGCCCCTTTACAGGCATACTATAGAAACCCCCCAGGTACAATATTTAAAGGAATATTTCACTTTTTTTTTTTTTACTTTAAGCATCATTAAAATCACTGCTCCCAAAAAAACGGCAGTTTTTAAAAGATTTTTTTGCATTGATACATGTCCCCTGGGGCAGGACCCGGGTCCCCAAACCCTTTTTAGGACAATACCATGAAAATTATCCTTTAAAATGAGCACTTTTGATTTTGAACGTTCGAGTCCCATGGACGTCAATGGGGTTCTAACGTTTGTGTGAATTTTCGGTCCGTTCGCAGATTCTGGGGGTGTTCGGCTCATCCCTAGTGTGCATCTAAAGCTACCTGAAGAAAATAAGTGGTGTTTTTCTGATCCTATTTGTACAGTACCACAGGCAGCTGCAGTATTTACAATTTAGTGTAGTGCTTCCCTTGCACAGTGTGCACCTAAGGCTACCTGAAGAAAATTAGTGGTGTTCTTCTGATCCTATTAATTAATACCACAGGCAGGTAGCTACAGCATTTACAGTTAGCGTAGTAGTAGACAATTGCTGGTGTTCTCATACTAATAATACTACAGGCAGGCAGTTGATTCTGCTAGCTGCAGTATCAGTATACATATACATCCCAGCTTTGTGCAGGTACATCTCACTGCAGGCCATTAGTATGTCTGGAAGGCCAACAAGGAGAGGCAAATAGTCACAAGCCAATAAAAGAGGGCAAGCAAGCTCTGTGTCTAGAGGCAACAGTGCTGTCCGTGGAGACGGTGCATCCTCATCACCACGTGGACGTGGGACACGCTTGTCCTTTTTTTTGGCAGCTGGCCGCGTTGAGCCGCAACATGCGGAAGACTAGGTAGAGTGGATGACCAAGCCGTCCTCATCCTCCTCATCCTCTCTCACCCAGGCTCATGGTACTTTGTCTAGCAAAGCAGCTGCCAACGCAGCCTCTTCCCTCGGCTCAATGGTATCAGTCACTCCTTCCCTAGCCCCACCATGTCCTCCTAAGGAGTCCCCCGAACTGTTTGCCCACAGTGTTGGGTACATGCTCCAGGAGGATGCCCAGCGTTTTGAAGGCTCTGATGATGGTGCTCAGCTAGAGGAAGGCAGTAACATGAGCCCAGAGAGAGGGGGTGCCCAAGAAGGACAACAATCTGGCAGTCATGTTCCCCCAGCTGTAGCATACTGCCAGCTTTGCTCCAGTGATGAGGAGGGAGGGGATGATGAGGTGGGTGCCTGGGTGCCTCCATGTGGGTGCCTGATAGGAGAGAGGAGGAGGAGGATACCCTCCAGGGTCCAGCTTAAGGGCAGCACACCGACTGCATCACACCGCAGAGCTCCGCATGTGAAGGGTGCTGCTGTCTCTGCACATTATTCCAAAAGTTATTTGGTGTGGGTCTTTTTTGAGACATCAAATCCCACCGCTGCTATTTGCAACATATGTCTCAAGCGTATCTCTTGTGGCCAAAACATCTCCCGCTTGGGCACCACATGCTTGACCAAACATATGTTGACCTGCCATGCAGTTCGTTGGCAAGCGTACCTAAAAGGCCCACACCAAAGAACAAAGAGGACCTCTCCTTGCTCCTCATCAGCTGGGATCTCCAACCCCACTATACCTTCAGTCCTCTCTGAGACCTACACTGAGAGGAATGAAGGTGTAAAATTAGGTGTGTCACAGCCAAGTACTTGGGGGCAATCTGCTATCGGTACACCGACGTCAGATTGTACCAGGCAAATTTCCCTGCCCCAGCTGCTACACCGCCGAAAGAAGTTCGCTCCCACCCATCCACATGCCCAGCGGTTGAATGCTAGCTTGGCTAAATTGCTAGCACTTCAACTGCTGCCTTTTCAGTTGGTAGACTCTGCCCCCTTCCGTGAGTTTGTGGAATGTGAGGTTCCTCAGTGGCAGGTTCCCAAATGCCACTTTTTCTCACGTAAGGTGATTCCGGCTCTTTACCGTCATGTGGAAGGCAATGTCTTGGGCTCGCTGGACAGGGCAGTCAGCGGTAAGGTGTATATACCGCTGACTCATGGTCCAACAGGCATGGACAGGGATGTGACTCTTCTGGCAGCTGGGAAGGATGCAGGACAGGGTGCAGTAGTGTTTTAGGTTGTTCTGCCACCATGCCTCCAAAGTACTACTAGTGGTGATTCTGCCACACCTCTCTCCACCCCCTCCTCTTCTTCTTCCTCCATGGCCTCTTCCTGTGTTGATTAAACTTCGGAACCATCGGTGCTCCGTAGGCGTTCAAGGGGCTACGCAAGTATGCAGGCCAGAAGATGCCATGCGATACTTGAGCTGGTGTGCTTGGGGGACAGGAGCCACACTGGGGCAGAGATTCTGTCAGCTCTGCAGGGGCAGGTTCAGAGGTAGTTGATGCCACGCCAGCTTAAGGCAGGTATGGTGGTTTGCGACAATTGCACCAACCTTCTCTCCGCCCTCCGACAGGGACAACTGACCCACATGTGCCCTGTTTGGCTCACATCCTTAACTTGGTGGTGCAGCGGTTATTGGGCAGGTACCCGGGCTTACAGGATGTCCTGAGGCAGGCCAGGAAAGTCTGTGTGCATTTCTGCAGGTCATATAATGCCAGTGCTTGGCTGGCTGACCTCCAAAAGGAATTTAACCTGCCCAAGAACTGCCTAATCTGTGACATGCCCACCAGGTGGAACTCAACAGAGGGCCATCAATAAGTACCTGTGCGACTATGGCACCAGGACAGGGTCAGGGGAGCTTGTTTTTTTTCCCCACGCCAGTGGGTCATGATCAGGGATGCATGCACTGTCCTGTCACCATTTGAGGAGGCCACGAGGATGTGAGCAGTGACAGTGCATGCATCAGTGACACTGTCTTCCCTGTCCACCTGTTGGAGCACACGCTGCGTGGAATAATGGACAGGGCACTTGAGGCAGAACAAAGGCAGGAAGAGGAGGACTTCCTTAGCTCTCAAGGCCCCCTTTATCCAGACAGTGTTCCTGCGTGCCCGCCGATCACACAGGAAGAGGAGGAGGAGGAAGAGGAGGTTTGTGTCAGCATGGAGGTGGAGTCTGGCACTCAGCATCGGCAACAGTCTTTAAGGGATCATTTACAGTCCCAAGAAACCCGTGGACTTGTACGTGGCTGGGAGGAGGTGGCTGCGGATCATGTCGTCCTTAGTGACCCAGAGGACCCTGGACCGAATGCCTCAGCAAACCTACGCTGCATGGCCTCCCTGATCCTGCAAAGCCTGCGGAAGGATCCCTGCATTCATGGTATCAAGGAGAGTAATCAATACTGGCTGGCAACCCTCCTTGATCCACATTACAAGGGTAAGGTTGCAGACCTTATCTTGCCATCGCAGAGGGAGCAGAGGATGAAACATCTTCGGGAGGCCTTGCAGAAACGTCTGTGCAACGCATTCCCAGAGACTGGGAGGTTACAAACTCCTGTTCCTGGACAACGTGTTGCTGAGGCTTCGGTCAGTCAAAGAAGGAGCGGTGGAGAAGATGGCCGTCTGACCGATGCGTTCAGACAATTTTTTAGTCCGCAGCCCCAAGGTATGATCGGTTCCAGCAACCATCGCCAGCGTCTGTTTTACATGATGCAGGAATACCTAGGGGCAAGATCTGACTTGGGCACCTTTCCCATCGAAAATCCTCTGGGTTAATGGGTCTTGAGGATGGATCACTGGTCAGAGCTTGCACAGTATGCAATTGAGCTACTGGCCTGTCCTGCATCCAGCGTTCTTTCGGAATGCACATTCAGTGCTGCTGGAGGTTTTGTAACTGATCACAGGATGCGCCTGTCCACCGACTCGGACGATCGTCTGACCTTCATAAAAATGAATCAGTCTTGGATCACCACCAGCTACTAAGCACCTGATGCTGATGTAACCGAATATTTTTTTTTGAAATGTCAGATCCCTTCAAGACTGCCTATGCTGATGCTGAGTGACTATCCTGTTATGCTGATTGACAAACCTCTTCCTCCTCAATGATCATGCTGATAGCTTGTAAGAATATTTTTGGCTCTGGGCACCGCCACCGGTGGCTAAGGCCCAATTTTTCAGCCCCTGTTTAACAGGGGCGTGTAATTACAATTTTTGATGCAATATTTTGCGAGGAGGGTTCGTTGCTGCGTTCCAACTAGAGTATTTGTGAGGTGTTGCAGTGTTGTGGCACCCGCACCAGTGCCTAAGGCCCAATTTTTCAGCCCCTCTTTAACAGGGGCATGTATTTACAATTTTTGATGCAATACTTTGCAGCAGGGCTCGTTCCTGCGCTCCAACTAGTGTATCTGTGATGGGTTGCAGTGTTGTGGCACCAGCACCAGTGCCTAAGGCCCAATTTTTCAGCCCCTGTTACACAGGGGCGTGTAATTACAATTTTTGATGCAATATTTTATAGGAGGGCTCATTCCTGCACTCCAACTAGAGTATCTGTGAGGGGTTGCAGTGTTGTGACACCAGTGCCTAAGGTCCAAATTTTCTGCCCCTGTTCAACAGGTGCATGTAATTACAATTCTTGATCTAATATTTCACAGCAGGGCCGGTTTCTGCACCCACCAAGAGTAACTGTGAGGACTTACAGTGTTGTGGCAACACCACCACCACCACCACCAAAGGCCCAATTTTTCTGCCCCTGTTCAACAGATGCATGTAATTACAATTCTTGATCTAATATTTCACAGCAGGGCCCGTTCCTGCACCCACCAAGAGTAACTGTAAGGGCTTACAGTGTTGTGGCAACACCAACACCTAAGGCCCCAATTTCTGCAGAGTATATAGGGCAGGCCCCTACTTTCAAACATCCAACTTACTAACGACTCCTATTTGCAAACAGAAGGAGACAACAAGAAGTGAGATGAAATCTACCCCTAGGAAAGGAAATTCTCTCCCGTAAGAGTTAATGGGAAAAACGTGTCTCCTTTCCACTGATGCTTTATCACCAATCCTTGTTTCACTAAAAACCCCAAATTGCCAAAAAACATTTGTCACTGTGACAGAAAGTGAGGTAAAATCTTCTGAAGAGGTGCACAGACAGCAAAACAAATGTCACAGGGTTAATAACCCTTCCCTATGTTTTCCAAAAAGCTTAAAAATTGATTTTTTTGGCTGGAGCTACACTTTAAAACTGTACCAGTTCAAAATTACAAACAGATTTTACTTAACAACAAACTTACAGTCCCTGTCTTGTTTGCGCCGCCTGTATACTGCTGTTCAGAGGGCCTGGGGCCCCATGCCTTTCCTTTTTTTAATTTGGGTGCAGAGTTCCCATTAATATCCATACAAGACCCAAAGGGCCTGGTAATGGACTGGGGGGGGTGTACCCATGCCGTTTGTCTCACTAATTTTCATCCATATTACCGGGACCGGACATTACATTAAACCCGTAAGCAGTTTTAAATGCTTTTTATTCCTTTAAAAATGTCATTTTGTTGCAGGGACTGTTCTATGCACGGGAAACACGCGCCACTTTACAGGCATACTATAGACGACCCCCAGGTACGATATTTAAAGGAATATTTCACTTTTTTTCCACTTTAAGCATCATTAAAATCACTGCTCCTGAAAAAACGGACGTTTTTAAAACTTTTTTTTTGCATTGATACATGTCCCCTGGGGAGGGACCCGGGTCCCCAAACCCTTTTTAGGACAATACCATGCAAATTAGCCTTTAAATTTAACACTTTTGATTTTTAACGTTCAAGTCCCATAGACGTCAATGGGGTTCTAACGTTCGTGCGAATTTTCGGTCCGTTTGTAGGTTCTGGTGCGAACCGAACCAGGGGGTGTTCGGCTCATCCCCAGTGATAACAAACATTAACATCAGTCCCTGGCTGCAATGAGCTTCCTATCTAAAGTCCAAAACTAACTTTCTTACATTAGAGACTATTTTGACAGGAGACAAATAGAATGCCAGCATGACTTCCGGTTCCGGCACCACATGAGGAGGAGGTGAGCAGCTCCAGCTCCCGCACAGCTCCTCACAAAACCGGCATTTAAGCCAGTCACAGCACCGGGGGAAACCCCCACCGCCTCCGCTCTAACCCAGGCAGGCATGGATCACTTCGTGGAGCGATCATACGCTCGGGCGCTGTCCTCGCCCCCCTCCACAGCTCCGCCGGCGGGAGACATAGCGGCCGAAACAGCCAAGATGGCGGCCGCTCCGGACTTAACAGAGGGGCCTCAGCAGCAGCCACAACCTCCCCCTGCCCCAGCTGTGACAGAAACCGACCCCACATCCCCTGCCAACATTGCCCAGGCTGTAGTTCAACTACTGGGGCCATCCCTAACAGCCACTGTGGACGCAGCGGTGCACAGAGGGCTGGAACAGCTGCACATAGAACTCCAGGCTCAGGCCCAGCACATCACTCAGGTGGAGGAAAGGATTTCAATAATAGAAGATGATTGCACTGCCTCATCTGCAGCACTTGCACGCATAAATGCTTCACATAGAGACATATGGGACAAACTGGACAATTTAGAAAATCGCTCAAGAAGAAACAATCTGCGCATCATTGGCCTGCCAGAGTCAATCCCAGCCTCCCACCTTACAAACATCTGTGCGAAAACCATCCCAGAGCAACTTGGCCTCCGCATACCATGCACAGTTGAACGAGCACACCGCATGGGTCAATATTCTGACACACGCGCTAAACCTCGGCATGTGATAGTGAAATATCTAAACTATGCCGACAAAAACGCCATAATGCAAAAATTTTGTCGCACGAGCTCACTGGTGGTAGATGGCGCGAAACTGCTACTCTTCGCGGACTATTCCATAGAGGTAATGAAACCACGCAAGGCATTCCCCTCGGTATGCTCCACTCTGCATCACAATCAGATCCGATTCTCCCTAGCCTATCCAGCTGTCCTCCACGTTCAAATATCTGAAGGGGAGCAACTCACCTTTCATACACCTGAAGAGGCGGAGACCTACCTAACCAACAGAAGCTCCGAAATGGAACACAGTGCCGCGGCAGAGGGATCACCATTGTCATCTTCACAGCATGCGTATGGACCCCCTAAACACCCCCGAAGCCCGACCAAACCTCCATATAAGCACAGCCGCTTCACCAACCAGGAAGATCGCTCTGGGAATCCTTGAAGGAATTGTCGAAGGACTCCACATCATCACCCTTTTTCACATCGTCATCTTCGGACGGGTAGTATCAACCCATCTTATACTTTTTCTCTTTTTTTTTTTTCTCTTCCTTACAATTTTTTATCATTAAGATGAGGATGCTTCTGATGCCTCTATAAACTGCCGTACATGCTCTCTTTAGAGCACTACCCCTTCCAACCTGTAGCTGAAAGTTACGCAGTTAAAAGTTATGCAGTCATAATGTTATAGTCATGTTATTCAATAACAGCCATAGTCCCCCACTACCTGGGATACCTTCCTTTTCAGGGACACTTGCAATGTTATGATTACTTGTATTTTCTATTTTCTGGTCTACTTAAGCCTAATTTTAAGAGGGGCCCTCCCCTGTGTTCAGCATACCTCGCCATTGATTAATTTAAACCTGCACTACCTCCTCAGGGGATCCCCCCCCCAGACCACCCTCCCTTCCTATCCTGCACCCCCCCCCTATTCCCTTTTCCTCTCCCCTACCTTCCCTATCCCCACCCCCCGTTGCTACCACCCTGCCCCTAAGTGAGGAGCTGGCAATCAATGGGAGCTATGCTAACTAGATAGGTGAGACCTCATGTGGAAAAAAGAGAAGTCCACAACTCAAGTTATGTATTTCCTTATACGATATACTGCCTTATTAATGTTTACAACTTATTGTTGCTTAGAGAAGTTTAAGTTCATGTTTGCCAACCTAGTTCATATGTCTTCAGGGGTTCTGAGGCGCTTTGGCGGCTCCCAGGAGGTAGATAGCACATCTACACAGGGGCTTCTATGCAAGCCCCTAAACCAAAACACTTTCAAATATCAAGTATGTCACAGTCTGCACTTGGGAGTCACCTAAGGTTTGTCTCGTGGAATGTTAAGGGGCTGCGTTCCCCTAACAAACGTATGTCCATCCTCAGACAACTGCGACGTCTCCGGGCTGATGTGGCTCTACTCCAAGAGATGCATCTGGCTGCAGACGACCTGCAACGTCTTCGTAGATTGTGGGTGGGCTCTGTTTATGGTTCACCAGCAGTGGGCCGTAAAGCAGGTGTTGCTATCCTTCTACATAAGAATCTACAGCACAAAGTCAGAGATGTCAAGGTTGACTCGGAGGGAAGAAAAATGACTCTACATCTGACTATAGATGACAAACCTATAGCACTTACTAACATCTATGCTCCCAATTCTCCTGACACCTCCTTCTTCCAAGGTTTAGTGAAGTGCGTGCTAACTACACCAGAGACACTACACCTATTGGGTGGGGATTTTAATTCAGTCATGTCCTCCCTAGCTGATCGCACAGGCCCCCCTACACATAGAACACACACCCGTACCCCCTCATCATCTACATCTACCCTACTGTCACAAGCCGTCGCCTCCATACAATTTGTGGATGTCTGGCGCTTAATGCACCCAACGGAACGGGAATACTCCTTTTTTTCACCCCCGCACAATACGTTTTCACGTATAGACTATTTTTTTGCCTCCCCGGCCCTAAGCTCCATAATCAGTGCACCAGACATACAAGACGCAGTGATTTCAGACCACAGCCCAATCGTGATTCATCTCACCCAAACAGCTCGATCATCTCCCTCCCCTACTTGGCGCTTCCCCTCCTATTTAGTTGACAATGAGGACTTTCAACATACATTATACTGCGCCTGGGAGGAATACATCTCCACTAATGGAGCTCACATTACAGATCCTAACCTATTCTGGGAAGCAGGCAAGGCCTTCTTAAGAGGTAAAATAATTTCATACACAACCCAGTTTAAAAAAAAAAGCCAAGCAACAATATAGTAAATCAAGCGAAGCCCTACGCCTGGCTCATGAGCAGCTCACAATAAACAGCACCATAGAAAACATACAAAAATGGAGACAGGCCAAAATCACCTTTGACCTATGGGCAGAACAGCATGAAGCGGCCAAAACATCATACTCTCAGTTACATTTTCATAGATTTGGAAACAAGGCTGGTAGGCTCCTGGCCAAGATGTGCTCAGGCCCCAGACGTCCCACCCGTATCTCAGCTCTTAGAGCTAAGACAGGTTCTTTGATCACCTCCCCAGCTGAAATTAGCAACCTACTCGTGGAATACTATACTAATCTATACAAAGCTGACCCGACTGACTTGCCTACCACTGACTTACTACTCAACAAAATACGCTTACCCAAACTCCACCACACACAATTAGAGACGATTAATGCCCCCATCACTGTTGATGATATTCGATTCACGATCAAAAACATGGCCTCGGCCAAAGCCCCGGGACCCGACGGATACACCGCTGAATTCTATAAATTGACCAGAGAATTTATCCCTGATACCTTAAAACATGTTTACGCAGCTATGTGGGACGGAGGGCCCTATCTTCCTACGGGAACACAGGCCCACATCAAATTAATCTCTAAGAAAGGGAAAGACCCCCTATTACCGGGCTCATACCGACCGATATCATTAATAAATGTTGATGTCAAAATTCTATCCAAAATAATTGCGTCACGGCTAGCTCCCCTACTGCCATCTTTATTACACCCAGACCAATCTGGCTTTGTTTCGGGCAGATCAGCTACCCTAAACATTCGCAAAGTGTTAATGGCTCTGGAATACGCCAAAACTCACCCTAACCAAGACATTGCCATCATGTCATTAGACGCGGAAAAGGCCTTTGACAACATCAGTTTCTCTTGGCTCTTTAGAGTGATGACACAATTTGGATTCTCAGGACCGATTATGCGATTCCTGCTACAAATGTACGCATCCCCTACCACACGTCTTGTCACCCCTGACTTTATCTCGGGCATGATTCCATTAACAAAAGGAACGAGACAGGGGTGCCCCCTGTCTCCACTCCTGTTCAATCTAGCAATCGAACCCCTGTCCAGAATACTAAATTCAGCTGATGGAATCAGTGGCATCACTCTGGAGAACCACACTCTCCGTTCGGCACTATTCGCAGACGACATACTACTATTCTCCACTGACCCTATAACAGACTTCGACAGACTCAAACGACTTTTTTCAGACTTCAGACTTTGCTCGGGATTCAGAATCAATTTTGATAAAAGTGAGATCCTACCATTACACCCCCATCTCTCCAGTAAATGGAAACACCTATCCCCCCTGGCCATAGCCAACCAACATATTACATACCTGCGCATTAAAATAGGATGTGAACCATCCTCTTTGTACTCTTTGAACTACCCCCCTTTGATAACCAAAATTGTGAAGGAGTTGGAGGCTTGGGGGTCCCTACCTCTCTCGCTCTTTGGGAGATGCCACCTTTTCAAAATGGTGTCCTTTGCGCGCCTGCTCTACCCAATGCAGACCATACCTCTTCTAATTAAACATTCAGACATCCAAAAACTCCAAAAGGCCCTAACTACCTTTATATGGTCTCACAAAAAAACCTTGCATAGCGATACAGAAATTATGTCTCCCGAAGGGCGAGGGTGGGGCGGGACTGCCCAATATGGGTTTTTACAACCTGGCATGTTTACTTAGACAGGGCTTAGACTGGCTAACTGGTGGTTCTAAATATTCTAACCTATACTTAGAAGAGGCTATGGTACACCCATATACCCTCTCGGCCATCCTCCATTCTAATCCCAATACATTACCCCCCCACCTCAAAACAAGTGTAATAATTAAGGATACGGTCGTTGCATGGAGAGAAGTAAGAAAATTGCTCAAAGTGCCATCCAACATCTCCAAATACCTCAAAATACAAGGCAACCCTATGTTCCTTCCATCTATCATCCATAAAGCTTTTGGCCAATGGAAACTTAAAGGCCTCACAGATGTCTCCTCTTTTTATCTAAACAAGCCGGGCAAATTCAAACCATTTCATACCCTGATGCGGGAATATTCCTTACCACCAACACATGCCTTCTTTTATCACCAACTCATCAATTATCTCAAATCATACTCTGGTCCTAATACCAACCCACTTGAAACATCCTGCATTGATACTCTCATCAAAAGCAATAACTACTCCATCTCCAATATTTACTCCTGTCTCATACAACATCAAACACGGAAATATGCCCTCAAACCCTTTCAAAAATGGTCACACGTCTTGGATGACGAATCTCTGCCAGAAAAAATCCTTGAGGAGTACAAGACAGTCCGCAACCTTACTGCTTCTGAATCTTGAAGGGAAACACAATTCAAGATCATTCACAGAGCTTATTTCCCTTTCCACTACAACAAGAAGGACCCCACCCAAGCGCAATGTTCCTGGTGCAACATACCTCGCCCCACGTTACTACACAGACTCTGGGACTGCAACCAGATTGATGCTTACTGGACTAAGGTGATCACTTACATCAACGAGGTCCACAAAATTCAGTGCACTAAGGACCGCCTACTATGCCTGTTCAGCATAACCCCTACACCCTCATCGCCAACGAGGGTCTCACAAGATATTCCACATTGGGCTCACCTGTGTCTTCTAGTGGCTCGCAGGACTATCATGTCTCACTGGATATCAGCTACTCCTCCTACCCTAACAACGTTTAAAAAAGCCCTGGCATCACTTTTCAATCTAGAAAGGCTGGACACCATCACCCTTAATTTTCGATCAACTTCCCGTTTTTTCAAAAGATGGAGGAAATACATTGAAGCTACATTCGCTCCGCAGGCACTGATCGAAATAATTAACCCATTTCGCTACACGAAATGGTACTTGACAAAAGATGTCACCAATTCTCTAGGCCGACTCAAAATACCCCCCACCCCAGATTCCTTTACTTTTAACCCACTGTAGGATATCCATAAATTCATTGTGCCCCTTGGCATCCACCCCCTCACGTTTAGTCAGACGCTGCCTCCACTCCTGAAGGTATTTAGGTGTTAAGATTTCATATGTCGAGTAAAGTTACACTCCATAATGTTGATAAGATGGCAAACATGAACTCCCCCGTCTTCCCTTTCCCCTAATTTTTCTTTATGACAAGATTGTATTTCAACTACTATGAGAAGTCATTGAACTTTATAGATTGTAACGATTAATACTCTGTAATTTTTGTGACACTAAGTTTTATACTATTGTATGCCATAAAACCCAATAAATATTTTTCAAAAAAAAAAGAATGCCAGCATGTCTTTGGATTGTGGTGAGAATTACACACAGGGAGAACATTTAAACTTCAACACAAGCATTAGCATGTTGGGGAATTTAACAAGCAACTTCAGTGTTGCTAGATGGAATTGCTGCCCACTTAGCCAGTGGGAAGCTTCCCGCATGTAATCTTCATCTCTGTGGTGTGAACCAGCCCTAAGGCTGGTATTGGGACGCATGCCTTTATATTGGGACGCATGCCTTTATATGCCCATGAACTGTAATGGCACCCCGGCCTTAGTCTGTAGGGTTCAAAATTAATTTGGCCCACCCTTTGCAGCTATAACAGCTTCAACTCTTCTGGGAAGGCTGTCCACAAGGTTTAGGAGTATGCCTATGAGAATGTTTGACAATTCTTCCAGAAGTATATTTGCGAGGTCAGGCACTGATGTTGAATGAGAAGGCCTGGCTTACAGTCTTCGCCTTAATTCATCCCCAAGGCGTTCTGTTGTGTTGAGGTCAGGACTCTGTGCAGGCCAGTCAAGTTCCTCCACCCCAAACTCACTCATCCATATCTTTATGGACCTTGCTTTGTGCACTGGTCCAAATCATTTGGAGGGGAAATTATGATGTGGGGTTGTTTTTCAGGGGTTGGGCTTGGCCTCTTAGTTTCAGTGAAGGGAACTCTTAAAGCATCAGCACACCAAGACATTTTGGACAATTTCATGCTCCCAACTTTGTGGGAACAGTTTGGGGATGACCCCTTCCTGTTCCAACCTAACTATGCACCAGTGCACAAAGCAAGGTCCATAAAGACATGGATGAGGGAACTTGGGGTGGAGGATCTTGACTGGCCCACACAGAGTCCTGATCTCAACCCGATAGAACATCTTTTGGCTGAATTAGAGCAGAGACTGCAAGCCAGGCCTTCTCATCCAACATCAGTGCCTATCCTCCCAAATGAGCTTCTGGAAGAATGGTCAAACATTCCCATAGACACACTAAACCTTGTGGACAGCTATCCCAGCCACGGTTATAGCTGCAAAGCATGGGCCAAATCAAATTTTAACCCTAGTCCATTAAAGTTCATGTGTGTGTAAAGGCAGCTGCCCCAATACTTTTGGCTAGATAGTGAATCTAACAAGATTTACAATGGTGGTGGAACCCTTCTACACATAAATATTACATTTAGACATAGGTTTAGGACCAGAGTTATGTTTATCAACATAGGGAGATGAGACAACTTCTCTACATTAATTGGCATGTTTGGGATTTGAACCAAGACCCTCAGCAATGCTAAGCAGAAGTTCAAACCTCTAAGCCACAGAGCTGACACTTATGGAAACCTCCTACACATAAATACACATATACTGCATTTCTTTAGACATATAGGTGGTGGAATTACTTTACTCAAGAGTTATTCTTCTTGATTTATTCTGTGATATTTGGTGGTTCTTGGTGGGTGAGTGTAGAATAGTGATGTTACCCTCTAATTTTTTTGGAATTACATTTTGATTTCTGATGTTGGTACACATATCACATTTTTTGGGCTCAAATTATGATTATTTCGAAATAATAAAAACACACACAAAATTGTGTGTTTTTTTATTATTTCCAAATAATCATAATTTGAAAACGGCTTTCCCTGGTTCGGGCTGACAGGGAGAGCCGATAGGCTCTCCCTGTCAGCGTGAACCGAGGAAAGCCGTTTACCGGCACTTCCTGGTTCACACTGTGATCATCTGTGATTGGCCATAGCTGATCACGTGGTGAGAAGCCTCTGTCAGAGTGGATTGAGTTGTAAAATGTGTTTCTTGAAGGCATAACATGTGTGCCTTCCAAGTAGAAAAGGAGCGGAAAGCTTTGGTACATTTTTGTGGAATATTGATTCCCTGTACATTCAGGGATAATATATGTAAGGTGGCCATGGGATTATGCATTTGTGAAATGTAAAATCTGGTAATCCAGAGCAATAATTGGAAGAACCAACCTTCGGGGAGAGGGTATTAGAGAAAGACAGAAAAAGAAAGAGAGTAGCAATATCATATGAAGAAAAAGGAACAAAGATATTAGATATATTTGACTAATCATATATATCCATATAACCTGGTCATTGGGGGGAGAAGAACTCACCCACTAAGGAAACATTGGTTACTATAAGTTGTCCACTATTAGTATGGACTAACCAAGGGTAGGAAGTGGGGGACATAAGCAGCTATGCCAGAGGATAAGGAAAGCCTGAATTCATATAATTACAAGGGTATAAGATAAAACTTGAATATAGTTGCCCAGACTAAAACTGTAAATCCTAATAATCCAATGTGGGATTATTAGGGAAAATTCCAAATAGAAATATATTAACCAAACATTAATGAGAAATGGTAGGATTGTGGGAACTGAATTTTAAAACCAGTGGGAATCAAGAAAAATATTGAGGCAAAAAGGGCTAAGAAAAGGAAAAAAAAATATTTTTTAAGTCTGCCTCATTAAAATGTAAAGTGAAGAAAAAATATACAATTAGCAAAAAAGAAAAAGAAAAAAGAAAAGAAAAATCAGATATTCTTATCTGGAAAAAAAATATATATCTTAGAGATAAGGGTCTTATTAAGGCCAGAAGACGGATAACCAGTACAGAATGGCATTACTACCAAGCATTGGGGGAAAAAGAACATAGCCAATAAAACTATCAATCCATTGAGTCAGCTTGATCAGGTTCTGGATCAGGGGATCTGAAATGGCCTCTTTTATTTTAACTTTGTTGATACTTTTTCCCCGTTGAGGTAGGGAATTTGCATGTAGTAGATGAAACAGCTCTGCAACGTGAAGTTTCTGGATTCTGTAATGGATCCATCAGATGCTTGTCTTGAAGGGTGTTCTGTATTTCAGTTGCAGTTCAACAAGTATATTTACTGTAGTACCACAAAAGGATAACCGGACTGAAAAGGGGAAGCCCCATTGATAAGTTATTTGGTTCTGTTGTAGTATTTGAAGCAGAGATTTTAAGGTTCGTCTTTTGTTGATTGTTAATTGTGACAGGTCAGCAAAGATTTGGTAATCGTGTCCTTGAAAAATTAGAGACTCTTTTTCTATTGCTGCAGAAAGAAGCTGTACCTTTGTGCGATAAAAATGAAATTTAGCAATGATATCCCTAGGAGGACCGTCTGTTTTTTTGGGGAACAAAGCCCCTTGAACTTTGTCCATTTCAAGGCATTCAAGTGGAATTGCAGGTTGTAATTCCTGAAACAGTGCTATCATAGTAGCCCATAAATCTGTTACAGATTCAGGAATGCCTCTAATGCGTAAATTTGAGTGTCTTGCCCAATTTTCATAGTCCTCCAAACGGGTTTGTAGCATTACACTTTCTTCTTTGCAATTTTACATTTCTGCTGAATTGTGCACAGCATGGTCTTCCATATCATCAACATGTGTACTGTACTGATAAACGCTGGACCAGCTCTCTAATTTCTTTTGAGAGGGTAGAAGTTATGTGGTCAGAGGTGCGCTTTAAAGCCTTCTGAAGCATTTCTTCAATTGTCTTTAAGGCTCTCACAGTGATGCGTGAGGTAGCTGACTATAGAATGGGCTGGTATGTTTTTGCCATTTTTTCTCTTCATATCCTGCTGAGAAACACCAAAAGGTACACTGCCAGCTCCCAGAACTTAATGGGCACAAATACAGTAGGTGTCATTTGTATGCGGTTGTCACATAAACAACTGCAATTATA
The DNA here is from genome assembly GCA_037952925.1 of Lithobates clamitans. Classification (NCBI taxonomy): domain Eukaryota; kingdom Metazoa; phylum Chordata; class Amphibia; order Anura; family Ranidae; genus Lithobates; species Lithobates clamitans. The sequence goes on from JBBGZY010001063.1 coordinate 1,037,101, forward strand.
AGGCCTTTACCTCCCTCTGAGAGCGGAGCTTTAGGCAGGCATGTCTTCTCCACTTAGCTCTGCCTTGTTTCCCTCAATCATAAAGTTTTAGGCTTAAATAGAACTATAGACCAACCTTTTTTTTTGGATAGAGTAAGGGAGGGTTTTAACCACTGTCGGTTTTTTCTTTAACCCTCTGTGTCCCATTTGGGAGATTAATCTTCACTTCCTGTCCCATAGTCAAAACAGAAAGTAAGACGAAATCCCTGCAAATTAGTAGAATCTCTTGGGCCCCCCAGGTCACCAGAACTAGTATCCCCATTGGAAGATTTCCTCTCTATTACTTTTCTGGGGACAACCCAAAATGTTAGATTTTCTTTTACATTCACTTTCAATGATAATGGTAAACAGAACACATAGAGTGGGAAACTCTCCCTAATGGGAGCCTAGCAGGAGCACAGACAGCAATAAAACTGTTCTAAACCCCCTTCCACTCCACCCAAAGCTAAAAAAAAAAATATCTGGTATGAACTGAGTCAAGTCTATTAATTAATTGCCAGATATGTTGTGCTTTGTGATTCAGAATAAAGCTCATCCAATAAACAGGAGAGCATCTGCAGATTTGTTTCCTTTACTGAGCTATGCCCTCTGTTCTACACAAATATCTCCAAATGATTTTTTATGCATGGGGCCCAAAGTGAGGAGTTACAACTTATGCAAATAGTGTTACTGGTCAAGTAGTGTTACTGGACTATCGGATGGGCTTTTTCCCGAATCACAAAGCACAACATATCTGGCACAAATATCATGGCCATAGACAGTCAACGTTCCTAGTCATTACAGTGAGAAATGAAAGGTATAGCTTTAATCTTTCTTTTTTAATACCACTAAAAATACATACAATTTAATTAGTATTACTTACACATTAGATTCTTTATTATGCAATTATCACAGGCAGCACTCAGATTAAAGTCAACAAAAGTTAAGCTGTCTATCACCATCCTTGATCCCTGTAAACCAAAGTCACCATTGACAAGCACACTTTTTTTATAAACAAGGATAGATCTCTGCACTGTATACATTATTGCTCAGCATGGATCAAACATGAACATGGACTACATATCTCATAAATCTTGGTTCTAATGAAGTTACCCAGATGGAGAGATGCTACTTGGTTGAAGAAGTCATCACTTTTCTTCTAAGGACATGCCTCATCTCCGAAAGCTGATTTTTGATGTAACATTTGTATTCCTTTGACAATATCCCAATGACATGCATTCTTGTACAGTGCTATCCATCACATATTGTTCAAGATAATATTTCCAACAATATTGCTGCATTAATTTCTGGTGTGACTTTCAGCTGTGCATTGTAAATCATTTATACCTCCATCATTCATTTATAAAGATCAGACACATATCAAAAAAATTCATTTCATTTCTAGACTTGGTAAGCAATAGATATATTGATGGATTGAACTGTCCTCAAAGTAATTTACTATTTCAATGAACATAGAAAAGATCACTTCATATTCAATGCTGCATAGTCTTTTTTGTTTTTAATTTTATAACACATTAAAACAAGCCTGATTATCTTGGTTTCATGGCAAATTAAAGTTGCAGTTTCACCAATACAGTAATTTTGATAATACAATTTAATAAATCTCCACTGCACTAAATAAATGTGAATTTGTAAGAAAATAAGAAGTCGATGATAAGAACATAAAGGGCAGATCAAATAAAAATACTCTCTAGAGAGAAGGACTTGCAGATGAAGAATACATGTAAAGTGATAATAAACCCACCCAATAAGCACTTTCATCAGCTGATTTAATTACTAACTGAGTATGCAGCTTCCTTATCTTTGAATCGGTGCCTATGATCCAGTTTAAACTGGTTCTATGACTGCTGTCCCAGTTTCCCTATATCTGGGTAGCTTCTTCCTTCTACAGCATCCTATGCAGCCACCCTTTAAGGCAGGTACTAGATTTGTGTTTCCCTACATTGTGAGCATCAATAGAAACACACAGCCCCATAGCCCGAGTTGGCAAGGAACTCCCCTGCTCACTTCTCCAAGCTAAAAAACTGACTGGAGACTGCATGGTACACTGTTAACTCATGTCTGTGGGGACCAGAAGTTCGGGGAAGCAGCACTGAGTAAGTAGAGAATTAAACATTGTAATCTGTAAGTGCTGGGATTATAAATTTAACAAATAGTTTACTGGGGAATGTTTTGTGCTCAATATGTTAAGCTAAAAAATGCTGAGGGTTTATTACTACTTTAAGGGATTGAGATGCCTGGATTGCGTTCCTTCCCCTTACCTAAGATGCTTTAGCCACCCTTCCAAAGGAAATTCGGAGAGTAAGGAGCTAGATTGCTGGAAAAAATCCTAAAACTGCAATTCCCAGAATCTCAAGGATCATCACCACATTTTAACCCCATGACTAAGGGAAAAAAGCACATATATTTTAAAAAATAATTCCTTACTCTCAAATGTATGTTTTTCCTTCTGTGACATCATCGTTCCCTTCAGCAATGCTTATAGTGCCCAGGCTCCAATGGGAGGAGCGAGCAAATCTGGTAGCACACGTCAAATCTGGCATGTTTACACGGAGTAACTATGCACTACATTTCCCATGATTTCATAAGAATACACTGAGCCCCACATACCCATCCTACAAAGGTCTCTGCTATTAGTGTCTATGAGGGATAGAGCTGTGTTGATGAGGGCAGCTATTAGCATGACTGCCAATTGAGGAATGTGGGTGGGTCATGACCAGCTGCAGTGCTGCTGACTATACCCTTCAATGGGAAGAGGCATGACCACAAGAATACGTTTATTTTGGATACTACAGCTAGGAGGAAACCAACTGGTTAACAGAGGACAGAATTAAAATTAGACTTGAGAAACCTAACATTAATAAATCACCGGGACCAGATGGCTTGCATCCGAGGGTACTTAGCGAACACAGTCAAGTGATTGCCAGACCGTTGTTCCTAATTTTTACAGACAGTCTACTGACTGGAATGGTACCAGCTGATTGGAGAAAAGCCAATGTAGCACCAATATTTAAAAAGGGCCCAAAATACATACCTGGGAATTACAGACCAGTTAGCCTAACATCAATAGTATGTAAACTCTTGGAGGGGATGATAAGGGACTATATACAAGATTTTAGTAATAAGGACGGTATCATTAGCAGTAATCAGCATGGATTCATGAAGAATCTTTCTTGCCAAACCAATCTACTAACCTTCTATGAGGAGGTGAGTTGCCATCTAGGTAAAGGAAGGCCCGTAGACGTGGTGTATCTGGATTTTGCAAAAGCATTTGACACAGTTCCCCATAAACGTTTACTGTACAAAATAAGGTCCGTTGGCATGGACCATAGGGTGAGTACATGGATTGAAAACTGGCTACAAGGGCGAGTTCAGAGGGTGGTGATAAATGGGGAGTACTCGGAATGGTTAGGGGTAGGGATGAGCCGAACACCCCCCGGTTCGGTTCGCACCAGAACCCGCGAACGGACCGCAAGTTCGCACGAACGTTAGAACCCCATTGACGTCTATGGGACTCGAACGTTCGAAATCAAAAGTGCTCATTTTAAAGGCTAATTTGCATGGTATTGTCCTAAAAAGGGTTTGGGGACCCGGGTCCTACCCCAGGGGACATGTATCAATGCAAAAAAAACTTTTAAAAACGGCCGTTTTTTCGGGAGCAGTGATTTTAATGATGCTTAAAGTAAAAAAAAAAAAGTGAAATATTCCTTTAAATATCGTACCTGGGGGGTGTCTATAGTATGCCTGTAAAGTGACGCGTGTTTCCCATGTTTAGAACAGTCCCTGCACCAAATGTCATTTTTAAAGGAAAAAATCTCATTTAAAACTGCTTGCGGGTTTAATGTCATGTCGGGTCATGGCAATATGGATGAAAATCAGTGAGACAAACGGCATGGGTACCCCCCAGTCCATTACCAGGCCCTTTGGGTCTTGTATGGATATTAAGGGGAACCCCGCACCCAAATTAAAATAAGGAAAGGTCCCTATATACTCTGAACAGCAGTATACAGGCGGTGCAAACAAGACAGGGACTGTAGGTTTGTTGTTAAGTAGAATCTGTTTGTAATTTTGAACATTTTTAATGTGTTTAGCTCCAGCCAAAAAATCTTTTCTAAGCTTTTTGGAAAACATAGGGAAGGGTTATCACCCCTGTGACATTTGTTTTGCGTCTTTCCTCCTCTTCAGAAGATTTCACCTCACTTTTTTGTCCCAATGAAAAATGTTTTTTGAAAATTTGGGTTTTTTTGTGGAACAAGGATTGGAAAGCATCAGTGGAAAGGAAAAATTGTTTTCCCATATTAACTCTTACAGGAGAGAATTTCCCTTCCTTAGGGGTAGATTTCATCTCACTTCCTGTTGTCTCCTTCCGTTTGCAAGTAGGAGTCGTTTGTAAGTTAGATGTTTGAAAGTAGGGTCCTACCCTATATACTCAGCAGAAATTTGGGCCTTAGGTGTTGCTGTGGCCAAAACACTGTAAGCCCTCACAGGGCCCTGCTGTGAAATATTAGATCAAGAATTGTAATTACATGCCCCTGTTGAACAGGAGCTGAAAAATTAGGCCTTAGGCACTGGTGCTGGTGCCACAACACTGCAACCCCTCACAGACACTCTAGTTGGAACGCAGGAACGAGCCCTGCTGCAAAGTATTGCATCAAAAATTGTAATTACACGCCCCTGTTAGACAGGGGCAGAAAAATTGGGTCTTAGGCACTGGTGCTGGTGCCACAACACTGCAACCCCTCACAGACACTCTAGTTGAAACGCAGGAACAAGCCCTGCTGCAAAGTATTGCATCAAAAATTGTAATTACACGCCCCTGTTAGACAGGGGCTGAAAAATTGGGTCTTAGGCACTGGTGCTGGTGCCACAACACTGCAACCCCTCACAGACACTCTAGTTGAAACGCAGGAACAAGCCCTGCTGCAAAGTATTGCATCAAAAATTGTAATTACACGCCCCTGTTAGACAGGGGCAGAAAAATTGGGTCTTAGGCACTGGTGCTGGTGCCACAACACTGCAACCCCTCACAGACACTCTAGTTGGAATGCAGGAACAAGCCCTGCTGCAAAGTATTGCATCAAAAATTGTAATTACACGCCCCTGTTAGACAGGGGCAGAAAAATTGGGTCTTAGGCACTGGTGCTGGTGCCACAACACTGCAACCCCTCACAGACACTCTAGTTGGAATGCAGGAACGAGCCCTGCTGCAAAGTATTGCATCAAAAATTGTAATTACACGCCCCTGTTAGACAGGGGCTGAAAAATTGGGTCTTAGGCACTGGTGCTGGTGCCACAACACTGCAACCCCTCACAGACACTCTAGTTGGAATGCAGGAACGAGCCCTGCTGCAAAGTATTACATCAAAAATTGTAATTACACGCCCCTGTTAAACAGGGGCTGAAAAATTGTGCCTTAGGCACTGGTGGTGGCGCCCAGAACCAAAAATGTTCTTACAAGCTATCAGCGTGATGATTGAGGAGTAGGGATGAGCTTCGTGTTCGAGTCGAACCCATGTTCGACTCGAACATCGGCTGTTCGACCGTCCGTCGAATTGCGAACGATATGGGCCGTTCGCGCCAAATTCGTGTGGCGCGTCACGGCCCATAATTCACTGCGGCATCGCAGTGCATTGCTGGCTGATGATTGGCCAAGCATGCACTATGACCCGCATGCTTGGCCAATCACAGCGCCGCCTGAACAGAGAGCCGTAATTGGCCAAAGCCAAGGAGGCTTTGGCCAATTATGGCTCAGGGGATTTAGTACACGCCCCACACTATATAAGGCCGCCTGCACGGCGGCCCTGTGTAGTGTGTGTTCCGGCGTTGAAAGAGATAGACAGAGAGACAGTGTTTGATTTGAGTTAGATAGATTAGGCAGAACAGTCAGTCAGTTAGCTGCACTTACAGTGTATTGTGTATATATATGCATCCCAGGTGTTGCATATATATATATACACTGTATTCAGTTTAGCTAGATCCGTTCCTGTTATCTTCTATCTAGACTATTTACATTCAGTGCAGTGTGTCCTGCTCACAGTGTTCAGCTAGATCCGTTCCTGCTATTTACATTCAGTACAGTGCTTCCTGCTCACAGTGTTCAGCTAGATCCGTTCCTGCTATTTACATTCAGTGCAGTGCGTGCTGCTCACAGTGTTCAGCTAGATCCGTTCCTGCTATTTACATTCAGTGCAGTGCGTGCTGCTCACAGTGTTCAGCTAGATCCGTTCCTGCTATTTACATTCAGTGCAGTGCGTCCTGCTCACAGTGTTCAGCTAGATCCGTTCCTGCTATTTACATTCAGTGCAGTGCGTCCTGCTCACAGTGTTCAGCTAGATCCGTTCCTGCTATTTACATTCAGTGCAGTGCGTGCTGCTCACAGTGTTCAGCTAGATCCGTTCCTGCTATTTACATTCAGTGCAGTGCGTCCTGCTCACAGTGTTCAGCTAGATCCGTTCCTGTTATCTTTCTACTGACAGGCAGGCTTGTCTGGTTACAGTATATAAAGCTACCTAAAGAAAATTACAGGTGTTCTTTTTGATCCTATTAGTACCACGGTCAGGCAGCTAGACTATTTACATTTAGTACAGTGTGTCCTGCTCACAGTGTTCAGCTAGATCCGTTCCTGTTATTTACATTCAGTGCAGTGTGTCCTGCTCACAGTGTTCAGCTAGATCCGTTCCTGCTATTTACATTCAGTACAGTGCGTCCTGCTCACAGTGTTCAGCTAGATCCGTTCCTGCTATTTACATTCAGTACAGTGCGTCCTGCTCACAGTGTTCAGCTAGATCCGTTCCTGCTATTTACATTCAGTGCAGTGCGTGCTGCTCACAGTGTTCAGCTAGATCCGTTCCTGCTATATACATTTAGTGCAGTACGTCCTGCTCACAGTGTTCAGCTAGATCCGTTCCTGTTATCTTCCTACTGACAGGCAGGCTTGTCTGGTTACAGTATATAAAGCTACCTGAAGAAAATTACAGGTGTTCTATCCCAGCTTAGTGCAGCTACAGGCCATTAGTATGTCTGGAAGGCCAAGAAGGAGAGGCAGACAGTCACAAGCCAATAAGAGAGGGCAAGCAGGCTCTGTGTCTAGTGCTGGTCGTGGAGACGGTGCATCCTCATCAGCACGTGGCCATGGGACACGCTTGGCCTTTTTTTCGGCAGCTGGCCGTGTTGAGCCGCAACATGCGGAAGACTTGGTCGAGTGGATGACCAAGCCGTCCTCATCCTCCTCATCCTCTCTCACCCATGCCCAGGGTGCTTTGTCTGGCAAAGCAGCGGCCTCTTCCCTCAGCTCAATGTCATCAGTGACTCCTTCCCTAGCCCCACCATGTCCTCCTGAGGATTCCCTCGAACTGTTTGACCACAGTGTTGGGTACATGCTCCAGGAGGATGCCCAGCGTTTGGAAGGCTCTGATGATGATACTGAGCTCAATGAAGGCAGTAACATGAGCACGGACAGAGGGGGTGCCCAAGAAGGACAGCAATCTGGCAGTCATGCTCCCCCTGCTGCAGCATACTGCCAGGTTTGCTCCAGTGATGAGGAGGGAGGGGATGATGAGGTCACTGACTCAACGTGGGTGCCTGATAGGAGAGAGGAGGAGGAGGAGGAGGAGGAGGAGGAGGAGGAGGAGGTGGCACATCACCAACTAGGCAGGATGCCCTCCAGGGGCCAGCCTAAGGGCAGCACATTGACTGCATCACACCCCAAAGCTCCACATGTGCAGGGCGCTGCAGTCTCTGCGCGTTATTCAAAAAGTTCTTTGGTGTGGGCCTTTTTTGAGACGAGTGCATCAGATCGCACCGCTGCTATTTGCAATATATGTCTCAAGCGTATCTCGCGTGGCCAAAACATCTCCCGCTTGGGTACCACATGCTTGACCAGACATATGTTGACCTGCCATGCAGTTCGTTGGCAAGCGTATCTAAAAGACCCACACCAAAGAACAAAGACGATCTCTCCTTGCTCCTCATCAGCTGAGATTTCCAACCCCACTAGACCTTCAGTCCTCTCTGCGACCTGCAGTGAGAGGAATGAAGGTGTAGAATTAGGTGTGTCACAGCCAAGTACTTATGGGCAATCTGCTTTGGGTACACCGACGTCAGATTGTACCAGGCAAATTTCCCTGCCCCAGCTGCTGCACCGCCGAAAGAAGTTTGCTCCCAGCCATCCACATGCCCAGCGGTTGAATGCTAGCTTGGCAAAATTGCTAGCACTTCAACTGCTGCCTTTTCAGTTGGTAGACTCTGCCCCCTTCCGTGAGTTTGTGGAATGTGCGGTTCCTCAGTGGCAGGTACCCAAACGCCACTTTTTCTCACGGAAGGCGATTCCGGCTCTCTACCGGCATGTGGAAGGCAATGTCCATGCCTCGCTGGACAGGGCGGTCAGCGGTAAGGTGCATATTACCGCTGACTCATGGTCCAGCAGGCATGGACAGGGACGTTACTTAAGTTTCACGGCGCATTGGGTGACTCTGCTGGCAGCTGGGAAGGATGCAGGACAAGGTGCAGTAGTGTTGGAGGTTGTTCCGCCACCACGCCTCCAAAATGCTGATTGTGACACACCTCTCTCCTCCACCCCCTCCTCTTCTTCTTCCTCCATGGCCTCTTCCTCGGAACCAGCGGTGCTCCGTAGGCGTTCAAGGGGCTACGCAAGTACGCAGGCCAAAAGATGCCATGCGGTGCTTGAGCTGGTGTGCTTGGGGGACAGGAGCCACACTGGGGCAGAGGTTCTGTCAGCTCTGCAGGGGCAGGTTCAGAGGTGGTTGACGCCACGCCAACTTAAGGCAGGAATGGTGGTTTGCGACAATGGCACCAACCTCCTCTCTGCCCTCCGACAGGGACAACTGACCCATGTGCCCTGTTTGGCTCACGTCCTTAACTTGGTGGTGCAGCGGTTCTTGGGCAGGTACCCGGGCTTACAGGATGTCCTGAGGCAGGCCAGGAAAGTCTCTGTGCATTTCCGCCGGTCATATAATGCCAGTGCTCGGCTGACGGACCTCCAAAAGGAGTTTAACCTGCCCAAGAACCGCCTAATCTGTGACATGCCCACCAGGTGGAACTCGACGTTGGCCATGCTGCAGCGGCTGCACACGCAGCAGAGGGCCATCAATGAGTACCTGTGCGACTATGGCACCAGGACAGGGTCAGGGGACCTTGGTTTTTTTTCCCCACGCCAGTGGGCCATGATCAGGGATGCATGCACTGTCCTGTCACCATTCGAGGAGGCCACGAGGATGGTGAGCACTGACAGTGCATGCATCAGTGACACTGTCCCCCTTGTCCACCTGTTGGAGCACACGCTGCGTGGGATAATGGACAGGGCACTTGAGGCAGAACAGAGGCAGGAAGAGGAGGACTTCCTTAGCTCTCAAGGCCCCCTTTATCCAGACAGTGTTCCTGCGTGCCCGCCGATCACACAGGAAGAGGACGAGGAGGAGGAGGAGGAGGAGGAGGAGGAAGATTGTGTCAGTATGGAGGTGGAGCCTGGCACTCAGCATCAGCAGTCTTTAAGGGATCAGTCCCAAGGAACACATGGACTTGTACGTGGCTGGGAGGAGGTGGCTGCGGACGTTGTTGTCCTTAGTGACCCAGAGGACTCCGGACCGAATGCCTCAGCAAACCTACGCTGCATGGCCTCCCTGATCCTGCAAAGCCTGCGTAAGGATCCTCGTATTCGTGGTATCAAGGAGAAGGACCAATACTGGCTGGCAACCCTCCTTGATCCACGTTACAAGGGTAAGGTTGCGGACCTTATCTTGCCATCGCAGAGGGAGCAGAGGATGAAACATCTTCGGGAGGCCTTGCAGAAAGGTCTGTGCAACGCGTTCCCAGAGACTGGGAGGTTACAAACTCCTGTTTCTGGACAACGTGTTGCTGAGGCTTCGGTCAGTCAAAGAAGGAGCGGTGGAGAAGGTGGCCGTCTGACCGATGCGTTCAGACAATTTTTTGGTCCGCAGCCCCAAGGTATGATCGGTTCCAGCAACCATCGCCAGCGTCTGTTTTACATGGTGCAGGAATACCTAGGGGCAAGATCAGACTTGGACACCTTTCCCACCGAAAATCCTCTGGGTTACTGGGTCTTGAGGATGGATCACTGGCCAGAGCTTGCACAGTATGCAATTGAGCTACTGGCCTGTCCTGCATCCAGCGTTCTTTCGGAACGCACATTCAGTGCTGCTGGAGGCGTGGTAACCGATCACAGGGTGCGTCTGTCCACCGACTCGGTCGATCGGCTGACCTTCATAAAAATGAATCAGTCTTGGATCACCACCAGCTACCAAGCACCTGATGCAGATGTAACCGAATAATTTTTTTTGAAATCTCAGATCCCTTCAAAGACTGCCTATGCTGATGCTGAGTGACTATCCCTGAGTAATTATCCTCTTCCTCCTCAATCATCACGCTGATAGCTTGTAAGAACATTTTTGGTTCTGGGCGCCACCACCAGTGCCTAAGGCACAATTTTTCAGCCCCTGTTTAACAGGGGCGTGTAATTACAATTTTTGATGTAATACTTTGCAGCAGGGCTCGTTCCTGCATTCCAACTAGAGTGTCTGTGAGGGGTTGCAGTGTTGTGGCACCAGCACCAGTGCCTAAGACCCAATTTTTCTGCCCCTGTCTAACAGGGGCGTGTAATTACAATTTTTGATGCAATACTTTGCAGCAGGGCTTGTTCCTGCATTCCAACTAGAGTGTCTGTGAGGGGTTGCAGTGTTGTGGCACCAGCACCAGTGCCTAAGACCCAATTTTTCAGCCCCTGTCTAACAGGGGCGTGTAATTACAATTTTTGATGCAATACTTTGCAGCAGGGCTTGTTCCTGCGTTTCAACTAGAGTGTCTGTGAGGGGTTGCAGTGTTGTGGCACCAGCACCAGTGCCTAAGACCCAATTTTTCAGCCCCTGTCTAACAGGGGCGTGTAATTACAATTTTTGATGCAATACTTTGCAGCTGGGCTTGTTCCTGCGTTTCAACTAGAGTGTCTGTGAGGGGTTGCAGTGTTGTGGCACCAGCACCAGTGCCTAAGGCCTAATTTTTCAGCTCCTGTTCAACAGGGGCATGTAATTACAATTCTTGATCTAATATTTCACAGCAGGGCCCTGTGAGGGCTTACAGTGTTTTGGCCACAGCAACACCTAAGGCCCAAATTTCTGCTGAGTATATAGGGCAGGACCCTACTTTCAAACATCTAACTTACAAACGACTCCTACTTGCAAACGGAAGGAGACAACAGGAAGTGAGATGAAATCTACCCCTAAGGAAGGGAAATTCTCTCCTGTAAGAGTTAATATGGGAAAACAATTTTTCCTTTCCACTGATGCTTTCCAATCCTTGTTCCACAAAAAAACCCAAATTTTCAAAAAACATTTTTCATTGGGACAAAAAAGTGAGGTGAAATCTTCTGAAGAGGAGGAAAGACGCAAAACAAATGTCACAGGGGTGATAACCCTTCCCTATGTTTTCCAAAAAGCTTAGAAAAGATTTTTTGGCTGGAGCTAAACACATTAAAAATGTTCAAAATTACAAACAGATTCTACTTAACAACAAACCTACAGTCCCTGTCTTGTTTGCACCGCCTGTATACTGCTGTTCAGAGTATATAGGGACCTTTCCTTATTTTAATTTGGGTGCGGGGTTCCCCTTAATATCCATACAAGACCCAAAGGGCCTGGTAATGGACTGGGGGGTACCCATGCCGTTTGTCTCACTGATTTTCATCCATATTGCCATGACCCGACATGACATTAAACCCGCAAGCAGTTTTAAATGAGATTTTTTCCTTTAAAAATGACATTTGGTGCAGGGACTGTTCTAAACATGGGAAACACGCGTCACTTTACAGGCATACTATAGACACCCCCCAGGTACGATATTTAAAGGAATATTTCACTTTTTTTTTTTTACTTTAAGCATCATTAAAATCACTGCTCCCGAAAAAACGGCCGTTTTTAAAAGTTTTTTTTGCATTGATACATGTCCCCTGGGGTAGGACCCGGGTCCCCAAACCCTTTTTAGGACAATACCATGCAAATTAGCCTTTAAAATGAGCACTTTTGATTTCGAACGTTCGAGTCCCATAGACGTCAATGGGGTTCTAACGTTCGTGCGAACTTGCGGTCCGTTCGCGGGTTCTGGTGCGAACCGAACCGGGGGGTGTTCGGCTCATCCCTATTGAGGAGGAAGAGGATAATTACTCAGGGATAGTCACTCAGCATCAGCATAGGCAGTCTTTGAAGGGATCTGAGATTTCAAAAAAAATTATTCGGTTACATCTGCATCAGGTGCTTGGTAGCTGGTGGTGATCCAAGACTGATTCATTTTTATGAAGGTCAGCCGATCGACCGAGTCGGTGGACAGACGCACCCTGTGATCGGTTACCACGCCTCCAGCAGCACTGAATGTGCGTTCCGAAAGAACGCTGGATGCAGGACAGGCCAGTAGCTCAATTGCATACTGTGCAAGCTCTGGCCAGTGATCCATCCTCAAGACCCAGTAACCCAGAGGATTTTCGGTGGGAAAGGTGTCCAAGTCTGATCTTGCCCCTAGGTATTCCTGCACCATGTAAAACAGACGCTGGCGATGGTTGCTGGAACCGATCATACCTTGGGGCTGCGGACCAAAAAATTGTCTGAACGCATCGGTCAGACGGCCACCTTCTCCACCGCTCCTTCTTTGACTGACCGAAGCCTCAGCAACACGTTGTCCAGAAACAGGAGTTTGTAACCTCCCAGTCTCTGGGAACGCGTTGCACAGACCTTTCTGCAAGGCCTCCCGAAGATGTTTCATCCTCTGCTCCCTCTGCGATGGCAAGATAAGGTCCGCAACCTTACCCTTGTAACGTGGATCAAGGAGGGTTGCCAGCCAGTATTGGTCCTTCTCCTTGATACCACGAATACGAGGATCCTTACGCAGGCTTTGCAGGATCAGGGAGGCCATGCAGCGTAGGTTTGCTGAGGCATTCGGTCCGGAGTCCTCTGGGTCACTAAGGACAACAACGTCCGCAGCCACCTCCTCCCAGCCACGTACAAGTCCATGTGTTCCTTGGGACTGATCCCTTAAAGACTGCTGATGCTGAGTGCCAGGCTCCACCTCCATACTGACACAATCTTCCTCCTCCTCCTCCTCCTCCTCCTCCTCGTCCTCTTCCTGTGTGATCGGCGGGCACGCAGGAACACTGTCTGGATAAAGGGGGCCTTGAGAGCTAAGGAAGTCCTCCTCTTCCTGCCTCTGTTCTGCCTCAAGTGCCCTGTCCATTATCCCACGCAGCGTGTGCTCCAACAGGTGGACAAGGGGGACAGTGTCACTGATGCATGCACTGTCAGTGCTCACCATCCTCGTGGCCTCCTCGAATGGTGACAGGACAGTGCATGCATCCCTGATCATGGCCCACTGGCGTGGGGAAAAAAAACCAAGGTCCCCTGACCCTGTCCTGGTGCCATAGTCGCACAGGTACTCATTGATGGCCCTCTGCTGCGTGTGCAGCCGCTGCAGCATGGCCAACGTCGAGTTCCACCTGGTGGGCATGTCACAGATTAGGCGGTTCTTGGGCAGGTTAAACTCCTTTTGGAGGTCCGTCAGCCGAGCACTGGCATTATATGACCGGCGGAAATGCACAGAGACTTTCCTGGCCTGCCTCAGGACATCCTGTAAGCCCGGGTACCTGCCCAAGAACCGCTGCACCACCAAGTTAAGGACGTGAGCCAAACAGGGCACATGGGTCAGTTGTCCCTGTCGGAGGGCAGAGAGGAGGTTGGTGCCATTGTCGCAAACCACCATTCCTGCCTTAAGTTGGCGTGGCGTCAACCACCTCTGAACCTGCCCCTGCAGAGCTGACAGAACCTCTGCCCCAGTGTGGCTCCTGTCCCCCAAGCACACCAGCTCAAGCACCGCATGGCATCTTTTGGCCTGCGTACTTGCGTAGCCCCTTGAACGCCTACGGAGCACCGCTGGTTCCGAGGAAGAGGCCATGGAGGAAGAAGAAGAGGAGGGGGTGGAGGAGAGAGGTGTGTCACAATCAGCATTTTGGAGGCGTGGTGGCGGAACAACCTCCAACACTACTGCACCTTGTCCTGCATCCTTCCCAGCTGCCAGCAGAGTCACCCAATGCGCCGTGAAACTTAAGTAACGTCCCTGTCCATGCCTGCTGGACCATGAGTCAGCGGTAATATGCACCTTACCGCTGACCGCCCTGTCCAGCGAGGCATGGACATTGCCTTCCACATGCCGGTAGAGAGCCGGAATCGCCTTCCGTGAGAAAAAGTGGCGTTTGGGTACCTGCCACTGAGGAACCGCACATTCCACAAACTCACGGAAGGGGGCAGAGTCTACCAACTGAAAAGGCAGCAGTTGAAGTGCTAGCAATTTTGCCAAGCTAGCATTCAACCGCTGGGCATGTGGATGGCTGGGAGCAAACTTCTTTCGGCGGTGCAGCAGCTGGGGCAGGGAAATTTGCCTGGTACAATCTGACGTCGGTGTACCCAAAGCAGATTGCCCATAAGTACTTGGCTGTGACACACCTAATTCTACACCTTCATTCCTCTCACTGCAGGTCGCAGAGAGGACTGAAGGTCTAGTGGGGTTGGAAATCTCAGCTGATGAGGAGCAAGGAGAGATCGTCTTTGTTCTTTGGTGTGGGTCTTTTAGATACGCTTGCCAACGAACTGCATGGCAGGTCAACATATGTCTGGTCAAGCATGTGGTACCCAAGCGGGAGATGTTTTGGCCACGCGAGATACGCTTGAGACATATATTGCAAATAGCAGCGGTGCGATCTGATGCACTCGTCTCAAAAAAGGCCCACACCAAAGAACTTTTTGAATAACGCGCAGAGACTGCAGCGCCCTGCACATGTGGAGCTTTGGGGTGTGATGCAGTCAATGTGCTGCCCTTAGGCTGGCCCCTGGAGGGCATCCTGCCTAGTTGGTGATGTGCCACCTCCTCCTCCTCCTCCTCCTCCTCCTCTCTCCTATCAGGCACCCACGTTGAGTCAGTGACCTCATCATCCCCTCCCTCCTCATCACTGGAGCAAACCTGGCAGTATGCTGCAGCAGGGGGAGCATGACTGCCAGATTGCTGTCCTTCTTGGGCACCCCCTCTGTCCGTGCTCATGTTACTGCCTTCATTGAGCTCAGTATCATCATCAGAGCCTTCCAAACGCTGGGCATCCTCCTGGAGCATGTACCCAACACTGTGGTCAAACAGTTCGAGGGAATCCTCAGGAGGACATGGTGGGGCTAGGGAAGGAGTCACTGATGACATTGAGCTGAGGGAAGAGGCCGCTGCTTTGCCAGACAAAGCACCCTGGGCATGGGTGAGAGAGGATGAGGAGGATGAGGACGGCTTGGTCATCCACTCGACCAAGTCTTCCGCATGTTGCGGCTCAACACGGCCAGCTGCCGAAAAAAAGGCCAAGCGTGTCCCATGGCCACGTGCTGATGAGGATGCACCGTCTCCACGACCAGCACTAGACACAGAGCCTGCTTGCCCTCTCTTATTGGCTTGTGACTGTCTGCCTCTCCTTCTTGGCCTTCCAGACATACTAATGGCCTGTAGCTGCACTAAGCTGGGATAGAACACCTGTAATTTTCTTCAGGTAGCTTTATATACTGTAACCAGACAAGCCTGCCTGTCAGTAGGAAGATAACAGGAACGGATCTAGCTGAACACTGTGAGCAGGACGCACTGCACTGAATGTAAATAGCAGGAACGGATCTAGCTAAACACTGTGAGCAGGACGCACTGCACTGAATGTAAATAGCAGGAACGGATCTAGCTGAACACTGTGAGCAGGACGCACTGCACTGAATGTAAATAGCAGGAACGGATCTAGCTGAACACTGTGAGCAGGACGCACTGCACTGAATGTAAATAGCAGGAACGGATCTAGCTGAACACTGTGAGCAGGACGCACTGCACTGAATGTAAATAACAGGAACGGATCTAGCTGAACACTGTGAGCAGGACACACTGTACTAAATGTAAATAGTCTAGCTGCCTGACCGTGGTACTAATAGGATCAAAAAGAACACCTGTAATTTTCTTCAGGTAGCTTTATATACTGTAACCAGACAAGCCTGCCTGTCAGTAGGAAGATAACAGGAACGGATCTAGCTGAACACTGTGAGCAGGACGTACTGCACTAAATGTATATAGCAGGAACGGATCTAGCTGAACACTGTGAGCAGGACGCACTGCACTGAATGTAAATAGCAGGAACGGATCTAGCTGAACACTGTGAGCAGGACGCACTGCACTGAATGTAAATAGCAGGAACGGATCTAGCTAAACACTGTGAGCAGGACGCACTGCACTGAATGTAAATAGCAGGAACGGATCTAGCTGAACACTGTGAGCAGGACGCACTGCACTGAATGTAAATAACAGGAACTGATCTAGCTGAACACTGTGAGCAGGACACACTGTACTAAATGTAAATAGTCTAGCTGCCTGACCGTGGTACTAATAGGATCAAAAAGAACACCTGTAATTTTCTTCAGGTAGCTTTATATACTGTAACCAGACAAGCCTGCCTGTCAGTAGGAAGATAACAGGAACGGATCTAGCTGAACACTGTGAGCAGGACGTACTGCACTAAATGTATATAGCAGGAACGGATCTAGCTGAACACTGTGAGCAGGACGCACTGCACTGAATGTAAATAGCAGGAACGGATCTAGCTGAACACTGTGAGCAGGACGCACTGCACTGAATGTAAATAGCAGGAACGGATCTAGCTAAACACTGTGAGCAGGACGCACTGCACTGAATGTAAATAGCAGGAACGGATCTAGCTGAACACTGTGAGCAGGACGCACTGCACTGAATGTAAATAGCAGGAACGGATCTAGCTGAACACTGTGAGCAGGACGCACTGCACTGAATGTAAATAGCAGGAACGGATCTAGCTGAACACTGTGAGCAGGACGCACTGCACTGAATGTAAATAACAGGAACGGATCTAGCTGAACACTGTGAGCAGGACACACTGTACTAAATGTAAATAGTCTAGCTGCCTGACCGTGGTACTAATAGGATCAAAAAGAACACCTGTAATTTTCTTCAGGTAGCTTTATATACTGTAACCAGACAAGCCTGCCTGTCAGTAGGAAGATAACAGGAACGGATCTAGCTGAACACTGTGAGCAGGACGTACTGCACTAAATGTATATAGCAGGAACGGATCTAGCTGAACACTGTGAGCAGGACGCACTGCACTGAATGTAAATAGCAGGAACGGATCTAGCTGAACACTGTGAGCAGGACGCACTGCACTGAATGTAAATAGCAGGAACGGATCTAGCTGAACACTGTGAGCAGGACGCACTGCACTGAATGTAAACAGCAGGAACGGATGTAGCTAAACACTGTGAGCAGCACGCACTGCACTGAATGTAAATAGCAGGAACGGATCTAGCTGAACACTGTGAGCAGCACGCACTGCACTGAATGTAAATAGCAGGAACGGATCTAGCTGAACACTGTGAGCAGGACGCACTGCACTGAATGTAAATAGCAGGAACGGATCTAGCTGAACACTGTGAGCAGCACGCACTGCACTGAATGTAAATAGCAGGAACGGATCTAGCTGAACACTGTGAGCAGCACGCACTGCACTGAATGTAAATAGCAGGAACGGATCTAGCTGAACACTGTGAGCAGGAAGCACTGTACTGAATGTAAATAGCAGGAACGGATCTAGCTGAACACTGTGAGCAGGACACACTGCACTGAATGTAAATAGTCTAGATAGAAGATAACAGGAACGGATCTAGCTAAACTGAATACAGTGTATATATATATATGCAACACCTGGGATGCATATATATACACAATACACTGTAAGTGCAGCTAACTGACTGACTGTTCTGCCTAATCTATCTAACTCAAATCAAATGACACTGTCTCTCTCTCTCTCTATCGCTCAGCACACCGGAACACACACTACACAGGGCCGCCGTGCAGGCGGCCTTATATAGTGTGGGGTGTGTACTAAATCCCCTGAGCCATAATTGGCCAAAGCCACCCTGGCTTTGGCCAATTACAGCTCTCTCTACTGACGGCGCTGTGATTGGCCAAGCATGCGGGTCATAGTGCATGCTTGGCCAATCATCAGCCAGCAATGCACTGCGATGCCGCAGTGAATTATGGGCCGTGACGCGCCACACGAATTTGGCGCGAACGGCCCATATCGTTCGCAATTCGACGGACGGTCGAACAGCCGATGTTCGAGTCGAACATGGGTTCGACTCGAACACGAAGCTCATCCCTAGTTAGGGGTGGGTAGTGGGGTTCCCCAGGGTTCTGTGCTGGGACCAATCCTATTTAGTTTGTTCATAAACAACCTGGGGGATGGGATAAACAGTTCAATCTCTGTATTTGCAGACAATACTAAGCTAAGCAGGGCAATAACTTCTCCGCAGGATGTGGAAACCTTGCAAAAAGATCTGAACAAATTAATGGGGTGGGCAACTACATGGCAAATGAGGTTCAATTTAGAAAAATGTAAAATAATGCATTTGGGTGGCAAAAATATGAATGCAATCTATACACTGGGGGGAGAACCTCTGGGGGAATCTAGGATGGAAAAGGACCTGGGGGTCCTAGTAGATGATAGGCTCAGCAATGGCATGCAATGCCAAGCTGCTGTTAACAAAGCAAACAGAATATTGGCATGCATTAAAAAGGGGATCAACTCCAGATATAAAACGATAATTCTCCCACTCTACAAGACTCTGGTCCGGCCGCACCTGGAGTATGCTGTCCAGTTCTGGGCACCAGTCCTCAGGAAGGATGTACTGGAAATGGAGCGAGTACAAAGAAGGGAAACAAAGCTAATAAAGGGTCTGGAGGATCTTAGTTATGAGGAAAGGTTGCGAGCACTGAACTTATTCTCTCTGGAGAAGAGACGCTCGAGAGGGGATATGATTTCGATATACAAATACCGTACTGGTGACCCTACAATAGAAATAAAACTTTTTCGCAGAAGAGAGTTTAACAAGACTCATGGCCACTCTTTAGAAATTAGAAGAAAAGTGGTTTAACCTTAAACTACGTAGAGGGTTCTTTACTGTAAGAGCAGCAAGGATGTGGAATCCCCTTCCACAGGCGGTGGTCTTAGCGGGGAGCATCGATAGCTTCAAGAAACTATTAGATAAGCACCTGAATGACCGCAACATACAGGGATATATAATGTAATACTGACACATAATCACACACATAGGTTGGACTTGATGGACTTGTGTCTTTTTTTAACCTCACCTACTATGTAACTATGTAACTGGGAACCATTTCTCCATATGGAGGTATACAGCAGTACCTAGCCAAACAGGAGGAAAGGTTACAATGGACACGTAAGGGACCTATTTCGGCGAAAAGTAATACAAAAACAGACTGTAGGAAGAACTAACTGATGTTTTTTCACAAGCTAGGCAAGCACATTGATAACAGTGTTATAATTCCTCTGACTGCAGTTCAGCTTTAACTCTTTTGATGTTGAAGCCATTTTTTCATATTAAAATACACATTTTACGTCTGAAGAATACTTAAAGGGTAAGTTCACCCTTGTACACTTTTTTTTTTCAAAATTGCAGCTCCCCAATGCGCTAATATAGCACTCATGTACTTTTTTTGCAAAAATATCAACGCTTTCCATTTAATCTAGAGTCACTTACTTTAATTGTCTAAATCCATGTTTCCAGACGTTTCCATTAGTATGTTTTCTTCCTGATCAGACTTTAGGTCAAGACACAGGAAGGAGTTGACTAGCTGGCCTCATTAGCACACACCCTGCATCATCTACCCTCCCATTCCCAGCTGCATGTTTTGAAATGAAATGCAATCAATCAGTGATCACCCTTTTCACTAAATACACAATCAGATTGCATAGTGTATGGCCAACTTTAAACAAGTACATAGGAGGGAGTGGACAGAAACACTCAGCTTTCAAGCCCCGTTCACAACTCTGCATAGCGGGAACTCGCATTCCCATTTTTTTTTTAGTGAGGGGGGAGGCGTTTTGGAGCATTTTCACTCATCACACATAGGGTAGCCCATCCACCCAAATGGGCTGCCCTACACACACCAATTGCCCCAAAGAAGCTTCAGAACTTTTTTTTAGAGTGGAGCTTGGTGCATTTATTACTGCGATTTTTGGTGCAGCGCATTTCTGAAATGCAAGGAAATGCACAGATGTGAATGGAGCCTTGTTTTTATTGTGTTATTGCACTAATTTCACTTTCATGCCTCATTCACATCTAGCATAGCGGGAGCGCACATTTTGTGCTCTGTTTTTCCTGTGATACGCATAGGGCAGCCTGTTGATTTAAATTGGCTGTACTACATGTGGAAATGGGATATTTTGGCATTTTGTGAGTTGTGTGTTTTTTACTGTGCGTGTTGCAGCATTTGTCCCTCGTTCTTTCACATGGCAAAATGTGTTTTGCTTCTGTGTTTGGTGTGCCGTTAACAATTAATGGCACTGAAAGTGCAACTAGTAATTTTAGGTGCATAAACATGGCCATATACTATGCAATCTGATTGTATATTGTGTATTTAGTGAGAAGGGTGATCACTGATTGATTGCATTTCATTTGAAAAACATGCACCTGGGAATGGGAGGGTGGGTGATGCAGGGTGTGTACTGATGAAGTCAGCTGGTCAGCTCCTTCCTGTGTTATGACCCAAAGTCTGATCAGGAAGAAGACATTTGAAATGGAAACATCTAGAAATGTGGATTTAGACAAGAAAAGTAAGTGGCTCTAGATTTAATGGAATATAATGGAAAATGTAATATTGGTGCATAGGGGAGCTGGAATTTAGAAGAAAAAAAAGTTTACAAAGGTGAACTTACCCTTTAAAGTAGAATTAAAGGCAACATTTATTTTTTCATTTTTGGATAGACTAAGGAATGATTATAACCCCTTTCAATGTTTTTGCCATCTGTGTCCCATTGTGAAGATATCCAAAACATGAAGTGGGAGAAAATCCCTCTAAAGCAAGTGTATCCTGGGAAACCAACAGGGTTACCAGAACTAGTGTCCCCATTGGAATATTTCCCCCCTATTACTGTTCTGGTGTCAACCCAAAATTTGGGATTTTCTTTTACTTTCAATGATAACGGTAAACAGGACAAATAGAGAAGGCAAATCTGCCTAATGTGGGCACAGACAACGATAAAACATGACAGGTGTTCTAATCCCTAAAACTAAGAAAAAAAATTTGCTTTTAGTTATACTTTTTTTTTTAAGTTTTGTTTATTGCTTTTTTACATAACAAATAAACACAAGACCCAGTGGGCCACACACAAAAAGAACTATTTACATCCTTCAGCATTGACTCTCTTCTCCTTCCAGACCTTCACTCAGTGACAGGATCAGAACAATGATAATAAGGCCACCTTTCCCTAATAGCAATCACTAATACATTTCAATATGTCAAATAGTTACATATATGTTGAATCTCACAGCAGGTGCGTTCCATTATGTGCCACTTAATCTGCCACCGTAGTTTCGCTATTCATCCAACTGCCCCACACTTTGTCAAATTTCTGTGGTATGCACCTGATAATATATGTAGCCTTGTAAAAAGGTGCGGCTCTATTTACCACACCCTTCCATGCTGATACAGATGGAGGATTAGGCTTTTTCCATGATAACACCATCATTTTCCTAGCGTAATAGATTAGTATCGTCAGTAAGGTACGCGTTACTCTCTTTAGGGCTAGATTGTCTACCAAACCCAAAAGACACACCTCTATCGTGGGCTGTATATTATTAGCTGTTACTTCTGCTATACATTCTGTGACCCCCTTCCAAAAAGCTTGGATGCTCAAGCAATTCCAAAAGATATGCATGAAATCTGCAGTGAGGGAACTGCACCACCAGCAACTGGGTGACCGGGTAGGGAACATCTTAGCCAATCTAGCTGGAGTAAGATAGATACGATGCAGGAATTTAAATTGGATGAGTTGGTCCCTTGCAGAGACCAATTTAGCAAAATGAATGTCCCATATATCATCCCAGTCATCCCTGTCCATCTGGGGGAACACCTCGCCCCACGCCGCCCTACACTTTGCAAGTAGGTCTCCTCCCCCACCGAACATTTGTTTATATATTGTAGACAGGGCCTTGTCCAAAGTGTCCTCCCTCAACAGAGACTCCAAATCACTCATTTTCAGGGTAATACCAATATCCACAAATTGGGCATTGCATGCATGTCTGAGCTGAAGATAACGGAACAAGTGAGTGTTGGGAAAATTAAAAATAGTTTTCAGGGCGTCAAACTGCAGAAATTTCCCACCACCCACTATATCCCTCAGCATCTTGATACCAAATTTAGTTCAGATGATTGGATCAGGGTACTCACAGATGTGCATTCATTTAGGATTCTTCCAAAGTGGTGTACGAGGAGAAATCCCAGAAGTACTACCCATCTTGGTCACTGCTACCCATGCCCTACTGGTTGCACGCATGGATATCATGAGCCGAAAAGGGAGGTGTGCCAGAGCCTCATACGAACCAACAACAGCCGCCTCTAGAGTATTGGCAGTGTCATCCTCAGGTGGAGTAAACCACCTGTGTACAAATACTAGCTGACCCGCTAAGAAATATCTGTGAAGGTCCGGGACCGCCAGACCCCCTTGTTTCCACGGCAGTTGTAACACCTGGAGTTTAATTCGGGGGTGTCACCCCTGCCACAGGAAATACGTTATAAGTTGATCTATTCTTTTGAATATATATCTCGTATCCTTACAGGAGAATTCTGAAATATATATAAAAACAGAGGTAGAAATTTCATTTTTACTAAATTCACCCTACCTATGAGTGTGAAAGGTAGAGTCTGCCATGCCTGCAATCTGGATTTTAGTTTAGTCAAAAGTGGATTGACATTCAAAGCAATAAAATCTGATACAGAGTTGGAGATATGTAACCCCAGATATTTGATCACCTCTACCCTCTGCAAGGAACAATTTACAGGAATCTCACATCTGGGGGATGGCATCTTGAGTGATAGAATCTGGGATTTTCCCCAGTTGACTTTCAGACAAGAAAAACGAGCAAAGGAATTAAGAATGTCTAAAGCTGCCGACAGGGAACTCTTGGAGTATCGCAAAAAAAGAACCATATCGTCTGCATATAGTGCCGTTTTTTCGGTCAAGCTACTCACCGTTATCCCCTGTACCTCCTCAGAGGCTTGCAAGGCCACCGCCAAGGGTTCAATCATAATAGAGAGATAGAGAAATAGAGAAAAGACCTGGCGATAAGGGGCATCCTTGGCGAGTGCCCCTATGTACTGGAACAAAAACTGATAACATATTGTTTAGCTTTATGGCTGCTGTGGGGCAATGATATAGAATATCAATCCCCTTTCTGAACTGAGGACCAAACCTGAACACCTCAAGTACCACCCTCATGTAAATCCAGTCAATCAAAGGCCTTCTCTAAATCAAGAAAGACCAGTATCCCACCGCTAGAAGTATCTGAGCCCAACTGAGTGTGAGTGAAGACCCTGCGCAGATTAATATCCATTGCCTTTTTTGGCATAAAACCTGTCTGGTCGGGTGAAATAACATGTTGTAGGACCGACATAAGTCTAGTAGCTAACAGTTTGGTCAGTATTTTGAAGTCTATATTTAATAATGAGATGGGCCTATAAGACGAACACTGCAGTGGGTCTTTATCTGGCTTAGCCAATAATACAATATGAGCCTCGTAAAAAGGAGAGGGGGAGGCTTCCTGTTTGAAAACAGTCAGCGTATAATTGCAGTAGTCTGGGTGCCAGGGTTTCTGAGTATTGGCGGTACCACTCAATTGGTAGACCGTCGGGTCCGGGAGCCTTACCACTAGGGAATGATCTTATTGCTGAGACCACCTCCTCCTCCCTGAACGCAGCATCCAGAAAACCACTAGCCTCCTCTGGCAGTTCGGGCAACTGCAGGGACCCCAATGTGCACTGAGGTCACCAGTGTCATAGGGATCTATAGGAGAGTCCAGGGACCTATAGAAGGATACAAACTCCCATATTAAATCCTCCCTGTCTCTTAGCAGCTGTCCGCACGGGGACAGTATGCAGGGAACCACTGCCGTCAGGAGAGCCAAGAGTTTGCCATTTTTATCCCCTTTTTCAAACACACGCGCCACACTCCTTTGCAGCTGACAAGTAGTCACATCCCGATAATGGAGGGATACATTCCTTCTCGCGAACTGCAACTGAGCCAACGTGTCGGGAGAGTCTGCATGTGCCTTAGCACATTCTTGTTCTTTATCCTGAAGTTGTTTTTCAACACTATTTTGCTCCGTTCTCTGGGCTTTTATGGCTGATATGTACACCCCCCTAGTGGCGGCCTTGAAGGCCTCCCATTCAGTGTGTACCATTGCTGATCCTTCGTTAATCTGCCAAAATGTATCCGTATGTGGTTTCAGCATCTCCTCCACAGTGGGTTCCCCCACCCATCTAGGAGACAGATGCCAAACTCTCCTTGAACTCTTGGAGGCTAGTTGCAAGGTAATCTGGAGTGGGGGTGTGGTCCGACACCCCCCTCCGAAAGGTAGGATGCCCCAGCTACCAGAGGCAATAATGCCCCATTAGCAAAGGCCAGGTCTATTCTGGAGGACTATGCATGTACCGAGGACAGATATGAATAGCATCTGTCCGTGGGATGCTTCCACCGCCAGATCTCAGTTAGACCCGCAGCTTCCGCCCAGTGTGACAAATCATGGTTTTGGAGCCCTGAGTGGGTTGGACATGTCTAGTGTATAGTTGAGAACATTATTGAAATCTCCAGCCACCAATAGCTGGAATGGAGCGTGGGGCGCCACTTTCTCCAACACCTCATACAGGATGGTCCCTGCAAAAGGAGGGGGATTATATATATTTACCAGAGCCAACCTGCGTGAGTAGACTTCAACTATTACCACTAAGTATCTTCCCCGGGATCTGTAATTACAGTTTCTATAGAGCAAGGTAAGGACTTGTGCAACAAAATAGACACACCCCTCGCATAAGACGAAAAAGTGGCATGTATGGCTCTGTGTATCCAGGGACTTTTCATGGCCAGGATTTTATTACCTAATAAATGAGTTTCCTGTAATAACATTATGTGGGGATGCTGGGCCTGTAAGATTTTCAACACCAACGCTCTCTTGTATTTTGAATTCAAGTCCCTAACATTCCAGGAGATGATTCTAATATACAAGGACATGACTGCAATTCAGAAATTCACCACAAGATGGGGGCCTAGGAGGACAAGTGAGGTCCAGAGTCACACAGAGCCATACAGCATGCTGAAGATTAACACTTACCCACCTATACACATCACTTTGTGGTGCATCCTGTTTCTGAGTATCCACCAGTCTACCAACCATGTAGCACCGAGAGCGACACCACAAACAATTGGCCACAAAAAAAGTTGGAGCATATAAACCCATACAGAACATAAGAAAGAACATGAATAAAGCATACACTCCTGAACAGTCCTGTCATAACAATTCCCTGTCTTGCCAGCTTGAAAAAAAGGGGAGGGAGGGAAAACAGAAAAAAAAAAAACACAGACCCCACCCTAGTCAGCAGACTTAATCCCCAAAACCAAAAAACAATAAAAAATGGAAAGTCGTCCCCCTTGGGGAGGAAAAACAAAACAAAAAAAACCCAAAGAAGTCAACAGGGTGAGCACTAGCGCTACACGCCTGTTGTGAGTACTCTTTTTGTAAAGAGAGCTTCCAGATCCATACATATTGTAGCCATGAGGCACCAAGCAGCTGCACATGCACTGCAATACCTGGAGGAGAATGTTTGCGCAGTGAAAGCAAGTTCTGTACATATGCTTCCCTTGATAAGGCACACTGTTAGTAAATCTTTCGGGAAGGGTAACTTGGTAAAGGATTAGAGACAAAGCATATGTACCTGCAAGTGTGCAATCAGTCTTTACTGCATGGGATTGTGGAACAGCAGCCCAAAAAATACATGTCTCCAGCAACAAGAAAGGAGGGAGAGGGTGACGAAGCTGCTCAAACAGAATGTCTCATGAAATACATGATGATTACCTTTAACCTAATGTATCCAGCCAATCTGAGACATCTGAGGGGACCTCAAAAAATTTCACAGAGCCCCGATGTTCAACACGGAGCTTACTGGGGTACATCATACTATACGTGAATCACTTTTCCCGGAGCCTCTTCCGAACCTCCACGAGCGTGCAATGGCGTCTCTGCAACGCCGAAATCTGGAAAGAAATGCAGGGTGGTGTTCTCAAACCGGAGGTGTCTTTTCTTGCGGGCTTCAGCAAGGATATGAGATCTCTATCCCAGTAATTTAGAAACTGCACAAGGAATGGTCTGGGCAAGGCGCCTTGCGGTCTCGGGTCTGTGGGGACCCTATGAGCGCACTCAACAATGTATGCTGAGGAGACTTGTTGTAAATTGAGGATTTCTTTAAAGAAATTTTCAGCAAAGCTGGCTGGGTGTGAGCCCTCTGCGCCCTCCGGAAGGCCCACCACACATTATTGCGGCACAGTCTATTTTCGGCATCTTCAGACTGTGCCATCAGGGTTTTAACTGTGCGTTGCAGGTCAGCGACATTCTGGGAGGTGGTAGCCATAGTATCCTCTATATCCGAGATACGATTCTTGACCGCAGTGACACAGCCTCTAAACTTGTCCATGTCTTGTCCGATGAGACCACACTCCATGGCCAGTGTATCTATTCTCCCCATGACCATGGTTTTACTCTCCTCAAGGGCCGCCAGGATGGCCGCAGTGGAGTCAGTAACCGTTGATTGCTTCATACTTGAGGGCTGCTGCGGGTCTCCTACGTTCTGCTCCATGTCCCTTAGAAGCTGCAGGGCTATTTGTATGGCCGCAGCTCGCTCCACTCCAGAGGGTAAAGTGGCCGCCACATGTGTCACTGCCAGGGATCTCTGTGTCCTGGGTGGTGGCTGTTTCTACACTGATCGCCTTCTGGATGGCATCTAGGGATGCAGGAGGTGTCCCTGATCACTATGCAGCTAACTGCCAGCTAGGATGTCGCTCAGCACAGGAGGTATGGACAGGGTGCCAGGATGGAGGTAGGAGGAAGTGGAGGACACTACCCTGGGGGCTTCACTGCCAGCCCATACAGGCAGACTCTGGTCCCTGTAATGATCCTAGCAGAATAGGGAGGCAGTTGAGGACCACAGCATCCGCAGCCTGGATTAGAGGCCAGGCCGGCCACGGCGCCCCCCGCGGCCCCCCCCCCCCCCCGCGGCGCAGGAAAGTAAGGTGAGCAGCAGGCTGCACTAGGACGCACTAGGCCGCACCAGGCCGCGGCCGCTACGTGCGATTCTGGTGGCCTTGCGGACCACTGGACCCTGCCAGACACTCAGGAGAGCAGGCAGGATGATGAGGGGAGCCTCTTACCTCACCACTAGGTTAGCGACAGCTCCTTCTAGCAGGGTGGAGGTCAGGAGTTGAGCCGGCTTCTCTCTTGCTAATCTCGGGCGAATCCTGCCCAATATGAACACCGGCTGCCGCAGGTTATGCAGAGGGACAAGGAGGCAGGTGAATTTGGGTTGCTTGGCTGCTTATATTCACAGATGGCTCAGGATTACAATCAGGATTCCTGGAGCTCCTCTCTCACACGTCTGCCCCTGTTCACATTTGGACATGCCCCCTTCTTTTAGTTATACTTTAACCACTTGCCATCAGGGCCAATTCTGGCACTCCGCTCCTACGTGTAAAAATCATAATTTTTTTGCTAGAAAATTACTCAGAACCTCCAAACAATATATGTTTTTTTTTTTTGCAGAGACCCTAGGGAATAAAATGATGGTTGTTGCAACTTTTTATGTCACATGGTAATTGCGCAGCAATTTTTTTTCAAACGTTTTATTTCATGAATTAAAAAAAATAAAAAATAAAGTAAGCCCAATTTTTTTGTATAAAGTGAAAGATGATGTTATGCCGAGTAAATAGATACCTAACATGTCATGCTTTAAAATTGTGCACACTCGTGGAATGGTGCCAAACTTCGGTACTTAAAAATCTCCGTAGGCAAAGCTTTAAAAATGTTTACAGGTAACCTATTTAGATTTACAGAGGAGGTCTTAGGACACAATTGTTGCTCTATCTCTGATGGTCGTGGCGATATCTCACACGTGTGGATTAAACGCCGTTTACATATGTGGGCGTGGCGTACATATGCGTTTGCTTCATGCGAGGATGAGGGGCGCTTTAAAAAAATGTTTTATTGTTTATTTTTTTTTCTTACACTTTCCCTTTATTTGTTTTATTTATCATTTTTATTCCTATTACAAGGAATGTAAACATCCCTTGTAATAGGAATAGGGCCTGAGAGGTCCACTTTATGGAGAGACCCAACATCTCTCCTCCAGGCTGGAAAGGTTGAGAACAAAAAAACAAAACAATATGATCTCGGCTTCCCAGCCGAGTGCACGGCAGTATTTACAACTGCCAGGGCAGACGTGACATCATAACATCACGACCGGGCCTCTGAGAGTCATAGAGACTGCTGTAACCATCTGGTCACCAGTATTCTCTACGGTGATCTTCCACTGGCGGCGGATTCCTTATCCGGCTCTCCAATCGCATGGGCATGCCAGTAGAATCACCAGAGGGTGGCGGGGGGAATGCCCCCTCCCGCCACCTGTAAGAACAATCAAGTGTCTGAACAGCCACTATGATTGTTCTTACGGTGCAGGGAATCGCCGGCTGAAAAGATTAATACGATGCCTGTAGGTGAAAGCATCATCCCGGTATAACCACTGAAACGGTAGGACATCCATGTACATCCTCCCAGGGGAAGTGGTTAAACCACTCCAAGTCTTTATATATATTTGGAAAGCCGAGACCATGTAGAATAAATAGTGGCATTTTTTATGTTAATAAGGCCTCGATCATTGTAATGCAGCGGCACCCACACCTGCATGGCTGTAAAATTGGGAGCTGTGTCTGTGCAGCTCCCAGTTGATACAGTATGAATGAGATTGCCTGCATGGGGATGCACTGAACACCTGTGCATCCCTGTGTGAGCAAACATGACCTTTGCACAGGCATACCCTATAGTATGTTCCTGTGAACAAGGCCTAATTGTGCTACTGTTTATTAAATCTACATTTTTAGTAAAAATACACTCAAATTCATTTTATTACACACAAACACAATAAAATTTAATTTTTTGGTAAAATATAAATTTGAGGATGCATCAAGTAAATAAACAGCAAATATGTCAAGCCTCAAAATTGGATATGTCTGTGAAATGGCAAACAATTACAGTACCCAAAATTGTCCATAGACAACAATTTAAAAGCCTTTATCATTAACAGTTAACAGTGAACGCCGACCCTAGAGTTTCTTCTCTCAATGTGTGAGAATACCTAATATGGCTGGCATGATCAGTATTTTTGTATGTGTGTGTACCAAGCTAAAAGCAGGCAATTGTTTTCTGAATAACTTATAGACATGTGCATTCCGTTTCGCTCCGCATCGAAATTCGGACAAATTTTTCATTATTCGGAAATTTGTATGCATCAGAATTTCCGAATTACAAAAGTAATGAATTTAAACGAATCCGAAAAAAGCGAACAAATTCGAATCAAATTCGAAAACAAATTTGAATAGAATTCGAAAACATATTCGAATCGAATTAGAAAACATAATCGAATTTGAAAGAAAATTCGATCTAATTTGAAAACAATAGAAATCGATTATTTTCTATTATTTTCTATTTTATTCTAATCTTTTCTATTTGAATGCAAATTCATTCTACACGGAATTTGAATTTCGGAAAATGGTTATATAGAAATAGAATGAAATCAAATTCTAAAAGAAAAAACAATAGAACAGAATAGAATATATATATATATATATATATATATATATATATATATATATATAATTATAATACCATCTTCCGGAAATTGGAATTTGGTACAGAATGAATTTGAATTTGAATAGAAAAAATTAGAATAGAATATATTATATTTTTTTCTATTCTGTTCTATTGTTTTTCTATGCTATTCTTATTTTCTATTCTGTTCTAATCTTTTCTATTGGAATTCAATTTCATTCTATATGAAATTCGAATTTCGCAAAATAGTTATATATAGTTTACTTTTTCAAATTGGGTCAAATTTTTTCGAATGCGGTAGAATTTTTTCGAATTCGATAGTTTTTTTCAAATGCGGTAGAATTTTTTTCGAATTTGATAGTTTTTTTCGAATGCGGTAGAATTTTTTCAAATTCGAATACGAAACTAAATGAATCCCGAAAATGAATGTGACGAATGCAACAAATTTAACTAAACAAATTTATTTAAATAACGAATCAAAACGCAACTAAACTAAACAAATTTTTTCATCCTGCACATGTCTAATAACTTAAAGAGGAGGTCCAGCCTGGGTGAAAAAAATAAAAGTCAGCAGCTACAAATACTGTAGCTGCTGTCTTTTAATATTAGGGCACTTACCTGTCCAGGGAGCCGGCAATGTCGGCACCGATCTTCGGATCGACTCCCAAGCGCTGCCGCCGCCATTGCTGGTAAGGGAACCAGGCAGTGAAGACTTTCGATTTCACTCCTGGTTCCCTATTGCGCATGCGCGCAGCACGCTTTCTAATTGGCCCTGCGGCGGGGGGAAGAAGAAGGGGGCCAAACTCCAGAAGGGTACCTGACTTTTGGTGGAATTCCGTTTTAAGAACTGAAGCTAACTTATAACAGTGGTGTACCTAGGGGGGTGCAAAGGGTGTGGCCCGCACTGGGTACTGCAATTCTGTGGGTGACAACCAACAGAAAAGTGTTGCTAGTTCATGTTGTCACTCAGCAACACCACAGTTGCAGTGGCAACTTGTCTGGCAGGATCTGCTGAAGTGTCGCTAAGAAAAAATTTTCTGTGGGTGGCATGCAGGAGGAGTGGGGTGACTTCACCCTTTGCCTGAATAGATCTTCCCCTCACAAGCAAAGAGGATTGTTGCTGGGGCAGGAGGAGAGGAGTAATTCAATGCTGATGCCACTTCACCCTCCTCCTGCATAAGCCATGCCCACACAGCATTGCACTGCAGTGCTCTGGCACCTTGTCTAACACACTCAGGGATGAATTTTTAGCTCTGTGGAATAGTCTTACAGGGAAGAGCCTGTCTGTAAACCTGAACTGGGGGGGTTGAAGAATCCCTGGATTAGGAGAACAGAGGAGTGGTTAATTCCCTGGACTAGAAAGGAGTAGGAGAATCTCTGGACTAGGAGGGGGGAAGAATCTCTGTACTATGGGGGGGGGTGGATCATCCCTAGACTAGGAGAAGGGGTGTCTGGAGAATCCCTGAGCTAAGAGAGGGTGGAGAATCCCTAGACTAGGAGGGGGGGTAGATAATCCCTGGACTGGGGGATGGAGAATTCCTGGACTGAGGGGGGTGGAGAAACCCTGGACATGGAGGAGGGTGCCGAAAATCTGAGGTCTAGGGGTTTGATGAATCCCTGGACTAGGACTAGGGTGGAGAATCCCTAGACTGGGGGGGGGGGTGGAGAACATCTTATGAGTGTCCCTTTCAAAGTAACCAAACTTTAGTTCAATCACTTTTTAGGGCGTGCAATAGAAAAGTGTAGTGGTATTGTCATGTATTTACTATTTTTGAAAGGTGCTTCTCAGGACTCATACACACTATTTTCATATGATCAATTCTTATTGCCCTAATTATGAAAATCCTATGGAAAGGCTATTATGTACCCTATATAGACATCCAGTATACTTAGGAGAAGTTACAGTATTCTAATTTATAGATGGATATGGGAACAGTCAGACTGGCTACAATCCAAAGGAAGAAAGATTTTACTTACTTCTTCTGAGCACATAGAGAGACAGCTAGAGCTCTGACAACTGATCATATGTGTAGCCCCCTTGTCTTAAACAGGGGCTACTAGTAAATTTAGCTGTGCTAGGTGATAACTAACCTGGCTGATTTGTAGTCTTTGTGATCATTTTGGTTTTCTCCTCAGCCTGGTTTAGCTGTGTTTCCTCCCTTCTGTCAATAGGTGGCACTGTTGCCTTTGACATTAGTATGATGAGCTGCAGTAAAGCTGAGTTATAAATATGCACATTTCTCTCAGCCAATCAGTAGGAGTTTCATGGCTACTGAGCATGCTGGGAGAGAGTATATATCTGGAGGAAGTCAAGTGATCTGGGTCCCCCCGCCCAGACCTTGGTCTGGTGTTACATACATAGTTACATAGTAGGTGAGGTTGAAAAAAGACACAAGTCCATCAAGTCCAACCTATGTGTGATTATGTGTCAGTATTACATTGTATATCCCTGTATGTTGTGGTCTTTCAGGTGCTTATCTAATAGTTTTTTGAAGCTATCGATTCTCCCCGCTGAGACCACTGCCTGTGGAAGGGAATTCCACATCCTTTCCGCTCTTACAGTAATGAATGCTCTACGTAGTTTAAGTTTAAACCTCTTTTCTTCTAAATTTAATGGGCAGCCACGAGTCTTGTTTTATTTCTATTCTAGGGTCACCAGTACGATATTTGTATATTGAAATCATATCCCCTCTCAAGCGTCTCTTCTCCAGAGAGAATAAGTTCAGTGCTCGCAACCTTTCCTCATAACTAAGATCCTCCAGACCCTTTATTAGCTTTGTTGCCCTTCTTTGTACTCGCTCCATTTCCAGTACATCCTTCCTGAGGACTGGTGCCCAGAACTGGACAGCATATTCTAGGTACGGCCGGACCAGAGTCTTGTAGAGTGGGAGAATTATCGTTTTATCTCTGGAGTTGATCCCCTTTTTATTGCATGCCAATATTCTGCTTTGTTAGCAGCAGCTTGGCATTGCATGTCATTGCTGAGCCTATCATCTACTAGGACCCTCAGGTCCTTTTCCATCCTAGATTTCCCTGGAGGTTCTCCCCCCCAGTGTATAGATTGCATTCATATTTTTGCCACCCAAATGCATTATTTTACATTTTTCTACATTGAACCTCATTTGCCATGTAGTTGCCCACCCCATTAATTTGTTGAGATCTTCTTGCAAGGTTTCCACATCCTACAGAGAAGTTATTGCCCTGCTTTGCTTAGTATCATCTGCAAATACAGAGATTGAACTGTTTATCCCATCCTCCAGGTCGTTTATAAACAAATTAAATAGCATTGGTTCCAGCACAGAACCCTGGGGAACCCCACTACCCACCCCTGACCATTCCGAGTACTCCCCATTTATCACCACCCTCTGAAGTTGCCCTTGTAGCCAGTTTTCAATCCATATACTCACCCTATGGTCCATGCCAATAGACCTTAATTTGTACAGTAAATGTTTATGGGGAACTGTGTCAAATGCTTTTGCTAAATCCAGATACACCACGTCTACGGGCCTTCCTTTATCTAGATGGCAACTCACCTCCTCATAGAAGGTTAGTCGATTTGTTTGGCAAGAACGATTCTTCAAGAATCCATGCTGATTACTGCTAATGATACCGTTCTCATTACTAAAATCTTGTATATAGTCCCTTATCATCCCCTCCAAGAGTTTACATACTATTGATGTTAGGCTAACTGGTCTGTAATTCCCAGGGATGTATTTTGGGCCCTTTTTAAATATTGGTGCTACATTGGCTTTTCTCCAATCAGCTGGTACCATTCCAGTCAGTAGACTGTCAGTAAAAATTAGGAACAACGGTCTGGCAATCACTTGACTGAGTTCCCTAAGTACCCTCGGATGCAAGCCATCTGGTCCCGGTGATTTATTAATGTTAAGTTTCTCAAGTCTAATTTTAATTCTGTCCTCTGTTAACCATGGAGGTGCTTCCTGTGTTGTGGCACGAGGATAAACACTGCAGTTTTGGTTACTGAAGCCCCCCGATTCACTCGTGAAGACTGAGGAGAAGAATAAATTCAATACCTTCGCCATCTCCCCATCCTTTGTAACCAGATGTCCTTCCTCATTCTTTATGGGGCCAATATGGTCTGTCCTCCCTTTTTTACTGTTTACATACTTAAAGAATTTCTTGGGATTTTTTTTGCTCTCCTCAGCTATGTGTCTTTCATGTTCTATCTTAGCTGTCCTAATTGCACCCTTATGCCCCGTACACACGGTCGGATTTTCCGATGGACAATGTCCGTTCGGAGCGTGTTGTCGGAAATTCCGACCATGTGTGGGCGCCATCGGACATTTTCCATTGGATTTTCTGACACACAAAGTTGGACAGCAGGAGATAAAATTTTCCGACAACAAAATCCGATCGCGTCAATTCCGACCGTGTGTGGCCTGTTCCGACGCACAAAGTGCCACGCATGCTCAGAAGAAATTCCGACACGGGACAGCTCGTTCTGGTAAACTTAGCGTTCGCAATGGATACAGCACTTTCGTCACGCTGCAATGTTAAAAATGGTTTAATACAGCGCACTCTCTTCTTCTTTATAATGTGACAAGAATTAAGTCGTTTTGCTGCTCATATTCACACACACTTCTCACAAAGTTTTATTTGTGTTTTTTTAGTGGGATTCCCTCAATATATTGTTATTAGTTTGTCACATCTGACAGTTTTATTTATTTATTTTTTTTTTGGATTTTCAGCCTTTTTTTTTTTTTAATGTTTGTATTTTTTCCAAGGCTGATCTTTGTTCAATGTTATTTTTATTTTTACTCCAGAATATTTTTGTGTGTGTTTTGTGTGTCAAGTTACCCCAACACCATTGATATCTTTTATTATTTAATCTCAAGGAGATTGTTTGTTGTTGGTGTCCCTTGTTCATTTCACATTGTATATTAGAAATGTATCTGAATCCTCACAAACCAACTGTCCTTTTTGAAGTAAAACACATAGGAGAGTATAATTCAAAACAAAAATCCTTTATTAAGGGATCAGAACCAAACAAAGAGGAAGGCAACACTGGATCAACAGGAGGAATTAGTGAAGCCTGGGACCCCCACGGCAGACATCAATTCTTCAACATCAAAATTGGTGGCCTGAGGAGTCCATATCTAAGGGAGGGCAGTCTGGTCCGGGATTCACAGAGACTCGGATAGCAGCAGATGACATCTGTGTCCCCAGGCTGTGGTACCACAAGAGGCTGCATCTTTTGGCCGACCAGACTGGATCCAGGGTAATCACTGTCTAGTCTTCCTTCCACGCTTCCTTCCGGGCTGTGGCTGTGCAGTTGGAGATGTGGCAGGAGGAGGAGTAGGACCTGGAGGAGGAGGAGGAGGAGGACTGGGAGGACCTGGAGGAGGACTGGGAGGACCTGGAGGAGAGGGAGGAGGAGGAGGACCATCCCAAAGCTGTGTGTGAGGTGTAATTTGGCCCCTCATATCTTTCTCCAGAGCCTCTGATATGAGGGCCTCACACATGGCTTTTTGGCCCTCCTCCATCCTCTGCATTTTATATGCTATGAATGCAGCAATGTTCTCCTGCATGGTGTGGGGTGCTCCCAGGACCTCTGTAGCCCTCCAAAAGAATCTGATAGCCGCCTCCTCTAGGGTATTCGTCCTACTGCCACTTTCTGTTTTCAGGTGTGGTGGAGGGACCTTGATATCAGCCAGCCGGCTCGGCCCGGCCACCTCCTGGCTGAGACTTCCCTGTGTATGAAAAAGGGACATGGTTGTAATGTTTTGCATCATCAATCACAATCCTAAATTAGTACTCCCAACTAACATCTAGTTAACATCATTGATTGGACAAGCAGAAATATTTAGAGGAATGCTATACCTGGCTCAATCTGGGCTCCTCCACATATGGCCTGGAAGGCCCAGGTTGGGCGTCAGAAGCCTCAGCCAGGGGGGAAGGAAGCGTGGAAGGAAGACTGGAGAGGAATGGCCTGGGTTCAGTTTGGCCTGCCAGAAAGTGCAGCCTGTCGTAGTACAACATCCTGGGGACATAGATGTCATCTGCTGCTCCGGATCTCTGTGAATCCAGGACTTTCTTGCGCTCCCTCAGATATGTGCTCCTCAGGCAACCAATTAATATCTTTACATAAGTGATGTCTGCCGTGGGGATCACCTGCTTCACAATTTCACACAATTGCTCCAGTGCTGCCTTCCTCTTTGCTTGGTTCTTGAAATGGGGGTGGTTAATCTCCCACAGACAGGGTAGCTCACTTAGCATATCAATGAATAGTGACATGAAGTCAGTATCTCTCATTAAGATATCCATGTTCACTGCAAGACACAACACAAGACAAAGCCTAATGTCAGACAAAACTCTCCTAATCTTGTTACAATATAGGCCTCAATCTAGAAGCAGTATAGGCACAAGTTTGTCTCTTACCTTCGTTCTTACGATCGGCGCGTCCAATGCTCCTTCCTCCGCTCACAGATCGTACGTAATACGCAAGCGTGTTACGCTTTATACACACTGCGCATGCGTGTAACTCCACCCGCCCCTGATGTTCTTTCTAGTCTATTCCCCGCCCCTTTTCGTTCGGCGCAATGGGGGAAGAGCATGATGGCGGACTTACAGCAGGTGCGTGATAATTATATCAACGAGGAGGAGGAGGAGGAAAGCCCGGATCCAGGCACGTCCCGATCCAGAAGGAGATGTTTTAAGGCCACAAATATGTCGTTTGGGGAGATGTTGGAGATGGTCGACATCATGAAGAAGTCCGACTATGACGGAAAATATGGGCCTTACCCCACCCCAACATCAGAAAGGCCAAGATCATGGCGAAAGTGGTCAGGAGTCTTGAGAGGAATTTCGGGGTACGAAGATCAAAAGATCAGCTCAGGAAGCGGTGGTCGGACCTGAAGTTGAGGGAGCCAGAGCAGTACCGAAAGATCCGGAGAGTGCTGCAAAAAAGTAAGTAGTTGTGCTGTGTTCCTATTCTTTCTGTCTTTATTCCGTTCATTCTGCTCCATATGCTTTTAGTAATTGTAACGTTTAAAAAGGTCAACTTTAATGTTCATGAGCCCATTATTCGTTTGTATCAAACATTTTTCTTTCGGCCTCTAGAACACAATTGCATTTTCACACATTTTTGGGGGCCTACTTGGATGCCAAATTGTGTAGATGGGTTTGTTACTAGAATGAAATGCCAACTAGATTGTGTGTAAGGAGAGGACACTCAGCAGCTGTTTTCACATCTGGACACTGGAGCACTAGTGTGGGACCCCAGAACACAATTTTATTAGGGGGGGGACACAGGTGCTCCAGTGTATACTATAGGGGGGGCTACATCTGTGAAGCTTGTACCAAACAGGTAAAGTATTGCAGCTTGACAAAGGGCAATAAAAAATATACATCTTGGAACTCGGCTAAAATAGATAATTGTACCCCACTTCCAAGCAATGTTTCCTATTTCTAGTTCTGCCATCAAATATCTGTGTGCTAATTATACCACTTTTGTTTTACATAGGGGAGAAAAGACTCGGAGGACACCCCTCATCCGAGAGACCAGAGACCCCCCACCTCTGGAAGAAGGGGAAATACCAACACAAGAAGCTGAGCAGGAGGAAGAAGAAGATGTGGTGGAGATTGGCACCACAACAGGTGAGTGTCTGCGACCACAGGCTCAGGTAAAAGAGATGGATGGTGGCAGATTTTTGAGACCTTTTTTTTTGTTCTTTATCTCTTTTTAGGTGATCGTGATCCAGAACGCTTTACATCTGAAAGTGCCCAGATACTGATCGGGGAGATCATGGGGTGTAATCTCCAATTGCAAAACATCTAGCAACAAATCAGTGATGTTATTAAAAAAAATAATAACATCATTGATGTTTTGGGACGAATTTAAAACCCACAAAATCACCTGTTTTATCTTACTAAAATTTTTACAATGTTTAGAAAAGCCAAATTTGGAGGATGTACACAGTGTGCCAACATGTGCTATCTGCCATCACGGGAGATCAATGGACGCGTTTTGGGGGTGCAACCCCTTCCTCAATTATAAAGTAGCGGTGAGGAAGGGCTTGCTCCCCCAAAACACGTCCCTTGATCCCCCCTGATGGCAGATAGCACATGTTGACATTCGTAAATTGGTGTGCATCTTCCAAATTTGGCTTTTCCAGGGGTGATTTCCCCCCATCTTAACGCTATATCAAACCCAGTTCCTAAATACTCATGTCTGATATAGCCTTCAGGTTTTACCTAATGTGAACTTTGTAAGTTCAAGTTTTTTGGCTTTCTTGTTGGTTTTACACAGGCCTGTTTTATCTGAAATGGACATTTCGATTTTTGATAATGCTACTGCAAAAATTGTTATACAACAAACATGTTGGTTTGTTTTAAAAACCTTGCACATGTGATTGTGCAGGTATAAAAAAGTGCCTTACTCAAGAATGTGTGGATTATTGTCTCAACACTACAACACTATTGGGGTGATGTAATTGCTGTTTTATGCAAAAATGGGGGTTATTTCCTAAGGGCAAATACACTTTGCACTACAAGTGCAGGTTCAGTGCAGTTGCAAGTGCACTTGTAGTGAAATGTGTTTTGGCATTTAGGAAGTACCAGCCAACACTATTTTTTATAAGGTTACCCAATCACGACATTTTCTGCACTCAACATATTTCTATCAGGGTCAGCTAAAACAAACACAAGCAGTAAATGTCCTCCAAGAATTTCTTTTGTTTGTTCTTTATTTGAAAAAGGTGTCACAGATTGTCTGGCATATTGATAGCCCCCCTACCCGCAAAGAACTCCAGGTAGCGTAACCGGACATCACAGGCATTCAGGGAGGGCAAGCCAGGACGGCCACTTTCAAGCGCCGTCATTGTTGATGGATTTGGGATTCCGGCCTCAGGCCCAACTGAGCCAGCATAGTTGGCTGAATGTTTTCTTAAAAAATTATGGAGAACACAGCACGCTAGTATTATATTGTTCAGTTTATACTCCGCCATATTCCAAATGTGTTCTCCACCACTCTTCGGGCTCTGGCCAGCCGGTAATTAAAAACCCTCTGTTCCGGGGTGAGGGTCCTCATCGGGAATGGCCGCATCAGGTGGTCCCCCAGCGCAAATGCTTCATCAGCAACGAACACAAATGGGAGACCTTCAACATTGTCCTCTGGAGGTGGCAAGTCCAAGCTGCCATTCTGTAGACGCCTGTAGAACTCCATCTGGGCGATCACTCCACCATCGGACATCCGGCCATTCTTCCCCACGTCCACATACAAGAACTCGTAATTAGCCGACACCACCGCCAACATCACTATACTATTAAACCCCTTGTAATTATAATAGTACGACCCCGAGTTGGGTGGTGGGACGATGTGGACGTGTTTCCCATCAATTGCCCCTCCGCAGTTAGGAAAGTCCCACCGCTGGGCAAAGTGGGAGGCCACAGTCTGCCATTCCTGTGGCGTTGAAGGAAACTGTTGAGGAAAAAACAATAAACATTACTATTTTTTCACAGAAACATGGCAAGCAGATTATACACAAACATTATGGGGCAACCTCCAGATAGCATTTTTTAAGGGGAATTTAACAACAACAAAGTATGATTTACACCTATCATATTTCCCCTCCCCCCCTCATGGGCCATTTCTAACATTATAGGGGGGGAACTCTTGGACAGGTAACCCTCTTCACTTCATTGAGAGATGAATGCCTAAATACAGGGTATTACTTGGAACAGCCCCTCCTTAGTTACACTATTGGCAGACCACTGGACAGGTAAGAAGTGTCTGAATACAAAGATATAAATACACATTGTACACATTTGAGGACATTTAGACATTCTGCTATTACCTATCAAGATAATAATAGGATACAAAAACTTAAAACAGTTCCATTGGAAAGTATACAGGCAGGCCCTTGCACTACATGCTTTGAGGAATTCATCCATAAATCTGCAGTGCTCTGGCACCTTGTCTAACACACTCAGGGATGAATTTTTAGCTCTGTGGAATAGTCTTACAGGGAAGAGCCTGTCTGTAAACCTGAACTGGGGGGGTGAAGAATCCCTGGATTAGGAGAACAGAGGAGTGGTTAATTCCCTGGACTAGAAAGGAGGTGGAGAATCTCTGTACTATGGGGGGGGTGGATCATCCCTAGACTAGGAGAAGGGGTGTCTGGAGAATCCCTGAGCTAAGAGAGGGTGGAGAATCCCTAGACTAGGAGGGGGGGTAGATAATCCCTGGACTGGGGGATGGAGAATTCCTGGACTGAGGGGGGTGGAGAAACCCTGGACATGGAGGAGGGTGCCGAAAATCTGAGGTCTAGGGGTTTGATGAATCCCTGGACTAGGACTAGGGTGGAGAATCCCTAGACTGGGGGGGGGGGGTGGAGAACATCTTATGAGTGTCCCTTTCAAAGTAACCAAACTTTAGTTCAATCACTTTTTAGGGCGTGCAATAGAAAAGTGTAGTGGTATTGTCATGTATTTACTATTTTTGAAAGGTGCTTCTCAGGACTCATACACACTATTTTCATATGATCAATTCTTATTGCCCTAATTATGAAAATCCTATGGAAAGGCTATTATGTACCCTATATAGACATCCAGTATACTTAGGAGAAGTTACAGTATTCTAATTTATAGATGGATATGGGAACAGTCAGACTGGCTACAATCCAAAGGAAGAAAGATTTTACTTACTTCTTCTGAGCACATAGAGAGACAGCTAGAGCTCTGACAACTGATCATATGTGTAGCCCCCTTGTCTTAAACAGGGGCTACTAGTAAATTTAGCTGTGCTAGGTGATAACTAACCTGGCTGATTTGTAGTCTTTGTGATCATTTTGGTTTTCTCCTCAGCCTGGTTTAGCTGTGTTTCCTCCCTTCTGTCAATAGGTGGCACTGTTGCCTTTGACATTAGTATGATGAGCTGCAGTAAAGCTGAGTTATAAATATGCACATTTCTCTCAGCCAATCAGTAGGAGTTTCATGGCTACTGAGCATGCTGGGAGAGAGTATATATCTGGAGGAAGTCAAGTGATCTGGGTCCCCCCGCCC
The DNA here is from genome assembly GCA_037952925.1 of Lithobates clamitans. NCBI lineage: Eukaryota > Metazoa > Chordata > Amphibia > Anura > Ranidae > Lithobates > Lithobates clamitans. Next base: position 1,077,996 of record JBBGZY010001063.1, read on the forward strand.
AGACCTTGGTCTGGTGTTACATACATAGTTACATAGTAGGTGAGGTTGAAAAAAGACACAAGTCCATCAAGTCCAACCTATGTGTGATTATGTGTCAGTATTACATTGTATATCCCTGTATGTTGTGGTCTTTCAGGTGCTTATCTAATAGTTTTTTGAAGCTATCGATTCTCCCCGCTGAGACCACTGCCTGTGGAAGGGAATTCCACATCCTTTCCGCTCTTACAGTAATGAATGCTCTACGTAGTTTAAGTTTAAACCTCTTTTCTTCTAAATTTAATGGGCAGCCACGAGTCTTGTTTTATTTCTATTCTAGGGTCACCAGTACGATATTTGTATATTGAAATCATATCCCCTCTCAAGCGTCTCTTCTCCAGAGAGAATAAGTTCAGTGCTCGCAACCTTTCCTCATAACTAAGATCCTCCAGACCCTTTATTAGCTTTGTTGCCCTTCTTTGTACTCGCTCCATTTCCAGTACATCCTTCCTGAGGACTGGTGCCCAGAACTGGACAGCATATTCTAGGTACGGCCGGACCAGAGTCTTGTAGAGTGGGAGAATTATCGTTTTATCTCTGGAGTTGATCCCCTTTTTATTGCATGCCAATATTCTGCTTTGTTAGCAGCAGCTTGGCATTGCATGTCATTGCTGAGCCTATCATCTACTAGGACCCCCAGGTCCTTTTCCATCCTAGATTTCCCTGGAGGTTCTCCCCCCCAGTGTATAGATTGCATTCATATTTTTGCCACCCAAATGCATTATTTTACATTTTTCTACATTGAACCTCATTTGCCATGTAGTTGCCCACCCCATTAATTTGTTGAGATCTTCTTGCAAGGTTTCCACATCCTACAGAGAAGTTATTGCCCTGCTTTGCTTAGTATCATCTGCAAATACAGAGATTGAACTGTTTATCCCATCCTCCAGGTCGTTTATAAACAAATTAAATAGCATTGGTTCCAGCACAGAACCCTGGGGAACCCCACTACCCACCCCTGACCATTCTGAGTACTCCCCATTTATCACCACCCTCTGAAGTTGCCCTTGTAGCCAGTTTTCAATCCATATACTCACCCTATGGTCCATGCCAATAGACCTTAATTTGTACAGTAAATGTTTATGGGGAACTGTGTCAAATGCTTTTGCTAAATCCAGATACACCACGTCTACGGGCCTTCCTTTATCTAGATGGCAACTCACCTCCTCATAGAAGGTTAGTCGATTTGTTTGGCAAGAACGATTCTTCAAGAATCCATGCTGATTACTGCTAATGATACCGTTCTCATTACTAAAATCTTGTATATAGTCCCTTATCATCCCCTCCAAGAGTTTACATACTATTGATGTTAGGCTAACTGGTCTGTAATTCCCAGGGATGTATTTTGGGCCCTTTTTAAATATTGGTGCTACATTGGCTTTTCTCCAATCAGCTGGTACCATTCCAGTCAGTAGACTGTCAGTAAAAATTAGGAACAACGGTCTGGCAATCACTTGACTGAGTTCCCTAAGTACCCTCGGATGCAAGCCATCTGGTCCCGGTGATTTATTAATGTTAAGTTTCTCAAGTCTAATTTTAATTCTGTCCTCTGTTAACCATGGAGGTGCTTCCTGTGTTGTGGCACGAGGATAAACACTGCAGTTTTGGTTACTGAAGCCCCCCGATTCACTCGTGAAGACTGAGGAGAAGAATAAATTCAATACCTTCGCCATCTCCCCATCCTTTGTAACCAGATGTCCTTCCTCATTCTTTATGGGGCCAATATGGTCTGTCCTCCCTTTTTTACTGTTTACATACTTAAAGAATTTCTTGGGATTTTTTTTGCTCTCCTCAGCTATGTGTCTTTCATGTTCTATCTTAGCTGTCCTAATTGCACCCTTATGCCCCGTACACACGGTCGGATTTTCCGATAGACAATGTCCGTTCGGAGCGTGTTGTCGGAAATTCCGACCATGTGTGGGCGCCATCGGACATTTTCCATCGGATTTTCTGACACACAAAGTTGGACAGCAAGAGATAAAATTTTCCGACAACAAAATCCGATCGCGTCAATTCCGACTGTGTGTGGCCTGTTCCGACGCACAAAGTGCCACGCATGCTCAGAAGAAATTCCGACACGGGACAGCTCGTTCTGGTAAACTTAGCGTTCGCAATGGATACAGCACTTTCGTCACGCTGCAATGTTAAAAATGGTTTAATACAGCGCACTCTCTTCTTCTTTATAATGTGACAAGAATTAAGTCGTTTTGCTGCTCATATTCACACACACTTCTCACAAAGTTTTATTTGTGTTTTTTTAGTGGGATTCCCTCAATATATTGTTATTAGTTTGTCACATCTGACAGTTTTATTTATTTATTTTTTTTTTGGATTTTCAGCCTTTTTTTTTTTTTTTTAATGTTTGTATTTTTTCCAAGGCTGATCTTTGTTCAATGTTATTTTTATTTTTACTCCAGAATATTTTTGTGTGTGTTTTGTGTGTCAAGTTACCCCAACACCATTGATATCTTTTATTATTTAATCTCAAGGAGATTGTTTGTTGTTGGTGTCCCTTGTTCATTTCACATTGTATATTAGAAATGTATCTGAATCCTCACAAACCAACTGTCCTTTTTGAAGTAAAACACATAGGAGAGTATAATTCAAAACAAAAATCCTTTATTAAGGGATCAGAACCAAACAAAGAGGAAGGCAACACTGGATCAACAGGAGGAATTAGTGAAGCCTGGGACCCCCACGGCAGACATCAATTCTTCAACATCAAAATTGGTGGCCTGAGGAGTCCATATCTAAGGGAGGGCAGTCTGGTCCGGGATTCACAGAGACTCGGATAGCAGCAGATGACATCTGTGTCCCCAGGCTGTGGTACCACAAGAGGCTGCATCTTTTGGCCGACCAGACTGGATCCAGGGTAATCACTGTCTAGTCTTCCTTCCACGCTTCCTTCCGGGCTGTGGCTGTGCAGTTGGAGATGTGGCAGGAGGAGGAGTAGGACCTGGAGGAGGAGGAGGAGGAGGACTGGGAGGACCTGGAGGAGGACTGGGAGGACCTGGAGGAGAGGGAGGAGGAGGAGGACCATCCCAAAGCTGTGTGTGAGGTGTAATTTGGCCCCTCATATCTTTCTCCAGAGCCTCTGATATGAGGGCCTCACACATGGCTTTTTGGCCCTCCTCCATCCTCTGCATTTTATATGCTATGAATGCAGCAATGTTCTCCTGCATGGTGTGGGGTGCTCCCAGGACCTCTGTAGCCCTCCAAAAGAATCTGATAGCCGCCTCCTCTAGGGTATTCGTCCTACTGCCACTTTCTGTTTTCAGGTGTGGTGGAGGGACCTTGATATCAGCCAGCCGGCTCGGCCCGGCCACCTCCTGGCTGAGACTTCCCTGTGTATGAAAAAGGGACATGGTTGTAATGTTTTGCATCATCAATCACAATCCTAAATTAGTACTCCCAACTAACATCTAGTTAACATCATTGATTGGACAAGCAGAAATATTTAGAGGAATGCTATACCTGGCTCAATCTGGGCTCCTCCACATATGGCCTGGAAGGCCCAGGTTGGGCGTCAGAAGCCTCAGCCAGGGGGGAAGGAAGCGTGGAAGGAAGACTGGAGAGGAATGGCCTGGGTTCAGTTTGGCCTGCCAGAAAGTGCAGCCTGTCGTAGTACAACATCCTGGGGACATAGATGTCATCTGCTGCTCCGGATCTCTGTGAATCCAGGACTTTCTTGCGCTCCCTCAGATATGTGCTCCTCAGGCAACCAATTAATATCTTTACATAAGTGATGTCTGCCGTGGGGATCACCTGCTTCACAATTTCACACAATTGCTCCAGTGCTGCCTTCCTCTTTGCTTGGTTCTTGAAATGGGGGTGGTTAATCTCCCACAGACAGGGTAGCTCACTTAGCATATCAATGAATAGTGACATGAAGTCAGTATCTCTCATTAAGATATCCATGTTCACTGCAAGACACAACACAAGACAAAGCCTAATGTCAGACAAAACTCTCCTAATCTTGTTACAATATAGGCCTCAATCTAGAAGCAGTATAGGCACAAGTTTGTCTCTTACCTTCGTTCTTACGATCGGCGCGTCCAATGCTCCTTCCTCCGCTCACAGATCGTACGTAATACGCACGCGTGTTACGCTTTATACACACTGCGCATGCGTGTAACTCCACCCGCCCCTGATGTTCTTTCTAGTCTATTCCCCGCCCCTTTTCGTTCGGCGCAATGGGGGAAGAGCATGATGGCGGAGTTACAGCAGGTGCGTGATAATTATATCAACGAGGAGGAGGAGGAGGAAAGCCCGGATCCAGGCACGTCCCGATCCAGAAGGAGATGTTTTAAGGCCACAAATATGTCGTTTGGGGAGATGTTGGAGATGGTCGACATCATGAAGAAGTCCGACTATGACGGAAAATATGGGCCTTACCCCACCCCAACATCAGAAAGGCCAAGATCATGGCGAAAGTGGTCAGGAGTCTTGAGAGGAATTTCGGGGTACGAAGATCAAAAGATCAGCTCAGGAAGCGGTGGTCGGACCTGAAGTTGAGGGAGCCAGAGCAGTACCGAAAGATCCGGAGAGTGCTGCAAAAAAGTAAGTAGTTGTGCTGTGTTCCTATTCTTTCTGTCTTTATTCCGTTCATTCTGCTCCATATGCTTTTAGTAATTGTAACGTTTAAAAAGGTCAACTTTAATGTTCATGAGCCCATTATTCGTTTGTATCAAACATTTTTCTTTCGGCCTCTAGAACACAATTGCATTTTCACACATTTTTGGGGGCCTACTTGGATGCCAAATATTTGTTTGTGTAGATGGGTTTGTTACTAGAATGAAATGCCAACTAGATTGTGTGTAAGGAGAGGACACTCAGCAGCTGTTTTCACATCTGGACACTGGAGCACTAGTGTGGGACCCCAGAACACAATTTTATTAGGGGGGGGACACAGGTGCTCCAGTGTATACTATAGGGGGGGCTACATCTGTGAAGCTTGTACCAAACAGGTAAAGTATTGCAGCTTGACAAAGGGCAATAAAAAATATACATCTTGGAACTCGGCTAAAATAGATAATTGTACCCCACTTCCAAGCAATGTTTCCTATTTCTAGTTCTGCCATCAAATATCTGTGTGCTAATTATACCATTTTTGTTTTACATAGGGGAGAAAAGACTCGGAGGACACCCCTCATCCGAGGAGACCAGAGACCCCCCACCTCTGGAAGAAGGGGAAATACCAACACAAGAAGCTGAGCAGGAGGAAGAAGAAGATGTGGTGGAGATTGGCACCACAACAGGTGAGTGTCTGCGACCACAGGCTCAGGTAAAAGAGATGGATGGTGGCAGATTTTTGAGACCTTTTTTTTTGTTCTTTATCTCTTTTTAGGTGATCGTGATCCAGAACGCTTTACATCTAAAAGTGCCCAGATACTGATCGGGGAGATCATGGGGTGTAATCTCCAATTGCAAAACATCTAGCAACAAATCAGTGATGTTATTAAAAAAAATAATAACATCATTGATGTTTTGGGACGAATTTAAAACCCACAAAATCACCTGTTTTATCTTACTAAAATTTTTACAATGTTTAGAAAAGCCAAATTTGGAGGATGTACACAGTGTGCCAACATGTGCTATCTGCCATCACGGGAGATCAATGGATGCGTTTTGGGGGTGCAACCCCTTCCTCAATTATAAAGTAGCGGTGAGGAAGGGCTTGCTCCCCCAAAACACGTCCCTTGATCCCCCCTGATGGCAGATAGCACATGTTGACATTCGTAAATGTGTGTGCATCTTCCAAATTTGGCTTTTCCAGGGGTGATTTCCCCCCATCTTAACGCTATATCAAACCCAGTTCCTAAATACTCATGTCTGATATAGCCTTCAGGTTTTACCTAATGTGAACTTTGTAAGTTCAAGTTTTTTGGCTTTCTTGTTGGTTTTACACAGGCCTGTTTTATCTGAAATGGACATTTCGATTTTTGATAATGCTACTGCAAAAATTGTTATACAACAAACATGTTGGTTTGTTTTAAAAACCTTGCACATGTGATTGTGCAGGTATAAAAAAGTGCCTTACTCAAGAATGTGTGGATTATTGTCTCAACACTACAACACTATTGGGGTGATGTAATTGCTGTTTTATGCAAAAATGGGGGTTATTTCCTAAGGGCAAATACACTTTGCACTACAAGTGCAGGTTCAGTGCAGTTGCAAGTGCACTTGTAGTGAAATGTGTTTTGGCATTTAGGAAGTACCAGCCAACACTATTTTTTATAAGGTTACCCAATCACGACATTTTCTGCACTCAACATATTTCTATCAGGGTCAGCTAAAACAAACACAAGCAGTAAATGTCCACCAAGAATTTCTTTTGTTTGTTTTTTATTTGAAAAAGGTGTCACAGATTGTCTGGCATATTGATAGCCCCCCTACCCGCAAAGAACTCCAGGTAGCGTAACCGGACATCACAGGCATTCAGGGAGGGCAAGCCAGGACGGCCACTTTCAAGCGCCGTCATTGTTGATGGATTTGGGATTCCGGCCTCAGGCCCAACTGAGACAGCATAGTTGGCTGAATGTTTTCTTAAAAAATTATGGAGAACACAGCACGCTAGTATTATATTGTTCAGTTTATACTCCGCCATATTCCAAATGTGTTCTCCACCACTCTTCGGGCTCTGGCCAGCCGGTAATTAAAAACCCTCTGTTCCGGGGTGAGGGTCCTCATCGGGAATGGCCGCATCAGGTGGTCCCCCAGCGCAAATGCTTCATCAGCAACGAACACAAATGGGAGACCTTCAACATTGTCCTCTGGAGGTGGCAAGTCCAAGCTGCCATTCTGTAGACGCCTGTAGAACTCCATCTGGGCGATCACTCCACCATCGGACATCCGGCCATTCTTCCCCACGTCCACATACAAGAACTCGTAATTAGCCGACACCACCGCCAACATCACTATACTATTAAACCCCTTGTAATTATAATAGTACGACCCCGAGTTGGGTGGTGGGACGATGTGGACGTGTTTCCCATCAATTGCCCCTCCGCAGTTAGGAAAGTCCCACCGCTGGGCAAAGTGGGAGGCCACAGTCTGCCATTCCTGTGGCGTTGAAGGAAACTGTTGAGGAAAAAACAATAAACATTACTATTTTTTCACAGAAACATGGCAAGCAGATTATACACAAACATTATGGGGCAACCTCCAGATAGCATTTTTTAAGGGGAATTTAACAACAACAAAGTATGATTTACACCTATCATATTTCCCCTCCCCCCCTCATGGGCCATTTCTAACATTATAGGGGGGGGAACTCTTGGACAGGTAACCCTCTTCACTTCATTGAGAGATGAATGCCTAAATACAGGGTATTACTTGGAACAGCCCCTCCTTAGTTACACTATTGGCAGACCACTGGACAGGTAAGAAGTGTCTGAATACAAAGATATAAATACACATTGTACACATTTGAGGACATTTAGACATTCTGCTATTACCTATCAAGATAATAATAGGATACAAAAACTTAAAACAGTTCCATTGGAAAGTATACAGGCAGGCCCTTGCACTACATGCTTTGGGGAATTCATCCATAAATTTGCAGTGCTCTGGCACCTTGTCTAACACACTCAGGGATGAATTTTTAGCTCTGTGGAATAGTCTTACAGGGAAGAGCCTGTCTGTAAACCTGAACTGGGGGGGGGTGAAGAATCCCTGGATTAGGAGAACAGAGGAGTGGTTAATTCCCTGGACTAGAAAGGAGGTGGAGAATCTCTGTACTATGGGAGGGTGGATCATCCCTAGACTAGGAGAAGGGGTGTCTGGAGAATCCCTGAGCTAAGAGAGGGTGGAGAATCCCTAGACTAGGAGGGGGGGTAGATAATCCCTGGACTGGGGGATGGAGAATTCCTGGACTGAGGGGGGTGGAGAAACCCTGGACATGGAGGAGGGTGCCGAAAATCTGAGGTCTAGGGGTTTGATGAATCCCTGGACTAGGACTAGGGTGGAGAATCCCTAGACTGGGGGGGGGTGGAGAACATCTTATGAGTGTCCCTTTCAAAGTAACCAAACTTTAGTTCAATCACTTTTTAGGGCGTGCAATAGAAAAGTGTAGTGGTATTGTCATGTATTTACTATTTTTGAAAGGTGCTTCTCAGGACTCATACACACTATTTTCATATGATCAATTCTTATTGCCCTAATTATGAAAATCCTATGGAAAGGCTATTATGTACCCTATATAGACATCCAGTATACTTAGGAGAAGTTACAGTATTCTAATTTATAGATGGATATGGGAACAGTCAGACTGGCTACAATCCAAAGGAAGAAAGATTTTACTTACTTCTTCTGAGCACATAGAGAGACAGCTAGAGCTCTGACAACTGATCATATGTGTAGCCCCCTTGTCTTAAACAGGGGCTACTAGTAAATTTAGCTGTGCTAGGTGATAACTAACCTGGCTGATTTGTAGTCTTTGTGATCATTTTGGTTTTCTCCTCAGCCTGGTTTAGCTGTGTTTCCTCCCTTCTGTCAATAGGTGGCACTGTTGCCTTTGACATTAGTATGATGAGCTGCAGTAAAGCTGAGTTATAAATATGCACATTTCTCTCAGCCAATCAGTAGGAGTTTCATGGCTACTGAGCATGCTGGGAGAGAGTATATATCTGGAGGAAGTCAAGTGATCTGGGTCCCCCCGCCCAGACCTTGGTCTGGTGTTACATACATAGTTACATAGTAGGTGAGGTTGAAAAAAGACACAAGTCCATCAAGTCCAACCTATGTGTGATTATATGTCAGTATTACATTGTATATCCCTGTATGTTGTGGTCTTTCAGGTGCTTATCTAATAGTTTTTTGAAGCTATCGATTCTCCCCACTGAGACCACTGCCTGTGGAAGGGAATTCCACATCCTTTCCGCTCTTACAGTAAAGAATGCTCTACGTAGTTTAAGTTTAAACCTCTTTTCTTCTAAATTTAATGGGCAGCCACGAGTCTTGTTTTATTTCTATTCTAGGGTCACCAGTACGATATTTGTATATTGAAATCATATCCCCTCTCAAGCGTCTCTTCTCCAGAGAGAATAAGTTCAGTGCTCGCAACCTTTCCTCATAACTAAGATCCTCCAGACCCTTTATTAGCTTTGTTGCCCTTCTTTGTACTCGCTCCATTTCCAGTACATCCTTCCTGAGGACTGGTGCCCAGAACTGGACAGCATATTCTAGGTACGGCCGGACCAGAGTCTTGTAGAGTGGGAGAATTATCGTTTTATCTCTGGAGTTGATCCCCTTTTTATTGCATGCCAATATTCTGCTTTGTTAGCAGCAGCTTGGCATTGCATGTCATTGCTGAGCCTATCATCTACTAGGACCCCCAGGTCCTTTTCCATCCTAGATTTCCCTGGAGGTTCTCCCCCCAGTGTATAGATTGCATTCATATTTTTGCCACCCAAATGCATTATTTTACATTTTTCTACATTGAACCTCATTTGCCATGTAGTTGCCCACCCCATTAATTTGTTGAGATCTTCTTGCAAGGTTTCCACATCCTACAGAGAAGTTATTGCCCTGCTTTGCTTAGTATCATCTGCAAATACAGAGATTGAACTGTTTATCCCATCCTCCAGGTCGTTTATAAACAAATTAAATAGCATTGGTTCCAGCACAGAACCCTGGGGAACCCCACTACCCACCCCTGACCATTCCGAGTACTCCCCATTTATCACCACCCTCTGAAGTTGCCCTTGTAGCCAGTTTTCAATCCATATACTCACCCTATGGTCCATGCCAATAGACCTTAATTTGTACAGTAAATGTTTATGGGGAACTGTGTCAAATGCTTTTGCTAAATCCAGATACACCACATCTACGGGCCTTCCTTTATCTAGATGGCAACTCACCTCCTCATAGAAGGTTAGTCGATTTGTTTGGCAAGAACGATTCTTCAAGAATCCATGCTGATTACTGCTAATGATACCGTTCTCATTACTAAAATCTTGTATATAGTCCCTTATCATCCCCTCCAAGAGTTTACATACTATTGATGTTAGGCTAACTGGTCTGTAATTCCCAGGGATGTATTTTGGGCCCTTTTTAAATATTGGTGCTACATTGGCTTTTCTCCAATCAGCTGGTACCATTCCAGTCAGTAGACTGTCAGTAAAACTTAGGAACAACGGTCTGGCAATCACTTGACTGAGTTCCCTAAGTACCCTCGGATGCAAGCCATCTGGTCCCGGTGATTTATTAATGTTAAGTTTCTCAAGTCTAATTTTAATTCTGTCCTCTGTTAACCATGGAGGTGCTTCCTGTGTTGTGGCACGAGGATAAACACTGCAGTTTTGGTTACTGAAGCCCCCCGATTCACTCGTGAAGACTGAGGAGAAGAATAAATTCAATACCTTCGCCATCTCCCCATCCTTTGTAACCAGATGTCCTTCCTCATTCTTTATGGGGCCAATATGGTCTGTCCTCCCTTTTTTACTGTTTACATACTTAAAGAATTTCTTGGGATTTTTTTTGCTCTCCTCAGCTATGTGTCTTTCATGTTCTATCTTAGCTGTCCTAATTGCACCCTTATGCCCCGTACACACGGTCGGATTTTCTGATGGACAATGTCCGTTCGGAGCGTGTTGTCGGAAATTCCGACCATGTGTGGGCGCCATCGGACATTTTCCATCGGATTTTCTGACACACAAAGTTGGACAGCAGGAGATAAAATTTTCCGACAACAAAATCCGATCGCGTCAATTCCGACCGTGTGTGTGGCCTGTTCCGACGCACAAAGTGCCACGCATGCTCAGAAGAAATTCCGACACGGGACAGCTCGTTCTGGTAAACTTAGCGTTCGCAATGGATACAGCACTTTCGTCACGCTGCAATGTTAAAAATGGTTTAATACAGCGCACTCTCTTCTTCTTTATAATGTGACAAGAATTAAGTCGTTTTGCTGCTCATATTCACACACACTTCTCACAAAGTTTTATTTGTGTTTTTTTAGTGGGATTCCCTCAATATATTGTTATTAGTTTGTCACATCTGACAGTTTTATTTATTTATTTTTTTTTTGGGATTTTCAGCCTTTTTTTTTTTTTTTAATGTTTGTATTTTTTCCAAGGCTGATCTTTGTTCAATGTTATTTTTATTTTTACTCCAGAATATTTTTGTGTGTGTTTTGTGTGTCAAGTTACCCCAACACCATTGATATCTTTTATTATTTAATCTCAAGGAGATTGTTTGTTGTTGGTGTCCCTTGTTCATTTCACATTGTATATTAGAAATGTATCTGAATCCTCACAAACCAACTGTCCTTTTTGAAGTAAAACACATAGGAGAGTATAATTCAAAACAAAAATCCTTTATTAAGGGATCAGAACCAAACAAAGAGGAAGGCAACACTGGATCAACAGGAGGAATTAGTGAAGCCTGGGACCCCCACGGCAGACATCAATTCTTCAACATCAAAATTGGTGGCCTGAGGAGTCCATATCTAAGGGAGGGCAGTCTGGTCCGGGATTCACAGAGACTCGGATAGCAGCAGATGACATCTGTGTCCCCAGGCTGTGGTACCACAAGAGGCTGCATCTTTTGGCCGACCAGACTGGATCCAGGGTAATCACTGTCTAGTCTTCCTTCCACGCTTCCTTCCGGGCTGTGGCTGTGCAGTTGGAGATGTGGCAGGAGGAGGAGTAGGACCTGGAGGAGGAGGAGGAGGAGGACTGGGAGGACCTGGAGGAGGACTGGGAGGACCTGGAGGAGAGGGAGGAGGAGGAGGACCATCCCAAAGCTGTGTGTGAGGTGTAATTTGGCCCCTCATATCTTTCTCCAGAGCCTCTGATATGAGGGCCTCACACATGGCTTTTTGGCCCTCCTCCATCCTCTGCATTTTATATGCTATGAATGCAGCAATGTTCTCCTGCATGGTGTGGGGTGCTCCCAGGACCTCTGTAGCCCTCCAAAAGAATCTGATAGCCGCCTCCTCTAGGGTATTCATCCTACTGCCACTTTCTGTTTTCAGGTGTGGTGGAGGGACCTTGATATCAGCCAGCCGGCTCGGCCCGGCCACCTCCTGGCTGAGACTTCCCTGTGTATGAAAAAGGGACATGGTTGTAATGTTTTGCATCATCAATCACAATCCTAAATTAGTACTCCCAACTAACATCTAGTTAACATCATTGATTGGACAGGCAGAAATATTTAGAGGAATGCTATACCTGGCTCAATCTGGGCTCCTCCACATATGGCCTGGAAGGCCCAGGTTGGGCGTCAGAAGCCTCAGCCAGGGGGGAAGGAAGCGTGGAAGGAAGACTGGAGAGGAATGGCCTGGGTTCAGTTTGGCCTGCCAGAAAGTGCAGCCTGTCGTAGTACAACATCCTGGGGACATAGATGTCATCTGCTGCTCCGGATCTCTGTGAATCCAGGACTTTCTTGCGCTCCCTCAGATATGTGCTCCTCAGGCAACCAATTAATATCTTTACATAAGTGATGTCTGCCGTGGGGATCACCTGCTTCACAATTTCACACAATTGCTCCAGTGCTGCCTTCCTCTTTGCTTGGTTCTTGAAATGGGGGTGGTTAATCTCCCACAGACAGGGTAGCTCACTTAGCATATCAATGAATAGTGACATGAAGTCAGTATCTCTCATTAAGATATCCATGTTCACTGCAAGACACAACACAAGACAAAGCCTAATGTCAGACAAAACTCTCCTAATCTTGTTACAATATAGGCCTCAATCTAGAAGCAGTATAGGCACAAGTTTGTCTCTTACCTTCGTTCTTACGATCGGCGCGTCCAATGCTCCTTCCTCCGCTCACAGATCGTACGTAATACGCACGCGTGTTACGCTTTATACACACTGCGCATGCGTGTAACTCCACCCGCCCCTGATGTTCTTTCTAGTCTATTCCCCGCCCCTTTTCGTTCGGCGCAATGGGGGAAGAGCATGATGGCGGAGTTACAGCAGGTGCGTGATAATTATATCAAGGAGGAGGAGGAGGAAAGCCCGGATCCAGGCACGTCCCGATCCAGAAGGAGATGTTTTAAGGCCACAAATATGTCGTTTGGGGAGATGTTGGAGATGGTCGACATCATGAAGAAGTCCGACTATGACGGAAAATATGGGCCTTACCCCACCCCAACATCAGAAAGGCAAAGATCATGGCGAAAGTGGTCAGGAGTCTTGAGAGGAATTTCGGGGTACGAAGATCAAAAGATCAGCTCAGGAAGCGGTGGTCGGACCTGAAGTTGAGGGAGCCAGAGCAGTACCGAAAGATCCGGAGAGTGCTGCAAAAAAGTAAGTAGTTGTGCTGTGTTCCTATTCTTTCTGTCTTTATTCCGTTCATTCTGCTCCATATGCTTTTAGTAATTGTAACGTTTAAAAAGGTCAACTTTAATGTTCATGAGCCCATTATTCGTTTGTATCAAACATTTTTCTTTCGGCCTCTAGAACACCATTGCATTTTCACACATTTTTGGGGGCCTACTTGGATGCCAAATATTTGTTTGTGTAGATGGGTTTGTTACTAGAATGAAATGCCAACTAGATTGTGTGTAAGGAGAGGACACTCAGCAGCTGTTCACATCTGGACACTGGAGCACTAGTGTGGGACCCCAGAACACCATTTTATTAGGGGGGGACACAGGTGCTCCAGTGTATACTATAGGGGGGGCTACATCTGTGAAGCTTGTACCAAACAGGTAAAGTATTGCAGCTTGACAAAGGGCAATAAAAAATATACATCTTGGAACTCGGCTAAAATAGATAATTGTACCCCACTTCCAAGCAATGTTTCCTATTTCTAGTTCTGCCATCAAATATCTGTGTGCTAATTATACCATTTTTGTTTTACATAGGGGAGAAAAGACTCGGAGGACACCCCTCATCCGAGGAGACCAGAGACCCCCCACCTCTGGAAGAAGGGGAAATACCAACACAAGAAGCTGAGCAGGAGGAAGAAGAAGATGTGGTGGAGATTGGCACCACAACAGGTGAGTGTCTGCGACCACAGGCTCAGGTAAAAGAGATGGATGGTGGCAGATTTTTGAGACCTTTTTTTTGTTCTTTATCTCTTTTTAGGTGATCGTGATCCAGAACGCTTTACATCTGAAAGTGCCCAGATACTGATCGGGGAGATCATGGGGTGTAATCTCCAATTGCAAAACATCTAGCAACAAATCAGTGATGTTATTAAAAAAAATAATAACATCATTGATGTTTTGGGACGAATTTAAAACCCACAAAATCACCTGTTTTATCTTACTAAAATTTTTACAATGTTTAGAAAAGCCAAATTTGGAGGATGTACACAGTGTGCCAACATGTGCTATCTGCCATCACGGGAGATCAATGGATGCGTTTTGGGGGTGCAACCCCTTCCTCAATTATAAAGTAGCGGTGAGGAAGGGCTTGCTCCCCCAAAACACGTCCCTTGATCCCCCCTGATGGCAGATAGCACATGTTGACATTCGTAAATTGGTGTGCATCTTCCAAATTTGGCTTTTCCAGGGGTGATTTCCCCCCATCTGAACGCTATATCAAACCCAGTTCCTAAATACTCATGTCTGATATAGCCTTCAGGTTTTACCTAATGTGAACTTTGTAAGTTCAAGTTTTTTGGCTTTCTTGTTGGTTTTACACAGGCCTGTTTTATCTGAAATGGACATTTCGATTTTTGATAATGCTACTGCAAAAATTGTTATACAACAAACATGTTGGTTTGTTTTAAAAACCTTGCACATGTGATTGTGCAGGTATAAAAAAGTGCCTTACTCAAGAATGTGTGGATTATTGTCTCAACACTACAACACTATTGGGGTGATGTAATTGCTGTTTTATGCAAAAATGGGGGTTATTTCCTAAGGGCAAATACACTTTGCACTACAAGTGCAGGTTCAGTGCAGTTGCAAGTGCACTTGTAGTGAAATGTGTTTTGGCATTTAGGAAGTACCAGCCAACACTATTTTTTATAAGGTTACCCAATCACGACATTTTCTGCACTCAACATATTTCTATCAGGGTCAGCTAAAACAAACACAAGCAGTAAATGTCCACCAAGAATTTCTTTTGTTTGTTTTTTATTTGAAAAAGGTGTCACAGATTGTCTGGCATATTGATAGCCCCCCTACCCGCAAAGAACTCCAGGTAGCGTAACCGGACATCACAGGCATTCAGGGAGGGCAAGCCAGGACGGCCACTTTCAAGCGCCGTCATTGTTGATGGATTTGGGATTCCGGCCTCAGGCCCAACTGAGACAGCATAGTTGGCTGAATGTTTTCTTAAAAAATTATGGAGAACACAGCACGCCAGTATTATATTGTTCAGTTTATACTCCGCCATATTCCAAATGTGTTCTCCACCACTCTTCGGGCTCTGGCCAGCCGGTAATTAAAAACCCTCTGTTCCGGGGTGAGGGTCCTCATCGGGAATGGCCGCATCAGGTGGTCCCCCAGCGCAAATGCTTCATCAGCAACGAACACAAATGGGAGACTTTCAACATTGTCCTCTGGAGGTGGCAAGTCCAAGCTGCCATTCTGTAGACGCCTGTAGAACTCCGTCTGGGCGATCACTCCACCATCGGACATCCGGCCATTCTTCCCCACATCCACATACAAGAACTCGTAATTAGCCGACACCACCGCCAACATCACTATACTATTAAACCCCTTGTAATTATAATAGTACGACCCTGAGTTGGGTGGTGGGACGATGTGGACGTGTTTCCCATCAATTGCCCCTCCGCAGTTAGGAAAGTCCCACCGCTGGGCAAAGTGGGAGGCCACAGTCTGCCATTCCTGTGGCGTTGAAGGAAACTGTTGAGGAAAAAACAATAAACATTACTATTTTTTCACAGAAACATGGCAAGCAGATTATACACAAACATTATGGGGCAACCTCCAGATAGCATTTTTTAAGGGGAATTTAACAACAACAAAGTATGATTTACACCTATCATATTTCCCCTCCCCCCCTCATGGGCCATTTCTAACATTATAGGGGGGGGAACTCTTGGACAGGTAACCCTCTTCACTTCATTGAGAGATGAATGCCTAAATACAGGGTATTACTTGGAACAGCCCCTCCTTAGTTACACTATTGGCAGACCACTGGACAGGTAAGAAGTGTCTGAATACAAAGATATAAATACACATTGTACACATTTGAGGACATTTAGACATTCTGCTATTACCTATCAAGATAATAATAGGATACAAAAACTTAAAACAGTTCCATTGGAAAGTATACAGGCAGGCCCTTGCACTACATGCTTTGGGGAATTCATCCATAAATCTGAGCACAAAAGAGATGGGTATAGTGTGTATGGGTTTGGCAAAGTCAGCAGATAGATGATTGAGGATAGAGAATTGGGATCAGCTGACTTAGCAGTTGGGGGGAGGGAGGGTTACCAAAAATTTGGGGACACCACAAAAAAAGCCTCTGGCACTCTGCCTGAATTTAAAGCAAAAATAACATTTCCAAACATTTTAGGGGGTGTTTCGGGTAAAGCACTACTATGGAGCTGATAAAATGCATTGTTAAGTGACTACATGAGATGAATATAGGGCAGGAGACACCATGCTGGGAAGGTTAGTGAAGGGCAAATATGTATGAAGGGCATAAAATAATAATTACATAAAAATCCAGCATGCATGAGGACAAAGGGGACATTCACAGCATATTACAATCATGTTAATTAGGGAATGAGGAAAGAAATACAATATATTATCAAACATTCAATACAATAAAATGTGATATAAAAGGAAAAAAATCTTACCTTCATATACTCCTTCTGCAGGACCTGGATGATGGCAGAACAGGTCTCTGGGATAATGATCCCCAGAGCCTGGGGGGAAATGCCTGTCGAGAACTTGAGGTCCTGCAGGCTTCTCCCTGTGGCCAAATACCGCAAGGTAGCGACCAACCTCTGCTCCAGAGTGATGGCTTGCCTCATGCAGGTATCCTGCCTGCTGATATAGGGGGTCAGCGAAGCCAACAAACGGTGAAACACGGGGTCCGTCATCCTGAGAAAGTTCCTGAAATCATCAGGATTATTCTCACGGATCTCACGGAGCAAAGGCATATGACAGAACTGGTTACGCTGAAGCAACCAATTCTTGGTCCATGAACTCCTCCCCACCCTGTTCATGGACTGGACTTGTGTCAAGGTCAGGACCCCAACACCAATCCCCCGCACAGCACGAACTCTGCGAGGAGTACGCATATAAAACATGGCTAGAAAACGGTCAGCTGCTTAGAACGAAGTAACAGAACGCACTGAAGAACAGCAAGGCCTGTGAAGAGCGACCTGAAAACCAGTAACGAACGAACAAGAATACAATGACTCCTTAAAGTCACGTGGAACTTGCTTGCACGCACTGAAGAGCAGATACAAACCCACAAGCACAAACTGAACGGCAGAAAACGATCTGAAAGCCACGAGTCTGAAAAAGCGCGAATCGTCTCTCACCAAACTTTTACTAACACGAGATTAGCAAAAGGAGCCCAAAGGGTGCCGCGCTTGGTTCTGAACCGGCCTTTTCTAGTCTCATCGTACGTGGTGTACGTGACCGCGTGGTTGGAGATCGGAAATTCCGACAACTTTGTGCGACCGTGTGTAGGCAAAACAAGTTTGAGCCAACATCCGTCGGAAAAAACCTAGGATTTTGTTGTCGGAATGTCCGATCAATGTCTGACCGTGTGTACGGGGCATTACATTTCTTGTTGTATTCTTTATAAAGACTGAATGCTGAGGATGATCCCTCAACCTTGTATTTTTTGAAGGCCTTCTCCTTTGCTTTTATATGCATTTTTACATTGGAGTTAAGCCATCCAGGACTTTTGTTCGCTCTTTTAAACTTATTACCCAATGGCATACATTGGTTAATGCCCTTATTTAATATGCTCTTAAAGTAAACCCATCTCTCCTCCGTATTCTTTGTTCCTAATGTGTTGATGTGTGAGGAACAGCTGCATTGGATGAGGCCTCGAGTCTAAGGCTTAGCCATGTGCTTGAGGCTCTGCCAGAGAGAGCCCTTTTGTTGCCTGGAATCATGAGGAAAGGGATGGCGTTCTGAGATGAAATACCAGAGGTTACTCTTCTATCAGCCAGGTACTGTGGAGAGGTTTGGAATGCATCAAGAGGGACTTATTCAAGAAAACCCTGCACAGTGCTGTGAGTTTTTGGTTGCTATTGGAGACAGTGGTAGCTACATAGATACAGAATGTTGGGTGCAGGCCTAAGGCCCTTGATCTGTATTGCTGTCTATCTGGCTGTTTTTTTTTTCTTTTTTGAGTCTGCGGGTCTGGTTGCCCACTGTTCTAGGGTGTCCTGTGCCCTAACCCCCTCTCCCCTCTTTTTAGTTGTTGTAAGCAATAAACTTATTTTATTTACTCTAAAAGTGACTGGCGCCCATTTTTTCCTAAAACTCTGCACATCCACTATGCCTAGGAACCAGCACCATGAGGTGAAACTTCAGCCCTTCCTGATGCTGGGGGTCAAGGGAGCATTACATAGGCAAATAGATTCTAATGGCAGAGAGTGGAGTATGAGGGCCTGTTCACGGTTTGTGGTGAACTGTAAGCAAACATGTATCCAGAATGCATCAACAACACTACACTTTTCTATAGTACTTTTGAAAAAATGATTGAAGTAAAATGTGGTTACTCTGAAAGAGTGGCCCATGCATAAGGGTATATGTATCATACCTTGTATGCTATAAGTTAAAAATGTGAAACCCTGGGTGCAGAGTCACGCATTAATAGGCATATTAAATAAATAAATAAAATTAATTAATACAAAAAAAAAATCTCAATAGTATATTGTTCTATTTGGTGTTTGCTTACCTGAGTCAATTTAAGCACAGTCAAAATTTGCAAGCCCTGGGGAAGAGAGAGTTTTTTGGGATTTTTGTTGGTGCTCTCACTGGATTTTATATGCAGCTCTGACTGCTGTCACCATCAAAAGTTACATAACTATTGACTATTCTAAATTTATACAAAAAAAAATACTAGTTTTTGAAAATTCAACTCACAGCTGAATGTTTGTTTATGCACCAGTCTACATTTTTAATGAATAAACTGTTAATTAATGAGTAACCCATGACAGAATGTCAATTTAGCTCGTACATAAATTCTTAGTAATACCAACAGAAGGTATGTATTCACAATAGGGATGATTCTATCAGCAGATAAATGACAGGGCCTGCACACAAGTTCTTCTTGAATTGGCTGTAAAATTGGAATCTTTGTGTATAGCAGATGTGTGTTAATTATTGAGATTGGGACTTCACGTAACTTCTGATCTTAATTGCATAAAATCTTGCTTAGGCAATTGCTATTTTCCCATTTGAAACATCTCCAAGCCAACCACATGAATATCAGTGGATATTAATACTTTTGGTTTATAGATCTGTTTTTTTTGTTTGTTTTTTGTTACTTCCCTTCTGCAATTACTGTATAATGAGGTTTTGTTGCCTTGTGCAATATTGCTCCCTTTTCACTTAAAAATATTGATCTTTTCCAAGGATGGACTTCCAATAAAAGAAGCATATTGCTGTGCTCTCTCAAGCAGTAACCACAGAATTTGTCTTTTTTAATTAAAGAATCCATAATACTAAGTGAAATGTGTGCACCTCGTAAATGAGGTCACAATGCAGTGTAATGTCTATAATATATATTTTCTTTTAGAACAGATTTTCTTAATATATATATTCATTTTCAAATAAAGTAATACTGTATAGCATTTGTTTTTCTTTGTAGATTGCATTGTGAGGATTCGCTGAAGTGCTCAATTTCTATAGAAATACATAGTCACATAGTAATAGGGTCCTGGGTGTAATCCTTGACTCTGACCTCTCCTTCAGCCCCCATATCCAATCACTGGCTAAATCCTGCCACCTTAACCTCCGCAACAGCTCCAGAATTCGACCCTTCCTGACTAATGACACCTCAAAGCAACTTATTCACTCCTTGATTATTTCCCGCCTCGACTACTGCAAC
The DNA here is from genome assembly GCA_037952925.1 of Lithobates clamitans. NCBI lineage: Eukaryota > Metazoa > Chordata > Amphibia > Anura > Ranidae > Lithobates > Lithobates clamitans. The sequence goes on from JBBGZY010001063.1 coordinate 1,097,990, forward strand.
TCTCTCTCTTAATGGCCTACCCTTAAGCAGGCTATCCCCCCTTCAGTCTATTATGAATGCTGCTGCTAGACTAATACACCTCACTAATCGATCCGTGACTGCTGCTCCTCTATGCCAATCCCTTCACTGGCTTCACCCTACCCCACCGTGTAAAATTCAAAATGCTAACCATAACATACAAGGCCATTCACAACATCACCCCTATCTACATCACCAACCTCATCTGCAGATATCGCCCAAATCGCACATTTAGGAAAGTATCCAGACCTTTCTTAACCTTCCTGGCGGTATGATTATTTCAGATTTTTGCGTCTCAAAACGGTACAATTATTTTGCATAGAAATTTGGCGTTTTATATTGTAGGTCTGTAATTCTTAGCAATAACACACTTAGATCTGTCCACCAAGAGTCTAGTAGATATCCCGGGTATGATGTAGTTTGAAACACAAAATCATAAATTATAATATAATAAATAAATATAAATAATAAAAAAAATAATAATATAATAATAATAAAATACATTTCCCCACGATTCACTATCACTCAATTCTGCAAGTGTGTTTTCTAGCTGGTCTAAAGCCACTTTTGACATAAAGGGACACTTTTTGGTTGCTATGGACAATCTCAAGTTTCCAGGCAGAAAGGACAGTATATATAATATAAAACTGCATGCAGGGCATGGGCCAAAGCACTGGGGACAAAAGAGAAGTGAAATGATTTCATACAGTACTGTAATCTGTAAGATTACAGTACAGTATGTGTTATGATTTTTACATTTTTTGAATTTGCCGCCAGGTTCCGCCCCTGTACGTCGCAACGCTCGCAGGGAATGGAGCCTGGCACAGAGAGGCTTTGGGCAGAGGACAGAGCCTGCAGACAGCGCGGGGAGACAGCGCAGGATCCTGGGGACAAAGTAAGTAACCTGCACCAGGATCCTGCAATGTAATCCCGAGTGTGGCTCGAGGTTACCACTAATGGTGCTGAAAATTAACCCCGAGCCACACTCAGGAATACCGTCAGGGAGGTTAAAGCAATCTACTGAGCTGGCCAGAACCACTTCTGGCGGGAGTCTATTTCACATTTTCACAGCCCTTACTGTGAAGAAACCTCTCCATATTTGGAGATGAAATCTCTTTTCCTCTAGATGTAAAGAGTGCCCCAATGTCCTCGGGGTAGACCGTAAAGAGAGTAACTCAACACCAAGATCACTACATGCACCCCTTATATATTTGAACATGTTGATCATATCCCCCCTTATTCTCCTCTTCTCAAGAGTGAATAAATTCAGTTCCTCTAATCTTTCCTCATAGCTGAGCTCCTCCATGCCTCTTATCAGTTTGGTTGCCCTTCTCTGCACTTTCTCTAGTTTCCCGATATCCTTTTTGAGAACTGGTGCCAAAAACTGAACTGCATATTCCAAATGAGGTCTTACTAATCATTTGAACAGGGGCAAAATGATATCTCTGTCTCTGGAGTCCATACCTCTCCTAATACAAGAAAGGACTTTGCTCGCTTTGGAAACCGCAGATTGGCATTGCATGCTATTATTGAGCTTATGATCTACCAAGATCCTTCTCCACCACAGATTCCCCCAGTTGTACTCCCCCTAGCATGTATGATGCTTGCATATTCTTAGCCCCCAAGTGCATAATTTTACATTTCTCAACATTAAACCTCATCTGCCACATAGACACCCATTTAGACAGTGCATTGAGGTAGGCTTGTAAATGGGAGACATCATGTAAGGACGTTATTCCACTGCATAGCTTGGTGTCATCTGCAAAGACAGAAATGTTACTTTTGATCCCAGACCCAATATAATTTATAAAGATATTAAAAAGTAAGGGTTCCAGCACTGAACCTTGGGGTACACCACTGATAACCTTAGACCATTCAGAGTAAGAATCATTAATCACTACTCTCTGAATTCTGTCTTTTAGCCAGTTTTCTATCCATTTACAAACTGATATTTCACGGGCCTGTGGGTAACTGTGTCGAACGCTTTTGCAAAATCCAAGTATACCACGTCCACAGCCACCCCTCTGTCCAAGGTTTTACTTACCTCTTCATAAAAAGAAATCAGGTTTGTCTGACGACTTCTGTCTTTCATGAATCCATGCTGTCCGTTGCTTAAAATGTTTTTTTCCAGCAAAGCTCATCTATGTGGTCTTTTATTAAATGCTCCAATATCTTCCCAACTATAGAAGTTAAACTAACAGGTCTATAGTTACTCGGGAAAAACTTTGATCCCGTTTTAAATATAGGCACCACGTTCGCCCTGCGCCAATCCAGTGGTACTATTCCCGTCATTAATGAGTCCCTAAAAATGAGATACAATGGCTTTGAAATTACAGAGCTCAATTTTTTTAGGGTCTGTGGGTGGATGCCATCAGGTCCAGGTGCTTTATCCAAATATTTCTGAACCATATCACTTTTGAGCCATTGTGGATCATTCACATGTCAATACCACCCCCATTATGGACATGAGCTCCCCCATGCTCTTTTGTATACACAGAGCTGAAGAAAGTATTTCATAAATTTGCCTTCTCTTTGTCCCCAGTCACCCACTCTAGATTATTACATACATACATAGTTTCATAGTTTCATAGTAGGTTGAATAAAGACAATAGGTGAGCTAGTGTGTGATGTGACGCACACAAATGGAGGAGTGGCCTGGCGGCGGCGCCGTGAAAGCGGGTGACGGAGCAGCGCAAGATCTGAACACCAGCTGCATTCGAGACAAGGAGCCGCCGACCCTGCCGGAGCCGTGAGTAGATCGGCTGTCTTGGAGCCCGGGTTGCATGGGACGCTGTACGTTCTGAGCGGGCTCTCCGTTCTGTTCCCCACCTACCACACCGGACTTGTGCTGGATTTGAGTCGCCCCCCGCGGCCTCCCCCGGTTGTCCCCCCCAGCCTTGTAAGCCTCTCTGATATCTTTGTACCCTGTCTGGATCTACGGCGGGTCAGGCAGCATACCACCCGCAAAACATCCCGGAAGTATAACGAGAAGCTGTGGCTTGTAGGAGGACAATTTCTTAATTTTCCGGTCATTTCCTGGGTTTGGTCCGTATGGGCGGCTGGCTGAAAAGCTTTATTTGAGACCCCAACCTGTGAGGCAGACGGGAACCGAGTCAAACAGCGAGAACCTGGTAGGAATCCCTAGGAATTTCGTACCGGACTCTGAGGTAATGTGATGAGAACTGTTTACTGCTAGCATGTTTATTTGAAGTCATACAATGGTTGTTGAGGTCAGTTTAAACGTGAATGAAGAGCTGCTTGGTTGCTGTCTAGCTCAATGTTCAATGAGGTCTGTGGAGGTGGCTGCACTATAATAAATGCTAAGTTCTGTTGCCGTGAATGGGAAAAAATAAAAAATATAGGAAAAAAGGAAAATAATTACAATATTCACTTCAATAACACACCACAGCAGGCCAAATGTCGGGACCACTGCTAGAGCATTACTGATAAAGAGGGGTGTATGTGCAGACAGCCGCAAATCTATCAGAGTTGAATCATTTACACGCCAAAGGTGTCTGAGCGAACCATAGATCGCTGGGTAACTCAGGGCTCCACGATAAATTTGCTTAAAGGTTTAGTGGGGAGGCTCGGAGTGGGGTGTGGAAGCGAGAAGTGAACAAATTTTGCAGGCCGGGAGAGTGAGAAGAGGCCCGTGAGGGGAGGAGAAAATGAGAGGGCGCTCTCAAAGAGGAGCGGAAGTGAAGCAGCCGAGAGAGAGTCTAAATTCAAGTTCCATACAGAAGTACCTGAAGGAACCAAACCTGGGAAGCCCAAAGAATCCAGCCCAAGAAAGCAAACAGCAGAGTGGGAAGGACAAGAAGAAAGAATCAGGGAAGAATCAAGGCGCTCACGGTGAAACATCCGTGGAGGAACGCAAAGACACCTGCCCGGCGGAAGAGAGCACCATGGAATCACTACCAACAAAATCAAAATTTCTGGAAATGTTCGCCAAATTGGAAAATGTAATCAAAACAGAAATCCTTCACGTTAGAACTGATATGGGCCATTTGCTGAAGCGAGTGGAAACAGTGGAGGAGGCCTCTGAGAACTAGAATCGAGAAATAGTTGAATTAAAACTCCAAGTAAGGAATCTGCAGCTGGCCCAATGAGATATTCTTTATAAATTAGAAGAGCAAGAAAACCAAAGTCGCAGACAAAATTTGAGACTGCGTGCCTTACCAGAACAACATGGTGAAGATCTGTCTACCAAAATGAAACCTATTTTCAACCCAATTCTAGATAGAGGCCCAAATGAAGAACTGAAGATTGATCGGGTCCATAGGTTAAGGAAACCCCCAAGCGTCAGTGAAGATACACCTAGAGACGTTATCATCAGGTTCCACCATTATGAAGATAAAGCAAGAATATGGAGCAATCTTAGAAAAAAACAGCCTATAAAATTCGAAGGTGCAGTGATTCAGATATTTGCCGATATTTCGGCAGGGACCCTAGCCAGAAGACGCCAGCTAAGACCTCTATTGGAAGAATTGAGGAAGGCAAACATGAAATACAGCTGGGGTTTCCCTACTTCATTGAATGCAGTGAAAGCGGGCAGAACAGTCAGATTGAAACATATTGAGAACTTGCAAAATTTTTGTAGAGAGCTTCCTATCCATGTTCCAGTTATGCCCAATTAGAAGGTAGATGTTCCTGATTGCTGCCAGGACTCTAGCCACTTCAGCCCCGCTCACTGTATATATACGTCATTTTTTTGAAGATGGATATCTCGGTAACGGCAGCAGCTGCTGCCACAACCGAGATATCCATCTTTACAGTGAGCGATTCTGTAAACGATAATGGTGGTCTCAGCGGCGGGTTCGCCGCGAGATCACCGTTATCGGCGGCGGGAGAGGTGCCACCCCCCCTCCCGCCGCTCTCCCGCACCCTCCGCCGCTTACCGGAGCCGTCGGTAACGGCGGAGGCGATCGGGTCCTGTCACTTCCTCGGTATGGAGATGAGTGAGGCCAAGATGGCGCCCACCCGTCTCCATACCATGTGACGGCCGGAGCGGCGTCATTACGATGGCTCCACCCACTCTCTTAAAGGCACAAATTTTTTAAGTGTCATTTTTTTAAACGACTTTTTTTTTTTTTTTTTTTTTTTTTGTATTTTAGTCTAAATATGAGATCTGAGGACTTTTTGACCCCAGATCTCATATTTAAGAGGACCTGTCATGCTTTTTTCTATTACAAGGGATGTTTACATTCCTTGTAATAGGAATAAAAGTGATCCAAATTTTTTTTTTTAAAAAAACAGTGAAAAAATAAATAAAATAAAATAAATAATAAAAAAAAAAAAAAAATTTTTTTAAAGCGCCCTGTCCCGACGAGCTCGCGCGCAGAAGCGAACGCATACGTGAGTAGCGCCCGCATATGAAAACGGTGGTCAAACCACACATGTGAGGTATCGCCGCGACCGGTAGAGTGAGAGCAATAATTCTAGCCCTAGACCTCCTCTGTAACGCAAAATATGCAATCTGTAGAATTTTTTAAACGTCGCCTATGGAGATTTTTAAGGGTAAAAGTTTGACGCTGTTCCACGAGCGGGCGCAATTTTGAAGCATGACATGTTGGGTATCATTTTACTTGGCGTAACATTATATTTCACAATATAAAAAAAAATTGGGCTAACTTTACTGTTGTCTTATTTTTTTTTTCAAAAAAGTGAATTTTTTCCAAAAAAAGTGCGCTTAGAAGACCGCTGCGCAAATACGGTGCAAAAAAAAGTATTGCAATGACCGCTATTGTATTCTCTAGGATGTTAGAAAAAAAACAAAATATAATGTTTGGGGGTTCTAAGTAATTTTCTAGCAAAAAAACCTGTTTTAAACTTGTAAACACCTAAAATCCAAAACGAGGCTGGTCTTTAAGTGGCTAGAGACCCTGAATGATGTAACTGGGTCGGTGATTCTGGGATGGCGGGGGGGGCAGGGGAGGGGTGGGGAGGGTTTGGGGGGAGAGGCAGTGCCCTGAGCGGGGGGAAGGGGCGGTCTGACGGCCGCCCGCTCGCCCTGCTCCCACCCCCCTCAGATGAGTGGCGACCCGCTGTCAGAGTCATACTCTGATGTTTCAGCTATTCGCAGGCAGAGATCAATGTTATTTCTCTGCTGCGGACTTGTAGCCAGGATTTGGCTGGCAGAGACAGGGGGGATGGTGGGTGGGGGGGCAGCTGGGGGGGTGTCGGGTGGGGAGGGGGGTGGGAGCTGGTCCTGCAGAGGCCCCGCATAGGGGTTCAAAGAGTAACATGCGCCATTACAATGCAGGTATACTTAAAGAATAAATGACAGTTTATAAATGAGTTCACTTGCCTGACATATAACGTAAAAGGGTTGAATTCCCCTCTCAAGAGACACAAAGTGTTGGGAGAATTAGAGCATCTAAAAGTTGACGTAGTGTTTCTGCAGGAGACCCACCTCTCACAGGACTCTCAAGTTAGATTGTTTAACAACTGCTTCCCCAACTGGTTCTATAGCGTCTCCCCTATTATGAGGGCCAAAGGGGTGGCAATTGGGTTCTCAAAAAGGACCAAGTTTGTGCTGCTGGAGAGAAGCACAGACCAGGAGGGCCGCTACCTCCTTTTGAAGGTGAGGGTGGGAGAAAGGGTTTTTACTCTGGCAAACGTATATTGCCCTAATAAAAACCCAATTAAATACCTGTCTCAGGTCCTGAACAAGCTGATGGATTTTAGGGGAAGGAGAGGTGATACTGGCAGGAGATCTCAATTTTTGCCTTGATCCAACATTGGACAGTACATCTAGATTACAGGGAGTAAGTAGGAAACTCTTAAAAAAAATAGGACAGAAATTGCATAGCTGCCAAATGATCGATGCATGGAGAGTTCAGCATGCGAAGGACAGGGACTACACTTTCTTTTCTCCAGTCCACGGGTCTTATTCAAGGCTCGATTATTTCATGGTAGATCATAAACTATTAGATTATGTCAAGGATACGAAGATCGGTACCATCACGCTGTCCGACCATGCCCCAGTCTTGATGAAGGTGGGGAGGCCCCCATTTTCATGGCAGTTGGATGATAAGCTCATCGAGAACCCTATCATCAGTAGCAAAATACAGGAAGAAATCGATGGGTTTTTCTCAATAAATGATACTGGGGAAATTTCTGGATCAGTCCTGTGGGAGGCGCTTAAAGCTTACTTAAGGGGCATTTTAATCTCAATAGGGGCCAATGAGAAAAAAGAAAGCTCAAAAAGAAAATCATAACTTTTAGATGAAATTCACCATTTCGAACATCTACATAAGGCCGCTAATGGTAATCATAATTTTCTCCTACACCAACTAATAATAAAAAGAGAAGAACTAAAAGATTTAATGGAGATAGAATCTAAGCGCATCTTAAACAAAAATCTAAAAGAGAGATTTAGATGGAGTAAAAAGGTGGGGAAGCATCTGGCAACAACCTTGAAAAGGAAAGGAGGGACAAACTTTATAGACAGGATCCAAAATAAAAAGGGGATATTAAAATATACCTCCAGAGACATAGCGGAAGAATTTCAGAGATACTACGCATCCCTTTATAAGGTTAAATATATAAAAAAGCAGCGCTCGCAAAATAAATAAGTGCACCACAAACCTTATTGCAGCAGCTAAATACAAGTACTGTAACTTAAAATAGATATTAAAAAAACCAGCGCTGGCAACTAACACAATATAAATATAAAAAGTGAAAAAATGTCGCTACATAAATGCGACTATATAAATTACATTTGGTGAAGAAAATGTGATGGAAAAATATTGTTTACATTTAAAAGCCATAGGCACCCCAAAAAATTATATATATATATATATATATATATATATATATATATATGTTGACAGATGTCTTTGATGACGCCCTGGAGGAGGGGCGAAACGCATCGAGGCAATATCCGGCTCACATCTGTAAACCAGTGATGCTGCTTCCTGTAGTCAGTGGAGCGCACGCTGATACAGCGGCGGTCACTGACAAACTCAGAATGCCTGCTCTGCATATTCACTCCGTGAGTAGCGCTATTATGCGCAATTGATCTTTTATCCCACAGTATTACACCATATATATTTCTTCTCGTTTTTTGGGTGGAATATGAGGCCCGTGGCTCCCAAGATTATATCATAGTGTCAGCAGTCCAAGCTTTATCCTATCTCTCTGTATCCACCCCAGTATTCCAGGTGACTGTAATCAGCTCTTTGGATGAGAAGTTGGAAGTCTGCTGTCATTTTGTTTTTTTCCTAATGAACATTTATATCCATCTTGAATTCACATTTGTTTGTTTATTAAGGTATATATTACCAACACTCTTCTGATTGTTTATGGTATACATATCTGTCAACATATATATATATATATATATATATATATATATATATATATATATATATATATATATATATATATAATTTTTTTGGGTGCCTATGGCTTTTAAACGTAAATAACATTTTTCCATCACATTTTCTTCACCAAATGTAATTTATATAGTCGCATTTATGTAGCAACATTTTTTCACCCTTTATAAGGTTAGGCAGGGCGGGACAGGTACCCTGGAAAGAGAAGAGAAGATGGATGAGCTCATAAGGGAGGCAGGTTTACCAACCCTCTCGGATAGTGATGCAAAAGATCTCGATGGTCCGATTACCAAAGAAGAGATTGAGAGGGCCTTGAAAGCATCTCCCTCTGGAAATTCAATACAGGAGGAATCAAAGGGCCCTGCTTATTAGAAGTTACAATCTAAAAGGGAGGGTCAAGGGATACAGAAGGTAATAACTATTGGAGACAACCTGTTGGAGAAAGTGAAAGTACAGTTGTTTGGTGAAGGCAGAATAGGCTTCTCTGAAGAGAAGGTGTCACGGAACGTCCCACACTCCGCTTGAGTGCTTTCGTCAGTATACCACTTCCTTGTAGTCTGGATACAGATATTAGATATTCCAAATGCTTCCAAGCACAAAACAAGGTGACACTTGCTTCACTGCTAACATTGACTATTTTATTTAGCATCAAAATGACAAGACTTTATATGCCGTTGGAACCTCCTCTAACAATACAACTGTAACCTAATTAACATGAACTAGTTTACTAAATCATTTACCCAGACTAGGTGACTATGTCTCCTAGCTCATTACCATAAACATAAACACAGGGTTAATTAGAACAAACATCAAGGTGTGGAATACCCTTAGAACCTGTGGTAAGCCAGACTAAACTCATTTACATTAAACACATTATAGCAGAGAACAAGACAGGTAGTTGGAGTTGATGACACCAGCATCTCCTCACAGTATGTGTCCCAACAGTATGAACCAGTCTTATCAGCAGGGGGCTGCTGGATTAATCCCCCCTCCCTCTACAGGGACACACATCCCAAATGACCACAGCAAAGAGTCCACAACAGAATCAAACAACATACAATATATACATATATACACGACTGAGTCCGATTAGTACAGTTCAGACTGGATTTCTAATTCACCTTTCAGAGTATTGTTACCTTAAAATCCAGGGCCCATAATCTGTTGGCAAGAGGCTCACATTCAGTCCCCAATAGCCTCTGTCCCGGGTGAGTCTGTCACATTTCTCCCCTTTTCGGCAGGAGACTAACACAGGAGGAGACCCCAGACGGGTTGACTCCGAAGTTAGTCTATAGTTCCAGTCCTCTACTGCCTGTACCCACACAGTACCCCAAACAAATTGTTCCAAACAGAGTATTACTCACCCAGCCAACCTCTGCCGCTCTCAGAGAACATATCCGCCGCTGGGGAGAGGCCCGGACTGGCCCTTCTCCCTGGAGTCCTTTCTGCCACTGGAGAGAAGACAGGGGGACTGGGCTCACTCCATCCTGCTGTTGGGGATCTGGGCCGACTGCCCAGCATCCCTGGGGTATACATGTGGGGACTGAAGTCCCATCCACCGACACCAGATCAAGCTGTGAGGTGATGACTGCATTCTCTCCTTGGATCCTGATCTGCAGCTCGTGATAGACTGCCACCTCCTCACCTTGGGCCTCCACAATTGCTGCAGGTGTGGGGCAGAGGTCTTGGACCCTCTGCCTGGTTTCCAGCACTTCTACTGGGGGTTTGCTAGGTGGTTCCTCCTCTACAGAAACGTCTATCAAATCCTCAGCCTCTGGCATTGCTAAAAGTGTGGGACAAAGGTCTTGGACCCTCTGTTTAGATACCAGATCTTCAGCTGGAGAAGTTTGTTGTAACTCCATAGATGCTGTTGGCAGAAAATCACATGTCCCTGTCAGTATTGTGGGAGAAAGGCCGACTACCTCTTCTCTCAAAAAGGCTGAAGTCACTGTTGGTGCTGAGCAGAGCACAGTGAACTTTGGCCCTGATTGCAGCCCTTCTGCTGGAGGCTCATCAGGTTGTTCTTCCTCAGCAGAAAAGTCTATCAAATCCCATATCTCTGCAACTGATGTCTGGGGATAGAGGTTCACCATCTCCTGTCCATGGAACCCAGAAGATGCTATCATTCCTGGGCAGAGGTTAGAAGAACTCTGCCCTGTTGTCAGCACTTCAGGTTTGGGGACGGCAATCTCTGGATTTTCCACTGCCGATTCTCAATGTCAGGGACATGTCAGTGGCAATCTGGCTAACTTGCGTGCACGTAGGTGCACAAGGAGCATTCCTAGAGTTGCTGGGCTGAATCCCCCACTGGGGGGCGCTGGCGCGCTCCCGCGCGCGCGTTCGCGCATTCGCGGGTGCGCGCGCGCGCCCGTTCGCGCTAGCGCTGTTTGGCGCCAAAGCCCCTTTAAAAGGATGTCAGTTACTCCCATTAGGTGCTGTTCATCTTCAGCTCTGCACCTGAAAACCTGTATCCTGCTTGTTGTTATCGTTACTATTGACCCGGCTCCGTCTGACTACTCTGCTATCTCCAATCCGACCCGGCTTGCCTGACCTTGTTGATATCCTGCTACCTGTTACCGAATACCTGCCTGCCTGACTATTCTGTGATCATTCCTTCTGCCTTATACCTGCCTGATCTCCTGCCAACTCGGACTGTCTGACGCTGCTTTGCTTGTGCCCTGTGACCCTGTCACCACCTGCTCTTCCAAGATCCAGGTTCTGCTGCTGCATACCATCCACCTGCCTGCTAACGGATCCGCTTCTGCTTGCCTGCATCCGCTATACAGTCATTCCGGGGAAGTCTCCTCAGCTCCTGTGTTGGTCGTCGCCAGGAATCGCATCAGACACTCCTACCCACTGTGCTCAGGAGACCACTGTTCCCACTCCAGTGGCTCCTGAACCAGCGCTTAAGAGAGGTCTCCTTCTACCAGTCGGGCTCATCTACCAGGTACCTAACAGTACGAACAGCCATGTCTGAGCCCGCAGGAGAGGCCTCTCCTATCCAGGAGATCTGCACGCATTTAGCGGCACTCACACAAGCCGTAAAGACTCTGCAAGATAGTTATAATAGATTGGAAGGTCAAGTCCTGAACCTTAGTGGGCCAGGAGGCGCATCCCCTGCCTCAGCAGCAGCCCCAGTACAGGCTGCTGCACCTCCCTCTGTGGTCATGCTTCCACCTGAACCAAGAGTTCCCGTTCCTGAGAGGTTCTCCGGAGATCGCACAAGATTCGTGGCCTTCCGCAGTGCCTGCCAGTTATACTTTGCTCTACAACCACGGACTTTTTCTTTGGAGGCTACTAAAGTAGGATTTGTGATATCCCTACTGCAAGGAGAGCCGCAGACCTGGGCTCACCGCCTGCTGGAATCTAACTCGGTACAGGTCCAGACTTTGCCCTCCTTCTTGGAGGCCATGGCTCAGTTGTATGAGGATCCTCAGCGGACCGCCACTGCTGAGTCAGCTTTGTTCGCGCTCCAGCAAGGCCGTAGACCGGCCGAGGACTATGTCATGGACTTTCGACGCTGGAGCGCAGATACACAATGGAACAATGCAGCGTTACGCCATCAATTTCGCATGGGGCTATCAGAGAATCTCAAGGATGAGCTGGCACGGGTAGGAATGCCAAATACCCTTAAAGAACTTATTGCTTTAACAATCCAGATCGACCGACGCCTTCGTGAACGTCGGTCTGAACGATCCTCCCAGCAAACACGCCCCATGTGGATGACTGCAAAGGTTCCAATGCCTGCTTCCCGATATCTACCGTCAACCAGCTCTAACCCGGCCACTTCAACACTTGACGTCCCTGAACCAATGCAGTTGGGACTACTGCGTTCTACTTTATCCCCAGAAGAGCGGGCACGCAGACGCCAGCTAAACCTCTGCCTCTACTGCGGTGGGTCAGGCCACTATGTGAACAACTGTCCGGTCAAGTTCCGTAAGTGTGTTTCCTATACTTCAGCCAGTCTTTCTGCATTAACCGCCAATACCACTCAACTTGCTCTCCCCCTCTCGTTACAGCTCCAGGGAAGAACAATCCGGATCAACGCCATCATTGATTCTGGGGCTTGCAGCTGCTTTATTGACTCTGCCTTTGCTGCTCAACAAAATCTTCCTCTGAAAAACAAAACACACAAACTTTCAGTTTTCTTGGCCGATGGGTCTCACATAAAATCAGGACAAGTTTCTCAGGAGACCCTCCCATTGTCTGCCACCTGTTCATCTCAGCATAAAGAAATCCTGATCCTGGACGTCATCTCCTCTCCTCTGTTCCCGATCATTTTGGGCATGCCCTGGCTCCAGGCCCATAACCCTCACGTTAATTGGTCTACCGGTGAAATCAAGTTTTTGTCACCCTATTGTCAGAAACATTGTTTTCCTGAAATTCCCAAACCAGCTGCCACCTTACTTTGCATGGATACGGATCCAGACCATCTCCAAGCCATACCAGAGGTTTACCATGAATTTGCGGATGTCTTCAGCAAGAAGGGAGCGGATTCCCTACCACCCCACCGCCCGTATGATTGCCCAATTGAGCTGCTCCCTGGGGCCGAGATTCCTTTCGGGCGCATCTTTCCACTATCTGAAAAGGAACAAGAGGCACTTAAACTATATGTTGATGAAAACCTCGAAAAGGGCTTTATTCGACCCTCTACCTCCCCAGCTGGGGCCGGAATATTCTTTGTTTCTAAAAAAGATCAAACTCTTCGTCCATGTGTGGACTATCGGGACTTAAATAAGATCACAGTTAAGAACCGCTACCCACTGCCCCTGATACCTGAACTATTTCAGAAATTGAGATCTGCCATTATCTTCACTAAACTGGATCTAAGAGGGGCCTACAACCTGGTTCGCATTCGGGCCGGGGATGAATGGAAAACGGCTTTCCGGACCCGTTTCGGGCATTATGAGTACTTGGTCATGCCCTTTGGCCTGTGCAATGCCCCTGCAACTTTTCAGCATCTGGTCAATGATGTATTCAGAGATTTCCTGGACATCTTTGTGATAGTTTACTTGGATGACATCTTAATTTTTTCTAATTCCCTTGAACAACATCGGGAACATGTTCGCAAGGTCTTGGGCCGTCTTCGCTTACATGGACTGTACGCCAAAGCAGAAAAATGCGAATTCGAACAAAGTAACATTCAGTTTTTGGGGCTAGTGATCTCCCCTACCGGCATTAAGATGGATCCTCAAAAAGTGTCCGCTGTGCTAGATTGGCCTGCTCCTCTGGACAAGAAGGGCGTGCAGCGTTTCATCGGATTCGCATATTTCTATAGGAAGTTTATTAAAGGATTCTCTGCCATCATTTCACCCATCACGCAACTAACCAAGCAGAACTGCCGTTTTCATTGGAGCTCAGAGGCCCAGGAGGCCTTTGAAGAATTGAAAAGGCGTTTCACTTCAGCCCCAATTCTCAGCCATCCTGACCCGTCCCTACCTTTTATTCTAGAGGTGGATGCTTCTGAAGTGGCCGTGGGTGCAGTCATCTCTCAGCGACAAGGTAATAAGGATCTCATGCATCCTGTGGGGTTTTTCTCCAGGAAACTCTCGCCGGCTGAGCGAAATTACGATGTGGGTGACCGAGAATTACTGGCCATCAAGGCGGCACTAGAAGAGTGGAGGTATCTGCTAGAGGGTGCAGTCCATCCGGTTTTAATATATACCGATCACAAGAACCTCGAGTATTTAAGATCTGCTAAGAGACTGAAACCTCGTCAAGCCCGATGGGCCCTATTTTTCACACGTTTCTGCTTTCATATCACCTACCGGCCAGGAACCAAGAACGTAAAACCAGACGCGCTTTCGCGCATGTTTGATCACCCCAAGGAACCTTCTGTACCTGACACCATCCTGCCAGCAAACAGTTTTTTACTCCTCCAGACGGACATCCTGTCCTTGATCAGAGAAGCATCACCAGAATCTTCAAATCTTCAGGAACTCGCTTTAACTTCCCGAGATGGGTTGCTATGGAAAGGAAGTCAGATATTCGTGCCAGAAGATGTCCGAGTCAAAGTGCTGACTTTGTTGCATGATCACCCACTTGCAGGACATTTTGGGGTTCGTAAGACCCTTGAACTCGTGCAACGCACGTTCTGGTGGCCCAACATGAAGGATTTTTGCAGGAAGTACGTCAGCTCTTGTTCTGTTTGCATTCAAAATAAAACCTCCAGGAACCGAGCTTGGGGACTGTTGAGGCCGTTGCCCGTACCAGATAGGCCCTGGAGGATGATAGCCATGGACTTTATTGTAGAATTACCATGCTCAGAAGGATGTTCGGCGATCTTTGTGGTCGTCGATCGTCTGTCTAAAATGGCCCACTTCTTGCCCTTAAAGGGGACACCCTCTGCTGTAGAAACGGCCCGGGTGTTCATAAAAGAGATCGTCAGGCTGCACGGAGTCCCTGCAAATATAGTATCTGATAGGGGGGTACAGTTTACCTCACGTTTCTGGAAAGCTCTATGTGAAATACTGAAAATTGAATTAGCCCTGTCTTCAGCGTATCACCCCCAAACTAATGGGCAAACGGAACGGACAAATCAAACGCTAGAGCAATATATTAGGTGTTTTACCTCATTTGTGCAAGACGATTGGGTGTCCCTACTGCCTTTAGCGGAGTTTGCTTATAATAATGCTAGCCATTCTGCCACGGGTCAGTCCCCGTTTTTTGCCAATTATGGTTTTCACGTATCTTTCTTGCCAGATTGTCTTCCAGAATCTCCAGTTCCAGCAGTCCAGGACACAGTACAGTTCCTCAGTCGCAACAACCGGATGCTACAGGAAGCGGTATCCAAGGCACAAGCAGACAGTAAAAGGATCTTCGATCAAAAAAGAAGAGGAGATCTAAAGCTGCAGATTGGTGATAAGGTATGGCTGTCTACCAGTAATATTAAACTAGCTTGTCCTTCCAAAAAGCTTGCTCCTAAGTTTATTGGGCCCTTTCCGGTGAAAAAGAAGATTAATGAGGTGTCTTTTGAGCTATGTTTACCTGATTCACTTAAAATCCATCCTGTCTTCCATGTCTCATTATTGAAGCCTGCTGTAACCGATCCCTTCCCTAATAGGGGCACCAGGGTCCCCGAACCTGTCTTGGTGGACGGAAACGAGGAATACGAGGTGGAGGCCATCCTCGATTGTAGAAAGAGATTGGGACAGGTACAGTTTTTGATCAAATGGAAGGGGTACGGTCCGGAGAATAATTCTTGGGAACCTAATAGCAATATTCACGCTAAACGTTTAATCCATGCTTATTTTGCTGCCCATCCTGAGAAGAAGAGTTATCTGGGCATCCGGAGGCTGCCCGTTGGGAGGGGGCAATGTCAGGGACATGTCGGTGGCAATCTGGCTAACTTGCGTGCACGTAGGTGCACAAGGAGCATTCCTAGAGTTGCTGGGCTGAATCCCCCACTGGGGGGCGCTGGCGCGCTCCCGCGCGCGCGCATTCGCGCGCGCGCATTCGCGGGTGCGCGCGCGCGCCCGTGCGCGCGCCCGTTCGCGCTAGCGCTGTTTGGCGCCAAAGCCCCTTTAAAAGGGTGTCAGTTACTCCCATTAGGTGCTGTTCGTCTTCAGCTCTGCACCTGAAAACCTGTATCCTGCTTGTTGTTATCGTTACTATTGACCCGGCTCCGTCTGACTACTCTGCTATCTCCAATCCGACCCGGCTTGCCTGACCTTGTTGATATCCTGCTACCTGTTACCGAATACCTGCCTGCCTGACTATTCTGTGATCATTCCTTCTGCCTTATACCTGCCTGATCTCCTGCCAACTCGGACTGTCTGACGCTGCTTTGCTTGTGCCCTGTGACCCTGTCACCACCTGCTCTTCCAAGATCCAGGTTCTGCTGCTGCATACCATCCACCTGCCTGCTAACGGATCCGCTTCTGCTTGCCTGCATCCGCTATACAGTCATTCCGGGGAAGTCTCCTCAGCTCCTGTGTTGGTCGTCGCCAGGAATCGCATCAGACACTCCTACCCACTGTGCTCAGGAGACCACTGTTCCCACTCCAGTGGCTCCTGAACCAGCGCTTAAGAGAGGTCTCCTTCTACCAGTCGGGCTCATCTACCAGGTACCTAACACTCTGGCATGCTGCTGAACGTGTTCTAGCAGTTTCCTGTATGCCCTTTCCAGATGCTGTTCCTTCCTTAGCAAATGGTCCAGATCAGGTTTGAGCTCTGAGACCCCTGCAAGACCGAGCACAGCCTCTCTATATTCTCGCAGGTCCTCAAGGGCAGGTTCCCCTTCATCGCCAAACACAAAATGATCTGTAAGGCTCTCCCACAGCAATCCAGGGCCTCCAAAGTCATACCCCTCTGGAGAGCATTCTGTTGTCTCCCCTAAATATCCCTCCTCTGCATGCCATTGCAGAGCCAGATAACTATTGTCCAGCTTTATCTCCTGCTGGACCAGCCTGTCCAACTCAGTCACCCATTGCTCCTGGGCCGCTCTCCCAGGAACGCCATCTGCAATGCCCGTTGGTCACAGGCCCGTTGCTCTTGGGTTGGAAAGCACTTGCCCTGTTTTATACCAGCGAGCTGGAGGGCTCCAATCCAGAGCTCCAACCAAATCTGCTGCCTGAGCTCCAGGTATTCATCCTCAGACACAGTCCTGGTGTATGTTGAAAGGATGATCCGCAGCAGCCCCGGGAACTCTGATGCCAGGTCCATATCTCTGCTGGGGTGACTGAAGTCTGCTATGTTGATCTTGGATCCAGTTGGAGGTTTGGATGTCCCAGACTGCAGGAAGCGTCCCGCTGTTTGCCACCAATGTCACGGAACGCCCCACACTCCGCTTGAGTGCTTCAGTCAGTATACCACTTCCTTGTAGTCTGGATACAGATATCAGATATTCCAAACGCTTCCAAGCACAAAACAAGGCGACACTTGCTTCACTGCTAACATGGACTATTTTATTTAGAATCAAAATTACAAGACTTTATATGCAGTTGGAACCTCCTCTAACAATACAACTGTAACCTAATTAACATGAGCTAGTTTATTAAATCATTTACCCAGACTAGGTGACTACGTCTCCTAGCTCATTACCATAAACATAAACACAGGGTTAATTAGAACAAACAACAAGGTGTGGAATACCCTTAGAACCTGTGGTAAGCCAGACTAAACTCATTTACATTTAACACATTATAGCAGAGAACAAGACAGGTAGTTGGAGTTGATGGCACCAGCATCTCCTCACAGTATGTGTCTCAACAGTATGAACCAGTCTTATCAGCAGGGGGCTGCTGGATTAATCCCCCCCCCCTCTACAGGGACACACATCCCAAATGACCACAGCAAAGAGTCCACAACAGAATCAAACAACATACAATATATACATATATACACGACTGAGTCCGATTAGTACAGTTCAGACTGGATTTCTAATTCACCTTGCAGAGTATTGTTCTCATAAAATCCAGGGCCCATAATCTGTTGGCAAGAGGCTCACATTCAGTCCCCTCCAATAGCCTCTGTCCCGGGTGAGTCTGTCACAGAAGGGTTTTCAGGCATCGCCTAAAAGTGGACAGAGTAGGAGATAGACTCTTTGTGCTCTGTTGGGTTGGCCTTTCCTCTGCCTTTCTCAGCCTCCAAGCCAGATGCTCATTACTGCCGCCTCTGGGTATCATGCATTTGGTGAGTATAGGGCCATGCATTTTTGAACCCTCTTGACTAATTGTCATGATATCATGTCTGTGTTGATGCTTATTTGATTCATTATACCCCCCACAGATGTACTACACACGCATCTAGCCTTGATGAAGCAAGCATGGTCTTGTGAAACGCATTGGGATACTTTTTATGCATGTGTACTCTGCAATTTACATTTTATACCTTGATACGTGGAATGACATTTTCTACTGTATGTAACAGGCATCTATTATATTCTGACAGCCAGTACCTGCAGCTGTCAGAATGCCCAAACAGTGACTGTAGCAGATAGGCTGTTGTCACGGTTTAGATTTTTTTTTTCACCCATCTCCTTCAATTTCAGAAATTATAGCCATGTATTGTCAGCTTTAGAGAAACTTATTAATGGCATTCAGTAATTATGTGAGCCCATCTTTTGGAAAAGATGGGTAAGTGGTTCTCAGGGATGCTATTTTAGCATAGCATTGCAACAGTCAAGAGCTGGGAAGGTTCTATTGCCAAGTATACTAGGCGTGTGTATGCAGGGTGCCAGTGATAAATACATTGGGCTCTTTGTTTTAGTCCCCCGGTATCCTGGTCCCAGTGACTGAACTATTTGGAAATGCATTTTAGTTACATGATTTACTGTTCAGTTGCGGCTATCTACACCAGAGTGTAAGGGAAGTAGAATCAGTTCAACATTGTGAGATATATGTAACAAGTGTTATGTAAAGGAGAGAATATTGGTGGGACTTTTAATGAGGTGTAGTAGGGCCGCTCAGGTCCCCTCCTCCACCACGGCAAAATGATATTTGGTAAAAAAGCAAATGGCAGGACTTTTCATAAGCACACGGGAGCAATAGTAAAAGTAAAAATAGCTTTTAATTGATTCAGATTATCATAAAGTTTTTATAGCAAATAATTCTATGCATCCTGCTATATATAAACATTTGTATAACGTTACAATTCATAAAAGCCAGAGAAAATTCATACATAAACATTCCAACATGGAATCAGTACATGATATGGGATACATGAAATGATTAGAACATGATTACATAAAAAAATAATTGGATAGCTATGCAGATTATGAACAGGCAAAAATATCAAAATAAAAAATAAAATACAAAAAAAAACAAATGTATTGTAACGACCAAAAAGGATTCATAGATGTGTACACTAGGTTGTTGTTGGCTCTACGCGTTTCAAGGCCTTTATGCCTATCATTAGGAGCAAAAAACCATAGTAGTAATCTATACATAAAAGATAAAAAATACATTTTAGAGGAAAAAAAAAAAAGAAGAAAACAACCCTTGGACAAGAGGGGTCCCCCATGGACCCAGCCTGCCCACACACTTACATGAGGTTCCTCACAGAGATGTTGCGGCCATAATATCCCCAGATCAAGCCACAAAAGTCTCATCCGGGAGCTGAGGGGAAGCGGTGCGGCAGACATAAGACCAACATGAACAGCGCCCCGCATGAGTCACAGTGTGAAAATTAGTGATGGTGAATGGGGAAGCCCTTAGGTAAAAAAGGGGTTTTTCTGTGAAAAAATGACAAAGGACAAAAAATGAATGAAAGTGAATATGAAAAAGTGAAAGAAAAAATAGTGTGTTAGGGAGCTAAGTGGAAACAAAAGACAAGGAAAGAGAAGAAAGAAAAAAAGTAAGATAGAAGTAGAGAGAAGTGTATACCTGAGTCTAAATGACTATGAACAAAGGTGCCTGGGTGCATGATGCTTGGCAAATGAAAAATATTGAGTGCAGTATGTGAAACCCATGTGGGGAAGGAGTCCACTGCAAACACGCCCCCAATGTCACACGTTTGTCCACAAGTAGGGAGAGGAGGGAAAAACGCAGAGGGCCCAGGAACCAGACCACCATGGTCCCACAGCCGGAGGCGCCACCACGCCATCCCCCAGTGGGCTAACAGATAGCAAACACTCAGCCGGCTGCGCCGTGCCATGAAGACGCCAGCATGTCCGGCCAGTATGTGTGACATTGACGCGCAGTGAGGATGGCCCCGCCCACCCCACATCACAACAGGTTGGACGGAGGGTCCGCAGTGCGCGTCGCAGCTCCTGAATGGGACAAGAAGGCAAGGTCCAACAAAACCACAGACACAATCACCGCTGCGCATGCTGGCATCTTCATGACGCGGCGCCGCCGGCCGAGTGTTATCTGTTAGCCCACTGGGGGATAGCGTGGTGGCGCCTCCGTCTGTGGGACCATGATGGTCTGGTTCCTGGGCCCTCGGCATTTTCCCCTCCTCTGCCTACTTGTGGACGAACGCGTGACGCTGTGGGCGTGTTTGTGGCAGCACGGCCTATATGGACTCCTTCCCCGCATGGGTTTCACATACTGCACTCAATATTTTTCATTTGCCAAGCATCATGCACCCAGGCACCTTTGTTCATAGTCATTCTATCATTCTATCCTACTTTTTTTCTTTCTGCTCTTTCCTTGTCTTTTGTTTCCACTTAGCTCCCTTACACACTATTTTTTCTTTCACTTTTTCATATTCACTTTCATTCATTTTTTGTCCTTTGTCATTTTTTCACCGAAAAACACCTTTTTTACCTAAGGGCTTCCCCATGCACCATCACTAATTTTCACATTGTGACTCATGCGGGGCGCTGTTCATGTTAGTCTTATGTCTGCCGAACCACGTCCCCTCAGCTCCCGTGTGAGACTTTTGTGGCTTGGTCTGGGGATATCATGGCTGCACCATCGCTGTGAGGATAAAAAATGAGAGAGTTGCGCTAATACGTGTGCAAAATTACATAAATAACATAAGTGAAAAATATTTTGATGATATATGTAAACAAGGATAAATGTGGTTAACAACTAAATATAGTCCACCAAAATGTCCCATCAAGTGAAAATTGAATATAGAATGATAGTGACTCCAAATAGCCCGCAGATAATAAAAAGTCCAAGTGATAGTTGATAAATGATCCGTGAATAAAAAGGAGGATCCACCACCGAGAGTAGAAGGGGTTACTTCTTACCAGATGGCCATGACCCCCCACTACAGAGGATCACAGCAAGCAGGCAAACTTGTAAGACAAACAATGGAAGCTTCTACCGGCATCCACTAGAGGTCATCACACCGTCAGCCAAACCCGCAGAACTCATGGCAGGGATACACCATAGAATACAAAAGGGGAGCTCACATAGTGTAAAATCGTAGAGATTTATTTAAAATTAAGTACATAAAATGAACACTTACAAAACGTTTGAAGATAGAGTAGCCTTAAGTCCGGTTCCTTGGCCACAGGAGCACAGACAAACCCGTCCTAATGGAATGCAACACTGTATGGGGGTGATGTCAGCGCGTCGTCTGGCTCCGCCCAAATGGCTCCGATCATTTATCAACTATCACTTGGACTTTTTATTATCTGCGGGCTATTTGGAGTCACTATCATTCTATATTCAATTTTCACTTGATGGGACATTTTGGTGGACTATATTCAGTTGTTACCCACATTTATCCTTGTTTACATATATCATCAAAATATTTTTCACTTATGTTATTTATGTAATTTTGCACACGTATTAGCGCAACTCTCTCATTTATTATGTTTATTTTACAATTGATGTTTATTGTCGAGATTGCAGCTTTTTTTAGGACTAATTGTTCACTTGGGTTATAGCGCGGTTTATTTCTATTTTTCTTACATCGCTGTGAGGACCCTCATGTAAGTGTGTGGGAAGGCTGGGTCCATGGGGGGCCCCTCTTGTCCAAGGGTTGTTTTCTTCTTTTTTTTTTTTTTCTAAAATATATTTTTTATCTTTTATTTATAGATTACTACTATGGTTTTTCGCTCCTGATGATAGGCATAAAGGCCTTGAAACACGTAGAGCCAACAACAACCTATTGTACACATCTATGAATCCTTTTTGGCCGTTCCAATACATTTGGTTTTTTTGGTATACACTTCTCTCTACTTCTATCTTACTTTTTTCTTTTTGTTCTTTCCTTGTCTTTTGTTTCCACTTAGCTCCCTTACACACTATTTTTTCTTTCACTTTTTCATATTCACTTTCATTTATTTTTTGTCCTTTGTCATTTTTTCACAGAAAAACCCCTTTTTTACCTAAGGGCTTCCCCATTCACTATCACTAATTTTCACATTGTGACTCATGCGGGGCGCTGTACATGTTGGTCTTATGTCTGCCGCACCGCGTCCCCTCAGCTCCCGTGTGAGACTTTTGTGGCTTGGTCTGGGGATATCATGGTCGCACCATCGCTGTGAGGACCCTCATGTAAGTGTGTGGGCAGGCTGGGTCCATGGGGGGACCCCTCTTGCCCAAGGGTTGTTTTCTTCTTTTTTTTTTCTCTAAAATATATTTTTTATCTTTTATTTATAGATTACTACTATGGTTTTTTTGCTCCTGATGATAGGCATAAAGGCCTTGAAACACATAGAGCCAACAACAACCTAGTGTACACATCTATGAATCCTTTTTGGACGTTCCAATACATTTGTTTGTTTTTTTTTTATTTTTTTTTTTATTTTTATTTTTTTTCCTGTTCATAATCTGCATAGCTATCCAATTATTTTTTTGTGTAACCATGTTCTAATCATTTCACATATCCCATATCATGTACTGATTCCTTGTTGGAATGTTTATTTATGAATTTTCTCTGGCTTTTATGAATTGTAAAGTTATACAAATGTTTATATATAGCAGGATATATAAAAGCTTTTTCCTGACAGGCTCCATGGCAGCATACGTGTGGGTAGGCTCCGCCTCCATAACTACCCAATAGGACCCCCTCTCCCATAAATCTTTGCTCTAGGCTGCTATCCATGTTCCTTTCTTGTCCTCCTCCGTAGGACCAGGTGTTGGTTCTCCTACCTGAAGATAAAACCTCCCTACGATCGATGATGCTGAGTGCCAAAGATTCCTCCGATAGGCCCTGACTATTAGCAGGGTATGGAGTGTAAAGCAGAGTAGCGCTGAAGATTGGATCGGTTCGTCTATGTGCGCACGGTCTATTGCCTAATGTTTCAGGCGACCATTATCTGCTGCCAAGTCTGGTGTGTGTGTGTATGGATGGCGTTCCTCGGCCCAGCTGATCGTAGGTGGAGGGGTAAGTTTTTACATTTCATTCACATATGGCAGCAGTGTTTATGTGTATCATACCTCTGTGTGTTTCTTCCTGCTTCCTGGTGTCCTAGATTGGCGCTGACACTCTCTGCGTTCCAGCAGCCGCTCTCTCTGTAACTTCCGGGTACCGGCGTACGCTCTGCGCATGTGTGGACCCAATACGAAGTCGAGGCTTGGTTCGCACATGTGCGCGAGCATCTCGCGTCTGACGTCGGCGATGACGTCACGGGCGCCACTTTTAAAAGCTGTGGAAAGCTTTCAGAGCCCTGGGAATGATCGTGGGGGATACAGCGACTTCCCGGGGCTACTATCTTGGCGGTTCAAGGTAAGACAATCTCTATTGTCTGGGGGTGGAGGTCTGTTGTCAGTCAGCTGATCCTGTGAATCTGTCTCTGCAGCTTCCTATTGTATTGACATTATGGACTCCTCACTGCCCCCTAGTGGCCAGCCCGCTTGTAGCAGGTATGTTTGCAGTTTTGCCTTTCTGCCTGTACAAGGATTGAGAGTAGGATTTTTAGGACACCAGCTGATTTTCTTTCTCTATCTTCTCTGTGTTTCTTTCCTCACAGCCCTACTAGGTCTGATCCACACCGTAGTTCCCATAAAGGAAGTGGATCATCAAAATCACACCACCGGCAATCTTCCTCCAGGTCTAGCCATCATAGATCTCCTTCCAGATCTGAACAGCGCAATAAAAATCCTTCTCACCCCCCTTCATCTCACTCTAAAGAGAGTTCAGGAAAATCATGCTGGGGATGTAGGATGCCTGTTCCAATAGACAAATCTCTCTGTGATCACTGCTTCTCTAAAGCCGCAGATGAGAGGGATGGTGCAGACCAGCGTTTGGAATCTATGGTTAGGCGGGTTGTGAAAGAATCTCTACAGGAGAGAGAAGCCCAGCAGCCCCGTGATTCCCCATCAGACCCATTATGCCCTCCAGTGGGTGAAGGTTCTGTGCATGAGACATGGGATTCTTCCCAACCAAGTCACCCTTCTGCTCCTGTTTCAGACAGCGAATCGGATCTGGAAGATCCTGGCGTGGGGTTTGAGTTCGCTTTAGTTCCTTCACTGGTGAAGGCAGTAAAAGAGGCCCTGAAGTGGGAAGATCCAGTTACTTCCCCCCCAAAACAGAGGAAGTTTTTTAAGCAGCTCAATAAGGAGCGACAATATTTTCCTTTTCTCTCTGAGCTGGGTGAGGTCATTTCTGAGGAATGGAGCAAAATGGACAAGAAAAGTTCCATGCAGTCAAAGGTCTTGAAACTATATCCTTTCAAGGAAGAAGAAGTAAAGCACCTTGAATCAGCCCCATTAGTGGATGCAGCTTTAATGAGACTAGCAAGTTATGTAACGCTTCCCTTGGAAGACACTGTATCTTTCAAAGATCCTTTGGAAAGGCGAATTGATTCGAATTTAAAGAAGATCTACCTGACGTCAGGAATGGCATGTAAGCCAGTACTTGCAATAGCTGCAGTTTCCAAAGCTTTGGAATCTTGGTCTGATAATGTGGATGAGTTCTTAAGAGGTATCTCTACTGAAACAGCTAAGGATTCTCCTATCCAAGAGATCAGGCTGGCATCAGCCTTTCTTGGGGAGGCATCTATTGATGTCATCCGCCTGATGTCCCGGGTTATGTTGGCAGCTGTTTCAGCTCGTTGTGCCCTATGGCTCCGTCCGTGGTTGGCGGACCCAGCTTCCAAGCAAGCTTGGTGCCGAATTCCGTTTGAAGGTTCTTCATTATTCGGCAATAAACTCGATAGTGCCATAACCCGGGCCACAGGTGGGAAGTCTGGTTTCCTCCCTCAAGACAGACGCCTACAAAATCAGAAACGCAGTTTTCCTAGAAGACAAAACTCTGATCGCGCTAGGGATGCGCGCAGCTACAGACCTGGTCGGGAGTTCTCTAGATCCTGGAAATCCAGGCAGTCTTCTTTCAAGAAACCCGCAAAAGGGGGTTCCTCTCGCAACCAGGACGCCACAAAGTCCTTTTGAGATTGGGCCCGCTCAGTCATGCCAGGTGGGGGCTCGTCTTCGCCACTTTGGGCATGTCTGGGCGGCCTCAATCCGAGATTACTGGACCGTCAAGACGGTCTCCTCCGGTCACAAGTGGGTTTTCAGCAATACCCAAAGACTCAGATTTGTTCCCACAGCTCTTCCAGGTTCAGAAGAGAAAAAGCAGGTCCTATTAACCTACGTGAGCTGTTTATTGGATCAAGGCGCAGCCGTCCCTGTTCCGGAAGACGAACAAGGCAAAGGCATGTATTCTCCTGTGTTCATGATACAGAAGAAAAACGGTACATGGAGGCCAGTAATAGATTTAACACATCTCAATTCTTTTATCCGAAAAGAAAAGTTCAAAATGGAATCTTTAATTACGATCCAACATTCAATACATCTGGGAGATTGGATGATTTCAATAGATCTGAAAGATGCATACTTTCACGTGCCAGTGGCAACAGAGTTCCAACAATTCCTCCGCTTTGCGGTAGGCAATCAGCATCTGCAGTTCACATGTCTACCCTTCGGCCTAACAACGTCACCTCGGGTCTTCTCAAAGGTCCTGTTGTCGGTTGTGGCTCTACTCCGTATCAAGGGGGTTCGTCTCCACCACTATTTAGACGACCTACTTCTCCTAGCTCAGAACAAAGATCAACTGTTAGAGCACAGGAGCTTAGTCATCTCCACCCTGCAGGAATTCGGGTGGCTTCTGAATCTAGAAAAGAGCCATTTAGAGCCAACACAATCTCTGGTGTTTCTAGGGGCTCACTTCAACACATTGGAAGGCACCATCTCCCTTCCAGAGGAGAAGATTGGAGTGATTCGAGACAGAATACACGCGGCCCTTGCGTCGTCTCACCTCTCAGCTCTCCAATGCCTGAAAGTAATTGGCACAATGACAGCTACCATTCCTATGGTGAAGTGGGCCCAATGGCATACACGACCCTTCCAAAAAGGGTTCCTTCAACAATGGGATTCTTCCAGCCAAGTCCAGTGCATACACCTTACGTCATCCATGAGGACGTCTCTTCTTTGGTGGCTTCAAGGGAAGAATCTGCGCAATCACCATTCAATCATGCCCATTTCATGGGTCACGTTAACCTCGGATGCCAGCAATCGAGGTTGGGGCGCTCACTGCCTTTCAGAAGTAGCGCAAGGCCGATGGGATTTCCCTGCTCGGGGGATTGTCTCCAACATTCTGGAGCTGAAGGCCGCCTTTCAGGCACTCCTGTCATTTCGCCATCTAATAGAAGGTTCATCTGTGATGCTAAGGTTGGACAATACAACCGCGGTGGCTTACATAAAGAAGCAAGGTGGAACTCGCAGCTGGTCTCTGCTACAAGAAGTGGAGCCAATAATGAGCTGGGCTCAGAAATATTTGTCCAACATCTCGGCAGTTTACATTCCGGGGATTCAGAATGTACAGGCGGACTTCCTCTCGAGAGTGCAATTGGACAACAACGAGTGGTCTCTCCACAGAGAGGTGTTCGAGTGGCTTCTGACCCTGGGAGTACTTCCAGAGGTCGATCTTTTTGCTTCTCCATGCAATCACAAGATGCCCAGATATTATTCGAGGTTCAGAGACCCTCAGGCTTACGGGATAGATGCTCTCTCAGAGCATTGGAAGTTTCAGAAGGCTTATGCCTTCCCTCCGGTACCGGTGATTCTGCAATTCCTCCGGAGGCTCAGAACAGAGAAGGTGGAGATCATTGCAGTGATTCCTTTCTGGCCCAACAGGCCGTGGTTTCCTCTGTTATCACTCCTGAGTTTTCAAGACCCAGTTCCCCTTCCTCTCAGGCCGGATCTACTGTCGCAAGGCTCGACGTTACACCCATGCCCATCTTGCCTACACCTCAGGGTGTGGTTCTTGAGAGGGAAAGGCTTATGCCCTAGGCTGTCCGGAAGAAGTGCCCGGAGGGGAAGTACGAACAGAGTATACGAACGGATATGGTCTAAATTCTCTGATCACATGTCTTCCCGGTCAAATCCGTGTAAGTCTCCAGCAGTAGAAGACATTCTAAGTTTTCTCCAATCAGGGCTGGACCTATCTTTAGCAGTCAGCTCACTAAGAGTGCAAGTTTCAGCCATCTCAGCCTTCACAGGAGTATCTTGGGCTAATCACACGTTAGTCCGTCAATTCTTTAAAGGAGCTATCAGGCTTAAACCTCAAAGAAGAACTAGGTTCCCCAAATGGGACCTTCCTATTGTCTTGGATTTTCTCTCCAATCTCGGATCAGATCCTGACAAACCTCTTTCCATGAGAGATCTCACGCTCAAGACCACCTTCTTAGTAGCCGTGACGTCGGCTAAAAGAGTGTCAGAGATTAGAAATTTAGGCTCAGAAGAACCTTTCCTAACCTTTTTTCCAGATAGGGTAGTGTTGATTCCCATGCTTGGGTCAAACCCTAAAGTGACCTCAGTCTTTCATGAAAATCAGGAGATTGTACTTCCTACTTTCAGAACAACGGACGATCAGGATGTTCATCCACTTGACGTAGGCCACACTCTAAAGCAATATCTGGAGGTCACAAGTCCATTCAGACAAACGGAATTCCTTTTCGTTCTTCTCCATGGTAAAAACAAAGGAAAGCGAGCTTCAGTCAGATCAATTTCTTCTTGGATTGTGCAGACCATTCAGAGGGCATACAAGGCAAAGGGCTTGGCTCCTCCAGAGGCAAGGAGGAGCAATGACGGCTCATTCGACCTCGTGGGCAGCTTCCCGGCATGTCGCGCCTGAAATCATTTGTAGAGCGGCTTCCTGGTCTTCTATTAACACATTTGTTTCTCATTATTGTGTTGAGCCTGCGGCTCTGTCATCTATTAATTTTGGTTTACAAGTATTGTCGGTTGACAATGTAAAATAAATTTGGTTTCTTTGCTCAAACATTTTTGCCCGCCCGTGTGTATTTTTGGGCGAGTTATTTCCCACACGTATGCTGCCATGGAGCCTGTCAGGAAAACGGAAAATTTATATCAAATACTTACCGTAATTTTCCTTTCCTGATAGGCTCCATGGCAGCAGGAGTCCCTCCCAAAATGTCTGGAGTAGGCTAGTTACGGAACATGGATAGCAGCCTAGAGCAAAGATTTATGGGAGAGGGGGTCCTATTGGGTAGTTATGGAGGCGGAGCCTACCCACACGTATGCTGCCATGGAGCCTATCAGGAAAGGAAAATTACGGTAAGTATTTGATATAAATTTTCCGTTTTTTACTTCATTTTACTATTGCTCCTGTGTGCTTATGAAAAGTCCCGCCATTTGCTTTTTTACCAAATATCATGTAACAAGTGTTATTTTTTTGAAAGTAACTGAATTTAAAGATTGCCATTATAATTTTTTTTTTTTTGTTTCAAAAAATTTTTATTCAAGAAATAATAATAAAAGCGGTGGACAAATGACAGATACATACTTAGTAAGTTTTTACAAGCATATCATTAAGCAATAATTTGGTAAGGAGATCATAAAGCGAGAAGGTAAGGCATTTAAAACGTGGAGCCAGAGCGTTCATGAGAGAAGCAAATGTTTCTTCGTTAATCGCTTAAAATGTCTAATATTAATTACATGGAAGATCTAATGTCCTTGAATATACTGAAACCATCTCCTGAAAATGAAATGTGCCTGGAGATAATGTTAACTAACTGGTGATGGGGGATAGAGGGTGTATCCGTAAATTGTAGGTGGACTGAAGCATGATCCCTCCCATCCCACACACCCCAATGGGAGCAGACTGCGAGGGGGGAGGGTATTAAGAACCTAATGTGATCTATTGTCATTGTGGGTTCAATCTGTTGAACATTGTTCTCTCTTACTCTAAGGAGGCATGTTATATGATTATGTCCGTAAAAATTTGGGGGTTTAAATTGGGGGGAGGGGAATGCTAGAGAAGTCGTAAGTGTTGGTTTTTAAAACAGGAAGGAGATCTGATGTCTGAAAGGAAGGGTGTGGAATCTGCAGGGTCTATGTGGGAGTAGAGGATATCAAATGTAATCTTGACATGTGTGTCGTGGGGGAAGAGACTAAAGCGATTGGGCATGGGCAAGGGTATGGTGGGATTGGCGGACACTCCAGCTGTAGCCCAGAGTAAGCAATCTAGTGTAGGTGTCTGTGAGTTCCATGTGTGAGCCTGGGTTGTGAGTCTAGTAGTAATGTCATAAACTCCTGGGAGCATCAGAAATGTAGCCAACAAGCCCATGTAGTGCGATATTTTGTTGGTTTGTCTTTCGCTTGGTGTATTAAGTCCTCCATTACCACTATTTTTTCCACACGTTTCAGCCAGTCAGATATTTTGGGTGGGTTAGTGTCTTTCCAATGCAATGGAATACATTGCTTAGCTGCGTTGATGAGGTGGAGTATTAGAGATTTTCTGTAGGTGGATTGTGGCAGAGATGTGTGGTGTAGCAGATATTGAGCGGGGGTAAAGTCTAGGGTGTAGGTGGTAATGCGAGCTCTCATGTTGTGTACTTTTTCCCAAAATGGTTTTATGTGAGCACAATCCCACCAGATATGGAGAAGAGAGCCTATTTCAGAGTTACATCTCCAGCACATCGGAGATATAGTTGGATGAAATACATGTAGACGTTCGGGGGTGCGGTACCATCTTGAGTACAGTTTATAATTGTTTTCCTATGCTGTGATGTTGATAGAGCCTTTATGTATATGCTCATGTATACTCTCCCATTCCTCCTTGGGGAGGTCTAGGTTAAGCTCACTCTCCCATTTCTGAATGACCGTGTTGGACTTGTGGTCTGTCTCACCAAAAAATATGGAGTATATAGTAGAGATTAAGTGACTTTGAGGACTTGTAGAGGAACACAATGTTTCTAAAGGATTTTGATCTCTACACCATTGGGAGATGGGGTTGGTACCATTCAGAAAGTGTCCTATTTGTAGGAAAGTGGAAAAAGGGATGTCATTATCTGGGAGTACAGAGGGCAGATGTGATGGGCTCTTAATGTATGTTCCGTTTTAGAGAAATGTACGTTGTTTTCTATGAGGCCTGGGGGGAAATCAGGATTGCCATTCAGAGGAGTCATTGGGCCCCGTGAAGGTGTTAATTTGAGAGAGTGACACGTGTTTCTGAAGCTGTTCAGTGTAGGTCCTGTTAGTGGATGTGTGGAGTGTTCCTTAGGGGTGGCTTTAGTGCTAATCCATGGTACATGGGAGAGAGGAATCTGGGCACAAGAGTCCTCAAGTGAAATCCAGTCTTTAGAATGTGTGTGAATGTGCCAGTCAATCAGTCTGGTGATGTGGCAAGCAGCATGGTATTTGTGAATAACCGGTAGGCCTAGTCCACCTTTAAATTTGGGGAAAATCATTCTATCCCAGCCGATTCTGGGTGATTTGTGTACCCATATAAATTTTCTGCAAAGTCTTTTATAAATTTTAAAAAATGTTGGAGGGAGTTTGGTTGGGACGCCCTGTAAAATATACAATATGCGGGATAAGACGTTCATTTTCAAGATGGCAATTCTCCCGAACCATGAGAACTGCCCTGATGACCATTTGGCAAGATCCGTTTTTATATTTTGTAGTAGGGGAGTTCAATTCCTATCGTAGAGCTCCGCTAATTTGGAGGGTATTGGAATACCCAAGTATGTGAGGGCTTGTGGTTCCCAGCCAAAAGGGAAATTGGCTTGGCATTGGGATACTATCGTTGGTGAGAGGGAGATGTTAAGGGCTTTAGATTTTGTGAAGTTTATTTTTAAATTGGACAATTTATGGAAAAGGGTAAAATCCGGTAGAAGGTTGGGTATAGTTATTAAAGGGTTTGAGAGAAAAAAAAGAATGTCGTTGGCGTATGCTGCTAGTTTATAGTGTTTGTGTCTAATATTAATGCCCTTTATATTTGGGTTGGTCCTAAGTTTGTGTAGTAGAGGTTCCAATGAGAGTACAAAGATGAGGGGGGATAGCGGACATCCTTGTCGAGTGCTGTTCGAGACGGAGAAGACGTCCGACAGGCATCCGTTGACCCTTATTCTGGCAGTGGGGGAGGCATATAATTCCAAAATCATTTGGCGGAAGTGTGCTGGAAACCCCATAGCCTGTAGCACTGCTATCATGTAGTCCCATGCCACCCTGTCGAACGCCTTCTCCACGTCAAGAGACAGAAAGAAACCTTGTTTGGAGGAAGATGAAAGCCAGTGATGAATGTTGATAGCTTTTATAGTATTTTCCCTAGCCTCCCTGCAAGGGATAAAGCCGACCTGGTCTAAAGAAATCAGATTGGGGAGAAAAGGGAGTATACGATTGGCAAGAATTTTAGCATACATTTTTATGTCGACATTTAGGAGTGATATAGGTCTGTAGTTAAATACTAATTTCTCGTCTTTGCCTGGTTTGGGTATGAGTGTGATGTGGGCTTCTAAGAGGTCTGTATTTACTTGTGTTGGAGAGGAAAGAGCATTAAATGTTGTAGCTAGGTGGGGAATAAGTATATCATGGAAAGTCTTATAGTAACTCACATTCAGACCATCTGGGCCTGGGCTTTTACCCATTTTAAGTTGTTTCAGCACCGCTTTAATTTCCTCTGTACTAATAGGGCGGTCTAAACTTGCCGTATCATCTGGCGTGATAGATGAAGGGCAGTGTAGTGTTAGGAAATCTCTAAATGTATCTTGTCTGTCTGGAGTGGTGCCCATCTCGGCAGAGGAGGGTAAGTTATAAAGTTCAGAAAAATATTTGACAAATTGGGTGGCAATATCTTCAGACGAGACTAAAGAAGTGCCTGAGGGGTCTCTGATTGTGTATATGGTATGTGACGCTTTCCTGGATTAGAGTGCTCTGGCTAGCAATTTGCCGGATTTGTTCCCAAACTCATAGAACAATTTTTGTGTTAAGATGTACTTGCGCTTCATGGATTTACCTAGTGCTTCAAGGAGTTCCTCTCTAGCTTTGATTAATTCTACAAGGGATTTAGTGGCCAGTGAGAGTTTATGTGCCCGTTCTAGAGTATGGATTTTTTCTGACAGCGCGGCAATGTGATTCCGCTTGAGTCTGTTTCTGTTGGCAGTCAGAGATATGATTTCACCTCGTATAATGCATTTATGGGCTGCCCATACGCTGGATTGTTTTGATTCTGCAGAGACGTTTTCCACAAAGTATTGCATGAGGCGTGTTTTGAGTTTCTGAGTGATATCAATGTCGGTCAAGATTGAGTTATCTAGGCGCCAGGTCATACTTTTGGGTCTTATTGCCGGCATGTCTAAAGGGATGGAGACCGGGTTATGATCAGAGAGAACCATTGGATCAATGGAGGCATTGGAGAGAAGTGGCAAGTCTGTTTGGGATATGAAGAAGTAATCGATTCTCATGTATTTATTGTGGGGTGAAGAATAGAACATGAAGTTCCTTTCATTCGGGTATAGCGTTTGCCAGGCATCATGTAGTGTCAAGTCTCAAATGTTTTTTTTGATGGCTTTAAGGGCTCTGTATGGCATGGAAGATGCCCCTGTGGAAGAGTCTTGTGAGGGGGATAGGGCCACGTTGAAATCTCCTCTGACAATGAGGATGCCTGAATAAAATTCAGTCAGTAGCTGGAGCGTTTCACGGAAGAATGAAACTTGTTTCATGTTAGGTGCGTACAAGTTTGCCAGTGTTATGGGTTTGTTATGCAGAGTCCCTTTGAGGAAAAGATATCTACCTTTGGTGTCGTGTTTAACCTCCGACACTTGTAAGGGGCAGGTCTTTGCTATCAAAATCGATACACCTTTTGTTTTAGATTCGTCACTGGAGGCATGATAGATCGTAGGGTAATGGTGGTTTGAGAGTTTGGGGATGTTGTCAGAGCGGAAGTGGGTCTCTTGGATAAATGCTGTCTGGGTTTTGTTTTGCTTTAGGGAGTGTAGTAGTTGCGATCGTTTCTCGGGTATATTAAGCTTGCGCATATTTAATGAGCTAAATTTCACTTGTGAGTTGGGCGGTGACCTAATGTGTCCCTGTGTGCCATGGGTTGGAGTGTCTGCCAGTAAGGGAGTGAGGGGGGTGCTCATGTCGAGTTATTGGTGTGTAAGTGGTTAACAACTGAGGTTGGCTAAAGCGAGTTGGAAGATGACCGGCCTCGTGATAAAGCAAAGTGTGAGGGGGTGAAGTGGGGAAGTACTGGAGTAACCTCCTCTACTGGAAGAGAGTAAAGTATACAGTGTGCCATCAGTGGAAGCTGGTCTGAACTCAAGGTCCAAACTGTTCCACTGCACTGTGTGGGGGTTGAGCACCTAACTCAGAAGGTATTACTAAAAGCGAGCAAACCTTCCGTCACCAATCATTGAGGTGGGCCAATGGAGGAGAGTGAATGTCAGAAATAGTAAAAATTATCAAATATGAGGTGTAATGTATGAATTGTCTAAGAGTGGGGAAGCAAGTAAGAGAGCATGAGATAGTTAAGGAGGCTATAGGGCTCCATATTAAGAGTGTATGTACATGAGGGTGCGATAATGTTTTGACACAGCAGATATAACCAATAGTGGTGAGAAACTTCACACCTCTTGCGCGTGTGTGCAAGGAGATGTCGATCTTGGGTGAGTGACAGTTTGATGTTACTATGTAAGTCAGGATCCATAAAATACATATGCAAATTAAGAGATCAATAAAACAGATCATAAAAGAGATCTTAAACTGTAACCAAAACATTGCTGAGGTTGGAGGGCCTGCAATCACGAAGTACCTATATCCTTACCAGAACCCTAGAGGAAACTGTGAATAGCTATATTCTTAAGCTTGGCAATAACTAGCCCGCCTAGCTGTCGCCATTCTCCGTTTCGCGTAAACTTGACATTTGTTCTAATGGGTAGCCGTAGAGCTGTGGATATTCTGCTGAGAAAATCAACTGGGAAATAGGTGGTAGGGGAGTCTAAAGAGCAAACCTTCATTATCACTATATTAGTGCATCCGAAAGTCTGCAGGGTAAAGTGAGGTATCTCCACTTAGTAGTATAATGAACTCAGACACCTTAGTTGTCTACAGTACAGAAATAGTGTAGTGATTTCCAGCCAGCTTAGGTACCTTATGGTCCTGTGCTCTGTATGTACCATCCTTCCAAATGTGTATCCCAAATCTATGGGGAATTGATGTCCTACAGGCTAACCCTGTAGAGGTATATGTCTGCAGCGGGTCTTATTTAATTCTGAGAGATCATGTATCATAGCATTGAGGGCCTTTAGTGAATTTTAGATATTTGTAGAACCACCGGAGTCTTCCCATCAAGATGTTAGATCCTCAGAGTCAGAAGTATCTCTTATTGTGACACGCTAAGTTTAGTATGCGTCACTAATAAGGGTGAAAACGGGTTATATATGTAAGTGGAGGTAATTGTTAAATAGTGCCATCCTATATGTCGGATCGCGTATTGTGAAGCCCTCAATGTCATGAGCGGACATCAGGGGCATGGTGCCTAGATTATAAAGCAGAGCAGCATACTGGGATAAGCAGGCCTATGTCAGAATAATGCTATGACTATCTATTAGTGTATAAGTGAAGCTAGTCATCTCACATAGCGTAATATATCCCCACCCATTCATTCACAAGCATGTTTGTTAAACCTTACCCATACCAAAGCAAGAACATGTAGTACAAGCTTCCAAATGTATATAAAGTTAGTTGAGAGGGTAGAGATATTTAGGATGAGAAAATGTCAGTCAATGCGGGAGCCAAACTGTCCCGGCATACGAAGCAGGAGTTGCTGAAAATATATAAGGATACAGCGAGTTGAGTGAGAGTAAGTGGATGTGTCATATGACAGGGTACAGTTCTCTATCGACATCTGAGAGTAAGTTGGTGTGTTAACTGTGGCAGGGAGGTGGAGAAGGGTGGGAGCGCCAGCAGTAAGTAGAACTTTCACAGCAGAGTCAAAATGTGGCTAATCCCTGTTGATTTGATGCTCACAGTTTGCATAGGTCTACGTTAGTTAGCAACAGCAAGGCAGTCAGGTATAACTAAAATCAACTTAACTGAAAGTATAAGACAAAGAATTGTGTCGAAACATGGCTTCAAATGATTATGAAAGGATTCAGTGTGACGGGCATCTTCAATATTCCCGCCTGGCTCTCCGAGACTGCGAGGAGTCGGTGGGGCTGGTGCCATGGTGTGTACCATGA
The DNA here is from genome assembly GCA_037952925.1 of Lithobates clamitans. Classification (NCBI taxonomy): domain Eukaryota; kingdom Metazoa; phylum Chordata; class Amphibia; order Anura; family Ranidae; genus Lithobates; species Lithobates clamitans. Next base: position 1,133,177 of record JBBGZY010001063.1, read on the forward strand.
TGCAGATTGCGTCTTCTAGTGCTTGAAGGGGTTCTCCGACCGTGGATCCGTACTTCTTGTGCCTCCATTAGCTCTTCTTGCGGTGCGTGTTTCTTTGCAGATGGATGACGGAATTCCGTGTACCAATTAGGTACATCCAATAGGGGGATATCCAGAGTGTCACAAAATGAGTGTAGATCTTCTGGGACTTTTAGCATGGCTGTGCGTCCTAGATGAGTAGCCGAGAGGCAGAAGGGGAACTTCCACCTATACTGAATTCCTCTGGTGTGTAGGACATCCAGTATTGGTTTAAGGTCTCTGCGATGTTGTAGCGTGATACTGGATAAGTCCTGAAAGATCTGGACTGTATGTCCTGCATGCAGTAATTGCTGTCTACTTCTAGCTTGCCGGAGGATTTCTTCTTTGAGTCTGAAATCTACAATGCAGCAAATTATATCCTTTGGGGGATCCGTGTCCCTGCCTTTGGGGCGTAAGGCCCTGTGTATTCTTTCCATGGAAATCTGTGACAGAGGTGGCCTGTTCAGCAAATCGTTAAACAGGCTAGTGACAGCTGGAGAGAGATGTTCTGTAGGTATAGTTTCGGGCATTCCTCTAATCCTGAGGTTATGACAACGTCCTCTATTGTCGAGGTCTTCAACATGTGCTGGATGTTTCTCAGTTGAAGAGTGTGTGTGTGTTGATCCTTCTAGTAGCTTTGCGCAGTACCTGATCATGTTTTGCCGACACTTGTTCTACCTCATGAACCCTGTCAGACAGCGTGTGAATGTCAATGCACAGTTCTGTAATGGCCGCTGACAGGGTGTCCTTTATGTCAGCAGAAATTGTCCTCAAATCATGAATGTTAAAGTATGGCTGGGCGGGAGAGTCATGAGTACCGGAGCGGATGTTTGAGGTAAAGCAGGGGGACCTGGCTGCGGTGGGTCCGAGGTCTGAGGTGGCCTGTGGTGGGAGGGCGCCATGTTGCTTCTTTGTGACCGGAACATCTCTGGGATATTCTGGCTCATTCCTTCGGTGTGCTCTGTCGGGGAGCTTGATCTAGAAGCAGAAGAGTTTCTGGAAGCTGTCCCCATTGTCAGAAGCTGGTTTAATCCGACAAATACCTCCGGTATTGAAGTAAGAGGACTGGCGACGGCAGGAGCTCTCTACTTAAGCGGCCATCTTCCTGCTTGGCCAAGCCACGCCCCCGCCATTATAATGATTATAATGCTAAAAAGAAATGAAAAGTTGAAGTCTACCACTTTTGATGCTGCTATTCATTTTATTTATCTATTCTTCTGCCTCACTGATGGCAAAGGGTTTTTGACATATTTACAACATTCTTGCAATTTTACATCTCTTGAATTAATGGTAAGTCATCATTTATTAATTCATTTGCATTTTTATGGTGTTATGGATTGCACTGTTTCAGCAAATAAAACTGTCTCATTTTAAAATATTGACATGAAGCTTATCAATCAGAGTGCCTTATAACTGCAATTGTCTAATAAAAGAACAACAGGTGCTGACTGATTGTATCCCCTGTTCAGAACAGTTAAACAGTTGGACAATATCTTCACAATGATGGCATTACTATACTGTAGATGCAACTTGAATATAGTTGTATTGCTTTCTCTCCAGCCTGTTTTCACAGCCCAAGTCATCTCAGGTAAAGGTGCTTTGTAAAAAATTGAATATACCTGCAATCCAGCAGAACTGTGCTCAAAGACAAACATCATCTTAACCCCTTCCCAGCACTGAAATCCCATTAACAGGGTCTTTACGTTGGGGCAGGAATGAGGCAGGTTGTGTGACCACCCATTTTTTTCTTAAAGAATAAAGTTTATTAGTGTCACGGAATGTCCCTCACTCCGCTTGAGTGCTTCCGTCAGTATACCATATCCTTGTAGTCTGGATACAGATATCAGATATTCCAACCGCTCCCAAGCATAAAACAAGGCGACACTTGCTTAGATGCTAACATGGACTATATCTTTATTAGAACCAGAATACAGTCTTATATACAGGAGAAGATGAGGTTCCCCCCTGCTGCTCATATTACTCTAACAATACAAATGTAACCTAATTAACCTAATTAACATGAGCTAGTTTACTAAATAATTTACCCAGACCAGATGACTCAGAGACATGACCTGTAGGACACAGACTTGTGGGCAACTAGCTTCACACAGTAACAGAGTTAATTATCATAAGTACAACCACAGGACATTTTCTCACAATAGAAGAAGCTCCAATAGGTGTTGGCCAGTCTCCTACATTGTATAGAGGACAATGTGATCCGCTCATTTAATTAACATGTTGAGTTCAGAATCAATCAAACCAAGAATAGTCTCTACATACATCCTGGGAGATATTGTGGACAAATATTACTGTCCCATTTTAAGTAGTCCAAGATATATTTTCTCACTCACCCTGTGCCAGTATAGCAGTATAGCACAGGGTGACTTAGACATAAGAGGTGTATGGGGAGCTGAAACAAGGGCATCCCCTACTTTTTAAAAAAAAAATTATTTAAAGATATGACACAGATACAAATATAACGGTAGCTTCGCATTGCATTTAAACTGTAATGAACTCGTCAAGTATAACAGTCAGAAACTTAACATTTAAATGTGAGTGAAGGTCATTATTCAGTTAGACTGAGATACCACTCGCCGAAGTCTAATATAATGTAAACTTAAACATCTGTGCCCATCACTTTTTATGTCTTTTTTTTATAGAGAGAGAAATAGTAAAGTTATAGAGAGATGACTGAGGAGAGAGAAAAAGAAAGAGAGATAAAAGAAAAATAATTGAAAATTAAACAACATTCCTGGGAGGGGGGGAGGGAGGAGGGGAGGGGCGTTTGCCTCCGGGGAGCCAAATTCGATAATGCTGAACTGTCAATAGGAATCCTAGACGATGGATCCTGACAGGTATTGGTGGAATTCGTCGGAGAAGCAAAAAAGGTTCCAATGAAACCATCTGGACCTATGTTCCTCCGACTTGTCCCGCAACGCAGAGGTCAGATCCTCCATCCGCTCAATGTCCCCCACTCTCGCGAACCATTGGGCCACCATTGGCGCAGACTGTTGCTTCCAAAGAGGTGGAATGCTAGCCCGGGCCGCGTTAAGGAGATGCTTGAGGAGGGACTTGTGGTAACGTTTCTTTGACAGGGGAGTAAGGTTAAGAAGAACCGCAGCTGGATTATCCTGAAGGGAGATATCCGTGAGTTTTTGTACGAGCTTAAGCACCGGCTGCCAAAAAGTTTTCAGTACAGGGCAGTCCCAGAAAATATGTAATAGAGTGCCTGGATGTAGGTTGCATCGCCAGCAGCGGTCAGATTGTAAAGGAAATATCTTAGCTAGCACTGAAGGGGTCCTGTACCAGCGCGTCACTATTTTATATGTGGTCTCTTGGTATTTGCTGCACATAGAGGATTTCTGAGCGAAAAAGAGTATGCGTTCTTTTTGGGGTTCTGTGAAGGTGACTTGTAAGTCTCTCTCCCATTTTGTTAAGAATGGGGGATCCACTGTGGCGTGAAGGTCCAAGAGGGATTTGTAGGAGACTGATAAGGATCTCCGAATCGGTCCCTCACCCAAGCAGAGCTCCTCAAAAAAATGGAGCTCTCTGACAAAGTGGTTTGGTTTGGGCAGTGAGCCAAGAAAGTGGAATAATTGGTTTATCCTCCAGTGGTCCAACCGAAGTGGAGCCTGACCTGAGAGCAGGCTCTCTGTAGCTGGCCAACCGGAGGACCGCAGGAGCGTAGAGGCCCTCATGAGTCCCTGTGGGGCTTGCGATCGAAAGGACGGGTCAGTGAGGCCAGGTAGAAAATCCGGATGACCAATAAGTGGCGTCAGTGGAGATGGAAAGTTTCTTAATGAGGCTAATCGGAAAAACCTCTTCAGTTCCATAAGAGTTGGTCCAATCAGTGGGTGAGTGGTCAAGTGGGTGGCAGAAGTTTTCCCAGCCCAAGGTAGTCCCGCCCTGTTGCCAGCCCTAATGCTGGAAACCCCACACCATCTGCTCCGGCTAACTGTTGGGAAGGGAGGCCGACTGCCCCACCTCCCTGGAACTCTGTAGTTGTTGCCGGTGCTTCAACTGGGGAAGTTCCTTGTAACTCCACAGTTCCTACTGTTGGTGCTGGACAGAGCACAGTGAAGCTTGGCCCCAATACCAACTCTTCTGCTGGAGGTTTATCAGGTTGTTCTTCCTCAGCAGAAAAGTCTATTAAATCCCCTACCTCTATAACTGGTGTCTGGGGATAGGGGTTCACCATCTCCTGTCCATGGAACCCAGAAGATGCTATCAGTGCTGGGCAGAGGTTAGCAGAGCTCTGCCCTGTTGTCAGCACTTTGGCTTTGGGATGGCAATCTCCAGATTTTCCACTGCCGATTCTCTGGCATGCTGCTGGACAGGCATCCAACCAAGAACATCCCTTGCAGAAACAGGATCATCAAGGTCAGTCAGCACTTGCTGCATCTGCCATAAGACCTCCGCTTCCATAGCTGCTGGGGCAGGTTGGCAAAGCACACTATTACTCTGCCACATTGCCGACTCTTCAGCCAGGATTTCAGAGTTGTCAACTGGTAATTCCTGATAGTCCCAGGCAAAGGGAGCCCAGCCCTGGCACTGAGCAACATCTAGCAGCCATTTGTAGGCAATCTCCAGCTCCCATTCCTGAATGGCCAGAAACTCCATATCTTCCTGTGCCCAGTGCACTTCCGAAATGTTCAGTAGCCCTTCTCTGAAATCCATAATTTCGTCCAACTGCCGCTCCAAATCACTCCCAAAGTTAGAGTCCCCTGTCAGCTTCACATACAACAGCCCGAAGCCGCCGTAGCTTAAGCCTTCTGTTGGGCTGTCATCCGCTATCCAGGGACATGATTGGGATACATGCCACCGGAGGGCTCTGTAGCTCTCATCCAGCTTTATCTCTGCCCAGACCAGCCTGCTTAATTCAGCTGTCTGCTTCTTGTGTGGTTTTTCTCCCAAAAACCGCACCCGCAGTCCATACTGTGACCAGTACCTTTCCTCGATGGAGGGGAGAACTTTTGCCTGGTGTTGCTGCTCACGGGCTAGCGCTTCTTTCCAGAGTTTGCAGCGAATAGAATCACACCATCCCAGCAGGACCTGCTCTGATACTGGTCCTCTGTGCTGTATCTGCATCTTTCGCAACCTCCTTCTGAATTCCTCTTCCATGGCGGCTGGTATCTGTACCTCTCCTCTCCTCTCCTGCTATCTGGACCTTGGATCCATATGGAAGTTTGGATGTCCCAGACTGCAGGAAGCGTCCCGCTGCTTGCCACCAATGTCACGGAATGTCCCTCACTCCGCTTGAGTGCTTCCGTCAGTATACCACTTCCTTGTAGTCTGGATACAGATATCAGATATTCCAACCGCCCCCAAGCATAAAACAAGGCGACATTTGCTTAGATGCTAACATGGATTATATCTTTATTAGAACCAGAATACAGTCTTATATACAGGAGAAGATGAGGTTCCCCCCTCCTGCTAATATTACTCTAACAATACAAACGTAACCTAATTAACCTAATTAACATGAGCTAGTTTACTAAATCATTTACCCAGACCAGATGACTCAGAGACATGACCTGTAGGACACAGACTTGTGGGCACCGAGCTTCACACAGTAACAGAGTTAATTATCATAAGTACAACCACAGGACATTTTCTCCCAATAGCAGAAGCTCCAATAGGTGTCGGCCAGTCTCCTACATTGTATAGAGGACAATGTGATCAGCTCACTCAATTAACATGTTGAGTTGAGAATCAATCAAACCAAGAATAGTCTCTACATACATCCTGGGAGATATTGTGGACAAGTATTACTGTCCCATTTTAAGTAGTCCAAGATATATTTTCTCACTCACCCTGTGCCAGTATAGCACAGGGTGACTTAGACATAAGAGGTGTATGGGGAGCTGAAACAAGGGCATTCCCTACTTAACAAGACATTCTGAGTTCCACGGGCCCTCCCATCACAATTAGGTTTTAATACAAAACACAAGGCAGTTACACAATGCAGAACCATACAAAGAATTAAAACAAAGCGAAAGGTGCAACAGTACAGAAGTAGGCACTTTGATGCTACAGTGTTACACCATCACTTATAAAATCAACCTTGAAAACCTTCAACCTAGTGCCCTTCAGCATAGTGGCCACAGATCGAAACAACCAAAAGCAGTAGGGTGTGAGCTATGAGAGCCAGGAGATTTAAACATCAAACACTGAGATCAAACTGTGCATGGGTAAAAGCAGTACCTTAGCCAAACAAAGAAAGACAAGATCAATGGTCAGGTTTAAGAAATAGAGATAGAAATCAGGACAGAAGCAGCCATTAAGAGGGGAGAGCCTACAGCTGGGACTGGGACATCATCAGAAATCCCAGAAACACATCAGACCTAGCCAGAAATGCTAGAGAAATGCTTGAAGCTTGGTTGGAGAATTAAATCAAAGAGAACCACAGTTGCACAAATTTATGTTATTGGTCATATAAGCTAGCAGTTTACTCTTCCATTCCTATAATGGAGTACATTTCCTCTGTCCATTACTTAAAGTGGTTGTAAAGGCACAAGGTTTTTTACCTTCATGCATTGTATGCATGAAGGTAAAAAACCTTCTGTGCGCAGAAGCCCCCCCCTAATAATTATCTGAGCACCCTCTCAATTCAACGATGTCCACAAGAGCTGTGGCTCCTGATTGGCTTTTGGCAGCCATTGGCTCCCACTGTTGTCAATCACAGCCAGTAAGCCAATCAGGAGACAGAGGTGGTGGGCCTGAGCCATGGCTCGGTGTGTGAATGGACACACAGATCCATGGGTTGGGAGCATGCCTGCTTGGGTGCCGCCAGAGCAAGCAGTACTTGTTGTCAGGGCAACCGGCAAGAGGGAGGAGCCAGGAGTGCCGGCGTGGGACCTGAGAAGAGGAGGATCCAGCCTGCTCTGTGCAAAATCACTGTACTTAACACGTAAGTATAACATGTTTGTTATTTAAAGAAAAAAAAGGGAAGATACCCCTTTGGAGTCTAAAAGTGGACCCTGGTATTACAGAGAGAAAGGCCATTTTGGGGGTCTCTGGCCACCTTCGACCAGTGATCTGATGTCACAGCTTTACAGTGGTCCAAAAAGGCCTGATTTTAGACCAAAAACACCACAGTTGTAATAGGGTGCCCTCAGATTTTTCACACCTCCAGCATCTATTGGTAATTGATGGAATAATTTTATTCAGTGAGGCAGGGGTCCTATAACATTTTTATCCACCATGAGTTTATCCACCGTGATTGGCTTTCACACTTTGCAAAGGAATGATTCTTTTAGCTTAATGAGTTTGAAGAAGCTGCGCTTACTCCCATCATCCATTCATGAGCAAGCAAAATCACACTTTTATACATATTTTTCGTGCATGGAATTGAGTATTCTTTTCAAAGAAAGTATTCACTACATTTACTAAGCTAAGAGAAAATGTTCTTGCAAAGTGCAAATTTCCTTTCAAAGTGAACAGCCTGCTTGCCTTTAGTAAATCAACCATTACAGCAGTTTTTAATGCTAGTTAGAAGGTAGTCACAAAAAAACTTGCCACCACCCTCATTTATAGCTGGCTATCGCAGTAAGAGGCTTTGGAAGGCTACAGATACCAACAAAGCCAGGGGAATGCCCAGGAAAAAATCCAATCCTACTTACCACCAGCTCGCAGACAACCAATTAACCTGTCTAACCAGCTCGCAGACAACCAATTAACCTGTCTAACGGTATGCTGGGTGTTTGGTGTGCTCCTATACCTTTAAGAAGGGGTGGGCTCCTCTTCAGTCCACCTGCCCTCATTCATCCATCAGAATGTATGTGCCTCCACTGTGGGGACACTCATATTTTAGTGTTAGGACCACAGATATCAGGATACCATGACGAGGCTCTGTGGCTTACGTATGCATTTGCAAATGCGTGCGGACTAAACCCCTGTTTTTAATGCATACTGTTAGACAGGTTAATTGGTTGTCTGAGAGCTGGTGGCAAGTAGGCTTGGATTTTTTCCTGGGCATTCCCCAGCCTTTGTTGGTATCTGTAGCCTTCCAATGCCGCTTACTATGGTAGCCAGCTATAAATGAGGGTGGTGGCAAGTTTTTTTGTGATCACTTTGGTGTGTGTATTGGTCCAGCAACCCACCAGCACCTTTGCAGCCATTGTGCTACCTGCTGGGTATTTGGTGTGCTTCTATACCTTTAAGAAGGGGTGGGCTCCCCATCAGTCCACCTGTCCTCATTTATCCATCAGAACGTATATGCCTCCACTGTGGGGACACTCATATTTTATTGTTAGGACCACAGATATCAGGGTGCTGTGAGGAGGCTCTGTGGCTTACTAAACCCCTGTTTTAAACGCATACTGTTAGACAGGTTAATTGGTTGTCTGTGAGCTGGTGGTAAGTAGGCTTGGATTTTTTCCTGGGCATTCCCTAGGCTTTGTTGGTTAGAAGGTAGACTTACTGAAATATAAAGGATCCATATATTGAATACTGAATCTTAAAATTTTGATTTAATTTATTATTGTAACATGCTGTGTAATCTAGTACTATGGTGGGGAAAAAAGCAATCATGTACAGTAACCAGTGTTTAAGTAGCTTTCACATTTCACCAGTTTATAACAGTCTAGATGAGAACATTGGGGGCATTTGGACCATTGCATATTTCTATTTATTTACAAAAGAATGAAAAGGTAAGAGTGTCAAATATCTAATTTCCTGACACCAGGCAGCTTTTTAATGTATGTGCAAATATGATTCATACCACGCTTATTTAAAAAGAGTATAAAAATTGTAAATGTAACAGTAATTATTTCTCAATAATGTATCATTTTTGCTGTGTCACTGGTAAAGATTCTCTTTATGGGTGACATCAAGGAACACTGGGTTACCTGCTGATGCTTTTTTGTTATACCAAGGTATTTAGATGAAGAGAAATGTATATATTCCCCTAGTTCTAGCTGAGGAAACAGGACTCCAGCTTGAAACAGGACATGATTTGTGTGCTTCTTGGTACAGATTATTGGCTTGGCATAAGAATCTGTATTTTTATCTTAGAAAACTCCACAATGCCCAAAACTGTAAATGCAAAGTGAACCAATGTTCGTTTATGCTTTTCATTAATTATAAATATTGAAGCCTTGGATCCAGGGTCACAGCACTGCACACTCAGGCAGCCTGATTCTTGGTGGTAATTGCTATGAAAGGTATTAACACCTGTTTGTCGAGTTAAATTACAGCACACATGTAAAGAAAACAAATGGCTGTACGAAATCAGCTTCTGGACAGTTGGAAAACATATACAGTGAGGGTAATACTGATGAATACTGTTTCTAAAATAAAGTATGCTTTTTGTGATTTATGATTTCATTTAATTTCAGCTGAATACATGGATTCTCCAGGTTGTTTGTGCTGTCAGCGTTCTCTTGATTTACTTCACATGTCAAAGAGGTTTTGCTGGAATAAGCAAACTTACTTTATTTATTGAGATAAGCCAGAGTCTCAGACTGAGCTTTCTTTCCCACCCCCAATAATGCATCAGGCAGGGATAGCTGTGCCCTTTTATCATTTCTCAAATCCCACGCCATTTGTATTATGACTCAAAGATCTTGAAGTGCAGCTCTACATTCACCTGTCAAAAATGTTTTTATATATTAGTCTTGGAAAATGTCAGAAAGCCCTCACTGTGTCTTGCCATCTGTCCCTGTCATACAGAATGGCATCCTAAAATAACCCTCAAACCCACTGTAAGGCTTTGAAAACTCAGAGAAACCAAAGAAACTTTTTTTAATGCTCTGAATCCAAATATGCAAGTGAAGCTTTGAAAGACAAGTTCTTTAAAAAAATCAAATCAAATAATAGCTAAATAAAGTACATAATAGTAGCATGCACAACCATTGTTATTCAAAAAAGTTTTGGAACAGATTGCAACTTTTTTAGTTATGTGCTACAAAATACTAAATTATTAGTAGGTGCACTATCATTGACCTCTGATCTGAATCTGCTTTTTAGACAAATGTGGGCAAAATACAAGAAAGTAATTGCTATTTGATGGAAGTATATTAGTATTTTTTTTACATCATTTAATTGTTTTAATTGTATTTAATTGTTGTTTTATATCTTTTTTCACTATATATACAAAATCTTTCTCCATTTTTTTTTCTTAACCACTTGACCACTGGGCACTTAAACCCCCTTAATAACCAGACCAATTTTCAGCTTTTGGTGCTCTCACATTTTGAATGACAATTACTCAGTCATGCAACACTGTATCTATATGAATTTTTTGTCCTTTTTTTCACACAAATAGAGCTTTCTTTTGGTGGTATTTAATCACCACTGGGTTCTTTATTTTTTGCGCTATAAAAGAAAAAAGACCGAAAAATCTGTAAAAAAATTAATTTTTCTTCGTTTCTGTTATAAAATTTTGAAAATTAGCAATTTTTCTTTATATTTTGGCCAAAATTTATACTGCTACATATCTTTGGTAAAAATAACCCAAATTAGTGTATATTATTTGGTCTTTGTGAAAGTTATAGCGTCCACAAGCTATGGTACCAATATCTGAAAATTGATCACACCTGAAGTACTGACGGCCTATCTCATTTCTTGAGACCCTAACATGCCAGAAAAGTACAAATACCCCCCAAATGACCCCTTCTTGGAAAGAAGACATTCCAAGGTATTTAGAAAGATGCATGATGAGTTTTTTGAAGTTGTCATTTTTTCCCACAATTCTTTGCAAAATCAAGTTTTTTTTTTTTCGTTTTTTTTTTTTCACAAAATTGTCATATTAGCAGGTTATTTCTCACACACAGCATATGCATACCACAAATTACACCCCAAAACACATTCTGCTATTACTCCCGAGTACGGCGATACCACATGTGTGAGACTTTTACACAGCGTGGCCACATACAGAGGCCCAACATGCAGGGGAGCACCTTCAGGCGTTCTGGAGCGCCCAGGCCAATTCTGACATTTCTCTCCTACATGTAAAAATCATCATTTATTTGCTAAAAAAATTACATAGAACCCCAAAACATTATATATGTTTTTTTAGCAAAGACCCTAGAGAATACAATGGCGGTCATTGCAACTTTTTATCTCGCACGATATTTGCGCAGCAATTTTTCGAACGCGTTTTTTTTGGAAAAAAAACAGTTTTTTGCTTTAAAAAAAAACAAAACAGTAAGGATAGCCCAATGTTTTTGCATAATATGAAAGATGAAGTTACGCCAAGTTAATAGATACCTAACATGTCACCTTTCAAAATTGCACACGCTTGTAGAATGGTGCCAAACTTCGCCACTTAAAAATCCCCATAGGCGACGCTTTAAAATTTTTTACTGGTAACAAATTTTGAGTTACAGAGGAGGTCTAGGGCCAAAATTATTGCTCTCGCTCTACCGATCGCAGCGATACCTCACATGTGTGGTTTGAACACCGTTTTCATATGTGGGCGGGACTTACGTATGCGTTCGCTTCTGCATGCGAGCACACGGACAGGGGCGCTTTAAAAATTTTTTTTTTTTTTTTTATTGTTCATTTTACTTTAATTATTTTAGTTTGACACTTTTTTCCAAAAAAAAAATTTTTTTGATCACTTTTATTCCTATTACAAGGAATGTAAACATCCCTTGTAATAGGAATATGGCATGACAGGTCCTCTTTACAGTGAGATATGGGGTCAATAAGACCCCACATCTCACCTCTAGGCTGTTCCTGAAATTAAAAAAAAAAAAAAAAAAAAAAAGATCCTGGCTTCGATCGTAGCGGTGAGTCTGTAGAAGCACCGGAGGGCGGCGGGAGGGGGGGGCGTCCCCTCTCGCCTCCCGTAAGAACGATCAAGCAGTGTAACAGCCGCTATGATCGTTCTCATGGTATAGGGAATCGCCGGCTGAAAAATATGATATCTGAATGATGCCTGTAGCTGCACCCATCATTCAGATATCCCCGCACAAAGTCAAGGACATCGTATGACGGAAGGCGGGAAGTGGTTAAAACGCTTTTTTTTTTTTAACACAAAGTTGTCCATTTATACAATATTTCTAACACATAGCATGTATATACCAAAAATGACCCCCCAAAATAGATTCTCCTGCTCCTCCTGAGTACGGGGATACCACATGTGTGAGACTTCCACAGCCTGGTCACATACAGAGGCTGGGTATGGCTGAGCATGGCTGGGTATTGCAGAGTATCGCCGAGTATGACTGGGTATGGCAGAGTATGGCTGGGTATCACCGAGTATTGCAGAGTATGGCAGAGTATGGCTGGGTATTGCAGAGTATGGCTGGGTATGGCAGAGTATTGCGGGTTATGGCAGAGTATTGCAGATTTTTGCGGGGTATTGCAGAGCATGGCTGGCTATGGCAGAGTATGGCTGGGTATCACTGAGTATTGCAGAGTATGGCTGGGTATCACTGAGTATTGCAGAGTATGGCTGGGTATTGCGGGATATTTCAGGGTATTGCAGAGTATTGCGGGGTATTCCAGGGTATGGCAGAGTATTGCGGGGTATGGCAGAGTATTGCGGGGTATGGCAGAGTATTGCGGGGTATGGCAGAGTATTGCGGGGTATGGCAGAGTATTGCGGGGTATGGCAGAGTATTGCGGGGTATTTCAGGGTATTGCGGGGTATTTCAGGGTATTGCGGGGTATTTCAGGGTATTGCGGGGTATGGCAGAGTATTGCGGGGTATGGCAGAGTATTGCGGGGTATGGCAGAGTATTGCGGGGTATGGCAGAGTATTGCGGGGTATGGCAGAGTATTGCGGGGTATTTTGGGGTATGGCAGAGTATTGCGGGGTATGGCAGAGTATTGCGGGGTATTCCAGGGTATGGCAGAGTATTGCGGGGTATTCCAGGGTATGGCAGAGTATTGCGGGGTATTCCAGGGTATGGCAGAGTATTGCGGGGTATTCCAGGGTATGGCAGAGTATTGCGGGGTATTCCAGGGTATGGAAGAGTATTGCGGGGTATTCCAGGGTATGGCAGAGTATTGCGGGGTATGGCAGAGTATTGCGGGGTATGGCAGAGTATTGCGGGGTATTTCAGGGTATTGCGGGGTATGGCAGAGTATTGCGGGGTATGGCAGGGTATTGCGGGGTATTTTGGGGTATGGCAGTGTATTGCGGGGTATTCCAGGGTATGGCAGAGTATTGCGGGGTATTCCAGGGTATGGCAGAGTATTGCGGGGTATTCCAGGGTATGGCAGAGTATTGCGGGGTATTCCAGGGTATGGCAGAGTATTGCAGGGGTATTCCAGGGTATGGCAGAGTATTGCAGGGGTATTCCAAGGTATGGCAGAGTATTGTGGGGCATTGCAGTGGGAATTGCAGAGCATGCAGAGTAGTGGGGATGGCTGAGCATGGATGGATGGATGGCTGGATGTCTCTGTGCAGCGCTGTGGGCACTACAGATGCAGCCCACAACGCTGCAGCCATCCATCCATCCGCCTCTCCGGTCACTGTGTACCGATCGGTACACAGGAGGGGAGGAGAGGGGGAGGAGAGGAACCGGCGTCATCAGATGACGCCGGTTTGTTGACATGTGATCGCTCCGTCATTTGACAGAGCGATCACATGGTAAACGGCCGCGATCAGCGGCCATTTACCGGGATCTGTGATGCGCCGGGTCCTCTGGACCCGGCGGTCACGGATGCTCTTGAGTGCGCGCCCTAGGGGGCGCACGAGAGCAGAATTCTGGGAGGACGTCCCTGGACGCCCTCCCAGAGTAAAACAACCGCCCTGTAGCCGTCATTTGGCTATGGGCCGGTTGTTAAGTGGTTAAAGACTAATTTAACTCACCCTTCTCATCCACAGATGCATACTTACCTTGTTCCAATGGCTGTTTGACACCACTAGTCTCACTCTACTTGCTGCAAACTTACTTTTCAGCCATGGGATGCAGACACATGGAGGTCTATGGGGCTGTAATGTGCAGGTCTAGGCAGGAGAGTGGGACATGCAGAGCTCGATTTATTACACACCTGTGGGGAGGTACGGCATAGTGCGGCAGCTGTAAACACTTGGGAGTCCAGTTGCAGACAATAGAATTTGTATTAATGTAGAACAAAATAATGGGGTGGCCAACTACATGGCAAATGAGGTTTAATGTTGAAAAATGTAAAGTGATGTACTCGGGGGCTAAAAATATCAATGCAAACTACTCACTATTGGGAGAATCTATGGGGGAATCAAGGATGGATAAAGAACTGGGGGTCCTGGTAGAAGACAGACTGAGCAATAGCAGACAATGTCAAGCTGCAGCAAGCAAAGCGAGCAGACTATTAGCTTGCATAAAAAGGAAATTTACTTCAGAGATAAAACTTTAATTCTTCCACTTATTAAAACTTCGGTTCGGCCACATATGGATTATTCCATCCAATTCTGGTCACCAGTCTTCAGAAAGGATGTGCTGGAGGGAGTCCAGAGAAGGGCAATTAAATGAATAAGCAAACTGGAGAATCTCAATTATGAGGAATGACAACAAGCGCTAAATTTATTCTCCCCAGGGAAGAGACACTTCAGAGGAGATATAATATACAAATACCTCAATGGTGAGCCCAGTGTAGGAAGAACATTTCAGTCTCAGGGTGTGTAAGAGGACACGGGGCCACACAATGAGATTGGAGGAGAAGCAGTTTAACCTTTAGCTGCGCAGGGGGGTTTTGCACAGTCAGGACGATAAGGATGTGGAACTCTCTTCCATAATTTTTGGTGTCAGCGGAGAGTATTGATATTTTTAAAAGACTCTTGGATGTGCATCACAACATACAGGGATATGGGAAATGATTATCGACATTGACACACATACACCTACACAGGTTGAACTGGATGGACTATTGTCTTTATTCAACCTTACCTGCTATGAAACTATGAATCCAGTAACTCATAGCAAACCCAGCGAGAAGGCCTTTGAATGGGAACACTCACAGTATATAACCGCAGTGTGTAGCGGAGCAGGTCTCAGATGTGCCAACAGCATCTTTCTTGAGGGGCCAAGCCTGGGAGCCAGACTCTGCGTGACCCAAGATGGCTGCCAGAGTTACATGTGGGCTACAGAATTCAACCGGATAGCTCATTCAGTGCCCTCCGAAACCATAGAGGAACCATGTTCCTCTTGACTTCCTCTCCCCCCTGCAATGCCTCTGCTGTTGAGTGCCACCTGCAGTAGAGAAAGTAGACTGCACCTGCCTACATACCACAGGTCACAGTAGTTGGATTGAGGTAACTAGGCATCTGTGAAGTCCCCTTGGAATGGGTTTGGTTAGGTTTAGAAAATGAAGCAAAAAGAATAAGTGCACTTTGTCTTAATGTGCACTTATTCTTTCATGTAGTGTGCACTCATGATGATGGTGTCACAGAACAAAACGGGCTTTCAAAAGAAAGCACAGAAAAAACTGTTTGACTTCCCAATATCTCTTTCTAACTGAAACTTTCAACAGCTCTACGAACAGTTCAGTCAGGGTGAGGGAGGAATGATGGGAGACACTATGAGCCTATTCACACCATATGCATTGGACTGCATTGGGCAACCTTGTCCTGATGCATAGACAAGGCAATTCACTTTGTGATCTATTGTTCTATATCACAAAAAATGCACTGAATTAGTGTATACTTTATGAAATAGGACAGAACTCGCAGCTTAGTTTTAGAATTACATTTCTATTGAAATACAGTGTTTCTGCTGTACTTCATAATGATAATGTTTTATTTTATGCTTGTATATTCTGTTGTTGTTAGCTATATTGCCCTCCATGACAATTCATATCAATAAAGTTAATAAATCTTCTAAAAAATATCAATTTATTGTGATAACGAAGAACATGTAACTGCCTGTCCTTTTTTACATATGATCAGGGGAAACATTCAGGGAGGGCGTTAGTCCAGTTTACATTGGATCACTTCAATCTTAGTGCCCAACTCTAGGAAAATGTAAAATGATCCTAACCAGTGGGGCATGGCCCACACTTCAAAGGTTAATAGCTAGTTTTGACTAGGGAAGAGGAGAAACAGTCTTACTTACCTTAACCTCTGCTCCCCTGGCAGACGATGGTCCATCATTCTCCAATGCTAAACTTTCCCCTGGTGTCATCATATCCAATGCAGGGCTATGGACCCTGCTTTGGCCTTCATGATGTCTGGACCCTAGACTGATGGAGCATGGTGGAGCAGATGCTGCAGGGACTGGTCTAGCTGTGGTGAGGAGAGCAGGATTGAAAAGGTAAATCTTCTTTTTTTTGCCCCCCTGGACAGAAATGAGAAACTAGCCCTTGCACAGACCCACTGCATGGGATAATTTTTAGTTGCTTGGTGTTGGGCTTTAAAATAACATTTTTATATAGCCATTTATTGGTATTTTAGTCCCTGAGTAATGACATCAAAATACATAATAGATACTATACAATACTATATAAAATCACATCAAGACAGTTTTTATGAAATAGGTTGTAAATGAAATTGTATGAGCTGTTCTTTTTTTCTTCCTTTCTTGTTTTATGTAGTGGAGTCCTGTCCATACACAAGAGGGTATGTGTGTATCTGCATCAGAGAAAAGGCAATGTAGACCATACTGAAACCATCACCTGAGCCTGTCAAATCAGCCATGTTTATCTACTGGCCTTGAACTCTTCTGGTCTTATGGGCATGCAATGCATTGTTTTGTGGTCAGCATTTTCTGTCTTTAGACTCCATATATTTCCCACTGATGTATGTTTTTAATCTATTGACTATAAGAAGACTTTGATATCAATAAGGCAGAGAACACCACCCCCGCCATTTGGGTGGCCCACAAGGCTTCTGTGCGGGGCTTTTTGATGGCTCACTGCCAATACTAGAGAATACAAAGCCCTAGCTACTCAACACAAACATTCCCCACACACTGACTTGTTGATTAAACTCAAACAGGCCCGTACAGAACTTAATATCTGCCTTACCACAAAGGCAAAGTAAAATTTACGCTGGACCAACATGCGTTTTTCACTTGGTGTAGTCGACTGGGTTAGTTGTTAGCAGGTAAGCTTACCCCTAAACATTCACACATAGCTCTCCCAAAAATTAGACTCTCAGGTGGCAACCTTATCCAAAACATCCCCAAAAGATTCTTTAGGAATTTCAAGATTTTTACACTAAACTATACAACCCATCCCTGGGTCACATTCCTGTTTCCATTAGTAACTTCCTGAACACCTTACCTCTGCCATCTCTCATGGAGTTTCATAGAGAACTTGTGGTCCAACCCATTACATGTGAGGAAATACATTACACTATTAAGATGTTGTCATTGCATAAATCACCAGGCCCTGACAGCCTCCCTAATAATTATTATAAAAAATTTTCTGAACAGTTGGCTCCTCATATGCTACTTGAATTTCTTGCGAGATGGCAGAGAAGTCCCTTTAGATGAAAATAGGGCATTTATCAGTGTCATACCCAAAGCACACAATGACTCCACAGACACCCTAACTACCATCCTATCTCATTGACTAATTGTGATCTCAAAATCCTAACAAAACTCCTAGCTTTACGTCTCTGTACTTTTTTCTTTTCATTTAAAAGTTTTTTTATTGAGCACAACAAACAGGGCATAAAAGTCCAACAACATACATTTGTACATTAAAAATGGGGTAGTAAATACGGCAATAAAATGGGGCGATATCAGACGGGTGATTTTCAGACTGACAGACATTTCACTGGCAGATGACCCCGCACAGTGCTTACTCCACCTCACCCCGATGTCAAGGCTTTGTTATAAAAAGTCCCTAATGATACATCTCCTTAATGCCGCTAAAATTTGTATCCCGCAAAAGTGGAAATGGTCAATGGATAGCTGTGGTGAATGAAATAAACCTAATGGAACAATTGACGGCTGCATTACATCGAAAAGAGGAAAAATTCAACAAAACCTGGCACTACTGGCACGAGTTTCAGTTCTCTCAAGACTATAACATCTTTGTGACCCCCTCGGTAGAGTAATTGTAACTGTGCATGATTCATGATTTCACAACCACCTGCTTTTACAATCAACTCCGCCCCCCCCCCCCTTTTTTTTCTCCTTCCTCTAACTCTACTCCCTCCTCTTCTTCTTCTTATTTCTAGTCTCTGTACTTTTTTGCCGCAATATATTCACAAGGATCAATCAGGTCTTATAACCGAATGCCAAACGATCAGATTCGTCGATTTCTGCGGTACCCTCCAAATGGTATGCCCCTTTATCTAGGAAACTATTACTTCTTTCATTGGCCCTTCATAAGGTCTTTGATAGCTTAAATCAGAACTACTTATTTATCATTCTGGAGGCTTTTGGATTTGGTTCTGCTTTTATGTTATTACTTAACCTCTTGCCGCCCGCCCACCGTCATATGACGGCGGAGCGGTGCGGCTCTTGTTCTGGGCCACCGTCATGTGACGGCGGCCCATTCACACAGGGCATGCGCGCATGACCGGGACACAGCGCGTCACTGACAGGGGTGAACAGCCAATGGGCATGGCTGTTCACCATGTGATCGATAGGTATTCCCCGATTTAGACCGCGCATGCGCGTGATCGGGAGCGCGCATCGCGGTCACGTCGGTGGCAGTGTGTTCCCAGGAACACTGCTCGTCACGACAAGGGTAAACATCCAATGGCTGGCGGCTGTTTACCACGTGATCAGCTGTGATCCATTCACAGTCGATCACTAAATGTAAACAAAGACCGGTTACTAGCTGTTACCGGCTCTTCTCTCCTCACACACCGTTACCAGTGTGAGGAGAGAAGAGCCAGGAACAGTGAGTGACCGATCTATGTTTGTAGTGTACTGCACCAACACCAAAAATAAAAGAGAACCTGTCACAATGCCAGCACAGGAACTCCAACTACCAGCACTGGAGTGCCACGTCCCCCAAGAGCCAGGGCCACTACATATCTCCCAGATGGTCTTGCCAATCCAACATGGCTACCTTCCGACTCAGGATCAGCAAGGATTCCTCCTTTCACCACACAGCCAGGTGTGCAGGCCAATACCCAAAATTTTTCTGAAATTGATTGTTTTAATTTATTTTTGCCCAACACTTTGCTGCAACTCATCATGGACCAAACCAATTTATATGCCCAGCAGCATATTGCCAACAACCCCCAATCTTCATACGCCTGTCCATTCGAGTGAAAGGATTTTACTCTGGAGGAGTTCAAAATGTTTATGGGCCTCACCATAAACATGGGGCTTATAAAAAGAAATGAAGGACATGCCTATTGGTCCACCCACCCCATTCACCACATGCCCATTTATTCTTCTGTAATGTCCAGGTCCCGATATGAGATGATAATGCGCTTTCTTCATTTCTTGACTTTGATAAAGTCATGAGGTGTGACGCAACGCGTCAAGGTAGGAGGAGCCAGGTGCTGATGCTTCTCGGGGACAGCCGAACCCGGAAGCTCAACACAGTATTCACTGCTCATTGTTTATTTGAATGTAAGTTACTACGTTTTGTCATAATAAAATTGACTTTAAACTACTACACTATGGGAGCTATTCCTTTTTCCTGAGGATTGCTGTGAGTGGCGGGAGGAGAGACGGAGAGTCAGATCCACGGACATCGCTCCAGGAAACCCATCCTCTCTACCATAATACTATCTATCTGCCCTACTCGGCCCATTGGGGGCCGCTACTGGAGGTGAGAGGCTGGGGGAAACATTTGGTGTGTGAACCAGAATCTAAGTAGAAGAACAGCACCAGTCACTGTTAATTTGTACTTCATTTCAAGACTGCTTGTGTGGACACCAGAAATCACATTTGCTTGATAATTATTTTTGGTGGACTGGATTGCACTATTTGTCACTTTTTGTACGACACCTTTTTACTTCGGATGTTGGGTGTCTGTCTATATTTTCTATTATAGAGATGCGCTTATGATGATATGATTGCACAATTATCATTTTCTGTTTAATCAAGCAATTTTATATATATATGTCGATGCGGGGCTTCTCCTCGCATCCTTAGTTGCAGCTCATTTATATATGATCACTATTATTTTTGCACATTGGGTCATTTTTATATTCAGAATATTTCTTCATTATTTGCTACACCTCAGAGAAGATGAATTCATTTACATTTTTTTCACAATTTTTCACTGTATAGCACTAGGAACTGTCTTTTGCACCTTAGGTACTTTTGTGGCTATAATTCCAGCCACATCATGTTTCTTATGATTATTTTGTACACAGTGTCACCCATCATTATGTGTTCTGGTTAATACATCAGGAATTGCACTTTGCACTAGGCACTTTACTAGTCTATGTTTACTTATTATTTATCATTTTTTTGTCACATAGGGATATCACTGGCAGCAATTTTAAGATTCAAGCATGGTGCATTTATCAGCATAGAATTTTCATCATTTGATTGTGTTAGAAACTTATATATAAAATATTTTTTGGAGTAACCATAAGGCACATTGCCTACCCCTTTATTTGCAATAGGAGATTTATATGTATACTGATTGGTACAGTAGTGGTGGTTTGGTACTGGATGATAGAGTAGCGCCACATATTTTATTTGATTTTAATAGGAATAAAACAATACATTCCTAGCAAAAGGGCTAAATACGGAGTGAAATTTTATAAGCTTTGCGAGAAAGTCACGGGATATCTGTATGCGTTCC
Organism: Lithobates clamitans; assembly: GCA_037952925.1. Taxonomy (NCBI): domain Eukaryota; kingdom Metazoa; phylum Chordata; class Amphibia; order Anura; family Ranidae; genus Lithobates; species Lithobates clamitans. The sequence continues at coordinate 1,153,838 of JBBGZY010001063.1, forward strand.
GCATATACGAAGGAAGAGATTCCCAGCTCCAGCCCCCTGAGTGCCCGGCCTACATGGGCAGAACTGGTAAAATTGTATGGGACCTGGCCTACCCACTGCTGAAGAAAGGTTACCACATATACCTGGATAACTTCTATACAAGCCTGCCCCTTTTCAAACACCTATACCTCTATTAGTACTCTATTTAATTCATTTGACCATTTATAATGCCTACATAATTTACACCAAATCCACCGAAAGCCCTGCCCACTTCCTAAAATTCAGTTGTCACGTCCCTCATCTACCATCAAAGACCCCCCCAGAAAACCTTCGCTCTGATGCTGTTAGCCGACTTAATGAACGCCCCTTCTCGGACCACATTCCACCATCTGAAGCAGGCCGAAGACGCCAAAAAAGATGTCAAGTATGCAGCAGTAAAGGATTTCGAAGAGATACCAGCTACCATTGTCCCCAGTGTCCCCTTGAACCCGGCCTTTGCATTGGTGAATGCTTCAGACTATATCACACATCCCTAAAATATTAGCCCATATTCTTAACCATTTCCCCATTTTCATCATCTGTGTTGACCATTTCCCATGCTTCCTCAAATAACCATGCCACTGCCTTCTACATGAACTGACCCTAGCCTGTTTTTTGACTAAGCCTCTGCCAACTGTTTGGATTGCTTGCATGTGAACTGACCCTGGCCTGTTTTACAAACGATGCTTCTGCCTACTGTTTGGACTGCGTACATGTGAACTGACCATGGCCTGTTTTACCAACTACGCTTCTGCCCACCACTTGGACTGCTTGCACGTTTTCTCACCCTGGCCTGTTTTATGGATTATGCTTTTGCCTACCGCTTGGACTGATCTGTTGCCCTGCTACTGTAGGACACAGGGGTCTCACATGTGAGGGGATCCAGAAATGTTTTTCCGGATGGAGAAAACAATTTTTTTTGTTGTCTCCGCGTTTCGTAATATCCGGATTAGGGTCTGGAGTTCGGAGGCTTCATAGAGATTTGGATGGGTCGAAGCCTCTACCCCTGTGCCCCTGTGTACAGGTCTTACCTGATTGTGGCCCTCAGCCTGCTGCTGACTTACTGCCGCCATCCCCCTGCCTGCAGCATAAACTGACCACACCTCTGCCTGCTTCCTGGACTATGGAAATAATTAGCTGTAGCAAGAGGCAGTATGTTTACGAGGGGCTAGAGAGTGGTACAATAATGAGTGCAAGGAGGTAACGGTGTACCAGGACCAATATTATGGCTGTGCTGGCTGTCTCTGCCTGGACAATTTCTATGGACAAATGCTTTGGCTGTGCTGATGATATCCTTGTGCTGACTATAGACAATATTCCTGCCTGCTGCCTGGATAATTACTATTGTTGCTAAGCACATCCCTGCCTGCTGCCTGCTGCCTGCACCAATTTTCTCCTCTGGGGATACTACTAAAACCACAGGTAATACATTTTTTTACCCTTTTCTCAATAGAATTTATTTTGGAGTGTAATTTTTGGTATGTAAATGCTATGTAAATGCTATGTGTTAGAAATATAAGGGCCTTTAAAAATAATAGGTTGTCAGGAAATTAGATGTGTAATTTTATGCTTGTAGAATGCTAGGTGTAGAACGAAGGTGCTACTTCAATGGTGGGCCTCTGTATGTGGTCAGGCTGTGTAAAAGTCTGACACATGTAGTATTGCCATACTCAGGAGGAGTAGCAGAATGTATTTTGGGTAGTCATTTTTGCTATGTACATGCTATGTGTTGAAAATATCTTAAAAATGGACAACTTTGTGGAAAAAAATGCATTTTCTGAGTAATTGTCATTCAAAGTGTGAGAGCGCTGAAAGCTGAAAATTGGTCTGGGCAGGAAGGGGGTGAAAGTGCCCTGTAGGCAAGTGGTGAAACAGCTTTATAGTAACCCGTTGGCTCAGGTTTTCATCCGGGGTCATATATCAGTATCATTTCCTATTCAACGTGGAACAAGACAGGGTTGCCCGCTTTCCCCATTGCTATTTGCCCTAGCAATCGAACCCCGAGCTGTAGCAATTTGATCTCATCCTAATATACATGGCATAAGTTGTGTGCAACAGGAGCATAAATGTTGCTTGTTTGCCGACGACGTCCTCTTGTATGTCATAAATCCTCAAATTACTTTACCTAATCTACTGAGTCTGTTCCATCAATTTTCCCAGATCTCAGGGCTTTCTTTAACCACTTCAGCCCCGGAAGGATTTACCCCCTTCCTGACCAGAGCACTTTTTACAATTTGGCACTGCGTCGTTTTAACTGCTAATTGTGCGGTCATGCAATGCTGTACCCAAACAAAATTTGCGTCCTTTTCTTCCCACAAATAGAGCTTTCTTTTGATGGTATTTGATCACCTCTGCCGTTTTTATTTTTTGCGCTATACACGGAAAAAGACCGAAAATGTTGAAAAAAAATGATATTTTCTACTTTTTGTTCTAAAAAAATCCAATAAACTCAATTTTAGTCATACATTTAGGCCAAAATGTATTCGGCCACATGTCTTTGGTAAAAAAAAAAGACAATAAGTGTATATTTATTGGTTTGCGCAAAAGTTATAGCGCCTACAAACTAGGGTACATTTTCTGGAATTTACACAGCCTTTAATTTATGACTGCCTATGTCGTTTCTTGAGGTGCTAAAATGGCAGGGCAGTACAAAACCCCCACAAATGACCCCATTTTGGAAAGTAGACACCCCAAGGAAATTGCTGAGAGGCATGTTGAGCCCATTGAATATTCATTTTTTTTTGTCCCAAGTGATTGAATAATGACAAAAAAAAATTACAAAAAGTTGTCACTAAATGATATATTGCTCACACAGGCCATGGGCATATGTGGAATTGCACCCCAAAATACATTTATCTGCTTCTCCTGAGTATGGGGATACCACATGTGTGGGACTTTTTGGGAGCCTAGCCGCGTACGGGGCCCCGAAAACCAATCACTGCCTTCAGGATTTCTAAGGGCGTACATTTTTGATTTTACTCCTCACTACCTATCACAGTTTTGAAGGCCATAAAATGCCCAGATGACATAAACCCCCCCCCCCAAATGACCCCATTTTGGAAAGTAGACACCCCAAGCTATTTGCTTTGAGGCATGTTGAGTCCATGGAATGTTTTATATTTTGACACAAGTTGCGGGAAAGTGACAAATTTTTTTTTTTTGCACAAAAGTTGTCACTAAATGATATATTGCTCACACAGGCCATGGGCATATGTGGAATTGCACCCCAAAATACATTTAGCTACTTCTCCTGAGTACGGGGATACCACATGTGTGGGACTTTTTGGGAGCCTATCTGCGTACGGGGCCCCAAAAACCAATCACTGCCTTCAGGATTTCTAAGGGTGTAAATTTTTGATTTCACTCTTCACTGCTTATCACAGTTTCAGAGGCCATGGAATGCCCAGGTGGCACAAACCCCCCCAAATGACCCCATTTTGGAAAGTAGACACCCCAAGCTATTTGCTGAGAGGCATGGTGAGTATTTTGCAGCTCTCATTTGTTTTTGAAAATAAAGAAAGACAAGAAAAAAAATTTTTTTTTCTTTTTTCAATTTTCAAAACTTTGTGACAAAAAATGAGGTCTGCAAAATACTCACTATACCTCTCAGCAAATAGCTTGGGATGTCTACTTTCCAAAATGGGGTCATTTGGGGGGGTTTTGTGCCACCTGGGCATTCCATGGCCTCCAAAACTGTGATAGGCAGTGAAGAGTGAAATCAAAAATTTACGGCCTTAGAAAGCCTGAAGGCGGTGCCTGGATTTCGGGGTCCCGTACGCGGCTAGGCTCCCAAAAAGTCTCACACATGTGGTATCCCCGTACTCAGGAGAAGCAACAGAATGTATTTTGGGGTGTATTTTCACATATTCCCATGGCATGTTTGAGCAATATATCATTTAGTGACAACTTTGTGCAAAAAAAAAAAAAAAAATTGTCTCTTTCCCGCAACTTGTGTCACAATATAAAATATTCCATGGACTCAACATGACTCTCAGCAAATAGCTTGGGGTGTCTATTTTCCAAAATGGGGTCATTTGGGGGAGTTTTGAACTGTCCTGGCATTTTATGCACAACATTTAGAAGCTTATGTCACACATCACCCACTCTTCTAACCACTTGAAGACAAAGGCCTTTCTGACACTTTTTGATTACATGAAAAAATTATTTTTTTTTGCAAGAAAATTACTTTGAACCCCCACACATTATATTTTTTTTTTTAAAGCAAATGCCCTACAGATTAAAATGGTGGATGTTTCATTTTTTTTTTCACACAGTATTTGCGCAGCGATTTTTCAAACGCATTTTTGGGGGAAAAAACACACTTTTTTAAATTTTAATGCACTAAAACACACTATATTGCCCAAATGTTTGATGAAATAAAAAAGATGATCTTAGGCCGAGTACATGGATACCAAACATGACATGCTTTAAAATTGCGCACAAACGTGCAGTGGCGACAAACTAAATACATTTTTAAAAGCCTTTAAAAGCCTTTACAGGTTACCACTTTAGATTTACAGAGGAGGTCTACTGCTAAAATTACTGCCCTCGATCTGACCTTCGCGGTGATACCTCACATGCATGGTGCAATTGCTGTTTACATTTGACGCCAGACCGACGCTTGCGTTCGCCTTAGCGCGAGAGCAGGGGGGACAGGGGTGCTTTTTTTTTTTTTTTTTTTCTTTATTATTTTTTTGCTTTTTTATCTTATTTTTAACTTGTTCCTTTCATTTTTTTTAATCATTTTTATTGTTATCTCAGGGAATGTAAATATCCCCTATCATAGCAATAGGTAGTGACAGGTACTCTTTTTTGAAAAAATTGGGGTCTATTAGACCCTACATTTCTCCTCTGCCCTCAAAGCATCTGACCACACCAAGATCGGTGTGATAAAATGCTTTCCCAATTTCCCAATGGCACTGTTTACATCCGGCGAAATCTAAGTCATAAAATGCTCGTAGCTTCCGGTTTCTTAGGCCATAGAGATGTTTGGAGCCACTCTGGTCTCTGATCAGCTCTATGGTCAGCTGGCTGAATCACCGGCTGCATTCTCAGGTTCCCTGTTGAGACAGGAGAGCCAGAGAAAAACACGGAAGACGGTGGGGGGGGGGGCATTCCCTCCCACTGCTTGTAAAAGCAGTCTAGAGGCTAATTAGCCGCTAGGATTGCTTTTACATGAAAGCTGACCGCTGGCTGAAAAGAATGATACCAAGATGATACCTAAACCTGCAGGCATCATTCTGGTATAACCATTCAAAGTTGTGAATTGCGTACCTGAAGACAAAAAAATGGTTAACAATAAAGCACAGTAAACGGTAAAGTATAAAAAATTGCCTACCTGAAAAGCAAACATGATAAAACATAATAACAATAAAACATTGCAGAATAGAATACAGTAAAAAAGAGCAGAACAATAAAGAGAGAATAGCTGTAACCGGTTCCAGGTTCGGGTCTCTTAAAATGCGATGGCATCTTGGGAGACCCTGTGAAAGTGCGCCTAGTCTGTGCAATGCTGTACCCTACGCTAATACTCAACTAGTGAATGGTAGCGTTCAAAACATTCACCAATGCAAAAACCAGGATTGTCAGGACAGGGGGGGCAATAATAGCGGGTGTCACGCCTATATCCGCGCTTGCTGCAGACACGACATCTTTTTTTGGGGGGGTTCGTTGGGTAGGGGTACTCGGGAGGACATAAAGAAAATGCCTCTCATGCAGCCGACTGCATTTGGTTAGGGATGTGAATGGGGGAAGTACGGGCGCTGCAGAAGCGGTGGGTTCCCAATTAGGATTGGCAAATGCAGCAGGAAGGGCATTATGGGCACGACGGGCCTGTGTTTGTCTTTTTGGTGGCAGCGGGACACTACTTGTGCTTGCCACCTCACCAGATTGAACTGCACTTTTGGGACTCGCCACGTCACCAAGTGTTACTGCAGTGCTTGTTTGACTACGACCGGGGTGTACTAGGCCGCTGGTGCTTGCCAGTTCACCAAAACGCTACCAAAAAAACTGTTAGCGATCGCAGGGATCAGGCCTGACTCTGCGAATGTTGCAGTTATGCATTTAGTGTTTTGTAAGTGACAGTGATTGATCGATACTGCACTTGGGTGTGCTGGGCCGGGCGGAGGGGCAAAACGCAGGTGCTAGCAGTTATCTGGGCTGATCCCACTAACACTGCATTTGTGGGAACCCTAAACTGCTGGGGACGCTAGTATAGATCTGATCGGATCAGATATTGATCCGATCAGATACTATACCACTAAGGGAGGTGTATGCTGCGTGCGTGGGTGTTAGCGGTACTGGCGCTAATCTGACGCCTGGGGCTGGTGCTTGCCAGTTCACCAAAACGCTACCAAAAAAAGTGTTAGTGATCGCAGGGATCAGGCCTGACTCTGCGAACGCTGCAGTTATGCGTTTAGTGTTTTGTAAGTGACAGTGATCGATCGATACTGCACTTGGGTGGGCTGGGCTGGGCCGGGCGGAGGGGCAAAATGCAGGTGCTAGCAGGTATCTGGGCTGATCCCGCTAACACTGTGTTTTTGGGAACCCTAAACTGCTGGGGACGCTAGTATAGATCTGATCGGATCAGATATTGATCCGATCAGATACTATACCACTAAGGGAGGTGTATGCTGCGTGCGTGGGTGTTAGCGGTACTGGCGCTAATCTGACGCCTGGGGCTGGTGCTTGCCAGTTCACCAAAACGCTACCAAAAAAAGTGTTAGTGATCGCAGGGATCAGGCCTGACTCTGCGAACGCTGCAGTTATGCGTTTAGTGTTTTGTAAGTGACAGTGATCGATCGATACTGCACTTGGGTGGGCTGGGCTGGGCCGGGCGGAGGGGCAAAATGCAGGTGCTAGCAGGTATCTGGGCTGATCCCGCTAACACTGTGTTTTTGGGAACCCTAAACTGCTGGGGACGCTAATATAAATCTGATCGGATCAGATATTGATCCGATCAGATGCTATACTGAAGTAGCAGAATATCAGTAACTGACAGTTGGGCAATGAACTTCTGGTATGCGAGATTTTTATTCCATTCTTTTGGCCATCAAGAATGGACACTCCTGACCCGACTCGTGTCTACACGCCAAGAGTGCCCGATACAGAGAATACAGTGTACATATATCTTTTCATCATATTACGTCACAAGCGAACACACTATACATTTCCGTTACAAGACATTCTAATCTTTTAAAACAGTCAACCTATTCTTATTGATGCAAAGCAGTTTAGCAAAGCGCATTCTTTCACAAGCCTTGCTTTTGCGGTTTCCTTCTCTATCTGTTAACCAGCTTGACACACTCTGGACACTGGAAAAGTGTGCACAGATGGCTATGCTAAGGGGGGGAATGGGTGAATTCAGTGTCTTAAACCACAGCCTGTCAGGTTTTACAGATCTCACAAAATGTTCTTAGCATAGTAAATAGGAATGGCTTCTTAGCTAAAATTCTAAATCAGCCTTACTACACACATAACCATGGCCATATAATCTGATCCCCATTCCTACTTCATTCCCCCCTTTGATCATAATCATAGCGATTAATATGAGCGAGATTAAGCATCACTAAATAGCATACAGTTCTGCTTTCTAATGAATCAGAGCCCAATGTGACTGAGATTTTTTATTTAGTCTTGGGGGGTTAATGGCTGGTATTTCCACATAGCCATAATATGGGTCGCAGCCTTTCTTTCTACGGTGACCTCAATGAAACTCTAGATCATTCTAGTCCCAAGGGGAATCAGACAGGGCAGCAGCAGACATGCTACGAGTATTACTACAACGATCCCCAATATAGCCTTTACCTCATATACACTGGGAAAACCCCAGTCCCCGAACCAGCTACCAGCATAGAGACCATCCCATGTCTGGACTGGCACATGAGCTAACTTTTTCATTCTACCAATGATTTCCTCAACTACTTTTCCTGTGTTGTCCTAAACAGGCCATTTCTCCTACATGTGTTCTATACTGGGGACCCGACCTGGCTATACAATATTTCCCAATTATTGATGTTTTCAGGTGCCATTCTGACCTTATTCGTTCAGGAGGCTGCTCAGAGGTGGCACTGAATGGCACATCATAATCTTTTTCCCTGGCTTCCCAAAGCCATTGGTCTCCCATGTTAGTTCCTCCACACACATAGCAATCTGTTACTTGTAAATTGTCAGCCACACTTTCTGCCAGTTCAATGAACAGGTTCTTTGTGCTAGGGGGTATTTCCATACCAGTGGCTAGCTCTTCATATAAGGAATGAAATAGCTGATGATTAACACTCTTTGTTAGTTCAGTTTCTAGTGAGACATATACAATTGTACCGGGGTCTGATCCTTTACCATAAATATGAACTCCAAACTTATTTCCCCATTGTACTAAAAACTGGACAGGGTTATGTATGGTGAAATTCACAGGGGTGCAACCTCCCACTGTGCAGCTGGATGAACCAGCTAAAGATTATAGAATGGCATCCTGATTTTTCATTCCCCATGTTCCCCAAGCAGCACACCTCCAGTTGGGGCAGTAATTCCATTCCTCACTTGCACAGCTAGGTCCCAGTTTCCCTGAACAGATGTACCTATCATTTCTCAAATACTCTCTCTCCCATTCCAATCCCCCACACCCTCCCCTTGAGAAGTGGTTGAGGTTGATGGCAGCACACACATCAAAGATTAGGCTTGCTGCAGTGCTGGGGTCAGTGATCAGTGTACGGTTTATCAGCTTACCGGTGGAACTAAAGCTCCGAACGGTTAGCCAAGTTTTATAGGGTGCATAAGTGGGGTCATAACAGGTTATCTGATTTTCAACGGAGCACATTGAATAGGTAGTCCCATTATGTATGCAAATACCAGTCTCTGTGCCCTTGCATTGATAATGGGAGTGCCACAGTAACATCTTGGTAGTTACGGATCCTACTCTGGTGGTCTTTATACAAGGGTCACATGAGATACTCTCCCCCTCTTTTAACCCGGTCAGTATCACTATTATGACTATCAACAGTCTCATTATAACGATTTTAGTAAACATCCGATGAATATCCTCAAGCTTCAGCTTGTGCGTAGACCAACCAGCGTCCGGGCTGTGGTTGGAGCAGAGCTTAGTAGATATCCTTTATCTTCCGCCGTGCTTTGAGCCAACAGCTTCCAGGAGTGTGTTGGCCGCAGGGCTGCAGTCTGTCTATCTTCTGCCGTGCGTAAATTCAGCAGCTTCCAGGCGTGTGCTGAACACAGGGCTGGAGTTCTTCCTTCTGATTTCTCTGGTCAATCTCAGTCTCAAAGGATCTTGGGGGTCTACTGTACTGTGCCAGGAGTCTGTGAGGTCAGCAGCTCGCTTTACCCTGGAGTGATGTATCCAGGGTGTCACCTCAGCTACCCTAATGGCTGTTGGGGTAGATAGCAGAACAGTGTAAGGACCTCTCCATTTTGGCCCTAGTGGGGTTAAGTTCCACTCCTTTACCCACACTGTATCTCCTGGTTTAAAGGGGTGTACTGGGTTCGACAAGCTTATGGGAAGTTTCTCTTGAACCCATTTCCCTATGTCTTGCTTACTCTCCCCAAGTCTCTGTATCAGTTCACGGTTAGCAACCCCTCCTATCTGATGCAAGTCTCCTCTTATCCCTCTAATGATGGGTGGGGGCCTACCATACAGTACCTCAAAAAGAGACAGATTTGTCCTCTTTGTTGGGGTAGTCCGAATTTTCAGTAAAGCAATGGGCAACATCAAGGTCCATTTCATTTGGGTTTCCTGACAGAGCTTGGCCAGTTGTGACTTGATCGTGCGGTTCATTCGTTCAACTTTTCCAGAACTTTGTGGCCTATATGCGGTGTGTAGTTTCCAAGTAATCTTAATTGCTGTTGCTAATTCCTGGAGGCACTTGTGGACAAAGTCATCGCCATTGTCTGAGCCTATGGCGAAGGGGGATTCCATATCTGGGGATAAACATCTTTTACAAAACTGCTTCCATCAGTAAAGTACTCAACGTTTGGATTTTTTCAAGGGGCTGTCTTTCAAGTCTGGTCGGCTTGCATATCCATTACCTGGAGACTGTCATGAGTTAGGGGTTCCTGTGAGGTGGGGAGCAGAGTGGCTGGGTTTAAAGTGTTTACAGTCTCTAAGTGGATACGAGGATTTTCACACAGCATAGCTTGATATTTAACCATTCGACTGTTAATAAACCAGTGATTTCCCTTGTAATCCATTAATGCCTGTGCTTGGTGTGGGACTCGGACATAAGTCTCCTGACCTAATGACAACTTGTCAGCTTCGGCCACAAGGAGGGCTGTTGCTGCGATGGTCCACAGGCAGGATGACCATCCCTGAGCTACAGTGTCCAGTTGTTTTGAAAGGTATGCTACAGGACGCTGTCAAGACCCAGAGTATTGTGTCAGGACTCCTACTGCTATTCTATGTTTTTCACTGACATACAAATAGAAGACTTTTTGGCTATCTGGCAAGCCTAACGCAAGAGTCTGCATTAGGGAGACCTTAATGTCTTAATGCTCTGTTTTGCTGTTCTCCCCATTGGAAGGGTTCCTTTTCTCCCCCCTTTGTGGATTCATAGAGGGATCTGGCTTTTATGGCAAAGTCCGGTATCCAGATTCAGCAGAATCCTGCCACCCCCAGGAATTCACGTACTCGCTGGTAGTCAGGGTGGGAATCTGACAAACAGCTTCTTTCCTGCCTTCTCCCAATTGTCTTTGTCCTTGTGATACTCTGAATCCCAGGTACTTTACAGTCTCTTGTCAAAATTTCACCTTTCTCCGGGACACCTTATAACCTGCCTCCCACAGTAATTGTAACAGTTCATTAGTGACCGCTGGGTGCATGGTCATTACAGCCTGATTGACCGCTCTGAGGTCTTGAACAGGATGACAGTGAGCTGTTTCGGGTTTCTGCACTGGGAGTAAAGGTGTATTCCAGGGAGACTGACAGGGTTTTAGAATACCATAGTGTAGTAATTTAAGTACTTTTGTATTCCTACTAGGGCTTTTAGAGGGACTGGGTACTGTTTCAGGCTGACTGGAGTGGCTCCTGATTTTAATTCAATAAGGATTGGGGGAACATGTGTGGTTAATCCTGGTAGGTTGTCTTCTGCCCATAGTCCCGGGATGTCTTGCAGTATGCGGGCTTCAAAGGGATGGGGCAATTTTAGGATAGCCTGTCCGTCAGATTGGAAGTATATGTATGCTCTGAGTTTAGCAAGTAAGTCTCTGCCCAGCAAGGGAATAGGGGAATCCGGCATCTACAGGAACTGATGTTGGACTTGATGCCCCCCCCCCCCCAAAACTACAAAGTCTTTCTAATAGGAAGGGTCTTTTGCCTTTATACTTCTGCACTGCTTGGTTAATTCTGTGTCTCTCCTCAGTATTAAAAAGGGTCAATAAAAGTTGCTGGCAGTCCGACCAAGTGGGGTTATGAGTTATTGACCAGAGCAAATCTGTGATGGCTTGGGGCTTCTCAGAGTAGGCAGGGTTATGAATCTTCCAGTTCAGTAAATCTGTTGTGTTAAAAAGGGGTGTAAACTAGAGTCCGATATTCCTCCACCGCCTGTTCATTTGCAGAGGTATGTTGAAAGACGGGGCAAGGGTCCGGCTATTTGCATCAGGATTTCTCGGAGTGGAAGTGGACACTTGATTGGGGAGCCCATTGACTACTACTGAGTTCCCTATTTCTGTCCTGCCTATACCCAGAGTGTTACGGTCAGGAGTATATTTACTGAGATTTGGCATTGACAAACTTGCTGAATCTGATGTAGGTGGACAACAACTTGAGTCCCCTTGTTTACTGGACGGGGCATTTGGACATGGCTCTGACCTGTCTCTATCTGAGGTCCTTTCATCTACATAGGGGGAGGCTGATCTGTCTCTTCGGGTTGAGAATATGTGTTTTGTTTGTTTTGTCAGTGGTACTACTCTTGTCATAACTATAATTCTACACTGTTCCTCTTTTTTTTGTGGCTTCTATCCACTGCAGGTCTTTATCTCCCATTTGTCCAAAGGATGCACAATCATCCAGACGGACCTTTTCCCCTAGCTGACTGACTGACTGACAGACTGGCTGAGGATTTGTCCGAAAGATGCATAATCATCTGGACGAACATTCCTCCTGACTGACTGGCTGAGGATTTATCCGAGAGATGCACAATCATCTGGACGGATATTCCTCCTGACTGGCTGGTTGAGGATTTATCCGAGAGATGCACAATCATCTGGACGGATATTCCTCCTGACTGGCTGAGGATTTATCCGAGAGATGCACAATCATCTGGACGGATATTCCTCCTGACTGGCTGAGGATTTATCTGAGAGATGCACAATCATCTGGACGGATATTCCTCCTGACTGGCTGAGGATTAATCCGAGAGATGCACAATCATCTGGACGGATATTCCTCCTGACTGGCTGAGGATTTATCCGAGAGATGCACAATCATCTGGATGGATATTCCTCCTGACTGGCTGAGGATTTATCTGAGAGATGCACAATCATCTGGACGGATATTCCTCCTGACTGGCTGAGGATTTATCCGAGAGATGCACAATCATCTGGACGGATATTCCTCCTGACTGGCTGGCTCAGGATTTATTCGAGGGATGCACAATCACCCGAACGAACAGTCCTCCTGGAAGGTGCGTCTTGGTCATGTTTCTGTGAGTCTGACATAATATTCTCAAAAAATCAGTCAATGGTCTCTAAGTCAAGGGTTTCCTGTGGGGGCCACCGCGCTCCATAGCAGGGCCAATCTTTCTCACACAATGTTATCAATTTCTCAGGGCTAAGTTTTAAATTACAGTTCTTAGAAAATCCCTTCTTAAAGTTGGAGATCATGGTTTGTAGGGGAGATTCAACACTATGTTTCCCACCCATTCTTATAACCTAACAGACACCAAGACAGACACAGAGGTTAGGGTAAATGATGAGAATTCAGTAGGGGTCTGAATCCTCGACACAAGTAGGAACAATAGACAACGCTTCCCTCGGTCAGTGGCCTGGACGCGGTCTCCCGGCCAGAAAACGCACTTAAAAGAGGAGCATGGTCACTTCACCACAAAGTGATGTCTCATACACACATCAATCATACCAGACACTCCCACCCAAAAATTACTGACTGACTGAGGATTCGTCCGAAAGATGCACAATCATCTGAATGGACGTCTCTCTCGGAAGGTGATCAGGCTTCCCTTCTCTCGATCCGTCAAGAGGCTGGCTGGCTGTCTGACTGTTATCCAAAAACAGAAGTAAAAAGACTCTCACCTGTTCCCGTTGGAGCTCCAGCTATCTACTTCTCGGATTCCCAGGTCCTTTTGACGCTACGAAGGTCGTCCACAGCAGGCCACCAAATGGGACACAGCGCAGTCTCCTAGATAACAGTTCTAGAAGGCGCCTTTTGAGACTACGATATAGCCCACAGGGCTAGCCTCTCGGACCACTCCTTGTAGGTCTGGTGGAAAACAGTGCCACCTGCCTCAACAGGTCACACCGATATTCCCCCCTTACGGCCAATGCACCAAATGAAGTAGCAGAATATCAGTAACTGACAGTTGGGCAATGAACTTCTGGTATGCAAGATTTTTATTCCATTCTTTTGGCCATCAAGAATGGACACTCCTGACCTGACTCATGTCTACACGCCAAGAGTGCCCGATACAGAGAATACAGTGTACATATATCTTTTCATCATATTACGTCACAAGCGAACACACTATACATTTCCGTTACAAGACATTCTAATCTTTTAAAACAGTCAACCTACTCTTATTGATGCAAAGCAGTTTAGCAAAGCGCATTCTTTCACAAGCCTTACTTTTGCGGATTCCTTCTCTATCTGTTAACCAGCTTGACACACTCTGGACACCGGAAAAGTGTGCACAGATGGCTATGCTAAGGGGGGGGGGGGAAATGGGTGAATTCAGTGTCTTAAACCACAGCCTGTCAGGTTTTACAGATCTCACAAAATGTTCTTAGCATAGTAAATAGGAATGGCTTCTTAGCTAAAATTCTAAATCAGCCTTACTACACACATAACCATGGCCATATAATCTGATCCCCATTCCTACTTCAATACCACTAAGGAGGTGTACGGTGCGTGCGTGGGTGTTAACGGTACTGGCGCTAATATGACGCTGCCTGGGGCTGGTGCTTGCCAGTTCACCAAAACGCTACCAAGAAAACTGTTAGCGATCACAGGGATCAGGCCTGACTCTGCGAACGCTGCAGTTATGCGTTTAGTATTTTGTAAGTGACAGTGATCGATCGATACTGCACTTTGGTGGGCTGGGCCGGGCGGAGGGGAAAAACGCAGGTGCTAGCAGGTATCTGGGCTGATCCCGCTAACACTGCATTTTTGGGAACCCTAAACTGCTGGGGACGCTAGTATAGATCTTATCGGATCAGATATTGATGCGTTCAGATACTATACCACTAAGGAAGGCGTATGCTGCGTGCGTGGGTGTTAGCGGTACTGGCGCTAATCTGACGCTGCCTGGGGCGACGTATATCACCGCCGGGCGATTAGGGGGCTAAACCTTTATTCGGTAATAAACGGCGGGTGCCCTGACACTATAAAAAATAAACGAACTAACCAGCGTCACCCGTAACAGTTATACGGTGATCAGTGGTGAAAGGGTTAACCAGGGGGCAATCAAGGGGTTAAAACATTTATTAGATAGTATATGGGGGTCCCTGACACTATAAAACACTGACGGCGAACCTAAATATTTACGTCCCTAACTAGCGTCACCAGCGACACTAATACAGCGATCAGAAAAATGATCGCTTAGCGACACTGGTGACGGGGGGTGATCAAGGGGTTAAAACTTTATTAGGGGGGGTAAGCGGGTACCCTAGACCTACAGGGGGCTTATACTCATTGCCCTACCACTTCTAACTGTCACAAACTGACACCATGCAGTAATCAGAAAAAAAATAAAATAAATAAAAATACTGCTTGGTGTCAGTGTGACAGGGAGGGGGGAGGGGTCATTGGGGGGGGATCGGGGGGCGATCGGGGGGGGGTCGGGGGTGTAATGTGTGCCTGGCATGTTCTACTGTGTGTGTGTTGTGCAATCACATGTCTTCTCTCCTCGGCGCCGGAACGGAAACTGCCGAGCCGAGGAGAGATGACAACATCACATCCTCTGCCTGTGTGTACTACACACAGGCAGGGGAGGATTCCCATTGGCTGGGAGCGATCACGAGGGGGGTCACGATCGGATGGCCTCCCCCTCGCCTCTCAACGCTTCCAGACAAATGCCGACCGCCGCTGGCACCGGGGGGGGGTCCGATCGGACCCCCCACCCACGGGAGGCAGATCACGTACGGGTACGTGATTCTGCCTGCCCGTGCCATTCTGCCGACGTATATCGTCATTAGACGGTCGGCAAGTGGTTAATCCCCAAAAAACGACAGCCCTCAATATTTCTTTACCCCCCTTGATGGTCTCAACGCTTATAATTTTCAATGGGCACAAAGATCCCTCCCATATTTAGGCATCCAGCTGACACCCTTGATCGATACTCTCTACTGGGCTAACTATCCGACACTCTTCCGTCGACTCCGGGAAGATCTTCAACGATGGGCAGACTATACCTTGTCTTGGTTTGGCAGAATCAATTATATTAAGATGACCTTTCTACCTAGGATAGTTTATTATTTTAGGACTTTACAAATTGTGGTCCCAAGGGGAGATATACAGAGATTACAATCAGATGTCCTTTATTTTATTTGGGGCAATATGAAACCTTGAAGGAATAAATTGACATTGTACGTTTCAAAACCGTCTGGTGGGCTTGGCCTCCCTAATATACAAGCTTACTATCGAGGTGCTCAAATAACTCAGCTTTCTTACACAATAGCCAAATGATCTACATCCCTCTGGGTCTCTATTGAGGCTCTTTTGTGCCACCCTTTCGCCATAGGTTCCCTAATGTGGCTCCCTACCCATCTTTGCCCTCTTATTTTGTGTCCTACCCTGTCTCATTCACTAGCTGTCTGGGATAGAGTACGACATCACAAACCACTGTCTTCCCCACATACTCCACTAGCTCCCATGTTCTTTAACCCTGAATTCTCCCCCCGAATGACTCCAATATCATTCCTATGGTGGCTCAACAAGAGGCTTTTTAGGATAGGATCTTAATGAGGCTCAACCATACTCTTTGCAACATTTTAAGGACACATTCCAGATGACCTCTGGTGAACTGTTTAGATATAATCAGTGTGAAAGACCTAGCCAGGAGAGAGACTTTTGGAGGGGACTGTATGCTAGCCGCTTGCCGATCGATCGGGGGCCCTTGCATTTGGGGGAATGGTGCTCTTTGTGAGCTGTAAGCCTGGGGACTCTTGAGGTGGTATTACTGTGGATTCGGGTCCTGGTCCCCAGGACACACAGACTCTGGGTACCCTGGATTTGTCATATTGGAATAGTGGATGATTCATAATGCTGGGACAGATACTGTTAGGAGATGCTGATGTAAATTCCAACACCTGTCTGTCTATTGTCTGCTAAAATGTTTATTGTAAATAAGTCTACTATGGGATCTAAGAGTCATCAGATCCCTATTGTTATTTGTGTTAATTAACTCTGCTATTGTGTGAAGAAGAGTCTATGTTGATTGTGATAATGTTGATTGGATTTTCTGAACTACAAGATGGCCAGTCTGGCCTAACGGTCATGTCTGAGTCATCTAGGCTGTCTAAAGGGATTAGTTAATTAGCTCATGTTAATTAGGTTAATTAGGTTACAGCTGTATTGTTAGAGTAATATGAGCAGGAGGTCTTCACTTCCACTTTGAGTGTATAAAAGCCTGTATTTTGTCAATAAAGAGAGATTCCTGGTTGAACTTACATACAGCCTGCCTGGTGTTTGTTCTGAGCTATCACAACTGGACTAGAACGGCACAGAGCTGTGGTTCTAGTCCCAGACCATTGGATGACCGAACCATCAGACGTTGCAATCTGTTTCTATAGCAGCAGAGGAGTGTCGGGAGAGTGGAACCGAGCGAGCAAGGGGCTTGTTACAATCAGATTATTTATTTTGTACGATCTAAACTTAACCTGTTAGATGGACCCCTTACACTTACAAATTTTGAACTATCTTGTCAACAAAGAGCCTCTTATGGGGACGGATATCTATGATATATGCTACCCTTACTGACCTGACTGCTAAGCTCCCTTACATGACTCAATGGGAATGGGATTTTTCTTGTCAAAAGAAGTTTATTGAGTATACAATATTATAAAGATACATAAAGTAAGTTTACAAGGATCTATAAAGTAAGCTCATTGTTTTACAGTAGGGTTTATATAGGTAAATATCATGAAATTTCAAATATTAAACATTGGGGGGGCGTGGCTTGGCGCGCGGCTTGGATGGCAGCACATTAGAGGAGCTCCGTCAGACACACAGCCTGTTAGCCTGACACCCTTTACAAGAACCCTCCATGCCAGCCAGGAAGCCACACGGCACCCCGCACACTCGTTCCCGCAAAGAGCTGACGAATTCCACAGCCAGGAATATCGTGGATTTGTTGAGACAAAAGCCGGAGGCTGAGAACGGCAAGGCCGAATCCAAGATGGCGCCGACGCAGCAGGCAGAGCTCCACGAGGAAGACTTCAGCGGTGAGTCAGACGTTAATGAGGACATGAACAGGGGGAAATCAAGACTCCATAAACCCCTAACATACGCAGATATGTCCGGTTTTACTGCCGAAATCAAATCGGCCTTTTCAGCCGCAATAACCGATCTCAAAACGAATCTGGTTGTCCTCACTGAAAAGCTAGCAGCGGCGGAACATGCGGGGAAACAGAGAGATAAGGCCCTGGACAGAATGGATAAGATTGCGGTGTCCCATACCCAACACTTTATAGACGTAAACAGACACCTGGAAGACCTCGACAACAGAGGCAGGAGGAACAATATTAGGGTGAGGGGGATCCCTGAAACAGTGGAGGCAGACCAAATAGCCCCGGCTCTACAGAGGGTCTTTAACAGCCTACTGGAAAGGCAAGAGGAGACTGTGATTGATTTCATTAGGGCACACAGAGCGCTTAGGCCTAGAGGCCCTGACACTGCACCACCCCGGGACATCATTTGCTGCTTGCAAAGCTTTCAATTAAAGGAGGACATAATGCGCAAAGCGAGGAGGAATGAGAGGATCATTTTCAATGGAGAAACCATAATGCTATTCCAAGATCTGTCCCAGATTACACTAAAAAACCGCAGGGCCTTGCGCCCACTCCTGGACAAACTCCGTGAAAAAGACCTCAGGTACACCTGGCGCTTCCCCTTTGCCCTCATTGTGGCGACAAATGGGCACCAGCACATCCTACGCACCCCATCGGACCTCCCTGATTTCTGTGCAGGACTTGGCCTTGACCCAGTGGACTTACCGGATTGGTATGCTGAGTTTGTCCTACCACCACACAACAGGAGTCCATCCAGATCGCCATTTTCCACACCTGAAAAAAGGTCGTCCAAAAAAATGAAGTCAAGCAAAGCAGGAAGTTCCAAATTCAACACACCGAATCCAAGAGCTCTTTGGGACTGTGAACACGCAGAGGATTGATGCCAAGCTGTTCAGCCTATGATCCTCCACATCGCTCTGACCAACTGCTTTGATGTCAAAGGGAGTTATTCTTGCCCAATTTAACATACATTTTTTCATTTTTCATTTTGTTAAATTTTTACTGACTTCCATGTTCTCATAGCAGACATAGGCGTGCTTATTGCACAAATCTCGTACCACAATTGTTTTCCATGACGTTTAGGCATTAGTCTGAGTTACTGCAGTTTTGTGACTCCCACGGCGGGGGGCGCCGGCTTGGTCGTGACACTTTAGAGGTGGCGAGCGGCTGGGTCCTCACGCTGTGAGGGTGCAAATGACAACGGGACCTCTTGGCTCCCTTGGGCAGGCCCGGTGAGGCACCCTTATTCTACAGGGTGAATTAACCACTTGACCACTGGGCACTTAAACCCCCTTAATAACCAGACCAATTTTCAGCTTTTGGTGCTCTCACATTTTGAATGACAATTACTCAGTCATGCAACACTGTATCTATATGAATTTTTTGTCCTTTTTTTCACACAAATAGAGCTTTCTTTTGGTGGTATTTAATCACCACTGGGTTCTTTATTTTTTGCGCTATAAAAGAAAAAAGACCGAAAAATCTGTAAAAAAATTAATTTTTCTTCGTTTCTGTTATAAAATTTTGAAAATTAGTAATTTTTCTTCATATATTTTGGCCAAAATTTATACCGCTACATATCTTTGGTAAAAATAACCCAAATCAGTGTATATTATTTGGTCTTTGTGAAAGTTATAGCGTCCACAAGCTATGGTACCAATATCTGAAAATTGATCACACCTGAAGTACTGACGGCCTATCTCATTTCTTGAGACCCTAACATACCAGAAAAGTACAAATACCCCCCAAATGACCCCTTCTTGGAAAGAAGACATTCCAAGGTATTTAGAAAGATGCATGATGAGTTTTTTGAAGTTGTCATTTTTTCCCACAATTCTTTGCAAAATCAAGTTTTGTTTTTTTTCGTTTTTTTTTTTTTACAAAATTGTCATATTAGCAGGTTATTTCTCACACACAGCATATGCATACCACAAATTACACCGCCACTTAAAAATCCCCATAGGCGACGCTTTAAAATTTTTTACTGGTAACAAATTTTGAGTTACAGAGGAGGTCTAGGGCCAAAATTATTGCTCTCGCTCTACCGATCGCAGCGATACCTCACATGTGTGGTTTGAACACCGTTTTCATATGTGGGCGGGACTTACGTATGCGTTCGCTTCTGCATGCGAGCACACGGACAGGGGCGCTTTAAAAATTATTTTTTTTTTATTGTTCATTTTACTTTAATTATTTTAGTTTGACACTTTTTTCCAAAAAAAAAATTTTTTTGATCACTTTTATTCCTATTACAAGGAATGTAAACATCCCTTGTAATAGGAATATGGCATGACAGGTCCTCTTTACAGTGAGATATGGGGTCAATAAGACCCCACATCTCACCTCTAGGCTGTTCCTGAAATTAAAAAAAAAAAAAAAAAAAAAAGATCCTGGCTTCGATCGTAGCGGTGAGTCGGTAGAAGCACCGGAGGGCGGCGGGAGGGGGGGCGTCCCCTCTCGCCTCCCGTAAGAACGATCAAGCAGTGTAACAGCCGCTATGATCGTTCTCATGGTATAGGGAATCGCCGGCTGAAAAATATGATATCTGAATGATGCCTGTAGCTGCACCCATCATTCAGATATCCCCGCACAAAGTCAAGGACGTCGTATGACGGAAGGCGGGAAGTGGTTAAAACGCTTTTTTTTTTTAACACAAAGTTGTCCATTTATACAATATTTCTAACACATAGCATGTATATACCAAAAATGACCCCCCAAAATAGATTCTCCTACTCCTCCTGAGTACGGCGATACCACATGTGTGAGACTTCCACAGCCTGGTCACATACAGAGGCTGGGTATGGCTGAGCATGGCTGGGTATTGCAGAGTATCGCCAAGTATGACTGGGTATGGCAGAGTATGGCTGGGTATCACCAAGTATTGCAGAGTATCGCCGAGTATGACTGGGTATGGCAGAGTATGGCTGGGTATCACCGAGTATTGCAGAGTATGGCTGGGTATTGCGGGGTATTGCAGAGTATGGCTGGGTATGGCAGAGTATTGCGGGTTATGGCAGAGTATTGCAGATTTTTGCGGGGTATTGCAGAGCATGGCTGGGTATGGCAGAGTATGGCTGGGTATCACTGAGTATTGCAGAGTATGGCTGGGTATCACTGAGTATTGCAGAGTATGTCTGGGTATTGCGGGATATTTCAGGGTATTGCAGAGTATTGCGGGGTATTCCAGGGTATTGCGGGGTATGGCAGAGTATTGCGGGGTATGGCAGAGTATTGCGGGGTATGGCAGAGTATTGCGGGGTATGGCAGAGTATTGCGGGGTATTTTGGGGTATGGCAGAGTATTGCGGGGTATGGCAGAGTATTGCGGGGTATGGCAGAGTATTGCGGGGTATGGCAGAGTATTGCGGGGTATTTTGGGGTATGGCAGAGTATTGCGGGGTATGGCAGAGTATTGCGGGGTATTCCAGGGTATGGCAGAGTATTGCGGGGTATTACAGGGTATGGCAGAGTATTGCGGGGTATGGCAGAGTATTGTGGGGTATTCCAGGGTATGGCAGAGTATTGCGGGGTATTCCAGGGTATGGAAGAGTATTGCGGGGTATTGCAGGGTATGGCAGAGTATTGCGGGGTATTCCAGGGTATGGCAGTGTATTGCGGGGTATTCCAGGGTATGGCAGAGTATTGCGGGGTATTCCAGGGTATGGCAGAGTATTGCGGGGTATTCCAGGGTATGGCAGAGTATTGCGGGGTATTCCAGGGTATGGCAGAGTATTGCGGGGTATTCCAGGGTATGGCAGAGTATTGCAGGGGTATTCCAGGGTATGGCAGAGTATTGCAGGGGTATTCCAGGGTATGGCAGAGTATTGCAGGGGTATTCCAGGGTATGGCAGAGTATTGCAGGGGTATTCCAGGGTATGGCAGAGTATTGCAGGGGTATTCCAAGGTATGGCAGAGTATTGTGGGGCATTGCAGTGGGAATTGAAGAGCATGCAGAGTAGTGAGGGATGGCTGAGCAGGGATGGATGGATGTCTGGATGTCTCTGTGCAGCGCTGTGGGCACTACAGATGCAGCCCACAACGCTGCAGCCATCCATCCATCCGCCTCTCCGGTCACTGTGTACCGATCGGTACACAGGAGGGGAGGAGAGGGGGAGGAGAGGAACCGGCGTCATCAGATGACGCCGGTTTGTTGACATGTGATCGCTCCGTCATTTGACAGAGCGATCACATGGTAAACGGCCGCGATCAGCGGCCATTTACCGGGATCTGTGATGCGCCGGGTCCTCTGGACCCGGCGGTCACGGATGCTCTCGAGTGCGCGCCCTAGGGGGCGCGCAAGAGCAGAATTCTGGGAGGACGTCCCTGGACGCCCTCCCAGAGTAAAACAACCGCCCTGTAGCCGTCATTTGGCTATGGGCCGGTTGTTAAGTGGTTAATATATATTTTACTTCAGTTAAGAGAAGTATATCTTTTTCTAGTTACAGGCTGTGTGTTCGTTGGAGGTTGGTTATGCCAGATATTCCCTTCACAAGTTTTCTGTTCAAGCTTAACGGCTTAAT
The DNA here is from genome assembly GCA_037952925.1 of Lithobates clamitans. Lineage (NCBI taxonomy): Eukaryota > Metazoa > Chordata > Amphibia > Anura > Ranidae > Lithobates > Lithobates clamitans. Next base: position 1,176,057 of record JBBGZY010001063.1, read on the forward strand.
CTGTTTGATTTACACACCAGGCAGCCGCCTCCCCCCTACCCCCGCAAGTGGTCTGCCACTGCTTTAAGCTTTGCAGACGCACTACAGTTCTCTAGATAGGGCTCTATCTAGAGGTTGAACCTAATCCTTATTATACTCGCTCCTCTTCACACCTTCACCTCCTTGCTTTCCTGCTTCCTGCTCTTTTTCTCCTTTTCTGTTTCCTTCTCCCTCTTTCCCCTCCCCCCCTTTCTTTTTTTTTTTTTTTTTGATTTTTTTTGATTGCCACTTATTCTGAGGGGTGTCACCACCCACGTACTCGACCTTAAGATCGCCTTAACTGACCACCGATATCTCTTTTTCAGATCAAGGTTTCGCACCGCTCCTGAGTCTACTCCATGGCTTACTCTCTTCTGGGGAGCAACCCCACAGTAATATCCCACAATGTGCGGGGATTGAATACCCCAGAGAAGAGAACTACATTACTTAGGGAAATTAAAAAAGGTAAGCCACATTTTGTACTACTACAGGAAACCCACTTTAAGACTGGTCATGTACCCAGGCTCACTGACTCGAACTTTACAAAGGTTTTTCACGCCACAAATAACTTAGCTAAAACTAAAGGTGTTTCAATACTGGTCAGTAAAAATGCACCTTTCGACCTGACGGACCAACTGATAGACCCTGAAGGCAGATACATTTTTTTGAAAGGACACTACAGCGGAACGCCCATCACAATAGCAAATGTGTACTTTCCAAACTCAGCCCATCTGCCATTTTGTAAACAGATGACCCATAAGCTGCAGGAGTTTGCCAAGGGGTGTCTGATACTGGGAGGAGACTTCAACATCCCTTTGAATCCCCTGACAGACACCTCCAATGGCAACACTAACATTAGGTACCAAACCTTGAAAGGTATTAAATCCCTTCTCCATAAGCTGGGACTGGTAGATTCCTGGAGACTCCTTAACCCACAGGGACGTGACTATACGTTTTATTCGGCTCCCCACAAAAAATACACAAGGATAGATTATCTGTTTATAACTCAAAAAGACCTTCCGGTTCTCACTGAGGCCTGCATAGGCACACAATCCTTCTCTGACCACGCTCCAGTAGCAGTAACGTTAGACTTGACAAGAGCCCCAAAAAAGACCCAGATTTGGAGACTTAACTCCTCGATACTCTCGGACCCCACTCACCTACCCAAACTCAAAGAGGCCCTGTCAAATTTTTTCGCCCAGAACAACACTCTAGGGATGGACCCACTAATGATTTGGGAGGCTCACAAATGTACACTAAGAGGGGAACTGATCTCGCTGGGTGCCAGAAGGAAAAAGGAGAGAGAAAGGGAAATCAAAAATCTAATAAGCCGTATCCATAAGCTAGAATCCCTACACAAACAATCTCTTGCAGTGGATACTGCCACAGAATTGCTAGTAGCCAGGAAACAACTTCAGACACTTTTTGATGCTAAAGCCAAACGTTTTTTATTTTTTAGGAAAAAAATATACTATGAGGGGGGCAACAAACCGGGCAAAACATTGGCAAGGGCGTTACGAGTACACACCCAAAACAATAACATCACAGGCATAAGACAGAAAAAAAATGGGACACTAGATGTCACCACAGAGGAGATTGCTAAACATTTTCACACATTTTATTCAAAGCTCTACAATTTACCGCCACAACACAAGCAACCGGGTATGGACGGTAATAGATCACAAGTAATAGAAGACTATCTTAGCAAGAGTGGTCTTCCGTCTCTTGACACCACGGAAGCTAACACCCTTGAAGACACAATAACCACGGCTGAAATTAGAATGGCCATTAAGAATTTGAAACTAGGCAAGAGTCCTGGCCCAGATGGGTACACGGCCATTTACTACAAAACTTTTACAGACCTCTTGACAGACCCTAGCGGCGGCCTTGAATGCCCTGTCCGAACCCAGAGCCACCACTCCAGACTTACTTTCAGCCTACATAACAGTAATACCGAAGACAGGTAAGGACCCCTCCGATTGTGCCAGCTACCGCCCTATTTCCTTACTGAATCTGGACGTAAAAATTTTCGCGAGGATACTGGCTGACAGGCTGAGACCCTTTCTCCAAAAAATAATTGGCCCGGAACAGGTAGGTTTCATGCCCGAACGTGATGCCAAAGACAATGTCACCAAAGCCCTCCTACTGATTCACCAAATGAGGTCCAGCGGATCTGGGGGCCTTCTCCTATCCACGGATGCGGAGAAGGCCTTCGACCACGTGGCTTGGGACTACATGCTATCCACTTGTAAACATATTGGATTGGGTGATAAGATGTTGGCTCGGATTTCCGCACTCTATCATAACCCTTCGGCTAGATTGAAAATAAACGGCACCCTTTCGGACCGGGTACATATAGCGAATGGAACGAGACAGGGCTGTCCCCTTTCACCACTCTTATTCATTTTAACACTAGAGCCATTTATTAGACAGGTCAATGCAAATAATTCAATCGGGGGATTTCAGGTGGGGGGGCGGGAGTACAAGGTTGCCGCCTATGCCGATGATTTGTTATTTTTCATATCTAGACCCCACACCACCCTCCCTAATCTTATGAAAACCTTTGAACATTATAGCTACGTCTCTAATCTAAAGATAAACTATTCCAAATCTGAAGCCATGAACATTTCCCTCCCCAACCACTCACTCTCTTCAGTGATAGAAAACTCACCCTTTAAATGGGACCACAAAAAACTGAAATATTTGGGGGTGTTTTTAACACCTCAACTATCGACAATTTACGAACAAAATTTTCCCCCTCTCTTAAAATCTATTGAAACGGACTTACACAAATGGCACGCTGGAACCTTCTCTTGGTTTGGAAGGGCAGCTATCATTAAAATGACGGTCCTCCCCAGACTCCTTTATCTTATGCGCACTTTACCAATTAAAATACCGTCCAACATGTTCAGGATACTGAGAACCATGTTTTTGAAATTCATATGGGCACAAAAAAGTCCAAGAATCAAACTTGAAACTCTGCAGAAAGCGAAGACATTGGGAGGGTTGGGAGTACCCAACTTACAGGGCTACTACAAAGCATCTCACGTAACAAGGGTCATTGACTGGCACTGTCACAGAGATTCCAAGGACTGGGTGAAACTGGAAATGGCCCTTCAGGCCCTCCCTCTCACCTTTGTGCCTTGGCGACCATGGCTTTCATACTCTGACGACCTAAAGCAACATCCCTTAACGGGTACCACTCTGAAAGTGATTCATGAGATACCCGCCGACACAGGAGTCACATCCACCTTAGGCCCACTTACCCCACTGAGGGATAACCCAGATTTCATCCCAGGGGTAGGCAACCCCCACCTCAGATCCTCTCATAGTGATGGACCTCTTTTAGCAAGAGATTGTTACCACCAAGCCAAAATGAAAGACTTTCAGACACTTAAACGAGATGACAATGTGACTGACTTACCCTTTTGGACCTACCTCCAAGTTAGAAGTTATGTAAGCACTAATAACAAGGGGGGAGACTTCACCAGACCTTTGACGGACTTCGAGTCGGTGTGCCTTAGGGGAGAGCCAATACGTGGGGCCACTTCAATTAGTTACGCGTGGCTACAGAACACGAAAACACCCATGGATGACAGACTCAGAGAGCGGTGGTCGGAAGCATTACAGGTAAACATAACCCCGAATCAGTGGAGGAACGCTTGCATCTTAGCACATAAGTGCTCTATCAGCACCAAGGTACAAGAGACAGCTTTCAAACTCTTAACTCAGTGGTACCTAACTCCAACAAAATTAAATAAGATGTTTCCCCAGGCTTCAGATCGTTGCTGGAGGTGTATGGGAGATAGTGGAACTTTACTACACATTTGGTGACATTGCCCCCTGATTACCCATTTTTGGGACAGTGTACAAGAATACATCAAAAAAATCACTGAGACTACCCTACCTTTAGACGCAGCCTGTTGCCTGCTGCATATTTCGAGCTGGCCTCTGAAAAGATACAAGCGTTCGCTCACAAAACATTTATTGAATGCGGCCAAGTCCCTCATCCCAATTTTTTGGAAATCAACTCGAGTACCAACAACAAAGGAATGGCTAAACAGGGTCACAGAATTTTATGAAATGGAAGACACTTTGGCGCAAGCAAACGAACAAGTTGAAAAATTTCTTGACACTTGGCGCCCATGGAACGAGTTTAAATACTCCCAAGCATTCTCTGACATTGCTGGTGCTCAGATTGAGGAGATAAGCTAATTTAGTTATAGATATGGCCTAACAGTGGATCAGTACTGGATTACACACTTGGTCGACGTGGGTGGTCGAGGTCAACTAGGATCATTCAGGATCATTCACCTTTCCTTTTTTTTTTTTCTTTTTTTTTTTTTTTTTTTTTTCTCTTTGTATACTATGATTCTTGAATATACACAAATCTCACTTTCATACCCCACATAGAGTTTTGGTTTCCGTTCACCCTCCTCTCACTTATTACTTTATCTTTCCCCCTATTTTCATCTCTCTGCACTATTCGGAGGGTCAATCGTAATATCGAATATAATATTATTATAGGCCTAGGCAAAAGGGGTTGTGACATTGAACAGGCTTACTCCAGAACTGATAAGGTTTATGTAAACGACACAACCGATATTACACTGTTTAATTTTTTTTGATTGTTCCGAATCAACATTGCATAAACAAATGTAAACTGAGGCCTTTCCACTGAAATTTCTGCCTGATCAGAAACTTATTTGTTTTTGTACTCTCTGATCTGTATTGTATACTTATTATTTCTGTAATAAACTTCTTTAATGGAAAAAAAAAAATATTAAACATTGGGTTCACGTAAACCTAAATTAAAGATATATATCATTTCCTTAGTTACTTTTGTAGGTATTTAAATGCTTTATACCTAGTATACATATTGTTTACAGGTAGAGTGTATATAGGTCAAATAAATTCTGATAATGAGCTTTAATCGTAAGGTGGAGAAAAGGAAAGAGAAAGAAGAAAAAGGATAGAAAGGCAGAGGTATGGTCCACAAGGTTGTCCCGCTCGTCAGTTTATTATTCTTTTTAGTTCTCTTTGAAGCCTTAGAATGGGTGTCTCTGTAAGTCATTTAATCTGTTACCATGGCAACAGGACAGAGTCATTAAAATTTGAAAGGAACTGTTGTTTTATCCAAGGAAGCCAAAGTTTTTCAAATTTTGGAATTTGATTTTGATCGATGGCTACCATCTTAGCATGGGACATTGTATTATTCATTCTGTGAATTGTTTCTGCTAGTACCAATGTAGGAGATTTCCATGCCTTGGCCACTGTTTGTTTTGCAGCCGTTATTAGTTGGATCATAAGTTTGAATTGAGAGAGTGTTAACCATTCCGGTTTTAGATTAAGTAAAGTTATATATGGATCTGGTTGTATTATTTTTTTAAATATTTTAGATGCAATCACGAAGACTTCCTTCCAGAAGGTTTGGATTACTGGGCACGTCCACCATATGTGTAAATGTGTGCCTATTTCTGGGCATCCTCGAAAACAAAGAGCTGAGGTATTAGGTGAATATTTTGCCACTCTAGCGGGTACAAGGTACCAGCGAGTTAGGACTTTATAATTTGTCTCCAGTGCTAAGATGTTGGGTGAAGATGACTTAGATGTGAGCCATATGTTAGACCAGTCCGTGTCTTCTAAAGTTCGTCCCAGGTCCTCCTCCCACCTCTGAACGTAAGAAGGTCTATTAAGATTTACTACTCCATATAATTGATTATAAAGTGATGAAATTGTACCTTTAGCAAATGGATCTTTTGTACAGATTGATTCAAGAATGGATAATTGGGATAATGGTGTATCCCCCTTTAGGAATGGTGTATAGAAATTTTTGATTTGGAGATATCTAAATATCTCAGAGTTTGGTAGATCATATTTTTCTCTAAGCAATGGGAATGAAAGGAATGATTTAGATGCTATGAAGTCATTTAGTGTCTGAATGCCTGATGTTGTCCAAGCTTTAAAAGAATTTGGGTAGATCCATGCCGGATAAAAGGCTGGATTTCTGATAAAAGAAAGGAGAGGATTGTGTGGAGATTGTAACTGATATTTGGTTTTTAGTTTATCCCAGAGAGATAAGAAGTGTTTAGTTATGGGATTATGAATTTTAAAGCGGTCTTTAGGATCAAGCCATAATAAGTTTGATATTAATAGAGGGTCATTTTCTGAAGCCTCTATAAATACCCATAATGGGATTTCCTGTTTTGCATGGTATTTGGACAGACTGGCCAAATGTGCTGCTCTGTAGTAGTTAGTAAAATTAGGGTATCCCAGGCCTCCTTTATTTTTGGGAAGATGTAGTGTGTGTATAGGTATACGTGGTTTAGAAGAGCCCCATATAAACGAAGTTGCTCTTTTTTGTACTATTCTCAAAAAATAGGAAGGAATTGGAATAGGGAGGACTCTGAATAGATAAAGCAATTTGGGTAGAATAGTCATTTTGATTGCATTAATCTTCCCTATCCAGGATAAAGGAAGTTGCGACCATTGTTTTATTAGATTTGTGATCTGTCTTAATACAGGAGGATAATTGGTTGAGAATAAGTCAGAATGAGATGCTGTTAAATGAATTCCAAGATATGGGATTGATTTTTCTGCCCATGTGAATGAGAGTACAGCCCTAGCCGGGATCAATTCCATGTTTGTGAGTGAAATATTAAGCACTAGGCATTTCTTAGGATTAATCATAAGGCCGGATAGGGCTGCAAATCCATCAAGAGCTGGTATTAAGTTAGGACCAAAGACCTGTGGTGATGATAGAAAAAGTAATATATCGTCTGCAAATATACATAATTTGTGTGTAATACCTCCTACTTCAATGCCAGTTATAGTTTGGTTTGTTCTGATGTATTGGGCCATGGGTTCGAGTATAAGGGCAAATAATAAGGGAGATAATGGGCAACCTTGTTGGGTACCTCTTTCGATATTAAAGGCATCAGATTTGTATCCAGCATATTTTATATAGGCTTTGGGTTTATTATATAATGCTTTGATCCATTTTAAAAAGTGGGGTCCAAAACCCCATTTTTGTAATGAATATTGCATATATTGCCAGGATACTGTGTCAAATGCCCTCTTAATATCGAGAGATAGAAAACATAAAGGGATTTTCCGTTTTTTAGCAATATGTGCCAATAACACTGCCCTGCGTATATTATCGCCTGCCTGTCTATTTGGCATGAAGCCTACTTGATCTCTATGTATTAATTTTCCTATAATGCTATTGAGGCGTTTTGCTATTATTTTTGCTAATAATTTAATATCAAGGTTTAACAGAGAGATAGGCCGATAATTCACACAGGAAGTATCATCAGAAAGGAGTTTTGGGATCATACAAACAATTGCCATTAGTGTTTCTTGCCGAAATGAATGTCCTTCTAGAAGTTTGTTAAAAGTTTCAGTGAGAATGGGAGAGAGTATTTCTGAGAATGTTTTATAGTATAAAGCCGAGTAGCCGTCTGGGCCTGGTCTTTTGTTAAGTTTTAGGTCTTTTATGGCGTTAGCAACTTCATCTATAGTTATAGGCTCATCCAAACTGCTTTTTTGATTCTGAGACAACTCAGGTAAGGTTATTTTTGAGAAGAAGGATTCAGCCTCTGTAGGATTAAATTCATTGTTTGTCTTGTATAAAGTTGCAAGATGTGAGTGAAATTTATGGACTATTTTAACTGGATTACAAGTATAAACATTTTTTGATAATTTCAAACGTATTGGTTTGAAAGATTTGTTAGTTGAATTTAATGCCCGAGCCAAATATGTACCTGGTTTGTTTGTATTCGTGTAGAAATTGTGTTTGGAGCATTTGAGGGATTTATCAACTGACTCAGTGAGAAATAGATCGTATTCCAATCTAGATTTTTCCAGATGAGATTTTGTACTCTGAGATGGATTATCTTGGAATGATATGTAGGCTGCATTAAAATTGAGTTCTAGTTTTTTTGCTAGATTTTTGCGTTCCCGTTTAAATAGTGCCATTTGTCTTTGTATTGTACCACGCAAGACAGGCTTATGAGCTTCCCACAGTGTTATTAGGGAAATGTCTGTTGTATTATTAATTGATATGTATTCCTTTAAAGCTTGTTCAATGGCCATCTGATGTAGTGGGTGTTTGAGCATTATGTCCGGTAAGTACCACGTTGGGTCATGCGCTTTTGGTATGCTGAGGCTATAGTAGTGTATATATCTGAATTATATCTGATGCAATAATTTCTGGTATTATTCCTATTGTTAGAAAAATATGATCTATTCTGGTGAAGGTTTGATGAGGGTGTGAGAAATAAGTGAATTTCTTTTTCATTGGGTTACTTTCTCTCCACGAATCTACCAGATTGTATTTGGAAAGAAGTTGAGAAAAAGGTCATCTAGAGGTTATTTTGGATGGTGTAAAAGGTGATTTATCTAGAAATGGGAGGAGGACCTGGTTCGAATCCCCGCACATTATCACTGTTCCTATTTTGTGTGTATTAATGACTTGTAATATATGTGAGAGGAATGGTGTAGGTTGTTTGTTAGGAGCGTAGTAGGAAATCACCGTGATTGCTGTATCCATTATATAACCCATGAGTATCAGGTATCTACCTTCTGGGTCTTTAATTTCTGATGATAAGGTGAATGGTGTGGATCGGTGAAATGCAATTAGAGTTCCCCTTTGTTTGGTACAGGCAGAAGCCGTGTAAATTTGTTGATAAAAAGGAGAAATATATTTTGGAGTAGAATCTTTGGTGAAGTGTGTTTCTTGGAGGCATACTATGTGAGCCTTCTTGTTATGGAAAGTACGGAAGGCTTTGGTCCTTTTTTGAGGGACATTTATTCCCTGAACATTCAGGGAAAGTATATTCAGTGGTGCCATGGCAACAGATCAAATAGTTTTGACTTACTTTTTGTTATGCAGAGCTGACTGCGCAGATCAACCTGTGTGGACTGAAGAGATGAAAAGATAGAAAAGAAACCAGTGAATTCTGGAGTAAAGAGTAAACAAAAAACATATGAGATTAGATGATACATTATATAAATTATTTTTTGCAAGTAATCACAATTTACCCGTGAAAGAGAATAAATATCTCTCTCAGGGGAATAAGTGCCTTCGTCACACTCCCACATAATATGGTTGGGAGAATGAGGAGGGCTAATGGGGGTACACGGATCTTCCGCTTACAGGAGAGAAGTGCTATGTCAAAAGACATCAAAATGATGATTCATTAATTGGAGTGCAGAATATGGTTTTTGTTGAAATTATTTATTCCAGGGTGGTTGTATATGGTTAGTCTTGCCCTAGGCTAAATAATTCAGTTAGAAAGGTACTGTTAATAACTTTGGTATTGATGAAGATAGTTTGAATTATTTTGGGATTTTAACCCTTTTAGAGTAAACAATTACATATTTTATTCATATGTAACTGTTTAGATATGTTAACTCATAAAATTGAGGTTGTATTGCTTCAGATTAGAATAAACAAAAACATAGTTCTAGGAACTAGTTAGGTAATAATATATTTGTTTTAAGAAAAGAAAGAAAAAGCTTCCATTACTTCTGGATTATTGAACATATTTGTCCTAAAAAGTAATAAATCTATTGTTATTACCTGAAAATATATAACTGAACAAGAATTTCCTTATTTCACTTATATATTCTAAGGCTATATGAATCAGAAGTAATAAGAAATATAATTGGAATGTAACATGATCCCACACAGTGTGTGACTATCAGAATGCAGTTACATTCAGTTATAAATACAGGTTTTTTATAGAGAACCATCTCTTGGTATAATAAATGAAGAGATATCAGGAATTAGGATTTCAGTCCATTGAATCTCCTTGGTCCATGGATGATGTGGCATAACGGCCTCTTTTGTGAGAATGATGATTCCCATTTTGTTCTGAAATTTTCTGGGTGCTGCCTGAAGGTGAAGATGATGCCATTCTTCTGCGTGTGGGAGAGTTGCTGCTTGTGGGTTCTGTCAGATTTAATTTTAAAAGGGTTTGTTGTAGTTCATCTGCTGATCTGCTTCTGTAAATTGTACCTTGGTAGTTAAATCTGACTGAAAAGGGGAAGCCCCATTCATACATAATGTTGTGGCGTTGCAGTTCCATTAGTTGGGGTTTCATGGATCGTCTTTTAGTAATAGTAAGTTGGGATAGGTCAGCAAAAATTTGATAATTGTGTCCTTGAAAATTAAGTTCCTTTTTTTCTCTTGCAGCAATTAGTATTTGTTCTTTCGTTCTGCAATAATGAAATTTTGTGATTATATCACGTGGGGGTCCATCTTTCTTTTTGGCTGTGAGGGCTCTGTGTACTCTGTCCAGTTCTAAACGTTCAATAGGGATATCTGGCTTTAGTTCTTGTAATAGAGCAGTAATAGTAGATTGCAGGTCTGTCACAGTTTCAGGTATTCCCCTTATGCGCAAGTTTGAACGTCTGGCTCTATTTTCGTAATCTTCGAGCTTAGTTTGAAGTATTAAATTCTCTTCTTTTAATTGTTCCAATTCTGTTATATTTTCTTGGATTGGTAATTTCAATTTCATCCATTTTTATTTCTAAGGCTGCGGTGCGGTTTCCCAGCTCTCTTATTTCTTTGGTTAGGCTTTTTGTTATTTGGTCTGAGGTTTGTTTTAAAGCCTTATGAAGCATCTTTTCAAATTGTAATAATATTACTGGGGATGCTGAGGAGGCTTGTGGAGAAGTTTGTGAGAGGATTTGTTCTGTATCTGACTCAAATGGAGAGTCTTGCTGTGACATTTTCTGTCTGTGAGAGCGCCCTGATGCTGTATATTGTGAGGTGACTGGAGCTGCTTTAGTTGCAGTGAGTGCCTGTGAGCTTTTTGTGAGGTGATTTTTCTTTCTGCCACGGCTTCCTCCCAGTACCATATTTCCTGTCCAAACTTTCACAGTTTGTTCCCTGGGGCAAAAAGGTTCAAATGGATACCTTTTGAGCCTGCAGGCTCCGCTTTGTCCTTCTCTTCTCTCCTCAGCGGTGCAGAGCTCTAACAATGCATGTCTGCTCCCGGGAATGGGATTTTAATACCACATTGGAATTATCGGATTGGCAAGATATTGCCTATGCTTTATCCAAAATATCTATTAATACAGCATTAATTGAAGCAAATTATAAAACACTTCTACGTTGGTATTTGGTCCCGACTAGGGATGAGCTTCGAGTTCGAGTCGAACTCATGTTCTACTCGAACATTGGCTGTTCGCAAGTTCGCCGAACAGCGAACAATTTGGGGTGTTTGCGGCAAATTCGAATGCCGCGGAACACCCTTTAAAAGTCTATGGGAGAAATCAAAAGTGCTAATTTTAAAGGCTTATATGCAAGTTATTGTCATAAAAAGTGTTTGGGGACCCGGGTCCTGCCCCAGGGGACATGGATCAATGCAAAAAAAAGTTTTAAAAACGGACGTTTTTTCAGGAGCAGTGATTTTATTAATGCTTAAAGTCAAACAATAAAAGTGCAATATCCCTTTAAATTTCGTACCTGGGGGGTGTCTATAGTATGCCTGTAAAGGGGCGCATGTTTCCTGTGTTTAGAACAGTCTGACAGCAAAATGACATTTGGAAGGAAAAAACTCATTTAAAACTACCCGCGGCTATTGCATTGCCGACAATACACATAGAAGTTCATTGATAAAAACGGCATGGGAATTCCCCACAGGGGAACCCCGAACCAAAATTAAAAAAAAAAAATGATGTGGGGGTCCCCCTAAATTCCATACAAGGCCCTTCAGGTCTGGTATGGATATTAAGGGGAACCCCAGCCAAAATTAAAAAAAAAAATTGACGTGGGGTTCCCCCTAAATTCCATACCAGACCCTTCAGGTCTGGTATGGATTTTAAGGGGAACCCCGCGCCAAAAAAAAAAAAAAAACGGCGTGGGGTCCCCCCAAAAATCCATACCAGACCCTTATCCGAGCACGCAACCTGGCAGGCCGCAGGAAAAGAGGGGGGGATGAGAGTGCGGCCCCCCCCCTCCTGAACCGTACCAGGCCACATGCCCTCAACATTGGGAGGGTGCTTTGGGGTAGCCCCCCAAAACACCTTGTCCCCATGTTGATGAAGACAAGGGCCTCATCCCCACAACCCTGGCCGGTGGTTGTGGGGGTCTGCGGGCGGGGGGCTTATCGGAATCTGGAAGCCCCCTTTAACAAGGGGACCCCCAGATCCCGGCCCCCCCCTGTGTGAAATGGTAAGGGGGTACTTACCCCTACCATTTCACTAAAAAACTGTCAAAAATGTTAAAAATGACAAGAGACAGTTTTTGACAATTCCTTTATTTAAATGCTTCTTCTTTCTTCCTTCATCTTCTTCTGGTTCTTCTGGCTCTTTTGGTTCTTCCTCCGGCGTTCTCGTCCAGCATCTCCTCCGCGGCGTCTTCTATCTTCTTCTCCTCGGGCCGCTCCGCACCCATGGCATGGGGGGGGAGGCTCCCGCTCTTCTCTTCATCTTCTTCTCTTCTTCATCTTCTTCTTCATCTTCTTCTTCTTCTTCTTCTTCTTCTTCTCTTCTTCCTTCTTCTCTTCTTCATTTCTTCTCCGGGCCGCTCCGCAGCCATGCTGGCATGGTGGGAGGCTCCCGCTGTGTGACGGCGTCTCTTCATCTGACGGTTCTTAAATAACGGGGGGCGGGGCCACCCGGTGACCCCGCCCCCCTCTGACGCACGGGACATGACGGGACTTCCCTGTGGCATTCCCCGTGACGTCACAGGGAAGTCCCGTCAAGTCACCGTGCGTCAGAGGGGGCGGGGTCACCGGATGGCCCCGCCCCCGTTATTTAAGAACCGTCAGATGAAGAGACGCCATCACACAGCGGGAGCCTCCCACCATGCCAGCATGGCTGCGGACCGGCCCGGAGAAGAAATGAAGAAGAGAAGAAGGAAGAAGAGAAGAAGAAGAAGAAGATGAAGAAGAAGATGAAGAAGAGAAGAAGATGAAGAGAAGAGCGGGAGCCTCCCCCCCATGCCATGGGTGCGGAGCGGCCCGAGGAGAAGAAGATAGAAGACGCCGCGGAGGAGATGCTGGACGAGAACGCCGGAGGAAGAACCAGAAGAGCCAGAAGAACCAGAAGAAGAAGAAGATGAAGGAAGAAAGAAGAAGCATTTAAATAAAGGAATTGTCAAAAACTGTCTCTTGTCATTTTTAACATTTTTGACAGTTTTTTAGTGAAATGGTAGGGGTAAGTACCCCCTTACCATTTCACACAGGGGGGGGCCGGGATCTGGGGGTCCCCTTGTTAAAGGGGGCTTCCAGATTCCGATAAGCCCCCCGCCCGCAGACCCCCACAACCACCGGCCAGGGTTGTGGGGATGAGGCCCTTGTCTTCATCAACATGGGGACAAGGTGTTTTGGGGGGCTACCCCAAAGCACCCTCCCAATGTTGAGGGCATGTGGCCTGGTACGGCTCAGGAGGGGGGGGGGCCGCACTCTCGTCCCCCCCTCTTTTCCTGCGGCCTGCCAGGTTGCGTGCTCGGATAAGGGTCTGGTATGGATTTTTAGGGGGACCCCACGCCGTTTTTTTTTTTTTTTTTTGGCGCGGGGTTCCCCTTAAAATCCATACCAGACCTGAAGGGTCTGGTATGGAATTTAGGGGGAACCCCACGTCAATTTTTTTTTTAATTTTGGCTGGGGTTCCCCTTAATATCCATACCAGACCTGAAGGGCCTTGTATGGAATTTAGGGGGACTCCCACATCATTTTTTTTTTTTAATTTTGGTTTCCCTGTGGGGAATTCCCATGCCGTTTTTATCAATGAACTTCTATGTGTATTGTCGGCAATGCAATAGCCGCGGTAGTTTTAAATGTGTTTTTTTCCTTCAAAATGTCATTTTGCTGTCAGACTGTTCTAAACACGGGAAACATGCGCCCCTTTACAGGCATACTATAGACACCCCCCAGGTACGAAATTTAAAGGGATATTACACTTTTATTGTTTGACTTTAAGCATTATTAAAATCACTGCTCCTGAAAAAACGGCCGTTTTTAAAACTTTTTTTTGCATTGATTCATGTCCCCTGGGGCAGGACCCAGGTCCCCAAACACTTTTATTGACAATAACTTGCATATTAGCCTTTAAAATTAGCACTTTTGATTATTCATGTTCGTGTCCCATAGACTTTAACGGTGTTAGCGTGTTCGAACGAATTTTTTTCCTGTTCGCATGTTCTGGTGCGAACCGAACAGGGGGGTGTTCGGCTCATCCCTAGTCCCGACTAGAGTTGCATCCGTCTGCATCACCCACCTGCTTTAGACGTTGTGGTCAGATGGGTACAATGTTCCATGTTTGGTGGCAGTGCCCTGTAGTCACCAGATTTTGGATTTGAATATTTAACCTGGTGCATTCTATGATGGGAGATAATGTACATAGATCCCCGGAACCAGCATTTTTTCAAAATTTTCCTGATGAGGTCCCCAAAAAATAGACAAAACTAATTACATCTATGTTCTTGGCAGCTAGAATAACTATTGCTAAATATTGAAAGCAGTTGATGGTTCCCCTTGATCACGTGAAGAATAAACTTAACTGGAACATGGTTAACCATAGACTTACCTGTATCCTTCGCAATTCTACTAAGAAATCTGTTATTTATCTACTCCTTAAAGCACTTCTGGCTGACCCTCTTCTTTCTTCTTTCTCTCTCTCTCTCTTTTCTCTCTTTTTCTCTCTCTCTCTTTTCTCGATTTTCTTCCTTTTTTTCTTTTACCCTCTGGTCCCTAGTTGATCGCAGATATATTTCTTGACTCTACAGTTAATGACTTACATTTTTTATGTTATATGGTCATTGTTATTGGTACTCCCACCAAACACATCTTATGTTGAGATTGCTCTGTCTCTTATTCAAAGGTCTTGTGTTTATGACCATTTTGAAGGAAAGGCACTCTGTGTGGGTGCTCGATTTTCCCCTCTGTTTACGTTATTGTTTATTGGTTGTGCCTTAAATGACATTGTTATTTAGTAAAGACTAAGTTCACCTTTTTTTTTTCTAAATTTCAGCTCCCCTATGTACCAATATAGCATTAATGTACTTTTTTTGCAAAAATATAAAAACCTTTGCATTAAATCTACAGACACTTACTTCACTTGAACTCATCCATGTTTCCAAACGTATCCATTGTTTTTGCCTTACTTCCTGGTCAGGCTTTAAGTCATAATACAGGAAGGAGTTGACCAGCTGCCCTCATTAGCACACACCCTGCATCATCCACCCTCCTACCTACCCACCCATTCCTAGCTGCATGTTTTTTAAATGAAATGCAATCAATCAGTGATCACCCTTCTCACTAAATACACAATAAACAATCAGATTGCATAGTATATGGCCATCTTTATACAAGTACATAGGAGGGAGTGGACAGAAACACTTGGCTGTATGCCAAGACTTCTCTCCCAGTCCTGAACAGGAAGAGAAAATCTCTAACATGGGGTAAGAATTCTAAAGAATATAGAAAAGGAAAGACAGCAGATATGCATGTAAAACTTAAGTAGGGAGATTTGTTTCATTCCTGTGTATCATCTCAGGCTGTTCACTTCACTGGATATATGTGAGGGTTTACATACACTTTAAATTAGATGTAAGCCCAATGAATAAAATCAAATATAAACTTTAACAAAACAATAGAAAATGGCACCAGGTAAGCATGAGTTAAAAAACAGCATCAATTTATTCCAAGTCCACTTATATATAAAACACATGTATTCTATGTGCAAGGCTGGTGTGGTGTGTAAACAGGCAGCGGTCTTAATGGACTGGAGGGCAGCCACAAGCAGGCAGAAGACGGCTTGTGGCTGCCCTCCAGTCCATTGAGACGACGCTGCTTGCCTGTTTTCGTATCACACCAGCCCTGCACATAGGACACAGGAGTTTTATATGTAAGTGGACTTGGAACACATTGATGTTGTTTTTAACTAATACTTACCTGGCACACTTTTCTACTGTTTTGTATGCCTATGAGGGACTCCCTAACCACTGAGAAGCATGCTGGGGATTGTATGTGATTCCTTTGCCCACCAGTGATCTATTCACCATACTATCATTACCACTACTTATCAAGTATGGGCCTTATGGACTCATTATGTTCATTTACATATCAGTGAAGAGCTGACCCACTTGCTATTTTGTAGTTTGTGTTCTTGTTGAAATATTAGCTTTACCACCTCAGCCCCGGAAGATTTTACCCCCTTCCTGACAAAGCATTTTTTGTGATTTGGCACTGTGTCGCTTTAGCTGACAATTGCATGGTCATGCGACATTGTACCCAAACAAAATTGACGTCCTTTTTTCCCACAAATAGAGCTTTCTTTAGGTAATATTTGATCATCTCTGTGGTTTTTATTTTTTGCGCTATAAACAAAAAAGAGAGACAATTTTGAAAAAAAAAAGCAATATTTTTTACTTTTTGCTATAATAAAAATCCCCAACAAAATACATTTCTTTCTCAGTTTAGGGCGATATGTATTCTTCTACATATTATTAGTAAAGAAATTTTCAATAAGCGTATATTGATTGGTTTGTGCAAAAGTTATACCGTCTACAAAATAAGGGATAGATTTATGGCATTTTTTTTTTTTATCAAAAGTAAAGTTTATTGAGTATAAACAGTCATACAGGAGGTTACGTACAGGAGAAAAATAAATTTTGGGGTGCAGTCAGCGCCCAACAATAAACAAATTTAAACAATTACAGAAATAAAATTAAAAAAAAGAAAAAGAAAAGAAGTTTTCCTATCTCTTATACCCATATGGCATGTTGCATTGACTATGAGATATGTAAATAATGCTTGATGCATACAAGGTTTGGCCTCCTGCCTGCCCCATAGGCGCTGGCGGTGTTGCCTCATAGTGAGTAGACAAATCGAGTTGGCTAAAGTACATTCAGGTTCAATCAGAACAAGTGGAGGAGTCATCAACCCATGTATCCCATATCTTATGGAATTTGCCCGGACACCCACGATGTAAGTAAAGAACTTTTTTGTACGGAAGGGTGAGATTGACCGCCCTCTTCCAATGTTGAGTGGTGGGAGATGTAGCCCTGAGCCAGAGGCGAGCTATCAACATTCTGGCTATGAAAAGTGTTTTGTGGAGAAAAGTGGTTAAATATTTCTGTTCCTCAGGGATGGTGAGAAGGCCGAGCAAGCATTGACGTGGGCATAATGTCAAAGGGGAACCCATGTGGTCATGGAGAAATCTGACTACTTGTGACCAGTATTGTTGAATGGGTGGACAAGTCCAAATTAAGTGGTAGAAGGTGCTGTCTATGCTGCCACATCTGGGACATGTTGGGGCTGTATCTGGCTTGTACTTGTTTAATCGGGAAGGAGTGAGGTAAGATCTATGGAGGATATAGAGTTGTGTAAGGCGATCTGAAAGTTTGGGGGACACTTTTTTACATGAACCCAGTATCTCCTCCCACTCCTCGTCCTCCATCCCCCCGAAGTCACCCTCCCAGCTGGACTTTACTCGGTATGCCTGCGAGGTGGTGCTTGGTAAATGGAGTTGGTTGTATAGGGTGGAAATTAGTTTTTTGGGGTCCTCGCCAAGGAGCACCCCCATCATAGGATCTAACTCCAAGGCGGGGAATGAATCACCGAATTGGGTCTGGAGGGCATGTCGGACCTGGAGAAATTGAAATAGCATAAAGTTGGGTAAGTTGAATTCATCTTTAAGGGCCTGGAATGTCTTTACTGCGCCATCACCTATGAACTGGGAGAGATAAATGACTCTACAAAGTATCCACAGCTTGTGGTCAGGGATACTCATTAGTTCGGGTAATTGAGGGTTAGCCCAGAGCGGCGTGTGATTATGCAAGGGAGAAGCCCCTGTGATGTTTTGTGCCAATTGCCAAATTTTGTGGTGATGGTTTAGCATAGTGTTTCCATGCCCTGATCTAGGAGAACCCCGGTGCCCACAAAAAAGTATCTGGAAGGGGTGGGCCACGACGTCAGTGACCGATGTGCACACCAGTGTGGAGTAGCGGAGCTTGTCATAATGGTTGAGGTAGTAGAAATGGGATAATTGGGAAGCAATATAGTAGGAGGCCAGGTCGGGGAGGGCCATGCCCCCCAGGTGCACAGGACGTTTTAGAGTCAGCCACGAGAGTTTGTGCCGGGAGGAGCCCCAAACAAATGTGTTGAGAATAGATTCCATGTTTTTGAACATGCGAACGGGGATGTACAGAGGGGAGTGCCAGAGTGCGGTTTGGGGAGAAGGATCATTTTGATTAAGTTTATGCGGCCCATAACTCCCAGGGGGAGTCTGGACCAGATTTGTGTTTTGTTTTTAAGGAGATTGTAGATTGGTTCAATATTGAGAGGTATATATTCAGGGAGGGAGTGTGAGCATTGTATACCTAAGTATTTAAAACTGCTAATCCTTACCAGGGGGAGGGCAGCTTCTTCAGGCGTGGGGACAGAAGGGTCAACGGGTAGAATCAGGGATTTGGCCCAATTGACTTGCAACCCAGAAAAGTTCCTGAATTGTTTAATCAGGTGTAATGCCGCTGTCAGGGAGGGGCCCGCATCCTCTAAGTATAAAAGCATATCGTCTGCGTAAAGACTAAGTGTTTCAGTCACCTGTCCAAGACGGAGGCCCTTAATGTCGGGATGTGCCCTTATGGCGATAGCCAAGGGTTCTACGGCTAATGCATACAGTAGCGGGGATATAGGGCATCCCTGGCGGGTTCCACGGGTCAAGGGGAAAGCCTCAGATATCTTGCCGTTGACCTGAATCCGGGCGGAGGGAGCCTGGTATAGGAGGCAGAGCCACCTGATGAAGTTGGGCCCAAAGCCGAATCTACGAAGACATTCCCACAGGTAGCTCCACTCCACTGAGTCAAACGCCTTAGGAGTCCAGGCTGACCACCACCTGGGATCCAACATTGTCATTCGTGGCTTGAAGATTCATGAATAGTCTCCATAGGTTGAATGCTGTATTTTTGTTAGGCATGAAACCGGTCTGGTCAGCATGTATGAGGCTCAATATCACTTTATTGAGCCTTAGGGCAAGAATCTTTGCAAGTATTTTAACGTCCAATTGTAAAAGGGAGATGGGGTGATATGATTCAGGGTATAAAGGGTCCTTGCCTGGTTTCGGGATGAGGACAATGAGGGCTTCGTTCATAGAGCGTGGGAGGGTGTTAGAGTCAAAGATGTGGGAATATAGGGACTGTAGCTTTGGGAGGAGGACCTCTTGGATTTGGGAGTAAAACTCTAGGGGCAGGCCATCTGAGCCGGGGGCCTTGGATGCAGGGAGACTCGCCAGCGCCTCCTGTATGCATTCTTCAGTGATGGGTGCCTTCAGGAGCTCAAGTTGGGTTGTAGTAAGAGAGGGGAAGTCTACAGTCTGTAAGAGGGTGGACAGTGCGTCCTGAGAGTTTTTGGCCTTGGATGTGTATAAATCTGCGTAAAATCGCCTAAATTCCTGAACTACCTGTGCAGAGTCAGTGATTATGGATCCAGACTCTGAACGAAGCTGGACCACCACCGGGGGGCTATGGTCTAGATGGGCCATGTCGGCCAAAAGCTTCCCGGCCCGCTCACCATGTTCGAATATTTTCTGTTTGCTAAAGAATATTCCTCTTTTGGCTTTTTCAAAGTGTAGGTGATTTGTAAGTCTAGATTGTAAGCGAAGTTGAGCACAATTAGAGGGCGTGGGGTCGGCAAGGAAGAGCTGTTCGAGTGAGCCTAACCACTCCTCAGGCTGCTGCAGGAGGATTTTATAGGAAGCTTTGTGTCTATTGACCCTCGTGGAAAGGATTGAGCGGGCATGTACTTTGAATGCCTCCCACACAAGCCCGACCTACGCCGATCCCGCATTGGAGAGGAAATAATAGGTCCATTCTCGCTGTATGGCCTCCAGATCTGGGAGAACTGTGAGCCAGAATGGGCTCAGTCTCCATATGCGGGTCGGAGGGGACGAGGGCAGGCAGAGAGTGATCCAGTAGGGTGAGTGATCTGATAAGATCCTGGCCCCAAACCCCGCTTCCAGAAGGTCCGGGATTAGGGCAAAGGAAACCAAGATCATGCCTATGCGGGACATGGCGGACTGCGAGGGGGTGAAGCACGAGAACGTGGCTGTGGAGGAGTGTTTAAGTCTCCAGGAGTCCGTCAGTGCAAACTCCTGGAGAAATCTCCCAAACCTAGTTGGCGTGGAGTGGGTGGGTGTTTTGCCTAGTGGGTGGTGTCTATCAAGGGAGGGGTCAATGACCATATTAAAGTCGCCAATCCATATGGCGGGCACTGTAGGATGCTGGGCCGTAAAAGCCAATCCATCCTTCAAAGCAGCAAACTGAAATTGTGGGGGAATGTAAAAGGCTAAAATCAATACCTCAAGCCCCCCAACGGTGGCGTGTAGAAATAGGTACCTGCCCTGCTGATCTGACCGCAGATTGTGAAGTTGAAATTGGACAGTTTTAGCGATTATAATGGCAACCCCTCTCGAGTTATTAGTGTACGGGGCTTGGTGGATCCAACCCATCCAAGGCTTTTTAAGCGCCAGCTGTAATTGACCCATAATGTGGATCTCTACAAGGATGGATATGTCCTCCCGCATTTGTTTAAGGTGGAAGAGGGCGGCCAGGCTATTGGGTTTAGCTCGTAGCCCTCACACGTTCCAGGTGACCAGTTTTATAGATGCCATATTTTAAGTGAATATATGAGAGCATGCGGCCAGATCAGAGGGAGCAAACCACCCCCACGCCAGTTCAGGCGCCCCACACACAGGAAAACGCATATATACATTTGCATTACAATCTATATGCTGGGTCATCGCTGGTGGAATCGCAGGAACTGCAAAGCAACTGCATAAGACCAGTGGTGAGCCAGACCATGAGTAACTTAGATGATCACAGTACATTGCAAACAGTAGTACAAAGAATACAACATTGGGTGTAGCAGATATCATTTTGATAGGAAATAAAAAGAAAAAAGAAGAAAAAAATCTAAAAATGGATAAACCTTGAACTTTGCCAGCGCTGGACCAGCATAGCTTAACGAACTTGAGACAGTCCTTCACGGCCGTGGGGACTGTGGCTGGCCAGGGAAACATTTCTTGGGGGGGCAGCGAGGTGCACCAATGTCAAAAAGGGAGAGGCACCGGTGCAGTCCCGACTGTCCCTGGGGATGAACAAAAGTCATGAGAAGTGCAGTTCGATGCTAGGGTTTTCAGCATCAGAGTAATTGGGTAAGAGTGAACCTCATGCTCCTATGCGGCAGGGCACAGAGATATTGTGGGGACAGGAGACAAGGCTTCAGGTGTTGAAAGTGACGACAAGTCCAGTATATGTCAGGTAGAGGAGAGGGATGACAGGGCGCATTAAATGGGCGCCAAAGGAGCATAATCAAAATGGAGGAGGTAGGGAGAGGGGGGGCAGGTATGCAAAAGAAAATGACTCACTGCAAGTAAGGATATCATCAGGGGTGTAGATCTCGGATTCCTTGTTCTCAATCTTGTTGCTGTGAGGTAGAGAATCTGAGGAATTAAGGCGGTGCAGCTGCATCTTGTCGCTCCAACCATGGAATGATCGTGGAGGGGTCCTTAAAGAAGTGGGCCTTTCCATGCCGGATCACTCGAAGACGTGCTGGAAACAGCATGGCGTATGGGAGGTGGCGGCTGCGTAGCTGGCGCTTGACTTCTGTAAATTGTGCCCGCTTCTTTTGGACCTCAGCGGAGAAATCCGGATATACCGCAACTTGCTTGTCTCCAAAGGGGATGTTGCCTTTTTCGCGGGTGAGGCGAAGAATTGTGTCGCGGTCACGGTAGTTAAGGAACTTTGCAATGAAAGTTTGCGGGGGGCACCGGGCGCCGGGGGTCTCGCAGCCAGCCGATGCGCCTGCTCCACTACGAACGTGGAAGAAAATGCCTCCCTACCATAGTTAGAGATGAGGAGATTCTCCAAAAATGTAGGTGGATCCGATCCCTCCGCTCTCTCCGGCAGTCCTACAAAGCGGAGGTTGCAGTGTCGGAGTCTGTTCTCCATGCCGTCCTGTTTACTGAGAGCGACATTTAGCTGGTATTGAAGCCTTTCAGTGGTAACTTGTAATGGAGAGATGTCGTCCTCCGCCTGCCCAATCCTGCGCTCTGTTTCAGACACCCTCCTAAACCAACTCCTAATTATAGGGCACTCTGGATCCTGCCAATGCTTAGGAATTAGACTTTTTGCCGCATTCAGCAATATCGGGACCAGAGTTCCCAAGTATTGGTTAGCTGGAATTTTTGTCAAATGGAACAAACACTCCCATGGATCCTCCAGAACCGCTACTTTAGTTATATCTTTTGTCATCTGCAGCACCTCTCTCCAAAATTATCAAATTTTTGGACATGTCCACCAAATATGAGACATTGTTCCCACCTCCCCACACCCCCTCAAACAACGTTGCAAGGTCTCCCTTTGATACTTATGTGCCCCATCTAGGGTTATATACCACTGTGCTAAACTTTTAAAACTAATTTCTGTCATGTTAGTGTCTACTGATGTTACAAATGCCATTCTCAAAATTTTTCTCATCTCGGAATCATTCACCTGAATTCCTAGTTCCTCTTCCCATTTACTGATGTATGGCGATCTTCCCATTCCACTTCCTTCCATCAAGATTTTATATACCGTAGAAATCCCCCTTCTTCTTACTGTAGCCACACACAGTTTCTCCAATGGTAGCAAATTTTCCACAGACTGTATTGAATCTGGGAGAGACTCAAAGAAATGTTTCAAATGGAAATACTGCCACTCATCAATTTCCATCAAATCTTTTTTCTGTTTCAACTTCTGAAATGTACAAATTCTTCCCTTCACTATTATATCTTTTAATTGTGCATTCTCATTCCTAATCCAGTTTCCAAACAAACTACTTTTCCCCAGTGGAAAATAATCAGTGTCTTTTAGTGAAATACATGGAGAATGTGCCCAATTTTCTTTTTCATGTAACAAATCCCAAATCTCTAGTGCTTTCTGTGTTATTTTATGTGTATCCTCCCCAAAGTTCCTTAAATGTGCGGGAATCCCCCAGACCCCCCTGTCTCTTATCTCTGGATAACACTGCTATGCTAATCCGTGGCTTTTTCCTTTGCCAGATAAACCTTAAAAGTAACGTGTTCAAGGATTTAAAGAACACTTGTGGGAGGGGAATCAGCAGCATCTGGTATTTGTACATGATCTTTTGGCAGAAGACTCATTTTAAAGATATTAATTCTCCCCAACCATGAAATGTCTCTTGATGCAATTTTACTCAGATCTTGTCTAATGTCAGTTTAATAATGGCAAGAAGTTTAGTTGATAAAGCGTGTCTAGGAAGGTTGTAATCTTTACCCCTAAATATTTTAATTCTTTTTCTCTCCAGATAAATGGGAAATCCTCCTGGAAACACAATGGCTCCTCCTCTTAAATTCCATAAATTTGTTTGTAGCATCTCTTAGGTATTTTATCTGATTGTTATTTGGGCAGTAGATATTTGCCAGGGAATACTTCACCTCATTAATTTTACCCCTCAAAAAAAGGTATTTCCCTTCTGGGTCTGTCCTTCTCTCATCCAAAGTGAACCTTACACCTCTGGCGAATCCTATAGCTATTCCCTTAGCTCTTTTTGTTGGGGAATCCCCATAAAACCAGATCAGGTAATCTTTTGAATTCATTTTAAGATTAGAATCTTGTGAGATATGTGTCTCCCGTAAAAGAACTACATCTATTTTGTAGAGTTTGATCTCTCTTAATATATTATATCTTTTTTTGGACGTATTTAACCCCTGTACATTGTATGTTATAAAATTAAGTGTAGTCATCCTTGTCCACTGTGTTCCGGGTCCTCACTGCCCATCTCTCCCCCTCTCCACCCCCACTCCCCCCCTCCATTGGGTTTTATTTAGCCTCTCCATGGCCAGTAGATCTGAGGCCCTCCCTCTCCTCCTGGCCCATCGGTTCTCCCCCGAGAGGTTGAGCTCTGCCTGTGGTCTCTTTCCAGACCTGTTGCTACCCCGACTAGGGATGTCCCTTACCCGCCCCCATCCCTGATCTCCTTCCACTTCTATTGTCTCTCAGTCTATCGTCCCGCCCCCAGCCCCCTCCCTGGCCCCATGGTCTCTGAGTCTCTTCTTTGCCATGGCCAGTTTCTTTTTTGAGCTCAAGTGCCATCTTAAGTCTTCAACAAGTGGAGTCTCATCTTGCACTTCCCACCATCCTGGTATGTCCATTTGTGGTAGTTCCAGTTTCTTACAAAAACCCACCATCTCCTCTGGGCATCTGAGAATTGCCGACTGTCCTTCTTTCCTCACGATTAGGCAGGCTGGGAAGCCCCAAGAGTATTGAATGTTGTTCATCTTTAGGTGCTCTAACAGAGGTTTCAGGGTTCTTCTCCTGGCCAAAGTATCCGCTGCTAAATCTGGGTATATCTGTAGATTATTTTCTTCATACTTAATGGGCTATTTGTTTTTTAAGCTCACCCATATTTGCTCTTTGACTGAAAATTTTGAATTCTTGCGATTTATATCTCTCGGTATTTCAGCTGCTAACCACGCAGGTTTTCTGATCCGATGGACCCTTTCAAACTTTATTTTTTCTGCCCCTGTAAAGCCCAGTCTGTGTCCAAATATTTTATCCATTTTCTCTTGAAGACCTTCCTCTTATTGGTCCGGTACTCCCCTTATTCTAAGATTTTTCTCCTATTACAGTTTTCTTGGTCTTCTAATCGATACCTTGTGTATCTATGTTCTTTCTGTAATTCTACCACCTGGTCTTTTAACACCGTTATTTCTACCGTTTGTGCTTCTAACTGTTCCTCTGTTCCCTCCACCCTTCTTAGAAACTGGTTCAGATCTTCATGGAGTGTGGCCTTTTCTCCTTTAATAGATGATTCCAATCTAGTGAACATCACCGCCATTTCTCCCTTAGTTGGCAATTGTTTTTTTTTCTGTCTGGGTTCCACTATAATATTTTCTTCTGACTCAGCGCTTATTCCTGGTTGAATATCTGATGTATCCGAGTCCTTAGCTTGTTTCCTCTGACCCTTATTGTGAATTCTCCATTGACTTGGCCCCTATCTGTTTCTCAGGGCTCTCTGTATTGCCAACCTGTGTCATATATTTCTTTATGGATCCTGGGCTGGCACTCACTTTTGGGGGGTTCGCACCTGCTCCCCTTACTGGTTTTTCTTTAATTTGTTGATTACTTATAAATCTGGGGTGGATGTTCACAGAGGGAATTATATGTTTGCTTAGACTTTTTGGATCTATACCTTAGATTTTAGGCCTAGAAATCCCAAAGTATTTCTAGAACTGTGGGGGGGGGTGGTAAAAGTGGCTATGTTTTTAATATATATCCCTCTTCTGTGTCCTCTTCTCAATTATCTCCTGTTTTTCAGTCTCCACTCTATTTAGTTAGACTTGCAATAATACTACTTCAGGTCCAAGTTCTTATTCCCGTACTCCTCAATTTGTACTTCCCTGGGCACACAATTTGATAATTGAACTATACCGTCAGTCTGTAAGTAGGCTTTGGAAAGTATACCACTGCTGTATCCTGAGGGTCAACTTCTCTAGGTCACAGCAGGTTAATTAATCCAATTCATTTCATCCAAATAAAAAGAAACAGATCTTTTTCTTTAAAAATATGCAACAGTTGTGCCCATGGGACAGCCCCCTATTTCACATTTGTTAAATCAGTCCTTTTCTTCAACAATAAACCTCAGAGGATATTTCACATATATGCCACATAAACAGTTCTCTAGGTCAAGTAACCAGTTCAGTCCATGTACAACCTAACTGAGGAAATCATAGCCACTCACCCCTCGTTGCCTCAGGTTGTGGAGAGTCTATCTTAGTTTCAGCTGTTGTTTATGGAGCATATCTCCTTTTCCCATTCGGTCCTGCGGTCCTGAGAACTGGGAGATGTCTTGGAACCTGGGGACTCATGAGTCCAGACAAGCGAGGGGGGGGATATGCAGGTGGCCAACAAGGGGGGGACCCTGATCTTTCTGGGGAACAACCCCCATTAGCAGCCCGATCGGCTCCTGTACCGCTCCTCCTGATCGTAAACACGGCCGGCGTCAGTCCCTCCTCAAGGTCGTTCCCTCCGCAGCTGAATTCCTGCCTAGATGCCAAGGATGTCTCCTCCAGCTCCTCTCTCCAGCCTCTCAGGGCTCGTACGCCCACACAGTGACTCATGCGCTTCTCCGTGCCCCGCCTGCCGGCTACGCCAGGCAAGCCCTTCGTTAAGCTCTACCCCCTTCACTAGGGGTACTGCAGCTTCTCACTGGCTTCTCCTATAAGTATCCATCATTTATACAGCGATCAGTGCTATAAAAATGCCCTGATTACTATGTAAATGACACTTGCAGGGAAGGAGTTAAACACTAGGGGGGCTATCAGGGGGTTAAGTGTGTCCTAGGGAGGTGTTGTAACTGTAGGGGGGATGGGCTACCACTGATATGACAGCGATTACTGCTCCCGATGACAGGGAGAAGTGGATCTCTGTCATGTCACAAGGCAGAACAGGGAAATGCCTTGTTTACAAAGGCATCTCTCTGTTCTGCCTCTCCACACCACAATCGGGGGCCGCCAGCGAACATCGAGTTCCCGGGACCCACGCCCAATAGGTGGCAAATTCAAACGGACGTACAGGTACACCCATTTGCCTGCCTGTGCCATTCTGCTGAGTACATCTGTGTATGTGGAGGTCGGCAAGCAGTTAACATGTTTAAATCTTCAGTTTATTATAAGAATAGCTGCTGAAGATCCTTTTTCAGGTACCTACTATTGCAGGGTGACAGCATTCCGCCCATGTTTCCCAATTGCTTTCCTGTGTAGTCACTCTGTTACATAACCTTCCAGTAGTTACTAAAAGCAACAATGCTGATGCTATTTTGTTTTCAATATAAGAAAGTCGTCTCATAGCAATGCTATACAGCTACCAATGAGTTGAGTGTATCTAGACAGGAATTAGCTGCAAAAGGCTACAGGAGATAATCCATACTGTGTAGGAATTATTCTTAAAGGAGGCTTCCCTAATCTGGTAAGCCCCCCACCTGCAGCCCCCACAGCTACAATGTTGCGGGGAAGAGGTCCTTGTCCTCATCAACATGGGGACAAAGTGTTGTGGTACTCCCCATTTTGAGGGGAAGTGGTCTGATATGGTTCAGGAGAGGGGGGAAGCACATGTTTTTTTTCTACTTTGTTTGCAGTATGGTATGGAATTGATATGGAATCCCCAAGCTGTTCTATTTCTGTCCCCACTAACATTAATATCAGACCCAAATCTAAGATATAGGCTTGGTATGGATGAAGGGAATCCCTGGCAGTTTGCAGCCAGGGCTATCAATTTGCCACTAAATGTCAATTTTGCTGTAGTACACATACATCATACAGGTGCAAAACTTCATAAGCAGGTTCAGGGTACCCTCCAGACATATTTTTTAAAGGAATTTTGCATTTTTCATTTTAAGCATTTTTAAAATTGTTGCTTTGTTTTTGTTTTTTGTACTTTCAGCTTTCTGTGACTTCAATGGGGTTTAGTTTTGGCACCCAAACAATACTCATGTTTGTTGATCCTGCTTCAAACATAACCCAAGTACTTTCCACTTTTTCCGCTATTCTGAGATGCAAGAATAAAAAAAGAAGGGAACAGAATTTTTTTTTTTAAAGCAAAACATTGCAATTTTCTATGATAAACAAGTCTTTAGCAAACTCCATTTACAAATCTGAAATGTAGTCTTACTGAGAGCATACTACTGCTTTTCAAAATAAAAATCCAGCACACTTACTATTATTTATTTTTTCTAAATTCCAGCTCCCCTATGTACCAATATACAATTAATGTTTCCATTTATCTTACACACCCCTACCTCAGTGTCCTGCTGGCTTTATAAAAAAATCTTCTCCTTTACATCCTGGACAGATCTTGGGATTTGACAAAGGAAGAAGTTTACCAGCTGACCTCATTAGCACACACCCTGCATTTTCCCTCCCCCTTCCAGCCGATCACTACCATCCACATCATCAGGTGCACATTATCCCAATGCAATCAGTGAATACCGTTCTCACTAAATACACAGACAGTGATCGTTCATTTGGCAAAGTGTGCAGGGGCCGAGCGATCAGATAACAGCCCATGTGGATAGAGCTGTAATATTAAAAACAGGAGAAGTATGTCCTGGGTTCTGTACAGCTCACCATACAACTTGATTTTACAATTCCCTTTAGATCTACCATTAACTATGTAGTGCAAGGGCCTGCCTAATTGGCTACAAAGTGGTTGGATTGATGATGTGTCCTATTATGTAGTTTTGGTAAATCTAAAGGAAATCATACAGAGATTGTACAATCATATTGTATAGTGTATAGCCACCTTCATACACCTAAAATTAACAAGTTGTGCTTTTGGTGCCATTAGTTGTTAAGAGCATACCAAACACAGAAGCAAACAGATACGTGAAAAACACAGCATGCTGCGCTCTAAAAAAGTTCTGGAGCTTTTTTGGGGAGAGTGTTGCATGTAGGGCAGCCCATGAAGGTGGATATACTTCCCTATGTGTGATGAGCGAAAACGCTTAAAAATGCCAAAAAAAAAATGCATGCAGTAATGTGAGTCTCCGCTATGCAGAGATGTGAAAGGGGCTTGACAACTGAATGTCTCCATCCACTACCACCTATTTACTTTTATATATCTAGCCATACACTATACAATCTGAATGTACAATCCCTCTACAATTTCCATTAGATTTACCAAAACTGTGTTATAGAAGGACCCTCCTATCTATCCATTCACTCTCAGGGGTCTCCAACCTACGGCCCTCAGGCCACATCTGGCCCAGAGAGTTGAGCATATGGCCTGGGCCCGTCTGGATAGACGCTGGGGATGCCGTGCAAACATTGCAGCTGTGGTAGCTTACATTGACAAGTCAGGCAAATGAAAGCATGGAGGGATGCTGGGATGTCATGCAATCTTAGTTGATGGGTGTAAGAGGTGTGTGCTAATTCAGCTGTCAGCTGTTAAACTGCTGCCTTTGTCTTACTGGCTCTCACGTCTGCATATATCTATGTTTTAGATGCACTTTATCATCTGTATATGTATATATATATATATGAATTTATATTTATAAATTTAGAGGCACTTTATATGTGTATTAATATGTATTCATATTACATAGCACAGAGAGCACTTTATATATTGGAAGCATTTTATATGTACAGCTTCTCCTCGTGTACTGTATTTGAATTGAGTTGAGTATGCACATTGGAATCTTTGCTTTTTGATAGATATACACATATTTACAATTTGTTTATTAAACAGATCAACCATTACTTGGACACATATCCAATTTTTATTTCTATTTCATGGAATCCCGCAATATAGCCCACAAATAAAAGTAAAGCGCCACATCATTTATTATTATCAGTCATATTTTCCTGATTCATGCTATTTTTAAACCATCTGGCCTGGAGAGAAAATAGCCTAGTAACATCTGATTTTGCTATTATTCGCACCAAAAAAATATATATGCAGTTTGCGGGATGAATATTGCTGCATTTTTTTATATAATTACACAGTTATTGCTATAAAGATTTATTATAGAACTATAATAATTTTTCTGCATAACGTTTAAGGCAGTGATCTAGAAAGCATGAAAACATACTTTAAATAACAGAAAAAAACATTAACTGAGATTATTTGAAATTGGTATTGCTATTTAAATCGCTTTAGTTTGATACTTTTTTTTTACAGCAAAGATAAAAGAATATAGGGTAATCTTGATGTTAATTTCATTTGACCAGGCTTAAATGTATTATTCATTTTGATGTCTATAAATGAGCAGTTCCCCTATGCAGCTTGAGGCATTTCATCAGTAAAATTCACAGATAATATGAGCTCAGTCCTCATGGAATTCTGTCTATCCCACTAGAGTCTCAGATGATTCTCAGTGGTGAGCCCACTGGAGAATTGGCTTGCTTTAAGCAAGATGCCTGGTTGAAGCAGATCATCGACCCCATTAAATGATTGATAAGATTTCACTTTTTATTGGATTCAATTGAAGCTGTAATATGAGATAGATGTATTGTAACAGAAAAGCAGAAGTCCCTGGTTCAGTTTGCATCCAGAACATGCGAACGGACCGAAAGTTTGCACGAACATTCGAACACCGTTAAAGTCTATGGGACTCAAACATGAGAAATAAGAAGTGCAAATTTTAAAGGCTAATATGCAAGTTATTGTCCTAAAAAGGGTTTGGGGACCTGGGTGCTGCCCTAGGGGACATGTATCAATGGAAAAAAAAAGTTTTAAAAATGGACGTTTTTTCGAGAGCAGTGATTTTAATAATGCTTAAAGTGAAAAAATAAAAGTGAAATATTCCTTTAAATATCATACCTGGGTGGTGTCAATAGTATGCCTGTAAAGTGGTGCATGTTTCCCGTGCTTAGAACAGTCCCTGCACAAAATGACATTTCTTAATGGGCGGCACAGTGGTGTAGTGGATAGCACTTTCACCTAGCAGTAACATGGGTTGCTGGTTCAAATACCAACCATGACACTACCTGCCTGGAGTTTGCATGTTCTCCCTGTACCTGCGTGGGTTTCCTCCGGGTACTCCGGTATCTTCCCACACTCCAAAGACATGCTGGTAGGTTAATTGGATCCTGTCTAAAATTGTCCCTAGTATGTATGAATGTTAGGGACCTTAGAGTGTAAGCTCCTTGAGGGTAGGGACTGATATGAATGTACAATGTACATGTAAAGCGCTGCATAAATTGACAGCGCTATATAAGTACCTGAAATAAAATAAAATAATAAAATAAAATAAAGGAATAAAAGACATTTAAAACTGCTTGAGGCTTTAATGTAATGTCGGGTCCCGGCAATATGGATGAAAATCAGTGAGACAAATGTCATGGGTACCCCCCCAGCCCATTACCTTTGGGTCTTGCATGGATATTAAGGGGAACCCTGCACCCAAATTAAAAAAAAGAAAAGACAGGGACAGTAGGTTTGTTCGTATGTAGAATCTGTTTGTAATTTGGAACAGGTACATTTTGTAAGTGTAGCTCCAGCCAAAAAATCTATTTTAAAGCTTTTTGGAAAACATAGGGAAAGGTTATCACCCCTGTAACATTTGTTTTGCTGTCTGTGCCCCTGTTCAGAAGATTTCATCTCACTTTCTGTCCCAATGACAATTGGATTTTGAAAATTTGGGTTTTTTAAGGGAAACAAGGATTGGTGATAAATCAGTGGAGGAGACACCTTTTTCCCATATTAACTCTTACAGGAGAGAATTTCCATTTCCTCTCACTTCCTGTTGTCTCCCTCTGTTTGTAAGTAGGGATGAGCTTCGAGTTCGAGTCGAACTCATGTTCTACTCGAACATTGGCTGTTCGCAAGTTCGCCAAACAGCGAACAATTTGGGGTGTTCGCGGCAAATTCGAATGCCGCGGAACACCCTTTAAAAGTCTATGGGAGAAATCAAAAGTGCTCATTTTAAAGGCTTATATGCAAGTTATTGTCATAAAAAGTGTTTGGGGACCTGGGTCCTGCCCCAGGGGACATGGATCAATGCAAAAAAAAGTTTTAAAAACGGATGTTTTTTCAGGAGCAGTGATTTTATTAATGCTTAAAGTCAAACAATAAAAGTGTAATATCCCTTTAAATTTCGTACCTGGGGGGTGTCTATAGTATGCCTGTAAAGGGGCGCATGTTTCCTGTGTTTAGAACAGTCTGACAGCAAAATGACATTTTGAAGAAAAAAACACATTTAAAACTAAGGCCCTTCAGGTCTGGTATGGATATTAAGGGGAACTCCAGCCAAAATTTAAAAAAAAAATTGACGTGGGGTTCCCCCTAAATTCCATACCAGACCCTTCAGGTCTGGTATGGATTTTAAGGGGAACCCCGCGCCAAAAAAAAAAAAAAAAAACGGCGTGGGGTCCCCCCAAAAATCCATACCAGACCCTTATCCGAGCACGCAACCTGGCAGGCCGCAGGAAAAGAGGGGGGGACGAGAGTGCGCCCCCCCCTCCTGGACTGTACCAGGCCACATGCCCTCAACATTGGGAGGGTGCTTTGGGGTAGCCCCCCAAAACACCTTGTCCCCATGTTGATGAAGACAAGGGCCTCATCCCCACAACCCTGGCCGGTGGTTGTGGGGGTCTGCGGTCGGGGGGCTTATCGGAATCTGGAAGCCCCCTTTAACAAGGGGACCCCCAGATCCCGCCCCCCCCTGTGTGAAATGGTAAGGGGGTACTTACCCCTACCATTTCACTAAAAAACTCAAAAATTTTAAAAATGACAAGAGACAGTTTTTGACAATTCCTTTATTTAAATACTTCTTCTTTCTTCTATCTTCCTTCATCTTTTGGTTCTTCTGGCCCTTCTGGTTCTTCCTCCGGCGTTCTCGTCCAGCATCTCCTCCGCGGCGTCTTCTATCTTCTTCTCCTCGGCGGCTCCGCACCCATGGCATGAGGGGGGAGGCTCCCGCTCTTCTCTTCATCTTCTTCATCTTCTTCTTCTTCTTCATCTCTTCTTCCTTCTTCTCTTCTTCATTTCTTCTCCGGGCCGCTCCGCAGCCATGCTGGCATGGTGGGAGGCTCCCGCTGTGTGATGGCGTCTCTTCATCTGACGGTTCTTAAATAACGGGGGGCCGGGCCATCCGATGACCCCGCCCCCCTCTGACGCACGGTGACTTGACGGGACTTCCCTGTGACGTCACGGGGAATGCCACAGGGAAGTCCCGTCATGTCCCGTGCGTCAGAGGGGGGCGGGGTCACCGGGTGGCCCCGCCCCCCGTTATTTAAGACCCGTCAGACGAAGAGACGCCGTCACACAGCGGGAGCCTCCCACCATGCCAGCATGGCTGCGGAGCGGCCCGGAGAAGAAATGAAGAAGAGAAGAAGGAAGAAGAGAAGAAGAAGAAGAAGAAGATGAAGATGAAGAAGAAGATGAAGAAGAGAAGAAGATGAAGAGAAGAGCGGGAGCCTCCCCCCCCATGCCATGGGTGCGGAGCGGTAGGGGGGGGAGAAGAAGATAGAAGACGCCGCGGAGGAGATGCTGGACGAGAACGCCGGAGGAAGAACCAAAAGAGCCAGAAGAACCAGAAGAAGATGAAGGAAGAAAGAAGAAGCATTTAAATAAAGGAATTGTCAAAAACTGTCTCTTGTCATTTTTAACATTTTTGACAGTTTTTTAGTGAAATGGTAGGGGTAAGTACCCCCTTACCATTTCACACAGGGGGGGGGGCGGGATCTGGGGGTCCCCTTGTTAAAGGGGGCTTCCAGATTCCGATAAGCCCCCCGCCCGCAGACCCCCACAACCACCGGCCAGGGTTGTGGGGATGAGGCCCTTGTCTTCATCAACATGGGGACAAGGTGTTTTGGGGGGCTACCCCAAAGCACCCTCCCAATGTTGAGGGCATGTGGCCTGGTACGGTTCAGGAGGGGGGGGGGCCGCACTCTCGTCCCCCCCTCTTTTCCTGCGGCCTGCCAGGTTGCGTGCTCGGATAAGGGTCTGGTATGGATTTTTGGGGGGACCCCACGCCGTTTTTTTTTTTTTTTTTGGCGCGGGGTTCCCCTTAAAATCCATACCAGACCTGAAGGGTCTGGTATGGAATTTAGGGGGAACCCCACGTCAATTTTTTTTTAAATTTTGGCTGGGGTTCCCCTTAATATCCATACCAGACCTGAAGGGCCTTGTATGGAATTTAGGGGGACTCCCACATCATTTTTTTTTTTTAATTTTGGTTCGGGGTTGCCCTGTGGGGAATTCCCATGCCGTTTTTATCAATGAACTTCTATGTGTATTGTCGGCAATGCAATAGCCGCGGTAGTTTTAAATGTGTTTTTTCCTTCAAAATGTCATTTTGCTGTCAGACTGTTCTAAACACGGGAAACATGCGCCCCTTTACAGGCATACTATAGACACCCCCCAGGTATGAAATTTAAAGGGATATTACACTTTTATTGTTTGACTTTAAGCATTATTAAAATCACTGCTCCTGAAAAAACGGCCGTTTTTAAAACTTTTTTTTGCATTGATTCATGTCCCCTGGGGCAGGACCCAGGTCCCCAAACACTTTTAATGACAATAACTTGCATATTAGCCTTTAAAATTAGCACTTTTGATTATTCATGTTCGTGTCCCATAGACTTTAACGGTGTTCGCGTGTTCGAACGAATTTTTTTCCTGTTCGCATGTTCTGGTGCGAACCGAACAGGGGGGTGTTCGGCTCATCCCTGTTTGTAAGTAGGAGTCGTTTGTAAGTCAGATTTTTGAAAATAGGGGGTCGCCTGTATATACTATACGGCCTGCCCTATACACTCTGTGGAAAATTGGGCCTTAGGTGTTGGTGGTACCCGAAAACTGTAAGCCCTCACAGTTACTCTTGGTGGGTGCTGGAACGGGCTCTGCTGTGAAATATTATATCAAGAATTGTAATTACATGCCCCAGTTAATAGGGGCAGAAAAATTGGGCCTTTGGCGGTGGTGGTGGTAGTGGCACAACACTGTAAAGCCTCACAGATACTTTTTTTGAGTGCAGGAACAGGCCCTACTGTGAAATATTAGATCAAAAATTGTAATTACACACCCCTGTTAAACAGGGGCAGAAAAATTGGGCCTTAGGCAGTGGTGGTGGTGCCCAGAACCAGAAATGTTTTTAGAAGCTATCAACATGAACATTGAGGAGGAATAGGAGAGTCACTCAGCATAACAGCATAGTCACTCAGCATCAGCCTAGGCAATCTTGAAGGGATCTCACATTTATAAAATTAATTGGTTACATCAGCATCAGGTGCTTGGTAGCTGGTGATCCAAGACTGATTCATTTTTATGAAGGTGAGCCGATCAACCGAGTCAGTGGACAGGCACACTCTGTGATCGGTTATAAAGCCTCCAGCAGCACTGAATGTGTGTTCCGAAAGAACGCTGGATGCAGGACAGGCCAGTAGCTTAATTGCATACTGTGCAAGCTCTGGCCAGTGATCCATCCTCAAGACCCAATAACCCAGTGGATTTTCAGTTGGAAAGGTCTCCAAGTCTGATCTTGCCCCTAGGTATTCCTGCACCATGTACAACAGATGCTGGCGATGGTTGCTGGAACTGATCGGACCCAAGGCTGCAGACTAAAAAATTGTCTGAACGCATCGGTCAGGCGGCCACCTTCTCCACCACTCCTTCTGTGAATTACCGAAGCCACAGCAACATGTTGTCCATGAGTACCAGGAAATTGTAACCTCCCAGGCTCTGGAAACCCATTGCACAAACCTTTCTGCAAGGCCTCCCGAAGATGTTTCATCCTCTGCTCCCTCTGCGACGGCTGGAATATTTTCACCACCTTACCCTTGTAAAGTGGATCAAGAAGGGTTGCCAGCCAGTACTGATCCCTCTCCTTGATACCACAAAACCGATAGTCCTTTTGCAGGCTTTGCAGGATCAGGGAGGCCATGCAGCGTAGGTTTGCTGAGGCATTCGGTCCGGAGTCCTCTGGGTCACTAAGGATGACCTGATCAGCAGCCACCTCCTCCCAGCCACGAACAAGTCCATGGGTTTCTGAGGACTGAAAATGATCCCTTGAAGACTGCTGAGTGCCAGGCTCCACCTCCATGCTGACACAATCCTCCTCCTCCTCCTCTTCCTGTGTGATAGGTGGGCCTTCAGGAATACTGTCTGGATAAAGGGGGCCTTGAGAGGTAAGAAAGTCCTCCTCTTTCTCCCTCTGTTTTGCCTCAAGTGCCCTGTCCATTATTCCATGCAGCGTGTGCTCCAACAGGAAGACAAAAGGGACAGTATCGCTGATGCATGCACTGTCACTACTCACCATCCTTGTGGATAACAACAAAACCTGGGGAATGCCCAGGAAAAAATTCCAAGCCTACTTACCACCAGCTCGCAGACAACAAAATGACCTATCTAACAGTATGCGTTAAAAACAGGGGTTCAGTCCGCACGCATTTAAAAAACACATGCGTAAGCCACAGAGCCACATCACAGCACCCTGTGATCTGTGGTCCTAACACTAAAATTTGGGTGTCCCCACAGTGGAAACACATGCATTCTAATGGATAAGTGAGGGCAGGTGGACTGAAGGGAGCCCACCCCTTCTTAAAGGTACAGGACACACCAAACACCCAGCAGGTAGCACAATGGCTGCAAAGGTGCTGGTGCGTTGCTGGACCAATACACACACCCACGTGATTGCAAAAATCTTGCCACCACCCTCACTTATAGCTGGCTATCGCAGTAAGAGGCATTGGAAGGCCACAAACAGATAACAAAAAAACCTGGGGAATGCCCAGGAAAAAATTCTAAGCCTACTTACCACCAGCTCATAGACAACCAACTGACCTGTCTAACAGTATGCGTTAAAAACAGGGGTTCAGTCCGCACGCATTTAAAAAACGCATGCGTAAGCCACAGAGCCACATCACGGCACCCTGTAATCTGTGGTCCTAACACTAAAATTTGGGTGTCCCCACAGATCTTCCACCACTGTTGTCTTCCGTGGACGTCCAGACCTTTTTATGTTGCTGAGCTCACCAGTGGGTTCTTCTTTCCTCAGGATGTACCAAACTGTTGATTTGGCCACTCCTAATGTTGCTGCCATCTCTCTGATGAATTTGTTTAGTTTTTGAAGCCTTACAATGGCCTGATGCACTTGCATTGAAAGCTCCTTTGAACACATGATGTAGGTTCACAGCAATAGATTCCAAATGCAAATACCACACTTAGAATAAACTCCAGACCTTTTACCTGCTTAATTGATGAAGAAATTATGAAGGAGTACCCCACACCTGGCCATGAAACAGCTTTTGGTTCAATTGTCAAATTACTATATATATATAATGAAATACACTACAGCTAACTGAATCAACTGCCTGCCTAAAGTATATTAGAAACAGTACAGCAGGAACAGTCTGCAGTGAGATCTAGCTAAACTGTATGCAGTGGATATATATATATATACTAGACTGACTGTGTGTATATATATATATATATATATATATATATATATATATATATATATATATGTATGTATATATATATGTATATACATATATATATATATATATATATATATATATATATATATATATATATATATATATACATACATACATACATACATATATATATATATATATATATATATATATATATATATATATATATATATATATATATATATATATATATATATATAAAAAATCAACTGCCTACCTAAAGTATATTAGAAATTCTTTCAGTTGTTCTTGTTGTAGAAAAAAAGCAGATCACAGACATGGCCAAAAACTAAAGGCATTTCAAATGGCAACTTTCTGGCTTTAAGAAACACTAAAAGAAATCATGAAAAATAATTGTAGTGGCCAGTAACAGTTAGATTTATAGAACAAGCACAGAGAATAAATTATGGAATCACTCAATTCTGAGGAAAAAAATATGGAATCACCCTGTAAATTTTCATTACAAACACTAACACCTGCATCAGATTAAATCTGCTTGTTAGTATGTAGGTAAAGAGGGTAAATCATCACGCAGTATTGCACAAGATGTTGGTTGTTCACAGTTGGCTGTGTCTAACATGGACCAAATACAAACAACATTAGAAAGTGGTTAAAGGCAAGCATACTGGTAGACCAAGGAAAACATCAAAGCGTCAAGACAGAAAACTTAAAGCAATATGCCTTGAAAATAGAAAATGTACAACAAAACAAATGAGGAACAAATGGGAGGAAACTGGAGTCAACATCTGTGATCGAACTGTAAGAAACCGCCTAAAGGAAATGGGATTTACATACAGAAAAGCTAAAAGAAAGCCATCTCTAACACCTAAATACAAAAAAACAAGGTTACAATGGGCTAAGGAAAGGCAATCGTAAACTGTGGATGATTGGATGAAAGTCATATTCAGTGATGAATCTCGAATCTGCATTGGGCAAGGTGATGATGCTGGAACTTTTGTTTGGTGCCATTCCAATGAGATTTATGCAGGCGACTGTCTGAAGAAAACATGCAAATTTCCACAGTCAATTATGATATGGGGCTGTTTGTAAAAATTAGGAACAATGGTTTGGCAATTACTTGACTGAGTTCCTTAAGGACCCTCAGGTGCAAACCATCTGGTCCCATTGACTTATTAATGTTACGTTTTTCAAGTCTATTTCTAATTCTATCCTCTGTTAGCCATGAGGGTGCTTCCTGTGACATGTCATGAGGATAAACATTGCAGTTTTGGTTACTGAAGCCGCCTGTTTCCCTCGTGAAGACTGAGGAGAAGAATAAATTCAATACCTTAGCTATCTCTCCATCCTTACTAACCAGATTTCCTTCATAATTCTTTATGGGACCAATATGATCTGACCTCCCTTTCTTACTATTTATATACCGTACCTTATATACCATACTTTACCGTATACCGTAATTTCTTGGGATTTTATTTACTCTCCTCCACTATGTGCCTTTCGTGTTCTATCTTAGCCGCCCTGATTGCACCCTTACAATTCTTATTGCATTCTTTGTAAAGTTGGAATGTTGTATTCTTATAATTACCATGACAGCTTTTTGTGGGTATATGTATAGTGTATAATAATATATTATACATGTATAATATAATGATCCTTGAAAAAGTCACGTGTCAGTGATGTAACGCGTGGGAGGAGCTTAGGACGTTCAGTGCTGCAATACACCTGAAGGTTAACAGCAGCTGTTTCTCTATGGGAAACCTCATCCACAGTGGCTGACTGCAATCTGCTTATTTGAATGCTTCTAATAGACCGGGAGTTTGTGAGTGTATCTCTTGTCCCTGTTTTGCTTATGTACTATCTAGTAAGTTCACTGCACAATGATCTATTTTTTCTTTGCTTGCTTTGCATAAAACCTTTATCCTGAGAGCCGAATCACCAGCAGTGTAATTGATGAAGTGGGATGCAAGAAAAACTAAATATCCTGGTACAAACGATCTAACCCAGTGAGTCAATCAATCTGGATTAAGGGAAGGAACTGTTTAATTATTTTTACTTTCTCCCACTATTTATCTCTGCCTGGACATTGTACTCAGAGTGTCATTATTATTTTATTTATACTCACCGTCACATCACCAATTTGAAGATTTATTTTGGCAATTTTAACACATGTATTAGCACCATAATTATTAATTTATTTTATTCACATGTATGCATTTTTTATTCCTGGATTTAAACTTAGTCGCAGCAGCATATTGTGCACTATTTATTTAAAGCGCATCAATTTTATACTTAGTACTATTTGTTTGGTTATCTGATCACCCTATATTGATAGCAGCTTTAATTTACTGATTTTTTCATAGCACTAACTATATTGGTATATATATATTTTTAAGCACAATTTATTTATATCACACATATCTATCCACATCAGCGCTTGGTTTTTATTCATTTTTATAATAATATAGGGACCATATTTAGGGGGGGACATTACACTCAAGATCTGACAAGGCTGGCAAGGTGACTGCTTGGTTTAGGTGGAGGAAAGTTGTGACCTTTAGTTCAGCCTAGGGCAAAAGTCATTCTGTCTCACTACAGGCAATTGAGTATGTCAGCTATGGACTGTAATTTTGATAAACAGTATATAAAAACAACGTTAGGGTCTGAATTGAATCCCTGGAAACGTTATTATGATTGTATGTTTATTTGGGGAGGAACACTAGAAGGGTTAAAATACTTTATTGCTTCTTTAAATAATATAGAATGGAACCGGTAATTCCACAGTCAGATGTTAACTTTTTAGATTTAACTATCTAGAATGTAAATAGATAAATCACCATCCAGGTTGTTTATTAAGATACTGACTATAGCAGTTGTGCACCTATAGACAGCTGTAATTTTAAACCATGGACAAACAAAATCCCTAAGGAGCAGTTTTGAGGTATGTGAGAAACGCCACTAAAACGTCCATGTATATAGTACAATCTAGTCATCAAAGGAGAAAATTCTTGGAATATAATATAGGAGATGTAGAAGAAGCATTTATTCCTACCCTGAATGTAAAAAGGGATGAGTTATTAAAAGAGAATCAAACATCTGTTGTGAATGATCAAGCCCTGGTGTGTGTCCTCCTCAATAGGGAAGATAAGGGAAAAAAATAAAAATAAAATTGTTAGTATTGGCCACTGCTCAAGAAAGACCCCATTGTGGGATTTATTTTACCACAAAAACCTACAATTGTTTTTAGGAAGGCCCCTATTTTGGGAAACATTTTGGTTCAAAGTTACTTACAGAAAAACCTTTAGAATGTTTCTTACAGCTTAAAGGGTTTGGACAGTATGGGAAATGTTTTGTGTGTAAAAATACCAAAAAGAATCATAAATATGAGCAGATCCAAGCATGTCTGGTCAGGAAAGAGGGGGACAAGTGTGCACTCTCTCCAAATCATATCAGGCCACATGCCCCCAACATGGTGATACGGACAAGTGCTTCATCACCACAACCCATTGGCTGTGGGAGTATACAAGCAAGGGGCTTATTTTAATCTGGAAGCTCCCTTTATTAATAGGGAACCCCCCAGATAACCCTCCCCCCTTCCACGTGGTCCCCATAGTACTCAAAAGATGCAACCCAGAAATAAAAATACCGAAACATTTGAACATTCTTTTATTAAAATAATACAAATCATCAAAAATGTTCCTCATTGTAAATCCATTATCAATCGTAATGCCCACCACTCACCAAAAAGCCCCTACTACCAGCCAGCCATAAGCTGTCATGTTTGGCTATGTCCAATGCTCTACATTAACACTAAGCTCATCCTTAGTTAACTGTTAAAACGATCAGGTGCTGAATGGAGAATAAATGTTTGTTGATATGTTGGTATTAAAATGATAGTCTTCTACAGCTAGAAGGGAACCAAAACACCAGCGATGGTGTTATACAAACAAACAGGAGATTCCTCTTGGTCCAGCGCTGAAGAATTAATTAGTACAATTGACTCAGGACATATATTAAGAAAGTCATTGCCACAGTTAGTAGATAAAAAGGTTTATTCCAATGATTAAAAAAGTCAGAAAATCAATCATTAAACTATTGCTGATGGCCAATGGATGATAACTATGAAACCCCATCACAAAAGTCCTCAATCTCACTTACACATCACTGGACTGACTCCTGCACGCCAGGGCCAGTGCTGAGGGCAACCAAAGGTAGTAATGTTACATGGGCTTCGCCTGATGGAACAAGTGACTGGTAGCTGATGGAACTGTAGTAGAAGAGCCCACTTTGGACCAGGCAGGGGACACCAAGAAGCCGGAGTGTGCAGGCAGTGTGGTCAGACAGCATGCCGAATGTGACATCACCAACATGAAGCAATGCCAGACTGATTATCACAATGAGGCTTGGCATGGAATGCAGGTGGTGGAGCTGTAGAGAGGCTGTCAGCTCTCTGTATTAATGACAATATGTTTCAGACTTGGCCCTTAAGCAGATCATGATTTGATGCATATGGGGTGGGAAAAGCTGGAAATTTTCGAATGTATCAGAAATCCAACTTAAAGGGTCATTAGGTTCCAGTGGGTCAATTTCAGAATCCAAATAGTCAAAGAGAGAGAGCCGAGGAGACTATTTTACCCATACTAGGATGGTCTGTAACTTGTTTGGAGGGAGTTCAACTGATTTTCTTATTGTGTTCAGAGTTGCCCCCAGGCAAACTATATGCCAACTGAACTTTTTTTGATAGTTTATTAACCTAAACATTATACAAAAGGTTTTATTATATGAATAAGAATGTCTCTGTGGTTCCTCACCACAGTATTGCTGAATTATGACTCCTTAGTGACTGTATTGAAGACCCAGTGAAAGGCTGTCCACCTGACCAGACAGAGCATGGAGTGAAGCACTTGCACCATAAGATATCTCTAGAAAGCACGGAGAGAAAAAAGGCACAAGTAACTTTGTTTTTGAAGGATGCTTTTAATTTCCAAATGGACTGCTTATCACCTTTAGGACTTGAATATGATAACAGGACTTTTTTATCACAATTTATCTTTTTGCACCTAGGACTTACATTATGATGTAAGGTTCATACTGTGAAGACTGTTGATCGATTGCACCTGCCACTTTATATGTATAATATTTGTATATGATTTACATATATCTATTCTCTAAGGATTGTTGAGTAGCATTAGCACTTGTCACTTTATTTGGATGGAATGATCCACACATATTTACAAAGGTCACAAAGTTTTTTTATTGCATATCAAATGAATATAAGCAATAGTACCTAAATCAGAATACACTTATAACAAAGCAGTGTCACGCTCATCAGCGCGGAACAAACCCATAACCATTTAAATAGGCTATAATCTATACTATATGGAGTATAGACATTGGTTTACTCTGAAAGTAGACATTTTACTTAGCCTAAGAATTTGTATAATCTTTTTAACTGT
Organism: Lithobates clamitans; assembly: GCA_037952925.1. Taxonomy (NCBI): domain Eukaryota; kingdom Metazoa; phylum Chordata; class Amphibia; order Anura; family Ranidae; genus Lithobates; species Lithobates clamitans. Next base: position 1,218,440 of record JBBGZY010001063.1, read on the forward strand.
ATGTAGATTTAAGAATGTTGCTGCACTGTGTATGACTATTATTATTAATAATTTTTTATTATTATTATTACCATCACACCATATTAAATTGTGTGTGCTTAACAATGCTAGGAAGAAAGAAATAAAAACAGTATACTTTTTTAATGTTCTTAGATTTTATATATTTTACCATTGCCTTAATTACTTGTCATTTAGCTTGCACAGGACCTCAAGGTCTTCGCTGTTACTTATAGGAATTTCAATTTGTTTGCATGCATGCCAACCAAAATAAATGAACTGCTGAAGCATTAAAAGATGAAACAGAAGAATATGCCAGACAGTCTTTTCCATAGTTTTTGTCAAACATAAACTGGGTATTTGGAAAAGGTGCATAGAATTTTGATGGTGTTACTCTGAATAGCAAAATATGCTGTATTTGCATAATGTAATGTTGCAAAAATGTATATGCTTGAACAGTAATAGTGGGGATGTGTTGAGTAGGACTTGTTTTTATATTTGTAGCACTCTCTTTTGACTTTACTTTAAGACATTTGTTAAATGCTGTATTTTTTCAGAAAATGGTGCAATTGTTGTTCTGTGATTTTTATGGTAACATCCATTTTATAGAATCTGTTTACAACCTGCTTATTTAATTGTACTGTTATAATGTAGTAAACAAAATGATTTGTGTCAGAGGAAATGAATTAATACTTGCAGATTGCTGCAATCTCACCTCACTTCTAAATATCAATTTCTCACATACTAGCAATTTTATGTGAAATGCTTAGTCCAATTGCATATATTTAATGTATTTTTTCGTATTTTTTTTTTAATAATCAGGACTAAAACATAGAATACTAAAAAAAATAATGTATGCTAGGCAGCTATTAAATATTACATTATTATGTAGTCTTCTACTTAGTAATTAGGTGGCATTTTTAAATCAGACAAAGTGTGCCTTCTACTATGCTGTGCATATAGTGTCTCATATTTTATATATAACATAAAAACAATAAAATGTCTATTTAAAAGTTTATATATGAAAGCGAGATTCTTTAAATGTTGCAGAAAATGTCAATAAATTCATTTATATTCTCTGATACAAGTCTCTCTCCTACCTATGGTCTGTGTGATGCCACTAGCCCTCCTTTACACCTTGTCCAATCAGAAAATGCCTTGTATTTGTTGAAATTAATGTAGTGGGGCAGCCACTCGGCCCAGGACCCGGAAAATTGTAGTGATAAGTTAGTAGCTACAGTGGTGGTCAGCTTCCACAGTGGTCCATCAGTTAAGAGCTATGCCTACTTACATTGGTCCAAGCTAGACAAATGTAACCATACAATTAAAGCGAAGGTCCACTGAAAAAAAAGTATTAAAAGCCAGCAGCTACAAATACTGCAGCTGCTGACTTTTAATATATGGACACTTACCTGTCCAGGGAGCCCACGATGTCGGCAACCGAAGCCGATCCATCCTTCGGCTCTCGGCTGCTGCCGCCGCCATCCTCGGTGAGGGAATAAGGAAGTGAAGCCGTGCGGCTTCACTTCCTGGTTCCCTACTGGGCATGTGCGAGTCACGCTGCGTGTCCTCTCAGGTCCCTGCTGTGTTCTGGGACCTGGGAGGAGGACGGGGTAGGCGCCGGAAGTAGCATAGATCACCGCAAGCGCCGCGGTGATCTATGCCAGGAAGTGGGAGCAAATACCTGTATTAGACAGATATCTGCTCCCTCCTCCCCCCTGAAAGGTGCCAAATGTGACACCGGAGGTAGGGAGGAATCCAAAAAGTATAAGTTCCATTTTTGGGTGGAGCTCCACTTTAGGATCATACCTGTATCTCAGTTCTAAATATAAACATTTTATGTAAAGCTGATACAAATATGCCATAATGTGTGTGTCAATGACTCTAATTTATCATAAGAGTTGTGTATAATGGCCGTGCTTGAAAATAAACATTTTTCTACCATTAAAATCTGCAGATCATAACAACTAGTTAAAGGGCACTGCCCTTGAAACGCGTTGCTGCCCACGCCACACACATAACTTTCTCCACAAGTATGCAGACTGGCCCAAGATAAAGCTGCTTGACAACTTTTTGAGGGAATCCAGCTCTTCCTACACCCAGGCTTACCATCTGTCTGTGCTCCATGGTTTTCAAGGTTTTTCGGCTCAGCTGTCTCTGTTCCTCATGAGTAGGGATGAGCTTCGAGTTCGAGTCGAACTCGTGTTCGACTCGAACATTGGCTGTTCGCAAGTTCGCCGAACAGCGAACAATTTGGGGTGTTCGCGGCAAATTCGAATGCCGCGGAACACCCTTTCAAAGTCTATGGGAGAAATCAAAAGTGCTAATTTTAAAGGCTTATATGCAAGTTATTGTCATAAAAAGTGTTTGGGGTCCCGGGTCCTGCCCCAGGGGACATGGATCAATGCAAAAAAAAGTTTTAAAAATGGCCGTTTTTTCAGGAGCAGTGATTTTAATAATGCTTAAAGTCAAACAATAAAAGTGTAATATCCCTTTAAATTTCGTAGCTGGGGGGTGTCTATAGTATGCCTGTAAAGGGGCGCATGTTTCCCGTGTTTAGAACAGTCTGAAAGCAAAATGACATTTCGAAGGAAAAAACCCATTTAAACCTACTTGCGGCTATTGCATTGCCGACAATACACATAGAAGTTCATTGATAAAAACAGCATGGGAATTCCCCACAGGGGAACCCTGAACCAAAATTTTTTTTAAAAATGACGTGGGAGTCCCCCTAAATTCTATACCAGGCCCTTCAGGTCTGGTATGGATTTTAAGGGGAACCCAGCGCCAAAAAAAAAAAAAACGGCGTGGGGTCCCCCCAAAAATGCATACCAGAACCTTATCCAAGCACGCAACCTGGCAGGCCGCAGGAAAAGAGGGGGGACGAGAGTGCGCCCGCCCCCCTCCTGAACCGTACCAGGTCACATGCCCTCAACATTGGGAGGGTGCTTTGGGGTAGCCCCCCAAAACACCTTGTCCCCATGTTGATGAGGACAAGGGCCTCATCCCCACAACCCTGGCCGGTGGTTGTGGGGGTCTGTGGGCGGGGGGGGCTTATCGGAATCTGGAAGCCCCCTTTAACAAGGGGACCCCCAGATCCCGCCCCCCCTGTGTGAAATGGTAAGGGGGTACTTACCCTTACATTTCACTAAAAAACTGTCAAAAATGTTAAAAATGACAAGAGACAGTTTTTGACAATTCCTTTATTTAAATGCTTCTTCTTTCTTCTATCTTCCTTCATCTTCCTCTTCTGGTTCTTCCGTTCTCATCCAGCATCTCCTCCCCAGCGTCTTCTATCTTCTTCTCCTCGGGCTGCTCCGCACCCATGGCATGGGGGGAGGCTCCCGCTCTTCTCTTCGTTTTCTTCTCTTCTTCCTTTTTCTCTTCTTATCTTCTTCATTTTCTTCTCCGGGCCGCCGCATCCATGCTGGCATGGAGGGAGGCTCCCGCTGTGTGATGGCGTCTCCTCGTCTGAGGGTTCTTAAATAATGGGGGGGTGGGGCCACCCGGTGACTCCGCCCCTCTCTGACGCACGGGACATGACGGGACTTCCCTGTGGCATTCCCCGTGATGTCACAGGGAAGTCCCGTCAAGTCACCGTGCGTCAGAGGGGGGTGGGGTCACCGGGTGCCCCCCCTCCATTATTTAAGAACTGTCAGACGAGGAGACGCCGTCACACAGCGGGAGCCTCCCTTCATGCCAGCATGGATGCGGAGCGGCCCGGAGAAGAAAATGAAGAAGAGAAGAATAAAGACGAGAAGAAAACGAAGAGAAGAGCGGGAGCCTCCCTCCATGCCATGGGTGCGGAGCGGCCCGAGGAGAAGAAGATAGAAGACGCTGCGGAGGAGATGCTGGACGAGAACGGAAGAACCAAAAGAGCCAAAAGAACCAGAAGAAGAAGATTAAGGAAGATAGAAGAAAGAAGAAGCATTTAAATAAAGGAATTGTCAAAAACTGTCTCTTGTCATTTTTAACATTTTTGACAGTTTTTTAGTGAAATGGTAGGGGTAAGTACCCCCTTACCATTTCACCCAGGGAGGGCGGGATCTGGGGGTCCCCTTGTTAAAGGGGGCTTCCAGATTCCGATAAGCCCCCCGCCTGCAGACCCCCACAACCACCGGCCAGGGTTGTGGGGATGAGGCCCTTGTCCTCATCAACATGGGGACAAGGTGTTTTGGGGGGCTACCCCAAAGCACCCTCTCGTCCCCCCCTCTTTTCCTGCGGCCTGCCAGGTTGCGTGCTCGGATAAGGGTCTGGTATGGATTTTTGGGGGGACCCCACGACATTTTTTTTTTTTTTTGGCGCGGGGTTCCCGATAAAATCCATACCAGACCTGAAGGGCCTGGTATGGAATTTAGGGGGACTCCCACATCATTTTTTTTTAATTTTGGTTCGGGGTTCCCCTGTGGGGAATTCCCATGCCGTTTTTATCAATGAACTTCTATGTGTATTGTCGGCAATGCAATAGCCGCGAGTAGTTTTAAATGGGTTTTTTTCTTCGAAATGTCCTTTTGCTGTAGGACTGTTCTAAACACGGGAAACATGCGCCCTTTACAGGCATACTATAGACACCCCCCAGCTACGAAATTTAAAGGGATATTACACTTTTATTGTTTGACTTTAAGCATTATTAAAATCACTGCTCCTGAAAAAACGGCCATTTTTAAAACTCCCCAAACACTTTTTATAACAATAACTTGCATATAAGCCTTTAAAATTAGCACTTTTGATTATTCATGTTCGTGTCCCATAGACTTTAACGGTGTTCGCGTGTTCGAACGAACTTCTTTCCTGTTCGCATGTTCTGGTGCGAACCGAACAGGGGGGTGTTCGGCTCACCCTACTCATGAGGATGCAGATTACCTAGATGTAAGTGGATATTGTTTTTATGCAAATGAATCATACAACTTTTAAAGCATTCCTGCAGCCTTGTCTCCTTTTCATAAAGGAAGACTACATATTTTCATCTAGTGTATTGATAGTCCATACCAAACATTTGTGACGGTGTGGGTGGAATATCTATGGTTTATCTGAAATAGAGCTCAAAATGTTTGGAAATGCTTTACCTATATTAAATGTAAAGGTGTATCTCATGCATGTCTTTTTTATTTTCATTTTTTTCTGACGGACTGGTTTTTACATATGCATGGACATGCAATATTGTGCCTTCCATGACTGGTGGCCAGTTTGTCAAAATAGCTATAACAAGTCATCTGACTGGTCAATATCAAGTCTAATAGGCAAGATATTCCTGTAAAAAGGAACAGGGAGGTTGGCACTGTCATAAGGGATATGCACCAATGTAAAAACATATTAAAAAAAAAAAAAAGTTTAACGAGAAGGTCTTTTCATTTGGCTTAAAGCACAAGATTGAAATAACACAAAATTTTAAAGGCCATGCTTGAGGGATGTCTTAAATCTGTATGTGCTGATATGGAACAGTATGATGTAGTCCTTTTAAAGTGACATAATAAAAGTAAATAATGGTGTGGGGTTTCCTTTACAAGACCCTTATCTAGGCATGCAGCCTGGCTGGCTGGATATAGAAGGGCAGAGGGTGTGCGGACACCATTCCTGTACCACACCAGGCCACATGCTTTTTAACATTGTGTGGAGTACCTTGCAGAGGAGGTCAACCAAGCTTCTACCCCTTGCAAAGCTCCTTTTCTCAATGTTGGGGATGCCATTAGAGGAAGTGGGGTATTTTGCAGGGACTTATAGAAATTTGAAAGCTCCTTTAAATGTTGTGTGCACTTAATTTGCTGTCGATACCTACCTTAAGAAAGGGTCATCAGCATCTTTTAACTTCTACTAATGGAGAGCTGGTAATATCTCTATGTATTAACTATGTGTGCATGTGGACTCAGTGGATGGGGGCAAGTGTTGCTATATATAGTTATCTATGTCTGTAGTTAAGTACCCTGCGAAAATGGGATGTGCCCTGCGACAACATCAGAACTAATAAATGGTTCATATGTTCATTTTGCCTTATTTAGAAGTCCTGATAAAATGCTCACTCACTGGTATTTTGGATGTAACTACTGTGCTGTGAAGCAACCATAAAATGCTTGCATATGTATATCTATCTATCGCGCCTGTCACTTTGTCCATCGATGCAATTGATCATCAATCATGTCGTCCAGTGATGCAGATCCATGCCAGTCATAGTGAATACTGCCTTCAAAAGATCTTAGCCTCATTACCATGCACGCTCTTCCAGCTTGCTTTCTGCCATGACCTGTTGCATTGAGGATTGAGGTCTGTTAAGCATGTCTTTAGACTGAAGGTTACTGTAATTTGCACTGATAGGATGTATATAATCATGCTAATTACAGCCTAATGTAAGATCTAATGATCAATTAAATAATTAAATAAATGAATTGTTTGCTTGAAAAAAACAACAAAAGCTGCTACCCCTCTGTTGGATTTTTTTTTTTTACAATCAGTGAATGAGTGCTTAAACTACAAAAATAATTTATAAACTAGGTAATATTTTAGTGCTCTGATAGAATACAATAAATATCACAATAAGTCCCAGTAGCAGCTGGAAAGAAAAATGCCACGCTCTAGGCGAATATAAAAAAATAAAAAACAGTGCCTAAATAAGGAGCCCTTAATAAAATCCCATTGTTAGTGAACTTCCTGTTCATACAAATATTAAACTCTCACCAGATTCTAAGACCCCTATTGCAAATGGGTCAAATAAAGCTTGAATTTCAAATTACTATGGTGTCTCATTTTTACTTGATATACCTTTACTTCATCACCACCAAGTTATAACCAAAAACAAAGGGAAAAAAAAGGTTGATTTACTAAAACTGGGGAGTGCAAAATCTGATGCATCTGTGCATGGTAGCCAATCAGCTTCTTTTTTTTTTTTTTCTTTCTTTTCTTCCCTTTTTTAAATCCCCATCAGCGAACACCACTAGAGGGCAGAATCAGATTAACGTTCATTAACTGTCGCCTTCACCAATTCACATCATTGTGGTATATATTTTTCCTCTTCTAGTTTTATACTTTTTCTTAACCAATTTTGCTACAAAACCCATATACCAATACAGACAATTTTACATGCATTATATAAATTATTAACTAGTATGCACCGCTGTGGCTAAATATAAATCCCAATTACATTAATGTTTCACCCTTTTTTTTCCCCTTTTTCCTTCCCCTATTTCCATCAATTCCCCAATCCTCCCCACCCCTATACTGAATCTACCTGCCCCCCCGCTCGCCCTTAGCCCACCCAAAATTGCCCTCCCCCTCCTCCCCCAAACAATAATGCCCCGTACACACGGTCGGATTTTCCGATGGAAAATGTCCGATCGGAGCGTGTTGTCGGAAATTCCGACCGTGTGTGGGCTCCATCGGACATTTTCCATCGGATTTTCCGACACACAAAGTTGGACAGCAGGAGATAAAATTTTCCGACAACAAAATCCGATCGCGTCAATTCCGACCGTGTATGGCCTGTTCCGACACACAAAGTGCCACGCATGCTCAGAAGAAATTCCGAGACGGGACAGCTCATTCTGGTAAACTTAACGTTCGCAATGGATACAGCACTTTCATCACGCTGCAATGTTAAAAATGGTTTAATACAGCGCACTCTCTTCTTCTTTATAATGTGACAAGAATTAAGTAGTTTTGCTGCTCATATTCACACACACACTTCTCACAAACTCTTATTTGTGTTTTTTTATTGGGATTCCCTGAATATATTGTTATTAGTTGTCACATCTGACAGTTTTATATTAATTTTTTTTTTTTTTGGATTTTAAGCCTTTTTTTTTCTTTAATGTTTGGATTTTTTCAAAGGCTGATCTTTGTTCAATGTTATTTTTATTTTTACTCCAGAATATTTTTGTCTGTGTTTTGCATGTCAAGTTACCCCAACACCATTGATATCTTTTATTATTAAATCTCAAGGAGATTGTTTGGTGTTGGTGTCCCTTGTTCATTTCACATTGTATATTTGAAATGTACCTGAATCCTCACAAACCAACTGTCCTTTTTGAAGTAAAACACATAGGAGAGCATAATTCAAAACAAAAATCCTTTATTAAGGGATCAGAACTAAACAAAGAGGAAGGCAACACTGGATCAACATGAGAAATTAGCGATGCCTGGGACCCCCACGGCAGACATCAATTCTTGAACATAAAAATTGGTGGCCTGAGGAGTCCATATGTAAGGGAGGGCAGTCTGGTCCAGAATTCGCAGAGATCCGGATAGCAGCAGATGACATCTGTGTCCCCAGGCTGTGGTACCACAAGAGGCTGCATTTTTTGGCCGACCAGACTGAACCCAGGGCAATCACTGTCTGGTCTTCCTTCCACGCTTCCTTCCAGGCTGTGGCTGTGCAGTTGGAGGTGTGGCAGGAGGAGGAGTAGGACCTGGAGGAGGAGGAGGACTGGGAGGACCTGGAGGAGGACTGGGGGGACCTGGAGGAGAGGGAGGAGGAGGAGGACCTGCAGGAGGAGGACCATCACAAAGGTGTGTCTGAGGTGTCATTTGGCCCCTCATACCTTTCTCAAGAGACTCCAATATGAGGGCCTCACACATGACTTGTTGGCCCTCCTCCATCCTCTGCATTTTATATGCAATGACGGCAGCAATGTCCTCCTCCACGGTCTGTCGTGCTCCCAGGACCTCTGTAGCCCTCCAAAAGAGTCCTCCGAAGGCTCTGAGGAAGAAGGTCAAACCTTTGAAACGCGTAAGCCAGCGGCGGTCCGTGTGCCCCCCCCCCCCGGGACCTGGACAGCTGCCTACCACTGGAACTATTGCCTCTGTGCGTTTGATATGCAATTTTACCTGCGACTTTTGTGAGTAGCTTTTATCTTGTTTTTAATTTAATAAACTTGCAAAGGATAATGCACTAGGCTGGTGCGCTCTCTTTTTTTCTCTCTTTTTCTTTCAACACTAGGACAATCCCATCCTTTGAGAGCAGCAAAGCCGAAGTCCATAGTCCCTCTTGAACTTTTTTAGCCAACACACCAGTGCGCAAGAGTACTTTTTTCGTTTTTCTATACAGAGTCCTCCAGTAGCCTCCTCTAGGGCACTCCTCCTACTGCCACTTTCTCTTTTCAGGGGGGGTGGAGGGACCTGCAGATCAACCAGCCAGCTCGGCCCGGCCACCTCCTGGCTGAGACTTCCCTGTGTATAAAAAAGGGACATGGTTTTAGTTGTTGCTTCATCAATCACAATCCTAAATTAGTACTCCCAACTAACATCTAGTTAACATCATTGATTGGACAAGCAGAAATATTTAGAGGAATGCTATACCTGGCTCAATCTGGGCTCCTCCACATGTGGCCTGGAAGGCCCAGGTTGGGCGTCAGAAGCCTCAGCCAGGGGGGAAGGAAGCGTGGAAGGAAGACTGGAGAGGGATGGCCTGGGTTCAGTCTGGCCTGCCAGAAAGTGCAGCCTGTCGTAGTACAACATCCTGGGGACATAGATGTCATCTGCTGCTCCGGATCTCTGTGAATCCAGGACTTTCTTGCGCTCCCTTAGATATGTGCTCCTCAGGCAACCAATTAATATCTTTAAATAGGTGATGTCTGCCGTGGGGATCACCTGCTTCACAATTTCACACACCAGTGCTGCCTTCGTCTTTGCTTGGTTCTTGAAATGGGGGTGGTTAATCTCCCACAGACAGGGCAGCTCCCTTAGCATCTCTACGAATACTGACATGAAGTCATTATCTTTGAGTAGCATATCCATGTTCACTGCAAGACACAACACAAGACAAAGCCTAATGTCAGACAAAACTCTCCTAATCTTGTTACAATATAGGCCTCAATCTAGAAGCAGTATAGGCACAAGTTTGTCTCTTACCTTTGTTCTTACGATCGGCGCGTCCAATGCTCCTTCCTCCGCTCACAGATCGTACGTAATACGCACGCATGTTACGCTTTATACACACTGCGCATGCGTGTAACTCCGCCCGCCCCTGACGTTCTTTCTATTCTATTCACCACCCCTTTTTGTTCAGCGCAGTGGGGGAAGAGCACATGGCGGAGTCACAGCAGGTGCGTGCTAATTGCAGGAACGAGGAGGAGGAGGAAAGCCCGGATCCGGACACGTCCCGATCCAGAAGGAGACGTTTTAAGGCCACAAATATGTCCTTTGGGGAGATGTTGGAGATGGTCGACATCATGAGGAAGTCCGACTATGACGGGAAGTATGGGCCTTACCCCAACCCCAATATCCGAAAGGCCAAGATCATGGCGAAAGTGATCAGGAGTCTTTTGAGGAATTTCAGGGTCCGAAGATCGAAAGATCAGCTCCCAAAGCGGTGGTCGGACCTGAAATTGAGAGAGCCAGAGCAGTACCGAAAGATCCGGAGAGTGCTGCAAAAAAGTAAGTAGTTGTGCTGTGTTCCTATTCTTTCTGTCTTTATTCCGTTCATTCTGCTCCATATGCTTATGTTAATTGTAACGTTTAAAAGGGCAACTTTAATGTTCATGCCCATTATTCGTTCGTATCAAACATTTTTCTTCCGGCCTCTAAAACATCATTGTTTAGGCCATATGCATTTTCCCACATTTTTTTTGGGCCTACTTGGATGCCAAATATTTGTTTGTGTAGATGGGTTTATTACTAGAATGAAATGTAAACTAGATTCTGTGTAAGGAGAGGACACTGAGCAGCTGTTTTCACATCTGGACACTGGAGCACTAGTGTGGGACCCCAGAACACCATTTTATTAGGGGGGGGACACAGGTGCTCCAGTGTATACTATAGGGGGGGCTACATCTGTGAAGCTTGTACTAAACAGGTAAAGTATTGCAGCTTGACAAAGGGCAATAAAAAAAAGACATCTTGGAACTCTGCTAAAATAGACAATTGTACACCACTTCCAAGCAATGTTTCCTATTTCTAGTTCTGCCATCAAATATCTGTGTACTAAGTATACCATTTTTGTTTTACATAGGGGAGAAAAGACTCGGAGGACACCCCTCATCCGAGGAGACCAGAGACCCCCCACCTATGGAAGAAGGTGAAATACCCCCAAACGAAGAAGAGCAGGAGGAAGAAGAAGATGTGGTGGAGATTGGCACCACAGCAGGTGAGTGTCTGCGACCACAGGCTCAGGTAAACGAGATGGATGGTGGCAGATTTTTGATACCTGTTTTTGTTTTGTTTCTCTCTTTTTAGGTGATCGTGAGGTTGTGGATCCAGAACGCTTTACTTCAGAAAGTGCCCAGATCCTGATCTGGGAGATCATGGGGTGTAATCTCGAATTGCACAACATACAGCAAAAAATCAATGATGTTATTAAAAAAAATAATAACATCATTGATGTTTTGGGGCGAATTTAAAACCCCACAAAATATATTTTTGGGATTGTGGTCCAATTTTTAAAATCTTTTTGCAATGTTTTGAAAAGCCAAATTTGGAGGATGCACACAGTGTGTCAACATGTGCTATCTGCCATCACGGGAGATCAATGGACGCGTTTTGGGGGTGCAACCCCTTCCTCAATTATAAAGTAGCGTTGAGGAAGGGCTTGCTCCCCCAAAACATGTCCCTTGATCCCCCCTGATGGCAGATAGCACATGTTGACATTCGTAAATTGGTGTGCATCTTTCAAATTTGGCTTTTCCAGGGGTGATTTCCCCCCATCTGAACGCTATATCAAACACAGTTCCTAAATACTGATGTCTGATATAGCCTTCAGGTTTTACCTAATGTGAACTTTGTAAGTTCAAGTTTTTTGGCTTTCTTGTTGGTTTTACACAGGCCTGTTTTATCTGAAATGGACATTTTGATTTTTGATAATGCTACTGCAAAAATTGTTATACAACAAACATGTTGGTTTGTTTTAAAAACCTTTGGTAAATGCACATGTGATTGTGCAGGTATAAAAAAGTGGCTTACTCAAGAATGTGTGGATTATTGTCTCAACACTACAACACTTTTGGGGTGATGTAATTGCTGTTTTATGCAAAAATGGGGGTTATTTCCTAAGGGCAAATCCTCTTTGCACTACAAGTGCAGTTTCAGTGCAGTTGCAAGTGCACTTGTAGTGAAATGTGTTTTTGCATTTAGGAAATAACAGCAAACAGTGCTTTGTATAAGGTTACCCAATCATGACATTTTCTGCACTCAAAACATTTATGTCAGGGTCAGCTAAAACAAACACAAGCAGTAAATGTCCACAAAGAATTTCTTTTTTTTTTTTATTATAAAAAGGCTTCACATATTGTCTGGCATATTGATAGCCCCCCTACCCGCAAAGAACTCCAGGTAGCGTAACTAGACATCACGGGCACTCAGGGAGGGCAAGCCAGGACGGCCATTTTCAAGCGCCGTCAGTGTGGTTTGATGTAGGATTCCAGCCTCAGGCCCAACTGAGCCAGCATAGTTGGCCGAATGTTTCCTTAAAAAATTATAGAGAACACAGCACGCCAGTATAATATGGTTCAGTTTATACTCCGCCATATGGATGGGTGTCAGAATTAGTCGGAACCGGCTGGCCAGGATTCCAATTGTGTTCTCCACCATTCTTCGGGCTCTGGCCAGCCAGTAATTAAAAACCCTCTGTTCCGGGGTGAGGGTCCTCATCGGGAATGGTCGCATCAGGTGGTCCCCCAGCGCAAACGCTTCATCAGCTATTCCGGCTATTCTTCCCCACGTCCACATACAAGAAGTCGTAATTAGCCGACACCACCGCCAACATCACTATACTATTAAACCCCTTGTAATTATAATAGTACGACCCCGAGTTGGGTGGTGGGACGATGTGGACGTGTTTCCCATCAATTGCCCCTCCGCAGTTAGGAAAGTCCCACCGCTGGACAAAGTGGGAGGCCACAGTCTGCCATTCCTGTGGTGTGGAAGGAAACCGTTGAGGAAAAAACAATAAACATTACTATTTTTTTACAGAAACATGGCAAGCAGATTATACACAAACATTATGGGGCAACCTCCAGATAGCATTTAGTAAGGGGAATTTAACAAGGCCAAAGTATAAGGTACACCTATCATATTCCCCCTCCCCCCCTCTCATGGGCCATTTCTAACATTATAGGGGGTGTGTGTAAATCTTGGACAGGTAACCCTCTTCACTTCATTGAGAGATGAATGCCAAAATAATGGGTATTACTTTGAACAGACCCTCCTTAGTTACACTATTGGCAGACCACTGGACAGGTAAGAAGTGTCTGAATACAAAGATAAAAATACACACTGTACACATTTGAGGACATTTGGACATTCTGCTATTACCTATCAAGATAATAATAGGATACAAAAACTTTAAACAGTACCATTGTAAAGTATACAGGCAGGCCCTTGCACTACATGCTTTGGGGAATTCATCCATACATCTGAGCACTAAAGAGATGGGTATAGTTTGTATGGATTTGGCAAAGTCAGCAGATAGATGATTGAGGATAGAGAATTGGGATCAGCTGACTTAGCAGTTGGGGGGAGGGAGAGTTACTAAAAATTATTTGGGGACACCACAAAAAAAAGCCTCTGGCACTCTGCCTGAATTTAAATCAAAAATTACATTTCCAAACATTTTAGGGGGTGTTTGGGTAAAGCACTACTATGGAGCTGATAAAATACATTGTTAAGTGACTACATGAGGTGAATATAGGGCAGGAGACACCATGCTGGGGAGGTTAGTAAAGGGCAAATATGTATGAAGGACATAAAATACTAATTACATAAAAATCCAGCATGCATGAGAACAAAGGGGACATTCACAGCATATTACAATCATGGTAATTAGGGAATGAGGAAAGATATACAATATATTATTAAACATTCAATACAACAAAATGTGATATTAAAGCATAAAAATCTTACCTTCATATACTCCTTCTGCAGGACCTGGATGATGGCAGAACAGGTCTCTGGGATAATGATCCCCAGAGCCTGGGGGGAGATGCCTGTCGAGAACTTCAAGTCCTGCAGGCTTCTCCCTGTGGCCAAATACCGCAAGGTAGCGACCAACCTCTGCTCCAGAGTGATGGCTTGCCTCATGCAGGTATCCTGCCTGCTGATATAGAGGGTCAGCGAAGCCAACAGACGGTGAAACACGGGGTCCGTCATCCTGAGAAAGTTCCTGAAATCATCAGGATTATTCTCACGGATCTCACGGAGCAAAGGCATATGACAGAACTGGTCACGCTGAAGCAACCAATTCTTGGTCCATGAACTCCTCCCCACTCTGTTCATGGACTGGACTTGTGTCAAGGTCAGGACCCCAACACCAAGCCCCCACACAGCACGAACTCTACGAGGAGTACGCATACGAAACATGGCTAGAAAACGGTCGGCTGCTCAGAACAAAGTAACAGAACGCACTGAAGAACAGCAAGGCCTGTGAAGAGCGACCTGAAAAACAGTAACGAACGAACAAGAATACAATGACTACCTAAAGTCACGCGGAACTTGCTTGCACGCACTGAAGAGCAGATACAAACCCACAAGCACAAACTGAACGGCAGAAAACGATCTGAAAGCCACGAGTCTGAAAAAGCGCGAATCGTCTCTCACCAAACTTTTACTAACACGAGATTAGCAAAAGAAGCCCAAAGGGTGCCGCGCTTGGTTCTGAACCGGCCTTTTCTAGTTTCGTCGTACGTGGTGTACGTGACCGCGTGGTTGGAGATCGGAAATTCCGACAACTTTGTGCGACCGTGTGTAGGCAAAACAAGTTTGAGCCGACACCCGTCGGAAAAAATCCTAGGATTTTGTTGTCGGAATGTCCGAACAAAGTCCGACCGTGTGTACGCCCTATAAGAGTAACCAGGAGTATTTTCAATCTAACTAGTATTTTCCCTGATCTGTTTCCACCCACCCCCATTATTCCTCTATGTTCCCACGTTCACATCTGTATAGTTTATTGTCTAGTTTCCTCAAACTTTCAAGGGGAAACACCCAGCCAGTCTAACCATGGGCTCCATATCTTTACGAATTTACCATAGCTTCCTCTTCTAATATACGTTGTCTTTTCTATCCACACCAGCTTGTTCATCACTTCAATCCAGTCTTCCAGGGTTGGGGGTATAGCAGAAAGCCAAGACTGGGCTATCAGCTTCCTTGCCTGGTAGAGGCACCTCTGCACGGCAATGTTAATACTAGTACATCCTATATTCTCATTTATCAGGCCAAGAATACATACCCTGGCCTCCAGAGCTAATTTGATTCTCCACCTAGTTTCTATGGTCTTTATTATCTCCACATCATATGGATAAGGTCACCTGTATCCAGGCACCTGGGGCATTTATCATCTAGTCTATTACCAAATTTATGTAATCTTTTTGGGGTGTAATAGGCTCTATGCAGCAAGAGGAGGTGCGAGGCCTGCTGTAATGGAGAAACAGACACCAACGGGCAATACTCCAAAATCTTCTTCCACTGGTGATCCGCAATCTCCCCCACGTCTGCCTCCCATCCTGCTCTGGTTCCCATAGATGACTGCGGAGCAAGTAGCTTTTCAACCAGTTGCCCATATGCCTTTGCTATCAGACCCTTGGTGCTGTTTGTCCTGACAATGCTTTCAAGGAAAGGAACCTTGCACCACACGGGCGGGCAGTTCTTGAATTGGCTATCCAGGGCATGCCTAACCTGTAGGTAGTAATAGAATGTTTTTTTTGGGATTCCATATTCAGTCCTGAGTTCAGTAAAAGATTTTAACATTTTATTGTCTCCATATAACTGAGCTAACCTACTAATTCCATAGAATTCCCAAATCCTATTTTTTCCCAAGGTCGTCAGCTCATGCAAAAATTTATTTTGCCATATAGGTGAGAATTCGGTGAACCCTCTATAATCCATAATCCGTTTATTCGACTGCCAAACTTTTTTTACTAATCTACTTGTTGGAGGCCCGTCCTGCAATGACCCGGCCTCCAATGCCTCTATCAGACTTGTGCGAACTGTTCTGTAGCATAATTTCCCCGCTAGTATCCCTCCAACCCTGCGTCTCACACCCCCCTATATGCTGCAACTGGGCGGCCAGGAAGTAGTTGTATGGCTGGGGCACTGCCAGTCCCCCCTCCCTGGTGGGACGCTGCAGTGTCTGCAAGCTGATCCTTGCCTGGCCTTTCCTCCAGATTAGTTCTCTAAATATGGTATTTATTTTTAAGAACCATTTCTTCCCAATCCAGACTGGGGAGTTATGGAGTACAAACAAAAGTTGTGGCAACCATATCATTTTGAATAGGTTGGTTCTACCTGCCATAGATAGGGGGAGCTTTCCCCAGATGTCACTTTTTCTTTTAAATTTTTCCAGCAGGGGGACTAGGTTATCTTGGATGTATTGATAGGGATCCTGTCAGGAAAAGCCCTCTTGCAGTTATCCCAGCAGATTGAGGGTTAAACGAATGCCTGTGCATAGAAGCGCCATCCGGCGCTCGCGCACGCGCAATAGCACCAATAGCGCTAATAGTGCTAACAAACGTACGCGCATGCGCAATAGCACCCATAGCGCTAACGGGCGTACGCGTATGCGCAATAGCGCCAATAGGAACAACACTTGGCGCCAAAGATAGGCTATTTAAAGAAGACTGTTCCAATGCTGCCTTGCTGTCCGGTCTACAGCGTTTCCTGAGACCCCTGCTACCTTGTTACCAGTTTTCCTGTATCCAGTACTTACTTGGCTTGTTCCTGACTTACCTGCTTGCTGCCCGCCCCGATCTTGGCTTGGAATCTTCTTTTGGTTTGCCCTTCTTGGACTATTCTCTTGGTTTGCCCTTCTGTACCTGATCTGCCCGCCAGTACCTTGACCCGGCTTGTCTGCACCACCCTGCTGTCTGCAACCTGCTACAGGACTACAGTGCACCTCCCTGCTATCTGCAACCTGATACAGGACTACAGTGCACCTCCCTGCTATCTGAATCCTGCTACAGTACTACAGTGCACCTCCCTGCTATCTGCATCCTGCTACAGTACTACAGTGCACCTCCCTGCTGTCTGCAACCTGCTACAGGACTACAGTGCACCTCCCTGCTATCTGCATCCTGCTACAGTACTACAGTGCACCTCCCTGCTGTCTGCAACCTGCTACAGGACTAAAGTTCACCTCCCTGCTATCTGCATCCTGCTACAGTACTACAGTGCACCTCCCTGCTATCTGCATCCTGCTACAGTACTACAGTGCACCTCCCTGCTGTCTGCAACCTGCTACAGGACTACAGTGCACCTCCCTGCTGTCTGCAACCTGCTACAGGACTACAGTGCACCTCCCTGCTATCTGCATCCTGCTACAGTACTACAGTGCACCTCCCTGCTGTCTGCAACCTGCTACAGGACTACGGCACACCTCCCTGCTGACTACAGGATCCTGCCTTCTACTTCGGTGTTCCAGTCAGGCACTTGTGCCCCTCTGTACTTTCGAGTCCCTGTTCACACCTTCAGGGGTTCTTAAGTCGGAGGCATACGAGAGGCCGTTCTCTGCATTCCGGGCTCCACCTACCAGGTACGTGACAGATCCCCAGATACCATTATTCCCAAGTACCTCATTTTCTCTGTCACCTTTAGCCGAGGCATACAACTAATTGGGCCGTTAACAGTTGGATCTATTGGTAAGAGTAAGACTACAAGTCCCGATAAGTTCCCAAACCTTTACACCAGCTGAGTCGCTTTTTCTAGTGATGCCCCAGTGTCGCCCAGGAATAATAGCACGTCATCCGCAAATAACGCTATCTTGTCTTCCCCATTACTTCTCTTAAATCCCTGCACTCCGGTGGCTGTTCTAACTACTTCCGCTAGCGGTTCCATAGCCAGGGCAAACAACAGGGGTGACAATGGGCACCCCTGTCTTGTCTCTCTCTCAAGAAGCATCCATTCAGAAAATTCATTGTTTATCTTTAGTCTAGCTCTTGGGTGAAAGTATAGAATTTTCACCCATCTTATGAACGTGGGGCCGAACCCAAATCTCTCCAGTACCCACCAAAGATAGTCCCATTCCATACTGTCAAATGCCTTGGCAATATCCAAGGACAATATCACCCTAGAGGAGTTTCCCCCTGCCGGAGATTGAAGACATAGGTACGTCCGTCTAATATTTGCGCTAACAGACCTATTGGGAATGAATCCCGACTGGTCCGGGTGCACCAAGCCCGAGATACATCTATTCAGTCTAGTTGCCATTATTTTTGCCAGAATCTTAATGTCAGAACAGAGCAATGAAATTAGCCTATATGAGGATACATCAAGATGATCCTTCCCTTCTTTCGGTATCAATATTATATTGGCCTCTAACATCGAGGAGGGCAGTCTTCCTTCTATAATTGCCCAATTCAATGTTTTCAAAAGAAATGGGAGAAGCACCGCCCCGAAGTGCTTGTAGATTTCCAAAGGCAGTCCATCCAGGCCTGGAGATTTTTGATTAGGCATATCTGCTACTGCTTGCTTTAGTTTTTCAAGGGTTATAGGAGATTCCAAACCAGCCCTGTCAGTATAAGGGAGAGTCGGCAGATGAGCATTCTCCAGGAAGCTTTCCGCTGTCTTTTGTTCTAGCCTACCCTGTGACTTGTATAAATCCCTATAATAGTTAAAAAATACTTCCTTAACTTTCTGAGGATCAAATGAATTTTCTCCATTAGGAGTCCTAATCATAGGCAATGGTGAGGAGGAAGAGTTGGTGTTAACCAATAGTGCCAGCGTTCGACCCACTCTTTCCCCCTCTCCAAAGCGCTTCTGCTTCTGGAACAGTCTCCTGTTCTCGGCCTTTCTAATTGTATCCATCCTGTGCTCCTGTTGCTTTTTTACCCATAGCGCCTGATTTTCCAGGTTCGGGTCCTCAACATACTACCTCTCCAATTCTGATACCTCTTCTCTAATCTGCTCACTCCTCGCTTTTGATTGCTTCTTGGCCCGCGCTATCTGCTGTATAAGCACCCCCCTAAGAAATGCTTTTAGGGAATCCAAGACCACTCCCTCCGACGCCGTACCCTGGTTATTACCGATGTACTCTTCTAATTTTCCAGAGATATCTTCCATTCCACCCATAATCTCCAGCCAAGCCAGATTTAATGCCCAAGCCCTCTGGATGTATCTATCATGTAACTTTATCTTCAGCGTTAGAGGTGAGTGGTCTGAGATCCCCCTCTGCTGGTATTCTATCTTGGCCACGAGGGGCTGCACCGTCCCATTACCTATTGCTAAGTCAATCCTAGAAAGTGTGTGGTGCGACTCCGAAAAACAAGAGTACCGCCGAGCCCCTGGGTTTCGGGTTCTCCAAAGGTCACACCACCCAACCTCCTCCAGGAACTGAGCCAGCTGCCCCTCACACACTCCTGCCAACCTAGGCCTAGGTGGAAACCTATCCAGGCATCCATCGAGGACAAAGTTAAAGTCACCCACTATTATAGTCGGGACGTCAGCCTTGTCCTCCACATACTCCAATAATTGGTATAGGATTTCCAGCTTGAAAGGTGGAGGAATATACAGGTTGGCTATAATGAATGGATAGCCCTCTATAAGGCAATATAAAAACACATAGCAGCCCAATAAATCAATCTTGACTTCTCTACAAAAAAACGTCATATCTTTTTTGACCAGTATACTAACCCCCCTTGAATAAGACGAATATAGTGAATGGAACTGAGCCTGAAATTTCCTATTTCTAATTAATGATTTGGTCTCATTGGTCAGATGGGTCTCCTGAAGGCACACCAATCCCGAGCCATGGGACTCCAACTCAGCAAATACCGCAGCTCTCTTAGTAGGATCGCCCATACCCCTGACATTCCATGAACTAACACCTACGATACTAGACGACATTTAAAGGAAATACCACCCCTGCAATCAGGAAGCAAAGAAAGAATTAAAAAAAAAAGAAAAATATTCCTAGCCTTTCTACCATATTCACCCTCTCTAAAGTGTCTATCTTTTTGTGAACCCTTCCCTATTTCACTAAGTTCCTCCTCTAGTTCCATTACTTTATATTTCCAAGCTGTATATGTGTATCTCAACATACTATAAATCCTTTAAATCTTTTCACTCCCCAACTTTTGATCCAGTGCGATGTGAACTTTTTTTATTGTTTTAACCCCCTGTGCTCCCTTAGCCTCATGTGCTCCCCCCTCCCCCCCCAAACCTATCTTGGTACGCCCTGGGGACATGCTTTGTGACCATTCTAACCCCAACTCTGTGCTCAAACTGACATTCCCTCCCCCTATCCAAATATACTCCCCCCCATCTCTTCCCTCCCTCCCACAACCCCCACTCCCCCCCACCCAAGTTCCATGCCTCAGTGTTCTCATATAAAAAACATCCACAGCACACCACTCCTTACCAACTCTCGTTTCCCTCTTCCAACAACCCGCCCCTCCCCTTTCAACCCTTGCTGCTGCAAAAAAACAAAAAACAAAAAAAAACCAACTACATAAAATTAACACTATTTTTCATTCAATACATTCTGGCTCTAAAGGTTCCTCTTATTGTCATCAAGCCACTTAGTGGCCTTGTCTACGGTGTCAAAAAATGGTATCGTCCCTAGAGCTTCAATGCGTAATCGCGTCGGGTACAGTAGCGTGTATGGTATTTTTAAGGTCCGCAGGCTGCGCTTTATTTCTACAAAGCCCGCCCTCTTCTTCTGTAACTCTGAGGAATAATCTGGGTATAATGAGACTCGGGTTCCGTTGTAAGAGATGTCTCCCTTCTCTCTAGACTTCTGCATCAGTATAACCTTATCCCTATAGTTAAATAATTCACAATCATAGGTCTAGGGCGGGTACTTGATGTAGCTGCCCTAATAGGCACTCTGTGCGCCCTTTCAATACAAAAAAAACGTGAAAATGTCTCGGCTCCAAAAACCTCCCTCAACCATCTTTCCATAAATTCTTCAGGGTGGGAACCCTCACTTTTCTCTGGAAGACCCAATACCCTCACATTCTGTCTCCGTGATCTATTTTCCATTTCGTCCCTTTTAGACTTGTAGATATCCAACTGATATAATTCAAAAAGTCGCGCTAGAGGAATGAGAGTGGCAACAACCTGGTGCCTACAGCATCAAAAAGAATTAAGAAGGTATAAAGTGGTCACTGTGCAAATGATTGTAATACTAACCAGTGTATATAAACACCGCAGTGAAATTTGAATAAATATTAGATAAACAGAACACAGATATTGCTTTCTATGCCTATAAAAAAGAAAAAAAGAAAAAAGGGGGGAAAAGGAAAAATCAAATGAAATTATTGAATATAAAAATAGGTGATTAAATGTGAACAACAAAAAATTCTTCAGAACGCTAATGCCAAGTGCAACAGTGTATGAGAGCTGTGCAAAGACAATAAACATATACCATGTGAAAAACATAAATTATACAGTGTAAAAATTAGAACAAACTTATGTATTCCACCAAAAGTCCATATCCATAAGGAACAATGATTAGTAAAGTTTGTGCATATTTTATAGCACAAAAAACGTATAGATGGATGTCCCTCAGTGCTGAGTGAATGTAGAACCAAAACTTGCTGCAGTGACTAAAGGTGCGTGGGCAGACCTCCACCATTCAAAACTGCTGCCTCTTACCAGAAAAAGTTGGTCTCTAGATTATAGGAGACCTAAAGGGCGGATGGCTGCAACCCCAGCCAGGGATCTGTACAGCGGACACTGGTTATCATCCGAATCCCGGAACTCTCTCCGTCAATCACACCATAATGAGTAGGATAGGTCCCCATAAAAGAGATAAAAGGCTCCACATAGCATAAAATCTAAGTTTTTTTATTGAATGAAAAAGTATAGATTGCACTTACAAGATAGTTGTATAAACAAGCATACAGGAATGGCCTGAGTTTGCATTTTTTTAAATTCTTGTTGCATTGGATGCAAAACATCCTCTGTCTGGCTTATTCTCTCCTCCAGTATTGAGGCCCTATCTGCGGCTTTTTGTAATTCCTGGCTCATGAGGCGTAGCTCTTCTTTAAGACCCCTTAGTTGGTCACTTAGGCTAGTCAGTGAGCCCCTGCAGGAATTTACTGCTTTTAACACCTCTTTTAATGTGGGCTCAGGCTCGCCTAATTCATTAGAAGCGGGGAAGTCCTCTGGCGCCTTTTCCGGTAGACCCTTTTCAGGACTTTTTTTATTCACCCTTTTAGCAGGGATCAATGGTGTGGATAAGGTTTTGCCTATGCTTTTCCTATCACCCATACTTCCCAACTGCGTTTTCTCTTGGGATACAAGATTGCCTTTGGATGGGGAGTCCTGGGGGGTGTGCGCAAACTTTTCTAGTTTAGCTGCCGCTGCCGTTGCGGATGACACCTGGCTCCCCTTTTCTTTAAGTGAGCGGGTAGCTTGTGCCACCGAGCCTTCCTGGGTGTGTTGAGCCTGTTCCTCCCCCTTTTTCCTAGTCATATTGCAACAGTGACAATAATACGGAAGAGATACAGAGATGGTATGAGAGGTATCAGAAAAATAATAAAGGTAGTCCCTAGGCACAATTTTCCTCCTAGAAGATACAGCCAACGATAGAGCCAAAATGCCTAGTAGTCAGAGAGGGTCAGTCTTTAACAAGGCAGGGTGTCACTGCTCCTCGGTTGCCCTCTCCCCTCCAATTTCACTGGCAATGTCCAAGACTTTCCTATAGACACTATCATACAGCGTGGAGTAGGGTAGATAAGATGAAGTAAAAGGCATTCATATTACTCGTCACGCCGCTGCATCCGCCTAGCGGTGTAGTGTGGCTGTTCGGCGGCTTAAACCAAGCCGCCCACAGTGAATTACTCACTGAACCTGGTACTTGGTGCCTTCCCGGAGCGTCCATCACTCGAGGCGTCTGGCTAGTTCAGATGCTATCGTCGGCGCTTCCTCCCATAGACTCCCTCGCGATAGTGCAGGGCCGTTGCCAAGCAACCCACCGGCGCGTGTAGCCTGGAGCGCCGTCACTCAGGATCGGGCATCCAGCCCTCTCCAGCTCCGGTCCGCTTCACGCCCTCCTCAATGCAATGGCGACTCTCTCGCCTCCAGGATCCCGGCCGATAGTAGGTTGTATGGGAAGTTTTGCTAGGAATAGTTGGGGGTAGCAGCAAAGGGCCGAGTGAGGAGGGAGCTCACTCTCCTCTACTCACATCCACATCCAGTCACACCCATTCTCGTTCGCCCTCCCCATCTCAAATCTGTTGGATTTTTTGAAAGCACAGGGGAAGTGTGGACAGCTGTCATGAATCTGATGTTCCTATGCCAACCTGCAATATCATCTTAGTGACACCCATATAGAGCTCCATAAAAGCCATGGCATGTCCATTTAGGTGTATGATAGGTAGCACAGCCCTGATGAATTTGTGACATCAATAGCAAATCAGGGCCAATGCCCTTTTCTTTCTCTCCCCAGAGGGCTGGCTATATCTGCTTAGGAACCACCCAGGGTCAATATCTACTACTTGGCCTAACGTGCTAGCCCATTCATGACACAGTCAGGTAATTAGCTTAGTGTATTTACAGTATGTCTCAAATAGCTCAGTCCTCTACTGCGTAACAGTCTTTGAATAGAAAAGTGGAAAGATTCATCACATTCATGCTGCTAGTCTTGGTGTTGTTCTCATCCTAAGACCAGCAAATGTATAAATCCATCACAGTCTAACACACATTGGGGTTGATTTACTAAAGGCAAATCCACTGTGCACTACAAGTGCACTTGCAGGGCACTCGAAGTGCAGAGTGGATTAGCCTTTAGTAAATAGTCCCCATTTCCTACGCAAAACAAGTGATCACTGGAGAGAAGCCTAAGGCAATGTACCCAATACTCTGTGTGATCTGGTCTCAGATCACAACATTTTTCAGGATGCTTCTCTCGAGCGATTTACAGGTGCTGCAGTGCAATTTTTTTTTTTTTAGTGATGCAACTTTTGTTGCATTTTGTGACATATCAAGAAATTAATAATACAGAGTTATAGTCAGGGGTGAAACAAAGAAGACCAAAATTGATAACACCACATCCCAAATATATATTAATAAAAAGAAATGGACTTTGAGGCAGTAAGCCTCGGGACTTTAATGGTGTATTAAATTAACAATATTCAGGAATTATCAATTCCAAAATGGTTAAAAAGAAGAAATTTTATTCAGACAATGTTAAAAGGCATAGGACCAGTTAGGATACAAAAGTTCCATAAACTACAATGACAGATCTTGATAAGAATACCACTTTTCTTAACATGTTTCTCTAAATGGAGCTTCTTCAGGAGATTTAGCATGTGGCATCATTATTGTACTAGAGGTTACATAGAGAAAGAGGCAAACAAAAAACAAAGGATCAATTATTGAATACAGCATTGAGTAGATAAGCGTAGTTTTCGTAAAACAAAAAATAACTTTTGTATATAGATATAAACTGTTTTTAATATTACAAAACAATATATAAAGGCATAAAGCCTATATTTGGTGTGAAAACAAAATGTTAAGTTAATATATAGAGATGAACCTTACCTAGAAATGTATTTCAATGGGTTACCATCAGAACTAGAGATCACAGACAATTTGGGGTATAATCCTCCCCCTATGGCTTCAGGGCTCACATAAATGTTTGCAGAGACAGTACAAGGGCGATCAAAATAGGAAAAGTCCTTGCTGGTAAAGAAAGGACCAATAAAGGTAGGATCAATGAAAAAATGTATATATATGTTTGCTATATATAAGTGAATGGGTAATGGTATATCAAATTAAAAGAGAGTTGTTTTTGAGAGTTACCTCAGCAGTATTGGTCTGTAGAATCAATATTATCTGATAGTCACATCCACATTTAACTAAACAACTATTTTGGAATTGATAATTCCTGAATATTGTTAATTTAATACACCATTAAAGTCACGAGGCTTACTGCCTCAAAGTCCATTTCTTTTTATTAATAATGCAGAATTGTTACTGATAGGTCTGCTACAGATGACAGCATGGTCTTTTTCCTTTAAATCTTAATTGATTGGTCGACTTCCAGATTGTTTATAAAATTATAGTTACTGTCAATGGTGAAATAATGAGAATAATTCAACAACCTTATTTATGGAACTTGTTCTTAGTTGGGCATCTCAACAATTTGAATAACTTCACATTTGTTGAGAAAAAAATCTGCTCTGGGTGATCAATTTACATTGAAAGGATTTTATCAAACTTTATTGCAAAATCCTACCTGTTTCTGTCCTTAAGAGACAACTGTATGTTCAATTATGTCCTTGGAAAGCTTATTCCTGAATGGGAATGTCTTTGTTCATCCTAATAAGTTGATGCAGTGTAAAGCTGACCATACATGGATCGAAGATTGGCCAATTCAGTAGGGACTGACCAAATTTCGATTCGTGTGTGGGCAGGCTGATTGTACACAAGTCAAACCATCTATCAACTTGGGTACAACCAGTCTGCCAGATTTTTCCACATGCGATTACTGCCAGTGTCTATAGCCACTAGCACTAATCATTGTACTCTGCTAGCCAGGAAGACTCCCTTGTTTCCCCCCACCAGCAAAATACAATAGCTCTGCAGGAGGCATTCCCCCATTATCACTGACTATGTTGAAGGGGATTGAGTTTATCAATGGCTTGACTAACTTGTAAGTTGCTGTGCCTACATAACTTTAGAAGTAATTAACCCTTTGGGAGTATTTAACCAAAAATGACATTTTTATTGTAGAGGATGCCTAAAATCTGACTTGTACCTTACTGCAGAATTTTGGGAAAATCTGTGAGACAATCACACAATCAAACAAGCAGGCAATGACATTTTTGTTGAGGTTTTGTACACCAACAGTGTACAGAATGCCTCTAGGTTGCCATATTGCATTGAATTGAAATTAACAATAAATTACAGCGGTTGCATATCGAAAAGGAAAAGTAATTTTCAGTAACATCAAATTACAATATGGCTTGTGCAGAAATTGTAGTGCAGTGGAGTTACTCTATATTATTATAGTTTATTTCTGTGTCTGATAGCAAGCAGAATACACTGAGAATTATTTAACATTTTGCAGAATCCATAAAGGGTAAAAACACATACACAAATTATAAACATAAATGTTACTTGCAATACATATATTTAATTTGAAATGGCCTACTAGCAGCAAGTACAGGTGAAGCCTATCTACTCAAAGTCTGAACTGCTAACATTGTATTATCAAAGTGGAGTATCTAATTCCTAGCATACACAAAGGTAGTATGAATTAGGGAATACAATTGAACTTATGAGTCACAAGAGCCAGAAAGTGGAAAGCTAATTAAATCCAAAGTTATGTAAATGAAATCAGTGGCCCGTGATATTTCTACTTTAGCTTTATGCTGCAGACACAAATTAAGAAAAGGAAGAAAGTCTACAATTAAAGAACGTAGCAGGGTTCATAAAAGGATATTCTTTTTTTAAAGTGACCTCTAAATACATGCCACAAGATAACTTTGCTGTCTTTTTGTTACATCTAATTATAGTTTAAGTTACAATTCAAAAAATGCATTTACTCATAACTATGCCTGGCTGCACCGCTAATGTACAATTTTAATTAGAAATATGGTTGAAATTATTTCTACCTGAAACTACATTTTCCAAGCTACAGGGCCAAGTTTATTATAAAGCCGCGTACACACGGTCGGACTTTTAAGCTACAAAAGTCCGACAGCCTGTCCAACAGACTTCCGGAGGACTTTCGGCAGACTTGCGGCGGACTTGTGGCAGACTTTCTAAGGAACGGACTTGCCTACACACGACCACACAAAAGTCCGACGGATTCGTACGTGATGACGTACACCAGACTAAAATAAGGAAGTTGATAGCCAGTAGCCAATAGCTGCCCTAGCGTGGGTTTTTGTCCGTCGGACTAGCACACAGACGAGCGGATTTCGGGGTCCGTCGTAGTTACGACGTAAAGATTTGAAGCATGTTTCAAATCTAAAGTACGTCGGATTTGAGGCTAAAAAAGTACGTTGAAAGTCCGGAGAAGCCCACACACGATCGGATTACCAGCCAGCTTTAGTCCGTCAGCGTCCGTTGGACTTTTGTAGACGAAAAGTCTGACCGTGTGTACGCGGCATAAGGCAAAAAAACACATGCTGTAGCTGATTATTATTATTATTATTATTATACAGGATTTATATAGCGCCAACAGTTTATGCAGCATTTACAATATAAAGGGGGACAGTACGATTACAATACAATTCAACACAGAAGGAATAGAAGAGCCCTGCTCATGGAGCTTACAATCTAAGCATAGGTACGATTGTCTGTTTTAGGTAATCTTAAGATTAAAGCTGAACTCCAGCCTTACCATCTTTTCCCACACTTGTAGCAAGCCAGCTGCTGTATTGAAACTGATTATTCAATTCCCAACAAACTTTCATCTCCACAATAGAGCCCTTTGAAATTACAGCAACGTTTTGAGCCCACCTTTATTTCTTGCTTGAATTACTTCAATCATCATCAATTCCCTCTTTTCTTTATCCATACTGCCAACTGCCTTCCTCTTACAGCTATTAGCTTTCTCTGCCATTAATCATTTTTGCTATTACTCATGTGTGAGTATGATATTTAGGACACTGCTTTTCCTGATCAATATATAAAATAACACATTCCTGGCATTCCTTTAGTCATGCATGCCCCTCATTAATTGTGCAATCTGATAATAAGTTGCTTGATTACACTATTTTAGAGTGTTATGCCCTGTACACACGGTCGGACTTTCCGACGGAAAATGTGCGATCGGAGCTTGTTGCCAGAAATTCCGACCGTGTGTGGGCTCCATTGGACATTTTCAATCGGATTTTCCGACACACAAAGTTTGAGAGCAGGCTATAAAATTTTCCGACAACGAAATCCGATCGCGTCAATTCCGACCGTGTGTGGCCAATTCCAACGCACAAAGTGCCACGCATGCTCAGAAGAAATTCCGGGACCGAACAGCTCGGTCTGGTAAAATTAGCGTTCGGAATGGATAGAGCACTTTCGTCAATGTTTCGTGCAATGTTTAAAATAGTTTAATACAGCGCACTCTCTTCTTCTTTATAATGCTAGAAGAATGAAGTAGTTTTGCTGCTCATATTTACACAGACTTCTCACAAACTTCTTTCTTTATTATTTATCTTGATTCCCTCAATATATTTTGATTTGTCACATCTGACAAAAAATATATATATTATTATTTTTTTGCTTTGTATTTTTTTCAAGGCTGATCTTTTTTTCTTTTTTTTTTTTTTTACTCCAGAATATTTTTGTGTGTGTTTTGTGTGTCAAGTTACCACAATACCATTATTATCTTGTATTATTTAATCTCAAGAAAATTGCTTGGTGTTGGTGTCCCTTGTTAATTTCACAATGTATTTTTGAAATGTATGTGAATCCTCACAAACAAATTGTCCTTTTTGAAGAAAAACACACATAGGCGAGTATAATTGAAACAAAAATTCCTTTATTAAGGGCTCAGAACCAAACAAAGAGGGAGGCAACGATGGATAAACATCATAAATTGGCAAAGCCTTTGACTCCCAGGGCAGACATCAATTATTTTACAGCAAAATTGGTGGCCTGAGGAGTCCATATGTAAGGGAGTGCAGTCTGGTCCAGAAGTCCCAGAGATCATGAAAGCAGCAGATGACATGTATGTTTCCAGGCTGTGGTACTACAAGAGGCTGCATATTTTGCCAGACCAGACTGAAGCCAGGTCATCACTCTCTGGTCTTCCTTCCACGCTTCCTTCCTGGCTGTGACTCTGGTGTTGGAAGTGTGGCAGGAGGAGGAGTAGGACCTGGAGGAGGAAGAAGAGGAGGAGGAGGGGGAGGAGGAGGACTATGGGTGAGGTGACAAATGTGGGTTGCACATGTGATTTGGCCCATCAACCCCTTATTTAGAGCTTCCAAAATTAAAAACTCACATAGGAGTCATTGGCTCTCCTCCATCTGCATCATTTTGCATGCAAAAATGGCAGCAAAGTCCTCCTCCACACTGTGGGGTGTTCCGAGGGCCTCATAGCCTTCCAAAATAGGCCTATGGCAGCCTCCTCCAGGTTACTCCTCTTCCTGCCACTTTGTCTTTGAAGGCGGAGGGGAGGGACCTGGGCCACCTCCTGGCTGAGACTTCCCTGTGTATGAAAAAGGGACATGGTTTTAGTTTTTGCTTCATCAATCACAATCATAAATTAGTACTCCAAGCTAACATCTATTTAACATAATTGATTGGACAACCAGCAATATTTAGAAGAATGCTATACCTGGCTCAAGCTGGGCTCCTCCACATGTTGCTGCCTGGAAGGCCCAGGTTGGGCGTCAGAAGCCTCAGCTGGGGGGGAAGGAAGCATGGAAGGAAGAGTGGAGAGTGCTGGCCTGGGTTCAGTCTGACCTGCCAGAAAATGCAGCCTGTGATAGTACCACAGCCTGGGGACATAAATGTCATCTGCAGCTCCTGATCTCTGGGAATCCTGGACCTTCTTGTGCTCCCTTAGATAAGTGCTCCTCAGGCCATCAATTAGGATCTTCAAATAGGTGATGTCTGCTGTGGGGATCACAGACTTCACAAATTGCAGAAAATTATCCAGCGCTGCCTTCCTCTTTGTTTGGTTCTTATAATCAGGGTGGTTTATCTGCCACAGACAGGGCAGCTCCCTGAACATATCTATGAAGATTGGCATAAAGTCATGATCCTTCAAGATATCCATTTTAACTGCAAGACACAACACAAGACAAACCCTAATGTCAGCCTAAAGTCTTCTAAACTTGTCCAAATACAGGTCTCAATCTAGAAGCAGTATAGGCCCAATTTAAAATCTTACCTTCGTTATCACGATCGGTGCCTCCGTTACACCTTCCTCCGCTCACCGATCTTACGTACTACGCACGCGTGTTACACTTTATAGACACTGCGCATGCGTGAAACTCCGCCCGCCCCTGGTGTTCTAGTCTATTCCCCGCCCCTTCTCATTCGGCACAGTGGGGAAGAGCACATGGCGGAGGCAGAGCAGGTGTCTGATAATTACACCAGCGAGGAGGAGGAAAGCCCGGAGCCTGAAACGTCCCGATCCATAAGGAGACAATTTAAGGCATCAAATATGTCCTTTGTAGAGATGGTGGAGATGGTCGACATCCTGAAGAAGGCCGACTATGATGGGAAGTATGGACCTTACCCCAACCCCAATGTCAGAAAGGCCAAAATCATGGCGAAAGTAGTCAAGAGTCTGCACCGGAATTTTGGGGTACGACGATCCAAGGTTCAGCTCAAGAAGCGGTGGTCGGACCTCAAAATCAGGGAGCATGAGCAGTACAGAAGGATCAGGAGAGTGCTGCAATAAAGTAAGTAGTTGTCCTGTGTTCCTATTCTTTATCTTTATTACGTTCGAGCTGCTCCATGTGCTTTTCTTAACTGTTGTACAGTTTAAAATGGCAACTTTCATGTTCATGGGCACATTGTTCGTTCGGCCTAGAAAACACCATTGTTTTGGCCATATGCATTTGAATAAATTTTTTATGGCCTACTTCTCCTAAAATAATTTGGTTGTGTAGATGGGTTTGTAACTAGAATGAAATGCAAACTAGATTCTGTGTAAGGAGAGGACACTCAGCAGCAGTTTTCACATCTAGACGCTGGAGCACTAGTATGGGACACAAGAACACCCTTTTTATTAGGGGGCCCCACACAGGTGCTCCAGTGGATACTATAGGGGTGACTCCATCTGTGAAGCTTGCACAAAACAGGTAAGTATTCAAGCTTGACAAAGGAAACAAATATTTCTTCATCTTGGAACTCTGACCAAACAAACAATTGTACCTCACTTCCAAGCAATGTTTCATATTCCGATTTCTGCCATCAAATATCTGTGTGCTAAGTATACCTATTTTTTTTACATAGGGGATAAAAGACTCGGAGGACACCCCTCATCCAAGGAGACAACAGACCCCCCAACTCAGGAAGAATTGGAGACCCACCAAAGACAACAGGAGGAGGAGGAGGAGGAGGAAGGAGATGTGGTGGAAATTGTCACCACAACAGGTGAGTGTCTGCGACCACAGGCTCAGGTAAGAGATGGATGCTGGCATATTTATAATACATGGTGTGTTTTTGTTTCTATCTTTTTAGGTGATCGTGATGTTGTGGATCCAGGTCATTTCACCTCTGAAAGTGCACAGATCCTGATCGGGGAGATCATGGGGTGTAATAGGGACTTAGAATACATCTAGAAAAACATCAATGATGTTCAAAAAAATGAAGAACATCATTGATGTTTTAGGGAGAGTTTAAAACCCCTCCAAATCCCTTACCTTTTTTGTGCTTTTTGGGATCTAAAAATTTCTAACATTTTTTGACATATTCGAGAAAAGCCAAATTTTGAAGATGCGCACAGTGTGTCAACATGTGCTCTCTGCCATCATGGGAGATCAATGAATGTGTTTTTGGGGTGCAACCTCTTCCTCAATAATAAAGTAGATGGGAGGAAGGGGTTGCACCCCCAAAACACGTCCCTTGATCCCCTGTGATGGCAGGTAGCACATGTTGACATTCAGCAATTTGTGTGCATCTTCAAAATTTGGCTTTTCCAGGGGTGACTTCACCCCATCTGAACGCAATATCAAACACAGTTTATAAATACTCATGTCTGATATTGCCTTCAATTTCTACAAAAGTTGAACTTTGTAAGTTCAAGATTTGTGTCTTTCTTGTTGGTTTTTAACATGCCTGTTTTACCTTAAATGGACATTTCTACTTTTAGTAATGTGACCTAAAAAATTGTTATACAACAAACATGTTGGTTTGTTTTAAAAACCTTTTATAAATGCACATGTGATTGTGCTGTTATTAAAAAGATTGATAATCAAGAATGTGTGGATTATTGTTCCAACGCTCCAAAACTTTTGTTGTGCTCAAATTGGTGTTTTCTGTGACAATGGGGGTTATTTCCTAAGGGGAAATCCACTTTGCACTACAAGCGCAGTTTCAGTGCAGTTTCAAGTGCACTTGTAGTGCAAAGTGTCTTTGCCTTTAGTAAATAACACCCAACGGTGCTTTGTAATGTTACACAATCACGCCATTTTCAGGACTCTCCACATTTCTGTCAGTTAAAAGAAACACAAGCCGTAAATGTCACCAAAGATTTTAATAGTTAAAATGATGTTTTTATTTTAAAAATGTTTCAGACATTGTTTGGCATATTGATGGCCCCCCTACCTGCAAAGTAATCAAGGTATCTAAGACGGACCTCACAGGCACTCAGGGGGGGCAAGCCAGGACGGCCACTTTCAAGCGCCGTCAGGGTTGGTTCATTAGGAATTCCGACCTCAGGCCCAACTGAGGCAGCATAGTTGGCAAAATTTTGGCTTAAACAAGTTGTGTAGAACACAGCACGCCAAGATGATATGATTCAGTTTGTACTCCGCCATGTGTATGGGTGTAAGAAATAGGCAGAACCATCTGGCCATGATTCCACATGTGTTCTCCACCACTCTTCTGGCTCTGGCCAGCCGGTAATTAAAAACCCTCTGGTCCGGGGTGAGGGTCCTCATAGGGAATGGCCGCATAAGATGGTCCCCCAGTGCAAACGCTCCATCCGCAACGAAGACTAATGGGAGTCCTTCCACATTGTCTTCTGGAGGTGGCAAGTCCAAGCTGCCATTCTGGAGATGCCTGTAGAACTCCGTCTGGGCGATGACTCCACCATCGGACATCCGGCCATTCTTACCCATGTCCACATACAGGAACTCATAAGTAGCCGACAACACCGCCAGCATCACAATACTATTGAACCCCTTATAGTTGTAATAGTATGACCCCGAGTTGGGTGGTGGGATGATGTGGACGTGTTTCCCATCAATTGCCCCTCCGCAGTTAAGAAAGCCCCACCGCTGGGAAAAGTGGCTGGCCACAGTCTGCCATTCCTGTGGGTTGGAAGGAAACTGTGGAGTCAAACAAGAAAAAAAAATAATCATTTTGCACCTAAACAGGGTAAGCAGATTAGACACAAACATTCTTGGCCAACATAAGTATAACATTTATTTTAGGGAGTTTTGAAAGACCAAGGTATAAGGTCCATCTATCAGATTCCCATCTCCCCCCCTCTCATGGGCCATTTCTAACATTTTAAGGGGG
Source organism: Lithobates clamitans (assembly GCA_037952925.1). Taxonomy (NCBI): domain Eukaryota; kingdom Metazoa; phylum Chordata; class Amphibia; order Anura; family Ranidae; genus Lithobates; species Lithobates clamitans. Next base: position 1,251,440 of record JBBGZY010001063.1, read on the forward strand.
GAGATGTTTTGGACAGGTAACCCTCTCCACTTCATTGAGAGATGAATGCCTAATAATGTGTATTACTTTGGCCAGCCCCTCCTTACTTACACTATTTACAGCCCACTGGACAGGTAAGAAGTGTCATAATACAAAGATATAAATACACATTGTACATATTTTAGCACATTTGGACATTCTGCTATTACCTATCAAGATAATAATAGTATACAAAAACTTTAAACAGTACGATTTGAAAGTATACAGGCAGGCCCTTGCACTACATGCTTTGGGGTTGATGATTGAGGATAGATAGAGAATTGGTATCAGCTGACTTAGCAGTGGGGGGGGGGGTTCCAAATGATTTGGGGACCCAAAAAAAAAGCCTCTGGCACTCTGTCTGAATTTAAAGCACAAATCACATTTTTACACATTTTAGGGATGTTTGGGGTAAAGCACTACTATGGAGCTGACAAAATACACTGTTAAGTGACTACATGAGGTGAATATAGGGCCAGGAGACCATGCTGGGGAGGTAAGTGAAGGCAAATATGCATGAAGGTCAAAAAAATAAGTACATAAAAATCCAGCATGCATGAGGACAAAGGGGACATTCACAGCATATTCTAATCATGGTAATTAGGGAATGAGGAAAGACAATATATTATCAAACATTTAATACAATAAAATGTGATATTAAAGGATAAAAATCTTACCTTAATATAATCCTTCTGTAGGACCTGGATGATGGCAGAACAGGTCTCCGGGATAATGATCCCCAGAGCCTGGGGGGAGATGCCTGTCGAGAACACTGGAGCAACCAATTCTTGGTCCATGAACTCCTCCCCACCCTGTTCATGGACTGGACTTGTGTCAAGGCAAGGATCCCAACACCAAGCCCCCGCACAGCACAAACTGTACGAGGAGTGCGTATGGCTAGAAAACGGTCGGCTGCTCAGAACGAAGTAACAGAATGCACTGCAGAACAGCAAGGCCTGTGAAGCAACAAGCGGACAAGAACGCACTGAATAATCCAAAACTAACTGACTGCACGCACTAAAGAGCAGATACAAACCCGCAAGCACAAACTGAACAGCAGAAAACAATCTGAAAACCACGAGTCTGAAAAAGAGTGAATCGTCTCTCACCAAACTTTTAGTAACACGAGATTAGCAAAAGGAGCCCAAAGGGTGCTGCGCTTGGTTCAGAACTGCCCTTTTCTAGTCTCGTCGTACGTGGTGTACGTCACCGCGTTCTTGGCGATTGGAAATTCCGACAACTTTGTGCGACCGTGTGTATGCAAGACAAGTTTGAGCCAACATCCGTCGGAAAAAATCCATGGATTTTGTTGTCGGAATGTCCGATCAATGTCCGATCGTGTGTACGGGGCATTATGCCCCGTACACACGGTCGGATTTTCCGATGGAAAATGTCCGATCGGAGCGTGTTGTCGGAAATTCCGACCGTGTGTGGGCTCCATCGGACATTTTCCATCGGATTTTTCGACACACAAAGTTGGAAAGCAGGAGATAAAATTTTCGGACAACAAAATCCGTTGTCGGAAATTCCGATCGTGTGTACACAAAGCCGACGGACAAAGTGCCACGCATGCTCAGAATAAATAAAGAGATGAAAGCTATTGGCCACTGCCCCGTTTATAGTCCCGACGTACGTGTTTTACGTCACCGCGTTCAGAACGATCGGATTTTCCGACAACTTTGTGTGACCGTGTGTATGCAAGACAAGTTTGAGCCAACATCCGTCGGAAAAAATCCTAGGATTTTGTTGTCGGAATGTCCGAACAAAGTCCGACCGTGTGTACGGGGCATTAGAGTGACAGTTTTTTTTTTTTTAAGTTTGAAGTAGAAAAAGAAAAAAACAAAACAGATGGTTTATTTCTTGCTGTCTATGTCCCATTGGGGACATTTCTCCTTAATTCCTATCCCAGAGAAGCAGCAGTATGTGATAAGAATGTTTTTATAAAGCGAGGGTCATTTTCCTTTTAGATAGTTGTCACCAGAACAGGTTCCCCCACTGTAAGATGACAACCCTAAAATTTTACATTTTACAATTAAAGACCCAGACAGCAAAAAAAAAAAATGACAAGGGATCTAACCTTTAACTAGTAGCCCTAGTAGCCACTGCAAGGGAATATGAAGTTCACTACATTACACTTCCAGTTTAGGATACCCTTTTCAAAGACAGGAGACTGAAGCAATGTAGCAAAATCAGAGCAAGCAATTGTCAAGGCATGGGAGATTCAGACCAAGACCCCAAGGTTGTTGGCAATATGCAATCAGAAATAAGCAATAACTAGATATCAGGGCAAGCAGCTGAGAACTAGATGGGATCCAGAAGACAAGCTGGGTAAGAACAAGTGATTAGCATCACAATTTCACAAGTGTACAGTACAAATTTTCTCAGGAACTTTAGTAAAAGAAAATGTATGTTTGCAACGAGATAAAGGCAGATGTATGCTTAAATATGATGTTTCCATAAATTGCACCAGACAACATCACAGTGGATCATAGGAGAGAAGGATTATTTACTGCATGTCTCCAGGTATCTCCTGAATCCATAGGGTTACATTTATATTCATATTTTGCCCTTAGGTAAGCTGCTATATTTATATTTTATTATTTGAATAGCTGTCATGACCTGTGACTTATCCATGAAATGCAGTTGCTCCATTGACTCCAGAAGCAAAAAAGAATGACCAAAGACATCACTGTGTACTATGGCAGCAAAGTAGGAGGTCTCGTGCCTAACGAGTGGCACCTAATCTAGGATGTGTCATTTACAGGGACCCTGAAAAGAGATGACTGGATTTGTCAATAGAAAATTTTATGCATTTTGATAAGTGCATTTTATTGTGAACATTAGAAAATATTTGTACTGATGTCCACATTTTTCTGTCCTTTTTGTACATTAAAAAAGGTACTGACATTATTTGCCTAGAGCAATTGAATTTATAACAGAAAATGTATGCTCAGTGAAAATTACACTGCAAAAGCCAATGAACTGAGAGGAAATATTTAATACCAAGTGAATTTTACGAATATAGTTATATGGGCTCTAATCTGAATAAACACAGACATTTTCGGTACTTTCTATTGAATGTGAGCATGTTTGAAAATCCAGCAAAAATTGATTTATTCAGGGCAGAACATCCCAGCAACACAAGTAAGAAGCTTTATTAAATTCATTTCTAAGTGTTAGACTTTCAGCTTTATGGTACAAAGAACATTTTATGACAGTTTTACTAATAAGGAATCATGGTTTCAAATTAAAAATCTTAGTCGATTTTCAACAGAGTACAGATGTGAGCATATGCCTGAACTAGCTGGCTATTACCGCTGTTCTTACAAGTTCTAAGGAGGTGAGGTGTAAGATTCGATCAGTTTTAAAAGGCTCTATGTCTTAAATAAGATTTAGAAATTGATTTAAAAATAATGTAGCCAAATAAATAAAAATAATAATTAATTTGCCATAGCAAAAAACAGGGGGGGAGGGTGGGACATTAAATGAGGTGCGTGGGGTAGAGCCGGACAAAACCATATACATATGTAAAAAATTGTATTCTTGATTAGACCAAAGATAGGGCATGGATCAACCCATATAAACGCATAATAGCACATTGGCATATAAAATACAAAGTATCAACATACATATTAAGGATAGTCACCAACACAAGTAAGAAGCTTTATTAAATTCATTTCTAAGTGTTAGACTTTCAGCTTTATGGTACAAAGAACATTTTATGACAGTTTTACTAATAAGGAATCATGGTTTCAAATTAAAAATCTTAGTCGATTTTCAACAGAGTACAGATGTGAGCATATGCCTGAACTAGCTGGCTATTACCGCTGTTCTTACAAGTTCTAAGGAGGTGAGGTGTAAGATTCGATCAGTTTTAAAAGGCTCTATGTCTTAAATAAGATTTAGAAATTGATTTAAAAATAATGTAGCCAAATAAATAAAAATAATAATTAATTTGCCATAGCAAAAAACAGGGGGGGGGTGGGACATTAAATGAGGTGCGTGGGGTAGAGCCAGACAAAACCATATACATATGTAAAAAATTGTATTCTTTATTAGACCAAAGATAGGGCCTGGATCAACCTATATAAACGCATAATAGCACATTGGCATATAAAATACAATGTATCAACATACATATTAAGGATAGTCACCAACATGAGACAGAAAGTAAATATTATACATCACAGTCCCTCAAATAGAGTGGGCATAACATTATATGAGGGTGGTAGAGCAATAAAAACCATATGGAATCATAAATACGAAATGGATGCATCAAAATAAGCTCGACGACGTTACATGGACTTCTATCCACTCATCAGGAGCAAGTGCATCCATGTACTAAAAGGGGATAAAAAAATCACCATTATAGTTTAATATAACCACAGACTGGAGGGGTAGAGGGGTTAAAGATGATGATGAACAAATAGACAGCCACAACTGAAAGTACTCACAGAGCTGATACTAGGCCATGCGATACCACCTGCGGGAGGTCAGCCAGATAATTATGTCTTTGGTCTAATAAAGAATACAATTTTTTACATATGTATATGGTTTTGTCTGGCTCTATCCCACGCGCCTCATTTAAAGTCCCCCCCTTCCCCTCTTTTTTGCTAAAGCAACCAGGGATGGAGGCGCAATATTCCCCGTTGTGTTTCATTTAAAGTCCCAAATATTCCCCCTTTTTTCTTTGATACTGATTAGGGATGGAGGTGTGTGTGGTTCAACAGCCTTTACTTCCTTGTATCTGACCCCTAGTGGTCAAGTTACCATATAACACATTGAACACAGCTGATTTTGATGGACACACTGCTGCTGTAATTGTCTCTACTCCTTTGAGCTGAATTGGTTCAGTGTGTTCTGCAGCCGACAGGTTGGCCGGTGTTTTGTTTGCACGGGAGCTGCGATGCACGCCGCATGCCTTCCCTCTCCCCTCCTTCCCACACATTATAGGGATGGGGGATTGGGCGGTCGTTTTCACCGTGCATCGGCGCCACTCCTTCCACTCCATGCGTGTGACGCCCAGTGGGAGTCCCTTCATGCAGGTGTGTGTTATTTCTGCTTGGCTGACACATAGTGAGTAGGTCTGGCTGCTGCCGTGCTGTCTCTCTCTTGTCATGCCAGTGTAATGCCGCGTACACACGAGCGGACTTTACGGCGGACTTTGCCCGGCGGACTGGATTTCGTCGGACAATTCGATGTGTGTGGGCTCCAGCGGACTTTGTTTTCTCAAAAGTTGGACGGAATTAGATTTGAAACTTGTTTAAAATTTATCCGTTGAAATCGAGTCCGGTCGAAAAGTCCGCCGTCTGTATGCTAGTTCGACGGACAAAAAGCCACGCTAGGGCAGCTATTGGCTACTGGCTATGAACTTCCTTGTCTTAGTCCGGTCGTACGTCATCACGTACGAATTCGACGGACTTTGGTGGATTGTGTGTAGGCAAGTCCGTTCGTTCACAAAGTCCGTCGGAAAGTACGTCGAAAAGTCCGCCGGGCAAAGTCCGCCGTAAAGTCCGCTCGTGTGTACGCGGCATAATGCTGAATAAGACCCTGGCCGTTGGGCTCACCCTGCAGTTCCCCCTCAGTGACCTTTTCTCAGCAGTCCCATATTGCACTCCATCTTTGGTTCATATCCCCTTAGGACCTACATGGGTAAATACATAGCAAGCTCTTGATTTATTCTTAAATTCCTCTATAACAAGCATTACTAATATTCCTTTACTCCAGTTTTCATTAATTTCTCCTGATTTCAGGAATTTCATCTCCTCTCCCCTATTCTTACTATATGGACACCCTATTTTTTCATTCTGTTCACTTTGTTGATATGCTCCCCAATATACTTCTATACTGTGGTGATGGGTTTACTCTATATGACATTTCTTTTTATCTATACCAATATGGTAACAACCCCTTACTTTATTGTATACAATACAGAAATCCCATCTACAGTTACATCAAGATTTCTCTATACACACTTTTTTTGGGGGACTGCGTGTGTGCTCCTGATCCATGCATGGGTCCTTTCCTCAGCTCCCGTGCTGGACATAATTATCTGGCTGACCTCCGGCAGGTGGTATCGCATTGCCTAGTATCAGCTCTTATGTGAGTACTTTCAGTTGTGGCCGTCTATTTGTTCATCATCAGCTTTAACCCCTCCAGTCTGTGGTTATATTAAACTATAATGGTGATTTTTTTATCCCCTTTTAGTACATGGATGCACTTGCTCCTGATGAGTGGATAGAAGTCCACGAAATAGGTTGGACTTGATGGACTTGTGTCTTTTTTCAACCTGACCTACTATGTAACTATGTAACGTCGTCGAGCTTATTATGATGCATCCATTTCATATTTGTGATTCCAGATGGTTTTTATTGCTCTACCACCCTGATATAATGTTATGCCCACTCTATTTGAGGGACTGTGATGTATAATATTTACTTTCTGTGTCATATTGGTGACTATCCTTAATATGCATGTTGATACTTTGTATTTTATATGCCAATGTGCTATTATGCGTTTATATAGGTTGATCCATGTCCTATCTTTGGTCTAATAAAGAATACAATTTTTTACATATGTATATGGTTTTGTCTGGCTCTACCCCACGCACCTCATTTAAAGTCCCACCCTCCCCCCCTCTTTTTTGCTAAAGCAACCAGGGATGGAGGCGCAATATTCCCCGTTGCTTCTCATTTAAAGTCCCAAATATTCTCCTTTTTTCTTTGAAATTAATTTGCCATGTTACCTGTTCTGAAGCGATCTATATTTTAGTTAAATTTAACCTGTCAGGACAAAACTATGGAACTTGTGGTGTTTTTTTTTTTTTTGAAACATGCAAGTTCCCTGGCTGTTAGCTCAATCCCTGTTATATCATTGATCTGAAACATACATACAGAATTGTTCCGACTTTTCAGATTTCACAGGATGGTACATTGTTCTTTTTTTTATAATTGTATTTTTATTAGGTTTTTAACATTGTAGAATGAACAAGTACAGCAGTAATGTTGTACAATATAAAATATAAAATATAAAGTTTTGATAATATCTTTATAGCAAAACAAAATAGGTACATAAGAACAGAGTTCACAATTACAGAGCACAAACCGCTCTGTACTTTTGTCCAGGATACAGAAAAATATAATTCCTAAAATAGAAGTGCAGGATCAGGAGTGTAAAATTAGTTACATAAGAGAGAGATGAACATAGATTCTATGAAGGACATGTGGTATGTGATAATAAGTTCTAAGTAATACATGTGAAAATGGGGCAGGTGAGGGGGAATGGGATATCATGATCATATGGGACGCCCATGCCAGTATAAAACAAAAAAAAAAACATTTAAAGAACAGTGTTTGGCATAGGAGTCCCAAATTCCGACTCATCCCAGGGTTTCCACAATTTTTTAAATTGGGGGATAGTATCATGTACTGAGGCCGTTAGATATTCCATCCTTCGGATATCAGTTACTAATTGTAAAAATTTGGGCCAAGGGGGGGGGACACCGGACAGCCAACAAAGGGGGATAAGTCTCTTGGCAGCCAATAATATATAAGAAAGGAGCCAGTTAGCTCTTTTGGTTAAGCCAGGGAAAGGAAGGCCCAACAAATAGTGTATTGGGTCTAATGGGAGAGATTTATCCAGCACTTTCTGTATCAGGAGCCCCACCTCCCCCCAGAAAGGTTGTATCTTTGAACACTGCCAAAATATATGGAATAAAGAACCCGTGTCAATCCCACAACGCCAACAGCGCGGCGGGACCGAGGGGTCGTATTTATGAATAACATCAGGGGTTCTATACCAAAACATAAGAATCTTCATAGAAGTCTCCCATTGGGTCACACACTTACAGGATTTGGAGACAGAAGACCAAATCTTGTCCCATAGCTGAATTGAGATAGCTCTGCCTAACAAATGGGACCATTTTCCCATATAATGATGTGTGGTCTCAGTCAGAGGTGTCGACTCATGAAGGATACGATGAATGGAAGATATTAAGTGTAACTGGTGGGGTCCCTGAGCACATATGTATTCGAAATTAGTTGGGCTTTTGAGGGATAATGATGAAGATTTAGAGTGGGAAAAAGTGTCTGACCTGCAGGTAGAAGTAAAAAAGTTGGTTGGGGATATTAAATTTCTCACATAGGGTGTCAAAGGGATGTAGCTTTCGCGTAACCGGGTTTACTAATTTTCGAAGTTGAAAAAGGGAGGCGTTAAGCCATGGAAAGATCCTGCTCAAGGACAAGCTGTCTGGTATGAGTGGGTTAAACAATACATTGATGAGCGGGGAGCAGGGTGAGACGAGTTGGTATTTTTTGAAACATTTACGCCAAATAGTTATAGTAAAATTCATTGGGCCAGTGCACTGGTGTCTGAAAGTGGGGTCTATAGGAAAGGAATCATCCCAAACCAAGGTACATGGGTGAACCGGGTATATCACACCCTTCTCAATAGCGGACCATTGATTTGGAGCAAAGAGGGATGTCCAAGAAATAATAGGCCTTAAATGTGAGGCATAATAATATTTGAAAATGTCTGGTGCACCCATTCCACCCCTGGACCTCGGAGCAAAAACCGAACTGTCTATACGGTGGGCCCCCCCGCCCCATATGAACTTTAGAAAGTTACGTTGAAGTGTCTTTAATTGGGATGAGGGTAAAGCAATTGGTAACGTTTCAAAATAGTATAACAGTCTAGGTAAAATAGACATTTTTAAAACGTCTATCCTGCCCAATAAGGATAACGGGTACTTAGTCCAAGATCTCAAGATCTCAAGGATTTATTAATTTCCAGAACTAAGGGAGGGAAGTTAGCAGAGTATAGAGAAGAGTAGGATGGGGTGAGAAGGATACCTAAATATTTGAGAGAGGTTTTACACCATTTATAGGGATAGGACTCTTTGAGCTGTGATAGTATGGGCAATGGGATATGTATGGGCAGAGCTTCAGTTTTAGACACGTTAACTTTATAGCCCGAAATGGCCCCAAAGGAAGACAACATTTTGTGTAGGGAGGGGAGGGAAATCATTGGATTAGTGATCGTGAGCAAGATGTCATCTGCGAAGAGTGATAGTTTATATTCCCCTTGTCGCATTACCACCCCCCGAATATCCGGATGAGTGCGGATGGACTCAGCCAGGGGTTCCAGGCAGAGAATAAAAATCAATGGCGACAAAGGACACCCCTGTCGAGTACCATTAGTCATGGGGAAGCTTGGCAACATGAAGGATGACATCTGTACTTGAGCTGTGATTGTTGAATATATAGCCTTCAAAGCTTTCAGATAAGGACCCCCAAAGCCATACATCTCTAAAACATTGAACATATAGGGCCAGCTTAACCTGTCAAAGGCATTGTGTGCATCCAGACTCAGGATCAACGCCTGTCTGGAGGTTCTATCTAGAAGGTCTATTAAGTGTTGTCCCCCGCATGTCTGCCAGGCACAAAACCCACCTGGTCCCCATGGATCAATTTGGGGATAATCCTAGACAATCTGGATGCAAGAATTTTTGTAAAAATCTTATAATCTGAATTTAGAAGAGCTATTGGCCTATAATTATCTGGGATAGAGGGATCTTTACCTGGCTTTGGAATGACAGAGATAAATGAATGAGAGAATTGTGAGATAGGGGATATACCTTTGAGCGGGGATTCATAGAGGGTTAGCATATGTGGAGATAGAATATCAAAAAAAGATTTGTAATAAGAGTAGGGTAAACCATCAGGGCTGGGCGATTTATGTAGTGGGAGTTTCTTAACTATGGACAAAAGTTCTTCAGTCGTTATATCTATATTCAAACTGTCTAGGTCAGCTTCGGGAGTTTTATATTAGAAAAAAGTTTTTTAAATTTTTCTTGACTAAAGTTAAAACCATGCTCAGGGGTGAGGCAATTGTATAATTTATGGTAGAATTTGCCGAAGACGCTAGACATTCCACGGGGGCAGTAAACTCTAGATCCATCTGTCTGCTGAAGGAAATCAGGGAATGAGTTGAAAGGGCGTGGACGGAGTTTATTAACTAGTATTCTATGCAGTTTGTTTGAGTACTCGTAAAACTTCTGTTTTGTCCATAGCAAAGATCTGACTGCCCTACCCAGATGAAGTGATTTGATTTGCTCCCTAAGAGAGGTTACCCTTCGTAATTTTGATACTGTAGGGTCTCTCAACAACCTCTGCTCTGCAGCAACCAAAGCAGCGGTAAGAGATTGTAAAAGACTATTTCTATCTTTCTTTATCCTGGAGCTTTCGGATATGCAGGCACCGCGAAAAACAGTTTTATGTGCTTCCCAAAGTGTGGAGAAGTCTGAAACTGATCCTATGTTGTGTTGAAAAAATTCTTCTAAATTTTTTGCCAGTATATTACGTGAAACCTCAGATTGTAGTAGATGGTCATTTAGACGCCAATGACATGACTTGGGGTGGGCCTGGAAAAGCACAAGATGTAACATGATAGGAGCATGGTCCGACCATGTAATAGGTGATATATCAACCTCAGCCACATATGATATGAGTGGGGCCGATATAAAAAAATGGTCAAGGCGTGAGTACATTTTGTGGTCCGGGGAATAGAAGGTGAACTGTTTAGAGGAGGGATGTCTGATCCTCCATGAGTCGAATAACCTATGAGATCTAATGCATTTGCGAAAAGAGTTAGCTTGGGATGAAATCTTTTTAGAAGGCACAGTATTAAAAAGGGTTTGTCTGTCTCTATTGGGGGACATAACCAGATTGAAATCCCCTCCTATAATCATGAAAGGTTGCGATGGGTAGTGAGGAGAATCAAATAATGTGTTAAGGAATTCAATCTGGCCAGTATTAGGAGCGTATACATTAATGAGAGAAAACGATGTAGCCACATAATCACAATCCAGAATGAGATATCTACCAAGAGGGTCAGCATAAGATCTTTTTTTTTTTTTGGCTGCCCATCTAGTGGCTCCTGGAAGAGAGGCTAGTTCCGTCAACTGAGGGTTGTGCCATAAGGGTGTTTGTGAGTAAAAGGAGTCGGTTTCGATCAATTGGATCGCCTTTGCCCACACATACTTGTGTTGGGAGAGTAGTAAGTCTCGGTCCTTGTGCTTGTCTTGTTTGCTGCTTTTCCGGAATATAACCTGTAGTGGGGAGTGTGTGTCACTATTTGGTTTTTTGCATACTAGAGTTTGGTATCTGGTCTCATCTGTTTTGTGGATATAGTATAAATGCGAAAGTTGTGCCGCAATGTAGTATGCGTATAGATCTGGTAGGGCCATTCCTCCTGAGGAGGTTGGGTTTTTGAGCGTGTTCCAGGCTAGTTTATGTCTGTTGGGCCCCCATATGAAGGAGTTGATTATTTTGTCAAGTGTTTTAAATATGTTGAGGGGTATACGTACAGGAGAGTTCCAAAATATATAAAGGAATTTGGGAAGTAGTATCATCTTAAATAGATTGATTCTGCCCGATATTCCCAAGGGGAGTCTTGCCCAGGTTTGTGTGCGGGATTTTAAGTGTATGAAGAGTGGTTCAATGTTGTTACTGATGTAATCTAACGGGTCTTTGGTAATCTCTACTCCTAAGTACTTAATGCGGGCAACTCGTTGTAGGGGGAGTGAGGCTGCAGTTTGTGATGGGGGTGACAGATCTAGAGGGAGGATCTGTGATTTGGACCAGTTCATGCTAAGGCCCGAGTGTTTCCCGAATTCTTCAATGGTCGTTAGGGCTGTTTGGAGGGAAAGGCCCGTGTCCTCCAGATAGAGAAGCATGTCGTCAGCATATAAACTTAACGTCTCGGTCAGGGATCCTATACGTAGTCCGCGTATGCCCGGGTTCATCCTAAGGGAGATGGCAAGGGGCTCCACCGCCAGGGCATATAGTAATGGGGACAATGGACACCCCTGGCGAGTTCCCCGTTTCAATGGAAATGGGTCAGACATCCACCCGTTTACCACCACTCTGGCCATTGGGGAATAATACAGGAGTTGTACCCATTTTAAGAAGTTTGGGCCGAATCCAAAGCCTCGTAGGCACTCCCAGAGGTAGCTCCATTCGACCGAATCGAACGCCTTTGCGGCGTCTAGGGTCACTATAGCTCTATCTCCCATGTGTTCGTGGTCCGCCTGAATGTTCATGTGAAGGCGTCTTAGATTCATGGCTGTATTCTTCCCAGGCATGAATCCTGTCTGGTCAAAGTGGATGAGGGAGAGGATGCTGTTATTGAGGCGCATAGCTAATATTTTGGCCAATATTTTAATGTCAGCTTGGAGGAGCGAGATTGGGCGATAGGATTCAGGCAATCGGGGGTCTTTGCCTGACTTAGGGATTACTATGATTACTGCTTGGCGGAGGGTTTCAGGGAGGGTCTCGGTTTCGAATATATGTTTATATAATTTCAACAGTTCGGGGGTCAGAATTTCTGAGTAAGCTGCGTAGAAATCTAGGGGGATGCCGTCACCGCCCGGCGCTTTAGCTGGCGCAAGGGATGCTATGGCAAGGGCAACTTCGTCTGCCGTGAGAGGAGCTTCTAAATCTTGCACTTGGGATTCTGAAAGTTGTGGGAAGGGGATGTTTTGGAGGAAGGCTCTATTGTCTTGTGAGGAGACCTCAACCTTGGAGGAGTATAAATCAGTGTAATATTTCTGGAATGCGTCTGCGACTGCCTGGGGGTCTGAGAAGGTTTCATTATCGTGTGGGTCGACAAGAGTTACTGTTATTGGGGGGTTGGATTCTTGGCGGGCTAGGTATGCTAATAATTTCCCTGCTCGCTCCCCTTGCTCAAACAGACGTTGTTTCATGAAGAAAAGTTTCTGTTTAGCTTTCTCATAATGAAGTTGGTCTAATAGACGGGTGTGAAGCTTGATTGCAGCTGCTTTGTCAGGGGATTCTTGGCGGGCTAGGTATGCTAATAATTTCCCTGCTCGCTCCCCTTGCTCAAACAGACGTTGTTTCATGAAGAAAAGTTTCTGTTTAGCTTTCTCATAATGAAGTTGGTCTAATAGACGGGTGTGAAGCTTGATTGCAGCTGCTTTGTCAGGGGATTCTTGGCGGGCTAGGTATGCTAATAATTTCCCTGCTCGCTCCCCTTGCTCAAACAGACGTTGTTTCATGAAGAAAAGTTTCTGTTTAGCTTTCTCATAATGAAGTTGGTCTAATAGACGGGTGTGAAGCTTGATTGCAGCTGCTTTGTCAGGGGATTCTTGGCGGGCTAGGTATGCTAATAATTTCCCTGCTCGCTCCCCTTGCTCAAACAGACGTTGTTTCATGAAGAAAAGTTTCTGTTTAGCTTTCTCATAATGAAGTTGGTCTAATAGACGGGTGTGAAGCTTGATTGCAGCTGCTTTGTCAGGGGAGAGGTCCTGCTATAACTCCCTTGCCAGTAAGTCTGCTTTAGCGGAGGCTTGGTGGAGAATTAGGTTAGAGGAGGTTTTAATTCTGCGTATTCTGGAGGATAGAATAGTGCGGACATGAATTTTGAATGCTTCCCAGACCTGTCCCACCGGGGCCGTCCCACTATTGGTCTTAAAATAGAACTGCCATTCCCTGTAGGTATCCTCCTGGTCTTTCAGCATTGACAACCAGAAGGGATGAAGACACCACGAGGGGGGCCCCGACCTCGAATTGAGATGCAGGGTCGCCCAACATGGGGCATGGTCAGATAGAGTTCTGGTATGATAGCCCGAGTCCGACAGGCGGGGAAGCAGTGAGTTGGATATCATAATGAGGTAAATTCGGGACATAGTGGAGTGGGTTGCCGAGAAGCATGAGTATGCGCAAGTAGTAGGGTGATTGTAACGCCATGTATCGGTTAATGAAAATTCTTGTAGCATCCGTCCGAACCGGGTCGTGTCAGGGGGGGGTGTGTTTAGGTTTGTCTGTGGTCTGTCTTTTCTGAGGGTTCAGAACCATATTGAAATCGCCCAGCCAGATGGGGGGTATGTTGGGATATTGTGTCATATACAGTAGGCCTTCATTGACTAGGCTAGAGTTATACGGTGGGGGTATGTAGAAAGCCATTATCAGATATTGTAAGTCATTTATGGTACAGTGCAGGAAAATATATCTACCTTGGGGGTCTGTGCGTATAGTAATGAGTGCAAAGGGAGTCGTTTTGGCTATAAGGATACAGACCCCCCTCGAGTGCGGAGAGTGAGTAGTGTGGAATGCCCATCCTATCCATGGTCGTTTTAGTGCAAGCTGAAGCTGGCCAGTGACGTGCGTTTCGACTAAAACGGTTATATCTGCTCGGTAGGCTTTTAGGCAGGTAAAAACAGCAGTGCGTTTAATTTTGTCGCGGACCCCTCGGATGTTCCAAGTGAGAAATTTTAGGGTGGTCATGGTGGTTTAGAGTTTAATTTTGTTTGGGGGGGTAGATATGGGGCTTGTAATGTCACTCTCCACACTAGAGGCGCCTCATGTCTCCCTCCGCTTTCTAATAGACAACATAGATGTACATACATATCTCTGTATCTCAGGTTACAACACATGTCCTTTATCTCGTCATTAACTATAACAATTCCCTTACCCTCCCTCCCTGCCCTCAGTCGCCCAAACTTGACTGGGGCTTGTTTCCCAAAACTTGTGCAATGTGTATGAGAAAGTACTGCTAGCATAATGCTTATAATGGAGGGGAAAACTCCCCCCCCTAGGTGCACAATAACCTTATCAATCCTGGTGGTAGCCTATAGGGCAGCACCAGTATTGATGTGGCGGTCTCCCGCCGGAGGCGAACAAATTCTGGATAAGAAAATCCAGTACACGCGGTAATAATAGTTAACAGAACTAATAAACTAATGGAACCTGAGTTCATGCGCCGCTGTGGCAATTAAGAAGGAGAGGTTAGCTAGGTCCAGTTCGAGCAGCTTGGATCTGGTGCGGTTGTGGGAGAACTTGCCTTCCTCGGTGTCCTCACGTAGCAAAGTTCAAGGCCGGCCAGGGTCAGGAAAAATAGAAAGGAAGGAGATGTTAGTGCAGTGCGTCCGGGTAAGTATCTCCTCCAAGTGGAGGCACAAAGCATGGGGACCAGTTTCCGGGAGGGATCCATGGTATGGTGGGCCCAAAACAGGGGGGCACATTAAAGATCTCCATATTATCATTGGTGTAGAATATCGGTCCGCGATCGGGGCCTTAATGGCACACAGTCACTCACCCCAATTGCACAGTGGTGGTTTGCTTGAGGTCAGTACGTCTTTCCTTGGCAATCATAAGCGGTATAAGTCTTGAAACACAGTGTATGTGGGAAGCTATAGATTGGAGCTTACTTCTTTGGTGGGCCAGACTGTGTTCTAGGCAGGTCGGTTCCTCTGTGCATCCAGACGATCCACCCATGCCGAGGCTTGGCTAGGGTCCTCAAAGAAATGCACCCGGTCTTCACCAGCTACGCGAAGCCGAGCTGGGAACAGCATGGAATATTTGATGTGTAGTGCTCTTAGGCGACGCTTAGTGTCAGAGAATTGCGCCCTTTGCTTCTGGACCTCTGCAGAGAAGTCCGGGAATGCCGAGATGAAGCCGGTTTGATATGGGATGTTTCCTTTTATTCTGGCCAGTCGCAGGACCGCATCTCGGTCTCTGAAATTCAACAATTTTGCGATGAAAGTGCGTGGGGGTGCACCTTCAGGCGGGCGGCGAGCCGGCATTCGATGGGCACGCTTCACCACGAATGTAGCCGAGAAAGAGTCTCTGCCGTATGTTTTAATGAGGAGCTGTTCCAGGAAAGTGGCTGGATCTGTGCCCTCCGAACCCTCCGGTAACCCAATGAACCGGAGGTTGGACCGGCGGGTACGGTTCTCAAGATCATCTTGTTTCTGCGCTAGTTGTTTTATCTGACGTTGCAGCTCGTCTTGTGTATGCTGCATGGGGTGTAATATGTCCTCCGCCTGCCCAATCCGAGTCTCAGCCTCGGTGATCCATTCCCGGAGCTTGGTCATGTCGTGTCTAATAAGTGATGTGTCCACCTTCACCTCCTCTATCTTTGATGTAAGTGTGGACTGACAAAGGGAGATTGCCTCCAGTACCTTTGCTGTGCCGTCCGGTTCCTTCTCTACATGAGAGGATACATGAGGTGTGCACGAGGCGCCATCTTGGCTCTCCATGTCCCGCTCAGTCCGTCTGTATCGGTCGAGAGACGAGGAGGCTGTGTTCCTTTTCGGCGGAGACATATCGGTCCCGGTCTCAGCGTCAGGTCCAGCCAGGTCAGGGGGAAAAAGGCAAGGTTTTAGGCTGCAGGATGTGTATAGAAGGATCTGCCATGAGCGGAGCTTCACTCACACACGTCCGCTCACATCGCCGTCCAGGCCACGCCCCCAGCATAAGATCTTTTTACCTTAATGGGACATGACCTCCTAATCAAAATCGCCACTCCCGCCCTGCCCGAGTGATCCGAGGCAAGGAAGGAAGTGGGGAAATACCTTGAGGCAAATTTAAGCGTACCAGTAGACTTAAAATGGGTCTCTTGAACCATTACCACATCTGCATCAGAGGCCCTGAAATCCTTCAGGGCCATCCAGCGCTTACGGACGGAACCCAGACCTTTGACATTATACGACATAATTTTCAAAGCCATATATATAGACCCAATAGATTCGCTTTTGTAAGGTTGCAGACATTAAGGGATAAAGAAACACACTCACATGTCAGCAGACATAAACTATAATAAAACTGCATTTGGTTAGAAAGGTAAGAACAAAACATTTGTATCCTTAGCACCAGAGTGATATCCTTGAACATGAAAAAAAAAAGAAAAAAAACAAGAACCAACTGGAAAAACAGTAAAAACAAAAACAAAGATTTTCTCAGGCCTGAGAGGCAATTGCATCTCAGGAGGCCCTGAACAGATGTCAAGGCCAGGTAGGGGCGTATACGGACTTCCATCAGGAGACTCCAGGTAGAGAACTGGGAAGTACCCGCCGCTCACCTTATGAGTTTGTTAGCATAAAAATAGATTCTGCCATTACTAGACTGATTAGCAAATCAACTAGGTGTATTAGACGGAATGTTAACTGAGTCAATCATGACCAGGAAGAAGAATGGGCATTAGCTATAAGACTATGCAAATTAAGAAAACCAAAACCAAAAGGAGCAGGGTGAGTGAAAAAAAAACAAAAACAAAAAAAAATCATAACAGATCAGATTATTAATTTCCACCACTCTAAAAACATGTAAAACGTTCCGAGTAGTGCAATGGGTATGGATCCATGGAAAACAGGTGTTGTGCTTTCAAGGAGGTTGCTTGGAGTTACGAAGACGCTGAGGTGTGGAGAAGCGTTTCCTGGATCTGTCTCTCACTGGGGTCCAGATGCGGCTAGGTGTATTGGGAGGAGGACGGGCTTGATTATTTGGGGGGATTAAGTCCTCTTCCGGGAGCGGTGGCAGACCCAGACTTTTCAAAAATGCCTCACCCTCCAATAACTCACGTAGAGTATGCTGTACTCCATCTTTAGATACGGTGAGGCGGAATGAAAAGCCCCAATAATATGGGATCTTGTGATGTTGTAGGTGGAGTGTGATTGGGCGTAGGCTCCTACGTTTGGCAAGGGTAATGGGAGACAGGTCGCTAAAAATTTGAAGTTTTGCCCCCTTGTATGTAAGTTGGGGTTTGTTGCGGGTGGCAGTAATGAGTGTTTCTTTGCTTTCGAAATAATGAAATTTCACTATAACATCTCTGGGTCTGGCTCCTGCCGGAGGCCTGGGGGCCAGTGACCGATGTGCCCTATCAAGGCGCCAATCAATATCCACCACTGTAGGGGCCAGAGTATTAAAGAGACCCAGAAGGTAGGTACGTAGATCTGAGTCCCCCACCGTCTCCGGGATACCACGAAAGCGTAGGTTTTGTCTCCTTTCTCTATTTTCCAAATCCTCCTGCTGTAACTGCAATTGAGAAACTGATAGGCGCAAATTGTGGTTTTCCTCTTCAATTGCTTGCACATAATTTATCATCTCATCAAATTTATTTTCGAGTGTATCAGTGCGTTCACCGATTTGATCGATCTCTCCTCTTAGTTCCGTAGCTAACTTATTTACTTCTAACGAGACATTATTTGTAATTTGTTGTAGTAGGAGCTGTAACTTGGCATCAAGCTTGGCGTCTAATATGTCTGGGGTAAGAATCTCACGTGGGGTAGAAGAGTCGAGATTTGGACCTTGAGCAACAGTAGATACGTTTACAGTGTTTTCTGCCTCCATGGATGTGTCCATCCCCACAAAGGGGTCTGAGGGGGTGTTTGAGGTCATGAGTTGTGTTCTGGTGACATAGCGTTCCATATTTGAACCTTCACGTGACCCGAATAGGGGTTTATATGTTCGCTGTTGTTGGCCGACTTTGCCCATGTAATAAACAGGAATTGTGGCAGGAAATCTAGCTTACCTCTGAATCTATAGGTGCTTAATATGGCGTAGCAGAGGTCTCGGCGAGCGAACGGGTTTCCAAGCTCATTTAATGCACATAGTTCATTCTCAGCGGAACTGCCATCATTCGTTCCTTAATTACATCTGCTTGAGACACTGTAGGTTGGGGTGTTTGAGGTACTGTGGTGTAAGATGTGCTCAGATCACCATTTAAATAGTGTAGGGGTATATTGCGGGCAGAGCAGACAGGTAAGGTGTGTATAAAATCTCGTCCCCACACGGGCCTCTAAGATATTGCAAGTATCCAGGTTTAGATTAACAACAAAGCTGTATGTGTAGAGGATCTTGCTGTAAGATGAGTGCAGTGAGAGAGATTTAATGGATCAGTGAAGCAGAGAGTCTGGAGGAGTACCTGGAGTACCAAGATGGCCGCCGTCCTCCAGAGGTAGGCCGAAGCCGGGGACTTTCCTAACGGCTGTAACCGGCCGAGTGAGCGCCGCTGTTATTAGAGGATGTGGAGTGAGCAAGGGGGGGAACTGTTACTCACTGCGGCCCAAAGAGATGCAGATCCACTGTGTGCCGGCTCCCGAAATGCAGATGGAGGCTTCTGACAGTCAGCAGGCCGCGGGATGGAACTAGGCCTCCGTGGAGCCGGACAGAGGGGCCGGGATCGCCGGCGCTTTCTCCCCCATTTATCCCGGGGGGGCGGAGGGTTGCCCGACCGGGATGATCGATCACACAGTGCCCGGTTTATAGGGGAGGCTTGCCAGGGGCAGCGATCGGGTCGTAGGCCCCAAGATGGCGGCGGGCCTCTCTGGCGCGGAGCAATCTGCAGGCCCGGGAGACTGAGAACCAGCAATCCGGGAAATAGTTCTCCAGCCATGCAGCAGAGTGGCCCAGGATGCCGCCCAGGTGCAAAAAAAATAGGCTCCCAGGAAGGATTGGAGCCTGGATGGTGCTGGATTGACCAGGCCTTGGCGGAGCTCAGCCGAGACACGTCTTCTCCTGTGTACGTCCAGACACGTCCCGTACATTGTTCTTTCAGTTTGCAAAACAAAGAGTAGGATAACAGCCCTGAGCTTGTACCTTGAAAAACAACAAATCATTGATGTATCCTTAATGTTTTAATTATTAATACAAGGCAAATGGTTTCTAAATAACTATAGATTAGCTTTTTGAGGCACTATTCATTGAATCTTCAATCTGAGGCCTCTGATAGATAGAGGAATGAGACAGGAAAAGAAAGTCCTTAAGATTTAGCTTTAGGATCAAAATTAAAGAGCACTATACCATTAGGCTATATTATATCTTAAAGATATATATTTTTAGCCCTGATCAAATAATATACCACTATAAATTCTCCTTATTTAAACATATAAACATGTAGATAATGTTAATCAGATAAAAACCCCATACAGATAATAAATAAGGTACGACCTTTCACTTCCGTATAGTTGGATAGGGATAGTATATAGTGAAATACCAACCTCAGTTAAGTAAACCCATTTTAGAAAGTTATTTATAGCTGTGAAATGTACATAAATAATCACACAGCCCAGATCGCATGTACCAAATTTGAATGTGAATAAGAGCAAATCACCTATATACTTTGTGTGTGGAATTCCCAGCAAAAAGTTGTGGATCCCCAAAGAAGTGTCATTCACATTGTAAGGATGTGTTCCCTAATGCATGCTTAAACCTGCACTTATTTAATAGGTTTGCTGTAGTATCCTGATTTCCTTAGTAAAGTGTGCCCCATCACTTCCTATGATGCATCAACTGCCAGAATCTTAAAAGGGAAAGCCTGGGGCAGCCCCAAGTATGCCCCTGGCAGAAAAAGAGAGAGTTTTGGACCCAAGGATTGAGCAGAAATATAATTAAAGTATACCAATATTAATAGAAAAACATCATTAAAACCGGAGTGAAAGGAATAATTTTACAAAAAAGAGGGAAGACACATTAAGGAGAGATATCAATGCTGCTCACCCCAATATGGACAAGAAAAATGGAAAAAAGTACCCCAAGCGGGGTTTTTAGGCAGCTAGCTATAGAAATGAGCAAGGCATTAAGTAAAATATTAAAATTCTTTATTGAAGGGTAATGAATAAATGTAACAACATATAAATATAAATTAGGAGCTCAAGTGGGAAAATACCCATACCAAATACATATAATAGCAAACATAGGTTATACACAGCATGTTATAAGGCTATTGCATAACAAATTCTGACGCGTTTCGACCCATGAATTTTGGGGTCTCTTCAGAGGATGAGTTTGCTACAGAAAAAAGAAAAATTTATAATAGTATGTCCAGCTTATTTAAAAGAATTACAGCATTGGCAAGTTTGTTTAGCAACATGTTTAGTAACACTTTGCACATAATTACCACTGAGTTTGGATGTACCCCTCGATCAGAGCCTCCCCACGTAGCAGCCAGACCATCCAGTGTGCCCGCACGTAGCAGCACCCCGGAAGAAGGGGGAACAGGAATCCACTTGATATGGCTTGCAAGGAGTCACACGTATAATTGCCCCCCCACCAACAAGCCACGGGGGGGGTGGGGCCGGAACCTACGAAAATTGTCAGAGCGTTAGCTCATGAATATACCCATATAGGTTAGTGGTTAGATTTAACTGTTGTTAAAGTGACTATATTGGTATAACCTCGTGTGGCTCCCTCGGCGTCCATCAAGGCGAAGCCCCGACATCTGTCGTCACCTTCGCCGTAAAATACGTGACATCATGAGGCCGCACGCACACGCGACCCGCACGTGTGCGCACACCGCACGCAACGTCCGAAGGTGATGGGGGATGCCGCCGGCAGGGTAATCACGCCCTTGGGCGGCCGATCCGGGAATCCGGCCATCCAAGGGGAGAGACAAGGGGAGCGCAGGTAACTGAGCTCCCCACCCTGCCGGGAAGACACATCAGGGAACATGATCCCCGACCCGGGGAGCATGCGATCATGCAGGCATCACAGAGATCCGATGGTCCAAGCTGCAAGCGGGGAGGCGCCAATCCAGAAGCACACAAACGAGCTCACATATGCAATTTGTGAAAAATAACAAATGACAAAAGTTTTCTACATAGTTGCTTAGTGATCATACAAAGTAAACATTGGAAACTGTGCACTGACAATTCTAACAATATTCCTAAAAATATGTAAAAAATATGTAAAAACCAAAACAACCCAGAGATGGCAACATAATTTCAACGTTTAAATAGATTTATTTGATAGAAAATAACTCCCAGATACACAAAATAGTAAATGTATAACAACCCAAATAAGGAAATTTGCATCGGATCCAATGGATCCCTCATTGCTCGCGGTTTGAATGCGATTTTACTCTATTCGCAACCACGAACAAGGCTATGAATTATAGACTCGATTGAGTATAATAATAATACAGACTCACAATACAAGAGCGTAACTGATTTAGTGAGCTCAAGGGGAGAAATATAATTCCAATTTAGTCCCCGTATTGAGAGTCTACTGCGATTTAACACATTTTTGGAAAATATATGGATGCAATCTAATGTGGTATCTAGGATTAACACAGAGGGATATATACAGGAAAAACAGACAGTGCACAGCTCATGTCTAACTCCCATGTGTCAAATGGGGGAAGGGGTGTTTAACCACCCGAATTTGTATAGCAAAGTGGGAAGACACATTAAGGAGAGATATCAATGCTGCTCACCCCAATATGGACAAGAAAAATGGAAAAAAGTCCCCCAAGCGGGGTTTTTAGGCAGCTAGATATAGATATGAGCAAGGCATTAAGTAAAATATTAAAATTCTTTATTGAAGGGTAATGAATAAATGTAACAACATATAAATATAAATTGGGAGCTCAAGTGGGAAAATACCCATACCAAATACATATAATAGCAAACATAGGTTATACACAGCATGTGATAAGGCTATTGCATAACAAATCTGACGCGTTTCGACCCATGAATTTTGGGGTCTCTTCAGAGGATGAGTTTGCTACAGAAAAAAGAAAAATTTATAATAGTATGTCCAGCTTATTTAAAAGAATTACAGCATAGGCAAGTTTGTTTAGCAACATGTTTAGTAACACTTTGCACATAATTACCACTGAGTTTGGATGTACCGCTCGATCAGAGCCTCCCCACATAGCAGCCAGACCATCCAGTGTGCCCGCACGTAGCAGCACCCCGGAAGAAGGGGGAACAGGAATCCACTTGATATGGCTTTTAAGGAGTCACACGTATAATTGCCCCCCCACCAACACGCCACGGGGGGGTGGGGCCGGAACCTACGAAAATTGTCAGATTTTACTGTTGGGCGGTCAGAAAGTGTTGTAATAATCTATTACAGCTTGAATTGATCATGTGAAGGATAATAAAATGAGTAAAGTGACTATGTTGGTATAACCAATATAAAATATGTCAGGGATGACCTTGTCTTTAAATGCTGACAATGGCAGTGATAGGAAGAGAGGTGAGGGATGTGCACAGTGAATAATGACATGTAAAATATATGTGAAAAAACGAATGTGCATGAAAATGATGCGAGTGAGTGTTTAAACAGCAAAAAAAAAAAAAAAAAAACAACACAAAACAAATGAGTGTATGTGTGATACGTGAATTTAAGGAAAAAGTGCATGATATTGCCAAGTATCTAAGTCTATGTGAAAAAAGGAATGTGCACCCCCCATCACCTTCGGACGTTGCGTGCGGTGTGCGCACACGTGCGGGTCGCGTGTGCGTGCGGCCTCATGATGTCACGTATTTTACGGCGAAGGTGACGACAGATGTCGGGGCTTCGCCTTGATGGACACCGAGGGAGCCACACGAGGCCTGCCAATGGCGGCCACAGCCTCCCTCTACACTCCGGGGTTAAGGGGCGGAAGAAACGATACCTGTTGTTAATTTCAGTACTAACTTAAGGACACTATTTAATGAGGGTGGATTTGGATGTGATCCCTCCACTTCCTCCTTGGACGGCCAGACTCTTTTCCTCAACCGTAGGAGTGAGTAAGAACTTATGATACATCTGATTATCAATGCTTTGTCAGACCCCATAGAATAATATTTTACTTATATTTAATTTTGATTTATGTGCACACCAGCTCTGGATGCCGTAGACTTAGATACTTGGCAATATCATGCACTTTTTCCTCAAATTCACACATCACACATACACTCATTTGTTTTGTGTTGGTTTTTTTTTTGTTTTTTTTTGTTTTGTTTTTTTTTCTGTTTCTTTGCTGTTTAAACACTCACTCGCATCATTTTCATGCACATTCCTTTTTTCACATAGACTTAGATACTTGGCAATATCATGCACTTTTTCCTTGAATTCACGTATCACACATACACTCATTTGTTTTGTGTTGTTTTTTTGTTTTTTTTTCGTTGTTTAAACACTCACTCGCATCATTTTCATGCACATTCCTTTTTTCACATATATTTTACATGTCATTATTCACTGTGCACATCCCTCACCTCTCTTCCTATCACTGCCATTGTCAGCATTTAAAGACAAGATCATCCCTGACATATTTTATATTGGTTATACCAATATAGTCACTTTACTAATTTTATTATCCTTCACATGATCAATTCAAGCTGTAATAGATTATTACAACACTTTCTGACCGCCCAACAGTTAAATCTAACCACTAACCTATATGGGTATATTCATGAGCTAACGTTCTGACAATTTTCGTAGGTTCCGGCC
This sequence comes from Lithobates clamitans, assembly GCA_037952925.1. Classification (NCBI taxonomy): domain Eukaryota; kingdom Metazoa; phylum Chordata; class Amphibia; order Anura; family Ranidae; genus Lithobates; species Lithobates clamitans. The sequence goes on from JBBGZY010001063.1 coordinate 1,275,475, forward strand.
CCACCCCCCCGTGGCATGTTGGTGGGGGGGCAATTATACATGTGACTCCTTGCAAGTCATATCAAGTGGATTCCTGTTCCCCCTTCCCCCACATCCAAACTCAGTGGTAATTATGTGCAAAGTGTTACTAAACATGTTGCTAAACAAACTTGCCTATGCTGTAATTCTTTTAAATAAGCTGGACATTCTATTATAAATTTTTCTTTTTTCTGTAGCAAACTCATCCTCTGAAGAGACCCCAAAATTCATGGGTCGAAACGCGTCAGATTTGTTATGCAATAGCATTATCACATGCTGTGTATAACCTATGTTTGCTATTATATGTATTTGGTATGGGTATTTTCCCACTTGAGCTCCCAATTTATATTTACTGTATATGTTGTTACATTTATTCATTACCCTTCAATAAAGAATTTTAATATTTTACTTAATGCCTTGCTCATATCTACAGCTAGCTGCCTAAAAACCCCGCTTGGGGGACTTTTTTCCATTTTAATTTTACAAAAATAGCTATATGCAGTCAATAGTTACAGCCGTGTGTGATTCTTAAAAGGTTGCAAAAGGTCGATGAACCCCAGTAATGACAAGGGGTGCCGGATATAGTAGATCATGACAAAAGTCCTCTACATGTTTTGCGTCATGAGTCGCTTCCTCAGGAGGAACCAATCATTGTCATCTACAAAGTAAGTCATAATCATGATTTCATAGTCAAACAGCCATAACATATATTATATAAAGTTACAAACAATAAAAAATAGGAGAGGAAACAAATATACTTGATACGTGACATTAAGTTAGCATGTACTTTGGGGATCAATACATTGCTTACCTGGATGGCCAGGATAGTGAGGCAGCACAACAGAGGCACCCAAAGGTAATTCCCCCTACGGCAGACACGGGAGACACTAAGAAACGCTGTGTTCTACAATTTCCAAAATTCATATATGGTAAAGTATATAATCCAGTGCCAAAAGATAGCTAAAAAGATCAGACAGTCGGGAAAAAGGAATGGGACAAAAAAGGCGGGAGCTGTCTACACTCTAATTCATCCCATCAGGTTGAGGCCAGAAATCTGTGCAGGCCAGTCAAGTTTCTTGCCCCCAATTTCGCTCATCCATGTCTTTATGGATCTTACTTTGTGCACGGGTGCGCAGTCATGTTGGAACAGGAAGGGGCCATCCCCAAAGTGTTCCCACAAAGTTGGGAACATGAAATTGTCCAAAATTTCTTGGTATGCTGATGCCTTAAAAGTTCTCTTCACTGGAACTAAGGGGCCAACCCCAAACCCTGAAAAACAACCCCACACAATAATCCCCCCTCGACCAAATGATTTAGACCAGTGCCCAAAACAAGGTCCATAAAGACATGGATGAGCGAGTTTGGGGTGGAGTGGAGTAATGGGGTAGGGTGGAGGAATGAGACACCACTGAGTTAGGGTTGCAGCCCTTAAACAAATGACAGAATGGATAATATAATAAAGATTAGTGAACAGTAACATTTAACAAGTTATACATAGCCCACATAGATGAGAAAGGAAGTGCAAACTTTTAGGAAGTAAGGAGACATGGATGGATTGTCTTAAAGAGGTTGCTACTAATGTATAATAAATAATTGGTCTGACATGTTGGTTATAGTTAATGCTAGATGAGATTGCACATGGCAGTAATGTGGCAGCTCTATAGAGGAGTAGGGATGAGCCGAACACCCCCCGGTTCGGTTCGCACCAGAACCCGCGAACGGACCGCAAGTTCGCACGAACGTTAGAACCCCATTGACGTCTATGGGACTCGAACGTTCGAAATCAAAAGTGCTCATTTTAAAGGCTAATTTGCATGGTATTGTCCTAAAAAGGGTTTGGGGACCCGGGTCCTACCCCAGGGGACATGTATCAATGCAAAAAAAACTTTTAAAAACGGCCGTTTTTTCGGGAGCAGTGATTTTAATGATGCTTAAAGTAAAAAAAAAAAAGTGAAATATTCCTTTAAATATCGTACCTGGGGGGTGTCTATAGTATGCCTGTAAAGTGACGCGTGTTTCCCATGTTTAGAACAGTCCCTGCACCAAATGTCATTTTTAAAGGAAAAAATCTCATTTAAAACTGCTTGCGGGTTTAATGTCATGTCGGGTCATGGCAATATGGATGAAAATCAGTGAGACAAACGGCATGGGTACCCCCCAGTCCATTACCAGGCCCTTTGGGTCTTGTATGGATATTAAGGGGAACCCCGCACCCAAATTAAAATAAGGAAAGGTCCCTATATACTCTGAACAGCAGTATACAGGCGGTGCAAACAAGACAGGGACTGTAGGTTTGTTGTTAAGTAGAATCTGTTTGTAATTTTGAACATTTTTAATGTGTTTAGCTCCAGCCAAAAAATCTTTTCTAAGCTTTTTGGAAAACATAGGGAAGGGTTATCACCCCTGTGACATTTGTTTTGCGTCTTTCCTCCTCTTCAGAAGATTTCACCTCACTTTTTTGTCCCAATGAAAAATGTTTTTTGAAAATTTGGGTTTTTTTGTGGAACAAGGATTGGAAAGCATCAGTGGAAAGGAAAAATTGTTTTCCCATATTAACTCTTACAGGAGAGAATTTCCCTTCCTTAGGGGTAGATTTCATCTCACTTCCTGTTGTCTCCTTCCGTTTGCAAGTAGGAGTCGTTTGTAAGTTAGATGTTTGAAAGTAGGGTCCTGCCCTATATACTCAGCAGAAATTTGGGCCTTAGGTGTTGCTGTGGCCAAAACACTGTAAGCCCTCACAGGGCCCTGCTGTGAAATATTAGATCAAGAATTGTAATTACATGCCCCTGTTGAACAGGAGCTGAAAAATTAGGCCTTAGGCACTGGTGCTGGTGCCACAACACTGCAACCCCTCACAGACACTCTAGTTGAAACGCAGGAACAAGCCCAGCTGCAAAGTATTGCATCAAAAATTGTAATTACACGCCCCTGTTAGACAGGGGCTGAAAAATTGGGTCTTAGGCACTGGTGCTGGTGCCACAACACTGCAACCCCTCACAGACACTCTAGTTGAAACGCAGGAACAAGCCCTGCTGCAAAGTATTGCATCAAAAATTGTAATTACACGCCCCTGTTAGACAGGGGCTGAAAAATTGGGTCTTAGGCACTGGTGCTGGTGCCACAACACTGCAACCCCTCACAGACACTCTAGTTGGAATGCAGGAACAAGCCCTGCTGCAAAGTATTGCATCAAAAATTGTAATTACACGCCCCTGTTAGACAGGGGCAGAAAAATTGGGTCTTAGGCACTGGTGCTGGTGCCACAACACTGCAACCCCTCACAGACACTCTAGTTGGAATGCAGGAACGAGCCCTGCTGCAAAGTATTACATCAAAAATTGTAATTACACGCCCCTGTTAAACAGGGGCTGAAAAATTGTGCCTTAGGCACTGGTGGTGGCGCCCAGAACCAAAAATGTTCTTACAAGCTATCAGCGTGATGATTGAGGAGGAAGAGGATAATTACTCAGGGATAGTCACTCAGCATCAGCATAGGCAGTCTTTGAAGGGATCTGAGATTTCAAAAAAAATTATTCGGTTACATCTGCATCAGGTGCTTGGTAGCTGGTGGTGATCCAAGACTGATTCATTTTTATGAAGGTCAGCCGATCGACCGAGTCGGTGGACAGACGCACCCTGTGATCGGTTACCACGCCTCCAGCAGCACTGAATGTGCGTTCCGAAAGAACGCTGGATGCAGGACAGGCCAGTAGCTCAATTGCATACTGTGCAAGCTCTGGCCAGTGATCCATCCTCAAGACCCAGTAACCCAGAGGATTTTCGGTGGGAAAGGTGTCCAAGTCTGATCTTGCCCCTAGGTATTCCTGCACCATGTAAAACAGACGCTGGCGATGGTTGCTGGAACCGATCATACCTTGGGGCTGCGGACCAAAAAATTGTCTGAACGCATCGGTCAGACGGCCACCTTCTCCACCGCTCCTTCTTTGACTGACCGAAGCCTCAGCAACACGTTGTCCAGAAACAGGAGTTTGTAACCTCCCAGTCTCTGGGAACGCGTTGCACAGACCTTTCTGCAAGGCCTCCCGAAGATGTTTCATCCTCTGCTCCCTCTGCGATGGCAAGATAAGGTCCGCAACCTTACCCTTGTAACGTGGATCAAGGAGGGTTGCCAGCCAGTATTGGTCCTTCTCCTTGATACCACGAATACGAGGATCCTTACGCAGGCTTTGCAGGATCAGGGAGGCCATGCAGCGTAGGTTTGCTGAGGCATTCGGTCCGGAGTCCTCTGGGTCACTAAGGACAACAACGTCCGCAGCCACCTCCTCCCAGCCACGTACAAGTCCATGTGTTCCTTGGGACTGATCCCTTAAAGACTGCTGATGCTGAGTGCCAGGCTCCACCTCCATACTGACACAATCTTCCTCCTCCTCCTCCTCCTCCTCCTCGTCCTCTTCCTGTGTGATCGGCGGGCACGCAGGAACACTGTCTGGATAAAGGGGGCCTTGAGAGCTAAGGAAGTCCTCCTCTTCCTGCCTCTGTTCTGCCTCAAGTGCCCTGTCCATTATCCCACGCAGCGTGTGCTCCAACAGGTGGACAAGGGGGACAGTGTCACTGATGCATGCACTGTCAGTGCTCACCATCCTCGTGGCCTCCTCGAATGGTGACAGGACAGTGCATGCATCCCTGATCATGGCCCACTGGCGTGGGGAAAAAAAACCAAGGTCCCCTGACCCTGTCCTGGTGCCATAGTCGCACAGGTACTCATTGATGGCCCTCTGCTGCGTGTGCAGCCGCTGCAGCATGGCCAACGTCGAGTTCCACCTGGTGGGCATGTCACAGATTAGGCGGTTCTTGGGCAGGTTAAACTCCTTTTGGAGGTCCGTCAGCCGAGCACTGGCATTATATGACCGGCGGAAATGCACACAGACTTTCCTGGCCTGCCTCAGGACATCCTGTAAGCCCGGGTACCTGCCCAAGAACCGCTGCACCACCAAGTTAAGGACGTGAGCCAAACAGGGCACATGGGTCAGTTGTCCCTGTCGGAGGGCAGAGAGGAGGTTGGTGCCATTGTCGCAAACCACCATTCCTGCCTTAAGTTGGCGTGGCGTCAACCACCTCTGAACCTGCCCCTGCAGAGCTGACAGAACCTCTGCCCCAGTGTGGCTCCTGTCCCCCAAGCACACCAGCTCAAGCACCGCATGGCATCTTTTGGCCTGCGTACTTGCGTAGCCCCTTGAACGCCTACGGAGCACCGCTGGTTCCGAGGAAGAGGCCATGGAGGAAGAAGAAGAGGAGGGGGTGGAGGAGAGAGGTGTGTCACAATCAGCATTTTGGAGGCGTGGTGGCGGAACAACCTCCAACACTACTGCACCTTGTCCTGCATCCTTCCCAGCTGCCAGCAGAGTCACCCAATGCGCCGTGAAACTTAAGTAACGTCCCTGTCCATGCCTGCTGGACCATGAGTCAGCGGTAATATGCACCTTACCGCTGACCGCCCTGTCCAGCGAGGCATGGACATTGCCTTCCACATGCCGGTAGAGAGCCGGAATCGCCTTCCGTGAGAAAAAGTGGCGTTTGGGTACCTGCCACTGAGGAACCGCACATTCCACAAACTCACGGAAGGGGGCAGAGTCTACCAACTGAAAAGGCAGCAGTTGAAGTGCTAGCAATTTTGCCAAGCTAGCATTCAACCGCTGGGCATGTGGATGGCTGGGAGCAAACTTCTTTCGGCGGTGCAGCAGCTGGGGCAGGGAAATTTGCCTGGTACAATCTGACGTCGGTGTACCAAAAGCAGATTGCCCATAAGTACTTGGCTGTGACACACCTAATTCTACACCTTCATTCCTCTCACTGCAGGTCGCAGAGAGGACTGAAGGTCTAGTGGGGTTGGAAATCTCAGCTGATGAGGAGCAAGGAGAGATCGTCTTTGTTCTTTGGTGTGGGTCTTTTAGATACGCTTGCCAACGAACTGCATGGCAGGTCAACATATGTCTGGTCAAGCATGTGGTACCCAAGCGGGAGATGTTTTGGCCACGCGAGATACGCTTGAGACATATATTGCAAATAGCAGCGGTGCGATCTGATGCACTCGTCTCAAAAAAGGCCCACACCAAAGAACTTTTTGAATAACGCGCAGAGACTGCAGCGCCCTGCACATGTGGAGCTTTGGGGTGTGATGCAGTCAATGTGCTGCCCTTAGGCTGGCCCCTGGAGGGCATCCTGCCTAGTTGGTGATGTGCCACCTCCTCCTCCTCCTCCTCCTCCTCCTCCTCCTCCTCCTCTCTCCTATCAGGCACCCACGTTGAGTCAGTGACCTCATCATCCCCTCCCTCCTCATCACTGGAGCAAACCTGGCAGTATGCTGCAGCAGGGGGAGCATGACTGCCAGATTGCTGTCCTTCTTGGGCACCCCCTCTGTCCGTGCTCATGTTACTGCCTTCATTGAGCTCAGTATCATCATCAGAGCCTTCCAAACGCTGGGCATCCTCCTGGAGCATGTACCCAACACTGTGGTCAAACAGTTCGAGGGAATCCTCAGGAGGACATGGTGGGGCTAGGGAAGGAGTCACTGATGACATTGAGCTGAGGGAAGAGGCCGCTGCTTTGCCAGACAAAGCACCCTGGGCATGGGTGAGAGAGGATGAGGAGGATGAGGACGGCTTGGTCATCCACTCGACCAAGTCTTCCGCATGTTGCGGCTCAACACGGCCAGCTGCCGAAAAAAAGGCCAAGCGTGTCCCATGGCCACGTGCTGATGAGGATGCACCGTCTCCACGACCAGCACTAGACACAGAGCCTGCTTGCCCTCTCTTATTGGCTTGTGACTGTCTGCCTCTCCTTCTTGGCCTTCCAGACATACTAATGGCCTGTAGCTGCACTAAGCTGGGATAGAACACCTGTAATTTTCTTCAGGTAGCTTTATATACTGTAACCAGACAAGCCTGCCTGTCAGTAGGAAGATAACAGGAACGGATCTAGCTGAACACTGTGAGCAGGACGTACTGCACTAAATGTATATAGCAGGAACGGATCTAGCTGAACACTGTGAGCAGCACGCACTGCACTGAATGTAAATAGCAGGAACGGATCTAGCTGAACACTGTGAGCAGGACGCACTGTACTGAATGTAAATAGCAGGAACGGATCTAGCTGAACACTGTGAGCAGGACACACTGCACTGAATGTAAATAACAGGAACGGATCTAGCTGAACACTGTGAGCAGGACACACTGTACTAAATGTAAATAGTCTAGCTGCCTGACCGTGGTACTAATAGGATCAAAAAGAACACCTGTAATTTTCTTCAGGTAGCTTTATATACTGTAACCAGACAAGCCTGCCTGTCAGTAGGAAGATAACAGGAACGGATCTAGCTGAACACTGTGAGCAGGACGTACTGCACTAAATGTATATAGCAGGAACGGATCTAGCTGAACACTGTGAGCAGCACGCACTGTACTGAATGTAAATAGCAGGAACGGATCTAGCTGAACACTGTGAGCAGGACACACTGCACTGAATGTAAATAACAGGAACGGATCTAGCTGAACACTGTGAGCAGGACACACTGTACTAAATGTAAATAGTCTAGCTGCCTGACCGTGGTACTAATAGGATCAAAAAGAACACCTGTAATTTTCTTCAGGTAGCTTTATATACTGTAACCAGACAAGCCTGCCTGTCAGTAGGAAGATAACAGGAACGGATCTAGCTGAACACTGTGAGCAGGACGCACTGCACTGAATGTAAATAGCAGGAACGGATCTAGCTGAACACTGTGAGCAGCACGCACTGCACTGAATGTAAATAGCAGGAACGGATCTAGCTGAACACTGTGAGCAGGACGCACTGCACTGAATGTAAATAGCAGGAACGGATCTAGCTGAACACTGTGAGCAGGACGCACTGCACTGAATGTAAATAGCAGGAACGGATCTAGCTGAACACTGTGAGCAGCACGCACTGCACTGAATGTAAATAGCAGGAACGGATCTAGCTGAACACTGTGAGCAGCACGCACTGCACTGAATGTAAATAGCAGGAACGGATCTAGCTGAACACTGTGAGCAGGAAGCACTGTACTGAATGTAAATAGCAGGAACGGATCTAGCTGAACACTGTGAGCAGGACACACTGCACTGAATGTAAATAGTCTAGATAGAAGATAACAGGAACGGATCTAGCTAAACTGAATACAGTGTATATATATATATGCAACACCTGGGATGCATATATATACACAATACACTGTAAGTGCAGCTAACTGACTGACTGTTCTGCCTAATCTATCTAACTCAAATCAAACACTGTCTCTCTGTCTATCTCTTTCAACGCCGGAACACACACTACACAGGGCCGCCGTGCAGGCGGCCTTATATAGTGTGGGGCGTGTACTAAATCCCCTGAGCCATAATTGGCCAAAGCCTCCTTGGCTTTGGCCAATTACGGCTCTCTGTTCAGGCGGCGCTGTGATTGGCCAAGCATGCGGGTCATAGTGCATGCTTGGCCAATCATCAGCCAGCAATGCACTGCGATGCCGCAGTGAATTATGGGCCGTGACGCGCCACACGAATTTGGCGCGAACGGCCCATATCGTTCGCAATTCGACGGACGGTCGAACAGCCGATGTTCGAGTCGAACATGGGTTCGACTCGAACACGAAGCTCATCCCTATAGAGGAGCTATTGAAAGGGGAAACTAAAGAAACTAATAACGATCCAGCACAGATTGCATTATTATTCCGGGCAATTCAGTGAAGTGCCATGGAACAGATGATTGTTCAACTTTTTCTGATACAGAAGGATTTTTAGCTCTCTCTTGTCTGTTATGGTTAGAGAAATAGAGGTTGTCCATTTCTTTATAATGGCCCTGTTTGCCACCAACAAGCATCTCAAAATCTAATGTGGGTCTCTCTCCATGTAATAATGGTGTCCCTTACTAGTAGATTGTGGTGATGATTGGTCAGTATTGGATTCAATTTGCTATGCAGCAACATCTACACAAATGTGACTATCAGCTGTGCAGCATGATAGTATATAACTAAATATAAAAAATTCTGGAAGCCAAATACAATATTGTATTATTATAGTGAGTCCATGATCATATCAACGACCAATAATGTGAACATTATGGTCATGTAAATGTTCAACAAAGGTGAGCAGTATAAATGTAAGATGAGTGAGAGGTATCTCAAGGGTGCTACATGGTTTCACAGAGGTGGTGTTCCAATACTTAGTATCCATAGCAAAGAATGAATGGAGCAAATACGCTTACCTTAGGTGTCATACAGGCTTAAGGATCGATCGATCTAAATAGATGTTTGTTGTAGAGGCATATACGGCAGGTTCCACTGGTTCCTTTGTAGCAATGGTAAATGACCTAAAGACATCAGATGTTCCAAGTCTGGTTGTACGCACTTCTCCGACAGGTGTATATAGGAGGAATGCACCTTTCACAAAGCCATCATGGGGACATGAAAAAGGAAAAAAAGGCTCCACATAGTGCTTAAATCCAAAGAAGCAGGTTTATTTTAAACCAAATAGGGTAAAAATCCAGATAACAGCAGCCAGGATAAAAGTGATCACAATAAAAAGTAGCGTGGTACCAGGAACAAAAAATCGATCGCAACCCGACATGTTTCGGACTAGAGGTCCTTCTACTGGGGCATATTGCCCTTTGTCTGGTATCACGCTTGTATATATAGACACATGATTGATTTAAGATCTGTTTCAGACTATAATCAGCTGTGAGAGAACGTTGTGAAACGGACCTCACAGCCAATAGACAACCAGGTAAGTAAGAACAACATACACTTATTCAGCCATCCAATCACAAGAAGCTGAGTATGTCCTATCAGCTGTGACAGATCGCTGTAGGGCAGACCTCACAACCAATCACAATCTAGGTGGATAGGAGTGGCTTGTGGTGGTATAGCAGCCCAATCACGGGCTGCCAAAACCACCACCTGACATCACATTGCAGGAAGTCCTCCCCATGCTCTGGCTCTCTGTGTTTCAAGCCTCAATATCATACAAGGAAGAGGCTAGTGTGGATGTATAATGTGGAGGGGCGTAGCTCCGCCCACCCATCGCGCTCTATCATCTTTGCACAGAGGGATTGAGCGCAGGTGACTGGACAGCTATATGTGACACCGGATGTCCTAAATTAAGCACAGATGTACTAGCATGGCAAAACTGTTGTAAAGATCAAAATAAAAAAAGCATAGCAAACATATTAAAAACATGGGGACATCAATTCCTGAACTCCTATACTCCTTAGTAACACTTAAAAACATATACAAGAGGAACTTTTATCTCATATTTGATGCACATCATAGCGGTATCTATAGAACAAATATGACTTATGAAACAAAAATCAATCTATCTCAACATCCATCTTGAATAAATGATAAATATATAAAAAATATATAAACAATTTTATAAAAAAATGTATAAAAAATAGTGTATCTGGTAACTATATGTGACCCCAAAAGAGGCCAAAAATACTGTATCAGTATATGAATCATGCCTTACCACTCTACTGTGGACTTGGCTCCATTTTTTACGGTACATCTGGGTTTGGCTAAATTCATCTTTGTTGTTCCACCTTTTACCCATCACTGTTTACCCCTTTTTATTCACTCATTTTTAATCAGCACAATTTAAATAAGTAAGGCATGATTCATATACTGATACAGTATTTTTGGCCTCTTTTGGGGTCACATATAGTTACCAGATACACTATTTTTTATACATTTTTTATACATTTTTTATATATTATATATTTATCATTAATTCAAGATGGATGTTGAGATAGATTGATTTTTGTTTCATAAGTCATATTTGTTCTATAGATACCGCTATGATTTGCATCAAATATGAGATAAAAGTTCCTCTTGTATATGTTTTTGAGTGTTACTAAAGAGTATAGGAGTTCAGGAATTGATGTCCCCATGTTTTTAATATGTTTGCTATGCTTTTTCATTTTGATCTTTACAACAGTTTCGCCATGCTAGTACATCTGTGCTTAATTTAGGACATCCGGTGTCACATATAGCTGTCCAGTCACCTGCGCTCGATCCCTCTGTGCAAAGATGATAGAGCGCGATGGGTGGGCGGAGCTACGCCCCTCCACATTATACATCCACACTAGCCTCTTCCTTGTATGATATTGAGGCTTGAAACACAGAGAGCCAGAGCGTGGGGAGGACTTCCTGCAATGTGATGTCAGGTGGTGGTTTTGGCAGCCCGTGATTGGGCTGCTATACCACCACAAGCCACTCCTATCCACCTAGATTGTGATTGGTTGTGAGGTCCGCCCTACAGCGATCTGTCACAGCTGATAGGACATACTCAGCTTCTTGTGATTGGATGGCTGAATAAGTGTATGTTGAGAAGAAAACAGGTGATAAAAGAACCAAAGTAAACTCTGCGTTCAAATGTTATTAAGACAGACTAGGGATGGTATTAGCCAAGTCTGTATAGGTTAGAAACTACTGCAATCACCGGCCATGTGTGGGTGTGTTCCTCTGAATTCAAATAGCATATATTAAAAAACAAAAGAAAAAAGAGAATTCTTCAGTGAGGAACGTGCAGTAGTCAAGTTAATAAATATAAATGTAAATTTTATTGAAACAATCACAATAATCACCAATCCAAAGATACACTGTGGAGACAGGTACCATCACCGATTAAAAAAAGACAATATTGTCTTAGACATACGCAGATGGCCACCTCTAACAGCCAAACTCTCACACCAAGCAATTAAACTTCATTCATAAATTGTGCATACATGATTACAACAGTAAGTTTAAATGCACTAATATGCTGGAAGTCCTTAGTAATCAGAAGAGGGCAGCTGGTAGGGGCAGATGAATATTGCTTGGGCAGTGGGGGAGTGAGAGAACCGGCCTGATAGTCAAGGTGAGAGCCTCCTGGGATAGGGAGACCTAGAACAGGGAAGAAGAGAAGGTGCAGGAAGTGTGGAGGGTCTATGGTGGGGAAACCACCAAGCCGTGGGACCCAGGGCTGTTAGAACAGCATTTGTAGTGAGTATACACGCCTGTATATTAAATGTCTCTCTGGGCAAATGGTGGCTAGAGATGTTGGAGGCCGCTTACACCTGAATTAGGGCTGTACTAGGTGACTGACTCTGTTGGATGGATGCAGTGTGGTGGACACAAGATGTATGGTTATAATAGCTGTCCCAAGACTGGGATATATGCAGGTTAAATCTCACCCAGTGTCGACTGCAGTCCTCTCCAGGAATAGGGAGTAGTGGCTGTCACCATCTCCAGCAGGTGGATTGCGAATTGCTATCTCTTCCACAGGGTCAGTTGTTGTGCAAGGCCGTTGGCGGTCCCATGGATGTCGGGATGATGGTTATCCTGATGGGGTGCCGCACCGGAGCCGGGTGTACTTGCAACCATGTACTTCCTCTTGTTCCGTTACCCCGAGTGTATGCGGGCAAGCGTTGTGGTTCAGGCCGGTGGTTACGGGGCTGGTGGGTGGATCTGCGAGACTGCCGAGACGCTATGGGCAGCGTGATGGCGTCATGCTGACGCGTTTCATCCGGGACTCGGATTTCATCAGAGCATGCGCAGTAGCAAGTAATGTCGGTTTATGTAACGTCAGAGCGGAACCACGTGAAGGCTTTGGCATCTGGTTGTTATAGCTACGGCGCAGATTCACTGCCAGCCACGCACACATGTAAACAGAACTTAAAAAACAACATGAAGGCAGAGGGAGACCGTAAGTACCAAAGCCCCGAGGGGGGGAAAATAGATAAAGTCATGGCCTACATACCAGAACCGAAAATGAGTAGAGTGAGAGAAAGCCGAAAACATGAGGGTTAAAGAACGGGGAGGACGGGAACTGCGTGAGAAATAGAGAAGAGGGGAGGGAAGGGAAGAAAAAAAGGAGAAGAGGAGGGGGAGGGGAAATGGGGAGGTAAAGTGGGAGGGGGGGGGAAGAATAGAAAGGGGGGGGAAGAAAAGGGGGGGGAGGGGGAAAGGAAAGTAAAATGAAGTGAACAGGGACATGGTTAGTGCACCATCAAGGGGGACACTTGAGGGAGTGCTGGAGAGTTAATCTGGTATTAACGTTAAGGCTTGGATTCAATAGATAACACAGAAGTTACTACTGAAATAGCACAGGAGTTTATGGTGTAAGAAATACAGCAAGATTGCATTCGTTATTTAACCCCTGTGGCTGCATACTGTTGGTGTTATATATCCACATTTTCTCCTTTTGGTACAGTATCCTGTCAAAGTCGCCTCTTCTTTGTGGGAGGTTGAGCCTGTAGATGCCTTTAAAGGTGAGCCCGACAGGACTTCCGCCATGGAATTGGAGGAAGTGTAATGGGATAGGTTGCTCGTCATCCTTACTAAGGATGCTCTGGACATGTTCACCGATTCTTACCTTCAGTTGTCTCTTAGTCTTGCCAATATAGTGTTTGCCACACGGGCAGGTGAGCATATAGATTACTCTGGTGGTATTGCAGTTGATAAAGTTATCAATTTTAAAGCATTTTTTGCCTTCAGAATCGGTGAACATGTCCGTATGCTCAACGTATTTACAGACCGAGCAGCAGCCACATCTATACATCCCCTTTAGGGGAGGGAGTTGGGTAAGCCAGTTAGGAGTGGGAGATCTTTTATACTCTGAGTGGATAAGGCTATCTTTTAGATTTCTAGAGCGGCGGGCAGTCAAGAGGGGTCTGGTGCCGACCATTTTACCCAAGGTGGGCGAATCAGACAGAATATGCCAATGCTGGTTAAGTATGGACCTAACTTGGTCCCATTGGGCACCAAATTTGGTGATGATCCTCAGAGGTCCCTGTGACCCATTTGGGAGCTTATGATCTTTTTTCTCAAGCAGGGTGGGCCGATCTGTCTGATTTGCCCTCCTTCTGGCCTCCCTAATACAGGAGTGAGAGTAGCCTCTCTCTCTGAATCTGTGATAGAGCTCCTTTGACTCAGCAGAGAAGTCATTTTGACTGGAGCAGTTCCTACGGGCCCTGAGAAATTGGCCTACAGGGATTGCCTTTATTAGCGATTTGGGGTGGTCACTGGAGGCCTGGAGGAGGGTGTTTGCTGCTGTGGGTTTTCTGAAGGTCTTCGTCTCGATCAAACCATTATTAACCAGTATAGTCAGATCAAGAAACGGGAGGGAGTGGGGATGAGAGGAAAAAGTAAGTTTTATATTTCTGTCATTAGTGTTTAACTCATCCATGAAAATCTGGAGCTCATGTTCGGAGCCCCCCCATATCATCAAAACATCATCAATGTACCTCAGCCACATATGGCAGTGGCCGAGGTACATTGACGAAGTATAGACCAACTCCTCCTCCCACATGCCGAGATGTAGGCATGCGTATGACGGTGCCCAAGGGGCTCCCATGGAAGTCCCCCTAATTTGCTGGTAGAAAGCTCCCAAGAATTGGAAGCAGTTATGTTCGAGTAGAAAGGCGAGGATCTCGCCTATGAATTCGTTCTGTTGCCCAAGAGAGGGAAACTTCCTCTCAAGGAAAAATTGAACTGCCCGTAGGCCCCATACATGTGGTATTGATGTATATAATGATTCAACGTCAATCCCTACCAAGAGGGCCCCAGGTGGCATGACCATAGTGTCCAGTTGTCGCAGTATGTCCCTTGTGTCCTGCACATATGAGGGCAGTTCGGATACAAGATCCTTAATAAGGGCATCCACGAACTTGCCGATTTTCTCAAGGGAACCATTGACAGCGGAGACTATAGGTCTGCCAGGTGGATTCTGCAGGGACTTGTGGAACTTGGGGATAATATAAAATGTTGGAATGTTGTATTGTTGTATCCGCAAGTAGTTGAACTCTTTTTTAGTGATCAGTTTTTTCTTCCAGGCCTAGGCTAAGGAGGTGGTTAAGGGCATTGACAATGGCAGTGAATGGGTTGGAATGGAGCTTCCGGTAGGTGGATTCATCCATGAGAAGTCTCTTAACTTCAATTTCGTATTGATCCTCGGTTAAGAGGACCACATTACCCCCCTTATCACTGCCCTTGATGACAATGGCGGGGGCTTTAACAAGTTCTTTCAAGGCTTTTCTTTCCTCTCGTGAGATATTATCCAATCCCCTGTATTTCCAATTTACTTTGGAGAGGTCCCTCTTGACTTGTGACAGGAAGAATTCAATCGGTTTGTATTTAGAGAGTGGAGGCATTTTAGTAGACCTAATAGGTAGGTTTGCCGAACGTGTCACTGCATGTTGGTAATTAGAAATCTCTGTGTCTGAGTCAGGATCGGGGTTCTCCTGTAAAAGGGAAACCAGGGCGTCCAAGGCCTCTCTTTCCTCCGCAGCTAATGGTGTGAGTTGGGACTCCTCCTTTTGTGCTGCGTGCCAGTATTTGAATATAACCTTTCTAAGGTAAAGGGAGATATCTTTGTAGACTTCAAACTCATTCATCCCAGATCTGGGGGAGAAAGAGAGGCCTCTTTTAAGTAATGATAGATGGTGTTCGTTAAGGGGAAATTGGGTAAGGTTAACCACTTTCATATCTGGGGTAGAGCTCGGGGAAGTTAGGTCAGATATCTCACTGTGATAAATTATGTCCTGTGTGGTCTGTTCCTGAGTTGTCGCTGGCTCCTGCGTGTTTCTCTCGCCCTTCCCTGGTGAGGTGGGGACTGATGTGTGGTTTTTTGTCCCTTTTGGTTCGGCTTCCCTTTTCCCGTTGTTGTGACGGGGTTGTTTGGGGGGAGTGAATCCTTGTCTAAAAAAGTCACTGAGAGTTCTTTTTGTTCATTATCGCTTTCAGAAGAAGAAAAGTGGTTACGATTGGTTTTAGAACTATGTTGTCTTCCCCTACTTCTATGGGATCTACTTCTGCCCACATGGATTGTGGGATCGAAGAGATCACCCCGCTCCAGATCTTGTAGATTCTGTTTGAACTTCTCCTGTTTGTGGCTTTTTAGATTTTTTGGGTTTTTTTCTACTTCTTTTTTAAGGAATTCGTTATGTTTGTCAAAGGCAGGGTTTGTTTTAAAGGGCTCAAGTAGTCCGGCACTTATTTCTATGTCTGCCTTTATTTCATTCAGCTGAGTTTCTTCCTCGTCAACTATCATTTGCATGATTTCAAGGCCACGTTTGATACAGCTGGCCTTCCATGCCTCAATAAATTGAGGGTTATGGAGGTGTCCGGCTGGGGTGACCCGTTCTCTCAGACCGCGTGGTATAATGCGATTCTCAATGTGTGATTTTAGGGATAAGATGTCCCACTTTCTATTTAAGAATTTAATAGTTAATTTTTTATGGTTTCTAAACAGGGTCTGTAGTGAATCATCACCGTCCTTCATGATGGGTTGTTCACTAGAGAAGGCAGATTGAATCTCTCGTTCAATGTCGTCATCCAGTTGGTAGGCCATGTCCCAAGGAGTAAGGGTAGCTGTGGAGGGATGGTCAGTGACCAAGTAGATGTGAAATGGGAGCAGTGACAGTTAAAGAGGGTAGTGAAGGTGAGGGGGCGGGTGGTTACAGACCCTCCTGCGATTTAAAAGGAGAGTGAATGGTACGGATTGGCGTGAGTGTACGCAGAGTACGGTTCAGGAAGGGAAGTTTTAATCCCACAGCTAAATACTCAGAAGAAAACAGGTGATAAAAGAACCAAAGTAAACTCTGCGTTCAAATGTTATTAAGACAGACTAGGGATGGTATTAGCCAAGTCTGTATAGGTTAGAAACTACTGCAATCACCGGCCATGTGTGGGTGTGTTCCTCTGAATTCAAATAGCATATATCAAAAAACAAAAGAAAAAAGAGAATTCTTCAGTGAGGAACGTGCAGTAGTCAAGTTAATAAATATAAATGTAAATTTTATTGAAACAATCACAATAATCACCAATCCAAAGATACACTGTGGAGACAGGTACCATCACCGATTAAAAAAAGACAATATTGTCTTAGACATACGCAGATGGCCACCTCTCACAGCCAAACTCTCACACCAAGCAATTAAACTTCATTCATAAATTGTGCATACATGATTACAACAGTAAGTTTAAATGCACTAATATGCTGGAAGTCCTTAGTAATCAGAAGAGGGCAGCTGGTAGGGGCAGATGAATATTGCTTGGGCAGTGGGGGAGTGAGAGAACCGGCCTGATAGTCAAGGTGAGAGCCTCCTGGGATAGGGAGACCTAGAACAGGGAAGAAGAGAAGGTGCAGGAAGTGTGGAGGGTCTATGGTGGGGAAACCACCAAGCCGTGGGACCCAGGGCTGTTAGAACAGCATTTGTAGTGAGTATACACGCCTGTATATTAAATGTCTCTCTGGGCAAATGGTGGCTAGAGATGTTGGAGGCCGCTTGCACCTGAATTAGGGCTGTACTAGGTGACTGACTCTGTTGGATGGATGCAGTGTGGCGGACACAAGATGTATGGTTATAATAGCTGTCCCAAGACTGGGATATATGCAGGTTAAATCTCACCCAGTGTCGACTGCAGTCCTCTCCAGGAATAGGGAGTAGTGGCTGTCACCATCTCCAGCAGGTGGATTGCGAATTGCTATCTCTTCCACAGGG
Source organism: Lithobates clamitans (assembly GCA_037952925.1). Classification (NCBI taxonomy): domain Eukaryota; kingdom Metazoa; phylum Chordata; class Amphibia; order Anura; family Ranidae; genus Lithobates; species Lithobates clamitans. The sequence continues at coordinate 1,293,001 of JBBGZY010001063.1, forward strand.
TCACTTCTCTATTTCTCACGCGGTTCCCGTCCTCCCCGTTCTTTAACCCTCATGTTTTCGGCTTTCTCTCACTCTACTCATTTTCGGTTCTGGTATGTAGGCCATGACTTTATCTATTTTCCCTCCCTCGGGGCTTTGGTACTTACGGTCTCCCTCTGCCTTCATGTTGTTTTTAAAGTTCTGTTTACATGTGTGCGTGGCTGGCAGTGAATCTGCACTGTAGCTATAACAACCAGATGCCAAAGCCTTCACGTGGTTCCGCTCTGACGTTACATAAACCGACATTACTTGCTACTGCGCATGCTCTGATGAAAGCCGAGTCCCGGATGAAACGCGTCAGCATGACGCCATCACGCTGCCCATAGCGTCTCGGCAGTCTCGCAGATCCACCCACCAGCCCCGTAACCACCGACCTGAACCACAACGCTTGCCCGCATACACTCGGGGTAACGGAACAAGAGGAAGTACATGGTTGCAAGTATACCCGGCTCCGGTGCGGCACCCCATCAGGATAACCATCATCCCGACATCCATGGGACCGCCAACGGCCTTGCACAACAACTGACCCTGTGGAAGAGATAGCAATTCGCAATCCACCTGCTGGAGATGGTGACAGCCACTACTCCCTATTCCTGGAGAGGACTGCAGTCGACACTGGGTGAGATTTAACCTGCATATATCCCAGTCTTGGGACAGCTATTATAACCATACATCTTGTGTCCGCCACACTGCATCCATCCAACAGAGTCAGTCACCTAGTACAGCCCTAATTCAGGTGCAAGCGGCCTCCAACATCTCTAGCCACCATTTGCCCAGAGAGACATTTAATATACAGGCGTGTATACTCACTACAAATGCTGTTCTAACAGCCCTGGGTCCCACGGCTTGGTGGTTTCCCCACCATAGACCCTCCACACTTCCTGCACCTTCTCCTCTTTCCTGTTCTAGGTCTCCCTATCCCAGGAGGCTCTCACCTTGACTATCAGGCCGGTTCTCTCACTCCCCCACTGCCCAAGCAATATTCATCTGCCCCCAGCAGCTGCCCTCTTCTGATTACTAAGGACTTCCAGCATATTAGTGCATTTAAACTTACTGTTGTAATCATGTATGCACAATTTATGAATGAAGTTTAATTGCTTGGTGTGAGAGTTTGGCTGTGAGAGGTGGCCATCTGCGTATGTCTAAGACAATATTGTCTTTTTTTAATCGGTGATGGTACCTGTCTCCACAGTGTATCTTTGGATTGGTGATTATTGTGATTGTTTCAATAAAATTTACATTTATATTTATTAACTTGACTACTGCACGTTCCTCACCGAAGAATTCTCTTTTTTCTTTTGTTTTTTGATAAGTGTATGTTGTTCTTACTTACCTGGTTGTCTATTGGCTGTGAGGTCCGTTTCACAACGTTCTCTCACAGCTGATTATAGTCTGACAGCTGAAACAGATTTTAAATCAATCATGTGTCTATATATACAAGCGTGATACCAGACAAAGTACAATATGCCACAGTAGAAGGACCTCTAGTCCGAAACATGTCGGGTTGCGATTGATTTTTTGTTCCTGGTACCACGCTACTTTTTATTGTGATCACTTTTATTCTGGCTGCTGTTATCTGGATTTTTACCCTATTTGGTTTAAAATAAACCTGCCTCTTTGGATTTAAGCACTATGTGGAGCCTTTTTTTCCTTTTCCATGTCCCCATGATGGCTTTGTGAAAGGTGCATTCCTCCTATATACACCTGTCGGAGAAGTGCGTACAACCAGACTTGGAACATCTGATGTCTTTAGGTCGTTTACCATTGCTACAAAGGAACCAGTGGAACCTGCTGTATACGCCTCTACAACAAACATCTATTTGGATCGATCGATCCTTAAGCCTGTATGACACCTAGCCGTACGGCAAACGTGTCCACCTGTTCCGGTAAGCGTATTTGCTCCATTCATTCTTTGCTGTGGATACTGAGTATTGGAACACCACCTCTGTGAAACCACGTAGCACCCTTGAGATACCTCTCACTCATCTTACATTTATACTGCTCACCTTTGTTGAACATTTACATGACCATAATGTTCACGTTATTGGTCGTTGATATGATCATGGACTCACTATAATAATACAATATTGTATTTGGCTTCCTGCATTTTTTATATTTAGTTATATACTATCATGCTGCACAGCTGATAGTCACATTTGTGCGGATTTTTATGTATAGCGCTGCATTGTTTTTTCTTCTCACTGTTCACATTGTCACTACTTTGTTGATGCTGGCTGCTATACACCCTTTTTTTCAGTAGCGCAACCATATCGTTATTTTATATTATGCAGCAACATCCCCAAAGAAAAAAGGAGTGCCATTTCCAATCCAAGACTCTAGTTGAATTAACAGGATGAAGAAGTTATCCAGTCTAGCCCTGTACATGACACGCAGGACAGATTATACATCCTGATGTGGGAAAGGTTCGCACCCCCTTCACTCCTGGAGAGATGCAATTTTGTTAAAGCTATGTGTGCTTTATTTTTTTGCCATAAAAAGGAGGTAACTACAGTATTCGGCAAAATAATATATTTATGTTTTAACAAGAGAAGAATAGTTTGAAGTGGCAAACAGGTGAAACTTAACAAGTAAACAAGTGAAAGAGGCAAGCCCATCCAAGTCTCAAATTCCTGTACAATTTTCTGTATTAAGGGCGGAAAGATAAGAGTGTACAAGGAGGAAGGAAGCTTCCCTATTCTAATGCCCAGGTATGTGATGCTGCATTTGGTTATAGGGAAAGGTGACGTCTCATACCATGATTTAGACCCAGAGGCCTCTAAGGAGGGGAGTATTTCACTATTAATATAATTGATGCGGAGGCCCGAGCCCCAAGCATAACCAGAACTCTACAAATGTTTTTTTTTATAGTGACTGTGTCTGAGTTAGGGTACGAAGGTGAAAATGAGAACATTGTCATCATAAAGGGCAGTGTACAACTCAATCCTGCCTACATGAACACTGTGCAAAGGAGCTATCCCAGACAAATAACGAGATAAAGGATCCAAGGCCAAGTTGAACAATAAGGGAGATAAGGGACACCCCTGCCCTTCCCCTGTAAGAGCCTAATATCATCAAACAGAAGACCAGCGACCACCACCCTGGCCACCCTGGCCATCGGAGAAGCATACATACTATTGATGAGGAGGAGAAAAGGACCAGAAAAGTCCATCTTACTAAGATCCATAGAAAGCCAGTCAAAGCTAACGTTGGCAATGACTTTCTTCGCGTCCAGAGTAAGGATTGCAAAATCCCCCAACAAATTTAATTGAGTGCTTTCAAGAGCCATAAGAACCTTGTGTTTATTTATTGAGGCTGTCCTCCCTTTGACAAAACCTGATTGCGCAGGTTGGATCAGGGATGGCAGAATACAAGTTAAGCAAGAGGCTACAATCTTACAGAGGATTGGTATATGCACCCATGTAGTGAGTGGTGCAGGGTGAGGTGAAACCCAAGACCTCAGGAATGCGCAAGGTACAAAGGTCCAACAGGGTGTCAGATTTATAGGACTCAGGAAGACCTATGACCCGCAGATTATTGTGACACAATCTATTTTCCAGGCTGTCCAATCTTTGCAACAAATACTGCTGAGGTCTGAGCCTGATAAAGTTAAATCTTTTAAGGTGGATATTCTCATCTCAGCCTCATTTAGACGTGATAAATGATCCCCCATCTCCTTTCAAATCTGCTCTATGTCTGTGTGAACCATCTTTTCCATGGCCATAGTAATAATGGGGGAAAGGAGCACTGCAACAGCTTGTGCAATGTGCTCGTAGTTACTCTCCTCACTGACCGCAGGCTGGGAGACTTGTGTCCATGTTGAGGTACGGGGCTGCCTCAGGGAGATCCGTCTGCAGAGAAGCAGGCTGCGAGCGTGGTTCCCCTTTCTACAGGCATGGCTCCATGGTAGTGTTCCCATGGCTGGAGTTGAGATGAGCCGAACACCCTCCTGTTCGTTCGCAGCAGAACATGCGAACAGGGAAAACATTCGGCAGAACACACAAACACAGTTAAAGTCTATGGGACACGAACATGAATTATCAAAAGTGCTAATTTTAAAGGATTATATACAAGTTATTGCCATAAAAATTGTTTGGGGACCTGGGTCCTGCCCCAGGGGACCATGTATCAATAGCAAAATGTTTTTTTTTTTTTTTTTCTGGAGTAGTGATTTTTTTTAAATGCTTAAAGTGAAACAATAAAAACAAAATATTCCTTTAAATATTGGGCTTGGAGGGGTGTCTATAGTATGCCTGTAAAGTGGCGCATTTTTAGAACAGCACCACAGCAAAATTACATTTTTAAAGGAAAAATTGTCATTTAAAGCTGATCGCGGCTGTAATGAATTATCGCGTCTAGGCAATATAGATAAAACTCATTGAAAAAAAGAGCATGGGATCCTCCCAGTCCATTACCAAGCCCTTTGGGTCTGGTATGAATATTAAGGAGAACCCTGAACCAAAATGGAAAAAAATGCCTGGGGGTCTCCCTAAAATCCATACCAGGCCCTTCGGTACTGATATGAAAATTAAGGGGAACCCAGCACCAATTTTTTTTTAAAAAATTGCTTAGGGGTCCCTCCAAGATCCATACCAGACCTAAAGTCTGGTATGGATTTAAAGGGGAACCCTGCTCCAAAATAAAAAAAATGGTGTAGGGGCTCCCCAAAATCCATACCAGACCCTTATCCGAGCACACAACCTGGCAGGCCACAGGAAAAAAGGGGGGACGAGAGAGCACCCCCCTCCTGAACTATACCAGGCTACATGCCCTCAACTTGGGGAGGGTGCTTTGGGGTAGCCCCCCAAAGCACCTTGTCCCCATGTTGTACCCCGATACCATTTAACACAGGGGTAGGCCGGGATGTGGGGATCCCCTTGTTAAAGGGGACTTCCAGATTCTGATAAGCCGCCCACCCACAGACCCCCACAACCGCCGGGCAAGGGTTGTGGGGATGAGGCCCTTGTCCCCATCAACATGGGGACAAGGTGCTTTGGGGGGGCTACCCCAAAGCACCCTCCCCATGTTGAGGGCATGTGGCCCCCCTCTTTTGCTGTGGCCTGCCAGGTTGCATACTTGGATAAGGTTCTGGTATGGATTTTGGGGGGGGGCCCACACAATTTTTTTATTTTGGTTCGGGGTTTCCCCTAATATTCATACCAGACCCAAAGGGCCTGGTAATGGACGGGGGGGATCCCATGCTCTTTTTTTTCAATTATCTGTACCTATATTGCTGAGACCCGACAATTCATTACAGGCGTGATCAGTTTTAAATGACAATTTTTCCTTTAGAAATGTAATTTTGCTGTGGTACTGTTCTAAACACGGGAAAAATGTGCCACTTTACAGGCATACTATAGACACCCCCCAGGCACAATATTTAAAGGAATATTTCATTTTTATTGTTTCACTTTAAGCACAAAAATAATCAAAAGTGCTAATTTTAAAGGCTTATATGCAAGTTATTGTCATAAAAAGTGTTTGGGGACCTGGGTCCTGCCCCAGGGGACATGTATCTTGAAAAAACGGCCGTTTTAAAAAAAACATTTTTTGCATTGATACATGTCCCCTGGGGCAGGACCCAGGTCCCCAAACACTTTTTATGACAATAACTTGCATATAAGCCTTTAAAATTAGCACTTTTGATTTTTCTTGTTGGTGTCCCATAGACTTTAACAGTGTTCCGGGAGCTCTCGAATTTGCCACGAACACCGCATATTGTTCACTGTTCGGCGAACAGGCGAACACCCAAACACCCAATGTTCGAGTCAAACTTATGTTCGACTTGAACATTGGGCTCATCCCTAGGGGAGAGGAGGGAGATTGGGATCCCCAAGTGTAGTTGACAGGCTTAATATGTCAATCTGTATCTGTATTATGTTAATGCTTGAGAGTATCTCACCAAAATGTAAACTCCTATTAGAAGGGATGCCTAAATTTTTATTCAATTTTAGTATAGACTTGTGAGTTAGAAATGTATAATTCTTTTCTAGTTTGCTCTTAGGCAAATCTACATGGGTGACTTGTCAACCTAAATGCAATTTGTATGCCTTGTATTCTATTATTGCCACTGTTAATTACTAAGCAGCAGAGCTGTAGGAATGTAATGTGTTATGTCACATTATTTTCACAAGTACAGTAAATGCAATGTGGTGAAATGTGATTTATTGCATTTTATGTCTTTATGAGGGTTGAGTTTTTAGTGATGCAGGGTTCATCAGGAACTCTTGTTCTGGCTCTGAATAGCTAAATATATCTAAATAACCTGTTTGCCAGTCCACAGAAGTCTGCTGCTGTTTGCTCCAGAACTCCCATCAAATTGCCTTACCCAGGTTGAACCAGTACTGTATGGCATATCACAGGGGACATTTGGATAACACATGCTCATCATTCAACTGGTCTATGGCTGCAGTCACTATTTGGAACAGACAAAACACAGGAACCTCTTTTATAATAGATTCCACTTCAGTATGCTGTACTGTCGGGGCTGGCTCAGCCCTTCCTTCTCTGAGCTGGCCACTCAGCTGTCGGCTAATTGCCAGCTCTCATCTCTCTCCACAGTTAATAAGCTGTTGTGGATCTGCTCTTCAGTCCCGCCTACTTAAAGATCTCCAGCTCACTTCATTCCTGCCTTCGCCTTGGTCACATCACAAGAAACCACCTCCTGCTTTCCTGTTTAAAGACTGGCTTGCTGACATATCTTCTGGCTCCTTATCCTGCTTGCTGTTCCTCTTGGATCCCTGACTTCTGGCCTGGCTGATTACCGATCTGGTTACTGAACTCTGGCTTGGCTGACTACCCAATCCAGTTACTGGACTCTGGCTATGCTTTGACTACGCTTACTCTATTTACCTTTTTATTAATAAAGAAGTGTGATTTTACTGTACTTCTGTCTCGGTCTGGTTCATGGTTTCTGACAGTAGGCGAAGGCCATGAATTTAGAAGAAACAGTCAATCTACTTGTTGGTAATATTTTTTCCAGATTGGATTAGCAAGATCACTGCATGGATCAGTTTGCCATGGCGTTACAAATGCTCCTGAGTTGCACAGTTCACCTGGAATCTCCCACTATGGCTGCTCCGGTACAACCTGAGATGCAGGCCGTCCCTGCTGCTGTGCCAGTCTCTGTGCAGGCACCCGCCTTGAGTATTACCTCTATAAGAGGTATGTCTGGTTCCGCCCCACTTCCCCAGCGATTTGGGCGCGATCCAGTTCAATCCAGAGGGTTTCTCAACCAAGTTGAGATATACTTTGAGATGCTGCCCCAGATGTTTCCCACGGACAAATGCAGGGTTTGTGATATCTTTGCTTTCTTTCTTAACCTTCTATGGGAGACGCAAAAACCTGTTGTCTTGAGTTACCCTGAGTTTGTGGCCTCCTTTAAAAGGGTATTTGACATTCCCACATGCTCCGCTTCTGCTGCCAAGTACCTCATGTCCATCAAACCGATTACGAGAACTGTTGCCGACCACACCATTGAGTTCCGTACTCTGGCAGCAGAGGTTGCTTGGAACAATGAGGCCCTCATGGCTGCTTTTTCTCATGGTCTATCAGATTCCATCAAGGATGAGATAGTGGCCCGAGATATACCCACTGAGCTGGAGTGCTTGATCTTGTTTGCCATCCTCATTGACTCCAGACTCAGAGAAAGACTTTCTTTTAAGGAGCACTTGCGGAAGCCTCCTGTACGTTTGCCTCCGAGCGTTGCAATCCCACCCGTGCCTCCCTCACCTCCCATTCCTCCTGGTACCAAGTCGGTCAGTGAAGATGAACCCATGCACTTGGGCTTTACGCGTCTCTCTGAGGATGAGATAGCCTTTAGGAGGAAGGAGAGATTGTGCCTTTATTGTGGTCAGGCAGGTCACTTTTTGAAGTCTTATCCTACCTACATCCTGGAAACACCCGAACCTTGAGATCCTGTCATGGACAGACCTTAGGTGGTGTTGTGTCGTCCCCAGTTATCCAGAAGGATAAGCCCCTGGTTTCAGTCATCCTTTCTTGGGCTAAGTCATCTATCAAGATACAGGCTCTAATCGACTCTGGGGATGCAGGCCTGTTCATTGATGCTGCCTTTGTATCAAAGCACTCAATTCCACTGCAGCTGCGTGACACTCCACTTGCCATTGAGGCTCTTGATGGGAGCCTCTACAGCCTGCCCATGTGACTCATGAGACGGTTCCGTTGTCCATGGCCGTAGGGGCTCTTCACCATGAGATAATCCCATTCCAAATGATTTCCTCTCCTAAGTTTCCGCTGGTTATTGGTTATCCTTGGTTACAGAGGCACAGCCCCTCTTTTGATTGGCTCTGTGCTGAGGTTCTCTCCTGGTCACCACAATGCAGTGAAACATGCCTCCGGAAGGTAGCCAAGGTCCTGTGTAACTCTTCACTCTCCTCCCTGCCAGAGGAGTACCGTGATTTTAGCAATGTCTTTGACAAAGGTCAAGCCGGTAGTTTGCCTCCACAGCAGCCATATGATTGCGCAATTGACCTTCAACCTGGTGCCACTCCACCTCGTGGCCGGGTTTACCCTTTGTCGGTCTTGGAGGATAAAGCCATGGAGGAGTATGTTGCAGACGCAGTTTCTCTGGGTTTCTTCCACAAATCCTCGTCTCCTGCTGGTGCTGGTTTCTTCTTTGTGAAGAAGAGGAGCAGTGAACTGAGACCTTGTATTGATTATAGGGGTCTCAATCGTTTCAGGATTAAGAATGCCTACCCGATCCCGTTGATCAGAGTTATTTGCCCGGAGCAACGGTTTTCACTAAGCTTGATCTGAGAGGGACTTACAATCTCATGAGGATTAGGGATGAGCCGAACACCCCCCAGTTCAGTTCGCACCAGAACCTGCTAACGGACCGAAAATTTGCACGAACGTTAGAACCCCATTGACGTCTATGGGACTCAAACGTTCAAAATCAAAAGTGCTCATTTTAAAGGCTAATTTGCATGGTATTGTCCTAAAAAGTCTTTGGGGACCCGGTTCTGCCCCAGGGGACATGTATCAATGCAGAAAAAACTTTTAAAAATGGACGTTTTTTTCGGGAGCAGTGATTTTAATGATGCTTAAAGTAAAAAAAAGTGAAATATTCCTTTAAATATCGTACCTGGGGGGTGTCTATAGTATTCCTGTAAAGTGGCGCGTGTTTCCCGTGCTTAGAACAGTCCCTGCACAAAATGTCATTTTTAAAGGAAAAAAAGTCATTTAAAACTCAGTGCTCGGTGCTCAGTCTGAGGCTGTGGAACTTTGTGTAAGTGGAGCTGGTATAAGTGGGAGTTAAAAACCAGAGTTATAGAGTGAATAAGTCTTGCTTGTTGATTGCTGGGTTTGCTGGGTTGCATTTTTGGGGCTTTTCCTTTTAGTTTTTCATTTGCCTTTTTCTGTCACTTTTTAAATAGCTTTTTTTTTCTTTTTTTTTTTTCTCTGGTTCCTTCAGTCTATCAATTAAGGGGGGTGGTTAATTGCTCACAGGTGCCTATTTAACTGGGTGTAAAACTCAGTCTGAGCGTGCTCAGTCTGAGGCTGTGGAACTTTGTGTAAGTGGAGCTGGTATAAGTGGGAGTTAAAAACCAGAGTTTAAAACAGGAGGTTATAACAGGGGTCATAGTACCTGTGTAGTGTGAGTATCTGAGTGTTGTCTGAGTAGTATGTGTGGATCGTTAGTACTTGTGTATTTTGTACTGTATACTTGAGTATTGCGAGTGCACGTAGGTCTGCGACTGTTCTGCGATTGCACATAGGTCTGTGAGTACCTGTGTATTGTCTTGTTGTGTACCTGTGTATTGTCTTGAGTATTAGTGCCAGGAAGCTAGCTGTTAGGTAATTTGGACAAGGTAAAATCCCCAAATCCTCACTAAATTTAGTAGGTACGATGCCGGCGGGTGTGGAGAGGCGATTCTTTGTACATCTTGCCGCATGTATGCGTTCCTTGTTCATCCGATCGAGGGCGAATACTGCTGTGCAAAATGTAAGCACATTGTTTCCCTGGAAGCCCAGGTTCTGAATCTGGGGAAGCAACTGTCAGCACTGAGAAGTCCCTCCATACTAAAGGTGAGCCAGGAATGTACACGGCAGGTGCCGGCAGGGGCCAGCACAGAGGCGGGTGGAGACAAAGAGGTACAGGCACTAGCAAAGAGTAGATGGGTGACAGTCAGGAGGGGTAGAGGGGGAAGTGCCAGAGAGGCCGATCCAGGACTAGAGCATCCCAATAAGTACGCTCCATTGAGTGACATTGGTGAAACCAGTCAGGGACCAGCACTGCTGGAGATGAGGGACTCTCCTAGCTGCCAGGGGAAGAACTCCTCCAGTGAGAGTGGGGGGGCAGCAAAGGGAAAGGAAAGACAGATTCTGGTGGTAGGGGACTCAATTCTTAGAAGGACAGAGAGGGCAATCTGTAACCAAGACCTGAAGCGCCGAACAGTATGTTGTCTACAGGGCGCTCGGGTTCGGCACATCACGGATCTTGTGGACAGATTACTGGGAGGGGCTGGGGAAGACCCGGCTGTCATGGTGCACGTTGGCACCAATGATAAAGTCAGAGGCAGATGGAGTGTCCTAAAGAACGATTTTAGGGACTTAGGTGCTAAATTGAGGAAAAGGACCTCCAAGGTAGTATTCTCAGGAATACTACCGGTACATCGAGCCACACCAGAAAGGCAGAGGGAGATTAGGGAAGTAAACAAGTGGCTGAAGAGCTGGTGTAGTAAGGAGGGGTTTGGGTTCCTGGAGGACTGGGCCAACTTCTCAGTCGGTAACCGGTACTATAGAAGGGACGGACTGCACCTAAATGAGGAGGGTGCAGATCTGCTGGGAATGAAGATGGCCAAAAAGTTAGAGGGTTTTTAAACTAGGCGATGGGGGAGAGGGTCCAGAGACAGTGATAGCCAGCGCGGAAGATATTCCAGAGGGTAGTATTGGGGGCATTAGTGGTAGGTTAACCAAAGCACAAAAACACAAGGTGAGTATAGTAGCAAGTCCTAGTTGCAATTTTGAAACACCCAATACGAGGACAATATGCAACCAGTCTAAACTATGTGGCATGTTCACCAATGCCAGGAGCATGGCGGACAAGATGGGTGAACTAGAGATACTGTTGTACAAGGAGGATTTGGATTTTGTGGGAATTTCAGAGACCTGGTTCAACAGCTCTCATGATTGGCTGGCAAACATTCAAGGGTATACCCTATACCGCAAGGATAGAGAGGGTAAAAAAGGGGGAGGGGTATGCCTATATATCAAGAATAATGTACAAGCGAATGTGAGAGATGACATCACTGAGGGAGCTAGAGAGGAGGTGGAATCCTTATGGGTAGAGCTCCAAAGGGATGAAGCTAAGGGGAAAATAATACTGGGAGTATGCTATAGGCCCCCTAAACTGAGGGAGGAAGTGGAGACGGATCTCCTATCACAAATTGGATTAGCAACAAGGATGGGAAGTGTTATCATAATGGGGGATTTTAATTATCCAGACATAGACTGGGCGGAGGGAACCGCGCATTCATTTAAGGCTCGCCAGTTCCTTAATGTCTTGCAGGACAATTTTATGGGTCAAATGGTAGACGCACCAACTAGAAATAAAACATTACTGGATCTACTGATTACCAACAATACAGACCTGATCACAGATGTGGAAATACGGGGCAATTTAGGTAACAGTGATCACAGGTCAATTAGTTTCAGTATAAATCACACAAATAGGAAACATGAAGGGAACACAAAGACACTGAATTTCAAAAGAGCCAACTTCCCTAAACTACAAACCTTGCTAAAAGGCATAAATTGGGATAAAATATTAGGAACAAAGAATACGGAGGAGAGATGGGTTTGCTTTAAGAGTATATTAAATAAGGGCATTAGCCAATGTATCCCATTGGGTAATAAATTTAAAAGAGCGAACAGAAATCCTGGATGGCTTAACTCCAATGTAAAAATGCATATAAAAGCAAAGGAGAAGGCCTTCAAAAAATACAAGGTTGAGGGATCATCCTCATCATTCAGACTTTATAAAGAATGCAATAAGAAATGTAAGGGTGCAATTAGGACGGCTAAGATAGAACATGAAAGACACCAAGCGGAGGAGAGCAAAAAAAATCCCAAGAAATTCTTTAAGTATGTAAACAGTAAAAAAGGGAGGACAGACCATATTGGCCCCATAAAGAATGAGGAAGGACATCTGGTTACAAAGGATGGGGAGATGGCAAAGGTATTGAATTTATTCTTCTCCTCAGTCTTCACGAGTGAATCGGGGGGCTTCAGTAACCAAAACTGCAGTGTTTATCCTCACGACACAACACAGGAAGCACCTCCATGGTTAACAGAGGACGGAATTAAAATTAGACTTGAGAAACTTAACATTAATAAATCACCGGGACCAGATGGCTTGCATCCGAGAGTACTTAGGGAACTCAGTCAGGTGATTGCCAGACTGTTGTTCCTAATTTTTACAGTCTATTGACTGGAATGGTACCAGCTGATTGGAGAAAAGCCAATGTAGCACCAATATTTAAAAAGGGCCCAAAATACATCCCTGGGAATTACAGACCAGTTAGCCTAACATCAATAGTATGTAAAATCTTGGAGGGGATGATAAGGGACTATATACAAGATTGTAGTAATAAGAACGATATCATTAGCAGTAATCAGCATGGATTGATGAAGAATCGTTCTTGCCAAACCAATCTATTAACCTTCTATGAGGAGGTGAGTTGCCATCTAGATAAAGGAAGACCCGTAGACGTGGTGTATCTGGATTTTGCAAAAGCATTTGACACAGTTCCCCATAAACGTTTACTGTACAAAATAAGGTCCGTTGGCATGGACCATAGGGTGAGTACATGGATTGAAAGCTGGCTACAAGGGCATGTTCAGAGGGTGGTGATAAATGGGGAATACTCAGAATGGTCAGGTGTGGGTAGTGGGGTTCCCCAGGGTTCTGTGCTGGGACCAATCCTATTTAATTAGTTTATAAACGACCTGGAGGATGGGATAAACAGTTCAATCTCTATATTTGCAGACGATACTAAGCTAAGCAGGGCAATAACTTCTCCGCAGGATGTGGAAACCTTGCAAAAAGACCTGAACAAATTAATGGGGTGGGCGACTACATGGCAAATGAGGTTCAATGTAGAAAAATGTAAAATAATGCTTTCGGGTGGCAAAAATATGAATGCAATCTATACACTGGGGGGAGAACCTCTGGGGAAATCTAGGATGGAAAAGGACCTGGGGGTCCTAGTAGATGATAGACTCAGCAATGGCATGCAATGCCAAGCTGCTGCTAATAAAGCAAACAGAATATTGGCATGCATTAAAAGGGGGATGAACTCCAGAGATAAAACAATAATTCTCCTGCTCTACAAGACTCTGGTCCGCCCGCACCTGGAGTATGCTGTCCAGTTCTGGGCCCCAGTCCTCAGGAAGGATGTACTGGAAATGGAGCGAGTACAAAGAAGGGCAACAAAGCTAATAAAGGGTCTGGAGGATCTTAGTTAAGAGGAAAGGTTGCGAGCACTGAACTTATTCTCTCTGGAGAAGAGACGCTTGAGAGGGGATATGATTTCAATTTACAAATACTGTACTGGTGACCCCACAATAGGGATAAAACTTTTTCGCAGAAGAGAGTTTAATAAGACTCGGGGCCACTCATTACAATTAGAAGAAAAGAGGTTTAACCTTAAACTACGTAGAGGGTTCTTTACTGTAAGAGCGGCAAGGATGTGGAATTCCCTTCCACAGGCGGTGGTCTCAGCGGGGAGCATTGATAGCTTCAAGAAACTATTAGATCATCACCTGAATGACCGCAACATACAGGGATATGTAATGTAATACTGACACATAATCACACACATAGGTGTGACTTGATGAACGTGTGTCTTTTTTCAACCTCACCTACTATGTAACTATGTAAAAAAACTGCTTGCGGCTTTAATGTAATGTCGGGTCCTGGCAAAATGGATGAAAATCAGTGAGACAAACAGCATGGGTACCCCCCAGTCCATTACCAGGCCCTTTGGCCCTTTGTATGGATATTAAGGGGAACCCCGCACCCAAATTAAAATAAGGAAAGGTGTGGGGCCATCAGGCCCTATATACTCTGAACAGCAGTATACAGGTGGTGCAAACAAGACAGGGACTGTAGGTTTGTTGTTAAGTAGAATCTGTTTGTAATTTTGAACGGGTACATTTTTAACGTGTTTAGCTCCAGCCAAAAAATCTTTTTTAAGCTTTTTGGAAAACATAGGGAAGGGTTATCACCCCTGTGACATTTGTTTTGCTGTCTGTCCTCCTCTTCAAAAGATTTCACCTCACTTTTTGACCCAATGACAAATGTTTTTTGAAAATTTGTTTTTTTTTGTGGAACAAGGATTGGAAAGCATCAGTGGAAAGGAGAAATGTTTTTCCCATATTAACTCTTACAGGAGAGAATTTCCCTTCCTAGGGGTAGATTTCATCTCACTTCCTGTTGTCTCCTTCCGTTTGTAAGTAGGAGTCGTTTGTAAGTTAGATGTTTGAAAGTAGGGGCCTGCCCTATATACTCAGCAGAAATTTGGGCCTTAGGTGTTGTTGTGGCCACAACACTGTAAGCCCTCACAGGGCCCTGCTGTGAAATATTAGATCAAGAATTGTAATTTATTTATTTTTTATTTTATTTATTTCAGGTACTTATATAGCGCCGTCAATTTACGCAGCGCTTTACATATACATTGTACATTCACATCAGTCCCTACCCTCAAGGAGCTTACAATCTAAGGTCCCTAACTCACATTCATACATACTAGGGACAATTTAGACAGGATCCAATTAACCTACCAGCATGTCTTTGGAGTGTGGGAGGAAACTGGAGTACCCGGAGGAAACCCACGAATGCACAGGGAGAACATGCAAACTCCAGGCAGGTAGTGTCGTGAACAGGGGCGGAAAAATTGGGCCTTTGGTGGTGGTGGTGGTGGTGGTGGTGGTGCCACAACACTGTAAGTCCTCACTCGCTCTTGGTGGGCGCAGAAATGGGCCCTGCTGTGAAATATTAGATCAAGAATTGTAATTACATGCCCCTGTTGAACAGGGGCTGAAAAATTAGGCCTTAGGCACTGGTGCTGGTGCCACAACACTGCAACCCCTCACAGATACTCTAGTTGGAATGCAGAAACGAGCCCTGCTGCAAAGTATTGCACCAAAAATTATAATTACACGCCCCTGTTAAACAGGGGCTGAAAAATTGGGCCTTTGGTGGTGGTGGTGGTGCTGGTGCCACAACACTGTAAGTCCTCACTCGCTCTTGGTGGGCACAGAAATGGGCCCTGCTGTGAAATATTAGATCAAGAATTGTAATTACATGCCCCTGTTGAACAAGGAAAGAAAAATTGGGCCTTTGGTGGTGGTGCTGGTGCCACAACACTGTAAGTCCTCACTCGCTCTTGGTGGGTGCAGAAATGGGCTCTGCTGTGAAATATTAGAACGAGAATTGTAATTACATGCCCCTGTTGAACAGGGGCTGAAAAATTAGGCCTTAGGCACTGGTGCTGGTGCCACAACACTGCAACCCCTCACAGACCCTCTAGTTGGAACGCAAAGTATTGCATCACAAATTGTAATTACACGCCCCTGTTAAACAGGGGCTGAAAAATTGGGCCTTAGGCACTGGTGCTGGTGTCACAACACTGCAACCCCTCACAGATACTCTAGTTGGAACGCAGAAACGAGCCCTGCTGCAAAGTATTGCATCAAAAATTGTAATTACACGCCCCTGTTAAACAGGGGCTGAAAAATTGGGCGTTAGGCACTGGTGCTGGTGCCACAACACTGCAACCCCTCACAGATACTCTAGTTGGAACGCAGAAACGAGCCCTGCTGCAAAGTATTGCATCAAAAATTGTAATTACACGCTCCTGTTAACCAGGGGCTGAAATATTGGGCCTTAGGCACTGGTGGTGGTGCCCAGAACCAAAAATGTTCTTACAAGCTATCAGCATGAAAATTGAGGAGGAAGAGGATAATTACTCAGGGATAGTCACTCAGCATCAGCATAGGCAGTCTTTGAAGGGATCTGAGATTTAAAAAAAAAATTATTCGGTTACATCAGCATCAGGTGCTTGGTAGCTGGTGGTGATCCAAGACTGATTCATTTTTATGAAGGTCAGTCGATCGACCGAGTCGGTGGACAGACGCACCCTGTGATCGGTTACAAAGCCTCCAGCAGCACTGAATGTGCGTTCCGAAAGAACGCTGTATGCAGGACAGGCCAGTAGCTCAATTGCATACTGTGCAAGCTCTGGCCAGTGATCCATCCTCAAGACCCAGTAACCCAGAGGATTTTCGGTGGGAAAGGTGTCCAAGTCAGATCTTGCCCCTAGGTATTCCTGCACCATGTAAAACAGACGCTGGCGATGGTTGCTGGAACCGATCATACCTTGGGGCTGCAGACCAAAAAATTGTCTGAACGCATCGGTTAGACGGCCACCTTCTCCACCGCTCCTTCTTTGACTGACCGAAGCCTCAGCAACAGGTTTCCAGAAACAGGAGTTTGTAACCTCCCAGTCTATGGGAACACGTTGCACAGACCTTTCTGCAAGGCCTCCCGAAGATGTTTCATCCTCTGCTCCCTCTTCGATGGCAAGATAAGGTCCGCAACCTTACCCTTGTAACGTGGATCAAGGAGGGTTGCCAGCCAGTATTGGTCCTTCTCCTTGATACCACGAATACGAGGATCCTTACGCAGGCTTTGCAGGATCAGGGAGGCCATGCAGCGTAGGTTTGCTGAGGCATTCGGTCCGGAGTCCTCTGGGTCACTAAGGACGACATGGTCCGCAGCCACCTCCTCCCAGCCATATAACAGTCCATGTGTTTCTTGGGTCTGATCCCTTAAAGACTGCTCCTGATGCTGAGTGCCAGGTTCCACCTCCATACTGACACAATCTTCCTCCTCCTCCTCTTCCTCCTCGTCCTCTTCCTGTGTGATCGGCGGGCATGCAGGAACACTGTCTGGATAAAGGGGGCCTTGAGAGCTAAGGAAGTCCTCCTCTTCCTGCCTCTGTTCTGCCTCAAGTGCCCTGTCCATTATTCCACGCAGTGTGTGCTCCAACAGGTGGACAAGGGGGACAGTGTCACTGATGCATGCACTGTCACTGCTCACCATCCTCGTGGCCTCCTCAAATGGTGACAGGACAGTGCATGCATCCCTGATCATGGCCCACTGGCGTGGGGAAAAAAAAACAAGCTCCCCTGACCCTGTCCTGGTGCCATAGTCGCACAGGTACTCATTGATGGCCCTCTGCTGCGTGTGCAGCCACTGCAGCATGGCCAACGTTGAGTTCCACCTGGTGGGCATGTCACAGATTAGGCGGTTCTTGGGCAGGTTAAACTCCTTTTGAAGGTCCGCCAGCCGAGCACTGGCATTATATGACCGGCGGAAATGCACACAGACTTTCCTAGCCTGCCTCAGGACATCCTGTAAGCCCGGGTACCTGCCCAAGAACCGCTGCACCACCAAGTTAAGGACGTGAGCCAAACAGGGCACATGGGTCATTTGTCCCTGTCGGAGTGCAGAGAGGAGGTTGGTGCCATTGTCGCAAACCACCATTCCTGCCTTAAGATGGCGTGGCGTCAACCACCTCTGAACCTGCCCCTGCAGAGCTGACAAAACCTCTGCCCCAGTGTGGCTCCTGTCCCCCAAGCACACCAGCTCAAGCACCGCATGGCATCTTTTGGCCTGCGTACTTGCGTAGCCCCTTGAACGGCTACACAGCACCGCTGGTTCCGAGGACAAAGCACAGGAAGAGGCCATGGAGGAAGAAGAAAAGGAGGGGGTGGAGGAGAGAGGTGTGTCACAATCATTAGTAGTGGCATTTTGGAGGCGTGGTGGTGGAACAACCTCCAACACTACTGCACCTTGTCCTGCATTCTTCCCAGCTGCCAGCAGAGTCACCCAATGCACCGTGAAACTTAGGTAACGTCCCTGTCCATGCCTGCTGGACCAGCGGTAATATGCACCTAACTGCTGACTGCCCTGTCCAGCGAGGCATGGACATTGCCTTCCACATGCCAGTAGAGAGCCGGAATCGCCTTCCGTGAGAAAAAGTGGCGTTTGGGTACCTGCCACTGAGGAACCGCACATTCCAAAAACTCATGGAAGGGGGCAGAGTCTACCAACTGAAAAGGCAGATGCTGAAGTGCTAGCAATTTTACCAAGCTAGCATTCAACCGCTGGGCATGTGGATGGCTGGGAGCAAACTTCTTTCGGCGGTGCAGCAGCTGGGGCAGAGAAATTTGCCTGGTACAATCTGACGTCGGTGTACCGAAAGCAGATTGCCCACAAGTACTTGGCTGTGACACACCTAATTCTACACCTTCATTCCTCTCAGTGCAGGTCTCAGAGAGGACTGAAGGTATAGTGGGGTTGGAGATCTCAGCTGATGAGGAGCAAGGAGAGGTCCTCTTTGTTCTTTGGTGTGGGTCTTCTAGATACGCTTGCCAACGAACTGCATGGCAGGTCAACATATGTCTGGTCAAGCATGTGGTACCCAAGCGGGAGATGTTTTGACCATGCGAGATATGCTTGAGACATATGTTGCAAATAGCAGTGGTGCGATCTGATGCACTCATCTCAAAAAAAGGCCCACACCAAAGAAATTTTTGAATAACGCACAGAGACTGCAGCGCCCTGCACATGTGGAGCTTTGGAGTGTGATGCAGTCAGTGTGCTGCCCTTAGGCTGGCCCCTGGAGGGCATCCTGCCTCGTTGGTGATGTGCCTCCTCCTCCTCCTCCTCTCTCCTATCAGGCACCCACGTTGAGTCAGGGACCTCATCATCCCCTCCCTCCTCATCACTGGAGCAAACCTGGCAGTATGCTGCAGCAGGGGGAGCATGACTGCCAGATTGCTGTCCTTCTTGGGCACCCCCTCTGTCCGTGCTCATGTTACTGCCTTCATCGAGCTCAGTATCATCATCAGAGCCTTACAAACGCTGGGCATCCTCCTGGAGCATGTACCCAACACTGTGGTCAAACAGTTTGAGGGACTCCTCAGGAGGACATGGTGGGGCTAGGGAAGGAGTCACTGATGACATTGAGCTGAGGGAAGAGGCCGCTGCTTTGCCAGACAAAGTACCCTGAGCATGGGTGAGAGAGGATGAGGAGGATGAGGACGGCTTGGTCAGCCACTCGACCAAGTCTTCCACATGTTGCAGCTCAACACGGCCAGCTGCCGAAAAAAAGGCCAAGCGTGTCCCACGGCCACGTGCTGATGAGGATGCACCGTCTCCACGACCAGCACTAGACACAGAGTCTGCTTGCCCTCTCTTATTGGCTTGTGACTGTCTGCCTCTCCTTCTTGGCCTTCCAGACATACTAATGGCCTGTAGCTGCACCACTAAGCTGGGATATATATATATATATATATATATATATATATATATATATATATACTGATACTGCAGCTAGCAAAATCAACTGCCTGCCTGTAGTATGAGAACACTGCCAACCTTCTCAGGTAGCTTTAGCTGAACACTGTGCAGAGCTCGCAAAAAAAAACTTGTAGGTTTAGCTGAACACTGTGAGGAGGATGCACCACACTAACTTGTAGTTTTAGCTGAACACTGTGAGCAGGACGCACTGCACTAACTTGTAGCTTTAGATGAACACTGTGCAGAGGTCTCACTACACTAACTTGTAGTTTTAGCTGAACACTGTGAGGAGGACGCACCACACTAACTTGTAGTTTTAGCTGAACACTGTGAGCAGGACGCACTGCACTAACTTGTAGCTTTAGATGAACACTGTTCAGAGGTCTCACTACACTAACTTGTAGTTTTAGCTGAACACTGTGAGCAGGACGCACTACACAAACTTGTAGTTTTAGATGAACACTGTGCAGAGGTCTCACTACACTAACTTGTAGTTTTAGCTGAACACTGAGAGCAGGACGCACTACACTAACTTGTAGCTTTAGATGAACACTGTGCAGAGCTCGCAAAAACATAACTTGTAGGTTTAGCTGAACACTGTGAGGAGGACGCACCACACTACCTTGTAGTTTTAGCTGAACACTGTGAGCAGGACGCACTGCACTATCTTGTAGCTTTAGATGAGCACTGTGCAGAGGTCTCACTACACTAACTTGTAGTTTTAGTTGAACACTGTGAGCAGGACGCACTACACTAACTTGTAGTTTTAGATGAACACTGTGCAGAGGTCTCACTACACTAACTTGTAGTTTTAGCTGAACACTGTGAGCAGGATGCACTACACTAACTTGTAGATTTAGATGAACACTGTGCAGAACTCGCAAAAAAATGACTTGTAGGTTTAGCTGAATACTGTGAGGAGGACGCACCACACTAACTTGTAGGTTTAGCTGAACACTGTGAGCAGGACGCACTACACTAACTTGTAGCTTTAGATGAACACTGTGCAGAGGTCTCACTACACTAACTTGTAGTTTTAGCTGAACACTGTGAGCAGGACGCACTACACTAACTGTAAATAGTTTAGCTGCCTGACTGTGGTACTAATAGGATCAAAAGAACACCAGCAATTTTCTTCAGGTAGCTGTAAATACTGTAACAAGACAAGCCTGCCTGTCAGTAGGAAGATAACAGGAACGGATCTAGCTAAACTGAATACAGTGTATATATATATATATATATATATATATATATGCAACACCTGGGATGCATATATATACACAATACACTGTAAGTGCAGCTAACTCACTGATTGTCCTGCCTAATCTAGCTAACTCAAATGAAATGACACTGTCTCTCTGTCTATCTATGTATCTCAAAGCCGGAACACACACTACACAGGGCCGCTGTGCAGGCGGCCTTATATAGTGTGGGGCGTGTTCTAAACCCCCTGAGCCATAATTGGCCAAAGCCACCCTGGCTTTGGTCAATTACAGCTCTCTCTACCGACGGCGCTGTGATTGGCCAAGCATGCGGGTCATAGTGCATGCTTGGCCAATCATCAGCCAGCAATGCACTGCGATGCCGCAGTGAATTATAGGCCGTGACGCGCCACACGAATTTGGCGCGAACGGCCCATAACGTTCGGAATTCGGCGAACGACTGAACAGCCAATGTTCGAGTCGAACATGGGTTCGACTCAAACACGAAGCTCATCCCTAATGAGGATTAAGGAGGGTGGAGAGTGGAAAACTGCATTTAATACCAGAACAGGCCATCTGTATCTCGTAATGCATTTTGGCCTTTGTAACGCCCTGGCAGTTTTCCAGGAACATATTAAGGATGTCTTCTGAGATTTGTTGCAGTTATGTGTCGTGGTTTATCTCAATGATATCCTCATATTTTCCAAGTCCCTGGAGAGCCACCACATAGATGTCTGTCGTGTGCTTCAAAAATTAAGAGAGAACAATCTTTATTGTAAACTGGAGAAGTGTGAGTTCCATCATTAACAGGTTAAATTCCTGGGCTATATCATTTCCACTGCTGGTTTTTCGATGGACCCAGAGAAACCTTCAGCAGTCCTGCAGTGGCCTCGACCCATGGGGTTACGTCCTCTGCAGCGTTTCCTGGGTTTTGCCAACTATTATTGGAAATGTATTCATAACTTCTCGTCTCTGGTCAAGCCCCTGACTGATATGACCAGAAAGAACGGTAACCCACAGAGTTGGTCTCCGGAGTCCATTAAGGCCTTTGAAAATCTCAAGGCTGCCTTTGTTTCTGCTCCTGTTTTGGCAAATCCTGATCCTATGTATCCTTTTATCCTTGAGGTTGATGCTTTTGAGACTGGTGTTGGTGCCCTTCTAGCTCAATGTCCTACCTCTGAGAGTGCTATGCATCCTTGTGGTTACTTTTCCAAGAAATTTTCACTTGCTGAGTGCAATTACGAGATTGGTGACAGAGAGCTGTTGGCAATCATTTTAGCCCTGAAAGAATGGAGACATCTCCTCGAAGGTACCACTGTGCCGGTTCTGATTGTTACTGACCATAAGAATCTCACATTCTTGTCTGAGGCTAAACGCCTCTCTCCCAGAAGGGCGTGATGGGCTCTTTTCTTGTCAAGTTTCAATTACATTGCCTCATTCTTACCCGGTACTAAGAATGTAAGGGCTGACGCCTTGTCACAACAATTTTCCTCCACTTCCAAGTTGGAGTCGGTTTTGGTTCCTATGATTCCTCCTGATCGTATTCTGGCTACGGTTTGCACTAGTCTTACTTCTCCTTTGGGTGACAAAATTCTTGCTGCTCAGGTCGATGCTCCTCCTGAGAAACCTTGTGATCGCTGCTTTGTCCCAGAGTGTCTCTGTACTGCTGTGCTCCAGACTTACCATTCTCCCAAGGCAGCTGGCCACCCTGGTAAGAATCAACTCATTTGGGCCATTTCCCAACAATTCTGGTGGCCTAGTCTACGTGCTGATGTTACTGCCTTCGTAGCTGCCTGTTCCATGTGTGCTCAGAGTAAGACTCCACGACACCTTCCAGTGGGCCTCCTACAACCCATACCCAATGGAGAGAGGCCCTGGACCCACCTGTCTATGGATTTCATTGTGGAGTTGCCCAACTCCCAAGGTAACATAGTTATCCTTATGGTGGTTGACCGGTTCTCAAAGATGTGTCATTGTATTCCACTTAAGAAGTTGCCCACTTCTAAGGAACTGGCTTCCATTTTTGCTCGGGAGATCTTTCGCTTACATGGGCTACCCAAGGTGATTGTCTCGACCAGGGGCAGTCAGTTTGTGTTGCGGTTCTGGCGAGCCTTTTGTGCACAGCTGGAAATTCAGCTTGCTTTCTCCTCTGCGTATCACCAGCAGTCTAATGGGGCCACAGAACAAGCCAATCAGTCCTTGGAGCAATTTCTACATTGCTATATTTCTGACCATCAAAACAACTGGTCAGACCTAATACCATGGGCAGAGTTTGCTCACAACAGTGCCTTGAATTCTGCTTCCCGATTGTCTCGAATTATGGTTTCCAACCTTCCATGTTGCCTGACTCGTTTGTTCTGCAGAATATTCCTGCGCTAGAGGAGCATCTCAGTGGTCTTCGTTCCACTTGGGCACAAGTCCAGGAGGCTTTGCGTCATGCTAATGATAGGTACAGACTCCATGCTGACCGCAGACGCCTGCCTGCACCTTCCTACCAGGTTGGGGACAGGGTCTGGCTGTCATCTTGCAACCTCCAACTTCGTGTTCGCACCTCGGTTTATTTGGCCTTTCCATATCCTTCGCAGGATTAACCCAGTGGCTTATGCGTTGGACCTTCCTCCTAGTATGCGCATATGAAATGTGTTTCGTGTCTCCTTATTGAAACTGTTGGTCTGCAACCGCTTTACCACCTCGGTGCCACGTTCTCAACCTATACAGGTTGAGAACCATGAGGAGTATGAGGTACAATCCATTGCTGACTCCCGTAGGCGCATACAGTACCTGGTGCATTGGAAGGGGTATGGTCCAGAGGAACGCTCCTGGGTCTCATCCTCAGACGTACATGCTCCTGCCCTCTTCCGTGATTTCCATAGATGTTTCCCCTCAAGCCCAATGGCCCTCTGAGGGGGAGGGGTCATTGAGGAGGGGTGTACTGTTAGGGCTGGCCCAGCCCTTCCTTCTGTGAGCTGACTGCTCAGCTGTCGGCTAATTGCCAGCTATCATCTCTCTCCACTGTTGTGGATCTGCTCATCAGTCCCGCCTACTTAAAGATCTCCAGCTCACTTCATTCCTGCCTTCGCCTTGGTCACATCACAAGAAACCATCTCCTGCGTTCCTGTTTAAAGACTGTCTTTGCTGACATCCCTTCTGGCTCCTTATCCTGCTTGCTATTCCTCTACTTGGATGTCTGACTTCTGGCCTGGCTGATTACCCGATCTGGTTACTGAACTCTGGCTTGGCTGATCACCCAATCTGGTTACTGAACTGTGTCTATGCTTTGACTACGCTTACTCTATTTCCCTTTTTATTTTTATTAATAAACAAATGTGATTTTACTGTACTTCTGTCTCGGTCTGTTTCATGGTTTCTGACATGTACGCAGGGGAAGTCTGATGGTTTTAAGAT
Organism: Lithobates clamitans; assembly: GCA_037952925.1. Taxonomy (NCBI): domain Eukaryota; kingdom Metazoa; phylum Chordata; class Amphibia; order Anura; family Ranidae; genus Lithobates; species Lithobates clamitans. The sequence goes on from JBBGZY010001063.1 coordinate 1,317,037, forward strand.
ATGCAGTTGTGTTTTCCTACCCACCCCTGTTCCCTTTATTTAAAGTTAACCTTTGAAAATATATTCCAGGACTGGACGATAATTAATGCAAGAGATACAGCAAATGTAAGTACTATGCCTGGGGACAAGGATATATTGATAGGGGGTCCTACTTGCAATACAGAAAACCCAGTTAGGTGGAGGCACTGCCATAGGGACAGTACTATTGTCCCATTATCCCACCTTGCAAAGGCTCAGTATTCAGTTATTACACAGGTGCATGCATTGTGTTTTAGTAACCTGAAGATAGATACATTTGGGAGCGTTTACCCACAGGGCTACAGCATCAATCTCTTAAAGTGGACCCTGAAATGAAAGGAGAAAAAAAATAAGATATTCACCTTAGACAATAACTTATGATTCCCTTGCCTAGGCACCTCCAACATTCTGCTTTGTGGTTGGGGGAGCTAGTACGTCCATTGTTTTTTGAATGCCTGTGTCCCCATTGAGGAGATTTAATTTCACATCCTGCCCAGGTCACATGAAGTCAGAGAAACAGGGCTGGGAAATATTTTTTTTAGCAACACTGCCAACAACAAGCAGACGTGCATAATTTACAAAAGAGTACTTATTTAATAAATTACATTCTCACTTCAAAGTTAAATTACACTTACCTGCAGAAAAACCTGAACTGCTGTATAATTCTTTTTTCTTTCACGCCATGCCTGGCCAGTTATTAAACTTGTTACTGCTACAGAAAATTACCTAAAAAGTCTTGACATGCAGCCTTGTTAAAATAGGAGTTTAATACCAAACAATGTAAAATGAATTATCATTCAAAGGCTTTGAAATAAATCTAAATGTACATCTATGATGTCACAGTTATAGCAGCCAGGAAGAATTATGAGCACATTAAAGGAGAACATTGTATAAAGTACACACACATTATTTTAAATCTACTGTAGTCAATTGTACATTAGGATATATAATTTAAATAATAGGGAAAAGGGTAATAAAATGCACAGTGACATTTTATTCTCGTAAGAGGTATGCCAAATTTTAAAAATATATAAAGGGGAAGTAGGCACAAGATAGAAGATGCCCTTGGCATACAAGTCATTTATGATGTGATACATTAGGTGGACATGAGATGACTAGAGCTCTTGGCAAAGCAAATGTGTATAATTCCCTAGAGGATGCTGTTGATGCTTAAATAGAATATAGCAACTATAAAATCTTGCTACTTATGAAACAATAAAAGATGAACAAAATGATGTGCATAAATCATGATTTATAGAAACCAGGTAAGTGAAAAATAATAAGTGAAAACAATGTGAATATCTCAAATTTCACAATAAACAAAAATCATAAATAAATCAAAAATAAATGTCATATGGAAATGGGAATTTCAAATAAATTCCACAAAATCCGTGCATATGAATAAAGAGGTTCACCACCCATTTAAGAGATTCCAGCTGCGACTTCACCACCTCAATGATAAAGATGCAGGCTTACCAGCTTTACATGAACTTCTAATTAAAGAAAAGGTCAATAGGTGCCCCAGACGACGTCACCTGTGACAAAATGCATAGGGCAGAATGACGTGCTGATGTTATCGCTTGTCCCTGTTCCCGAAAGTGCGGATTGCATTGCTGTATGCCGGCGGCGGCCAGCGAAATGTTGTTTTATGCGATTTTCTGCTACATTGATGGAAGTGCAATCATTTGTTTTAAATGAACTTTTAGTAAGGACTTTACATTATGTGGAGCATAGTTTTATGTCCTGGGAATACATCCATGAGATTGATCTCTAGGAGCAAGTGTTGGAGAATCAGTGCTGTACAGTCTTCTACCTGGGAGGAGAATTTTTGGAATCTATCTGGGGAAAACACTGGCCTGGGTATTTATGTTCGGGATTCGTATTCGGAAATTCATTTTCAGAATTCGTTTTATGTCTTTTTCAAAATTTCTTTGAATTTACTGATTTTTTCAATTCAAAACATTCCAATCAATAAATTTTAAAATCTTGGAATTGAAAATTTTAGATTTTTTTTTCTCTATTTAAATACGGCAAAGTGAACAAACAAAAGAAAAATCTTAATCAAATGATTACAATGATTCTTTAAATCATCTATGGCTTAACAAAAACAGCATTATTTTGAAATTTTACTCACATAACACACAGTCATTGATTTCAGAAATATGTTTACAGTTCGAATTCGAATGGATTTTGATGTAAAATCTGATTTGAATTTCAATTAAAATTTTGGAAATTTGGATGAATTTCATTTTGTTATTCGAAGCATTCGGTAAACTTTGTTTATACTGTAATTCGAGTATTTAGACATATCCGAATCTCCAAATAACAAACAATTTGTCCAAATATTTATTTGGAATGAACCGCACATGTCTAGTCACAGCTGGACTCTCTTAAAAGGGGCAGTGAACCTCGTTTTTAACACGTATGGATTTGAGGACTTTTTTTGAAATTCCAATTTTCATATGGCATTTATTTATGTTTTTTGTTTATTGGGAAATTTGAGATATTCACATCTTTTCACTTTTTCTTATTTTTTTTTTAAATCTTTTTTATTGAGTACTTCTTATTATATTTCACTTATCTGGTTTCTATAAATCATGATTTATGCACATAATTTTGTTCATCTTTAACCACTTCACTACCCGGCCATAGACAAATGACGTCCACAGATGGGATCTCCCATCCTGGGTGGACGTCATATGATGGCCTGGGCTGCCCGGCCGCCTAGGGGGCGCGCGCGCCCGCCGCGTTGCTCGGGACCCGGTGCGTGTGCCCGGCGGCCGATATGTCCGCCAGGCACCCGTGATTGACCATTAACCGGGCCGGACCGTGGATCTGTGTGTGTAAACACACAGATCCACGTCCTGTCAGTTGAGAGGAGACCGATCTGTGTTCCCAGTACACAGTCCTCCCCCTGTACGTCCCCGCCCCATACAGTTATATTCACTCCCCTAGAAAAAATGTAACCCCTCATGTCCCCCTAGTGGTTAACCCCTTCACTGCCTGTCACATTTATACAGTAATCAATGCAATTTTATAGCATTGATCGCTGTATAAATGTGAATGGTCCCAAAAATGTGTCAAAAGTGTCCGATGTGTCCGCCATAATGTCGCAGTCATGAAAAAAATTGCGATCACCGCTATTACTAGTAAAAAAAATAAATAAATATATATTTTTTTAAATGCCATAAATCTATCCCGTATTTTGTAGATGCTATAAGTTTTGCGCAAACCAATCAATATACGCTTATTGTGATTTTTTTTACCAAAAATATGTAGAAGAATATATATCGGCCGAAACTGAGGAAAAAAATTCTTTTTTTATAAAAAAATTGGGATATTTATTATAGCAAAAAGTAAAAAATATTGTGTTTTTTTAAAAAATTGTCACTCTTCTTTTGTTTATAGCGCAAAAAATAAAAACCGCAGAGGTGATCAAATACCACCAAACGAAAGCTCTATTGGTGGAGAAAAAAGGACGTCAATTTTTTTGGGGTACAACGTGGCATGACCGCGCAATTGTTGCTTAACGTGCGACAGCGCTGAAAACTAAAAATTGGTCTGGGAAGGAAGGGGGTGAAAATGCCCTGTATTGAAACGGTTAACCACTTGCCTACATGGTACTTTCACCCCCTTCCTGCTCAGACCAATTTTTAGCTCATTGCTCTCACAATTTGAATTACTCATGCAACATTGTACCCAAATTAAATTTGCGTCTTTTTTTTCACACAAATCTTTTGGTGGCATTTAATCATTAGTGGGTTTTTTATTTTTTGTGCTATAAATAAAAAAAGACTGAAAATTTGGTGAAAAAAAATGCCTTTTTCTTTGTTTCTGTTTTCTGTCAAATTTAGCAGTAATATGTCTTCATACATTTTGGCCAAAATTTATACGGCTACATATCTTTAGTAAAAAAATAACAGTAATTGGTGTATATTAATTGGTCTTTGTGAAAGTTAAAGGGTCTACAAGCTATGGTGCCAATTATTGAAAATTGATCACACCTGATGTACTGAAGACCTCATTTCTTGAGACACTAACATGCCAGGAAAGTGCAAATACCCCAACGTATAATCTATGAGGCATAATGAGTCTTTTGAATGGTCTTTTTTTTCCAGAAGTTTTTGGAAAATGTGGAAAAAATGCGTTTTCATTTTTAAGATATTTCCAACACATAGCATGTACATAGCAAAAATGACACCCCAAAATACATTCTGCTACTCCTCCTGAGTATGGCGATACCACATGTGTGAGACTTTTACACAGCCTGGCCACATACAGAGGCCCACCAGTGAAGTAGCACCTTCAGGCGTTCTACAAGCATAAATTACACATCTCATTTTATCAACCACCTATTACACTTTTGAAGGCCCTGGAGCACCAGGACAATGAACCCCAAAATGACCCCATTTTGGAAAGCAGACACCCCAATGTATAATCTATGAGGCATAATGAGTCTTTTGAACTGTTCATTTTCCAAAAACCTCAGGAAAAAAATGTTGAAAAAATGAAAACGCATTTTTTTTCCACAAACTTGTCCATTTTTAACATATTTCCAACACATAGCATGTACATAGCAAAAATGACACCCCAAAATACATTCTGCTACTCCTCTTGAATATGGCAATACCACATGTGTGTAACTTTACATAGCCTGGCCACATACAGAGGCCCACCAGTGAAGTAGCACCTTCAGGCGTTCTACAAGCATTAATTACACATCTAATTTCCTGACAACCTATTATTTTTGAAGGCCCTTATATTTCTAACACATAACATTTACATACCAAAAGTTACACTTAAAAATAAATTCTATTGAGGAAAGGGTAAAAAAAAAGTATTACCTGTGGATTTAGTAATGTCCCCAGAGGAGAGAATTGGTCCAGGCAGCAGGCATTATTTCCATAGTCCAGGTAGCAGGCAGAGGTGTGGTCAGTTTATGCTGCAGGCAGGGGGATGGCAGCAGTAAGTCAGCAGCAGGCTGAGGGCCGCAATCAGGTAAGACCTGTGCACAGGGGCACAGGGATAGAGGCTTCGACCCACCCAAATCTCTATGAAGCCTCTGGACTCCAGACCCTAATCCAGAAATTATGAAACCCGGACACAACAAAAAAAATTGTTTTCTCCATCCGGAAAAACATTTCTGGAGCCCCTCACATGTATCCCCTGTGTACTACAGTAGCAGGGCAATAGATCAGTCCAAGCGGTAGGGAAAAGCATAGTCTATAAAACAGGCCAGGGTCAGTTCACGTGCAAGCAGTCCAAGCAGTTGGCAGAAGCGTAGTTGATAAAACAGGCCAGGGTCAGTTCACATGAAAGCAGTCCAAGCAGTAGGCAGAAGTGTATTTGATAAAACAGGCCAGGGTCAGTTCACGTGGAAGCAGTCCAAATGGTTGGCAGAGGCATAGTCAAAAAACAGGCCAGGGTCAGTTCACATGGAAGGCAGTGGCATGGTTATTTGAGGAAACATGGGAAAGGGCCAGCACAGATGATGAAAATGAGGAAATGGTTAAGAATAAGGGCTAATATTTTAGGGATGTGTGATATAGTCTGGAGCATTCACCAATGCAAAGGCCGGGTTTGGAGGGACCCTTGGGATATTGGTAGCTGGTATATCTTCGAAATCCTTTGTTGCTGCATACTCAGCATCTTTTCTGGCGTCTTCGGCCTGTTTCAGATGGTGAAATGTGGTCCGGGAAGTGGCGTTCATGAAGTTGGCTAAAAGCATCAGAGCGAAGGTTTTCTGGGGGGGTCTTTGATGGTAGATGAGGGATGTGACAACTTCTTCTATGAATTTTAGGAAGTGGGCAGGGCTTTCTGTGGATTTGGTGTGAATTATGTAGGCATTATAAATGGACAAATGAATTAAATAAAGTGCTTCTTTCTTGTACCAGAAACGGGACCTCCTTATTGATAAATAGGGCTGAAGCATTTGGTCATTGAAATCCACCCCAACATGTACAGATTGTAATCTTGTACACATGTTGGCTTTACAATGGGACCTCATCTTCTTTGAACTTCAACTGTAGTGTCATCATGGATGGTGGACATCATGTACACATTCCTGGTATCCTTCCACCTCAAGGCCAGCACTTCGTTGTATCTCAAAGTTGCTCTTTCTCCCCTTCGCAATTTCTTATTCACTATGGCTAGTGGGAAGCCCTTCCTATTCTTTCTGGAGGCTCCACAGGCCAGGGTTTCTGCGAAGTAGGCTGGTGTAGAAGTTATCCAGGCATATGTGGTAACCTTTCTTCAGCAGTGGGTATGCCAGGTCCCATACAATTTTACCAGTTGTGCCCATGTAGGCCGGGCACTCGGGGCTGGCTGGAGCTGGGAATCTCTTCCTTCGTATATGCGGAACGCATAGATATCTCGTGACTCTCTCGCAAAGCTTATAAATTTCACTCCATATTTCCCCTTTTGCTAGGAATGTATTGTTTTATTCCTAGCCGGCCTGAAAAGGGTACAAGGGACTCATCTATACATATATGCTTATCGGGGACATAGAGTTCTGCAAATCGTTGGGAAAAGAAATTAATGAGTGGGCGAATTTTATATAATTTATCATAATTTGGATGATTGCGAGGAGGGCACTGGGTGTTGTCACTGAAATGATGAAAGCACAGTATCATTTCATAGTGGGACCTGGACATTACGGAAGAATACATGGGCATGTGGTGGATGGGGTTGGTGGACCAATAGGCATGTCTTTCATTTTTTTTGTAAGCCCCATGTTTATGGTGAGGCCCATAAACATGGGGTCAAATCCTTCCACTCAAATGGACAGGCATATGATGATTGGGGGTTGTTGGCAATATGCTGCTGGGCATATAAATTGGTCTGGTCCACGATGAGTTGCAGCAAAGTGTCGGGCAAAAATAAACAAAAACAATCATTTTCAGAAAAATTTTGGGTATTGGCCTGCACACCTGGCTGTGCAGTGAAAGGGGAATTCTTGCTGACCCTGAGTCAGAAAGCAGCCATGTTGGATTGGCAAGACCAGCTGGAAGATGTGTGGTGGCCCTGGCTCTTGGGGGACGTGGCACTCCAGTGCTGGTAGTTGGGGGATTTGAGGTTCCTCTGCTGGCATTTGGGCGTGATGCTGTGGCAGTGCTGGTACTGGGCCTGGGCATTTCTTGTGGCCTTTTGCTGGTGGCAGTGCTGGTAGTGGGCCTTTTGGTTTTGGCATCTATCGCTGGCGGCAGCGCTTGTACTGGGCCTGGGAATTTGATCCTGGGGTATATTGCTGGTGGCTGCCTGGTTTCCAGAGCACCGTGCTCTTTTAGAAGGGATCTATTCTTCCTCTGATATATTTGCAGATCCACAACTATCAATTGGTTCAAATTCTGAATTTGATTCACAATTGGAATTGGCATTTTGAATCTGATGAGAACTCCCTGCTGATCTCATCAGTTATGGAGAGGATCAGGAACACCTCCTCACTTGTATAGAGTCTTTTGGACATTTTTTCTGATGGGCTGTGCGACGGGTGAAAAATGACGGTCACTGATGGGCGAAAGGTGATGGGTGACAGGTGACAGTCACTGATGGGTGACGGGTGACGATCACTGGTGGTTGACATGTGACGGTCACTGGTGGGTGACGTGTGACAGTTACTGGTGGGTGACAGGTGACGGGTGATGGTCACTGGTGGGTGACAGGTGATGGTCACTGATGGCAGTCTCTGATGGTGACTGGTGCACTTTATGGGACTGATAGGTGCCAGATGAGGGTCACTGATGAGTCACTGATGGCGGTCACTGATGACGGTCACTGGCGATGGTCATTAATGGGTGACAGGTGCACCGCTGATGGCAGTCTCTGACGATGACGGGTGCACTTTGTGGGCACTAATGGGTGACAGGTGCACTGGAAACAGTGTGTGAGGAGAGAAGAACCAGTGACAGCTAGTAACCAGTCTATGTTTACATTTAGTGATCAGCTGTGAATGGAGCACAGCCGATCACGTGGTAAACAGCCACCAGCCATTGGCTGTTTACCCTTGTCGGTGACAAGCAGTGTTCCTGGGAACACGCCGCCACCGACATGACCGCGATGCGCACTCCCGATCGCGCGCATGCACGGTCTAAAGTGAGGAATACCCATTTGTGATCGGCCGTGACATAATCGCAGCCGATCACATGGTGAACAGCCATGCCCAATGGCTGTTCACCCCTCTCGGTGACGTTCTGTGTCTCTGGGGACACGCCGCCACTGACAGTGCAGGGCTGCGTTCCCACAATCACGCTCATGCCCTGTGTGACTGTGCTGCCGTCATATGACGGTGGCCCAGGACAAGAGCCGCACCGCTCCGCCGTCATATGACTGTTAATTGCTTCATAAGCAGAGCAATTTTTTAGTTGCTATATTTACGAGTATTGTGCAGACATCACACAGCAAAATCACTGCTTTATTAATAGGTGCATAGGTGATAGATTTGATTTGACTTTTCAGTCATTTACCCGCTCTTTAGTAAGGACGGGCTGAACCTTAATGAGGATGGTACAGCTTTATTGGGAAGGAAGATGGCCACAAAGTTGGATGGGCTTTTAAACTAGGTGTTGGGGGTGAGGGTTTAGAAATAGCGACAACTGGCAGTGAGGATAGGACAGAGGGGAGTGGAGATACTAGCGATATCATATCCATAACACCTAATTTTGGAGTCAATGAGTTACCTAATCAAAAACGGAGCCTGAGAAATCATATGGAAAAAAAAAATATGCACCAATACTAAACTCAGGGGAAAGTTCACAAGTGCCAGGAGTCTAGCCAGTAAAATGGAGGAACTGGAGCTGCTATTATACAAGGAGGTAGTGGACTTCATAGGGATAACAGAAACTTGGTTTGACAGCTCACATGACTGGTTTTGGAGGGATAGGGAGGGTAGGAGGGGTGTATATTTATATGAGGAATGTATTACGGGTAGAAGAATGTAATGACATCAGTGATGGTGCAAGGGGGGAAGTGGAGTCGGTATGGGTGGAACTCCAAAAGGTGGAAGGGAGCAGAAAAACCCTAACCTGAGTGAAGAGGTGGCAATGGATCTCCTTTCATAGTTAGAAATGGCAGCTAGAAAGGAAAATGTCATCATAATGGGGGACTTCAACTATCCTGACATTGACTGGGTGGAGGGGACTGCACACTCATTAAAGGCCTGCCATTTCTTAAATGTTCTACAGGACAACTTCATGTCCCAATTGGTGGATTCCCTAACTAGAAGCAATGCATTGCTAGATCTGTTAATTACAAATGATACAGATCTGATTACAGATGTGGGAATATGGAACAACTTGGGAGCTAGCGACCACAAAATTATTACATGCTGCATAAATCATAGGAAAGGAAGGCACAAAGGGAGTACAAGAACACCACATTTTAAAATAGCCAACTTTTCTAAAAAGTGTTCAATGTTGCAGGATATTAATTGGGACCAAATTCTTGAAACATTGAACACGGAGGAAAAATGGGAATGCTTTAGAAATATATTAAATAAATGTGTCACCAAGTGCATTCCAAGGGGTAATAAATATAGAAGAAGAAAGGTAAAACCTGGGTGGCTAAACAAAAACATAAAATGTCATATTAAGGACAAAAAAATGGCCTTTAAAAATTACAAAGCGGAGGGGTCAGTGTTAGCATTCCAACAATACAAGGGCTGCTTAAAAAGACTATGAAAGACACATAGCGGAGGAGAGTAAAAATAATCCCAAAAAGTTTTTGAAAAATATTAACAGTAAAAAGGTGAGGTTGGAACACATAGACCACATAAAGGATGAGGAAGGGAAGATGGTTACGGATGACAAGGAGAAGGCAGCTGTAGTTAATGCTTTCTTCTCCTCGGTCTTCACACAGGAAAAGGAAAATATGACAGTATTGTTAATGACACGTCACCGGATCTACCCCTGTGGCTAACAGAGGCCAGAGTCCGTAAAGGATTAGAGAAACTTAACATAAATAAATCACCGGGACAGGATGGCTTACACCAAAGAGTCCTTAAAGAACTTATTCAAGTTATAGCCAGACCGCTATTCTTTATCTACATGGACAGCATACTGACAGGATTGGTACCAGCTGATTGGTGAAAGGTCCACGTAGTACCAAAATTTAAAAAAATGGCAGATATCTATTCCTGGGAACTATAGGCCTGTCAGTCTTATGTCAGTAGTTTGTAAACTTTTTGAGGGGGTGATAAGGGACCATATCTAGGAAATTGCTGATGAAAACAGTATCATTAACAGTAATCAGCATGGGTTTATGAAAGGTCACTCTTACCAAACCAACCTGTTAACATTCTACGAGCAAGTGAGCTGCCATCTGGACAAAGGTATGCCGGTGGATGTGATGTACCTAGATTTTGCAAAAGCATTTGATACAGTCCCCTACAAACGCTTAATCTACAAGCTGCTGTCTGTTGGCATGGACCATAAGGTTTGTTCTTGGATTGATAACTGGCTACGGGGTAGTGTCCAAAGGGTTGTGATAAATAAAGTTTACTCAGAATGGTCTAGAGTGGTTAATGGGGTACCCAAGGGCTCTGTCCTGGGAACAACTCTGTTTAATTTATTTATAAATGATATCTCAGTGTTTGCTGACGACACAAAAATATGCAGGGCAATAACAACACAGCAGGATATAGAATGCTTAAAAGAGGGCCTAAATAAATTAATGGAGTTGGCTACAGTATGGCAAATGAAGTTTAACATTGAAAAATGTAAGGTAATGCATTTGGGGGGTAAAAATACAAAAGCTAGTTACTCATTAGGGGGAGAACCCCTAGGGGCTTCCAGGATGGAGAAGGACCTAGGGGTCCTAGTAGTTGACAGACTGAACAATAGCATGCAGTGTCAAGCTGCGGCTACCAAAGCCAGCAAAATTTTAGCATGCATTGAAAAGGTAATTTATTCCAGAGATAAAACAATTATTCTGCCACTTTATAAAACTCTGGTTCGGCCACAGCTGGTTCCCCGTCTGGCTGAAACGCTACTTCTGGTTGGACTGCAGGCCAGTAGTCCCAACCCTACGCTGCTCTCCTGCTTCTAGATAGGCCTCAGACAGCCTAGCAGCCAGACACCCCCAGGTTAGGCCTCAGGCTTCTGGCCTAGCAGCCCAGGGCAGTAGAATACACGTCCACCCAGACAGCCTTCCAAGTGGCACAGAAACCCGAACACCTGACTCCACCCAAATAAATAGGCTCTCCCAGCAGGCCAAGGGACTTAACCACTTGCTGTCGGCCGTATAGAAAAATGACGGCGGCAAAGTGGTTGTGTTATCCTGACCGGACGTCATATGATGTGATCAGGATAACACAGCCTGGGCGACAGCGCGGCGATCAGAGGTGCTGTGTGTCAGACTGACATGCCGCACCTCTGATCGTGGTATGGAGCCTCTGACAGAGGCTTCTTACCACGTGATCAGCTATGACCAATCACAGCTGTGACCAATCACCGCTGATCATCGCGCGAACCAGGTAGTGCAGATAAACAGCTTTTTTCGGGTTCACATTGACAGGGAGAGCCTATCGGCGGCTCACCCTGTCAGAGGGGGAGGTCTGTGCTGATAATCAGCACAGAGACCTAAGGTAACCCTGGAGGAGCTGCAGAGTTCCACAGCAGAGACTGGAGTATCAGTACTTAGGACGACAATAAGCGTACGCTCCAAAGAGTTGGGCTTTATGGCAGGGAGACCAGAAGACAACTATTACTTTCAGCAAAAAACAAAATGGCACGTTTTGAGTTTGCAAAAAGGCATGTGGGAGACTCCCAAAATTTATGGAGGAAGGTGCTCTGGTCTGATGAGACTTAACTTTAACTTTTTGGCCATCAAAGAAAATGCTATGTCTGGCGCAAAACCCAACACATCACATCACCTAAAGAACACCATCCCCACAGTGAAACATGGTGGTGGCAGTATCATGCTGTGGGGATGTTTTTCAGCAGTCGGGAATGGGAAAAGATGGATGGTGCTAAATACAAGGATATTCTTAAGCAAAACCTGTACCACTCTGTGTGTGATTTGAGGCTAGGACAGAGGTTTACCTTCCAGCAGGACAATGACCCCAAACACACTGCTAAAGCAGCACTTGAGTGGTTTAAGGGGAAACATATTGGAATGGCCTAGTCAAAGCCCAGACCTCAATCCAATAGAAAATCTGTGGTCAGACTTAAAGATTGCTGTTCACAAGCGCAAACCATCCAACTTGTAGGAGCTGGAGCAGTTTTGCAAGGAGGAATAGGCAAAATCCCAGTGGTAAGATGTGGCAAGCTCATAGAGACTTATCCAAAGCGACTTGGAGTTGTGATAGCCGCAAAAGGTGGCTCTACAAAGTATTGACTTTAGGGGGGTGAATAGTTATGCACATTGACTTTTTCTGTTATTTTGTCCTATTTGTTATTTGCTTCACAATTAAAAAAAAAAAACATCTTCAAAGTTGTGGGCATGTTCTGTAAATTAAATTATGCAAATCCTCAAACAATCCATGTTAATTCCAGGTTGTGAGGCAACAAAACACGAAAAATGCAAAGGGGGTGAATACTTTTGCAAGGCACTGTATCTTTGCAGGCTTGGGTGGGTTTTGTTTGCGAGACTTTATGCACTAGAGATTACTCATGTTAAATGAAGCAAATTAGCACAGTATTGTATAAACAAATATGATATTTTTTTCTTTTTTTAACTTGAATATATAAATGATTTCTTTGCTAATGAGATTCTGACATCTCTGCATCTATTTATTTTTATGGATCCCATATTTAAATGCTTCAATCTTCAACACATTATTTATGCTTTTGGCCAATTCTCCCCTTGTCTAAATGAATTTTTCAGATTGTCAACATTTCTCTTTCCTTATATGTACTAACTAAACTGCTGTTATTTCAAGAGCTGCCAACAAAAATGAATATGTTAATGTGGGGTAACTAGGGTCGCACAATCACAAGAGACAGGTGTCTGTACGCTTGTTTTAAAATTACATGCTATTTATGGTTTCATGTCACATTAATGGCAAGGTCAGAAGGACTTTCTCCAATCTATTTCCCTTGTTTGTGCTTGTTTGGTATAAAATTTGGACTAACATAGAAGTGAATGCAGTATACTGTTTGACAATATATTCTTGTTAACTGAAGTCCTTAAATGTATTTGTTCAAAAGATTTAATGCATGTTATGGTAATTAACACATTTTTGGGTATATTATTGATAGCAATGTATAACCATATGCCAATTAATGTTCCTTTGTATGAGATAAATTCTAATTTTAATTCCAAACATTTTATGTGATCGTACTAATCTTTTTTAAACAGATTTTTATTTTAATAAGGTTTTTTTTTTTCAACATTTTCAAATGCAGAAAAAGAAAACAAGACATACAATACATGTGGTACAGATGCACAGAAGCACTGCTCATTCACAATAAGAATACAGAATATGGAAATATAAGGTCATTTGTGAAAAAAGGGATCTTCATTAACCACTTGCTGACCAGGCTTTTTCTGGAACTTTTTGTTTACAAGTTTAAATTAGTATTTTTTTTCTAGAAGATTACTTAGAACCCCAAACATTATATATATCTATATATATAGATAGATAGATAGATATTTAGCACAGACCCTAGAGAATAAAATGGCGATCATTTAAATATTTTATGCCACACTATATTTGCGCAGCAGTTTTTCAAACACCATCTTGTTCGAAGGAATACACTTTAATTAATTGAAAAGCAAACAAAATACAATAGTTACCCCCAATCTTTTTGTATAATGTGAAAGATGATGTTACGCTGAATAAATAGATACCTAACATGTCATGCTTTAAAATTCCGCATTCGTAGAATGGCAACAAATTACGGTACTTAAAGTGGTGTTCCACTCCAAAAAAAAAAAAATGCATGAAAATTCCTAAAAAAAAAAAAAATACAAAAAAACATTTGGAATTTTTTTTTTTACTCACCTCTTAGACCCCTTTCACACTGGGGCGGTTTGCAGGCGGTATTGCGCTAAAAATACCGCCTGCAAACCGCCCCTAAACAGCCTCCGCTGTTTGTTCAGTGTGAAAGCCGGGGACGGTGAAAATAGTCCTGCAAACTGCTTCTTTGGAGCGGTGAAGGAGCGGTGTATTCACCGCTCCTAAACCGCTCCTGCCCATTGAAATCAATGGGACAGCACGGCTATACCGTGGCAATACCGTGGCTATTGCCGCGCTGTACGAGTGATTTTAACCCTTTTTCAGGCCGCCAGCAGGGTTTAAAACCGCACCGCTAGTGGCCGAATACAGCTGCAAGAACGACGGTACAGCAGCGCTAAAAATAGCGCTGTTGTACCGCCGACGCCCCCACCGCCCCAGTGTGACAGGGGCCTAAATGCCTGTTGCTAGGGCAGTGGTTCTCAACTCCAGTCCTCAGGACCCACCAACAGGCCAGGTTTGCAAGATAGCTGTAATACATCACAGGTGATATCACTTGCTGCTCAGTAATTGCAGTATTCTAGTCTGCAACTCCCCAAGGTAATACATAAAATCTGGCCTGTTGGTGGGTCCCGAGGACTGGAGTTGAGAACCACTGTGCTAGGGGGTCCCTCGTTGTCTGCCTATTTCAGTACCTGGGCTGGTGACATCACTTCCCCCTCGGCACAGGAAGGGCTCAGCTCTGCTGCCTCCCTCTTGTCAATCATCTGGGACCCATTACAGGTCCCAGGTGACTGAGCAGCCAATCACGGCGCACGGCGCCACTCGTGCATGCGCAGTGGGTGCCCGGCTGTGAAGCCACAGCCCGGCGCCCACAGTTGCAATGCCGGCACCGCCGAACGGAGGGGGAGATGAGCAGGGCTTCGATCCCCCGCATCACTGGACCCTGGGACAGGTAAGTGTCAAATTAAAAGTCAGCAGCTGCAGTATTTGTAGCTGCTGACTTTTAATTTGTTTTTTTTTTTTAATGGGCCCTCCTCTTTAAATATCTGCATAGGTGATGATTTAAACATTTTTACAGGTTACCTGTTTAGAGTTAAAGAGGAAGTATTGTAGAATTATTGCTCTCACTCTAACAATTGCGGTGATACCTCACATGAGTGGTTTGACCACCGTTTACATATGTGGGTGCAACTTGAATTTGCATTTGCTTCTGCGTGCGAGCGTGGAGGAATGGGGCGCTACATTTTTCTTTTCTTATTTATTTTACTTTTTATTTTTATACTGTCCTTTTACTTATTTATTTTTTTGATCACTTTTACTCCTGTAAACATCCCTTGTAATAGAAATAAGCATGACAGGTCATCTTTATTGAGAAATTTGAGGTCAAAAAGAACTCAGATCTCTCATTTACCTTTAAAAGCAAAAGAAACAACAACAATTTGCATTTTGGCTTTAAAAAAAGAAAATTAAAAATTCTTTGTTTTGGCCCAAGAACCAGACATCCGAAGTCGCTCCGGTCCTCCAAGGGCAGATGGGGGCGATCTTGCCCTCACTTAACTTCATGCTCAGTAAACGGCCACATTGGGTCACTTTTGGGCTTTACCAATGGCTCCGGTAAGCTCGAAAACTACCGGGAAGCTGCAGGAGAGGGGGTGGCACCTCTCCCGCTGCCTCAAAGTGATCCAGTGGGTAAAGCACCCGTGGGACCACTTTTATCCGACACAGAATCACCCATTGTAAAAAACAATACCGGGAAGCTGCTGCCGATATTTAACATTAAAGTAATGACATATTTTTGCTATGGGCTGGCTACAATATTTTTTTTAATTTAAAGCGTAACTCCACTTTTGTTGAGAAAAAAAAAAAACATTCCCCTCTGGGTGATCTATGTACATTGCAAGGATTTTAACAAACTTTGTCGCAGATTCCTACCTTTTGTTATTCTATAGAAATCCCTGTGTGTTTGTCTGTTCCCCCAGCTGCTGGGCCTTCAACTCTTTATCCGTGTTTTCCTTTTGGAAGTATCTCACCAAAAATTACATTTTTGTTCCAGGAGATGCCTGATGTCTGAATTGTATCTTACACAAGCAGGAAATTAGATTTCGGTGGGGGGCATTCTGTACACATTCTGTGTACAGAATACCTTCGGATAGCCATATTGCATTTTACAGAAAATTGCAGAGCTGCAGATTGAAATGGAAAGGTAATTTTTAAAACATTCAATTACAATATGATTTGTGTTGCAATTGTATACGCTATATGTATTTTATTTTCATTTGCTATTTTTTCCCCACAAAAGTGGAGTTACCCTTTAAATGATTGCCCGTGCCTTCAATCTACGAGACATTTTTCTGTGCTCTAGCACATTGATAAGGCATATCATATAAAAACAACATATATCAGTAAAAATAATCACAATAATTTTATTTATATGACTGATTGCCCATTTTTTGCATCCTTGCAGCCATGTGTTGCCACTGTAGCCAATCTCCGCATCTTCTGCATCCAGCCATCTAGCCCATATTAAGGAATACTTTTTTGAGACACTGCACTGTTCAAAAGTAAGTTTTTCAAATACTATAACTTTGTTCAGCAATCCAGTAGCTCCTTCAAATTTCTAAAAGTGACAGTTGGCATGATTCTTATAGGGGGGCAGGGTTGTTTTTTTTAAACAGAAAGCCAGCTGTGTTGTTGAATAAATCCCTGTTCTTGCTTTTTAAATATGTATTTAATTTTAAATAGACTCTTGCTTTTTTTAAATATCTATTTCATTTTAAATAGATTCAACTTTCATCAAAAGCTAAAGGAAACCTTGTACCTTTAAGTCATCTTGTTATTTAGGGTTTTTTGTTTTGTTTGTTTTTTTGCAGTTTGGAGAGATTATCAGATTGTCAGAATCACTAGAGTGACATTAACCTTTAAGTGATTAAATGACCACTTGACCTCTGGAAAATGTACCCTCCTGCAACTGACAATTGCGCGGTTGTGCGATGCTGTGCCCATGTATGTTTCCCACAGATAGAGCTTTCTTTTGGTGGTATTTGGTCACCTATGTGTTTTTATTTTTTATGCTATAAACAAAAAACAATATGTTTTACTTTCTGCTATAAAGCACATCCAATAAAAAGAATGTAAAGAATCAAAAAAAAATTTAATAAGCATATATTGATTGGTTTATGCAAATGTTATAGCGTCTACAAACTATGAGATATATTTTTGGATTTTTTTTCTTTTTTATGCAAGTAATGGCAGCAATCAGCAACTTATAGAGGGGCTGCGATATTGCGACAGGAAATTAGACACTAACTGACACTTTTGACACTTTGTGGGAACCAGTGACACTAATACAGTGATCAGTGATAAAAATATACACTCTCACTGTTCTAATTACACTGGCTGGGAAGGGGTTAAACATCTTGAGCGATCAAAGGGTTAACTGTGTGCCTAACCAGTGTTTTTGTGTACACAGTGGGTTGCTTTCACTAGGGGAAGAAATGGATTCTATTCCCTGCTTTGCAGAGACACAGAATAAATCTCTTCCCCCATCAGAACTGAGATATGACTTGTTTGCATAGGCATATCAAAGTTCTCTGTGTATTGCCGACGATTGGAGGGTGACATTGAGTGCCCAGCACCCGCAGATTGGCTTCTGCTGTGAATATTTACAGCAGAAGCAGCCCGCCAGTGGTACGCCCCCTGCAGGCCGAAGTGCATATACAGTCAGGTCCATAAATGTTGGGACATCGACACATTTCTAATCTTTTTGGCTCTATACACCACCACAATGGTTTTGAAATGAAACGAACGAGATGTGCTTTAACTGCAGACTTTCAGCTTTAATTTGAGGGTATTTACATCCAAATCAGGGGGCGTGGCCTGACCTGACTAGAAGATGGCAGCATAATTCTAGAGCTCCCACCGCTACTGCCTGAATTAGTCACTCTGAGGAGGTAAGAACGCCACAGACTACCATTTGAACATGGGGACTGCCTCTCGTACCTCATCAGCATCGCGCTCTCGCTCCCCTCATGAACAAACAGAGGGTTTGAGCCAGTATATCCCAGAGGGGGAATATGGCGCCCACCCACCACGGGCGAACACAGGCCGCATCCCCAACGCTGACTGACTCGCCACCCGCCTCAACAACACAGGATACGTCGGAGCACAGTGTTCCTCCCCATCAGCATCTCAGAATGCAGGACCTAAAAACTATCGCCGCTGACATCAAGGACATATTATCCGCCGCCATCTCTGAGCTCTGCCTGGACTTCCATGCGCTGACTGACAGGGTCCGTGAGGCAGAGAGAGTGTCCTCCGTCGGGCTACACTGAAGATAGACACGTACACCCTGCAGCTCCAAGATCTCCAGTGCGATATGGAGGATCACGATAACAGAGGCAGATGTCACAACTTAAGAATCCGAGGCCTCCCCGAATCGGTAGAAAGTGAGCAGCTCTCCTTCACTGTCATTAGCCTCTTTAATGATCTCCTTGACCGGCCTGCACAGACAGAAATAGTGATGGAACGCCTCCACAGAGCACTTCGCCCCAGGGGGAGAGATACTGATCCCCCACGGGATGTCATTTGTTGTCTCGTGGACTTCAAAATAAAGGAAGAAATATTAAGAAAGGCTAGAAATAGAACCCAACTTGTGGTGGGCAGAGCTACCATTCAAATATTTCAAGACCTCTCCAGCATCACGTTGCAGCACCGTAGGGATCCTAAACCCCTCCACGATGCCCTTTGCGCCAACAGCATACATTACAAATGGAAATTTCTGTTCTGTTTGTCAGCCATTGTACAAGGCCGCACTGCATTACTAAAAGTACCGGATGACCTACAGCACTTCTGTGATGCCCTAGGCATTCCGCTTGTGGACGTCCCGCAATGGTATGCAGAATTCCGCCGTCCAGTTACCAGAAAGGATTCGCGCCTTGAAGAACCCATGGAGGCACGCGCCAGAATTCAACAAGTACATGGCTTCCGTCACGATTCCAGCCCCGCTGAGTCACCTAGACAGGGGTGAGCCAGACGTGACTACTAATACCGACTTCAACACCGGTACCTCCTAAGTGAGGTCGGCTCCCGCTGACCTGGTAAATCTTCACGCTCCCGCCCATGGAGTGACTGTTCTGCTTATCACAGTTTCCGTTGCTTCCCTGTTCTGTTTTAACCTACATTTATTTACCAGCATACTAGACTGGGTTATTTCCGATAAGGCTAGCCAAGTAAATTGCCTCTTCCGTGACGGGATACGATTGCCACTCAGCTACCCTCCATACATTGATTTCTTACAGAGAATGGGAGGACTACAAACACGGAAGACTGTGAGTTCAAACTGCCACCTTCCCCTGAACCTTGCAGTCTAGCCTATTAAGCATATAATGTTACCTCTTTAGGCAGATCTGCATAGCAGAGACTTACATTTCCTGGCTCTAACTTCTATTGGCTCATCCCCTTTAACGGTCCACATTTATGAATCCACTTTCATTTTTAGATGTTTAATAAGGCATGGGTTGTTGGCAAACGAAAAGTCGAAAAGTCCGCTCGTCTGTATGCTAGTTCGACGGACAAAAAGCCACGCTAGGGCAGCTATTGGCTACTGGCTATGAACTTCCTTGTTTTAGTCCGGTCGTACGTCATCATGTACGAATTCGACAGACTTTGGTGGATTGTGTGTAGGCAAGTCCATTCATTCAGAAAGTCCGTCGTAAAGTAAGTTGAAAAGTCCGCCGGGCAAAGTCTGCCGTAAAGTCCGCTTGTGTGTACGCGGCATAAGGCCTCTTTAGGCAACTACGTCCAAGTGCCATCTCTCTCTGCTAGTGGGGAGCGACTCCGGCACTTCCAACCGTTCTGATATGGTCCCCCCCACACAAGACTCCACCCTTTTAATGTATATGGATGATTATGATTACACAATGTCACTATTGTAGATAATATATGTACACAAGCTTATAGCTGGCATGGTTATATTCCACTCCAACACGGCTCGATAAATACTTCTAACATTTGCCGCTATTGCAAAGGCAACTACTCTACTTTGTGTCCGATATCACGGAACACTCATGGACGCTACTTGTCTATGCCAACTCTGGTGGATTAGGAACCCTCATTCTATACATCAGGGTTATTCATTCACTAACACTCCGTTTGGTATGAGCTAACGCATACTATCCCAACTGTATGATAACTTACAGCAAACAAATTGCATAACACTTTATATGATGGTTCGGTTATATATCTAGGCAGCCATTTTATAACCATTGACTCAAATTGTTATTGTTGTTGTTTTTAGTTACGGTTTCTATGGAAGTAGTTGAATGTTCCTTCCTCTAATTGTGGAAATACACCTCTAATACCCCAAATGCATAAGACTTCACCTCCACACATGCATTCCAATGCCCTGTAGTGGCGGGTAGACACTCTCATAGCACACCTCTTCCTCGCCAGCTCTGTGCCAACTCCCACACGGGTCCTCAGGGTGATATAGAATACCAATAGGTACTTCTATGTTGCCGGGGGAACCGTACACCACCGATACTATACAATTGCGAGAAGGGTGGGCTGGTCCCCCCTCTCTTCAGTGAACTCACCAAAAGTACCTTTTATCCCCTTCCTTAAGGGATAAGTACTTTAACCTTCTTACCACACCTCGAAGTACATACCCCAAACCCTCTTTGATGCCTTCTCCCAATTTGAGCTTAATTATGGCGCATCACCACATATCCCAACGCAACATCAGTATTAAATTCTACTCACTAAATGCTTGTGGACTTAATACCCCAGAAAAGAGATCTCAACTACTAATGCAACTTCAAAGGACTAAAGCTCATGTGGTATTTCTACAGGAGATCCATTTTAGGTCAGATAACATCCCCAAACTTCATAACAGCTTCTATCTAACAGTGTACCACGCCTCCAACGCAGATTCGAAAACTAAGGGTATTTCAATACTGTTCTCTAAACATTGCCCCTTCCAAATACAAGATATCGAAAGAGACAACAAGGGTAGATACTTATTCATTAAAGGCACACTTCACAACAGACCTATCACACTTGCTAATTTGTACGCACCCAATAAACACCAAGTACCCTTCTTCCGCAAATCCTTACATCAACTTATCTCCTTCCAGAATGGTATACTACTAGTAGGGGGAGATTTTAATATTGCACTTTTTCCTTCCCAAGACACCTCCACGGGATCGTCATCCCTAACATACAGAGCCCTCCGAGCAATCAAAACGCAGCTAAGCGTCATGATTCCTGGCGTACTCTACACCCCAAAGAGAAAGACTACACTTTCTTCTCCTCACCTCATAATAAATATTCCAGACTGGACTACTTTTTCATTTCACAAACTGACTTGACATTCCTTACTAAGGCTACGATCAACCCAATGCTTCTCTCTGACCATAACCCAATTTCTTTGACCCTGACTTTCCCGACTTCAAAGGCATATTCTCCTATCTGGCGTCTTGATAACTCCCTATTAATGGACCTTGAGGTTACACAGACAATTAACACACATCTCCTGCGATATTTTTAAGAGAACGATTCTGCTGATATCTCACCTACAACTCTTTGGGCGGCGCACAAATGCGTAATCCGAGGAGAACTTATCTCTCTAGCAGCGAAAAGACGCAAAGCTAGAATGGCACATATTGAGGAACTGTCCAGGCGCATTCGTTCTCTTGAACAGATCCACAAACAAACCCTAGCCACACAATCCCTTACAAACCTGGTAAAGGCAAGAGAAGAATTACTGTAAGAATTGGGGAAAAAGCTAAAACGCAAATTCGCATTAACTAAACGAATATTCTATGAATATGGAAACAAATCTGGGAAAATGTTAGCCAGAGCCCTTCAAATTAAAAAAGCAGCTTACACCAATCACACCATAAAAGATTCCTCCAGAAACTCCATTGTTACTTCAGACGGAATTGCAAATCAATTAGTCGGGTATTTCACCAAACTTTATAACCTGCCTTCTCCAAAAACGACATGTCAGCCACCTGACAGAACGCAGGCTATCGAAAGTTTTCTAGCTCAATATAACCACACACCTATTACCCCAGATGATTCCGCTAAAATAGACCATCCACTTACTAAAGAAGAAGTTACGATAGTCCTGAAACAATTGAAATCAGGCAAGAGCCCTGGCCCTGATGGCCTCTCCGTCTGCTACTACAAATCATTCATCAACGTACTACTCCCTAGATTCCTGAAAGCGTTTAATTCACTTCCTTCCTCAACCCAAACAAAGATATCTTAACTGCCCATATAACCCTTATACCGAAACCTGGCAAGGACACCACTTTGGTATCGCATTATAGGCCCATATCTCTCTTGAACGTGGACGTCAGACTTTATGCGAAAGTTCTCACAAACCATATTCTCCCTCTACTTCCCAGACTGATATCACTAGAGCAGGTTGGTTTTGTCCCTGGATGTGAAGCTAGGGACAACACCATAAAAACCATCAATGTACATCATTGGTTGTCACAATCTTTGAAACCGGGCTTCCTGCTGTCCCTTGATGCAGAGAAGGCGTTCGCCAGATTGGCTTGGGACTATATGATAGCAAAACTAAAGGTGATGGGATTTCCGGGCCGCCTACTTCAACTAATTTTGGCACTATATGCCAAACTGTTGACCAGAGTTCGGGTCAATGGCCATCTGTCGGATGCCTTCTCCGTGTCTAACGGCACATGCCAGGGATGTCCCCTATCACCCCTTATCTTCATTCTCACTATAGAGCCCCTCCTTCATCGAATAAAGGCCAAACCCCGATATAAAAGGAATCAACATTAACCACCTGACGTCCGCGCTATGGCCTAATGACAGCCACAGCGCGGACCTGAATTCCTGGGAGGCCGTCATATGATGGCCTCCCCTGTGCATGCTCCCTGCGCACACCCTGCAGGGCGCGCTCCGGGCGCGCTGTGATCACTGAGTCACTGAGACTCAGCTGATCACTGATCCGAGTAAGAGGCCGGTCCCGGCCCCTTACCATGTGATCAGCTGTCAGCCAATGACAGCTGATCACATGATGTAAACAAAAGATCGGTAATCGTTTTTTTTTTTACTCACGCTGACAGCGTGAGTAGAAAAAAAAGCCAATCACCGACTGGGATGGAAGAGGCACATCTGCCTCATCAGTGCCACCTACTAGTGCCAATTAAAAGAGCCCACAGTGCCACCTAACAGTGCCCACAGTGCCACCTAACAGTGCCCACAGTGCCACCTATCAATACCAACAAGTGCCACCTATCAATGCCCACAAGTGCCACCTATCAATGCCCACCTGTAGTGCGAATCAGTGCCACCTGGCAGTGCTGCCCATCACTGCCACCCATCAGAGCCCATCACTGCCACCCATCAGTGCCCATCACTTCCGCCTATCAGTGCCCATCACTGCCGCCTCATCAGTGTACATCAATGAAGGAGAAAAATTACCCGTTTTAAAAATATAAAAAAATAAAAAAATTTTTTTTTAAATTCAGATTTTTACATTTTTTTAACAAAAAGTAAAAACTGCAGAGGTGATCAAATACCACCAAAAGAAATCTCTATTTGTGGTGAAAAAATGATAAAAATTTCATTTGGGTACAGTGTTGTATGACCGCGCAATTGTCATTCAAAGTGCATCAGCGCTGAAAGCTGAAAATTGGTCTGGATAGGAGGGGGGTTTAAGTGCCCTGTAAGCAAGTGGTTAAACATAATCATTATAAAATAGCAGCGTATGCTGATGATATACTGCTTTTCCTTACTCACTTTGTTCAGATCTCTTTCTAATCTCCAAATTAACTTCTCAAAATCTAAGGCATTAAACGTTTCCCTTCCTACTGAAACTGTGACGCAGTGTCAATTAAACTTTCCCTTTGAATGGGAACTGCATGCGATAAACTATCTAGGGATTCGGATCCCCAAAAACGTATCAAATCTTTACTCTAGTAACTTCCTGCCTACTCTCTAGTCTATCCAAACAGACCTCCAAAGATGGAACTCTGGCCTTTTTTCATGGTTTGGAAAAGTGTCCATTATAAAAATGAATATTCTGCCTAGAATCTTGTATCTCTTCCAAACCCTCCCAATTTATATTCCTGGACCTTTCTTCAGGACTTACAAACGACTCTGCAGAAATGTTATCTGGTCCTCCAAAGCACCCAGATTAAGCTGGGAGAGATTAACTCTTCCCAAATCGAAAGGGGGAATTGGGCTCCCAGATATCTACAAATATCATTGGGCCTGCCGGTTGACCAGAGTAATTGATTGGCACGTTCATACTAAGGACTGGGTAAGACTTGAAGACTCGTTTGCAGGTATCCCAATATCACACCTTTCATGGATTTCGCAGAAAGCGATCCCTAAAGATTGCACCAAACACCCATTTATACACCCTACCCTCCTCCAGTTTAGGATGGCATGTAATAAGCACAACATAGCGTCCTCGCCTGAGCCCCTGACTCCTATTAATCAAAATCCTGACTTCCCTCCTGGATTTTCCCATACCAATATTGATGCCTTACGACGGCCTCCTTCTCTGAGGGCAGAACACTTCTTCCACAACAGCGAATTCATATCATATGATGATCTTTCCATCCGCTTTCCTGATCAAATTATTCTCTTCTTGAAATATTTACAGGTCAGGCACTTTATCCAAAGCACCAAACCTCTGACCAACTGGCATAGGGACTACACTCTCTTTGTAGCCATCTGCACCGCCACTGAACCTCAGAGACATTTGATTTCGACCACATATTTACTCCTTTTCTCAAACTGCAATCCCAAGTCCAACGTAATTAGCCAGAGCTGGGAAAGAGAACTCTCACTAGATCTTTCTAATGTAGAATGGAAACAGATATATGAACAAATTCATAACGGTTTCATCAACGTATCCGCACAAGAAAATGGTTACAAGCTATATTCTAGATGGTACAAAACCCCGGTAAAAATACATAAATATCAACCCAGCATTTCCCCACTATGCTGGAGATGCAATCTATCACAAGGTTCCCTTCTCCACATATAGTGGGAATGCCTGCTTATACAACCTTTCTGGAAGGAGGTACATCACCTCATCATCCAAATCACGACGTACAGTACCTGACCGCGAGATTGTGTTTCCAGCGCGATAGCGTCGCGCTGGTTCTCGGCGACAGGGTACTGTGAATGTCGCGCTGGCTCGCTCATCGGGAAAGGAAAACTTTGTCTTCCTCCCGCGATGAGTGACAGGCAGCGCTGACAGCTGTCTGGTATGAATCCTGAGGCGGGAACACCGCGCCAAATTTTAAATGAAAAAACCGGCGTGGGTTCCCCCCTCGGAGGCATACCAGGCCCTTAGGTCTGGCATGGATTGTAAGGGGAACCCCCTATGCCGAAAAATCGGCGTGGGGGTCCCCCCCAAATCCATACCAGACCCTTATCCGAGCACGCAGCCCGGCCGGCCAGGAAAGGGGGTGGGGACGAGCGAGCGGCCCCCCCCCTCCTGAGCCGTACCAGGCCGCATGCCCTCAACATGGGGGGGGTGGGTGCCTTGGGGGAGGGGGGCGCCGTGCGGCCCCCCCACCCCAAAGCACCTTGTCCCCATGTTGATGAGGACAAGGGCCTCTTCCCGACAACCCTGGCCGTTGGTTGTCGGGGTCTGCGGGCGGGGGGCTTATCGGAATCCGGGAGCCCCCCTTAATAAGGGGGCCCCCAGATGCCGGCCCCCCACCCTGTGTGAATGAGTTTGGGGTACATGGTACCCCTACCCATTCACCTAGGGGAAAGTGTCAATAGAAAAAAAACACACTACACAGGTTTTAAGAGTCATTTATTAGTCAGCTCCGGGGGGTCTTCTTCCGACTTCTCCCGGTGTTCGGCCTCTTCTCCCGGGCCCCGCCGCTATCTTCTTCCAGCTCTATTGCCAGCGAGGGGCCCAGTCTGCTGCCGCCGTCTCGTCGCCGCTGTCTCTCCGCCGCTGTCTCTCCGCTTCTTCTTTTCTTCTTCCCCGATGTTGACACGACGCTCTCTCCGGCTCGAATGCTGTGTGCGAGCTGCGGAGCCATTTATATAGGCGGTAACCCCACCCCCTTACGACGTCATGGTCCCAGTATGCGCAGGGACTCTGGCGTCATAAGGGGGCGTGGCCCCAGAGTCCCTGCGCATGCTGGGACCATGACGTCGTAAGGGGGTGGGGTTACCGCCTATATAAATGGCTCCGCAGCTCGCACACAGCATTCGAGCCGGAGAGAGCGTCGTGTCAACATCGGGGAAGAAGAAAAGAAGAAGCGGAGAGACAGCGGCGGAGAGACAGCGGCGACGAGACGGCGGCAGCAGACTGGGCCCCTCGCTGGCAATAGAGCTGGAAGAAGATAGCGGCGGGGCCCGGGAGAAGAGGCCGAACACCGGGAGAAGTCGGAAGAAGACCCCCCGGAGCTGACTAATAAATGACTCTTAAAACCTGTGTAGTGTGTTTTTTTTCTATTGACACTTTCCCCTAGGTGAATGGGTAGGGGTACCATGTACCCCAAACTCATTCACACAGGGTGGGGGGCCGGCATCTGGGGGCCCCCTTATTAAGGGGGGCTCCCGGATTCCGATAAGCCCCCCGCCCGCAGACCCCGACAACCAACGGCCAGGGTTGTCGGGAAGAGGCCCTTGTCCTCATCAACATGGGGACAAGGTGCTTTGGGGTGGGGGGGCCGCACGGCGCCCCCCTCCCCCAAGGCACCCACCCCCCCCATGTTGAGGGCATGCGGCCTGGTACGGCTCAGGAGGGGGGGGCCGCTCGCTCGTCCCCACCCCCTTTCCTGGCCGGCCGGGCTGCGTGCTCGGATAAGGGTCTGGTATGGATTTGGGGGGGACCCCCACGCCGGTTTTTCGGCATAGGGGGTTCCCCTTACAATCCATGCCAGACCCAAGGGCCTGGTATGCCTCCGAGGGGGGAACCCACGCCGGTTTTTTCATTTAAAATTTGGCGCGGTGTTCCCGCCTCAGGATTCATACCAGACAGCTGTCAGCGCTGCCTGTCACTCATCGCGGGAGGAAGACAAAGTTTTCCTTTCCCGATGAGCGAGCCATCTCGGCGCTGGCTCCTGCGACGGGGCTCGTAGGTGTCAAATCTCGCCGAGAAGTGCGGCGACATTGACACAATATCGCGGTCACCTACTGTACACACCTGACTTTACCCACGCCCAATATTTGCTCCATCACACATCGTTACCACAATCGGCCTACAAAAAGTCCCTTACCCTCCACCTCATTAATGTGGCCAAACAAAGCATACCAATATTCTCGAGACAGACAAACCCCCCAACTATCTCTTGCTGGTACCACCGTATCGAATGAATAGCTGAAATCAAGGCCCTTATTCATCAATCTAAAGAAAACCCAACAAAATTTTGAAAAATCTGGGCCTGCTGGTTGCATTTTAAAGATACAGCTGGGGCTTGACCTCGTAGAGAATGGCTGCTTAACTTCAGAGCTCCGCTGACAGGGATAGAAATCTGAATTTTAAAGACGGTCAACGGCCTCCCAAACACCCGAAAAGCGATGGGTACATCCTCTAGAACTTCGTCGACCTCCCGGTCCCGTTCTCCCCGTGAAATACCGGCAAGATCCAGTCAGAACATCCCGGAGATGTTCCGGGCACAGATGGGAACTTCAGCGCCGGCTCCCACCTCACGGAGCCAGCATCAGCATCCTCCTCACTCTAATGCTGCTGCCTCTCCATCTCACGCTGAACTCAATGACAGGGGAATTCTCCTCACTCCTCATCAGCATCCGAGCCTGAGCGATCTCAGATCCGTAGCTGAGGACATTAAGGACACCCTGACAGCAGCAATCTCAGATTTAAAAATTGAAATCCAAGCTATTACAGGCAGAGTTCAGGCGGTGGAACAAACGACTGCCCTTCATTCATCCAAGATCCGTCACCAGCATCTGGCGATTGACACACATACACGGCAATTAAGAGATGTCAATCGCCACTTGGAAGATTTAGACAATCGCGGCAGACGCCATAACCTCAGGCTGAGAGGTTTGCCTGAAACCGTGGATGCGGATCATCTTCAAAGTGAAGTTATCCATATCTTTAATAACATACTCGGCAGACCCAGAGAGGTTCCTATTGCGATGGAAAGAATCCACCGTGCCCTGCGACCGAAGGGAAAAGACTCTGACCCACCTAGGGATGTGGTATGCTGCATTATTGACTACCGTTTGAAGGAAGACATTCTGAGGGCTGCACGTTCCCTGACCCCTTTACTACATAACGGCACAGAACTTCGTCTATTCCAGGATTTATCAAACATAACCTTGCAGCACAGAAGGGAACTGCAACCCCTTCTGACAGTACTCCGGGCTAAAGGTATAATTTACCGCTGGAAGTTCCCTTTTGGTTTGGCGGCAACAGTACAAGGACGCTCAGCTCTCCTCAGAGTCCCTGAGGATCTACATTCCTTCTGTGATACGCTCGGAATCCCTCTCATGGAGGTCCCAGATTGGTACGCGGAATTTCGTACCCCTACAGCATCTAAAGCACCTTCCAGGAGTGAAGCAATGGAGACCCAACATACAAGCTACAGAAGACACCGTTCGCCATCGGAACCGAGAATTCATCAACCCGACCCGCAGTCTCCTTCCATCTACAGCCCGACGAAACCTCCACGCTCCAGAAGAGCTAAAAGAGATCGGTGAATACAGATGGCATCTGCAACATAGACTGAAAGATTTCCTCTGACTGTTCATGTGCCGTTTTTAGAGTATTGAAAGTTCATACCCCGGCTGGTAATATGCTCCTAAAGTATTTCAAACTGATAAGTTTAGTTTATGTAGATCATAGTTCATACACACAGGCATATCTATATCCCCCTTAACGCTGACTATCAAAGCAGCGCTTTGCCTGCATGGCTTATTCTGTCACACCTTACTCTCCAATACAGCCCTACACTAGCAGTTCCACCCTTCATTAGAGCTTTATTATAATTAAATTCTTATGTGACTGTATTTTCCAATCTAGTGAGGTATAGTGTCATCAGAGATCTCCAATCTACTTTATCTCTCCTTCCTCTAGCTGATCGGTACACTGACAGTTTAACAGGGTTTCATCCCGCTCCGATTGCACGGATTGATAATTATAACTGCAAATATGCCCTTCTCTTACACACTACAGGCTGCTAGTAATACTCATTGACACCCCTATTTTGATCCTGTATTAACTCTCTGTTCCTCTTAGATAGCAACTACATTAGTAGGTAACTACTAGAACTACCACACAATCTTATTGCCATGACAACCAGCTGTTCATCGCTCTATTGGTTGCTGTCTTTCGGCGCGAATTCATGAGAGGAGCCAAGGTCTGAGGTAAAAAGTTCTCCCCCACCATGACTCATGCAATCGCTCATTGGCTCTCACAAGGTTAGAGACCTGACTTGTTACCGTGGTGACACTCTGCAGACTTTTCTCCCCTGCCTCCACACACGCACCTTCCATAGGAGGATGCCTGTGTCATCCCAGCCCGAGATGGTTGTGACACATGATTCATCTCCTTAGTAGTCCTAACATCACCTTATATGTCATGAATTACGCAAAGATTAGGGCACTCACTACCCTGTATGATTATATAGAACTTATCCTTGCGAGTGCCTTTCCCTGACTAGACAGCTGTCTACATGCCAAAACAGAACTGACAGGCTTCTCAGATAAAGGCACTCTAAGGGAGTTTCACAGACACTGATCTTTCTCATATAATCATCCCCTCCTATCCACTGAGATATGCTCCTAAATAGCATAACGATCTACATGGATACTTCGTTTTATTAATTATTTTGACAAGCTTCTTCATAGCCTTCAGGGGTAGTTAATTATTAATTAGTTCAGGCACGGTTTATCTATCTTAAGAGATAATACTTTCTACCTATGTTGAATACTCTGCTCTGCTAACTGCTCAAGTTTTCTGGCTGACTGTTTAACTGAATTATTACATAGACTTTTGCGTTATGAATATCTGCGCCTCACCAGATGTTTATTTTATGTGCTACTCATGGGGATTTTTATTTCTTTTATTTCTTTTATTTTTCTGTTTCTTTTTGTTTTTTTTTCTCATTCTTTCCTCTCACTTAACGATCACCAGGGGAACGATCTCACAAAATATGTCATTAACTTAATGTTTCATCTGACCATACACCTAATTCTTTATCTGCTTTTCGCAAATCTGACCCATGCTGTTTCTCCAAATCCACTGAGAAAGTTAATAGGCGGCATTCACAGCAATCTAAATGCAACCATTTCACACATGGACCGTCTTCAGTCCATGCCTTCTGCCTACATCTATCCCATATGTCAGCGGCTCTTGTCCCTTATTGACAGGTTTTACTTTTCTCTACGTTACCGTTTGGTCACCTTCCCAAACAGTGGTTTCAATTGATTACCTGATTTCTTCACTCAACCCTCCTTTAAACCACCACTGACCCATTCCGGTACCATATATCACGAGTGTATACTCGTACATAGCCTAGCGAGCAGGCATCGCTAGTCCCCGGATTACTTTCCACTACCTATAACCCCTAACAACACTACACAGTGGTCTTCACAGTTTCCTCTCCCCCGCATACCCAATATCCCTCACATCACTCTCTACTCCTGAACAATCTACTTTCATCCTGAATAGAATCTCATCACTCTCCTAGAGCACACCTTCCACACATAAGAGCATAAGGCACAAGTCCAACTACTGTTCTTTTTCTGCCACACATACACCTGCACCGCGGACTATCTTCAGTAAACACCACTCCAGACTAACTCACAACACCTCCCAAATTACAGAATGACACCGGTCTCACACAATTCTACACCAATATCTCACCACAAAGCCACTACTAAACTAGTCTCGCTCAACGCACGGGGACTAAATGTCCCTGAGAAACGTACACAAGTTCTCCTTTCTATGCATAAACTCAAGGCAGACATTATATACATCCAAGAAACGCATTTCAAAACGGACTCTATCCCCAAATTCTCCGACTTACGTTATCCAACAGCTTTTCATGCTACCAACAAACAATCAAAAACAAAAGGAGTTTCTATCCTTATCTCAAAACAGTGTCCACTCATAATCAAAGACACTCTAGCGGATGAAGATGGAAGATTTCTTTTTGTCAAAGGTTCACTTTTCGGTAAACCTTTAACCTTAGCAAACATATACGCCCCCAACATTAAACAAGTCCCGTTCTTCCGACACACACTGCAATTGCTCGCATCGTTTCAAGAGGGTATACTATTAACTGGAGGAGATTTTAATGTTCCCTTAAACCCAATACAGGATACATCTTCGGGTGCATCCAAATTACCCTTCTCAGCGTTACGAGCAATTAAACAATGTTTTCAAGAATTGACATTACATGACGCATGGCGTACTTTAAACCCCTCAACTAAAGATTACACTTTTTTCTCCAACCCACATGGCAGCTACTCCAGACTTGACTATTTCTTTATTTCACAAAACGATCTCCCCATGCTCAAGCACACCTCCATCGAACCAATGTACATATCAGATCACCACCCGATAACCATGTCCTTGGAATTTCCATCCAAACATACTCGCTCACAAATATGGCGTCTTGATCCCTCACTGCTGACAGACATTTCAATTGTGTCTACTATACACGACAATCTAAAACTTTATTTCCAGGATAACGACTCCTTGGACATATCCCCAATGATAAAATGGGAAGCCCACAAATGCACCATACGGGGAAAATTAATAGCTATCGCTTCCAAGAGAAGACGAGAAAGTCAAGCACATATTTCTATCCTTTCCAAACGCATACAGAATTTAGAAAAAATACATAAGAAAACTCGAGCGCTCTCCACGCTTGAGGAACTTACTCAGGTGAGGACAGAGTTGAAAGAAGTGTTACATAAACAAATAAAACGCAAATACATATTATCACAAAAAATATTCTACGAACATGGCAACAAATCCGGTAAAATTCTAGCCAGAGCCCTCCGTGCAAAACGATCATCTACAACACTTCATTCCATTAATGACCCTTCGGGTTCTAAAGTAACATCTAATACACTGATAGCAGACCAATTTGTGAATTATTTCTCGCAGCTCTATAATATCAATCCTCATCAGCCCACGATAAACAATGATCGTAGAACACACTTGATTAAAGAGTTCCTAGCCCAACATGGTCCCAAACCCATTTCTGATGCAGAAGCTTCGCATCTAGAACGTCCCATCTCTAAGGACGAACTAGAGACTGTGCTCAAACAACTCAAAACAGGCAAAAGTCCAGGTCCAGATGGCCTAACAGCAGGATACTATAAGGAATTCATAGCTACGCTTTATCCTCACTTCCTAAATGCTTTCAACTCCCTTTCATCCGAGAACCCCCCTCCCAGAGATCTTCTCACAGCTCACATAGTGGTTATTCCAAAACCTGATAAAGATCCAAATTTAGTTCACAACTACAGACCAATATCTCTACTAAATGTTGACCTGAAAATATATGCAAAAATTTTGGCTAATAGACTTTTACCCCTTCTCCCTGGCCTCATCTCCTTAGACCAAGTTGGTTTTGTCCCAGGTAGAGAGGCAAGGGACAACACCCTAAAGGCAATTAGTATTCACAATTGGCTGACTTCAAAGAAACAACCGGGATTCCTTCTCTCCCTTGATGCGGAGAAGGCATTCGACAGGGTAGCCTGGGACTACCTAAAAGAGGTCCTAACACACATTGGCATACAAGATCGCATGCTACAATTTATTCTTGCTCTATACTCCACCCCAACTGCCAAAGTCCGGATAAATGGACACCTGTCGAATGCCTTCTCCATATCTAACGGTACAAGACAAGGATGCCCACTCTCTCCGCTTATTTTTGTCTTGGCACTGGAACCATGTCTAACGCATCTAAAAAACAATCCAAACGTTAAAGGAATAACCATCGCAAAATCTACCTATAAATTAGCGGCATTTGCGGATGACATCCTACTATTCCTGAAAGAGCCACACATTACGCTACCCAATCTCCTCAAAGATCTTACTCTCTTTGAAAATCTCACATATCTTAAAATTAACTTCCCTAAATCAGAGGCCCTAAATATCACTCTACCACCAGATATAGTGAAACAATGTCAAACTAATTTCCCGTTCATATGGAAACCGAGCACCATTAAATACCTTGGGGTCTACATTCCAACCTCGCTATCGGACTTATACAGCAAAAACTATACTCCCATTATCCAAAATATTCAAAAAGACCTCAACACTTGGTCAACGGGTTTGTTCTCATGGTTTGGCAGAGTCTCCATTATAAAAATGACTATAATGCCAAAATTACTATACCTGCTCCAAACAATCCCAGTGTCTCTACCACAAACTTTTTTTAATACGTACCGCAAATCCTGTATGAAATTCATCTGGAATGATAAGCGACCTAGAATGAGTTTCAACAGAATGACCGTACCCAAAATGAAAGGTGGACTAGGCCTACCGGATCTTCGAAAATACTATTGGGCCTGTCAACTCTCTCGAATAGTGGACTGGAATGTTCACCCTAAAACTAAAGCGTGGATCGCAATTGAACAAGCCTTCTCACAAATCCCGATCCATAACCTACCCTGGATTCACCCTCGCCACATCTCTCCACATTGCAAACAACATCCCCTTATCGATACGACACTGAATTCCTTTAAAAAGACATGTAAAAATTTGCACATTTCCTCCTCTCCAGGCCCTCTCACGCCAATCAAACATAACCCAGACTTTCCACCAGGCAATGATGATTCGTTCCTTCATCACATAGGATCCCAGTCAAGGATGACAGCGGGAGATTTCTTCGCTAAGGGGAATATTAAACTGCTGTCCTCATTGAACTCCCAAGAAACGAATCACCAGATCCCTTTCTGGTCTTATATGCAACTCAGACATTTTCTTCTTGATCCCCAAACTAGGGCTGCATACTCAAGAAACCAATCACACTTTGAATCCCTTTGCTCTGCCACTGAACCCCAAAGACACCTGATATCCACCATATACTTGAACCTCTTTCTCAAGCATACTCCTAAAACAAATATAGCTAGTGCAAAATGGGGAAAAGATCTTTCCATCCACCTCTCTGATAAGGAATGGGAAAAGATATACTCTAACATACACAAAGGCTCCATTAATGTAACAACTCAAGAAAACGGATACAAGCTTTTCTCCAGATGGTACAAAACGCCTCTCAAGTTACACACCATTAATCCAGAGATCCCATCTAATTGTTGGAGATGTAATGACAAAAACGGATCACTCCTTCACATATGGTGGGACTGCCCTGCGATTTCTGCCTTCTGGACTAAAGTTTTTCACCTCTCCTCCCAAATCACTACACTTCAGCTAGAATTCTCTCCAGCACAAGCCCTCTTACACCACTCCTCCCTACCGATGAAAACTTATCACAAATCCCTAGCACTACATCTAATCAATGCTGCCAAACTCTGTATCCCAGTTCTCTGGAGATCTCCCAACCCACCCACAATCGCAGACTGGTTCAAAAGAGTAAACAAAATAGCTGAAATGGAGGAACTTGTACATCAAGCACAGGATTCCTATACTAAATACAGGAACACTTGGGCCTGTTGGCTACATTTCCGCACAACATCTGAATATACCCAATTAATCAATTAGGAACCCTCCTCCAGCACACCATAAGACACATCATACATCCCATCCCAACTGTCTATAGTCCTCCCTATAGTCGTGCATGAAACAAAATTCAGGAGGTAACTATATCATTACGCATACAGAATTCACTTCAAAAGCTCTATTATGCTTTTCTTCCTCGGACTTGGTCCTTCTGTAAAGATATTTCCCGTTAGACCCATGGCTGAGCCAGGGACGGGAAATAACTTTCCCCTACCTTCCCTTTGTATTTCTCACTATATTTTGACCACCATTTAATCGAAACTTTGCTATGTTAGATATCCATGGTTGTATGCTATGATTATATCTCTATCTACAGACATTACCCGACTTATGGACACCACGCACCAGGATCAATTTCACACTCTCACACAGACATAGTAATTAACGATTATTCCAAACACAATCCAACAAAAATCTCAGACTCATATACTAAGGCTATCATAGGCAATCTATTATAATACGGTTTTTACTCCTCTCTCCCTTTTTAATCTTTTTCGCCCTCAAAAATCAACATGTTTAAAAAATGTTTTACCTGCTTTACTATATGTTCTTTATATTTTCTGCCCACACTACTCTGTAATCCCATTTATCCACACACCAGATGTAATGTGTTTTTCAACAAATCCACAGTCGTAGATTTGAATACTTGTTAAAATACAACGTTGTACTCTCTGGACTGTTCCCTCTGTATAACACTATTGTCATTTTATCTCAAACCTTGCTTTTATGTACTACTTTTCTGTATGGATTTAACTTAATAAAGCTTTATTTGGAAAAAAAAAAAATAATAATAATAAATTTTCTATTTAAAAAAAAAAAAAAAAAAAAAGATACAGCTGAATACCGCAATTCCATACACTAATACACTTTTATTCTTCCAGAGGTACCCCACAATACTCCACAAATCTCCACTTGTCAATATTAAACTCATGCAAGAGACCTATCACGCCCTTATCCAAACGTACGTTCTCTAGCCTTGCCAGATGTTATCTATAACGGTTCTACTATCACTCAGTCCTTACTAGATTCTATACCCCGGGCGGTATTGCTATCTGGCACGAAATGTGCCTCCTTATCTCTACTCCCTCTGGGGCTTCCCAACTATTTTTCCACTGTCATGAAATTTGACAAACCACCATGCAGGCGAACTACCCCTGTAATTACAACGCCTGCAAAGGCCCACAGCTCCCCCATCCAGGCACAGTTAGAGCCCGCTAGGGGTGCTTGGATGTCAGGGGAACATGCTCAAGTTCACCTGGCTTTCACCCTTAATAAATACTCATACTGGACCTTATTCCTTACCCCAATAACCAACAATAGAGAAACTTTCTTACCACAAGTGACGACCTCCTTTGTGAGTTCCCTCCTATTGTTTAGTCCTTTATAATATATGCATAGTTTATTGATTACTGTACTTCTTATAGTGTATTGAATTAACTCAGTTGACTTTCATACTGTACAGCCCATACAACATCTCATTGCTGGATTGTACTTTCTGTGTTCTGTTGTACTCTTCAATAAAATGTTTGAAAAAAATACATCCAAATCAGGTGAATGGTGTAGGAATTACAACAGTTTGTATATGTGCCTCCCACTTTTTAAGAGACCAAAAGTAATGGGACAATTGGCTGCTCAGCTGTTCCATGACCAGGTGTGTGTTATTCCCTCATTATCCCATTTACATGGAGCAGATAAAAGGTCCAGAGTTCATTTCAAGTGTGCTATTTGCATTTGGAATCTGTTGCTGTCAACTCTCAATATGAGATCCAAAGAGCTGTCACTATCAGTGAAGCAAACCATCATTAGGCTGAAAAAACAAAACAAACCCATCAGAGAGATAGCAAAAACATTAGGTGTGGCCAAATCAACTGTTTGGAACATCCTTAAAAAGAAAGAATGCACCGGTGAGCTCAGCAACACCAAAAGACCCGGAAGACCACAGAAAACAACTGTGATGGATGACCGAAAAATTATTTCCCTGGTGAAGACAACGCCCTTCACAACAGTTGGCCAGATCAAGAACACTCTCCAGGAGGTAGGAGAGAAGACTTCACCAGAGTGATTACAGAGGGTTCACCACAAGATGTAAACCATTGGTGAGCCTCAAAAACAGGAACGCCAGATTAGAGTTTGCCAAATAACATCTAAAAAAGCCTTCACAGTTCTGGAACAACATCCTATGGACAGATGAGACCAAGATCAACTTGTACCAGAGTGATGGGAAGAGAACAGTATGGAGAAGGAAAGGAACTGCTCATGATCCAAAGCATACCACCTCATCACTGAAGCATGGTGGTGGTAGTGTCATGGCGTGGGCATGTAGGGCTGCCAATGGAACTGGCTGTCTTGTATTTATTGATGTGACTGCTGACAAAAGCAGCAGGATGAATTCTGAAGTGTTTCGGGCAATATTATCTGCTCATATTCAGCAAAATGCTTCAGAACTCATTGGACGGCGCTTCACAGTGCAGATGGACAATGACCCGAAGCATACTGCGAAAGCAACCAAAGACTTTTTTAAGGGAAAGAAGTGGAATCTTATACAATGGCCAAGTGAGTCACCTGACCTGAATCCGATTGAGCATGCATTTCACTTGCTGAAGACAAAACTGAAGAGAAAATGCTCCAAGAACAAGCAGGAACTGAAGACAGTTGCAGTAGAGGCCTGGCAGAGCATCACCAGGAATGAAATCCAGTGTCTGGTGATGTCTATGCGTTCCAGACTTCTGGCTGTAATTGACTGCAAAGGATTTTCAACCAAGTATTAAAAATTGAAAGTTTGATGGATGATTGTTAATCTGTCCCATTACTTTTGGTCCTTTAAAAAGTGGGAGGCACATATACAAATGGTTGTAATTCCTATGCCATTCACCTGATTTGGATGTAAATACCTTCAAATTAAAGCTGAAAGTCTGCAGTTTAAAGCACATCTTGTTCGTTTCATTTCAAATCCATTGTGGTGGTGTATAGAGCCAAAAAGATTAGAATTGTGTCGATGCCCCAATATTTATGGAACTGACTGTATATATACATGATCCTGCACAGAAGAGCCATCCTGTAGCAGTAAAACTGCTTTGGGGCAGACATTAAGTGGTTAGAAAAAATCCACCCCTATAAAGCAAGCAATTATTATGATCCTGTACAGCTGCACACACTGTCAAACTGAAATATCTTCAGCACTCAACACATTTCCAGGTGTGTGGATGCCTGG
The DNA here is from genome assembly GCA_037952925.1 of Lithobates clamitans. NCBI lineage: Eukaryota > Metazoa > Chordata > Amphibia > Anura > Ranidae > Lithobates > Lithobates clamitans. Next base: position 1,354,843 of record JBBGZY010001063.1, read on the forward strand.
TCCCTTACTGTGTCCTGCAGTGACATAGGGGGTGGCAAAGAAATCACAGAACTCAGTGGGGGATGCCAGCATCCACTACCCCCCAAAGTGTCTAATGCTATACACTCTTCAGATGGGATGGATCTTAAACCCTGCAGAGCAGACAAACATGAATTGTTTGATTTGCAGGGATGCCATTTTCTTTTGTTTTAAATAAGAATAGGCTCCCTTTAATGGGAGTCAAATGATGCAAAGCATCAAGGGTTTTTTCAAGCTTGATAATGCTTCTCTACACCTTGTGGGTATTAAAAAAAAATATATATATATATATATTGAAAACTCATACACAAAGCAGACACATTAATGAGCCTTTCTATATTAACAACCCTGTATGAACAAAATGGGAAAAAATCAGACAGCTTTTCTGTACATTGTGACTGTTATGCATTTTTGTGCAGTAATCAAGCTTTTCAGAACTACAGCTTCATGCTCCAGTGGTTGGGTCTATGTGTAAAACAACTAATATAAGCACTGTAAAATAAAAACACGGTTGAATAGAGATGATGCTAAAAAAATATGTATAACAAATGTAGCTAGTTTTCTATTGTCTAAGTTTATTGGTACACTTTTTAGTGTAATGTAAGAGCCTAAAGCATCAATGTGTGTTTAGGCAATAACCTAGGAAATAAAGAAAATCTCAAAGATATTTAGAGGCCATTTTTAAGTCAAAAACAGAGAAGATTCTTTTTTTAAGTCGCAAAACTTTGTTGACCTTTTACTTTTATTTTCGATGTATTAATTCCAACAATTTCTCTATTATAAAGTTATTCTCCATTTTAAACGTTTTTATTATGTTTCCATAAGTTTAAACAGCAGATGTACAGTAATATCATATGTGGAAATACAATATTTGATGGAATAGAAAATAATAGAAATGAAGTTTCATTAGTAATAAACATTAGAATAAGCTATAAGGTAAAAATTAGTAGATGATACAAAGTTACTTGTAACCTATTTGACTGAAATTAGGATACTTCTTATTTCAGGAATGAGTATGGAGAATAGAAATAATTCAATAGAATCTTGTACCTATGGTTTTGAGTGAAGAGCCAGGTAATTAAAATATGTATGAGATGGTACATTAGGAGTGTTACAGGGCAATCGAGAGAAATAGGTAAGTTTTCCAGCACCAAGTTCCTGCAAATTGGTTTTGGCACTATTTGGATATATGAGTAATATTTCAGATTATCCCGCAAGACTCCTATTAGAGTAAAAATAACTAGTGTAAAGAGAAGGGGAAGCTTAGATAATGTTATGATGAAGAGACATTGGGATGTGAAATGGGGTATGTCACCAGAGGGGGTCAGGAGACTCGGGAGGTAGAAAATGAATGAATGAATTAAATAACATGACAGATTATAGATCTTAAGCCCTTAAGGGAGTAGTAAAGAGGTGTCAAAGCCCAGTGGCAGGAAATGTTCAATCCATGGTGTCCACAGGGCTTTGAATTTAGATATATTATCAAGATAGAAAGCTTCTATTTTAGCATGGATTAGGGATTGGGTAACTCTTTGTTTGACTAATGATATATCAAGTGAATCTGTTTTCCAAGTTTTCGCTATGACCTGTTTTGCTGCTGTTGTTACAAAAAGCATGGTGGCTTGACAAGGCACATGGTTTACTATTCAGGAGTGCAATAGGTGCGTCAGGCAGTAATATAACTTTGAACATTGTGGAAAGAATATTAAATACTTCTGACCAAAAGGAACTGACAATATTACATTCCCACCAGATATGTACCTGAGTACCCAGAGTAGAGTATCCACAAAAGCAATGGGAAGGATATTGTGGAGAGAATTTAGAAATTCTGGCTGGGAGTACCTTATAATTGGTTTTGAGAGCCTCTACATTCAGGGAGGCAGATTTTGTTGTTTGCCAGATTTGAGACCAATTTATGTCTGCAGATTGTAATTGGAGATTTTTGGGTTGGGGGCATAGAGGTAATGTGTGATAGTAAACGGGTGTATAGGTTGGAAATGAGAGCACATTTATGTGGATCTGATTTACAGGCTTGTTCGAATATAGTGAAGCTTGGTGATTTCGTATCAGATGGTGCATTGTTGTAAAAAAAAAAATTATTTGAAGATATCTGAAAGTTTATGTATGTAGGAGATCATAGTTTTCATGAAGAGTAGGAAATGGTGTGATTAGAGAAGATTTATAGAAATGATGAGCGCAGGTCAAACCAGCTCTTGACCATGCCGAGAATGAGTTTAGGGAGGACCAAGCTGGGTAGAATGAGGGATTATGGAGGAAGGAGAGAAGAGGATTATGTCTAGATTGTAGGCCAAATCGAGTTTTTAACCTATCCCAAATGGATAGGCTGTGTTTGGTAATGGGATTCGTTACTGTTCGGTGTTGCGTTGGGTTTAGCCAAAAAAGGTTTGCAATGGATAGAGGGTCACAATAGACCGATTCTACCGCTACTCAAAGTGGGATTTCTTTCTTAGCATGGTATTTGGAAAGTTGTGATAATTGGGCTTCATAATAATATTTTGTAAAATCTGGCACACCCAGACCTGTCACGACTAATACTCACCGAGGCCAAGATGCCGAGAGCGGCTCGCCCTTACGACCACGCGCACCCAGACCCCTGGAAATGATACAGGGAGCAGGGGGCACGCAGAGGCATGGGCTTCCGGTATAGGAGAGATCCGAAGGTGGGACTGAAGGCCTGGTAGAAGTCTCCGGTTGCTGGCTGGAGGTGCACCGGCAAGTGTTGTGCAGAACCAGGGGACTGAGAAACAGGAAGTCCGTTAAACAAACAGAGGTCAGAACCAGGTAATCAGGCAGAACAAAGTCTGTTAGACTGACAGAGGTCAGAACTGGATGATCAGGCAGAGCAGAGTCCGTTAAGCAGGCAGAGGTCAGAACCGGGTTGTCAGGCAGAGCAAAGTCCGTTAAGCAAGCAGAGGTCAGAACTGGGTTATCAGGCAGAGCAAAGTCCGTTAAACTAGCAGAGGTCAGAACCGGGTGATAAAGCAGAGCAGAATCCGTTAAACAGGCAGAGGTCAGAACTGGGTAATCAGGCAGAGCAAAGTCCGTATAACTAGCAGAGGTCTGAAGTGTATTAGACAGGCAGCGGTATCCATAGTAACAAGCCAGGGGTTCAGCACAGGTTATCAGCAGGCAGACAAGGATTGCAGAGGAACAGGGAGACAGGGACAGCTGACGACAAACCAGCAACCCGACTGGGTGCTGGAGTCATCAGAAGTAGCCCCCCCGGTGCGCGCGTCAGCGTGACGCGCTACCGGGCACCCGCACGGGCGTCGGGGACCGTCGTGCACCCGCACGCGCCGTACCATCGGGCCGCGAACGGGTGTATGTCGAAGCGCCAGTCCACCGAGCATGTGCCCCGAAGCCCGGTGCACGGAGGCAACTGGAGTCTCCTGACAGTGCCCCCCTCCTAAGGGCGGACACTGGACACCCAGACTGGACATCAATTCCGGGTGATCTCGGTGGAAGGCTTGAATTAAGCGTGGTGCATGCAGGTTCTTAGCGGGTTCCCAAGAATTGTCCTCAGGTGGGTATCCTTTCCACTGGATCAGGTACAGTAGCTGTCTGCCTTTCTTTCTACAGTTTAGGATGGACTCCACCTCGAACTCGTTCTCCCCATCCACCCTGATTGGCGGGGGAGGAAGCTCTCCTCTTCCCGGAAAGGGGCTGGGGACAACAGGCTTCAACAAGGATATATGGAAAACAGGATGGATCCGGTACGTTTTTGGTAGTGCTAGCTCAACAGCCACAGGGTTAATGATTTTCATGATTTGAAAAGGACCGATGAACTTGGGTCCAAGTTTTCGAGATGGCAAAGGTAATTTAAGGTTAGTGGTGGATAACCAGACCTCCTCTCCTATATCAAACATTGGATTCTCCCTCCTGCCCCGATCATACTGTTTTTTATAATCCTCTTGTGCTTTGTAGCATGTCTTGGATCTTCTGAAAGTTGGATTGCAAAGAGGTTATCCTGTCTTGAACTGCAGGAACTGCCATTTCAGGGATGTCATTAGAAAGAAACGTAGGGTGGACCCCGCAATTTGCCCAGAAGGGTGTTTGGTTAGTAGTGGCATGAACAGAATTGTTATAGGCAAGTTCAGCGTACGGGAGAAGACTTGCCCAATCGTCCTGGGATCCTGAGCAGAAACAATGGAGGTATTGCTCCAGGGTCTGGTTTGTCCTCTCCGTTTGGCCGTTGCTTTGAGGGTGATACGCTGAAGAGAGGCAAACTTTGATATCCAGGGTTTTGCAGAGTTCCCTCCAGAATTTAGACGTAAATTGCATACCCCTATCTAACACAATACTCTTCGGCACACCATGGAGCCTAATGATCTCTTTCAAAAAGATATTGGCTGTGTTTACGGCAGAAGGAGGGCCCCTCATGGGCAAGAAATGAGCCATCTTGGAGAGACGATCGACCACAACGAAAATGGTGGTAAAACCCTCAGAGGCCGGCAAGTCTACAATAAAATCCATGAACACATCGGCCCATGGCCGTTCCGGGATGGGCAAGGGCTTGAGCAAGCCCCAGGACTTGGCGTTTTGGCCCTTGTTCCGCTGGCACAGAGGGCAGGAGGCCACATACTCTTTACAATCCCATCTCCACCCAGGCCACCAGAAGGAGCGAGAGATCAGCTCAGACGTCTTCTTCATCCCGAAGTCCCCCGCCAATTTATGGTCGTGACACATTTTAAGGGTTAAGGGCCGTGTCTCTAGAGGTACAAAAATTTTTCCCTGGACCCAAAAAAGATCCTCACATTTCTTCAAGGAATGTACCTCTGGTTCGGTACACAAGTTAGATGAGGACTTGATGGATGATATTAGGTCCGCCTGAGTCAGTCCAAGAAAGTTTTGTGGAGAGAGGATAGTGCTCGGTTCTGATGTTCGGGATCTGCAGAAAACATCCGAGAGAGTGCGTCTGCCTTTCCATTTTTTGCACCAGGTCTGTAGGATATATGGAAATTAAAATGAGAAAAGAAGAGAGCCTTGTCGGGGTTTTAGTCGTTTTGCTGTTCGGAGGTATTCCAGATTCTCGTGATCCGTAAAGATCATGACCGAGTGTAATGCACCTTCCAGTAAATACCTCCATTCCTCTAGAGCGAACTTTATGGCCAGCAGCTCCCTGTCACCCACATCGTAATTGAGTTCTGGCGGGCTGAGTCTCCGGGATGCAAAAGCTACAGAATGTAGAATGGCTTTAGGTCCCTGTCTTTGGGAAAGAATTGCTTCTGTTGCGATTTCTGATGCATCCACCTCTAGTACAAATGGCTGAGTCGGACCAGGATGACGGAGAATTGGGGCGGAACTTAACAAGGTCTTCAATTTCAGAAAGGCTTCTTGTGCGGCTTGGGACCACTGAAAGGAACCGTGCTGACGGTTTAGCTGAGTGATAGGTGCCACAATAGCAGAGAATCCGACAATAAACTTTCGGTAAAAGTTGGCAAACCCTATAAACCGCTGTACCCCTCTTTTATCAGATGGGGCTGGCCATTCCTAAATTGCTTGAATCTTTTGTGGATCCATTGCGACCCCATTCGTTGAAATGATGAACCCAAGAAATTGTACGACCGATTTTTCGAATTCACATTTTTCGACTTTCAGGTATAGCTTGTGTTGTTTTAGTATGGTAAGAACCTTTTTTACATGCTCCTTGTGCAGTTCAATAGTGGAGGAGAAAATAAGAATATCACCCAGGTAGACAACAAGGAAATCATCCAGGTATTCTCAGAATATATCATTCACCAGGTGTTGAAAGGTGGCCGGAGCATTACAGAGCCCGAATGGCATCACCAGGTATTCGAAATGTCCAAACCTAGACCTGAAAGCCATTTTCCACTCGTCCCCAGCCCTGATCCTGACGAGATTATAGGCACCCCGGAGGTCAAGTTTGGAAAAAACTTTAGCTGATCGGAACCATTGAAACAGCTCAGGAATGAGCGGCAGTGGGTACCTGTTCTTGATGGTGATATTATTGAGCTGCCTGTAGTCTACACATGGCCTAAGGGAACCATCTTTTTTCCTAACAAAAAATATGCCAGCTCTGGCAGGTGAGGACGAGGAATGGATGAAACCCTTTTTGAGATTCTCATCGATATATTGTTTAAGAGCTTCCAGCTCACTTTCGGAGAGAGGAAATATACGGCCAAACGGGACTTCTGATCTGGGCAGGAGGTCGATCGGACAGTCGTAAGGCCGATGAGGTGGTAGGCGGTCAGCCATTTGTTTGTTGAAGACTTCTTGAAACTCAAGGTATTCGGAGGGAACATGTTGGAGGCTGTCTGACGGAACAGTAATCGTTGCACAGACTTTTGGAGCCGTGGGAAGACAATGTTGAGAGCAATACTGAGAGGGGAAAGATACCGCCTTAGTACTCCATTTGATCTGCGGGTCATGAGCCTGTAACCAGGGCAAGCCCAGTATAACAGGGAAGATAGGAGAGTGAATGAGGTCCAGCCGTAGAAATTCCTGATGACCGGAATTTGTGGTTAAAAGAATAGGTTGGGTTTCCAGGGTGATGGGACCTGAACAAGGGAGTGACCCATCGGCCAGATGTATTCGTAGACCTTGGGCTTTGGTTTGCAGAGGGATATTCAGGCTGTGGGCCAAGGCAGCGTCTACGAAGCAACTGCACGCTCCGGAATCAATGATGGCCGGTAAGCGGGTCTCCCCTTTCGGTAGCTGTAGGGAAACAAACAACATCACGTAAGTTTTTGGAGCATTGTAGTTTTGACAGTTCATCAAATTTGGCCGAAGGAACTTACTGGGTCTTATTGGGCAGTTGCGCAAGAAGTGTCCGGCTCCCCCGCAATAGAGGCACAAGTTGGATTGCCGTCTGCGTTGCCTCTCTTCAGAGATCAGCGGAGCACGAACCAGGCCGAGCTGCATAGGATCAGCCTCAGGAACTGGTGTAGCAGCAGCTGCCGTTGGAGATGGTGACTGGACAGGCAGGGGTCTGGCCGGCGTCCAGGCAGGGCGCGGGCCCTGGAAACGCTCTGAGCGTCGCTCATGCAAGCGCCTGTCCAGTTTCGTGGCTGCTTGGATTAATTCTTCCAAGGAAGCGGGAGTTTCCATTCTGGCTAATTCATCCTTGAGAAGTTCAGACAAGCCTTGCCGGTACTGGTAGCACAGGGCCGGCTCGTTCCAATTTGTGTCAGCCACCCATTTACGAAGTTCCACCGTGTAGTCCTCAATTGGTCTCTTTCCTTGGGACAGGTGGTGCAGGATGGCTTCAGCTGTAGCCATGCGCTGCGGATCTTCACAGAGCTGGGACATACTCTCAAAAAAGGCATCTATTGTGTTTAGCACTGAACTTCTCTGTTCCATAAAGCCGTGGGCCCAGGCTTGAGGTTCCTCAGACAACAGTGAGATCGCAAATCCCACCTTAACAACTTCCGATGAGAAGGTTCTGGGCTGGAGAGCAAAGTAGAGGGAATATGTGTTTTTGAAGTCCCTAAATTTCTTACGGTCCCCTGAGAACCACTCCGGCGTAGGAACCCTGGGCTCTGGGAGCACCATGATGACTGTGGGACTGGCGGTAGCCTGAGGGAGCGTACCCCCATTACTGGGTGCGGGAGCTGCGGCTGCAGAAGGAAGTGACCCCGTAATCTGTTGGAGGCGGTTGTCAATCTGGGTATATCCCTCCTGTAGTTTTTGAATGGAGTCAGCAAGAGTGGAAACCTGCTGACACAGGATCTCCAAAGGAGAGCGCGCTCTGTCGGCCTCGGACATCTGGCTGGTTTGTACTGTCACGACTAATATTTACCGAGGCCAAGATGCCGAGAGCGGCTCGCCCTTACGACCACGCGCACCTAGACCCCTGGAAATGATACAGGGAGCAGGGGGCACGCGGAGGCACGGGCTTCCGGTATAGGAGAGATCCGAAGGTGGGACTGAAGGCCTGGTAGAAGTCTTCGGTTGCTGGCAACAGAAACAGGAAGTCCGTTAAACAAGCAAAGGTCAGAACCGGGTAATCAGGCAGAACAAAGTCCATTAGACTGGCAGAGGTCAGAACTGGATGATCAGGCAGAGCAGAGTCCGTTAAGCAGGCAGAGGTCAGAACTGGGTTGTCAGGCAGAGCAAAGTCCGTTAAGCAAGCAGAGGTCAGAACCGGTTTATCAGGCAGAGCAAAGTCCGTTAAACTAGCAGAGGTCAGAACCGGGTGATCAAGCAGAGCAGAATCCGTTAAACAGGCAGAGGTCAGAACCGGGTAATCAAGCAGAGCAAAGTCTGTATAACTAGCAGAGGTCTGAAGAGTATTAGACAGGCAGCGGTATCTGTAGTAACAAGCCAGGGGTTCAGCACAGGTTATCAGCAGGAAGACAAGGATTGCAGAGGAACAGGGAGACAGGGACAGCTGACGATAAACCAGCAACCCGACTGGGTGCTGGAGTCATCAGAAGTAGCCCTCCGGTGCGCGTGTCAGCGCGACCCGCTACTGGGCACCCGCACGGGCGACTACGCGCACACGGGGACCGCCGTGCACCCGCACGCGCCGCACCATCGAGCCGCGAATGGGTGTGCGTCGAAGCGCCAGTCCACAGTGCATGCGCCCCGAAGCCCGGCGAATGGAGGTGACTGGAGTCTCCTGACAAGACCACCCTGAATTTTAGGAGTATATAGGGTATGTTTAGGAATTCGAGGTTTTGTCTTACCCGAGATAAAATGTAAGGTTTTATATTGTACGATGCGTAAGAAGTGTGATGGTATAGATATAGGGAGTACTCGAAAAAGATATAAGAGTTTTGGGAGGATGAACATTTTAATCACTGTAATTCTTCCTAACCAGGCCAATGGTATGGTTGACCAATTATTGAGAAGATTATTAAGTTGTGAAAACATAGGTGGGTAATTTGTTACATAGAGCTCCAGAGGTTTGGCTGTAAAGTTAATACCCAGGTAGGAGATAAACGTTGTAGACCAGGTGAATAGTAGAGAGTGAAGAAGTTGTGTTTGGATGGCAGGTGTCAATGATATATTTAGAGCTTTAGATTTGTGGGGGTTTATAGAAAGGCCTGATACTTGTTCAAATTTAGAAAGGACGTTCAGAAGAGTTGGCGCTGAGGTTATGGGTGAAGTAAGAAATATTAAGACATTGTCTGCAAACAGACATAATTTATGTTGATAACCACTAAGTTCAAGTCCTTTTATGTTTGGGTTGGATCAAATGAGTTGGGCCAGGGGTTCAATTGCCAATGCAAAGAGGAGAGGGGATAGGGGGAATCCCTGCCTGGTTCCTCTCTCAACATTAATAGGATCAGATTTAAAACCAATAAGGAGATATATGCTTTTGGGTGTTGATATAAGGCAGCTATCCATTTCAAGAAATGTGGTCTGAAACTCTAGTGATAAAGAATGAAGTGTAGATAAGGCCATGATAATGAAGCGAATGCCTTTTGTATATCCAACGAGAGGAAACAGGCAGGGATATGGCGTGAACAAGCTGTGTGGGCCAGAAGGTTAGCTCGACGAATATTATCGCCAACCTGTCTTGTGGGAATAAATCCTGTTTGATCTCTATGAATAAGGGTGCTAATACTTGGATTAAGTCTGGAGGATAATATTTTGGCCAATATTTTAATATCGATATTGAGGATAGATATTGGTCTATAATTAGACCAAGATGTTGCATCCGTATTGGGTTTAGGGATCGTGGATATAGAAGCTGTAAGTGTTTCCGTACGAAAATCACATTCTTTGAGGAGGGAGTTAAAGGCTTCTACCATAAGGGGTGATAATAAAGATGCAAATCTATAGTAAGTTGCTGAAAGGCCAACTATGCCTGGACGTTTCTGTGATTTGAGTGATTTTATAACTTGTATTTCAAATTCAGTAATAGGTTTATCAAGAGTATCTTGATGAGATGAGGAAAGGGAGGGGAGATAAATTGAAGATAGGAGTGAGGTCAGTGGAGAATGGTCTAAGGTGATAGGGTCTTTGTATAATTCAGTTAGTTTTTTATGAAATTCTTTTAAATTTTTAGTGGATTACTGGTGTACGCATCTTTTTTAATTCTTAGATGAATATGTTTAGGGGTATAGCTGGTCTTCCACAATGCCAGGGCTAGAAATCTGTTTGGTTTATTAGCTTTCATATAAAAAGTGTGCTTGTATTTACGAAGTGTTTTTTTCTGCTGATTCTGTCAGAAAGAGGTCAAATTCTAGGCCTGCTTTGTCATATACTGTATAAGTTTATTCTGCTGTGTGGGTTTGGTCTGAAAGTCTACCGAAGCTTTGTAAAATATGTCTTCAAGTTTTTTATGAAGTTGTTTTTGTTCTTTACGGTAGAAAGAGGTGTGGCTTGAGAGCTTCCCAACATATCAGGGTATCTGTGTCAGTGTAATTGTTGGTGATGAGATAATCTTTTATCGTTTCCAATTTCTGCTGGAATTAGGAATTTGCAAGTAAACTATCATTAATATACCAAGTACGATGATTGGATCGTGGAACTAGAGATGAGAAAGTTGTCATTACAGCATTATGATCCAACCATGCACATGGTATAATATGTGAGTCTATAATGAGTGCTGAAGTTGAAACCATAACAAAAAGGTGGTCAATACGGGAGAATTGCTTGTGGGTATGGGAATAGTGAGTATATTGTCGTTTTGTAGGATTATGTTCTCGCCAAGTGTCTAAAAAGAGAATATTGATGCAGGAGTCGTTGATATGAAGGTTTAGGGATATTGGTTGGGACCGGGGATTTGTCAAGGAATGGATATATTATTTGGTTGGAATCACCAACAAAAATAAGGGTACCTTGTTTATGTGTTTCAACCACCGAAAGCAAGTGTGAGAGAAATGCCAATGGGTTCTTGTTAGGTGCATAGTAAGAAATGATTGTAACATCATTATACAGTAATGTACCTGATAAGATCAGGTATCTACCTTTGGGGTCTTTAAGTTCCCTTTTAATAGTAAATGGTGTTGTGCGGTGGAAAGCAATCAGTACCCCCCTTTTTTTTGTTGTGGTAGAAGCAGTAAAAACTTTGGGATATCTGCGGACAAAATATTTTGGTGTGGATTGCTGAACAAAGTGGATCTCTTGCAAACAAACTACATGAGCTAATAGTTTGGAAAAGAAGGTAGAGGCTTTAGTTCTTTTAGAAGGAGAGTTGAGACCTTGTACATTTAGTGTTTATTGATAAGAATCAATAAAGGGCTACTGAATATTATTCAAAAGTTACTTCACTGGAGAAAAAAATACTAATGAGGAATGGAAAATTCAGCAAGGAAGGAGCAGTAGAAATGTATCAATGTAGATTGTATACCTTATATTATCACAGAGGAAAAATTGTACATACAAGTGAAACTTCAAAAAAAGGAAATACAATGTAAAAAGGAAAGGGCTCCCTATTGGAGCAAATATCCAGTGGGTGGTGAAAAAAACACCAACCAGTGGATATGAAATGGTCCAAGGAGTGTCCAAATCTAAGTTGGGCACTCGAGGAGTGAGTGGAGGTGCAGTGAGCTGTCTCCGGGACTACCACAGCCTATGTGTTATTAAGTGAAATTATTGAACAAAAGAAGTCATAAGTATAATGTTAGTTTAACATAACTGTAAAAATAATGCACACCATAATGCAAGGTAGTAGAATTCAGGTTATGCTGAAAATATATTGAGGTTAAGGATAATTGAAACTGAAAAAAACAAAAAAAAAAGAACAGAAAAAAAACTCAAGATAATTCCAATGTTAGAATAAAAATGTTATAATGCTAGTATAGAAAATATACAATTAAATCCTCACAGAAAGGGGTAATAATTAGATCATGTGAGCTAACAGAAGTAGAATTTGTATAATATGTAAAACCAAGTCAGTCAAAAAAAAAAGGGGGGGGGGAGTTTGAGATTAAATTCCTAAATATCAGTCTGTAATGTCATCTTATTCAGGCGGTGGAGAAGCAAAGTGATCCCTTTTATGAAGACTTATGCCCTGTACACACGATCGGACATTGATCGGACATTACGACAACAAAATCCATGGATTTTTTCCGACGGATGTTGGCTCAAACTTGTTTTGCATACACACGGTCGCACAAAGTTGTCGGAATTTCTGATCTCCAAGAACGTGGTCACATACATCACGTACGACGAGACTATAAAAGGGCAGTTCAGAACCAAGCGTGGCACCCTTTGGGCTCCTTTTGCTAATCTCATGTTAGTAAAAGTTTGGTGAGAGACGATTCATGCTTTTTCAAACTCGTGGTTTTCAGATCGTTTTCTGCTGTTCAGTTTGTGCTTGTGGGTTTGTATTTGCTCTTCAGTGCTTGCAGTGAATTGAGGAAAAGCTTTTACTGAATTGAGGAAAAGCTGTGGAGAGAGAGCGGCGGCGGGAGAAGGGACGAGGAGCGGAGGAGAGGGCACCGGATCCCGGAACCGACACTGACAGGGAGCGGCGGAGGCTGCTGGAGATGTGGGCCATGTGAGGGCGGGATGTGTCCCCGAGTCAGAAAAAGAAGACCAAGCCCTTTAACCCACCAACACGGCGGAACTGGGAAAGTAATTATTTTGGCAAGCCCCTTCATGAGCTGGTGACCCCAGAGAAGCCTATTCCAGTCTTTGTGAAGAAATGTGTGGACTACATTGAGGACTCAGATAAAGTTCCAGCCGCTGTGGAGTGAAAACCCCAACCTGTTAGCTCTATGCCTCTGATCAGAGGCTGTCTGGTAAGCCTTCAATCTATACCAGGTGACGGGAGTTCAACACGGTGACAGTCACGGATATATATTTATAGAAAGTCACATTTAATCACTCTTTTGGACACTTTTTTTGTATTTTTTGTATTCCTGGACTTTTTCAAAATATGTGGATAAAAAATTGGTATTAATCACGCACATATATCACTACAGAGAAGCATTCACTTATGTTATTGTTATAAATTTTTTCTTTTATCATTTATGAATCACATATGAAAGTTGTAGGTTCTCTAATAGTAATACCAATCCTTGTTTTTTATGTATATATATCCAGCGCTGCACTTTTTGTTATATCTAGTATTTAGTAGTGCCCTTATCAAGGTATAGTGCTTAGCTGCAGGATATTCCTTCACGGGTTATATTTATTCAGTTATTGTTTGCACACCTAGCGCAATATTTTTCTGTAGAAATATTTTTTCACCCCAAGCTATTTGCTGAGAGGCATGTTGAGTCCATGGAATATTTTATATTTTGACACAAGTTGTGGGAAAGTGACAATTTTTTTTTTTGCACAAAGTTGTCACTAAATGATATATTGCTCACACAGGCCATGGGCATATGTGGAATTGCACCCCAAAATACATTTAGCTGCTTCTTCTTCTTGGATACCACATGTGTGGGACTTTTTGGGAGCCTAGCCGCGTACGGGACCCCGAAAACCAAGCACCGCCTTCAGGCTTTCTAAGGGTGTAAATTTTTGTTTTCACTCTTCACTGGCTATCACAGTTTCGGAGGCCATGGAATGCCCAGGTGGCACACCCCCCCAAATGACCCCGTTTTGGAAAGTAGAAACCTCAAGCTATTTGCTGAGAGGCATGGTGAGTATTTTGCAGCTCTCATTTGTTTTTTAAAAATGAAGAAAGACAAGAAAAAAAATTTTTTTTTTTTCTTTTTTCAATTTTCAAAACTTTGTGACAAAAAGTGAGGTCTGAAAAATACTCACTATACCTCTCAGCAAATAGCTTGGGGTGTCTACTTTCCAAAATAGGGTCATGGGGGGGGTTGTACCACCTGGGCATTCCATGGCCTCCGAAACTGTGATAGGCAGTGAAGAGTGAAATCAAAAATTTACGCCCTTGCGGTGCTTGGTTTTCGGGGTCCCGTACGCGGCTAGGCTCCCAAAAAGTCTCACACATGTGGTATCCCCATACTCAGGAGAAGCAACAGAATGTATTTTGGGGTGTAATTTCACATATGCCCGTGGCATGTTTGAGCAGTATATCATTTAGTGACAACTTAAAAAAAAAATTGTCTTTTTCCCGCAACTTGTGTCACAATATAAAATATTCCATGGACTCGACATGCCTCTCAGCAAATAGCTTGGGGTGTCTACTTTCCAAGATGGGGTCATTTGGGGGGGTTTTGAACTGTCCTGGCATTTTATGCACAACATTTAGAAGCTTATGTCACACATCACCCTCTCTTCTAACCACTTGAAGACAAAGCCCTTTCTGACACTTTTTGTTTACATGAAAAAATTATTTTTTTTTTGCAAGAAAATTAATTTGAACCCCCAAACATTATATGTATTTTTTAAAGCAAATGCCCTACAGATTAAAATGGTGGGTGTTTCATTTTTTTTCCACACAGTATTTGCGCAGCAATTTTTCAAACTCATTTTTTTGGGAAAAAACACACTTTTTTAAATTTTAATGCACTAAAACACACTATATTGCCCAAATGTTTGATGAACTAAAAAAGATGATCTTAGGCCAAGTACGTGGATACCAAACATGACATGCTTTAAAATTGCGCAAACGTGCAGTGGTGACAAACTAAATACATTTTTAAATCCTTTAAAAGCCTTTACAGGTTACCACTTTAGATATACAGAGGAGGTCTACTGCTAAAATTACTGCCCTCGATCTGTCCTTCGCGGTGATACCTCACATGCATGGTGTAATTGCTGTTTACATTTGACGCCAGACCGACGCTTGCGTTTGCCTTTGCGCGAGAGCAGGGGGGCTTTTTTTCTTATTTTTTTGCTTTCTTATATTATTTTTAAACTGTTCCTTTCATTTTAATTTTTTTTAATCATTTTTATTATTATCTCAGGGAATGTAAATATCCCCTATGATAGCAATAGGTAGTGACAGGTACTCTTTTTTGAAAAAATTGGGGTCTATTAGACCCTAGATCTCTCCTCTGCCCTCAAAGCATCTGACCACACCAAGATCGGTGTGATAAAATGCTTTCCCAATTTTCCAATGGCGCTGTTTACATCCGGCGAAATCTAAGTCATGAAATGCTCGTAGCTTCCAGTTTCTTAGGCCATAGAGATGTTTGGAGCCACTCTGGTCTCTGATAAGCTCTATGGTCAGCTGGCTGAATCACCGGCTGCATTCTCAGGTTCCCTGTTGAGACAGGAGAGCCAGAGAAAAACATGGAAGACGGTGGGGGGGGGCATTCCCTCCCACTGCTTGTAAAAGCAGTCTAGAGGCTAATTAGCCACTAGGATTGCTTTTACATGAAAGCCGCCCGCTGGCTGAAAAGAATGAAGATGATACCTAAACCTGCAGGCATCCTTTTGGTATAACCACTCAAAGTTGTGAATGGCGTACCTGAAGACAAAAAAAAGGTTAACAATAAAACACAGTAAGCAGTAAAGTATAAAAAATTGCATACCTGAAAAGCAAACATGATAAAACATAATAACAATAAAACATTGCAGAATAGAATACAGAAAAAAAAGAGCAGAACAATAGAGAGAGAATAGAGAGAGAGAGAACAATAAAACGACAACTATTTTTTTATTTTATACAGTATATATATATTTTTTTACACTTTTTTTGTAACTGTAACTTTTATAACTGTAACCGGTTCCAGGTTCGGGTCTCTCAAAATGCGATGGCATCTTGGGAGACCCTGTGTTAGTGTGCCTAGTCTGTGCAATGCTGTACGCTAATACTCAACTAGTGTATGGTAGCGTTCAAAATATTCACCAATGCAAAGACCAGGATTGTCAGGACAGGAGGGACAATAATAGCGGGTGTCACGTCTATATCCGCGCTTGCTGCAGACACGACATCTTATTTGGGGGGGTTCGTTGGGTAGGGGTACTCGGGAGGACATAAAGAAAATGCCTCTCATGCAGCCAACTGCATTTGGTTGGGGATGTGAATGGGGAGAGTACGGGCGCTGCAGAAGTGGTGGGTTCCCAAAAATTAGGATTGGCGAATGCAGCAGGAAGGGCATTATGGGCACGACGGGCCTGTGTTTGTCTTCTTCTTGGTGGCAGTGGGACACTACTTGTGCTTGCCACCTCACCAGCTTGAACTGCACTTATGGGACTCGCCACGTCACCAAGTGTTACTGCAGTGCTGGTTTGACTATGACCGGGGTCACCAAAACGCTACCAAAAAAAACTGTTAGCGATCACAGGGATCAGGCCTGACTCTGCAAACGCTGCAGTTATGCGTTTAGTGTTTTCTAAGTGACAGTTATCGAACGATACAGCACTTGGGTGGGCTGGGCTGGGCTGGGCTGGGCTGGGCCGGGCGGAGGGGCAAAACGCAGTTGCTAGCAGGTATCTGGGCTGATCCCCCTAACACTGCATTTTTGGGAACCCTAAACTGCTGGGGACGCTAGTATAGATCTGATCGGATCAGATATTGATCCGTTCAGATACTATACCACTAAGGGAGGTGTACAGTGCCTGCGTGGGTGTTAGCGCTACTGGCACTAACCTGACGCTGCCTGGGGCTGGTGCTTGCCAGTCCACCAAAACGCTACCAAAAAACTGTTAGCGATCGCAGGGATCACGCCTGACTCTGCGAATGCTGCAGTTATGTGTGTTTAGTGTTTTGTAAGTTACAGTGATCGATCGATACTGCACTTGGGTGGGCTGGGCTGGGCCGGGCGGAGGGGCAAAACGCAGGTGCTAGCAGGTATCTGGGCTGATCCCGCTAACACTGCGTTTTTGGGAACCCTAAACTGCTGGGGATGCTAGTATAGATCTGATCGGATCAGATATTGATACGTTCAGATACTATGCCACTAAGGGAGGTGTACGGTGCGTGCGTGGGTGTTAGCGCTACTGGCACTAACCTGACAATGCCTGGCGATGGTTCTTGCCAGTTCACCAAAACGCTACCAAAAAAACTGTTAGCGATCGCAGGGATCAGGCCTGACTCTGCGAACGCTGCAGTTATGCGTTTAGTGTTTTGTAAGTGACAGTGATCGATCGATACTGCACTTGGGTGGGCTGGGCAGGGCTGGGCTGAGGGGCAAAACACAGGTGCTAGCAGGTATCTGGGCTGATCCCGCTAACACTGCATTTTTGGGAACCCTAAACTGCTGGGGACGCTAGTATAGATCTGATCGGATCAGATATTGATCCGTTCAGATACTATACCACTAAGGGAGGTGTATGCTGCGTGCGTGGGTGTTAGCGCTACTGGCGCTAACCTGACGCTGCCTGGGGCGACGCAGACCCTATCTGACCCTAAAACCTAAGTTATATCACCGCTGGGTGATCAGGGGGCTAAACCTTTATTAGGTAATAAACGGCAGGTGCCCTGACACTATTAAAAATAAACTATCTAACCAGCGTGACCCGTAACAGTTTTACGGTGATCACTGGTGAAAGGGTTAACTAGGGGGCAATGAAGGGGTTAAAACCTTTATTAGGTAGTATATGGGGGTCCCTGACGCTATAAAATGCTGACGGCAAACCTATATATTTACCTCCCTAACTAGCGTCACCAGTGACACTAATACAGCGATCAGAAAAATGATCACTTAGTGACACTGGCGATGGGGGGTGATCAAGGGGTTAAAACTTTATTAGGGGGGGTTAGGGGGGTACCCTAGACCTAAAGGGGGCTAACACTAACTGCCCTACCACACTAACTGCAGTGTGTTGGTGTCAGTGTGACGGGGGGGGTGATTGGGGGGTGATCAGGGGGTGATCGGGGGGTGATGGGGGGTGTAATGTGTTCCTGGCATGTTCTACTGCGTGTGTGTTGTGCACTCACTCAGATATCTTCTCTCCTCGTCGCTGGAACGGAAAATACCGATCCGAGGAGAGATAACATCACTTCCTCTGCTGCTGTTTACTATACAGCAGCAGAGGAAGAATCCCATTGGCTGGGAGCGATCACGAGGGGGGGGCCACGAATGGATGGTCTCCCCCTCACCTCTGATTGCTCCCAGACAGAAGCTGACCGCCTCGGGCACCGGGGGGGTCCGGACACCCTGCCCGCGGGAGGCAGATCACGTACAGGTATGTGATTTTGCCTGCCCGTGCCATTCTGCCGCAGTATATCTGCGTGAGGCGGTCGGCAAGTGGTTAACAAGAGACACCAACACCAAGCAACCTTCTTGAGATTAAATAATACAAGATAATAATGGTGTTGTGGTAACTTGACACACAAAACACACCCAAAAATATATTCAGGATATAAAATAAAAAAATTTAAAAAATTAAAAACACGATCAGGCTTGAAAACGATACAAACCAAAAAAAAATAAATCTTTTTTGTCAGATGTGACAAATCAAAATATATTGATGAAATCACGATAAATAACAAAGAAAGAATTTTGTGAGAACTCTGTGTGAATATCAGCAGCAAAACTACTTCATTCTTCTAGCATTATAAAGAAGAAGAGAGTGCGCTGTATTAAACAATTTTAAACATTGCAGCCTGACGAAAGTGCTATATCCATTCCGAACGCTAATTTTACCAGACCGAGCTGTTCCGTCTCGGAATTTCTTCTGGGCATACGTGGCACTTTTGCTTTGGAATTGTCCACACACGGTCGGAATTGACGCGATCGGATTTTGTTGTGGGAAAATTTTATAGCCTGCTCTCAAACTTTGTGTGTCAGAAAATCTGCTGGAAAATGTCCGATGGAGCCCACACATGGTTGGAATTTCCGACAACATGCTCCTATCGCACATTTTTCGTCGGAAAATCCAACCGTGTTTACAGGGCATAAGTGGGGCTCGAGTTATTTGAGGTGCTTGGGAGTCTTGACTATCATGGGTCTGTAAAAGTGATGTTGAATTCATTTGTCATTTGGGACCATCCGTTGTTGTGGAAAATGTTGACAGGGGAGATCCCTAAGTGTAGGAAGAAGATGATTTACTGATTTACATATATATGAAGTTTAGTAGTTCATAAGTAAAGTGAAGGGAGAAAGGAAATCCCCAGTGATAACTTATTTGATGATATTTAAGGACTTGCAAATGTGGTTTCATTTCTTTGCGCTTAAAGAGAGTTAGTTGAGATAAGTCTTGAAAGACTTGGTATTTATGGCCCTGAAAAATTAAAGAGTCTTTGTTTCTTGCAGCAGCCATTATTTGTTCTTTTGTGCGAAAAAAATGCATTTTTTATAATTATATCTCTAGGGGGTCCATCTTCTTTACATGCAGATAAAGCTCTGTGTGTTTCCAACCTTTCTAATGGGATGGATGGAACAAGTTCTTGAAAAAGTGTTATAACAGTTGATTGTAGATCCTCTATTTCTTCAGGAATGCCACGGATGTATAGGTTCGATCGTCTAGCCCTGTTCTCAAAATCTTCCAGTCGGGTTTGAAGTATAGAATAATCCTCTTTAAGGGATTCTAATGAATGAGCTGTGGTAGAGATGTCAATTTCATCTACTCTCTGCTCAAGCATAGATGTGTGTCTGCCTACCTCCTAGATCTGTAAGTATGGGAACTAATCGGGGGCACACGAGTAGTTAGGCTATAAAGTGTAAAAATATTATTAAGTTTAGGTTACAAATTAGAAATAAATATTATAGCTAATACAGTGTACATATCGAAGTACTGTGTATAAAATAGATCCTGCCCTGCATGCACTTTAAACCCAACTGATTATATATATATTCCAACATTCAAATAGTAAAAAATTGGAGAACAACTTCCCAAATATAGGTTGCAAATATGAGTGTAGGAGAAAAACGCTGTGGGTTGTGTTGCAGGTCGGGTAGGTTTTCTCTATTTTTCGCTCAACATGTTGCGCGTTTATATAACGCTTCTTTAGGAGCTAGAGATAGTTCTGCTGAGTACATGTGAAAAAATAGCGATAAGTACATATATACTATGGATAACATGTTTTTTTAAAAAAGGTAGATTGTAAAAAGTAGTGAAGTAAATTCCAACCAATTATAGTGATCACATGAAAAAACCCCATAAAGGAAAATGGTCAACCGGGGGCCAATGGTATAACCCGGTAACTGGGGAGGCTATTATTCAGTATAAACAGTGCATATATATATATATATATATACACACATGTAAAAAATTGTCATTACAGGTAGTCTGTTGTGCATTAGAGGTAGATTAGCGGTGCCTCCCAATAACATATAAAAAGTATTGAGAGTAACCAATTGCTCCAGAGAGGTTGGTGAACCACCCCTCATTGGAGCAGTTTGTAAGAGATATATTCTAAGAGGAGGCAAAGCGAGTCCACCACCAAAACACAGGCAGTTCAAGAGAATTCAATAATGGCCAAAAAAGATATAACTATACAAATATGCAAAGATATATATGTATATAGACACAGCTTACCCCGTATGGTCAGACAAAGTAGACAGGATACAGGTATGGTATTGCTATTAGTAAAACAAGCAATCACTAGATTGCATTGAAAGGCTGGTAGTATATACCGAGCGCTGTGGAAGCACCAAGAAGACCCCAGTTTCCAAAGTAAAGGTAAGCACCAAAAGGAAGCCATTTGAATGGTAATGGCTTGTATAGGCCAGAATCTCTAATATAAAAAACAAACAAGAAGCTACAATATAATACTGTGAATATTAACACAATACTGGTTTGAATGCACAGGTAAATGTGGTCTGCATCAAACTGTATAAAAGCTTACCTAGTGTTCAGTGGGGAATCTGAAGGATATGGTGTGGCTTCCCTAAGTAGAGCAGAGTCCGCTGACCATATGGGGCAACTGTGCGCCTTTAAATAGCATCCCCCACCGGAAGCGTCGAGAGCCTGAGAGGGTGCGGCGCTTCCCGGTCCGGACATCTAGAAGAAAGGTCTATAGGATTGAGTCTCATTAAGTCCTGATGCTCTAGTAGCATTCAGGCGCTCAATCCATAGGGTCTCCTTTTGCAATATATGTTTATCCCACTCACCCCCTCTGGGACTTTTAGGGATGATGGTCAGAACAGTAAAAAAGGCAGAGGAGGTATCAAAGCGATGGTACAAATCAAGGTGTCGACTAATAGGAGTGAGCATTTTGCCGTTTCCTGAATAATATATGAGATTGGGAGGCACCGCTAATCTACCTCTAATGCACAGCAGACTACCTGTAATGACAATTTTCTACATGTGTATATATATATATATGCACTATTTATACTGAATAATAGCCTCCCCAGTTACCGGGTTGTACCATTGGCCCCCGGTTGACCATTTTCCTTTATGGGGTTTTTCCATGTGATCACTATAATTGGTTGGAATTTACTTCACTACTTTGTACAATCTACCTTTTTTAAAAAAACATGTTATCCATAGTATATATGTACTTATCGCTATATTTTTTCACATGTACTCAGCAGAACTATCTCTAGCTCCTGAAGAAGCGTTATATAAACTCGCAACATGTCGAGCGAAAAATAGAGAAAGCCTACCCGACCTGCAACTCAACCCACAGCGTTTTTCTCCTACACTCATATTTGCAACCTATATTTGGGAAGTTGTTCTCCGTTTTTTTACTATTTGAATGTTGGAATATATATATACTCAGTTGGGTTTAAAGTATATGCAGGGCAGGATCTATTTTATACACAGTACTTCGATATGTACACTGTATTAGCTATAATATGTACCTACAGTGTCACCCTGTTTTCTGGTACATACCCATTTGGGATTCTTGTTGTAATACCTCATGGATCTCCCGCGTTAGTTTATCAGTAATAGCATCTGAGTTATTCTGTAATGCTTTATGAAATACCTGTTCAAATTGGGAAAGCAGGTCTGAACCTATTTGATTATTATGAAGAGTAATAGGAGACAAATTTAAATCATATTGAGTCTCACCAGAGTGCGCTGAAAAGGCAGACCTGTGATGCTGCTGTGTAACAATCTGTGAGGAGAGATGTGATGGTGCCGCCGCCATTTTGGATTCTAGTCAGCTTTTCCTGAGGCTTTGTTGTTTTCAGTTTCGCTTTTCTCCCACTGCACATGTCAACAAAATGTGCCCACAAGTTTCAGGGATTAATGTGGTGATGTGGGGAGGTTATGGTTCGGTGTGACTCTGCTTAAACGGCTGTCGGGTCCCGGTCAGTGCGGAGCTCTAAGCAGACATGTCCTGCAACGTGGGCTTCGCGTATGTCATAGTTGCCAACAGTCCCGATTTTCCCGGGACAATCCAGATTTTGGGACCCTCGTCCCGATCGGAGGCTGTCCCGAATTGGGATTTTCGGGAAAATCGGGAATGTTTGATTTTTAAATCTCTAGCAGCTGGCTCCAGCAAAATGGCCGCCGGCGCCGCCGCTAGATCTTTCCCCTAGTGTTCAGTGAAGAGAGGAAGGGGGCTCGAACCGTGCAGCCAATGAATCGGCTTCTTTAGCTGCACGAATCGGCCCCTCCCCTCTCCAGTGAACACACGCGCCGGTGTCTATCGACGCCTGCGCAGTACAGAGCGCTCAGATGGGGGGACAGTCACTTTTTGCCAGAACACCGCCGGCCACTCCTGGAGTTCCTGCCTGGACATGTGCTGGGGTGCGTTATGTGCTGGCTTCTCCTCATGCGGCTCCGCTCGATGGATGTCACAGGGGGGCTGGTCTGGATGTCACAGGGGGGGCGGTCTGGATGTCACGGGGGGGCTAGTCTGGATGTCACGGGGGTACTGATCATCAGTGCCCTGATTACCAGCGTAAACAAAGTGCTAACAGGCTTGCCGGTGTCAGAAACCATGAACCAGACCAAGACAGAAGTACAGTAAAATCACACTTGTTTATTAATAAAAATAAAAGAGAGTCCAGTAACCGGATCGGGTAGTCAGCCAAGCCAGAGTTAAATAACCAGATCGGGTAATCAGCCAGGCCAGAAGTCAGAGATCCAAGTAGAGGAACAGCAATCAGGATAAGGAGGAGGGCAGGAGCATGTACGTCTGAGGATGAGACCCAGGAGCGTTCCTCCGTACGGTACCCCTTCCAATGCACCAGGTACTGTATGCGCCCATGGAACCTATGGGAGTCAACAATGGATTGTACCTCATACGCTTCATGGTTCTCAACCTGTATAGGGTGAGAACGTGGCACCGAGGTGGTAAAGCGGTTGCAGACCAACGGTTTTAATTAAGAGACATGAAACACATTTGTGATGCGCATACTAGGAGGAGGGTCGAACGCATAAGCCACTGGGTTAATCCTGCGAAGGATACGGAAAGGCCCAATAAACCGAGGTGCGATCTTCAGTGAGGGAACGAAGTCGGAGATTGCGAGATGACAGCCAGACCCTGTCCCCAACCTGGTATGAAGGCGCAGGGAGGGGCCTGTGGTCAGCATGGAGTCTGTACCTATCATTAGCATGACGCAAAGCCTCCTGGACTTGTGCCCAAGTGGAACGAAGACCACGGAGATGCTGCTCTAGTGCTGGAATACTCTGCGGAACAAACGGGTCAGGCAACATGGAAGGTTGGAAACCATAATTCGTCATAAACGGAGACAATCGGGAAGCAGAATTCAAGGCACTGTTGTGAGCAAACTCTGCCCATGGTAATAATTCTGACCAGTTGTTGTGATAGTCAGAAATATAGCAATGTAGGAATTGCTCCAAGGACTGATTGGCTCGTTCTGTGGCCCCATTAGACTGCGGGTGATACACAGAGGAGAAAGCAAGCTGAATTCCCAGCTGTGCACAAAAGGCTCGCCAGAACCAGGACACAAACTGACTACCCCTGTTCGAGACAATCACCTTGGGTAGCCCATGTAAGTGAAAGTGAAAAATGGAAGCCAGTTCCTTAGAAGTGGGCAACTTCTTAAGTGGAATACAATGACACATCTTTGAGAACCAGTCAACCACCATAAGGATAACTATGTTGCCTTGGGAGTTGTGCAACTCCACAATGAAATCCATAGACAGGTGGGTCCAGGGCCTCTCTCCATTGGGTATGGGTTGTAGGAGGACCACTGGAAGGTGTCGAGGAGTCTTACTCTGAGCACACATGGAACAGGCAGCTACGAAGGCAGTTACATCAGCACATAGACTAGGCCACCAGAACTGTTGGGAAATGGCTCAAACGAGTTGATTCTTACTAGGCTGGCCTGCTGCCTTGGGAGAATGGTAAGTCTGGAGCACGGCAGTACAGAGAAACTCTGGGACAAAGCAGCGGTCACAAGGTTTCTCAGGAGGAGCATTGACCTGAGCTGAAAGAATTTTGTCACCTAAAGGAGAAGTAAGACTGATGTAAACCATAGCCAGAATACGATCAGGAGGAATCATAGGAACCGGAACCGACTCCAACTTAGAAGTTGAGGAAAATTGTCGTTACGAGGCGTCAGCCCTTACATTCTTAGTACCGGGTAAGAATGAGACAATGTAACTGAAACTTGACAAGAAAAGAGCCCATCACACCCTTTTGGGAGAGAGGCGTTTAGCCTCAGACAAGAATGTGAGATTGTTATGGTCAGTAAGAATGAGAACCGGCACAGTGGTACCTTCGAGGAGATGTCTCCATTCTTTCAGAGCTAAAATGATTGCCAACAGCTCTCTGTCACCAATTTCGTAATTGCACTCGGCAGGTGACAATTTCTTGGAAAAGTAGCCACAAGGATGCATAGCACTCTCAGAGGTAGGACGTTGAGACAGAGGGGCGCCAACATCAGTCTCAGAAGCATCAACCTCAAGAATAAAAGGTAACATAGGATCAGGTTGTGCCAACACAGGATAAGGCATTCTTAATTGTGAAACGATTGAGACCCCTATAATCAATACAAGGTCTCAGTTCACCGCTCCTCTTCTTCACAAAGAAGAAACCAGCACCAGCAGGAGACGAGGATTTGTGGATGAAACCCCGAGAAAGTGCGTCTGCAACATACTCCTCCATGGATTTATCCTCCAAGACCAACAAAGGGTAAACCTGGCCACGAGAGGGAGTGGCACCAGGTCATTCATACGACCGGTGTGGAGGCAAACTACTGGCTTGACCTTTGTCAAAGACATCACTAAAATCATGGTACTCCTCTGGCAGGGAGGAGAGTGAAGAGGTACACAGGACCTTGGCTACCTTCCTGGAAGCATGTTTCACTGCATTGTGGTGACCAGGAGAGAACCTCAGCATGGAGCCAATCAAAAGAGGGGTTGTGCCACTGTAACCAAGGATAACCAATAACCAGCAAAAACTTAGGAGAGGAAATCACTTGGAATTGGATTATCTCATGGTGAAGAGACTCTACGGCCATGGACAATGGAACCATCTCATGAATTACATGGGCAGGCAGTAGAGGTCTCCCATCAAGAGCCTCAATGGCAAGTGGAGTGTCACACAGCTGCAGTAGAATCGAGTGCTTTGATACAAAGGCAGCATCAATGAACAGGCCTGCAGCCCCAGAGTCGATTAGAGCCTGTATCTCGATAGACGACTTAGCCCAAGAAAGGGTGACCTAAACCAGGGACTTATCCTTCTGAATAATTGGGGATGACACAACACCACCTAAAGTCTGTCCATGACAGGACCTCAAGGTTCGAGTGTTCGCATGGGTAGGACAATACTTCAAAAAGTGACCTGCCTGGCCACAATAAACGCACAATCTCTCCCTCCTTCTAAAGGCTCTCTCATCCGCAGAGACGCGTGAAGGCTAAGTGCCTGGGTTCATATTCACTGACCGACTCAGTACCAGGAGGCATGGGAGGTGAGAGAGGCACGGGTGGAACTCCAAAGCTCGGAGGCAAACATACAGGAGGCTTCCGCAAGCGCTCCATAAAAGAATGTCTTTCTCTGAGCCTGGAGTCAATGAGGATGGCAAACGAGATCAAGCTCTCCAGCTCAGTGGGTATATCTCAGGGCAGCTATCTCATCCTTGATGGAATCCGAGAGACCATGATAAAAAGCAGCCATGAGGGCCTCATTGTTCCAAGCAACCTCTGCTGCCAGAGTACGTAGCTCAATGGCGTAGTCGGCAACAGTTCTCGTACCCTGTTTAAATTTCTGTTTAACTAAGAACTATTTTTGGTATAATAGGGATTTTTATTTGCAGAAGAGGGGAGTTGCTATGGGGACTCGCTTTTCTCCCAGTGTGGCTAATATTTTTATGGCCCACTGGGAGGAAGAGGCTGTTTTTTCTAATAGACCCCCAGAGCTCATATGTTACCGTAGATTTATTGACGACCTTATCCTGATATGCAGGGCCGTCTTTAATTTTGATTGGGCCCTGGGCAAACATTTTCTTGGGGCCCCCCCTCTATTCTGAGACATACAAAAATTAGCAGGTAGACTCAAAATCAGTTTACTGCAGCAGATCACGCAGCGATTGCAATTGTTTGCCAGAGGTTACAGCCTATCCTTACTGCTCACTGGCTGGTTTCTAGAGGTTACAACACATAATTTCTGCTTGCCGATTGGTTGCTAGAGGTTAATGTACATTATTAGCGCTCACTAATTGGTTGCTAGGGGTTACAGCACATCATTAGCACTTACTGATTGGTTGCTAGAGATTAAAGCAGATCACTGCTGTTTGCTGATTGGTTGCTAGAGGTTCATGCAAATCATTACCTCTCACTGAGCAGCGGAGCAATGCCAAATAATTGAGCAAGTAAAGGGGCACATTAATACACATACTACAGGAGAGGTTCAGAGACTGCAGACATACTGCAGGAGACAATCAGAGACTGCGGACATACTGCAGGAGATTACCAGAGACTGCGGACATACTGCAGGAGACAATCAGAGACTGTGGACATACTGCAGGAGACAATCAGAGACTGCGGACATACTGCAGGAGATTACCAGAGACTGCGGACATACTGCAGGAGACAATCAGAGACTGCGGAAATACTGCAGGAGACACTCAGAGACTGCGGACATACTGCAGGAGATTACCAGAGACTGTGGACATACTGCAGGAGACAATCAGAGACTGCGGACATACTGCAGGAGACAATCAGAGACTGCGGAAATACTGCAGGAGACAATCAGAGACTGCGGACATACTGCAGGAGACAATCAGAGACTGCGGACATACTGCAGGAGACAATCAGAGACTGCGGAAATACTGCAGGAGACAATCAGAGACTGCGGAAATACTGCAGGAGACAATCAGAGACTGCGGACATACTGCAGGAGACAATCAGAGACTGCGGACATACTGCAGGAGACAATCAGAGACTGCGGACATACTGCAGGAGACAATCAGAGACTGCGGACATACTGCAGGAGACAATCAGAGACTGCAGACATACTGCAGGAGATTACCAGTGCCTGCAGACATACTGCAGGAGACAATCAGAGACTGCGGACATACTGCAGGAGACAATCAGAGACTGCAGACATTATACAGGGGATAGTCAGAGAACTTTCAGCAGTGCACAGCTTTACAGTTAAATAACACAGCTCATTGTTTAAACATTCAGGCATTTTATGGGTGTAAGGACATACCTGGCCACCAAACTTACTACATACATTCAGGATTGTGGGTGGGGCTTCCACTCTCTGCTCTCACTAAAGCTGCTGGGAGCTCCACTGATGCTTTGTTGGGTGGGCCCTGGGCCCACATCACCTGTGAATGGTCGCCCTGATGACAGCTTTGCAGAGCGCACAGAGGACACGGGAGGATGTATTCCGCGCTAGCCAGCTGAGAGGGGCGGGGCCGGGAGCTCCACTGATGCTCTGACCCCACCCACGTGCAGCCTGTGTAATGAGAATAGAGCGCCTGTAGTGAGAGCCAGTGATCGGGGTGGGAGTGTCATTGGAGCTCCCGGCCCCGCCCCCAGACCTCTGTATTCACCAGCCAGTATAGAGGGGGGGGGGCCGGAAGCTCCACTGACACTCCCACTCCGATCACTGGCTCTCACTACAGAAGCTCTTTTCTGAGTACACAGGCTGCACGTGGGTGGGGTCAGAGCATCAGTGGAGCTCCCGGCCCCGCCCCCTCTCAGCTGGCTAGCGAGAAATATATCCTCTCGTGTCCTCTGTGTGCTCTGCAAAGCTGTGATCGGGGCCCCAATTCACGGCTAGCGCGGGCCCCCCAACAAAGATTGGGCCCAGGGCAAGTGCCCCGTTTGCCCTGCGCTAAAGACGGCCCTGCTGATATGGAGAGGGGACAGGGATAAACTTGACTTGTTTATTGAAACTCTCAGCAACAACCAAAAGAACATTGTTCTTACGTGGACCATTGACCCAGAAAAGGTTGTGTTTTTGGATCTCACCATCAGCATCACACATGACCATTTCACGATGACCAATTACTTCAAACCCACTGACCGCAATTCTTACATACCCCTGGGGAGTTGTCATCACCATTTATGGTTGTGTAACATCCCCAGGGGTCAGTATATCAGGTTGCGGAGGAATTGTACCTCTGATGAGGATTTTATTGCACAGTCACAAATCCTGACATCAAGGTTTGAACAAAAAGGGTATGATCGTTCCAGGTTAGAGGAGGAGATTACCAAAGTCAAAAGTTTAGATAGAAGCACACTGGTCTCCGATACTGTTAGGGATATTCCCAAAGATAATCATAACCTTAAGATGGTACTTGATTATAATGTGCAATATCGTACCTTTGAGAAAGTAGTACTTAAGAACTGGCCCATCTTAAAACAGGATAAAATTTTAGGCCCTGTGCTTCCTGACCGTCCCCAGTTCATTTATAAGAAGGCTCCATCATTAAGGGATCGTTTGGACCCTAGTGTTTTGAACCCCCCTGTCCCCACCTCTGACAGGTTGTTCTCCTTTTTGGGTGGTTTCTATGCATGTGGTAAATGCATTCCGTGCAAGCATGCTAAGGGGAATATAAAGAAAAGGAAAAAGTTTTTAGCCTCTGCTACCAATAAGGAATATGAAATTAAACAGTTGATCGCCTGTGACACGGTAGGGGTCGTGTATATGCTGGAGTGCGGGTGCGGGCTCCAGTATATTGGTAGAACATCCAGACCCCTACACGTGAGGCTCGCAGAGCATGTTAATAATATCAAAAAAGGCCTGAAAACCCACAATGTCTCCAGACATTTTAAACTCCATCACCATCAGAATCCAAAAAGTTTGAGATTTTGGGGTATAGAGAGGGTCACTAGGCACTGGAGGGGTGGTAACTTTATAAGACAACTGAGTAAAAGAGAATCATATTGGATCTTTGAAACAGGGTTCTCTGCCCTGAAGGGTTAAACGTGGACAAAAAATTGCTTTATATCGGATCGGTAATTGTTTTATTTGGTTGTCATGATATTGTATTTATAGGGTGACAGTGGCCGCGGATGACTCACATATATCTTAAAAGGTTACATTTTAAATAGTAATATTTTAAAATAAATTTTATTTATATTATTTTTATCATTTTGAAATGATTTCATAACATTTCTAATGGCTTTCGTTTTAGTACATTTCCTTTTTAGGATTGATGCACAATTCTTTTCAGGATTGATGCATCTTTGTATTGTCAATCTTAATTGTAGTTCCCCCTTAGTGGTTTTATGTGCATTGGATTAGATGCTTCCGTTTATTACACATTTTACTCCGAGGGGTCACATCCGGATTGACTTCTGGGTTCGCGTGAGGTTGATCATGCTGCGTTCTGCGTTGTCATGGTTACTTACCTGGTATATAGCGCGGGTGCCCACGTCGTGTCCTCATCTGCTGATGAAGTCCCCGCCCACTGGGACGCAACGCGTCCAGAACGAGGATACGCCTTGACGTCACCCGTGGCCACTGCGCATCCGCATCGCTGTTCGGAAGATCTTCACCGCTTCTATTTGTTTTCATGCACTTATCAAGTGCTTCACATGTGAGTGTCACTACTTTTACATTTAATAAAGTGTTATATATTACGGAGAGCACTATTTTTCTGCTATTCTTATTTTATATATTGCCAAATCAGAGTGTCCTATGCCGAGTCCCTGACGGATGCCTCTGTATGCTGCATACCATTTGGTTACATGAAAAGGCTCTCTCTGACCCTCTGTAATTAAAGGGTCCACGCCATCAGGTGAGAGGCCATCTTTTACCTTGGTGGTGGGATTTTTGAATCACCTCTCTACAAAGCAAGTGTTCTGCTCAGATTTGAAGATGATATCAGGATTACTCCCATGGACTAATTGATTTTACACTGTGGTGGATTTTTATTTTAATTTATTGTGTTTTCTCCTGTTTGTATTTGGTTTTAGCGCTGCCCTGTCTGTTGTTTTGTTTCCTGTTTGATGGACATGAGGCACTTAGCAGAAGAAGCGGAGCGTGCGGGAACGTCATATACCCACGAACGCCACAAACTCAGGGTAACTCAAGATAACAGGTTTTTGCGTCTCCCATAGAGGGTTAGCCCAGGCCAAGGCTCTCTCAGAAAGCGAAGATATCATGAACCCTACTTTGCTTCTGTCCATGGGAAACGCCTGGGGCAGCATCCCAAAGTATATCTTAACTTGGTTGAGAAATCCTCTGCATTGAACTGAATCGCCCCCAAATTGCTGGGGAAGTGGGGCAGAACCAGACATACCTCTTATAGAGGTATTTCTCAAGGCGGGTGCCTGCACAGAGACTGGAACAGCAGCAGGGACAGCCTGCAACTCAGGTTGTACCAGAGCAGCGACAGTGGGGGATTCCAGGTGAGTCGTGCGACTCAGGAGCATTTGTAACGCCATGGCAAACTGATCCATGCGGTGATCTTGCTCATCCAATCTGGAAAAAATATTACCAACAAGTGGATTTACTGTATCTTCTGAATTCATGGCCTTCGCCTACTGTCAGAAACCATGAACCAGACCGAGACAGAAGTACAGTAAAATCACACTTGTTTATTAATAAAAATAAAAAGGTAAATAGAGTAAGCGTAGTCAAAGCATAGCCAAAGTCCAGTAACTGGATCGGGTAGTCAGCCAAGCCAGATTTCAGTAACCAGATCGGGTAATCAGCTAGGCCAGAAGTCAGGGATCCAAGTAGATGAACAGCAAGCAGGATAAGGAGCCAAAAGGGATGTCAGCAAAGCCAGTCTTTAAACAGGAACGCAGGAGATGGTTTCTTGTGATGTGATCAAGTCAAAGGCAGGAATGAAGTGAGCTGGAGATCTTTAAGGGGACTGACGAGCAGATCCACAACAGCTGGTTAACTGTGGAGAGAGATGAGAGCTGGCAATTAGCCGACAGCTGAGTGGCCAGCTCAGAGAAGGAAGGGCTGCGCCAGCCCTGACAGGCTGTTAACGGCTCTCCTTTTCTCATACAGACATAGCGTGTGAGGAAAGGGCTGCTGATAACTGGCAAGCCTGTTTACATGTGATCAGCTGTGATTGGACACAGCTGGCCACATGGTAAAGTGCTGCTGTGATTGATCGCAATCAGTGATCAGACACAATGGTCACAAAGCATGCCAGATGCATGCCACAGGGGACGTGCGGGAGGAGGGGTTCTGGGGGGATGTCCAAGGAGGCCCTCCCAGAACTAGAAGCCCGCGCTGTAGCAGTCTTTTGGCTATAATGTGAGCGGAAAATCCTGTTAAATACTATATGTCAAATGTATTTATCCTACTCTTATTTCAAATTACTCTGAATTCTGCTTAGAATACAGAATTCTTGCTTTAAACTGGCCACCCTGAGCATGTAAGCCAATTCATGCTAGCATTGTCAGTTTGCATTCAATGCCTTCCCATTCGTAAGTATAGAAAGCTGTATGTAGTTTCTTGTCAGCAATGCCCCCACCCATCCTTGAACTGTTGATCGACTGTCTGCTGGGGATAGGGAAGTGGCGTTATTGGGAATGGTTGTTGGCTTATGTTCCATTGCTGTAGAAACACTATTACTAATGAGCATACATTACATCTCGTAGTGGCACTAGTACATTACATGTAGTTAAGCTCACTCTGCAGAAGAAATGCAATTATTATTATAATACAGGATTTATATAGTGCCAACAGTTTGCACAGCGCTTTTCAACATGGGGGCAGACAGTTACAATACAATTCAATACAGGAGGAATCAATCAAGTGACCAGACTCTAAACCGCTGTAAAAATGTATCTAAAGTGCGATTGTTGTATTTTGGAACAGTGGATTTATAAAAGGTATACTATGACATGTACAGTATGTGTGTATATATATATATATATAGATATATAGATATATAGATAAATAGATTAGATATAATAGATATAATAGATAGATAGATAGATAGATAGATAGATAGATAGATAGATAGATAGATAGATAGATAGATAGATAGATAGATAGATAGATAGATAGATAGATAGATAGATAGATAGATAGATACATAGATACATAGATACATAGATACATAGATAGATAGATACATACTGTAGATAGATAAATATACTGTATATATATATATATATATATATATATATAGTCAGTAAATGTATCTTTTAATGCAAACATTGCGTGGAAAAAAAACAGGGTTACTGTGGGAAGAATGGAAAAGGAAGGAAGGAAGAAAAGAGAATAAAGGAAGAGAAGGGGGGTAGAAATAAATACTGGATGTTTTACATGGGATGTCGAACAGATGCAGAGGACATAGTAGAATTTCTTTAAACTACTATGCTCCAGCTGAACTTATTAACCTGCTCTCTTTGTATTATGCACTCCCAACCTCTGCAAATTTGTGCATTTCCCACTCCTGACCCCTGCATTTTATATATAACTTACTTTTGCATTTTGCAATCTGTGTATTACACCCTCCTGACCCCTGCCATCACTGGTTACAGCCTCCTGACCCCTGCACTCGGTACATTACACACTCCTGGCCTCTGTGTGTTGCACACTTCTTACCTTTAAACTCTGTATTTTACACACTACTGACCTCAGCATGCTGTGTGTTGTACACTTCTGACCCCTGCACCCAATATGTGACCAACATTATTTCTAGGTTTATGGTGCCCAGTTGTTGGAGGATGTGTTAAACATGGGGGTGTGATTTGTGGGTGTGGCTATAAATAGGGGGAGAGATTTTGTGGGGATGATCAGTAGGAGTGCTCTGATTTCATTCTGAAAAACTGTACACTGGCTCTATTAATAATAATAATTGACTTGGATTTATTAGCCTGCATGAAAGCTTAAGTGTCATATAGAAAGATGATCTCCTTGAAGCTACTTGAACTTCTGAACTTCTTCAATGAGATGCAAAGATACCAAAGAAACATTCTTTTAATTTTATCATCTACGTATTAAATGGGTAACATCCATTTTGTGGTAAAATAAAACTGGGGAACGTTGAGGTCAAACATGACAGGGTATGAAATCAACATTACCAGTTACTACACCTGTCAGACCTCCCATGTTGTTTACATCCATAAATGCCATTGAGGATTCAGGGCAATAAAAAATATGGCTGAGAAATAAAACACAATTTGAGAAAATGTGCTAAAAGTTTAAATACAAGTTGTCTGAAGATGGCTTTGATGGTTCTTATGCTGGCCATACACTATACGAAAAATCGTCCGAAAAATCGTTCATACAGACATTTCGTTCGTTTTTCGGCAAGTCAATGGACACAAATCGATAATCGTTTGTGACGTTTTTGTGGAAAAAGAACGAACGGGAAGTTTGAAAAATTTCTGACGAACGTACGATAAATTGCAAGGTTAATGTGTTTCCCGTCCGAACTGTCTGCACTAGGTATATGTAAAAAAACGAACAAAAAATTATTTATTCATGTCCACTGAACAATTTATCGGTCATTACATGATGTTACGATCGTTTGCGGTCACGGTCGAACGTTCATTTTTCAAAAATGGGTTTGGCCGATTTTCTGTATAGTGTATGGCCAGCATTAGTCTGGGTACGTTGGGACTGTCTGCTGAAAGCTTTCCTATTATATTGTGTCAGTGGCCTACACATTAACCCTTCCCTTCTCTGCAGGACTCAAGTAAAGGGCCCTTCTACACCTAGCCCTAGTTAGCTTGATGTGAATATTCCTTATTGCTGCTGTATTGTGCTATATTACATATTCCACAAATCTTCACCAGGTTCCCCGAGTAGTACACCCCCTGGTGGGTGTCGGTGGCGCCTTCCCACCTTAACCCTATAGAGGTACTCTTGGGAGTAGTAAGAATTGGCCTTGCTGTAAAAAATTGCAATGATATGCACCTGTCAAACAGGTGTAGAAAAATTGGTCTTTGGGTGTTGGTGGCACCTTCCAACCGTAACCCTATAAAGATACTCTTGATGAAAGCAAGAATTGGCGTTGCTGTAAAAAATTGCAATGATATGCACCTGTCAAACAGGTGCAGAAAAATTACTCTTTGGGTGTCAGGGGCGCCATCCCACCGTAACCCTATGGAGGTACTCTTGATGAAGGCAAAAAAATTGCAATGATATGCATATAGTTGGTGTTTGATGTGCCTGAGACACAGTTTGCAGATAGCAACAGTGCGATCTGCTGAAGATGTGCGAAAAAGTCCCAGACAGCTGAGCTTTGGGCAGTGGGCCAGGAGATAACAGCTGCAGAATGTGATGGTATAGGGAGGCTGCTATCTACTCTTTCTTGATGTCGGCCTCCTTGGGGTTGTGCCTCCTCACCTTCAGTTACCTCCTCTGCTCTATCTGGCACCCAAGTCGCATCAGTGACCGCATCATCATCATCTCCATCTCATCCATCTTCATCATTACCACTGGAGACAACTTGGCAATACGCATGTTCCTGTTATCCTCAACCTCAGAATCAACATCTGAATGGCTGCGCATTAGGGATGAGCCGAAACCCCCACAGTTCGGTTTGTGACAGAACATGCGAACAGACCAAAAATTTGTGTGAACACGCGAACCCCGTTAAAGTTTATGGGACTCGAACGTGAAAAATCAAAAGTGCTAATTTTAACCCCTTCCCGCTGACCGTACGCAGATCTGCGTACTCAGCTTTCTGGGGTTATACCGGGATGATGCCCGCAGCTGCAGGCATCATCCAGGTACCGTTGTTTAGAGCCGACGATCGGCTATTCGTGTATAACAACCGATGCGGCTAAAAGGAGCGAGAGGGGACATCCCCCCTCCTGCCGCCTCCCGCCGCTCTTACCGGGCCTCCCGTGCGATCGGGAGGCCCGGTGTCCAATAGGCTGCCTCCGGCGGCTGGGGGCGGGCCCCTTACAATGTGATTATTTGTCAGCCAGTAAATCGGTAGTCAGTATTTTTGTCAGAGGGACATCGGTCCCTTACACAGAGAGCCGTAGCTGCCTCATCTGTGCCCAGCAGTGCCCCCTGCCAATGCCCTACTGTGCCACCTACCAGTGCTATCGATGCCCACCAGTGCTGCCAATCAATGCCCATCAGTGCCTCCTCATCAATGCCACCAATCAGTGCTGCCTATCAGTGTCACCTACCAGTGCCCATCAGTGCCACCCATCACTGCCACCTATCAGTGCCCTTCAGTGCAACCTATCAGTGCAATTTAGTGCTGCCAATCAGTGCCAACCATCAGTGCACATAAGTGACACCCATCATTGCCACCCATCAGTGCCACCTATCAGTGACCATCAGTGCCGCCTCATCAGTGCCTATCAGTGCCACCTATCAGTGCCCATCAGCGCCACCTTATCAGTGCCTATCAGTGCAGCCTCATCAGCGCACATCAATGAAGGAGAAAAATTACCTGTTTTCAAAATTTTATAACAAACTATGAAAGAGTTTTTTTGTTGTTTTTTTCTAAATTTTCGGTCTTTTTTTGTTTTTTTAGTAAAAAAAAACCAGCAGTGATTAAATACCACCCAAAGAAAGCTCTATTTGACAGCGCTGAAAGCTGAAAATTGGCCTGGGCAGGAAGGGGGTTTAAGTGCCCAGTAAGCAAGTGGTTCATTTTCCTTGCACGTGATTGGGTATTCTTTACAAAATCTTATCACATTTTCACGGCTAGGGGAAAATTCCTATCGCCAGAATTAAAATATGTAAACAGTAATGCCCCGTACACACAGTCGGACATTGATCGGACATTCCAACAACAAAATCCTAGGATTTTTTCCGACGGATGTTGGCTCAAACTTGTTTTGCGTACACACGGTCGCACAAAGTTGTCGGAATTTCCGATCGCCAAGAACGCGGTGACGTCAACCACGTACGACGAGACTAGAAAAGGCCATTTCAGAACCAAGCGCGGCACCCTTTGGGCTCCTTTTGCTAATCTCGTGTTAGTAAAAGTTTGGTGAGAGACGATTCGCGCTTTTTCAGACTCGTGGCTTTCAGATCGTTTTCTGCGGTTCAGTTTGTGCTTGTGGGTTTGTATCTGCTCTTCAGTGCATGCAAGCAAGCTACACGTGACTTTCATTAGTCATTGTGTTCTTGTTCCTTAGTTGCTGTTTTTCAGGTCGCTCTTCACAGGCCTTGCTGTTTTTCAGTGCGTTCTGTTACTTGGTTCTGAGCAGCCGACCGTTTTCTAGCCATGTTGCGTATACGTACTCCTCGAGTTCGTGCTGTGTGGGGGCTTGGTGTTGGAGTCCTGACCTTGACACAAGTTCAGTCCATGAACAGGGTGGGGAGGAGTTCATGGACCAAGAATTGGTTGCTTCAGCGTGACCATTTCTCTCATATGCCTTTGCTCCTTGAGATCCGTGAGAATAATCCTGATGATTTCAGGAACTTTCTCCGGATGACGGACCCCGTATTTCACCGTTTGTTGGCCTTGCTGAACCCTTATATTAGCAGGCAGGATACCTGCATGAGGCAAGCCATCACTCCGGAGCAGAGGTTGGTCGCTACCCTGTGGTACTTGGCGATTGGGAGAAGCCTGCAGGACTTGAAGTTCTCGACAGGCATCTCCCCCCAGGCTCTGGGTATCATTATCCCAGAGACCTGTTCTGCCATCATCCAGGTCCTGCAGAAGGAGTATATGAAGGTAAGATTTTTATCTTTTAATATCACATTTTATTGTATTTAATGTTTGATAATATATTGTATTTCTTTCCTCATTCCCTAATTACCATGATTGGAATATGCTGTGAATGTACCCTTTGTCCTCATTCATGCTGGATTTTTATGTAATTATTATTTTGCTCCTTCATACATATTTGCCTTCACTTACCTCCCCAGCATGGTCTACAGGCCCTATATTCACCTCATGTAGTCACTTAACAATGTATTTTGTCAGCTCCATAGTAGTGCTTTACCCCAAACATCCCCTAAAATGTTTTAAAATGTGATTGGTGCTTTAAATGCCAGAGGCTTTTTTTGGGGTGTCCCCAAATCATTTTTAACCCTCCCTCCCCCCAACTGCTAAGTCAGCTGATAACAATTCTCTATCTATCCTCAATCATTTATCTGATGACTTTGCCAAACCCATACACACTATACCCATCTCTTTTGTGGTCAGATTTATGGATGAATTCCCAAAAGCATGTAGTGCAAGGGCCTGCCTGTATACTTTCAAATGGTACTGTTTCAAGTTTTTGTATTCTATTATTATCTTGATAGGTAATAGCAGAATGTCCAAATGTGCTCAAATGTGTACAATGTGTATTTATATCTTTGTATTATGACACTTCTTAGCTGTCCAGTGGGCTGCCAATAGTGTAACTAAGGAGGGGCTGGCCAAAGTAATACCCATTATTTAGGCATTCATCTCTCAATGAAGTGGAGAGGGAAACCTGTCCATGAGTCCCCCCCCTATAATGTTAGAAATGGCCTAGGAGAGGGGGGAGGAGGGGGAATATGATAGGTGTACCTTATACTTTGGTGTTGTAAAATTCCCATTAATAAATGTTATCTTGATGTTGGCCAAGAATGTTTGTGTCTAATCTGCTTTCCATGTTTAATGTGCAAAAAGACTAATATTTTTTTTTCCTCCACAGTTTCCTTCCACATCACAGGAATGGCAGACTGTGGCCTCCCACTTTGCCCAGCGGTGGGACCTTCCTAACTGCGGAGGGGCAATTGATGGTAAACACGTCCAAATCGTCCCACCACCCAACTCGGGGTCATACTATTATAATTATAAAGGGTTCAATAGTATTGTGATGTTGGCGGTGATGTCCGCTAATTATGAGTTCCTATATGTGGACGTGGGGAAGAATGGCCGGATGTCCGATGGTGGAGTCATCGCCCAGACGGAGTTTTACAGGCATCTACAGAATGGCAGCTTGGACTTGCCACCTCCAGAAGACAATGTGGAAGGACTCCCATTCGTCTTCGTTGCGGATGAAGCCTTTGCGCTGGGGGACCACCTTATTCGGCCATTCCCGATGAGGACCCTCACCCTGGACCAGAGGGTTTTTAATTACCGGCTGGCCAGAGCCAGAAGAGTGGTGGAGAACACATTTGGAATCATGGCCAGCCGGTTCTGCCTATTTCTTACACCCATCCATATGGCGGAGTATAAACTGAATCAAATAATCCTGGCGTGAGGAAAAGATTGGGATGTACGCAGACGATACGCTCCTCTATTTAGCCGACTCTGGTCCCTCCCTCATTGCAGCCCTCCACTCCATAGAGCAAATTGGCAGTCACTCGGGCCTAAGTATTAATTGGTCCAAGTCCCAGATCCTCCCGATTGACCATTTTCCCCCTCCACTCACATCCCCCCCTCTGACGCTTTCAAGGGTTTCTGTAATTAAGTACCTCGGAGTGCAAGTTACTAGATCACTTACAGACTACACACTCTTGAATATTGAACCCCTGTACACTCTGATCAAGACTAAGACACAAAATTGGGCTCGACTACCCCTGGGTGTCATGGGACGCATCAGTCTAGTCAAAATGATACTTCTCCCAAAAATACTTTATCTGGTGTGGCACGCTCCCCTATATATACCACAAAATTTTTTTAAAACAATTGAGTCTATTCTTAATTCGTTTATATGGGGACACAGCAGACACAAATTATCTTGGAGAATACTTAAGAACCCAGTGACATTGGAAGGAGCTGCCCTTCCAGATTTTCAGGACTATTATCTTGCCTCCCAACTGTCCCATTTCTATCATTTTGACAAGAGCGAGCTACCAAGATACCAACTACTGCTCTGTGAACACCCTGATAACCCAGCTCACACCCCGCTTCAGTCAGTCCTTAGGGCCCCACCGACAGGGCATACCCCCCAACACAAAGCGGGCATCTTGACACATCATCGGAGGGTGTGGCGGTTGGCACTTCAGAAACTTGGGACCCCACAGGTTCACTCCCACACCCCCCTATGGTTCAACACATGCCTGGCTGAGCTGTTGTCTATCCCAGACCCTACGGTTTGGATATGCAACGGGATCCTGTACATACACCAGATCATGACCACCACGGGACTTAAAACATTCCAAATGTTAAAAGACGAATTCTCACTTCCCAATCACCTCCTTTTCAGGTACTTACAACTCCGCCATGCTATACAAACTCAGTTTGCTGGTTCTAACCCATCCCTTACAGTCCCCTCCATAGTTGACACGATCACAGGTACTGAACCTGCCAAACTAATCTCCACTCTTTACTCCGCTATCCGTCTTCCAGACTCCACAGCCTTGGCCTATGGTGCTAAGACTAAATGGGAGGCGGACGTCGGATTGATTGAGGATGAGGACTGGGACGAGATCTTGGAAGACGCGAAAAAAGTCTCCCCTAAATTGTCAGACCGCCTAACACAATTGTATATTATACATAGGACATATTTGACCCCTCAGAGGTTAGCGCGTTTCAAACCCATGTATAATCCAGGCTGCCGCTTATGTGACCACACCCCAGGCTCTTTCTACCACCTTATATGGTCCTGCCCAACTATCCAAGCATACTGGATACAAGTGATTCGCTTCCTACACGACCTGATGGGCTCTCCGGCTACTCTAGACCCCAAGATGTGTCTACTCGGCTTGCTACCTGAATTAGACACTGACAAACCCCTCCGTACCTTTCTACATGAAACACTATTCTTGGCGAGAAAAGCGATAGCCCGTAATTGGATGCAGGCCCTACCCCCTACAATACAGTGCTGGAAAAAAGAAATTAACGACACTCTCCCATATAAGAAACTGATTTATATACATAGAGGATGCCCACATAAATACGAGCAGGTCTGGAACAGATGGTTAGAAGACGGTGAAACATGTACTTGAAACGTTGTTATGTTTATCTCTTATTTTCCCCTCTCCTCTCCCCCATTCTTTTTTCTTTTTTGTTTTTTCTTCCCCTTTCTTCTTCATGGTGTACTGGCTTCATGTCCGGTGGATATTTCACTCTATACTACGTGGATAATTTAATGTGTTCATGTATGTATCACTGATTTTGCCATGTTGGCATATATTATTTTTATGTACCAAGCATATATTTTCTTAATAAAGTTGTTTTTTCCAATTAAAAATAATCCTGGCGTGCTGTGTTCTACATAACTTTTTACAGCAACATTCTGCCAACTATGCTGGCTCAGTTGGGCCTGAGGCCGGAATTATAAATGAAACAACCCTGACGGCACTTGAAAGTGGCTGTCCTGGCTTGCCCTCCCTGAGTGCCCGTGATGTCCGGCTAAGATACCTTGAGTTCTTTGCGGGTAGGGGGGCCATTAATATGCCAGACAATTTGTGAAACCTTGATCAAATAAAAAAAAATTAAGCAGATCTTTGGTGACATTTACTGCTTGTGTTTGTTTTAGCTGACCCTGACCGAAATGTGGTGAGTCCTGAAAATGGCATGATTGAGTAACCTTACAAAGCACTGTTGGATGTTATTTACTAAAGGCAAAGACACTTTGCACTACAAGCGCACTTGAAAATGCACTGACACTGCACTTGTAGTGCAAAGTGGTTTTGCCCTTAGGAAATAACACTCATTGTCACAGAAAGCAGCAATTAGAGCACCACAAAAGTGTTGTAGTGTTGAGACAATAATCCACACATTCTTGATTAACAATCTTTTTAATACCTGCACAATCACATGTGCACTTAGAAAAGGTTTTTAAAACAAACCAACATGTTTGTTGTATAACAATTTTTGGGGTGGCATTATCAAAAATAGAAATGTCCATTTAAGGTAAAACAGGCATGTTTCAAAACAACAAGAAAGACACAAATCTTGAACTTAAAAAGTTCACATTTGCTAGAACTTGAAGGAAATATCAGACATGAGTATTTAGAAACTGTGTTTGATATTACATTCAGATGGGGTGAAGTCACCCCAGGAAAAGCCAAATTTTGAAGATGCACACCAATTTACGAATGTCAACATGTGCTAGCTGCCATCATGGGGGATCAAGGGACATGTTTTGGGGGAGCAACCCCTTCCTCTCAGCTACTTTATTATTGAGGAAGGGGTTGCACCCCCAAAACGCGTCCATTGATCTCCCGTGATGGCAGATAGCACATATTGACACACTGTGTGCATCTTCAAAATTTGGCTTTTCTAAAAATGGCTAAAACATTTTTAACATTGTAGCACACAAAAAACAAAGGTATTTGGAGGGGTTTTAAACTCGCCCCAAAACATCAATGATGTTTTATGATGTCTTATTTTTTAGAATAACATCATTCATGTTTTTCGTGATGTTTTCCAATGCAATATTACACCCCATGATCTTCCCGATCAGGATCTGGGCACTTTCCGAGGTGAAAGGATCTGGATCCACAACATCATGATCACCTAAAAAGAGAGAAACCAAAAAAAAACAGGTATTAAAAAATATGCCGGCATCCATCTCTTACCTGAGCCTGTGGTCGCAGACACTCACCTGTTGTGGTGACTAGTTCCACCACGTCTTCTTCCTCCTGCTCTTCTTGTGTTTGTGGGATTTCCCCTTCTTCCAGAGGTGGGGAGTCTCTGGTCTCCTCGGATGAGGGGTGTCCTCCGAGTCTTTTCTCCCCTATGTAAAACAAAAATAGTATACTTAGCACACAGATATTTGATGGCAGAACTATAAATATGAAACATTGCTTGGAAGTGGGGTACAATTGTCTATTTTGGCAGAGTTCCAAGATGTAGAATTTTGAATGTCCTTTGTCAAGCTTCAATACTTTACCTGTTTGATACAAGCTTCACAGATGGAGACCCCCCTATAGTATACATTGGAGCACCTGTGTGGCCCCCCTAATAAAAATGGTGTTCTTGTGTCCCACACTAGTGCTCCAGCGTCCAGATGTGTAAACAGCTGCTGAGTGTCCTCTCCTTACACAGAATCTAGTTTGCATTTCATTCTAGTAACAAACCCATCTACACAACCAAATTATTTTCATACAAGTAGGCCCTAAAAAATGTGGGCAAATGCATATGGCCAAAACAATGGTGTATTATAGGCCGAAAGAAAAATGTTTGATACGAACGAATAATGTGCCCATGAACATGAAAGTTGCCATTTTAAACTGTACAACACTTAAGAAAAGCACATGGAGCAGCACGAATGTAATAAAGACAAAAAGAATAGGAACACAGCACAACTACTTACTTTTTTGCAGCACTCTCCGGATCTTTCTGTACTGCTCGTGTTCTCGTAATTTCAGGTCCGACCACCGCTTCCTGAGCTGAACTTTCGATTGTCGTACCCCGAAATTCCGGTGCAGACTTTTTGACCACTTTCGCCATGATCTTGGCCTTTTGGACATTGGGGATGGGGTAAGGTCCATACTTCCTATCATAGTCGGCCTTCTTCAGGATGTTGACCATCTCCCAAATCTCCCCAAAGGACATATTTGAGGCCTTAAATTGTCTCCTTCTGGATCGGGACGTTTCCGGATCTGGGCTTTCCTCCTCCTCCTCCTCGTTGCTATAATTAGCACGCACCTGCTGTGTCTCCGCCATGTGCTCTTCCCCCACTGCGCTGAACGAAAAGGGGCGGGGAATAGACTAGAAAGAACGTCAGCGGAGGGCAGAGTTACACGCATACGCAGTGTGTATAAAGCGTAACACGCGTGCATAGTACGTACGATCTGTGAGCGGAGGAAGAAGTATCGGAGGCGCCGATCGTGATAACGAAGATAAGAGCCAAACTTGGGCCTATACTGCTTCTAGATTGAGGCCTATATTGTAACAAGATTAGGAGAGTTTAGCCTGACATTAGGGTTTGTCTTGTGTTGTGTCTTGCAGTGAAAATGGATATCTTGAAAGATACCGACTTTATGGCAATCTTCATAGATATGTTCAGGGAGCTGCCTTGTCTTTGGGAGATAAACCACCCACATTATAAGGACCAAACAAAGAGGAAGGCAGCACTGGATCAATTGTTGGAATTTGTGAAGACGGTGATCCCCACGGCAGACATCACCTATTTGAAGATCCTAATTGGTGGCCTGAGGAGCACTTATCTAAGGGAGCAGAAGAAGGTCCAGGATTCCCAGAGATCCGGAGCAGCAGATAACATCTATGTCCCCAGGATGTGGTACTATGACAGGCTGCATTTTCTAGCAGGTCAGACTGAACCCAGGTCATCACTCTCCAGTCTTCCTTCCACGCTTCCTTCCCCCCAGCTGAGGCTTCTGACGCCCAACCTGGGCCTTCCAGGCAGCAACATGTGGAGGAGCCCAGCTTGAGCCAGGTATAGCATTTCTATAAATATTTCTGCTTGTCCAATCAATGATGTTAACTAGATGTTAGTTTGGAGTACTAATTTATGATTGTGATTGATGATGCAAAAACTAAAACCATGTCCCTTTTTCATACAAAGGAAGTCTCAGCCAGGAGGTGGCCGGGCCGAGCAGGCTGCCTGATATGCAAGTCCCTCCCCTACATCCGCAAAGACAGAGTGGCAGGAAGAAGAGGAAGAACCTGGAGGAGGCTGCCATAGGCCTCTTTTGGAAGGCTACAGAGGCCCTGAGAAGCCCTCACACTGTGGGGGAGGACTTTGCTGGCATAATTGCCTGCAAAATGCAGCGGATGGAGGAGGACCAACAACTCATGTGTGAGTCCTTAATGTTGGAAGCTCTCAATAAGTGGTTGAGGGGCCAAATAACATCTGCTACCCACATTTGTGACCTAACACATGGTCCTCCTCCTCCTCCAGGTCCTACTACTCCTCCTCCTCCTCCAGGTCCTACTAGTCCTCCTCCTCCTCCAGGTCCTACTCCTCTTCCTGCCACATCTCCAACAGCAGAGCCACAGCCAGGAAGGAAGCGTGGAAAGAAGACCAGAAAGTGATGACCTTGGGTTCAGTCTGGTCTGGCAAAAGATGCAGCCTGTTGTAGTACCACAGCCTGGGGACACAGATGTCATCTTTGCTTTCAGGATCTCTGGGACCAGACTGCACACCCTTAGATAAGGACTCCTCAGGCCACCAATTTTGATGTTAAAGAATTGATGTCTGCCCTGGGGGTCCAAGGCTTCGCTAATTTCAGCTGTTTCTTCAGTGTTGCCTCCCTCTTTGTTTGGTAGGAATTTTTGTTTCAATTATACTTGCCTATGTGTGTTTTCCTTCAAAAAGGACAGTTTGTTTGTGAGGATTCAGGTACATTTCTAAAGTACAATGTGAAATTAACAAGGGACACCAACACCAAACAATCTCCTTGAAATTAAATAATACAAGATATCAATGGTGTTGTGGTAACTTGACACACAAAACACACACAAAAATATTCTGGAGTAAAACTAAAACTAAAATAAAACAAAGATCATCCTTGAAAAAAATACAAACCTAAAAAAAAAAAAAATTCTGCCTAAAAAAAAAAAAAAGAAAACAACACAAAAATAATTTTGTCAGATGTGACAAATCAAAATATATTGAGGGAATCCCGATAAATAATAAAGAAAGAGGTTTGTGAGAAGTCTGTGTGAATATGAGCAGCAAAACGACTTCATTCTTCTTCAGAAGAAGAGAGTGCGCTGTATTAAACCATTTTTAACATTGCACTGTGACGAAAGTCTTGTATCCATTGCGAACGCTAATTTTACCAGACCGAGCTGTTCCATCTCGGAATTTCTTCTGAGCATGTGTGGCACTTTGTGCGTCGGAACTGGCCACACACAATCGGAATTGACGCGATCGGATTTTGTTGTCGGAAAATTTTATAGCCTGCTCTCAAAATTTGTGTGTCGGAA
The DNA here is from genome assembly GCA_037952925.1 of Lithobates clamitans. NCBI lineage: Eukaryota > Metazoa > Chordata > Amphibia > Anura > Ranidae > Lithobates > Lithobates clamitans. The sequence goes on from JBBGZY010001063.1 coordinate 1,399,599, forward strand.
AATCAGATGGAAAATGTCCGATGGAGCCCACACACGGTCGGAATTTCCGACAACACGCTCCGATCGGACATTTTCCATCGGAAAATCCGACCGTGTGTACAGGGAATAAGAGTCTGCAGGAGTTTAGAATATACAGCATAATACAGAAAGAAAGAAACAGTGTTTAGCAAACTAAATGTCATTCAGAGATTTATATGTATATCCCCTCCTGCCCCCTCCCACTCAACTTTTTCAGTGGGCCTTAATACCAGAAGGAGACTTGTCAATCACATGAACACTGTGATTGGCTGTCACATGAACAAGAGCCCATCTTGCCAGCTCAGGATCATGCCTGTGACAGCTGGGAGCATGCAGTGAGCAAGCTCTCAGAAAACAACCTCCGAGCCGATAGAACATATATGCAAATAATGGGCATTTAGATCCAACCTTCCTGCCGCTACACATGTTCTCTGGGTACCAACAGGTTAAATTAGTGCCTACACACCCATGCCTTAGTGTTCTTTATGTGAACAGCCCAGGCCCAAGGTCACCCCCCCACACTTGGGAGCTCCCTCAAAGGCCCCGACAGCCTTCACACTCTCTCACTCCAGATCTTCCACCCAACAACCCTGCCCCAGCTGGGCTGACCCTAGGTATTTAAGGAGGTCTGCCCCCTGTCAATACAGGTTGGGAATTGGTCAGGACTCCCTAAAACACCCCAGGCAGCTTCACCTCTCCTCCCATCCTTCCAGAGCTTTCCAGCAAACTCTAGAAAGAAGAGGAAGGTCTCAGTGATGTTACCCTGAGCCACTCACAGTCCAGATTAGATCAAAACAAACAGGCCTGCCTAAATTTACCTGTCCACAAAAATTCCTACCTCTAGCACCTACCTACCTGGAGGGTGCTACTCTCACCCCCACCAAAATCCAGCCAGTCCCTTGGCTAGGGAAATTTGGAAAAATGTCTCCTGGGCCCAGGAGCAAGGGCACCCCATAAGATAAAATGTCTTGGAGGGGAATATGTACAACTAAATACGTAGAAAAATATAAAGTTGTTTCTTTTGGTATTTACAGCATGTACAATACATTACACACCTAACTACAACATTCCTACTACTTAAAACAATTACACAATATAAATTGGACCAGAGCATTCCCCCCTCAAGGGAAATCCTCTGTCCACAGGACCTGCAGCTCCAGACAGAGGTAGATCGACCGCCATTCTATCCTGTAAAACAAACACAATAACATCCTTTCCTACCAGCTACCTCTACTCTTTACAAAACTTTCTTTCAGAAGGGGGCTATGACCCTACTGACAGAAAGAACAGTCAAAGTCACTCCGAATACATCTTCACCTATAGTACTATCAAGAGGGGGTTATGGCCTGCCGACAGAACATTAAAGGAGAAAACACAGCATAAAGAGCAATAGTCCTCTTCGGATTTCTAGATGAGAGGGGCTCCTCCCCAAACAAACAAGCTCCTTAAAAAGTTAGTTCAAGAAACAGATCTCACTCTCAGTGTCCCTGAAACAGGTAAAAAAGGGTTTGTTCATTGGGCACACAGGGTGGCAGACCGGTCTGATCCTGCAAAGTGAGGGAAAATAAGGACATTCATGCTGCAGCTCTCCAAAAGTCCATGTGACCACTTTTATGATGGCTGTACCTCCAACAGTCATTTCAAGCATAAAAGTGTGGGTCAGGCAATCTCCTCCTGCTGCCCCCTTCCTCCCTGATGGAGACAGAGTGATTCTTCGTAGGCCGTCCCACCTTGGTAACCATCACTCTTGTCCCTGTAGATTGATCTCCCCAGCTGCCATTGCTTACCAATGTCCTCAAAGCGGGCCACGGTCTCCTCACATTCTGGCACCCTCAACAGCTTGGGGACGTGTAGATACTCCCAGACCGGGTCATCCTCCCACTCTCCCCGTGAGCTCTCGATGATGTCCATGGTTGAGGGAGGGACATAGTCTAGACCCCACTCCAGAGCAATCTTATGTTGAACTTCCCGCTGGAACCAGGAAAATCTGGGCAGCTCCCTTGGTTTTCCTTTCCAGGGCAGGACACAGGCGTCGGGGGACCTTTGCACCCACTGCCTGTATTCAGCTGCTCTGGTCTGGGTGGTGTATGGTCTGTTCGTGAAGGTTTATCTGTAACTGATGGTTGCTATGAACAATGGCACTCGTTACTATAGTACTGAATCGCAGGCAGAGCACATAAGTCCTTCCCCTGGATTCAATTCCTCAATTGGCGGAACAAAGCACAGTTCCCCGGCTCAATTGACTTTGGTTGCTAGGGGCAATGGCTGGCAAGTTTACCGTGAACAGGCATTCCTGGACGATCCCCCAAATGTAGTGGTACCCCATAGGTGCTGTTGGATATTGTGGTTCACCTGTTACCTTGCTCAGTCCGGCATTCACTTCCCAGACACTTAGCGACATAGAACAGTCAGAGAACTTTGTTTTTTTATTTTATTGAGGGGATTGAACTTGGATGGGGTAAGGGAAATATGGGATGCCCAGTGGAATTGGTAGCACTTGCTTGGGACAACTATATACAGTCCAGTATATACACTCCATTTCTCCTCCTGCACATCACTTCCCCTCTAATATTCAGGTCCTTCTCCTCCAGCACATCATTCCTCTTTAATCTTCAAGCACAGCTTGAAAGTACAAAGTGGTTAGGCCTGACACTGGCTCAGCCAGGCCTTTAACAACTCCCCTTTGCATGCAGGGACCGCAGGACCCTATAGTGTAGCAAAATAGAAAGTCTCTGGTGCTAGCTGTCCTACACGCGGCTGCTGAGCCCAGTAAGCCATCCTCCGGCCCTGCCTGCCCACCTGGCTGCAGCTGCCTCTCTCCACTGCCCCTTTCACCACAGTCCACTCTTCTGGTTTTGCACCCATCTCAGACTGCAAGCTCCCAGTCCACTCAGGCATGCCTCCCCAGGCCTCACTCACCAACACTCCTGGCTGCGACCTCTTGTCCCCCCGGTGTCTCTTAGCAGTGCTCTCTCCCGCTGTGCTCTCCTTGCTCTCTCTTTTGCCTCCGATCCAGGACCTTCCTATGTGTTCTTGGAAGTGGTCTCGACTGCACCTGAGACCAGGCCCAAGATCACCCCCCAGACTGGGGAGCTCCCTCAAAGGCCCTGACAGTCTTCACACTCTCTCACTCCAGTTCTTCCACCTGCTAGCCAGGCCTGCCTAAATTTACCTGTCCACAAAAAACTTACTTCTATCACCTATCTACCTAGAGGGTTCTACAGTGCATTAAGGGATGAAAAGCGGTCCATGCTCAGAACTCGTTTTAGAGGCATTTGACAAGCATTGAGGAGATGATGGGGGGATTTACTAAGACTGGTGCATACAGAATGTGATGGAGCTGCACATTTTAACCATTAAGCTTCTAACTTCAGCTTGTTCAATTAAAGTGTTACTAAACCCACAAGAGTAAAATCAGTCTGTATATGCAGTAAAACATGCTTGTTATACTAACTGTGGAACCTAAGGGGTTAAACCTTCGCATTGTGTAAAACAGGCTTCTTGATCCTGTCTTCTCTGATCCTCCCCTTCTTTTACTGTCCCCATTCCATCTGCTGATAGAACAGCCTTGGAGGAACTCTGCACATAATCAATCTGGTGTGTATTGAAAGAGAGTTTTTTTTTGGGGGGGTGCCTGTGATCAGCACAGGGCCAATCAGCACTGCCCAGGCAGAGGGTCAGGGGTCATGCAGCCTCATAGGACTGTCAGAGGGGAATGGAAACTCTTCCTACATGCTTTAACCAGACACTGATAGAAGTCACAAGACTGTTATCTACTGCTGATGAGAAAAGGTATTTAGCGGTTTATATTTACTAAAATAATTGCATTTCCAAGTTCTATGTGTAGCACTAACCCCTGAAGGAGCTGCTGATTTATATCGGGCTGTTACCATCACCTCTTTACCTGTAGTTTCACCAATACCAGAACTTAGAGTCCATGTTGAGCTTTGTATCTGACAATGTAGGCACCAGTCACTTTAGTACTTTTTCAATGATTTAATAGGAAGTAACTTGAAGAAGTAGCAGGAAATAGGTAGAAGAAGAGTTGCATGAAAGTTCAAATACCTTTTTCTTTAGAACACTGGGGAATTTGAAATCTCGGAGACGAATATACCTTCAGTCCAAGATTAAATCTTTGCCTGCCCGGATAGGTCTCTCTCACTGACTTAGCAGCCGGAGCGCAGCATGAACAAAAAGTCTCTGCCACAGACTTGAAAAGAACAATTTTACTGTATGATCCTCTGCCACAGGACGTAGTAGTAGTATTAGATGAACTGCAACACAGTACCAGAACCTTTAAGCTGACCCGGCAGTACTTGTGCGATAGGTTAGGTTAAGATGCATCCTCCAATTGAGGCCCCTTTTGAGACACCAGCATTCCTCTCCAAAGACAGGTCCTCCCCTGGGTCTTCTCAATTGTCCGGCTTCTTCCCGCAGGACAGACAGCACAGGACCATCCCCGCAGCAGTAGGCCCCAGACAGGCTTCTGGGCCTACCTGCATGGCTGCAGCAACGCAGCCCTCCGGCGTGGAGGGCCACGAGGTAGAACTTCCCGTCACATACCTTTAGGCTTGGAGGGCAAGCAGGTGAAAGACAAAAAGAAATGGCGTCTGCCCCTTAAGTACTCTCTCCCAGAATTCATAGCGGTGGGCCACCTCTGCCGAGTTACCTCTGGGCAAGAAGAGCACTCAATACACTTCAGCTTGTTGCTTTTCAACACCGCCCTATGGTGACAATGACACCTACAGGCAACAGTGTGGAACTGCACGCAACACAGCCAATGCTGGAACAGAGGCTAATTTAGCCATAGATTAACTCTGAACTATGTACAGAACAGATAACCCACTAAATTTACAAATAGGCGCCTGAGCAAAAATTTGTCAGCGCTACATATGTACTGTGGGAGACCAGATATAGTGAATGCAGGGTTTAGTACTACTTTAGTACAGATTTGACAATAAAACTTAAAAGCTTATTGGTTGCTATGCACAGCCGTACCACTTTCGTGGACAAGTTTCAGTAAATCTTCCCCAAAAAGTCACTGTCTGTTTTTACCCCGTAAATGCCATACTACCTATCTTGCATTTTATGTTGTTGAGAGAAAGTTGCAGTGCAGTCCTATTCACCTAAATGGGTCATGATCAGCATGCGCTAGTGTCCGCTGAAAGCAAAGCATCATGGCCATGGCATGTGTACCCCCCCAGCTGCTGCCTTTTCAGCTTAAGAGGGAGCAGTTGGGCGAGGTAAAAATGTTACTCAACCATGTGGTTTTACTGCCTTTCAACTGATGTAAAGGAGTGTAAAGGAGCCCTAAGAGTGGTTCAGTAGTCATCCAGGAAACTCGTATTAGAGCTCAGGACCAGAAGTAAATTAAATCAAGTCCTTTGTAATAGCATGAAACCAACTTCTGAGGGGCAAATTGAGAAGGTCTCTCTGGCTGCAAAATGCTAATATAGGCGCCTTGTGGTGCTTGCTGTTGTGTAGAGATTTTAGTTTTAAACATTTAAAACATCTAAAAAGTTCATAGGTTAAAGTAGATGTAAACACTAGAAGTGAACTTCTCTTATCCCCCCCCCCCCTTTAGTTTGTTAAATGTGCCATGAAAAATGTTTTGTTGTATCGATTTAATAAGTGCAAAAAAAAAAGAAAAATATGGTTGACCCAGCCTGAAAAAGTAAAAACATATGCAGTGATTACTTCTAAGGATGCGTAAACTGCAATCTATTAAATTTTGTACTTGGGTTTACTACACCTAAAGATGGAGTGTCGAAGGTCACAATATCCAGTGATTTTCCTGCAGTGTAAAATCATTCTTCATTTTAGTTTGACACATTTTAACTTTTGGAAAGTTTAGTTCTCTGTAGGTCACTCTACTATGTATGCCCAAAGATATAAAGACATTTTGTAAAATGGAAGTATATTATTTAAAAATTCCTTAATCATTTTAGTGTTGAGCATGATATGTATTAGCTCATTTTTATATCTTTTCTCATAATGGCTAATGCAATCAAATTCATGCATCATTTATTCATAACAAAATGTCAGACTACTGTGCATTCCTCACAATAAAATGTCAAACTCATATATGCTGTACAATAAAATGTCCATCTTGCTTCCAGTGTGTGCTACGACAAAATATACGATGAATGAACAATTCTGACCGGAATAGGAAAACACTTGAATAATAAAGATCTGCAGCATCTAACATCAGTTTGAACGAATAATTCACAAGTCTGCCAGAACAATACTTGTCATGTGGAATCTCATTATGAGTAACATAATAGAAATGATTAAACGATAACAGTGCATTTCTTGCATGAAACGAGCATGCAAATCGCATAATATCTACTATACCACATAGTATATGCTTTTAATATAGATCTGCTTTTTCAAATCTTTAGTCATTTTAGCCTTTGTGACTCGCTTAACACGTATCTAATTTATCATTTTAAGAGATGAGTTATAGAACCATTTAGATCTATCATTTATAGAATGCTATTTTTTTGAAAAGTTGAATATGTGATTTGTTCATATGTTTTACATTGTGGTCAAATCTGAAAAATCCTGAAATTATGTCAACCAAAATATCTTCACTGTTCAAACAGGAGAGATGGACACAAAAAAACTGCAAACATTGTTGAAGGTAGTCCATGTTTGTTTTATTCAGATGTTGTACCTTGTATTCTCTTATTCAAACCTTAAGCAGATTCAAAAAGATATAAGGAAATACAGTATATTCATATTGACCTAAAGGGGTTGGTACTAAAAGCAAATAGGTTGTTCACTTTGGAAGAGAAATTGCACTTTGCAAGAGAAGTTCCCCAGAGCTTAGTGAATGAGGTGAAGCTCCACTGACTTCCAACAGCCAATTTTCAAAGAAAAATGTTTTTGTTTTTTTTTAACCTTCCTTTCACCCTCTTTCTGCCCAGGCAAATTTTCATCTTTCAGCGCTGTTGCATTTTGAATGACAATTTCGCAGCAATGACAAAGCTGGAATTCTTCTCCAGATTCTTCTTTACAAGCACTTCATTGTGCAGTTCCACAGAAGGGTCTAACAAACTGTTGGGTCAGAATCACCTCTTAAGCATTGTTTACACGGTACGACTGTTGGCCAACCGAGCGTCTGATTCTTGTCAAAAGGGCGTGTGCCAGGATCTTGTCTTGCATACTAACTGTACACAATTGTCGTGCAACAAACACAAACGTAGTGACGTACTACGAGGAATTTCAGCTCTTGAGCGCCACCCTCTTAGCCCCTTCTGCTAATTTTGTGTTTGGTGAGCAATGATTCCGAGCATAAGTGTTTGTACTTTTGACTTTTGTGTGATGGACTTGTGTACTAACCATACGAAAATCAGACAACAGATCATTGTCCGCCGGAAATAAACCAGCCTGCCATCCAACATTTGTTGGCCAAAAGTTGGACAACAATTGTTAAAAGGAGCGTACTAGCGGTAAGATTTTAGGACAACAGTCTGTCAACAATGTTGGTGCCAGTGACAGGAATTATGCCCCATTGTTGGTGTCAGTGACAGGAAAAAAGCCTCAAGGGCCGGATAAAGGCAAGCATTCGGCTCCAGGGCTGTAGTTTGGAGACCACTGACCTATACCATTAAATGGTCCTCAGGGCTCAATTACATTTTAGCAATCAGCACCTTGGCAATTTTTATAAGATGATTCCCATGACCATAAGTTTTTCTATCCACAGACAGTTCTATCCACAGAAAGCACACTAGTGTACATATACACATAACTGAACAATAATTATTTTCTGTTCTCTATTTGAGACGTTAAATAAAGGACAGTCTTCAGTCCCCCAATATTTGCCACTCTACACCTATCTACAAATTGGGGCCTTCTTAGGGCTCATACACACCTTTTGTGTTGAGCTGCGTTGATCTGCACAATTCACACCATAATCCTGACAATGGTGCATTTTTGCACAACTCAACTCCACACCACATTTTGGTGCAACATAGGCTTGAATAAAGTGTCATTTTGTGAGACTTCAATAAAGTTTAAAAAAAAGACAAACAACAGTAAACTGAACACAGTGTGATGCATTGCAACAACAGATTACACCATCCCTCACTTCCTCAAAACAATGGACACCAGCCCAATTATAAGACAATTACAGCTTTTTGCAGTGGGATGTTTCTGATGCCATTTTGCATGCTTCACATCAGTCTTTGATGGTTGGATAGTGTGACACCTTCTATTTCACTTATCTGTTACACTATTATCTATTCTACTTTACGTATCTATTACTGTTATTACAATGACAGATAAGCTCAAAGTGTCTAATATTACAACTGTATATATATTCAAATATCCTTACCTGAGCATATCCTTGTGGAGTTCTTTAGTTCTGTATTTTTACAGAGTCCTGCTGAATAGATTTATAAAAAATTATTCTGACAATGAAATGAACAATTTCAACTACTGGTACTATGGAAAAATTAATGAATCTCTTTCCTTTAGAAGTTCAGTGAAATAATTTGTCTCATTTATCTTAAACATGAGCATTTGGAAAACACAGACTTTTGATAAACGCTGAATTTTTTTCCTGCTGCTAGAAAACGGTAATGCTGCCTGTTCTTTCTTTGTTTCCCCATAGGCATCAAATCTCTATCAGAATACATACAAAAGAAAAACTGCAAAGATTATTCTTGTTCATTTGGCATAATCTTTAAACAGTCTATTCCATTTCAAGAAGATCAAAAGCTGCTGTTGGGTATGAAGTGCAGGTATACCTTGCTTTTTCTGAAAGCCAACATGTTCTAAAGTTCAAAACACTTCCTGATAGTGCTAAGATGTGTCCATCCCTTCCTACAACTGCAGATTTCCATTGGCCAGTGAGGAGGTCCATCATAGCAATGAGCCAATAGGAATGTGAGGGGCAGCAGGGACTTTGCAAGATTAAACACTGCCTAGAAGTGTCTTTGGTTGTCAGAACAGGCTGGTATTTATGTGAACTTGGGAGTAATTAAAGCTGCTTCATACCTATCAGGAGCGTTTGCTTTTATTAAATCATCAGAAAAGTCTGCAGGAGCCTGACAGTGCATCCATGATCACTGCTCATAGGTGAAATACTTTGCAGTCTCCTGTAAACAAAAATAACAAATGTACATTTGTTCTTGCAACATTATGTGCATTTATTATTATCATTATTTTAAATGAACTTAGTCTTTAATTCTACAGTACAGGACATCCCCACGCAATACAAATTAGGATTGGACAACACAGCAAACAATGCAAATAGGCCCAAAACAATGGAGTTACTGATTGAATGATTTGAGTGAGCCTTGAAAGGAAAAAGAGAATTTCAATCTTTTAGAGTATACGTCTTAGGGATAACCTGCCTAATCCATCTAGAAATAGTGGAATGAAATGTAGGACAACCCTTGTAGGAGCCCAAGTCAGGAAAACAGAATCTGAGGTTCAGAAGGAATTAGTGGCTGAGAGTTAAACTGTCCCCACTGCTACTTGCAGCAGTTGTGCTGCAAGTTTGAAAATTACTTGCTAAGCTATTGCTAGACTTGTCAGGTTTCAAGTTTGTTGCACAATTGCAGCAAGTTGGCATTGCATGACTCCAGATCAACTTTCTTTGCAAACATTCTGCAAGTCTGCTGCAAGTTCTGGTTCAGTTATGTTGTGCAATTGTCATCCCATCACAGGGGTCACCATGGCTGAATTTTCATGCTGTAGACTTGCAGAGCTCTTGCTAGAGACTTGCCATGTGAATTTGCTACAAATTGGAAAAGTGTCAACTAGAACTTGTGCTTCACGTGCTCTGCAAGTGTACAACTTGCCAGTGAAAAAGTGCAGCAAGTTAACAGACTTTACTTAACTAACAATTCAACACTGCCACAAATTTGTGGCAAGTTATTCTTGCCATCTAGGACATCTAAAAAATGTACAGAGACCACTTTGTAGTGCTTTGAAGCAGGATAAAGAGAAGGCAGGATGATGTCCTTATTAATGTGGAGGATTGAAACCACCTTAGGAAAAAAGGAGGCCTAAGAGCTCAAAACCACATTGCCTTGATGAGGAGCAAGGAAGGGTTCTTTACAAGATAAGGCCACCGATTCTGAGACCAGACATGATAGCAATGAAAAAAACATCTTATCGGTCATTAAGACATTACCACCTTGAATAAGGCCACCATGAGGCCCAGTATCCACATGGACATTCTGACTACTGGAAGCTTTCTAGGTAACAGGGTCCAGACATGAGCTCAAAGGGTCAACATTTATTTCTAGGGAAGAAACACCCAGTTTTGGGCCATATCCAAGACTGGGCTCAGGTGCAAGTGGTTGGTTGGCTCTAAAGCAGAATTTTGTGGATTGAGAATACACCCAAAGTTCTAAAGTATCCGTATCATCTGTTGCACATCGGCTACTGGGGCTGGGACCAGGTGATGCTTCAAGAGAAGGTTGTATAGATATTCAATAATGTAGATGGAATGCAGCAGTGCGAGGAATGCACCAAGCATTTTCGTAAAGGCTTCAGGGGCCATGGACAAGCCGAAGGTAAGAGCCAGAAAATGTAAATGTTACACCCCCACTGAATATCGCAGGAAATGTTGATGCATGCTAAAAAATGGGAACATATAAATATACATTTTAGGATGCTGGAATTTACCCTTGTTTTAGTGATGCAGTTATAGACCAGGCCAATTTCATACAGACTGGACCAAAGTTTTTGACCCACAAGAAGTTGGTGCAGACCTTCAAGTCTAGGATAAGGTGAAGACCACCATTAGGCTTTAAAACAAACAGATTTTAATAAAAACACTCCCAGATTTTAATAAAAACACTTTGGATTGTTCCAGTTCCCTGGGGAATTGGAACAATCACTACCAAAGAGTGAAGTTGCTGAAAGGCAGTCTGAAGGATCAACAATCTCATTGGAGTGGCAGGCAGGTTTCAGGGTATAAAGCTGGGGAGGCAGTAGGGAGCTAAACTCCAATCGGTACCCTTGGGACACCACATCTCAGACCCATTGAGCCAAAATGCACTAAGTCCCAGCAACTGAAAAGGCCAATAGAATTCTCCCCATTTGCAAAAGTGGGGGTGCACATTAACTGTGAGGCAGACTTGGCACTAGAATTGTCAGACTTGGACATCCAAGACAAGTAATTGAGGGATTAAAATAATTCTTCTGAAACCCAGAAACTCTTCTAAAAACCCTAAAATAGCAGAATTTGTTTAGGTACCTTAGCTACCGCTCAGCAAACTTCTGAGGCATATGCACTTTGCCTGGCCATGGCCAGTCTTTCTACAGAACATCCTGTTTTAGTGGGTGATCCAGAAAGGACCTATTAGGTTTTTGGACACCATAGTGGTGTCCTTAGGCCCAGCAAGCGTGGACAGTTCTAGCTTCAAACAGGAGAACTCCTCATCCACTAGACCAGGGGTCTCCAAGCTATGGCCCTTCAGTTGTTCAGGAACTACAATTCCCATCATGCCTAGTCATGTCTGTGAATGTCAGAGTTTTACAAAGTCTCATGCGGCGTGTAGTTCCGCAACAGCTGGAGGGCCATAGTTTGCAGATCCCTGCACTAGTTTCTTTCAGCTTAGGAGAGATCTACCTGCCAGGAATTCCAAGACCTTGGGGATTTACCTTCCACTTCCTCATCTTTCTCCCCTTCCTCATCTGCATAGGGGAGTAACAATGCAGTGAAGGAAACATTGAAAAATGGCTCAGTAGGGGACACTGACTGTTGATGCTTATGCTTTGTTCGTTCTGCTCCATCAGTGCAGAGACTTTCCCCATCAGATCTGCTATAGGGGCTGAAAAACCCTCTCTAGTGAAAAAAGAGGAATAGAGAGCACCCAAGGAGATAGTGGGAGACACCGAGGCATTAGGACTGAGGTCCAAATACCTAGGTATAGAGTAATGAGAGGAACCCTGAAAAACCTCCTCATGGCCCTGTGCACTGTGTGTGCTCATCCCATTTCCCTTATGTCTAGTGTCTGTCATAAGGTTGAAGAGATCCCCTGAGGGGCACTCATGACATTGATGTATGCAGAAAATGTTGCTACCAAGAAGAAGGGGTGCAGTCATCCTGTATTCCATGACTGAAGGCTTCTGGATAACCCAGTATAGACTGATGCAGAGACCTGGGCCATAATGCAGAGTAGGGTACCTGATGCAGCTGTAATGTGTTTGACTGTAGCAGAGCAATGTGTTTAAGTTGACACCAGGAAAAAAGCTGTGTACCTCCTACAGAGGGTGGGACTATGCACACAGAATAGACCATTGCATGTCTTAATGTGTCTCAGTGACAGAAACTTCTTTAGAAGTTTCACAGCCCCCCTGCTCAGGGACTACCCTCTGTCTGTAGGGGGCTGGAGTGCGGTAATGATTGGTAGGAAACCGCAGTGGTATAGGGGCAAAGCCCACTCACCACACCAGACTACCGACTCTACCCAGTGGAGAACCCACCCTGTACTACCTGCTTCAGGAGGGCATACCCTCTCCTCCATGGAGAGGGTGTTCAGAAACTTAAACTTCTGGGATTTGGTTATTAACCATGTGAGGGTAACTGCTCTGCTGCCAAACACGCGAGTATGAGGCAACTAGCTCTGGTGAGTCTACAACTGATGGAGAGAGATGCTTGATACACTCGTAGTGTTGTTTGAAGATCTTATCACCCTTTGGAGGATCACTTCCGGCACTTTAGCTTTTTTTACACTATTTTTTGTGACTTTTTTGTGGCCTTTTACACGCTGTTTTTCTATTTTCTACACCTTTTTTTTTTTACTGTGTTAACTTTAAGAGCTTAACACTTTTTTGACACATATTGATGTTTAAGATCTTTGCTATTTATTTATCACTAAAATTAAGTGTTTAATACTTTAGCGCTGCTGTTCACTTTCAGCATTTAAGTGAATAGGTTGATAAAGATATTTTTGTCTCTGTTTGATATAAAACTCAGACTGATGAAAAATGTTGTGAAAGCAATGAGCACTGAAAGTAAAGGTTTCCATTAGTTGAGACAGATGTTTCCAAGAATAACTGATGCCAAGATTAAGGAAGGATTTTTTGTTGCTCCAAAGATTAGATGCTTCAACTATGAGAAGTGGTTCGAAGATCTGTCAGTGAAGCCATAAAAAATCATCAGGAAAGTATTCAGTGAAGTAGTTGAGAATTTTCTTGGTAATTACAGAACACCAATTTACATTCAGCTGGTTGAAAATCTTTTTACAGCATGCAAGACCATGAAGTTCAACATATCACTGAAGATTCATTTACTGCATTCACACTTCTTTCCACTTTACTTTAGCTTGATGGACGTTCTGTTGGTTCCAGGTCCTGATGTCCTCTCTTCCTCCACTTGTCCTGGGTCTCCTCCTCGCCAATCCTTCCTCTTCATCTCTCTTGGGTCCAGATGGGGAGTCTTCTTGGTCCTCTTCTTGCCTTTCATGTTTCTTTTTCCAATAAACAAACTTTGCACAGTACAGAGCCACACAACCTCTCTCTGGCTGCCAATGCAGAGTGAAGCAGTCCAGAGTGACAATCGGTGGCATGCGTAATCTGCTGGTGCCATTACCATGACTGCAGCACTGAGCCTTGGTGACATCATCAAGTCTGTCTTCTGTCAGATATTAATGAAGAATTGGGCTGTAAGTTTGAAGGGAGTATGGATTTCTCGATGGGACTTTTTAGCAAATTTTAAGGTCAAGTAAACTTTTGCTATAGGTATATTTTGCTAAAGGCTGGACCATGATACCTATATTTTTATAGATTTTTCTCTTCATATGATCAGCATTTCTTCTGTTGAATAAGTGTTATTAGTAAATTTACATCATGCACTCCTCCTCTTTGGGTATTTTTTAATAAGTCCCTAACAAATAGAAAGAAAGCAATGTGGAAGAAGACACCACTATATAAGACACAATGTACAGAAACGAGGATGGTGCTGCTGGAACTTCCTCCAGCATACGTGATGACATTACAAGCCCAAACTCAGCCTCGTCATGATAATGACTGTGGAGTAAAAACGTGTTAGGCAGAGTTTGGGCTAGTGAAATCATGCATGCTGAAGGAAGTTGTAACAGGCCCATCTTTGTTTCTGTACATCGCAGGTTGTAATATTCTAATACATTTTATATAGTTTTTAACTTACTCCATTATGAGCCTTTGTCTACCATCTGTTCTTTGCCTTTTGTGCCTCATATAACATCTGCTCATGTGCCTCATATAACATCTGGTGGGAGCCATAGTGCATGGAGTGGCTGTCAGCAATGTATTTGTGTGTTGCAGCTAAGTGCATTTAAACTTGTTTCTTTGAGATTCTGTCTATCTAGTAATAAGTGTTTGAGAGCTGGGGGCATTCACTTGAAGAGCACCTACCATTTTTATTGTCTCAAAGATAAAAGTGCTGCGCTTTTTAAATTTTAATATTAAGGTATTATTTACTCTTGAAGGGCTCTTTGAAAATTGCCCTGTGATGGATCGCTTTTTAGAGGGCAGTTAATAGGGAGCTCAAAGGCAATACCTCCTGGACACTTGTTTAAACCTTTTCTCCTAAATAGGTCATGTCTGGCTGCAATACATCCTGTTGAACGTAATGTGTGGTATGTGTACCACCCCTCCAGCTATCCTGTTATGTTAAGGCGGATGATGCAAAGTTGATCACACATGCTAGACTGATTGGACATTTTAATCTAGATTTGTCAGTAACCATGTCATTTGTGCATGCATGATTAAATATAGTGTGAAAAGATTGCATACATGTCATCTAGAATAAGGGTCTGGTATAGATGAATGGAATCCCTGGCCATTTACTTATAAAGAAAACTAACTCGTACCAAAGTTTGGGTTTGTATCAATACTTTGAGTAAGAAGGTGAGGAAAAAGGGATCTTTTACAGAAATTTGGAAATAAATAAAAAATAAATAAATTGAACCAGATCAAATTATGGTGGGTTCTGATATAGTTAGTCAGAGGTTCCATTAATAAGTTGAAGATTAATGGGGAGAGAGGGCAACCTTGGCATGTTCCATTTGAAATGTTAAATGGTTTGGATAGTAATCCTGATGTGTACACCTGAGCAGAGGGTTTCCAGTACAGAGCCATTATTGCCGTAAAAATTGGTCCAGAGAATCCGAACCTCTCCAGGACTCGAGCCAGATATCCCCAATGGATTTGATCAAAAGCCAACAGTTTCCCTGCTCTATTTCCATGGGCATAGAGGGTCATTTTCTGTTTTTTGGTGGTTTTCTCAAGCTCCTTCATAGGAGAAGTCTAAGATCATATCTAAGTTAGTCTGTGAGTTAGTCTAGTTAGTGAGTTAGTCTGTTGGATAATGAGAGAGAGGATAGTTATTTATTTTTGGATTCTAATTAAAAAATTTTGTCTGTAGGTTCACGCAACCGTGCTTGCCACTGCCTGTTTGCCTTGGCCCCCAGTTTTATGAAAATACCCCTCATATATGCTTTATGAGCATTCCACAAAACAAATTGGTCTTGTACAGAGGACTTGTTAATAGAGAAGAATTCTGGTTGTTGCATAAGATATGGGTTAGCCTGCCACAAGGGGATTGAATTGGCAGCTGAAGTGTCGGCTATAGATGGCATTATAGAGGCGTGGTCAGACCACGTAATGTTGTTAATAGATGAGGAAACAGCTCTAGATAGAGTCTGTTGGTCTACTAGAAACAGGTGAATTCTGGTGTATACATGATGCGGGGTGGAGAAGAAAGTGAAGTCTTTTTCTCCTGAATGAAAACACCGCTACACATTGTATAGATCCTGTTCATGAAGGGCTGCTTGTAGGGGTGGAGTTGAATGTTCTGTTCTTGATTACTGTCAATGGTTGGGTCTGGTGTGGTATTAAAGTCCCCACAGAGCACCAAAAGGCCTTGTCTGTGAGCGCCTATTTGGTGTTAGAGGTATATACATTCACAACTGTGTATGTAACCAAGTTAATATCACATAAATTCAAAAAAACAGAGTCGCTGTGTTGCTATGGCCATTTGTGTAGTGACTTTATTGCAATAATATAGAGTTAGATTTAGTAACAGCATACGTTTACAGAGGCCCTTCCCCCTCCATTGATATGTAAATAACTGAGACAGGATGTTCTTTGCCGGAAGTTGGTGTATGCAGGAAATGAGTGGGAGGGGCTTGGGGAGTGTTTGTAAGAAACATGTGTTTGAAAGGACAAAGAGGAAGACATGGCTGGAACTATGAAGGAAATCTTGACCCCTAAGTTGAGTAACTGTTTAGTTTACTTAATGTGTACATACTTAGATTTGTAGGCATATTTTGTAAGCTATAAGTTGTGTTGTATTGTGCATCCTACAGTTTGTATGTGCAGATTTTTCCCTGTTTACTAAAGCATTGATACACTTCAGAAGTCTAAGCTTCCTTGGTTTTACCACAAGAACTTAATAGATAGACGCAAAGCATTACAATGGGGGCTGCATAACATTTGAGACTGCATAATGTTCTTAGACATATCGACATATATATGTTTGCAACATTAGAGTCCTTGCTAAAACAGCTAAAAATTAATGGATATCCAATATGATACAGTCTTATGCAGTGGAAAGGAGACAGATGCAGGACCAGGGTAGTGAAAGATTGAAACGTCACACTCCTAAATCCAAGTGAAAGTTCATAGGTGCACTCCACACATTCAAAATACCACGTGTTGTTATCACCACGTGTCGCCATCACCAAAGCATATTGCCTGCTTACCAGATTGTCAGACCTGTAAAGAAGGTCAGATGCGCCTGTGGCTGATTACCCTGCCAGGGTCTTTGAAATGCAGTAAATTCAGCACACACTGGTCCTGTGAGTGCTCCCTCCTGTCCTCTCACATCTGCTATCCACGGATGTTCTACTCAAAAGAAAGGAAGCTCCACATAGTATAAGATCCAACTATTTTATTCCAAAATTTTTAAAAAAGAGAGAGAGTCTCTCTGCTACATAAAATAATATACCAGGCCGGTACAAATAAAACGTTCACCTGCACTTCTAGGAATTCGTATGTCGCGATGATGATGCACTGTCGTTTTTTTCCCCCTGCAAACATTCTTTAATATCACATATTAGGATCAGGAAGCGGCCCTGTGGATTCTTGATTTCCCTGTGCAGGATAAATGTCACAGTGCCTCGTATTGCAGTTAGCACTCTTTTTGTTTTAGAATCTGAATTGGAGGTAAAAATATAAGGAAAATTCCCCTGTGTGCAGGATGGAGGAGATACACCGCAGAAGTGTGTTTCCTTGGCACACAGGATATCGCTTCTATTGGACAGTACCTCTCTCCACATGGATTTCCTTTTTACAGGGTGAGTACCTTGGTGTTTATAGACAGAAAATTGATACCCATGGTGGTAAGAATTTTAGGTGTGGTAGTAGTAGGTATAGTAGGTATAGTATAAGCAAAGTTATAGCAATGGCTCCCTCCTGTGGCCACTGCGGAGATGGGAGATAGGATTGTGTGTTGTATTTACTCACTCACTGCGGATCTGTGCCTACGCATGGAAGGGAATTCTTTCCTCCAGAACTCGGCTCCTCCAGGTTTTCATGCATTGAGGAGTCTTCCATAGAAGGTATTGGGAGTTTGACAGTTGGCTGTGTAATTATAGAAATAAGAAAAAGAAAGAAAAAAGCCCAAAAACATGAAAGAGAAAACATTAGGTAACCTTTCAATCGTTTGTTAACCATAACAAGTCCCATAGGGGGATAACCCTATAAGTTTGATCAGTGTGTGCAGCTATCTGCTGCTCAACTGAGTTCAAGGCTAACAGCTGTTCCTGGTCACCTTGTAAGGGACACATGTTGACTCCTGTTTAGTAGTTGCAGTTATATGTGTGATTTGGCATTCTTTTGTGTGACTGTTTTCCATTCAGGATTGGGCACATTCCTGTAGGCGTTGGTGTTGTTGTCATTACTGGGATCAGGAAGTATTTTCCAATCTGTCAGTAGGGAGATGCCTTTTTCCAGAGAATCCACAATGTATGTTTGTTGTTTGGTCCTTTTTTGTGATGGTAATTTTGGTGGGATAGCCCCATCTGTAAGGTATGTTATGGTTTCTGAGCACTGTATCCACTATAGGTTGATTCATAGTGGGAAATTAGGTGAATGATTCAGGGAGTTCTCTTGTGCCATCCCCTGAATCAGTGACAGGGTTTATCACTGGGCTGCATCCAGCTTCATCCAGTCTAAATTTAGCCTTGGCTGGGCTCCCTGACGGTGGGGAGGAAGGGTAGGACTAATGGCTGTCAGGGGAGTCATTATGCTGGGGTGTTGTGGCCTTTTTATGTGTTTTGCCCTGGAATTTAGAGGCCGAGGTGGATGAGGATCCGGCGCTATTTTGCCTACCTCCATGCTGCGGGTGGTTGAAGAAGTCCATTAGCTGTTGCAGCTTGGAGGCTCCTTTTCTCTTGTGGGTCATGATCCCTTGGTGTGCCCGGGTCAGATCGTCAGCAGGAACGGGTGAGATTTGAGTTCTTTATTGCAGTTTTGAGTCGCTATGTCTACGAGATGACCGGAGCTCCGGGATTATGCTGCCATCGGCTCCATCACAGGCCACGCCCCCATAAAAGCTCTTCTTTAATCAAAACAACAGATAATGTCACTGGTCATTACCGGGGTATGTGGAAGCAATCTGAGCAGAGCTGCAGAGCCCACTTTTAACTGACAGTCAGTGTTAGTAAAAGGGTCAAATGCTGCAAGTTTTTAAACTAGTGCATTGCCATGAACCAGAAAAACACTGTTCAGTCTATTATTTATACCAAATACTGAAATTTCCCATGCACTAATTGGTACTAAATGCTAGCTTTTTTGTAATGCATTCTTGCCTTAAAGCAGAACTAAAGGCAAAACTTGTTTTATTTTGGATAGAGTATTGGAGGGGTATAACCCCTGTCAGTTTATTTTTTTCTGCCACCCTATCTTGCCAATAATTCCTGCTCCAAAGCCAAAACAGGAACTGAGAGGAAAATATTATTATTATTATACAGGATTTATATAGCGCTAACAGTTTGCACAGCGCTTTACAACATGAGGGCAGACAGTACACTTACAATACAAATCAATACAGGAGGGATAAGAGGGCTCCGCTCATTAGAGCTTACAATCTAGAAGGGAGGGTCAAGTGGAACAAAAGGTAATAACTGTGGGGGGTGAGCTGATGGAGAAAATGAAAATAAAGTTGTTAGGTGTGGGTAGGGTAGGCTTCTCTGAAGAGAAGGGTTTTCAGGGATTGTCTAAAAGCTAATAAAGTAGGAGATAAGCGGATAGATTAGGGTAAGGCATTCCATAGGATTGGAGAGGCTTTGGAAAATTCCTGAAAGCGAGCATGGGAGCAGGTGATGAGGGAGCTAGAGAACAGGAGGTCTTGAGAGGAACGAAGAGAACGAGTAGGTTGGTATTTAGAGACTAGGCTAATGATGTAGCTGGGGGCTAAATTGTGGATGGCTTTGTAAGTAGTTGTTAGTATTTTGAAAAGGGATTGACACAGAGGGGTAGCAGACACAGAGCAATTAGTATGGTGGATGAGTCTGGCAGCAGCATTCATGATGGATTGAAGAGGTGATAGACTATGTAGAGGTAAGCCAATGAAAAGGGAGTTGCAGTAGTCGAGGCAAGAGATGACCAGCGAGTGAATTAAGAGCTTTGTTGTGTCATTGGTTAGAAAAGGGTGCATTTTGGAGATGTTGCAGAGGTTGAGGCGGCAAGATTTGGACAGTGATTGGACGTGGTGCTTAAAGGAGAGTTCAGTCCAGGACTATACCTAGAACCTTGGCATGTGGGGATGGGCTTATAGTTGTGCCATCGATTTTGACAGAGAGATCAGGGGAAGGGAAAGGGGCATGTGGAGGAAGAAAAATTATAAGTTCGGTTTTGGATAGATTGAGTTTTGAGGAAGAGGGGTGACATCCAGACTGATATATCTGATAGTAAATTAGTGATTAGGGATGGGCCGAACACCCCCCTGTTCGGTTTAGAGCAGAACATGCGAACAGGCAAAAAATTTGTTCGAACACGCAAACACCGTTAAAGTCTATGGGACACGAACGTGAAAAATAAAAAGTGCTAATTTTAAGGGTTAATATGCAAGTTCTTGTCATTAAAACGTGTTTGGAGCCCTGGGTCCTGACCCAGGGGACATGTATCAATGCAAAAAAAAGTTTTAAATATGGCCGTTTTTTCGAGAGCAGTGATTTTAATAATGCTTAAAGTGAAACAATAAAAGTGAAATATTCCTTTAAATTTCGTACCTGGGGGGTGTCTATAGTGGCTCATGTTTACCGTGTTTACAACAGTCTGAGAACAAAATGTCATTTCTAAAGGAACAGAGAGTCATTTAAAAGTACTAGCGGTAACGACGGCAGCTATAATGAATTGTCGGGTCTCTGCAATACTCATAAAAGTCATTGAAAAAAACGGCCTGGGGTTCCCCCACAGTGCATTACCAGGCCCTTTGGGTCTGGTATGAATATTAAGGGGAACCCCAAATCAAAATTTAACAAAAAAAATGCGTGGCGGTCCCCCCAAATTCCATACTAGGCCCTTCAGGTCTGGTATGGATATTAAGGAGAACACCGCGCCAAAATTTAAAAAAAAAATGGCATTGGGTCCCCCTCAAAATCCATACCAGAGCCTTTAGGGTCTTCCTCTGGCGTCTTCTTCCCCGCTTCGTTTTCCGGACGATCCGCATCCATGGGAGGTTCCCACTGTGGGGATGTGGCCCTTGTCCCCATCAACATGGGGACATCCTCCCCATGTTGAGGGC
Source organism: Lithobates clamitans (assembly GCA_037952925.1). Lineage (NCBI taxonomy): Eukaryota > Metazoa > Chordata > Amphibia > Anura > Ranidae > Lithobates > Lithobates clamitans. The sequence goes on from JBBGZY010001063.1 coordinate 1,420,375, forward strand.
ATGTGGCCTGGTATGGTTCAGGAGGGGGGCCACTCTCTCATCCCACCCTTTTATTGCGGCCTGCCAGATTGCGTGCTCGGATAAGGGTCTGGTATGGATTTTTAGGGGGACCCCCAGGCCATTTTTTTTTAAATGTTGGAGTGGGGTTCCCCTTAAAATCAGGTCTGGTATGGATTTTGAGGGGAACCCCCACGCCATTTAAAAAAAAATTTTGACGCGGGGTTCCCCTTAATATTCAGACCTGAAGGGCCTGGTATGGAATTTGGGGGGACCCCACACATTTTTTTTTAAATTTTGGTTCGGGGTTCCCCTTAATATTCATACCAGACCCAAAGGGCCTGGTAATGCACTGTGGGGGAACCCCAGGCCGTTTTTTTCAATGACTTTTATGAGTATTGCAGAGACCCGTCAATTCATTATAGCTGCCAGCGCTACCGCTACTACTTTTTTTACCGCCGTTACATAACCGGGTGACCCCACCCCCTCTGACATCACGGGGAAGCCATAGAGATATCCCTGTGAAGTCCTCGTGCATCAGAGGGGGGCAGGGTCACCGGGTGGCCCCACCCTCAGTTATATAAGACAACAAGTAGAGAGGCGCCTCTGGGTGCAGTCGTATTGTGGGTAAAAATACTTTTAATATAACATAGGTAAACTCACATTTTAGTAGTTAAAAAAAAGCATGGTATGTCAGAGATGGCGCTTCCGATCCTGTGCCTAGTAGATAGTCTCTGCCGTGGATGTAAGACAACTCTTCCGGGTATGGTATGCCGGCTGCATACACAGAGGAGCGGCCTCAGAACGAGGCTTGGACCGCACAAGACTGCTGGCTGCAGGGGGATGACGTCATTAGCAATGGACGCGTTTCCTGGGCATGCGCACTTGGATGGTCAGCAAGCCGCGCCCCTTTTTCAACAGACACATTAGCTAGCCATGCTAAGAGATTTAAGTAAGGGAAGGGGGAGGAGACTGGGCGGGGAAGAGGGCTGATGGGCGGGAAGCCAGGGAAATGTAAACAGCCCAATACTGTGAGGAAAGTGGGCGGTGCGGAAAGCAGAGAAGAACCAAGGGAAACTGGAAATGTCATTAGTGAGGCTGTGTAACCACAGGGAAGACGACAGAAGGGAGGAAAAAAATAATGAGAAGAGAAAGAGTAAGGAGAAGAAAGGGGGAAGGAATGAAAAAGTGGGAAAGTGACAAAATAAAAAATAAATATAAAAATGATGACAGAATAAAATAAAAAACATAATAATAATGGTAAGAATAAAAATAAATATAAAAAAAAATATATATATATATATATATATATATATATATATATATATATATATATATATATATATATATATATATATATATATATATAAATAAAAAAATGATATAAAAATAATAAATAAAAAATAATAAATAATAAAAATAAATATAAATAATATAAAAATAAAAATAAAAAATAAAAAATCCCCAAAAAGAGGGAAGAAAAGGAAAGGAGGGGGAAAAGAAAGGGGGGGAGAGAGGAAAAAAGGGGGGAGAAGGGGGAGGGGAAGAAGAAAGGAGGGGGGAGGGTAAAAACTAGCAAACATCTATGCTACATGTCTAGACCTAAAAAACTAAGATATGTTAATAAAATATATCCTGAAGGGTCTTAGGAATCCTAAGAAATATATATATATATATATGCGTATTTGCAACATACAAGACATCATATAAAATACATTGAGATGTGCAACTTAGACAAATAGATAAAAATATATCAAAACATCTTATCATGACATTATATAAAAACTATGGATGCACACCATAGTAAAAGAAATACCGTATTTATCGGCGTATAACACGCACTTTTTTCCCCTTAAAATCAGGGGAAAATCGCGGGTGCGTGTTATACGCCGATCCCTTGCGATCCTGAGCTTCAAAATCGCCGACCGCGATTTGAAAATGGCGCCGCCGGCGCTGAAATACACAGAGCCGGTCCTCGGCTCTTCTCGGCCACTTTCGGCTTCACTCGAGCGCCGGGTGGGTTTCAGAATGATATCATTAATAAATTTGAAAAGTCCTTTCTCCTTAAAGATTTTTACCAAATCCCTTATTTCTATCACCTCCCCAAAGTCCATAAGAGTCTAGATAACCCTCCCGGCAGACCCATAGTGGCAGCAATGGACAGCGTCACTACGGGTCTTAGCTTATATATTGACCATTTCCTTCAGCCCATTGTACAGACATTACAGTCCTATATTCGAGATGGGACCCATTTGATGGAACTTCTTTCGGCATACAAGTGGGAGCCAACTTACTCTTGGCTCTCACTCGACGTGAACTCTCTGTATACATCGATCCCTCATGCCTTTGGCCTAATGGCACTTGAGCATTTTTTAGCAGAAGACCCCCTCATTAATCCTCGTCAGGCGGCATTCATTTTGGAAGCCACTTCATATTGCCTAACACATAACTACTTCCAATTTGATGAAGAATTTTATGTCCAGATACAGGGAACAGCTATGGGGGCGAATTTTGCGCCCTCATATGCTAATTTGGCTATAGGCTATTGGGAGAATTTATATATTCTCCACGCCATATAGTGTTTTTCGGTCGTTACATCGATGACATCGTCATCATCTGGGATGATGATGTCGGTGTGATCAACGATTTTGTTAAACATTGTAACGACAATCAATTTGGCCTTTCTTTTACCTTTGTTGCCAGTTCCGACATGCTGCCCTTCCTTGATTTAGAGCTTAGTGCTGATGTAGCTACATCTACGATTGTCTCCAGAAACTATGTTAAACCAACTGCTGGGAACTTTTTTCTACACTATAAAAGTTGTCACCTTCCGCAGTGGATCAACAACATTCCAAAGGGACAGTTCTGCCGATTGAGGGAGTTTTAATCTATAGGATACAGGATTAACAATCTCTGAAATTTCATAGGGCCCGATGAATTTTGGGCCAAGTTTTTTAGATGGAACATGCAGGGACAGATTCCTGGATGATAGCCACACTTTGTCACCAACTTTATATCCTGGTGCCTTTGAGCGCCTCTTGTCCGCCATTTTCTTAAAAGCCAGCACAGAGCGAGAAATAGCATGATTAACATCGGACCAGATTTTAGAGAAATTTTCTATTGTGGTGTTGGCATCTGGCACATCAGAGGGTGGAAGATCAAAGGAGCACACACGAGGATGCAACCCGTAAACACAGAAGAAAGGAGAGGTCCCTGTAGATGTGCTGGCACAGTTATTAAAGGCAAACTCTGCCCATGGCAGGACGTTGACCCACTCCACCTCATCATTGGCCATCAGACAACGTACCATCTTCTCTAGAGTCTGGTTAGTCCTTTCTGTTTGGCCGTTTGTCTCAGGATGATATGCTGAAGAATATGATAACTTAATCCCCAGCTGAGAGCAAAGGGCCTTCCAAAACTGGGCTATAAACTGAGAGCCACGGTCTGAGACAATGTTGATCGGTGCCCCATGGAGCCTGAAAACATGTTTAATGAATAAAGATGCCAGTTCTTTAGCAGATGGAAGTTTCGGAAGTGGAACAAAGTGGGCCATTTTACTGAACCTGTCTACCACTACCCAGATCGTGGAACATCCCTGGGACGGAGGCAAGTCAGTGATAAAGTCCATAGATAAATGGGTCCAGGGACAGGTAGGTATTGGTAGAGGACGTAGGAGACCAGGCGGCTTAGAGGTACTGCTCTTGCTTCTGGCACAAACTTCACAGGCCTGGACGAAGGCTAACACATCCTGCCTAATCGATGGCCACCAGAGGTTGCGAGAGATAATCTCAAAAGTTTGTCTAAACCCTGAATGTGCTGCAGGTTTTGATGCATGTACCTGCTGCAATACCTGCAAACGAAGAGCCAGGGGCACAAAAAGCATACCGGAGGGAGTGGAGAGAGGGGCTTCAGCCTATGCAGGTAACAAGGCCTCAGAGATGTCAGTCTGGGTGAAAGCCAAAATCCTATCCTCAGAGATAATGGGTTGTGGAGGAAGCGGAGGAGGAGACTCTGAAAGAAAGCTGCGAGACAAGGCGTCTGCCTTAATGTTTCTTGGTCCTGGTAAATATGAAATTGTGAAGTCAAATCTGGAGAAGAACAATGACCACCTGGCTTGACGTGAGTTCAGTCTTTTAGCAGAACGGATGTTTTCAAGGTGTTTGTGGTCAGTCAGAACTATGAATGGATAGCGAGCTCCCTCCAGCCAATGTCTCCATTCCTCCAAAGCGAGCTTTATGGCTAGAAGTTCTCTGTTGCCTATATCATAATTGCGCTCTGCTGGGGAATATTTCCGAGACAAGAAGGCACAGGGGTGGATGGCGGCATTTACAGGATCCTTTTGTGACAAAAGCGCCCCCACCCCTACTTCAGATGCATCTACCTCCACAATAAAAGGTAGCTCAGGAACAGGATGGCGTAGGATTGGTGCAGAGGTAAAGGCTTTCTTTAACTGAGTGAAGGCTGCCTGGGCTTCAGTAGTCCATTTAAAGGTAGTCGGAGTCTTCCTGGTGAGAGAAGTGATGGGATGTGCAATGGTGGCAAAGTTCTTAATGAATTTTCAATAGAAATTTGCAAAGCCCAGGAAGCGCTGAACTGCCTTCAGGTCTGAAGGTGGTGCCCAGTCTAAAATGGCTTGAATCTTGGCTGGATCCATGATGAGGCCTGTGTCAGAAATTAGGTAGCCTAGGAAAGGTACTTGTTTAACATGGAATGAACATTTCTCAGGCTTTACAAAAAGGGAGTGAGTCTTTAATCGGGCCAATACTGAGCAGACATGTTTCTGATGTGTTTCAAGATTGGGAGAATATATCAAAATGTCGTCTAAATATACAAGCATGAAGCGACCCAACATGTCACGGAAAATGTCATTCATAAAGTTCTGAAAGACAGCTGGTGCATTTCTGAGACCGAAAGGCATGACAGACATTCATAATGACCATCCTTGGTGTTAAAGGCTGTCTTCCACTCGTCGCCTGCACGTATGTGCACCAGATTATAGGCTCCCCTTAAGTCCAGTTTGGAGAAGATTTTGGCTCCCTGGATTTGAGAGAACAATTCTGTGATGAGAGGAAGAGGATACCGATTGGGAACAGTTATTTTATTTAGACCTCTGTAATCAACACAAAGTCTCAGTCCCCCATCCTTCTTTGGGACAAAAAAGCATCCTGCTCCTGCGGGAGAAGTGGAGGGACGGATGAAACCCTTAGCTAGGTTTTCCTGGATGTATTCTTGCAAGGCAAGATTCTCTGGCTCAGACAGTGGAAAGACTCTCCCTCGAGGAGGTGTAGTGTCAGGCAAGAGGTCAATGGGACAATCATAACTGCGATGAGGTGGTAAAGTGTCAGCAATCCCTTTAGAAAACACATCCCAAAAGTCCTTATAACAAAGTGGAATCTGTTCCATTCCCACTTGACAGGTAGCCAGTCGAACAGGGTGCTGGATGCAGTTCTTTTTACACTGATTGGACCAAGCCAGAATATTTCCTGTTCGCCAGTCAATTACAGGATTGTGCTTCTGAAGCCAAGGAAGGCCTAGGATCAAAGGAGTGGATGGAGAGTCAATGACTTCTCCCAATGCAAAGCCCCCAATTGTAACTGGAAAGGCTTGGTAATCAGAGTCTTATCAATAAAATTCTCAGCGGCTCCAGAATCTACCAAGGCCAGCAGTTCATGAGCCCCTGTCCCAAAGTGAATGACAGCGGGTAAAAGAATACGATTGTCCCCCTGGGGAGATGAGAGCACTGCCTCGATGAAGGCAGTAATATGAGCACAGACATAGGGGGTTCCCAAGAAGGACAGCAATCTGGCAGTCATGCTCCCCCTGCTGCAGCATACTGCCAGGTTTGCTCCAGTGATGAGGAGGGAGGGGATGATGAGGTCACTGACTCAACGTGGGTGCCTGATAGGAGAGAGGAGGAGGAGGCGGCACATCACCAACGAGGCAGGATGCCCTCCAGGGGCCAGCCTAAGGGCAGCACATTGACTGCATCACACCCCAAAGCTCCACATGTGCAGGGCACTGCAGTCTCTGTGCGTTATTCAAAAAGTTCTTTGGTGTGGGCTTTTTTGAGACGAGTGCATCAGATCGCACCGCTGCTATTTGCAACATACTGTATGTCTCAAGCGTATCTCGTGTGGCCAAAACATCTCCCACTTGGGTACCACATGCTTGACCAGACATATGTTAACCTGCCATGCAGTTCGTTGGCAAGCGTATCTAAAAGACCCACACCAAAGAACAAAGAGGACCTCTCCTTGCTCCTCATCAGCTGAGATCTCCAACCCCACTATACCTTCAGTCCTCTCTGAGACCTGCACTGAGAGGAATGAAGGTGTAGAATTAGGTGTGTCACAGCCAAGTACTTGTGGGCAATCTGCTTTTGGTACACCGACATCAGATTGTACCAGGCAAATTTCCCTGCCCCAGCTGCTGCACCGCCGAAAGAAGTTTGCTCCCAGCCATCCACATGCCCAGTGGTTGAATGCTAGCTTGGCAAAATTGCTAGCACTTCAACTGCTGCCTTTTCAGTTGGTAGACTCTGTCCCCTTCCGTGAGTTTGTGGAATGTGCGGTTCCTCAGTGGCAGGTACCCAAACGCCACTTTTTCTCACGGAAGGCGATACCGGCTCTCTACTGGCATGTGGAAGGCAATGTCCATGCCTCGCTGGACAGGGCAGTCAGCGGTAAGGTGCATATTACCGCTGACTTATGGTCCAGCAGGCATGGACAGGGACGTTACCTAAGTTTCACGGCACATTGGGTGACTCTGCTGGCAGCTGGGAAGGATGCAGGACAAGGTGCAGTAGTGTTGGAGGTTGTTCCGCCACCACGCCTCCAAAATGCCACTACTAATGATTGTGACACACCTCTCTCCTCCACCCCCTCCTCTTCTTCTTCCTCCATGGCCTCTTCCTGTGCTTTTTCCTCGGAACCAGCGGTGCTCCGTAGCCGTTCAAGGGGCTACGCAAGTACGCAGGCCAAAAGATGCCATGCGGTGCTTGAGCTGGTGTGCTTGGGGGACAGGAGCCACACTGGGGCAGAGGTTCTGTCAGCTCTGCAGGGGCAGGTTCAGAGGTGGTTGACACCACGCCAACTTAAGGCAGGAATAGTGGTTTGCGACAATGGCACCAACCTCCTCTCTGCCCTCCAACAGGGACAAATGACCCGTGTGCCCTGCTTGGCTCACGTCCTTAACTTGGTGGTGCAGCGGTTCTTGGGCAGGTACCCGGGCTTACAGGATGTCCTGAGGCAGGCCAGGAAAGTCTGTGTGCATTTCCTCCGGTCATATAATGCCAGTGCTTGGCTGGCGGACCTCCAAAAGGAGTTTAACCTGCCCAAGAACCGCCTAATCTGTGACATGCCCACCAGGTGGAACTCAACGTTGGCCATGCTGCAGCGGCTGCACAAGCAGCAGAGGGCCATCAATGAGTACCTGTGAGACTATGGCACCAGGACAGGGTCAGGGGAGCTTGTTTTTTTTTCCCCACGCCAGTGGGCCATGATCAGGGATGCATGCACTGTCCTGTCACCATTTGATGAGGCCACGAGGATGGTGAGCAGTGACAGTGCATGCATCAGTGACACTGCCCCCCTTGTCCACCTGTTGGAGCACACGATGTGTGGAATAATGGACAGGGCACTTGTGGCAGAACAGAGGCAGGAAGAGGAGGACTTCCTTAGCTCTCAAGGCCCCCTTTATCCAGACAGTGTTCCTGCGTGCCCGCTGATCACACAGGAAGAGGACGAGGAGGAGGAGGAGGAGGAGGAATATTGTGTCAGTATGGAGGTGGAGCCTGGCACTCAGCATCAGCAGCAGTCTTTAAGGGATCAGTCCCAAGAAACACATGGACTTGTACGTGGCTGGGAGGAGGTGGATGCAGAGCATGTCGTTCTTAGTGACCCAGAGGACTCCGGACCGAAGGCCTCAACAAACCTACGCTGCATGGCCTCCCTGATCCTGCAAAGCCTGCGTAAGGATCCTCGTATTTGTGGTATCAAGGAGAAGGACCAATACTGGCTGGCAACCCTCCTTGATCCACGTTACAAGGGTAAGGTTGCGGACCTTATCTTGCCATCGCAGAGGGAGCAGAGGATGAAACATCTTCGGGAGGCCTTGCAGAAAGGTCTGTGCAATGCGTTCCCATAGACTGGGAGGTTACAAACTCCTGTTTCTGGACAACGTGTTGCTGAGGCTTCGGTCAGTCAAAGAAGGAGCGTTGGAGAAGGTGGTCGTCTGACTGATGCGTTCAGACAATTTTTTGGTCCGCAGCCCCAAGGTATGATCGGTTCCAGCAACCATCGCCAGCATCTGTTTTACATGGTGCAGGAGTACCTAGGGGCGAGATCTGATTTGGACACCTTTCCCACTGAAAATCCTCTAGGTTACTGGGTCTTGAGGATGGATCACTGGCCAGAGCTTGCACAGTATGCAATTGAGCTACTGGCCTGTCCTGCATCCAGCGTTCTTTCGGAACGCACATTCAGTGCTGCTGGAGGCTTTGTCACCGATCACAGGGTGCCTCTGTCCACCGACTCGGTCGATCGACTGACCTTCATAAAAATTAATCAGTCTTGGATCACCACCAGCTACCAAGCACCTGATGCTGATGTAACCGAATAATTTTTTTTGAAATCTCAGATCCCTTCAAAGACTGCCTATGCTGATGCTGAGTGACTATCCCTGAGTAATTATCCTCTTCCTCCTCAATGATCACGCTGATAGCTTGTAAGAACATTTTTGCTTCTGGGCGCCACCACCAGTGCCTAAGGCCCAATTTTTCAGCCCCTGTTTAACAGGAGCATGTAATTACAATTTTTGATGCAATACTTTGCAGCAGGGCTCGTTTCTGCGTTTCAACTAGAGTATCTGTGAGGGGTTGAGGTGTTGTGGCACCAGTGCCTAAGGCCTAATTTTTCAGCTCCTGTTTAACAGGGGCGCGTAATTACAATTTCTGATGCAATACTTTGCAGCAGGGCTCGTTTCTGAGTTACAACTAGAGTATCTGTGAGGGGTTGCAGTGTTGTGGCACCAGCACCAGTGCCTAAGGCCCAATTTTTCAGCCCCTGTTTAACAGGGGCGTGTAATTACAATTTTTGATGCAATACTTTGCAGCAGGGCTCATTCCTGCGTTCCAACTAGAGTGTCTGTGAGGCACCAGCACCACCACCACCACCAAAGGCCCAATTTTTCTGCCCTTGTTCAACAGGGGCATGTAATTACAATTCTTGATCTAATATTTCACAGCAGGGCCCATTTCTGCACCCACCAAGAGCGAGTGAGGACTTACAGTGTTGTGGCACCAGCACCACCACCAGCACCAAAGGCCCAATTTTTCTGCCCCTGGTCAACAGGGGCATGTAATTACAATTCTTGATCTAATATTTCACAGCAGGGCCCTGTGAGGGCTTACAGTGTTGTGGCCACAACAACACCTAAGGCCCACATTTCTGCTGAGTATATAGGGCAGGCCCCTACTTTCAAACATCTAACTTACAAACGACTCCTACTTGAAAACGGAAGGAGACAACAGGAAGTGAGATGAAATCTTCCCACTAGGAAGGGAAATTCTCTCCTGTAAGAGTTAATATGGGAAAAACATTTCTCCTTTCCACTGATGCTTTCCAATCCTTGTTCCACAAAATACCCCAAATTTTCAAAAAACATTTGTCATTGGGACAAAAAGTGAGGTGAAATCTTCTGAAGAGGAGGACAGACAGCAAAACAAATGTCACAGGGGTGATAACCCTTCACTATGTTTTCCAAAAAGCTTAAAAAAGATTTTTTTGGCTGGAGCTAAATACGTTAAAAATGTACCCGTTCAAAATTACAAACAGATTCTACTTAACAACAAACCTACAGTCCCTGTCTTGTTTGCACCGCCTGTATACTGCTGTTCAGAGTATATAGGGCCTGGTGGCCCCACACCTTTCCTTATTTTAATTTGGGTGCGGGGTTCCCCTTAATATCCATACAAGACCCAAAGGGCCTGGTAATGGACTGGGGGGTACCCGTGCCGTTTGTCTCAATGATTTTCACCCATATTGCCAGGACCTGACATTACATTAAACCTGCAAGCAGTTTTAAATGAGATGTTTTTCCTTTAAAAATGACATTTTGTGCAGGGACTGTTCTAGACAAGGGAAACACGCGCCACTTTACAGGCATACTATAGACACCCCTCAGGTACGATATTTAAAGGAATATTTCACTTTTTTTTTTACTTTTGGACCCGGGTCCCCAAACCCTTTTTAGGACAATACCATGCAAATTAGCCTTTAAAATGAGCACTTTTGATTTCGAACGTTCGAGTCCCATAGACGTCAATGGGGTTCTAACGTTCATGCAAATTTTCGGTCCGTTCGCAGGTTCTGGTGCGAACCGAACCGGGGGGGGGGTTCGGCTCATCCCTACTCCTGGGGCAAGACCCAGGTCCCCAAACACTTCTTATGAACATAACTTGCATATTAACCCTTAAAATTAGCACTTTTGATTTTTTGTCCCATAGACTTTAATGGTGTTCGCACGTTCGAACAAATTTTTTGCCTGTTCGCATGTTCTGCTGCGAACCTAACAGGTGGGGGTTCGGCCCATCCCTATTTATAACTCTGAAAACTTGTAAATAAAGAATGTTTATTTGCAGATGGTAAAACAAAAAATACAGCGAAGTAAAACTTATGTTATAATATACTTTCTATTTTATCCGTCTATCTTATACTAATATCTTTACATCTGTAATAAACCAAAAGTAATTGTGCTAAAGTGTCACTAGTACATATATAAAAGTCTAAATACCTTAGAGTCAGCTGCACTCACTAAATATCCACACATAAAATATAAACACCAATTAGCCTAATTGTGTTGTGCTGCTAGCAAATGAAAACTGCAAGTGCATAACAAAAAATACAATAAATAATGAAAACAGAAAATTCATGTTCAAGAAAGCAACTTGATTAAAAGTCCCAAGTAATTAAAAAGTGCTATGTGCAAAAGTCCATAACCAAGGGAAAAACGTGCAAATCCAGCTACCCAAATTTTCCCACAAAAGGATAGATTTTTCACCACTTGTGTGCACCCACAATCACAAACTACTTACAAGATGCTCAGACCTCAATTAGAAGGAGGTCTGGCTATGTTTAGGGCAGAAAACCCAAATAGATGGATAGATAATGGCTTCCTAGTATGTCAAATGGAGCTCATCTTAACAACAGCAGCAACCCCTATATTATCATGCCATCTTGTACTAAGCAAGAGGAAGACGATCTCTCATGGTGTAGTATTTAAAACCAGATATACTGTATGTTATCCATGATCTTTTATGTTGTCAGACCAGGGCCAGACTGGCCTACTGGGATACTGGGAAATTTCCCAGTAGGCAGCCTGCCCTGGGGCCACTTTGAGCTGCGGCTGCCTCTCTCTCTCCTCCTGTGTATAATGGAGCTGGGCCTGTGTGTTCGGAGGGCATGCTGTTTCAAAGTCCCGCCCCCCTAGACCAGCTCGTGTGATAGTGGATTGAAGGTTCCGCCTATCACACGAGCCGGTCTAGGGGGACGGGACCTTGTAACAGCGTGGCCGCCGAACACAGAAACCAGCTCTGTGATACAATGCAGGAGATGTCCGCTGTCTCTGTGTGGGTTACAATGGTGAGCCTGTATGGATTGGCATAGTGAGTCTGCATTCATGGGCACAGGCTGCAAAAGTGGGCACAGTGAGGCTGAATTCACAGGCACAGTGAGGCTGCACTGGTGGTCACAGTTAGGCTGAATTCATGGGCAAAGTTATTTTGCAATGGTGGGCACAGTGAGGCTGCATTCACAGCACAGTGAGGCTTCAATGGTGGGCACAGTGAGGCTGAATTCATGGGCACAGACTGCAATGGTGGGCACAGTGAGGCTGAATTCACAGGCACAGTGAGGCTGCAATGGTGGGCACAGCGATGCTGCATTCACGGGCACAGTGAGGATGCAATGGTGAGCACAGTGAGGCTGCATTCACAGGCACAGTGAGGATGCAATGGTGGGCACAGTGAGGCTGCATTCATGTGCACAGGCTGCAATGGTGGGCATAGTGAGGCTGAATTCATGTGCACAGGCTGCAATGGTGAGCACAGTGAGGCTGAATTCATGGGCACAGGCTGCAATAGTGGGCACAGTGAGGCTGCATTCATGGGCACAGGCTACAATGGTGGGCACAATGAGGCTGAATTCATGGGCACGGGCTGCAATGGTGGGCACAGTGAGGCTGAATTCAGGGGCACAGGCTGCAATGGTGGGCACAGTGAGGCCAAATTTACTTATTTACTTTACTTTATTTTATTATATCTTTTCATGTGACAACACTGAAGAAATTACACTTTGCTACAATGTAAAGTAGTGAGTGTGCAGCTTGTATAACAATATAAATTTGCCGTCTCCTCAAGATATGTCAACACACAGCCATTAATGTCTAAACTACTGTCAACAAAAGTAAGTATACCCCATAAGTAAAAATGTTCAAATTGGGTCCAATTGGCCATTTTCCCTCCCCGGTGTCATGTGACTTGTTAGTGTTACAAGGTCTCAGGTGTGAATGGGGAGCAGGTGTGTTAAATTTGGTTTTATCGCTCTCACTCTCTCATACTGATCATAGGAAGTTCAACATGGTACCTCATGGCAAAGAACTCTCTGAGGATCTGAAAAAAAAGAATTGTTGCTCTACATAAAGATGGCCTAGGCTATAAGAAGATTGCCAAGACCCCGAAACTGAGCTGCAGCACGGTGGCTGAGACCATACAGTGGTTTAACAGGACAGGTTCCACCACTTAGAACAGGCATTGCCATGGTCGACCAAAAAAGTTGAGTGCACGTGCTCAGTGTCATATCCAGAGGTTGTCTTTGGGAAATAGATATATAAGTGCTGCCAGCATTGCTGCAGAGGTTGAAGGGGTGGGGGGTCAGCCTGTCAGTGCTCAGACCATACGCCTCAAACTGCATCAAATTGGTCTGCATGGCTGCCATCCCAGAAGAAAGCCTCTTCTAAAGATGTTTGAGATTTAAAAAAAAAAAAGGGGGCGGGACTTTACATGAAGCACACGGAAGCAAATAAATGAATTGGGTAAAAGACAGCTTTTAATTGGTTCAAATTGTCATATTTACATATTTAATTCTAATGCATTTTGCTATATATCAATATTTTTATATTTCATTAGAACCTAATATTGCACAGTAATATACATTCCAACATAGAAATAACATATATTTACAGATACATGGAGTAATTAATGCATATATTACACACATTGCAGTTGATACCTATACAGATTAGTGACCCACTGAAGAGTCATTGAGTTGAGATGAAAAACAAGGGAAAAAAATTATATTTTTCATCTCCACTCAATGACTCTTCAGTGGGTCACTAATCTCTATAGGTATCATCTGCAATGTGTGTACTATATGCATTCATTACTCCATGTATCTGTAAATATATGTTATTTCCATGTTGGAATGTATATTACTGTGCAATATTAGGTTCTAATGAAATATAAAATATGAGATTTAAAAATATTGATATATAGCAAAATGCATTAATATTAAATATGTAAAACATGTCTCCAGACCTAAACACTATTGAGCATCTGTGGGGCATCCTCAAACGGAAGTTGGAGGAGCGCAAGGTCTCTAACATCCACCAGCTCTGTGATGTCGCCATTGAGGAGTGGAAGAGGACTCCAGTGGCAACCTGTGAAGCTCTAGTGAACTCCATGCCCAAGAATGTTAAGGCAGTGTTGAAAAATAATGGTGACCACACAAAATATTGACACTTTGGGCCCAATTTGGAAGTTTTCACTTAGGGGTGTACTTACTTTTGTTGCCAGAGGTTTACATATTAATGGCTGTGTGTTGTGTTATTTTGAGGGGACAGCAAATTTACACTGTTATACAAGCTGTACGCTCACTACTTTACATTGTAGCAAAGTGTTATTTCTTCAGTGTTGTCACATGAAAAGATATAATAAAATATTTACAAAAATACACACTTACCTTTGGGATTAATGGGGTGTCACTTTAAGTTGCTTAACGTCATCCCAGTTAATATCGCTGAAGAAAGGATGACCATTAGTATCTCTATTCATCCCCATACATTGATCAGGTTTTTCAATCAGGAGCTGAAAAGGTAGTGAAAAAAGTATAAACTTTCTGATCAGCCAGGTGCTTTGGGGGAGACCCCAAAGCACCCTCCCCACGTGGCCTGGTAAGGTTCAGGAGGGGGGTGCTCTCTCATCCCCCCTTTGCCTGTGGCCTGCCAGGTTGCATGCTCGGATAAGGGTCTGGTATGGATTTTTGGGGAGCACACCATTTTTTTTTAAATTTTGGCACAGGGTTCCACTTAACCACTTCAATACACTGCAAAATATAAACTATACTGCCTGCATTGACTGAATATAGAGTCTACACTGAATATATAGGCTACACTGAATGCAGAGTATACAGTGCCTTGCAAAAGTATTCACCCCCTTGGCATTTTTCGTGTTTTGTTGCCTCACAACCTAGAATTACCATGGATTGTTTGAGGATTTGCATCATTCAATTTACAGAACATGCCCACAACTTTGAAGATGTGTTTTTTTTATTGTGAAGCAAACAACAAAAAGGACAAAATAACAAAAAAGTCAATGTGCATAACTATTCAACCCCCAAAGTCAATACTTTGTAAAACCACCTTTTGCAGCTTTCACAACTCCAAGTAGCTTTGAATAAGTCTCTATGAGCTTTCCACATCTTACCACTGGGATTTGTGCCCATTCCTCCATTCCAACACCTTTACATGTTTCCCCTTAAACCACTCAAGTGTTGCTTTAGCAGTGTGTTTGGGGTCATTGTCCTGCTGGAAGGTTAACCTCCATCCTAGCCTCAAATCACGCACAGAGTAGCACATGTTTTGCGCAAAAATATCCGTGTATTTAGCACCATCCATCTTTCCCTCAACTCTGACCAGTTTCCCAGTCCCGACTGCTGAAAAACATCCCCACAGCATGATGCTGCCACCACCATGTTTCACTATGGGGATGGTGTTCTTTGGGCGATGTGATGTGTTGGGTTTGCGCCAGACATAGCGTTTTCTTTGATGGCCAAAAAGTTCAATTTTAGTCTCATCAGACCAGAGCACCTTCCTCCATACATTTTGGGAGTCTCCCACATGCCTTTTCGCAAACTCAAAATGTGCCATTTTGTTTTTTGCTGAAAGTAATGGCTTTCTTCTGGCCACTCTGCCATAAAGTCCAACTCTATGGAGCGTACGGCTTATTGTTGTCCTATGTACGGATACTCCAGTCTCTGCTGTGGAACTATGCAGCTCCTCCAGGGTTACCTTAGGTCTCTGTGCTGCCTCTCTGATTAATGCCTTCCTTTTCCACTCCATGAGTTTTGGTGTGCGGCTGTCTCTTGGCTCGCTGTTGTGCCATGTTCTTTCCATTTGATTATGATAGATTTGCTGGTGCTCCTAGGGATCATCAAAGATTTGGATATTCTTTTATAACCTAACCCTGACTTGTACTTTTCAAAAACATTGTCCCTTACTTGTTTGGAGAATTCCTTGGTCTTCATGGCAGTGTTTGGTTAGTGGTGCCTCTTGCTTAGGTGTTGCAGCCTCTGGGGCCTTTCAAAAAGGTGTGTTAATGTAATGACAGGTCATGTGACACTTAGATTGCACACAGGTGGACATCATTTCACTAATTATGTGACTTCTGAAGGTAATTGGATGCACCAGAGCTTTTTATGGGTTTCATAACAAAGGGGGTGAATACATACACACATGCCAATTATCATTTTTTTATCTCTGAAAAATAGTTTTATGTATATATTTTCTAATTTTACTTCACCAACTTAGACTATTGTGTTCTGATCCATCACATATAATTCAGATTAAAAAAAAAACGTTGAACTAAAGGCTGTAATGTAACAAAATAGGTAAAAAGCCAAGGGGGTGAATACTTTTGCAAGGCACTGTGTATATATATATATATATATATATATATATATATATATATATATATATATATATATATATATAGATTAGACTGTATATATATATAAATATATATCAAATACATTTCCTGCACTGACTTGAATATAGAGTCTACACTGAATATCCAGTCTACGCTAAATGCAGAGTATATATCAAATACACTGCCACTAACTAACCTGCCTGCCTAATCTAGCTCAAACTATCCCCATCCACACACTATACACAGCCACTATGTAAGCAGTCTTATATAGTATGGGGTGTGGACTTAGTCCCCCAGAGCCATGATTGGCCAAAGGCACCCTGCCTTTGGCCAATTATGGCTCTCTCAGCAGAGTGCGCTGTGATTGGCCAAAGCATGCAGGTCAGGTGCATGCTTTCACCAATCATCATACAGCAATGCACTGTGTGCTCGAATTTCCCGTGAACGCCAAATATTATTCGCTGTTTGGCGAACGGGCGAACACCTGATGTTCGAGTCGTACTTATGTTCACTTCGAACATCCAGCTCATCCCTACTCCTTACTAAGACTAGCTTAAGCCCAATAATTATATCCTCACTATTTTTATGATATGTAGTTATAAAAGAATGAGCAGTCAGAGGTGTTACTACTAGGGGGGGGAATACCTGAGTCCAAGTGGGAGCGCAAACTTCTATTGATCTGGACACTGCAGCAAGTTGCGCAGGACATGGAATATGAAAGAAAGTCAGCAGCAAACCACTTTTAGCTCCTATTGAACTCATGAAGCATGTCATAAACATTATAAGATGAAATACTTTATGGTCATTAAATATTAATTTATTTTTCAAGATTCCTATGTGATACAGCCACTCTGAAATTAAGAAAGACAAAAACAGAGGGGGGCATGACCGGATGCTGGAGTGAGAGGAGGGGCGAGTGAACTTCCCTCAGCCCGATGCCTCCGTGTTCATCTGAACTAACCCGGCGTTTTGACCTGGCTGGTTGAGCTTTCTCCCCCTGCAGAACTTGGCGTCTGCTCAGCTGCTTGGCTCCCCTGTCTCTGCCCGTCCGGAGTGCGACGCCGGAACATCAACGCAGCCGCTCGGGAGAAGACGCAGTTCAGAGCCCTCGGAGTGGAGAGGAGGAGCTCGGGCTATCTGCTTGGAGCGGTTACCTGGGCAACGGCTTCGGCACTAGCGGGAAGAGGCGGTGGGGATGGCGCGTGTCATCAGTGAAAGGAGCCATCATTAGGAGCGTCCCTGTGCTGCCCAGGTACCCGGCAGCATTAAGGTACCAACTACTGCGGCTATATTAGAAGCGGACTGTCTCTCCCCTCTCCCCAAGGGTCGGATTACTGCCACGGACGAGGGGGGGTGGAGGCACAGGCAGGCTCAGGCAGCCTGATACATTGCTACCCAACGATTTGTCTTTAGGCTCAGGCAGCCTGATACACTGCCACACAGCGATCTGTCTCTATTAGGGAGAAGATATTTCTTGACGGCTGGTGGAGGGCTGTATTAATAAGTTAGATGCTAACCTTTTGCTACATTATATAATCTCAATAGTGCTGAAACACCTGCTATATCAGACTGGACAATTATCCTAGTGGCAGCTGCAAATTAGAAGGACACTACTGGGTCTGAGATAGCACTGAGGGAAGAGAAGAGGAGTAAGGGAAGAGAGAAGAGAGGGGGGGGAAAGTACCAACCCCACGAGTGGTTAAACTCTTTTATACACTCCCCTGCCTCATATAATAAGTCATGACTAGGAAAAAGGGAGAGGAGCTGCAACAACAGGACAACACTAGCTCCCAAATGACCCGTACTTCAAAAGAAAAGGTGAACCAGGCAGCAGCCGCAGCAGCGGCCAAACTGGAAAAATTTGCGCACCCCTCTACCTCATTACCATCTAAAAACACTCAGCAGCAGCAGGACAGATCGCACGCGGGGGGTTCAGGGGACAGGAAGAGTCTAGGAAAAGGACCAGCGGCAATGCACACAATAAAACCGTGAGTAGTAAAAGCTCTGCGGGTGAGCCCGCGGGATTAGCAATCAACAATGCCGCTGCGCAAAACGCACCAGCAGAAGTTGAACCTACACTGAAAGACGTTCTATGTGCTGTCAATTCATGCAAGGCCTCCCTAAGCGACCTGTGCTACCAGCTGACGGGACTAAAGGAAGAGATAATTATAGTAAGCCAAGAACTGCAAAGGACTATTGCTAGAACAACTGCACTGGAGGAGAGAGTAAGCCAGGTTGAGGACGATTTAACCCCACTGAAGCAAGAGCTTAAGTCATTAAAAACGCAGATGGGTCTACATAAAGCTAAAATGGAGGAAATGGAAAACAGGTCCCGCAGGAACAACGTGAGGGTGGTAGGCCTACCGGAGCGGTGTGAGGGTCCCCACCCCGAAGAGTTCTTGGAGAAGTGGCTTAGGGGAATATTCGGGACGGAAACCTTCTCTCACCTTTTTGCTATTGAAAGAGCCCACAGAGTGCCAACTAGGGCCCCACCATCAGGGGGGTATCCCAGACCAATAATAATGAAGCTTTTTAATTATAGAGATAAGGTAGGTTCCTGGAACATCAGGGGCATGGGTGATCCTGCCAAAAGGGCAGCAGTATTCTTGGCGATGGAAGCTTATGGCGTTGAACTGGCTTGTCTGCAGGAAACTCATCTCACTAATGATACCAAATTACACGTTCGGAACCACAAATTTCAAGAACAGTATCACTCAGTCTACACCTCGTACTCAAGAGGGGTGAGCATATTGGTGGGGAGAGGCATCTCATTTTCCTGCAGGGAAGCCAGAATAGATGCGCTGGGACGCTATGTCTTCTTGAGTTGCGTTGTGGAAAATAAGCCTCTGGTGATAGCAAATATTTACATCCCTCCTCCGTTTAAAACAGAGACCATTGTGGATCTGTTGGAGTTTGTGGAAAGTAAGGTAGACGTACCGATAATATTAGTCGGGGATTTTAATGCAGTTTTGGATAATAAAATGGATCGGTTTCCGCCTATGAACCGGGCGGAAAGGTTATCAGAGGGCCGCCTAGGCCAACTTCTGAGGTTGGGTGGTGTGACCTATGGAGATCTCACAACCCAAACACCCGGCAGTATTCCTGTTATTCAGGGTCATACTCTACTCTCTCGCGCATAGACATGGCAGTAGGTAACAGTGAAGCTCTGCAATTAATAGGGAACATAGAGTATAAGCCGAGGGGTATTTCAGATCACTCTCCCTTGACCTTGACTCTGAACCTAAACACTAGATCTAGCCAGAAAAGGTGGACAATAAAACCACTATGGTTGGATTTAATAAGCAGCCCAGCAGAAGTAACCTCTAAATTAAAAGAGTTTGTAACATTCAACTCAGGTACAGCCCCTGCGGGGGTAGTGTGGGATACCTTAAAAGCGTTCCTCAGGGGACTATTACACCAGCAGGTTGTCATAGTAAAGAAAACGTCAAGGGATTGGGAGGTGAGGGCTAGTAGGGAAGCCATGGAATCAGAAGCACAATACGTGGCGGACCCAACCCCTGAAAAACAGGAGGTCTGGCTCAGCAGACAACAAGAGTATAGAGAAGTAATTAACAGAAGAGTAGAAAACAAAAGACTTTTCCAGAAACAAAATTATTTTGGCGAAGGGGAGAAAGTAGGCCGGATGCTTGCACTTATAACTAAGTCTAACCTATCCCCATCGGCCATTTTTTCAATTAAGACACCAGCTGGAGAGATTACTTCCGATCCCGCCGAGGTCCTAGAGACTTTCTCTGCGTTCTATAGGGACCTGTACAGGTCGCGCCGGGGGTCGGACCGGCGCGATATGAATGGGTTTCTAGAAGGGGTAGATCTGCCCGTGCTCTCGGAAAGGGACAGGAGCGAGATGGAGTCTCCCCTGACCCTGGAGGAGTTGCAAAAGGCTGTGGCGGAGCTGTCAGGCCAGAAATCTCCAGGCCCGGATGGATTGCCATTGGAGATTTATAGAAAGTACGGGGAGGTTCTACTTCCGGAGCTTTTAAAAGTACTGGAGCAGACGACCAAGGATGGAAGGCTACCCCCATCAATGTTGGAGGCTGATATAGTGGTGATACCAAATGAGGGGGAAAGACCAACTGGAAGTCACCTCATATAGACCGATATCATTACTGTGCTCGGACGCCAAGATTGTTGCAAGGGTGCTGGCATCCAGATTAAATAAATGTATTGCAAAACTCGTGCATCCAGACCAATCGGGGTTCATCCCCGGTCGGTCTACCAGTACTAATATTAGAAGGGCCTACTTGAACCTTCAGGTACCAACAGAGATTACGGGGTCTAGAGCTATACTGTCTTTGGACACCGCCAAGGCCTTTGATAGCCTGGAGTGGGAATATCTCTGGTGGGTGCTAGAGAGGTTTGGATTTGGCCCCATATTTATCAGCTGGTTAAAAATCCTATATAATCACCCAAAGGCAAGACTCAAGATAAACAATGATTATTCTGAAAGCTTCCCCCTCGAAAGAGGGACGAGACAGGGCTGCCCCTTGTCTCCTTTGCTGTTTGTTTTGGCCATGGAGCCATTGGCGGGAGCGGTGAGATCATCATCCGAACTGCAGGGATTTCACAGAAAAGGTGAGGAAGAGAGAATAGCGCTTTTTGCGGACGATGTCCTATTTTTCCTTGGGGACACGACCTCCTCATTGGAGAAAGTAATGCACCTAGTGGAGGACTTTGGAAAATTCTCAGGATTGACTATCAACTGGGAGAAATCATCGCTCCTGCCGGTCGATCCATTGGCCAATCCTATCTCAATGAGCTTGCCCCAACTGAGAGTCACGGGGAAAATAAAGTACCTCGGCGTTGTGTTGTCCAAGGACCCCGGTGCGTTTATTGAGGACAACTTGGTCCCTCTCCTATCAAAATTTTTTTAAAAATGTGATATCTGGAGTAGACTCCCTCTATCTGTGGCGGGACGGGCCAACCTGATCAAAATGGTATGGTTGCCTCAGTTGTTATACCTGCTCCACAACTCCCCAGTGTGGATCGGGGAGAAGTGGTTTCAAAGATTCCAATCCTTTTTTAGGGAATTAATTTGGAAAAAAGGGCAGGCCAGGATAGGTCTACAAAAACTGCAGTGCCCCATCATGGAGGGGGGACTGGGGGTCCCCCACCCGTCTACCTACTTCCTGGCAGCCCAGTTACAACAACTTGGTGGATGCGCCACTGACGGAGGGGGAAGTAAGAGTGTCCAAATTATGTTACAGGGAAGCCCACATAGTTCATTAGTTGAAGCACTGGAGGCAGACTCACTACAAGGAGAGATTCCGACACTCAAAATGATTACTAGGGTTTGGCAGACAGCCTAGCGAATAATGGGGTATAAAGGAACCTCAGAATACTCGCCAATCTGGAATAATAAGAACTTGCAGGAACTACTATCTGTTGATAGGAATAAGTTGTGGGAAAGGAGCGGGATAAGCCGGCTGATACAGTTATATGAGGGGGACACCCTGAAACCCTTTGAGGAACTGAGGCATGAGTACGGGTTGCCAAACCGCGTATTTTATAGCTACCTACAGATTAGACACGCCTTGAGCAAGCAGTTTGGAAGGCAACCCCCCACATGGTGCAGGATCCCACTATTACAAACAATAATCAAATCAGAGACCTCTAAGGGGTTAATCACAGAGATATATACCCAACTAATAAAGAAAATAAACACGCAGGTAGGCTTTCCCGGGGGCAGGGACAGGTGGGCGGCTGATGTGGGGGAGATAACGGACACACAGTGGAAAAGGATCCTGGAACTTTGACCAGAGGTGTCGGTCTCTCCCTCACAAAAGGCCTCCCACCTGATGCTGCTGCACAGATCTTACTACACACCAAAAAAGCTTTTTATGTTTGGTCGCAGAACCAACGATGAGTGCCCCAGATGCAGAAGAACAGGCGATTTAATTCATATGTTCTGGAGGTGCCCAAAATTAGTCAGGTATTGGCCCGAGATTTTAAAGAAAATAAACACCACGTTTAAAATTAACCTAGAGCTTGTTCCTAAGACCTGTGTGCTGGGACATGTTACTAATGGACTGAGAGACAGGAGCACAGCGGTAGTGGCAGCAAGATGCCTGTTCCAAGCCAGAAAACTAATTGCACAGTCTTGGCAATCAAGAACTCCCCCCACCCCGGAAGATTGGATTGGAACTGTCAACTCCACAGTGTGGAGTGAAAGAACATTCTACACTAGGTCAGGCAACTACAATAAGTTTGTGAGAATGTGGAACCTGTGGGTCCAAGCAATGCCTTGCCCGCTATCAGTGCTACTCTAGTGTTGAGAATACCTGCCTCCCTACCAATGGGGTGAGGCTGAGTTAGGAGCAGCTTAGAGTTTAGAGCCGAGAGAAAACAATGCACAGAATCAATGCTGGCTACTGGACGTGCCTTGGAATTATGGGGGTCTAACAAGGGGGGGTAACAGGGGGGCGGGGGGGTGGGTTCATTAGAGAGAAAAGTATTAATACACAAATATGTACAATAGCAATATGAGGATATGTGGCCAACTGGCTTTGTGATATAAGATGTATGTTATGCGCTTTGTATCGTGGCACTACTGTAACTATCTATACACTGAAACGCATATCGTAACACAATATTTTAAAAAAAAGAAAGAAAAAGGGAAAAAAGGGAAAAAAAAAAAAAAAAAAACCTCGAAAGGCCACAATGATGTGACTGGATTAGAGCAGTGTTTCTCAACTCCAGTCCTCAAGGCGCACCAACAGGTCATGTTTTCAGGATTTCCCTCAGATGAAACAGCTGTGGTAATTACTAAGGCAGTGAAACTGATCAAATCACATGTGCAAAATAGTGGAAATCCTGAAAACATGACCTGTTGGTGCGCCTTGAGGACTGGAGTTGAGAAACACTGGATTAGAGACATATATGAATATCATTCTGAAGGCAGTCTCTGGATAAAGTTAACTGATGTGGCAAAAAAAAAAAAAAAAGAAAGACAAAAACAGAACATTCCATAGCTCAACTCACCAACCAGTCTGCCAACTGACCAAATTTACTTGTCCAACAGTCTGCGTTAAAAACAGGTGTTTAGTTAGCACGCATTTGCAAACGCATGCAAGGCCTCTTCACGGCACCCTGTGTATGCTTGCAGTCCTAATGCTACTGAATTTATAAGCGTCTCCACAATGAAAGTACATGCATTAAATGGATAGATGAAGGGCAGGTGGGCCTGGAGGCAGCCCAATCCCCCTTAAAGGAACAGGAGCACACTGGACACCCAGCAAGAGCACAGTGGCAGCAAAGGTGTACAGTGTGTCCCCGGACAATATTTTACACCAGTAACAAACAAATGGCCCCTGCCCCCACCTGTAACTGGCCTTCACAGCAAGGAGCACATGGAAGGGCAAAAACATGAAAGACAAAAACAGAACATTCCATAGCTCAACTCACCAACCAGTCTGCCAACTGACCAAATTAACCTGTCCAACTGTCTTCAGAAATTAAACTTGTGTTAAGTTTGAAGGTTCCATCATAATCAATAAAGGTTTTTCAGGAAGCAAATCTTTTGTTAAAATATGTTGTCCATGGAAATCTGAAGTCCTGAGCAGGTAGGTTTTGTTTCTTGTATGTGTTTGAAAGTTTAATGTTGGATTTTGACTGAATAAGGATGAGCTCTGGCGTGTTCGCACACTCCATGTGCAGAGCCCGCCAGGAAGTCGGCACAGCGATGCGCTAATCAAAGGCAGTGAGACATTTCCCGATCTCTGCAGCCGCACAACGGGACAATGTCTCACTGCTTGTGATTAGTGCGGCGCAGTGCCAGCTTCCTGGCGGGCTCTGCACGTGGAGTGTGCGAACACGCCGGAGCTCATCCTTATGACTGAAGCATACTTCCAGTCTGAATTGGACATTATTCTTGCAAGGTGAAAAGTGCTTAGTGGAGGACAAGTAAAGATCAAGACCCATATATCCAAGTACAGTCCAACAGAAATGTAATTTTCACACGGCATATGTTAGGTAAGCAGTGATTTAATAATTTTCTTTTAGTTACCATAACTATTAATCTAATGTTTTTATTAAAGGGAAAATAAAAATGTTAACCTTTGCAGATTCTTTTGAAAGTCTACTTTAAAGTTGTCATTTTTCTACAGTGTGATTCATAGTGCAAATGAAAGAAATAGAAAATTGGCTTATTACTGTTCTGATTGAATGCATTTATATAACAAAAGACATGACTGCCCGCATGAATGCCTGCGACTAGCAGGCCAGCAATCTAGCACCCCAGCACATAGGGGACACCTCCGGGAGCCGATCCATGCACAAGGGAATAGCCAGGAGAGACGTATGGCCGCAACACAGCCGAGAACCTAAGCAGCTTGGATCCAAGATGTAGGCCACAACACAGGCAGGCTCAGACATGGAGGAGGAGATGCCCGTGCTCACAGCCCTTCACGCCCCACTGGCAGCACCAGGCCCCATAGCGAGTACTGGCCTCAGAGAGGCACTCTCCCCAGCCTCCACAGAATCACTAATAGGACACACAATGGAGGATTTACTATTCTCCCTTATGGGGCAAAATGAGGCCTACCCAGCTTCTCCTCATCAGCCTGGGCTCCCTCACACAGAGTCTCTCATCAACACAGTGGACCTCTACAACTAATTATCTGAGCTACTGGACAGGGGCCTGACTGTCATAGCAGCTAGAATTACAGGAGAGATTAAGGATGATTTTCAGAACCTGGGGACAGAATGGAGGCTAAGGAACACAAGCTGGATAATACAGTAGCTATGACCAGCCAAAACTCTGAGCATATCCAGATCTTACAGGACCAATTGGACACTCTCAAGGATCGATGACCTCGAGAACAGATCGTGCAGAAATAACTATAGAATGAGGGGTCTCCCAGAGACGATTACTGATGTCTCAACAGCAGTTCAAGATTTTATTAATGACCTCCTTCCTGGTATCCCTCCACATAAGCTGGAAATGGATCGAGCTCACAGAATATTGGGCCCCCATGCAAAGATGGAGCCCCTAAAGACATAGTGATCAAACCACACTTCTACTCAGTGAAGGAAGATCATGAAAAAATCTTGCACGCAAACATCTCTGCATTGCCAAAACCATCCAGTGCAAATTTTTGCAGACATCTCCCCATCGACCATACAAAGATGGCGGAATTGAAACCACTGCTGAATGTCCTCTCACAGAAAGACGTAAAATACCGGTGGGCCTTCCCGTTCACACTCAAAGTCTCCTTCAAATCCAAACCATACTCCTTCTCCAGCCTACAAGAAGGGGGAAGCTGCTCCTGAGCCTGAGGTTTATCACGCTTGGCCCACCGAACACCCCCCAACCCCCATACCGGGAGTCACCAAACGTCAGACACCGTCCAGTCCTATATCACCACTGTGGAACAAGAACACCTTCAAGAGTCCTAAGGAAGGCAGACCTCCCTGAGTCAAGATGTACCCGAATTGCCTCACTTACCATAATGGATTCAACCAGTTTCCAAGAATTACACAGTTTATATAATCCTTTTTCGAGACACTCACAAGTTGTTTTACTGTTGTTCCCTTTTCCTTATTTTTTTTTCAAAATTCATAACTTTCTGGCCAGATGACCACCAAGTTTTCTAAACTTTCCATACCGGATCCCTGAGACCCAGGAAGACATCCTTTACATTCCAATACCTGGAACCAAGCCCTGATCCAGGAGATCAGGAACTGTAGTACTTTACAAGCATCCAGTACTTGAAAGAACTTCCTACGCAATGCCACACGCGTTTATTTCAGCATGTTGTCTTACCCACCTTACCCCAGTCCCTCACCCTTTCCCTACTTTAACCATTAACGAGACTATCACCCTCCCACCCACCTTAACTACCCCCAGTAACACTTGACCCCCAGCGACCCCTCTTACACCCCTAACCACTACTGAATGGGTTGGATCTTTATGTTTATTTCAACATGCTAATTACAGTCAGATGTTTATGTTTTTTTTATAAATTTACATACATTTGGGTGTGTCTCTGCAGGGGTGGCATGATTTTGCGCCTCCCCCTACCTGATGGTTATGGAATTTCCATACCCACCTGGTGGGAACTTAACCTCAATTGGTGAGGTTGAGATGATAGATAGTACTAGGGGCTGAGAGAACACTTTTCTCTTCCTCCCATCGGGGCTCCGAGTGGGCTCCCCTCTACACTTTTCTCTTTTGTTTTTCCTTGCTTGTTCTTACCTATTTTCTTTTCAGCCGATTTCATAGTAGGTGAGGTTGAAAAAAGACACAAGTCCATCAAGTCCAACCTATGTGTGTGATTATGTGTCAGTATTACATTCATATTTTTGCCACCCAAATGCATTATTTTACATTTTTCTACATTGAACCTCATTTGCCATGTAGTCGCCCACCCCATTAATTTGTTCAGGTCTTTTTGCAAGATTTCCACAACCTGCGGAGAAGTTATTGCCCTGCTTAGCTTAGTATCGTCTGCAAATACAGAGATTGAACTGTTTATCCCATCCTCCAGGTCGTTTATGAACAAATTAAATAGGATTGGTCCCAGCACAGAACCTTGGGGAACCCCACTACCCACCCCTGACCATTCTGAGTACTCCCCATTTATCACCACCCTCTGAACACGCCCTTGTAGCCAGTTTTCAATCCATGTACTCACCCTATGGTCCATGCCAACGCACCTTATTTTGTACAGTAAACGTTTATGGGGAACTGTGTCAAATGCTTTTGCAAAATCCAGATACACCACGTCTACAGGGCCTTCCTTTATCTAGATGGCAACTCACCTCCTCATAGAAGGTTAATAGATTGGTTTGGCAAGAACGATTCTTCATGAATCCATGCTGATTACTGCTAATGATATCATTCTTATTACTAAAATCTTGTATATAGTCCCTTATCATCCCCTCCAAGAGTTTACATACTATTGATGTTAGGCTAACTGGTCTGTAATTCCCAGGGATGTTTTTTGGGCCCTTTTTAAATATTGGTGCTACATTGGCTTTTCTCCAATCATCTGGTACCATTCCAGTCAATAGACTGTCTGTAAAAATTAGGAACAACGGTCTGGCAATCACCTGACTGAGTTCCCCAAGTACCCTCGGATGCAAGCCATCTGGTCCCGGTGATTTATTAATGTTAAGTTTCTCAAGTCTAATTTTAATTCCGTCCTCTGTTAACCATGTAGGTGCTTCCTGTGTTGTGTCATGAGGATAAACACTGCAAGTTTGGTTACTGAAGCCCCCCGATTCACTCGTGAAGACTGAGGAGAAGAATAAATTCAATATCTTTGCCATCTCCCCATCCTTTGTAACCAGATGTCCTTCCTCATTCTTTATGGGGCCAATATGGTCTGTCCTCCCTTTTTTACTGTTTACATACTTAAAGAATTTCTTGGGATTTTTTTTGCTCTCCTCCGCTATGTGTCTTTCATGTTCTCTTAGCCATCCTAATTGCACCCTTACATTTATTATTGCATTCTTTATAAATTCTGAATGCTGTGGATGATCCCTCAACCTTGTATTTTTTGAAGGCCTTCTCCTTTGCTTTTATATGCATTTTTACATTGGAGTTAAGCCATCCAGGATGTTTGTTCGCTCTTTTAAATTTATTACCCAATGGGATACATTGGCTAATGCCCTTATTTAATATGCTCTTAAAGCAAACCCATCTCTCCTCCGTATTCTTTGTTCCTAATATTTTATCCCAATTTATGCCTTTTAGCAAGGTTTGTAGTTTAGGGAAGTTGGCTCTTTTGAAATTCAGTGTCTTTGTGTTCCCTTCATGTTTCCTATTTGTGTGATTTATATTGAAACTAATTGACCTGTGATCGCTGTTACCTAAATTGCCCCGTATTTCCACATCTGTTATCAGGTCTGTATTGTTGGTAATTAGTAGATCTAGTAAGGTTTTATTTCTAGTTGGTGCATCTACCATCTGACCCATAAAATTGTCCTGCAAGACACTAAGGAACTGGCGAACCTTAAATGAATGCGCGGTTCCCTCCGCCCAGTCTATGTCTGGATAATTAAAATCCCCCATTATGATAACACTTCCCATCCTTGCTGCTAATCCAATTTGTGATAGGAGATCCGTCTCCACTTCCTCCCTCAGGTTAGGGGGCCTATAGTATACTCCCAGTATTATTTCCCCCTTAGCTTCATCCCTTTGGAGCTCTACCCATAAAGATTTTACCTCCTCCCTAGCCCCCTCAGTGATGTCATCTCTCACATTCACTTGTACATTATTCTTGATATATAGGCATACCCCTCCCCCTTTTTTACCCTCTCTATCCTTGCGGTATAGGGTATACCCTTGAATGTTTGCCAGCCAATCATGAGAGCTGTTGAACCAGGTCTCTGAAATTCCCACAAAATCCAAATCCTCCTTGTACAACAGTATCTCTAGTTCACCCATCTTGTCCGCCAGGCTCCTGGCATTGGTGAACATGCCACATAGTTTAGACCGGTCGCATATTGTCCTCGTATTGGGTGTTTCAATATTGCAACTAGGACTTGCTACTATACTCACCTTGTGTTTTTGTGCTTTGGTTAACCTACCACTAATGCCCCCAATACTACCCTCTGGAATATCTTCCGCGCTGGCTATCACTGTCTCTGGACCCTCCCCCCCATCGCCTAGTTTAAAAACCCCTCTAACTTTTTGGCCATCTTCATTCCCAGCAGATCTGCACCCTCCTCATTTAGGTGCAGTCCGTCCCTTCTATAGTACCGGTTACCGACTGAGAAGTCGGCCCAGTCCTCCAGGAACCCAAACCCCTCCTTACTACACCAGCTCTTCAGCCACTTGTTTACTTCCCTAATCTCCCTCTGCCTCTCTGGTGTGGCTTGATGTACCGGTAGTATTCCTGAGAACACTACCTTGGAGGTCCTTTTCCTCAATTTAGCTCCTAAGTCCCTAAAATCGTTCTTTAGGACACTCCATCTGCCTCTGACTTTGTCATTGGTGCCAACGTGCACCATGACAGCCGGGTCTTCCCCAGCCCCTCCCAGTAATCTGTCCACAAGATCCGTGATGTGCCGAACCCGAGCGCCCGGTAGACAACATACTGTTCGGCTCTTCAGGTCTTGTTACAGATTGCCCTCTCTGTCCTTCTAAGAATTGAGTCCCCTACCACCAGAATCTGTCTTTCCTTTCCCTTTGCTGCACCCCCACTCTCACTGGAGGAGTTCTTCCCCTGGCAGCTAGGAGAGTCCCTCATCTCCAGCAGTGCTGGTCCCTGACTGGTTTCACCAATGTCACTCAATGGAGCGTACTTATTGGGATGCTCCAGTCCTGGATCGGCCTCCCTGGCACTTCCCCCTCTACCCCTCCTGACTGTCACCCATCTACTCTTTGCTAGTGCCTGCACCTCTTTGTCTCCACCCACCTCTGTGCTGGCCCCTGCCGGGACCTGCCGTGTACGTTCCTGGCTCACCTTTAGTATGGAGGGACTTCTCAGTGCTGACAGTTGCTTCCCCAGATTCAGAACCTGGGCTTCCAGGGAAACAATGTGCTTACATTTTGCACAGCAGTATTCGCCCTCGATCGGATGATCAAGGAACGCATACATGCGGCAAGATGTACAAAGAGTCGCTTCTCCACACCCACCGGGCATCTTACCTATTAAATTTAGTGAGGATTTGGGGATTTTACCCTGTCCAAATTACTTAACAGCTAGCTTCCTGGCACTAATACTCAAGACAATACACAGGTACATGACAATACACAGGTACACAATACACAAGTACTAACGATCCACACACACTACTCAGACAACACTCAGATACTCACACTACACAGGTACTATGACCCCTGTTATAACCTCCTGTTTTAAACTCTTGTTTTTAACTCCCACTTAATCCAGCTCCCCAAAATGCAACCCAGCAAACACCAACAGACAGCAAACACCAACAGACAGCAAACACCGACAGACAGCAAACACCGACAGACAGCAAACACCGACAGACAGCAAACACCGACAGACAGCAAACACCAACAGACAGCAAACACCAACAGACAGCAAACACCAACAGACAGCAAACACCAAACAAACACCAAGACTTGTATACTCTAACTCTTGTTTTTAACTCCCACTTAATCCAGCTCCACTTACACCAAGCTCCACAGCTTCAAACTGAGCACGCTCAGACTGAGTCCTACAACAAGTTAAATAGGCACCTGTGAGCAATTAACCACACCCCTTAATTGATAGACTGATGAAACCAAGAAAAAAAAAAAAAAAAGCTATTTAAAAAGTGACAGCAAAAGGCAAATTAAAAACTTAAAAGGAAAGGTCCCCAAAATGCAACCTAGCAAACACCAACAGACAGCAAACACCGACAGACAGCAAACACCGACAGACAGCAAACACCGACAGACAGCAAACACCAACAGACAGCAAACACCAACAGACAGCAAACACCAAACAAACACCAAGACTTGTATACTCTAACTCTTGTTTTTAACTCCCACTTAATCCAGCTCCGCTTACACCAAGCTCCACAGCTTCAAACTGAGCACGCTCAGACTGAGTCCTACAACAAGTTAAATAGGCACCTGTGAGCAATTAACCACACCCCTTAATTGATAGACTGATGAAACCAAGAAAAAAAAAAAGCTATTTAAAAAGTGACAGCAAAAGGCAAATTAAAAACTTAAAAGGAAAGGTCCCCAAAATGCAACCCAGCAAACACCAACAGACAGCAAACACCGACAGACAGCAAACACCGACAGACAGCAAACACCAACAGACAGCAAACACCAACAGACCGCAAACACCAAACAAACACCAAGACTTGTATACTCTAACTCTTGTTTTCAACTCCCACTTAATCCAGCTCCACTTACACCAAGCTCCACAGCTTCAAACTGAGCACGCTCAGACTGAGTCCTACAACAAGTTAAATAGGCACCTGTGAGCAATTAACCACACCCCTTAATTGATAGACTGATGAAACCAAGAAAAAAAAAAAAAAAAGCTATTTAAAAAGTGACAGCAAAAGGCAAATTAAAAACTAAAAGGAAAAGTCCCCAAAATGCAACCCAGCAAACACCAACAGACAGCAAACACCAACAGACAGCAAACACCAACAGACAGAAAACACCAACAGACAGCAAACACCAACAGACAGCAAACACCGACAGACAGCAAACGCCGACAGACAGCAAACACCGACAGACAGCAAACACCAAACAAACACCAAGACTTGTATACTCTAACTCTTGTTTTTAACTCCCACTTAATCCAACTCCACTTACACCAAGCTCCACAGCTTCAAACTGAGCACGCTCAGACTGAGTCCTACAACAAGTTAAATAGGCACCTGTGAGCAATTAACCACACCCCTTAATTGATAGACTGATGAAACCAAGAAAAGAAAAAGCTATTTAAAAAGTGACAGCAAAAGGCAAATTAAAAACTTAAAAGGAAAGGTCCCCAAAATGCAACCCAGCAAACACCAACAGACAGCAAACACCAACAGACAGCAAACACCGACAGACAGCAAACACCAACAGACAACAAACACCAACAGACCGCAAACACCAAACAAACACCAAGACTTGTATACTCTAACTCTTGTTTTTAACTCCCACTTAATCCAGCTCCACTTACACCAAGCTCCACAGCTTCAAACTGAGCACGCTCAGACTGAGTCCTACAACAAGTTAAATAGGCACCTGTGAGCAATTAACCACACCCCTTAATTGATAGACTGATGAAACCAAGAAAAAAAAAAAAAAAAAGCTATTTAAAAAGTGACAGCAAAAGGCAAATTAAAAACTAAAAGGAAAAGTCCCCAAAATGCAACCCAGCAAACACCAACAGACAGCAAACACCAACAGACAGCAAACACCAACAGACAGAAAACACCAACAGACAGCAAACACCGACAGACAGCAAACACAGACAGACAGCAAACGCCGACAGACAGCAAACACCGACAGACAGCAAACACCAAACAAACACCAAGACTTGTATACTCTAACTCTTGTTTTTAACTCCCACTTAATCCAACTCCACTTACACCAAGCTCCACAGCTTCAAACTGAGCACGCTCAGACTGAGTCCTACAAGTTAAATAGGCACCTGTGAGCAATTAACCACACCCCTTAATTGATAGACTGATGAAACCAAGAAAAAAAAAAAAAAAAAAAAAGCTATTTAAAAAGTGACAGCAAAAGGCAAATTAACCACTTGCCGACCGCCTACCGCATATATACTGCGGCAGAATGGCACGGGCAGGCAAAATCACGTACCCGTACGTGATCCGCCTCCCGCGGGCGGGGGGTCCGATCGGACCCCCCCCCGGTGCCATCGGCGGTCGGCATCTGACTGGGAGCGTCGGGAGGCGAGGGGGAGACCATCCGATCGTGGCCCCCCCCTCGCGATCGCTCCCAGCCAATGGGAATCCTCCTCTGCCTGTGTGTCGTTTCACACAGGCAGAGGATGTGATGTCATCTCTCCTCGGCTGGGCAGTTTCCGTCCCAGCGCCGAGGAGAGAAGACAAGTGAGTGCACCAAACACACACACACACAGTAGAACATGCCAGGCATATTTACACCCCCGATCCCCCCCCCCGATCGCCCCCCAATCACCCCCCCCCCCTGTCACAAACTGACATTAGCAGTATTTTTTTTTTTTTTTTTTCTGATTACTGCATAGTGTCAGTTTGTGACAGTTAGTGTTAGGGCAGTGAGTGTTAGGCCCCCTTTAGGTCTAGGATACCCCCCTAACCCCCCTAATAAAGTTTTAACCCCTTGATCACCCCCCGTCACCAGTGTCGCTAAGCGATCATTTTTCTGATCGCTGTATTAGTGTCGCTGGTGACGCTAGTTAGTGAGGTAAATATTTAGGTTCGCCGTCAGTGTTTTATAGCGACAGGGACCCCCATATACTATCTAATAAATGTTTTAACCCCTTGATTGCCCCCTAGTTAACCCTTTCACCACTGATCACCGTATAACCGTTACGGGTGACGCTGGTTAGTTCGTTTATTTTTTATAGTGTCAGGGAACCCGCCGTTTATTACCGAATAAAGGTTTAGCCCCCTGATCGCCCGGCGGTGATATGCGTCGCCCCAGGCAGCGTCAGATTAGCGCCAGTACCGCTAACACCCACGCACGCAGCATACGCCTCCCTTAGTGGTATAGTATCTGATCCGATCAATATCTGATCCGATCAAATCTATACTAGCGTCCCCAGCAGTTTAGGGTTCCCGAAAACGCAGTGTTAGCGGGATCAGCCCAGATACCTGCTAGCACCTGCGTTTTGTGCCTCCGCCCAGCCCACCCAAGTGCAGTATCGATCGATCACTGTCACTTACAAAACACTGAACGCATAACTGCAGCGTTCGCAGAGTCAGGCCTGATCCCTGCGATCGCTAACAGTTTTTTTGGTAGTATTTTGGTGAACTGGCAAGCACCAGCCCCAGGCAGCGTCAGGTTAGCGCCAGTACCGCTAACACCCACGCACGCACCGTAACCTCCCTTAGTGGTATAGTATCTGATCGGATCAATATCTGATCCGATCAGATCTATACTAGCGTCCCCAGCAGTTTAGGGTTCCCAAAAACGCAGTGTTAGCGGGATCAGCCCAGATACCTGCTAGCACCTGCGTTTTGCCCCTCCGCCCGGCCCAGCCCACCCAAGTGCAGTATCGATCGATCACTGTCACTTACAAAATGCATAACTGCAGCGTTCGCAGAGTCAGGCCTGATCCCTGCGATCGCTAACAGTTTTTTTGGTAGCGTTTTGGTGAACTGGCAAGCACCAGCCCCAGGCGTCAGATTAGCGCCAGTACCGCTAACACCCACACACGCAGCATACGCCTCCCTTAGTGGTATAGTATCTGTACGGATCAATATCTGATCCGATCAGATCTATACTAGCGTCCCCAGCAGTTTAGGGTTCCCAAAAACGCAGTGTTAGCAGGATCAGCCCAGATACCTGCTAGCACCTGCGTTTTGCCCCTCCGCCCGGCCCAGCCCAGCCCACCCAAGTGCAGTATCGATCGATCACTGTCACTTACAAAACACTAAACGCATAACTGCAGCGTTCGCAGAGTCAGGCCTGATTCCTGCGATCGCTAACAGTTTTTTTGGTAGCGTTTTGGTGAACTGGCAAGCGCCAGCGGCCTAGTACACCCCGGTCGTAGTCAAACCAGCACTGCAGTAACACTTGGTGACGTGGCGAGTCCCATAAGTGCAGTTCAAGCTGGTGAGGTGGCAAGCACAAGTAGTGTCCCGCTGCCACCAAAAAGACAAACACAGGCCCGTCGTGCCCATAGTGCCCTTCCTGCTGCATTCGCCAATCCTAATTGGGAGCCCACCACTTCTGCAGCGCCCGTACTTCCCCCATTCACATCCCCAACCAAATGCAGTCGGCTGCATGAGAGGCATTTTCTTTATGTCCTCCCGAGTACCCCTACCCAACGAACCCGCCAAAAAAGATGTTGTGTCTGCAGCAAGCGCGGATATAGGCGTGACACCCGCTATTATTGTCCCTCCTGTCCTGACAATCCTGGTCTTTGCATTGGTGAATGTTTTGAACGCTACCATTCACTAGTTGAGTATTAGTGTAGGGTACAGCATTGCACAGACTAGGCACACTTTCACAGGGTCTCCCAAGATGCCATCGCATTTTGAGAGACCCGAACCTGGAACCGGTTACAGTTATAAAAGTTAGTTACAAAAAAAAGTGTAAAAAAAAAAAAAAAAAAAAAAAACACAAACAAAAATATAAAATAAAAATAGTTGTCGTTTTATTGTTCTCTCTCTCTCTATTGTTCTGCTCTTTTTTACTGTATTCTATTCTGCAATGTTTTATTGTTATTATGTTTTATCATGTTTGCTTTTCAGGTATGCAATTTTTTATACCTTACCGTTTACTGTGCTTTATTGTTAACCATTTTTTTGTCTTCAGGTACGCCATTCACGACTTTGAGTGGTTATACCAGAATGATGCCTGCAGGTTTAGGTATCATCTTGGTATCATTCTTTTCAGCCAGCGGTCGGCTTTCATGTAAAAGCAATCCTAGTGGCTAATTAGCCTCTAGACTGCTTTTACAAGCAGTGGGAGGGAATGCCCCCCCCCCCCAACATTTTCCGTGTTTTTCTCTGGCTCTCCTGTCTCAACAGGGAACCTGAAAATGCAGCCGGTGATTCAGCCAGCTGACCATAGAGCTGATCAGAGACCAGAGTGGCTCCAAACATCTCTATGACCTAAGAAACCGGAAGCTACGAGCATTTTATGACGTAGATTTCGCCGGATGTAAACAGCGCCATTGGGAAATTGGGAAAGCGTTTTATCACACCGATCTTGGTGTGATCAGATGCTTTGAGGGCAGAGGAGAAATCTAGGGTCTAATAGACCCCAATTTTTGCAAAAAAGAGTACCTGTCACTACCTATTGCTATCATAGGGGATATTTACATTCCCTGAGATAACAATAAAAATAAAAATGATTTAAAAAAAAAAATGAAAGGAACAGTTTAAAAATAAGATAAAAAAATAATAATAATAAAGAAAAAAAAAAAAAAAAAAAAAAAAGCACCCCTGTCCCCCCTGCTCTCGCGCTAAGGTGAACGCAAGCGTTGGTCTGGCGTCAAATGTAAACAGCAATTGCACCATGCATGTGAGGTATCGCCGCGAAGGTCAGATCGAGGGCAGTAAGTTTAGCAGTAGACCTCCTCTGTAAATCTAAAGTGGTAACCTGTAAAGGCTTTTAAAGGCTTTTAAAAATGTATTTAGTTTGTCGCCACTGCACGTTTGTGCGCAATTTTAAAGCATGTCATGTTTGGTATCCATGTACTCGGCCTAAGATCATCTTTTTTATCTCATCAAACATTTGGGCAATATAGTGTGTTTTAGTGCATTAAAATGTAAAAAAGTGTGTTTTTTCCCCAAAAAATGCGTTTGAAAAATCGCTGCGCAAATACTGTGTGAAAAAAAAAAATGAAACACCCACCATTTTAATCTGTAGGGCATTTGCTTTAAAAAAAATATATAATGTTTGGGGGTTCAAAGTAATTTTCTTGCAAAAAAAAATTATTTTTTTATGTAAACAATAAGTGTCAGAAAGGGCTTTGTCTTCAAGTGGTTAGAAGAGTGGGTGATGTGTGACATAAGCTTCTAGATGTTGTGCATAAAATGCCAGGACAGTTCAAACCCCCCCCAAATGACCCCATTTTGGAAAGTAGACACCCCAAGCTATTTGCTGAGAGGCATGTCGAGTCCATGGAATAATTTATATTGTGACACAAGTTGCGGGAAAGAGACAATTTTTTATTTTTTTTATTTTTTTTTGCGCAAAGTTGTCACTAAATGATATATTGCTCAAACATGGCATGGGAATATGTGAAATTACACCCCAAAATACATTCTGTTGCTTCTCCTGAGTATGGGGATACCACATGTGTGGGACTTTTTGGGAGCCTAGCCGCGTACGGGACCCCGAAAACCAAGCACCGCCTTCAGGCTTTCTAAGGCCGTAAATTTTTGATTTCACTCTTCACTGCCTATCACAGTTTCGGAGGCCATGGAATGCCCAGGTGGCACAAAACCCCCCCAAATGACCCCATTTTGGAAAGTAGACACCCCAAGCTATTTGATGAGAGGTATAGTGAGTATTTTGCAGACCTCACTTTTTGTCACAAAGTTTTGAAAATTGAAAAAAGAAAAAAAAAAATTTTTTTTCTCGTCTTTCTTTATTTTCAAAAACAAATGAGAGCTGCAAAATACTCACCATGCCTCTCAGCAAATAGCTTGGGGTGTCTACTTTCCAAAATGGGGTCATTTGGGGGGGGTTTGTGCCACCTGGGCATTCCATGGCCTCCGAAACTGTGATAGGCAGTGAGGAATAAAATCAAAAATGTACGCCCTTAGAAATCCTGAAGGCGGTGCTTGGTTTTCGGGGTCCCGTACGCGGCTAGGCTCCTAAAAAGTCCAACACATGTGGTATCCCCGTACTCAGGAGAAGCAGCTAAATGTATTTTGGGGTGCAATTCCACATATGCCCATGGCCTGTGTGAGCAATATATCATTTAGTGACAACTTTGTGCAAAAAAAAAAAAAAAAAAAAAAAAATTTGTCACTTTCCCGCAACTTGTGTCAAAATATAAAACATTCCATGGACTCAACATGCCTCAAAGCAAATAGCTTGGGGTGTCTACTTTCCAAAATGGGGTCATTTGGGGGGTCTTTATGTCATCTGGGCATTTTATGGCCTTCAAAACTGTGATAGGTAGTGAGGAGTAAAATCAAAAATGTACGCCCTTAGAAATCCTGAAGGCGGTGCTTGGTTTTCGGGGCCCCGTACGCGGCTAGGCTCCCAAAAAGTCCCACACATGTGGTATCCCCGTACTCAGGAGAAGCAGCTAAATGTATTTTGGGGTGCAATTCCACATATGCCCATGGCCTGTGTGAGCAATATATCATTTAGTGACAACTTTTTGTAATTTTTTTTTTTTTGTCATTATTCAATCACTTGGGACAAAAAAAATGAATATTCAATGGGCTCAACATGCCTCTCAGCAAATTCCTTGGGGTGTCTACTTTCCAAAATGGGGTCATTTGTGGGGGTTTTGTACTGCCCTGCCATTTTAGCACCTTAAGAAACGACATAGGCAGTCATAAATTAAAGGCTGTGTAAATTCCAGAAAATGTACCCTAGTTTGTAGACGCTATAACTTTTGCGCAAACCAATAAATATACACTTATTGACATTTTTTTTACCAAAGACATGTGGCCGAATACATTTTGGCCTAAATGTATGACTAAAATTGAGTTTATTGGATTTTTTTTAGAACAAAAAGTAGAAAATATCATTTTTTTTCAAAATTTTCGGTCTTTTTCCGCGTATAGCGCAAAAAATAAAAACGGCAGAGGTGATCAAATACCATCAAAAGAAAGCTCTATTTGTGGGAAGAAAAGGACGCAAATTTCGTTTGGGTACAGCATTGCATGACCGCGCAATTAGCAGTTAAAGCGACGCAGTGCCGAATTGTAAAAAGTGCTCTGGTCAGGAAGGGGGTAAAACCTTCCGGGGCTGAAGTGGTTAAAAACTTAAAAGGAAAGGTCCCCAAAATGCAACCCAGCAAACACCAACAGAGAGCAAACACCAACAGACAGCAAACACCAACAGACAGCAAACACCAACAGACAGCAAACACCAAACAAACACCAAGACTTGTATACTCTAACTCTTGTTTTTAACTCCCACTTAATCCAGCTCCACTTACACCAAGCTCCACAGCTTCAAACTGCACACGCTCAGACTGAGTCCTACAACAAGTTAAATAGGCACCTGTGAGCAATTAACCACACCCCTTAATTGATAGACTGATGAAACCAAGAAAAAAAAAAAAAAAAAAAGCTATTTAAAAAGTGACAGCAAAAGGCAAATTAAAAACTTAAAAGGAAAAGTCCCCAAAATGCAACCCAGCAAACACCAACAGACAGCAAACACCGACAGACAGCAAACACCGACAGACAGCAAACACCGACAGACAGCAAACACCGACAGACAGCAAACACCGACAGACAGCAAACACCAACTGACAGCAAACACCAACAGACAGCAAACACCAAACAAACACCAAGACTTGTATACTCTAACTCTTGTTTTTAACTCCCACTTAATCCAGCTCCACTTACACCAAGCTCCACAGCTTCAAACTGAGCAAACTCCATGGGCTCTTCATCTTTACAACATCAACCAAGGTCCACAAATCACATGGGTCGGGATCCCACGTGCAGTCTAGGTGATCCTCTGAGGTGAGTGACAGAATATCAGGTAAGATTCCTTCCCCTCTGCTCAATGGCTAACAACCTATTCCCTCTCCTCCACTGTGTTTTGCATCACACAATGCGCAGGGGATGAATTCCCAGATGAAACTACGGAAAATATTACAATCTATGCAGTCCCAAAAAATGGACATCGTCCTACTTCAGGAGAGACATTTCTAAATGCGGTATAACCCCTCTTACCTGCATGCTAAATATCCTACTTTCTATCTTTCAAAGGCAGAAGCAAAATCCAAGGGAGTGGCTATCCTAATATCTATCAACTGCAAATTTACACTTCAACTAGAACACAAGGACTCGGAGGGCAGATTTACTCTCATAAAAGGCACCATAGATGACCAATTGTACTCCTTTATTTCATACTATACGCCCAATCAGGGACATGCGGCTTTTTGCCCAAGTGATGCTTAAAGCGCTAGACCCCATGGCAAGAGGAACCGTGATATATGGGGGCAACTCCAATACTGCCCTGAAACAAGGTCTGGACAAATCCAACCCCCCTGGATCCCAACTTATCAGATCCCCCAAACAGAGCCTAAAAATAGCCAAGTTATTTCCCCTACACGGTTTAGTAGATGCTTGGAGGGAAATTAATCCAACTAGGAGAGATTACACACACTTCTCGTGCCTGCACCAATCCTTTGCTAGGATTGACCACATTTTCATTTCCACTGCCAACATCCCTGCCATAGTTAAATCAGCGATAAGGGACACAGTGTGGTCGGACCACTCTATAGTCACGCTCACCCTTAAAAAAAGGCTACAATCGCCCTAATCTCCTTCAATGGAGACTTAACAAGTCTATCCTCAGTGACCCGGTCAAGGTTTTGGAAATAGAAAAAGCCATAAAGAAATATTTCCTTCTCAACAGGGGTGAGGGGGTGTCAGCTGAAACTCTATGGGCGGCACACAAGGCTACCATTCGGGACAAAATAATCCAAATCTAGTCCCAAATTAAAAGAGAACAAATGGTAGACATCGAAAGGCTAGAAAAAGAATTCAAAAACCTGAAAAGCCTCCATAAAAAAAACCCCAAACAGGTACCCACAGATAAACTGGATGCCAAAATTTTATCACCACAGAGATAAGATAGGTTCCATGTTAGCAGCCAAACTTACCCCTCAAGGTGGACAATGCTCCCTACCTAAAATACACATCTCTGATGGGACACCCACTCTAATTTCGCAATGCATCATGGAAACTTTCCATGCATACTATGAGAAATTATATAGCGGGGGGAAGAGGGGGGGGACAACGAGACCCATTGGAACTCACTCCTGGAGTCACTCCCAATCCCAAAATTAGAATCCCAACACCAAGAAAAACTGGAAGCTCCAATATCAGTGGAAGAAATAACCCGGGTTATTAAGAGCCACAAAGAGGGCTCTGCTCCTGGGCAGGACGGCTTTTCCACGTCATGTTATAAAACATTTGCGGAGACCCTGGCTTCACACCTAGCGAACTTCTTCAATTTTAAAAATTCAGCGGCCTCGCTAGAGCTTAACACAGCTTTCATCTTCTTTATACCCAAACCAAACAAAGACCCAGGGGAGGTGGGGAACTATAGGCCCATTCCTTTAATCAATAACAACATGAAGATCTTGACCAAGATCTTAGCGGATCGCATGGCATTCTTCATTGGTCTGTATATTCATAAAGACCAGGTGGGATTCATCCCAGGCCGATAAGGCCCAGACCAAATTAGAAGGGCGATAGACATTATCTCAATACTACAATCCAAATGGGCAGGGAAGGCCAGCTGAGAGGGCCTGCTACTTTCGCTTGACCTATAAAAAGCATTTGATTCAGTCTCTTGGCCTTACCTATTCAACATTTTGCACCGCTGGGGTTTTGGTCAGAAATTCATGGGTCTTATGGTGGCCCTCTACTCCCAACCAGAAGCACGAGTCCGACTACAGGGATATTACTCTGAGCCTATTAAAATAGCTAGAGGGATGAGACAGGGATGCCCTCTCTCCTCACTTATAATCGCAGTGACAATAGAAACCCTGGCGATAGCCATTCGTAACCATCCTGGTAGTCGGGGGTTGATTGCGGACAGCAGACGCATAAATGCGCCCTGTTTGCAGACTCTTTGTCACATCACCAACAATCACACTCCCAAACATCTGCAAATTACTGGAAGACTTTAATAAGGCCTCGGGGTTGCAGGTCTAAGTCTCAAATTCTAAATATAACAATCCCTCATCAAACTGCTCAGACCCTTAAAAACTTCTTCCAATTTGAGTAGAGAGTGACTCTACCATTTGTTATCTGGAAGTAGAGCTCTCCCTGAAAGTCGAACATCTTTATCAGGTTAACTTCCCCCCGCTGTATAATAAGCTCAAAGGCTGGGCCCTCCACAAATTGTCCTGGCTACTGAGGATAAACGCAATCAAGATGACGCTCCTTCCCAAATTATTATATCTTTTCAGATCCCTCCCAATTTCCCTGAGGATAGATCACCTACGAAAATTCCAAGGCAAACTTTTGAAATTTACCTGGGGAACCTCAGGCCACCATCTCACTAAGAGAACTCTATTTAGACCAAGAATACAGGGAGTATTGGGGGTTCCTAACTTACTGTGGTACTACTGAGCGGCACGCTTGGCACAACTATCAGTAATCTACATGCGCCTGTAAAAACCTGATTGGGTACATATAGAGTGACAAGCAGTCCTGTCTCACACGTTGGACTTTCTTCTATGGTGTCCTGCAAGAGACACCAATTATGTCTCCAGTGCTGTCTAACTCGATAGCCCTTTGGGATAGCCTGAAAAACCTCCCCTCTCTAAGTTCAGATATTCAACCGTTAGCACATATTTTTCATAACCCCAAATTTAACCATGGTATGAACATTCAGGCCTTCTGCTGGTGGTTGGATAAGGAGTTATACCGCATTGGATGCTTTCTAACTCCCAAGGGTCCGTTCTCGCTTAATGATTGCAAAAAGTAACTGGAAAGGCCAGAATCGAAACGGTAAAGATTTCTGCAGATTTCCCATTTCTTAAATTCCCTATGGAAGAACAAATCAGAATCCCCAAGATTAATGACGTATGAACAATGGTGTGGCCAAGCCACAGAGCACAGTGGGGGTATTTCGACTATTTATCTGTCACTGGCCACAGATAGCACCAAACTTACATGCACACATGGGATAATGGAATCCAAGTCAGCTGGAATATCGAAACCTGGAATAAAAACTTTTTCCGAGCCTATAGAGGCATACAAAATATTGCTCTTATAGAGGCGAACCTAAAAGTGATTACCAGATGGTAATTAGTCCCAGCTAGATTAGCGAAAATGTTTCCTTCCTCCTCACCTCTCTGCTTCAGAGACTGAAAGTGGTTGTAAACCCTAAAAAAATTCCAAAAAAAACCTGCAAGA
The DNA here is from genome assembly GCA_037952925.1 of Lithobates clamitans. Taxonomy (NCBI): domain Eukaryota; kingdom Metazoa; phylum Chordata; class Amphibia; order Anura; family Ranidae; genus Lithobates; species Lithobates clamitans. The sequence continues at coordinate 1,462,535 of JBBGZY010001063.1, forward strand.
CAAAGGCATAATGAGCTAGTATGCATAGCATACTAGCTCATTATGAATTACTTACCTGAGATCGAAGCCCCCACAGCGGTCCTTGTTTGCCGCTCCTGTGGCCGACATCTCTCCCGGGGGTTACTTCCGGGTATCTCGGCTCCGGCGCTGTGATTGGCCAGAGCCGTGATGACGTCACTCCCCCTCATGCACACGGGAGCCACCGGTAACGGCACAGCTTAACTGAAGCAACGGCACGTACGTGCCCTTGCTTCAGTTTGCTTTACTGCGCATTGGCACATGCAAATACAGGGATATCTCCTAAACCGTGCAGGTTTAGGATATATCCAGTGTAGCTACAGGTAAGCCTAATTATAGGCTTTCCTGTAGTAAATAGTAGTTGTAAAGGGTTTAAAACCACTTGAAGAGACATCATCAGGATCAATGATCCACATCTTGTGGGAATGCCTGAAACTGGGGGGATTTTGGAACAGAATCTTCTATATGATCCTAAAGGTAACATGATGTCAAATCCACAAGAGCCCCTCTATAGCCCTGCTCAATGAGCATTTACCCGACACCAATAGAACTACCAGGGACTTAATCTTCTTTATCTTTTTTGGGAGCTAAATTGACCATAGCAAGAGTATGGAAACAACCAAAGGTCCTTTTTTCGAGCTCCCTGACTGACACGGTAGCCAAGTTCAATTCTACATGGGACCCCTGGGCGACCTATATAGGTATTCCAGCATGAAAAGGTACGCTTCAGAAGATGTGGAGAGCTCATGGAAGATTAGCTGAATTTCTTCCTTTTTTCTTCTCTTCTTCCCCTTTTTCTTCCCTTGTGAAAATCTCCTTTGTACTCTCTTCAGTAATGGATCTTACGTGCAAGATCAAAGATCAATCTTACAGCAGCATTTCTAATGTAGCCCTATTACCATGCAGGTTTTGTTCGTGAATTTTCTCTATTAGTTAGTATTTTCTTTAATATTGAGCAAGGAGTTACTCACCACTTATTACAGATAGTCTAAGTTGGTTACCTAACACACGATAGTTAAGATGAGAAATGTTGACTGAAATGAGGCAGGTAACACCTATAGTTTAACCGTGTTAGACAGTACCACCTCTATCGCATTTCTGCAAATTTTTATGTATGGGAAATTTTGCCTGCTCTGTTTGATATAATGCTCAATAAAAACTTATTGAAAGACAGCCCCCCCCAGTTCACAGCTCACCTTCTCCCTCCCCCCCGTGTCCACAGGTCACCCTCTCAACCCCCCCATCCACAGCTCACCCTCTCCCCCCCCCCACAGCTTAGTGTGCACCCTCCCCCATCCACAACTCACTTTTGTACCCTCTGTCAACATGTCACCTCTGCAAACCCATCCACAGATTATCTATCTGTCCCTCCACATTTCACTTCTGCACCCCTAGCTACAGCTCCCCTTAATCCGTAGCTCTCAACCTCCAATATTTCACCTCTGTACCCCCAGCTCCCCACACAGCTCTCACTGTGCACAATTAACCCCCCCATCCCCAGCTCTGACCTCTGCAGAACAACCGCAACATCTCCACAGCTGTCTCTCTGCGCAGCCACCCCTCCCCCTTTCCCTTTGCAGCTCTCGCACCTCTTCAAAGTTTACAGCTTAGTTTATCTCCACAGGATTAGAATAGTGCAGTCGGCTCCATTCTATGAGGTAGAACAGGCTTTTTTTTCCCTCAGCCTACTGTGCAGTCTCATGTCAGATCATCAGTATACACAGAGCCAAGGAGGACTTTCACAGCGTTTCACTTGGCTTGGTGCTGCACTGATCTGACAGGCAGCAGAAGTGGACAGAAGCTGCCTCTGGAAGCCCCAGATTTAAAAACCACTTACAGTTGCAGTGTCTGGATCTGAAGCACCTATCATCAGGTGTAGGGAACGTGCCATGGGTGCCGGCGCTAGCACACAGCCGGTGGAGGAAGTATAATAGAGAACTTCCTCCATTGGCTTCAGTGTTGAGTGACAGCCTGGAAAGGAGAGGGCTGCTATAGGTGGCGGAATGCCGTTACGTCCTGTTCCGGCTGAAAGAAAAGCCCTGGTGAGGAGACAGTAGAAAGAAGCTTAATCAATTATAACCAAAATAGTGCAATAAAAATCCTTTAGCTTTGATCTCCAATAAACAGCATATATCAGTTCCACAGAGTTATAAACCATAAACATACTATAAGATGTATTTTATCAGTTGCTTGACACAAAAATAATGAGTCAAATGCATTTGCTGTGACACAGATTTTTTGAGGGAATATTATCCTGTTTGTTCATTTGGTTTTGTTTTTCAGTCAATTGGCTGAGCAGAATTTAGCCTTTGGGATGTTTGGGAACATTTTACATATGTTTCTTTGATGCTTTGTGCTAATCACTGGCTAAAGGGCCCAATACGCAAAATCAGGACTTAATGTATTCTAAAAAAAAACTGAACTAGACATGTTGGAAGAAAGTTCCCAAACATTTTTTTCTGATACAGTAATCACATGAATTACCAATGCACAAGGCAATCTTAACAAAATTAATTTAAAAAAAGGATTATTAAATTAGACAATTAACATCAAGAACCACAACTATATAAAAAAAAAAAGTTTATTTTATTTTTTGTGGACTTTTATGTCAAGGACAATATTTTGGAGATTTTATTTCTTTTGTAAGCTTTTGTTTTTTATTTTCATTTTGTTTAGATATGGCCTTTTTTAGGTTTAATCCTTAAAGCGGAGCATTCATTTGCTAAACCCATCTGTTATTTAAACTGTCTTTTGTTCACATCATGCCGCTGAATCATTTGAGAGGAAGAAATACTAAGTGCAAGAACAGTATTCACCAAAACCCCCATGTGCTCTCTGGAACCAGATGTGGTAAGAGGCATTTGTCCTTTAATAATGGGACATGCTGCCATAAAACGAAGGAAAGTTTAACCATCCCAACTTTCTACAGTAAGTACCCCTCCAATGTTGAGAAGCATGTGACCTTTAAATCTCTTTCCTGGCCACTCAGGCTGTATGTCTAGATAAATGTTTCTCAACACCAATCCTCGAGTACCCACAACAGGTCATGTTTTTAGGATTTCCCTCAGATGAAACGGCTGTGGTAAATACTAAGGCAGTAAAACTGATTAAATCACCTGTGCAAAATAATGGAGAGCCTGAAAACATGACCTGTTGAGGGTACTTGAGGACTGGAGTCAGAGGCGAAACTAGAAACTTCAGGGTCTCGGTGCAAGAAACCATGAAGGACCGCCGACCCCCCCGCCCTTACATCACGGTGCGTAGCTTTCCCCTTTATATCTCAGTCTGCAGCATTCCCCTTTACATCAGAACTCTCTTACATCATGGTCTGTAGCATTCCCCTTTATGTCAGAGTTCCCCTTTACATCAGGGTCTGCAGAGTTCCCCTTTTCACCAGAGGTCCCCCTTACATCAGACTCCATAATTCCCTTTTACCTCACAGTCCACAGAGTTCTCCCTTACAGAGTCTACAGGGTTCCCCCTTACAATGTACCCTGATTAAAAGGAGAACTCTGTGGATCCTGATGTAAAGGGGAACTCTAACTCTGATGTAAGGGGGGCTTTGGTGACCTTGGTTCATCTTACATCATGGTCCACAGCATTCCCCTTTACATCAGAGTTCCCCCTTTACATCAGAGTTACCCTTTACAATAGAATCTGCAGAGTTCCTCCTTACGGTATAAGGTAGGACTCTGCAGACCCTGATGTAAAAGGGGGACTCTGACTTTAAGGGGAATGCTGCAGACCATGATGTAAGGGGGAATGCTGTGGACTCTAGGGTAAAGGGAAACTCTGATGTAAGGTGGCCCCTCCTGTTACATTAGTCTACAGCGTTCCCTTTTACATCATGGTCCACAGGTTTTGCTTTTACATCATAGTTCCCCTTTACATCAGAGTTCCCCTTTACATCGGAGTTCCCCTATACATCAAGGTCCGCAGAGTTCTCCCTTGCACTGGGAGGAATCCTGCAGACTTTATTGTAAAGGGTATGATGTGGAGGGGGGACTCTGGTGACCACAGTGGCCCCCCTATAGACTCTGTGTGGCCTAGCTGGAGCTGTCAAACTGACCTCACCTCCTCAATTGCTCGGGTGCAGGACAGGCTCAGCCAGACTTCGGCTGTGATCTATCAGTTTTTTCTCTTCTCCTACCGGCTCTTTCACTCCCTCTTCTCATATCACTCGCCCATTCAGTGTGGTTTGTCTTCTTATTCACAAAAAACATTTGCCCTACATTTGTGGTTTTGGGCACCATATTGTTAAAGACCAACTCTGCGTTGTGTATATGGGCAGGCTTCAACAAAATGGCACCGGCAATGGAGATGTTGGCTTGGCAGGGAGCTGGGCACCTGCTGATGGAGAGCTGTGAGAGAGGTGTCCTGTCCAGGGCAGCCGGTGTGCAGCTCTGCAGACTTTCTGCAGGATTGGTGTATGCTGACATATCCTCCTCCTTGAAATGTCACCACGCGGCCATCCCACTCTCGGGTCTGTCCAAACCCCCAACACTATTTGGCTGTTTTGGGGCCCCCCACAGTGGCGGAATGCCAGGGCCCGGTTGTGAGTGTGACTGCTGCAACCCTGGTAGTTCCACCACTGACTGGAGTTGAGAAACATTGGTCTAGATTAGGGCCTGGTTTGAACTTTTTACATTTGCATATGCTGGGGGACACATCCTGGGGTCGTATAGGGTGGTTTTCTTTAGATAAAGCGGGTTTCTTTGATTAAGCGGGGCAATTCCACTCAGCATTTCAGCAAACACACAAAGAGAAATGCCATAGCAAACTACTTAGCAAAACAAAATACGAGGTTTTGGGCAATGAAAGGCCAAAGTAGACACCACATCCCAATTAGTTACAAAATTAGGGACACAAAAAGCGAGACTTTAAAAGGTGCCAAAAATGAAATTACAACTTATCACAAAGTGTAAAAATATTAACATTTTATTTCATAATAGTTTAAAATAGTAAAAATGTATCACATCAACATGCGATTTGTACAACAATGCAGCTACTTCTGCTCTACATGTTTTGCCCACAGGGGCTTCCTCAGGAGTCTTAAGAGGGCTGCATGAAGTTGATGTTATAGACGAGAAGACAAACATGTATAAACATTTTGCAAATATCTTGTTATATATGTTACATTACAATTATCTTTTTTATCACTATACAGAATCTTTCACATCAGAGTTCCCCTTTACATCGGAGTTCCCCTATACATCAAGGTTCGCAGAGTTCTCCCTTGCACTGGGAGGAATCCTGCAGACTTTATTGTAAAGGGTATGATGTGGAGGGGGGACTCTGGTGACCACAGTGGCCCCCCCATAGACTCTGTGTGGCCTAGCTCGAGCTGTCAAACTGACCTCACCTCCTCAATTGCTCGGGTGCAGGACAGGCTCAGCCAGACTTCGGCTGTGATCTATCAGTTTTTTCTCTTCTCCTATAGCAAACTACTTAGCAAAACAAAATACGAGGTTTTGGGCAATGAAAGGCCAAAGTAGACACCACATCCCAATTAGTTACAAAATTAGGGACACAAAAAGCGAGACTTTAAAAGGTGCCAAAAATGAAATTACAACTTATCACAAAGTGTAAAAATATTAACATTTTATTTCATAATAGTTTAAAATAGTAAACATGTATCACATCAACATGCGATTTGTACAACAATGCAGCTACTTCTGCTCTACATGTTTTGCCCAGAGGGGCTTCCTCAGGAGTCTTAAGAGGGCTGCATGAAGTTGATGTTATAGACGAGAAGACAAACATGTATAAACATTTTGCAAATATCTTGTTATATATGTTACATTACAATTATCTTTTTTATCACTATACAGAATCTTTCATAAATATCAAAATACTGAATTAACCTCTTGACGACCAGCCGCTGCAGTTATACTGTGGCAGGTTGACTCGGCTGTGCGAATCGCTGTAGGTAAATATCGGGCTCGTACATAAGCTTTCTGTGGGCGTGCACAATCTGCCAAAGTACACAAGGAAGATCTCCATTCTGTCAGGGGATGACACAGAGATCCTGTCTTTCTGCTATGCAGGAAGATGGATCTGTGTGTTGTCCCAGGCAGTCCACCCCCATACTGGTTAGTAAACACTCAGGGAACACATTTAACCCCTTGATCGCCCCTGACGGTAACCCCTTCCCTGCCAGTGCCATTAGTACAATGTCAGTGCATATTTTTAGCAACTGATCACTGTAATAATGTCACTGGTTCCCAAAAAGGTGTCAAAAATGTCAGGTGTCCAATCTGTCCGCTGCAATGTCGCAGTCCCACTAAAAATCGCAAATTACCGCCATTACTAGTAAAAAAAAATAATAATAAAAATGGCTTAAATCTATCCCCTATTTTGTAGACGCTATAACTTTTGTGTAAACCAATCAATATATGCTTATTGGGGTTTTTCTTCCAAAAATATGTAACAGAATACAAATTGGCCTAAATTGATGAAGAAATTATATTTTTTCAATTTTTTTTAATGGGTATATTTTATAGCAAAAAATACATTTTTTTTTCAAAATTGTCAGTTTTTTTTGTTTATAAGGCAAAAAATAAAAACCGCAGAGGTGATCAAATACCACCAAAAAAAATTTATATTTGTGGGTAAAAAAGGGACATCAATTTTATTTGGGTACATCGTCGCACAACCTTGTCAGCTAAAGTAACGCAGTGCCGTATCGCAAAAAATGGCCTGGTCATTAAGGGGGTAAATTCTTCCGGGGCTGAAGTGGTTAAGGAAGATAGGCCTACGGGATGCTTAAAAATCAGAACTTAAATCAAATGATTACATGGATTCCAATGAATGCCAAACTTATGAGACATTATGTGACCATAGGGGAGAGGCAAGGGAAAGATCACCTAAGATATATATAAAAAGTTGTTTAGTGATAAATCAAATTATCCAGACAGGGACCAAACTATCTGTTTGTGAGTTATTTACCTTAACCGTAATAGATCAGATTGAAACCAAATGAATCCCCTTTTCCCACCGAGAAGGGTAGTCAGCTGCTGAGAATGAAGAGGGAGGGAGAGCAAGAATGGTAAATGCTGGATGGGAAACCCAGATGACACAGAAACAGCAAAGATCCCTTCTGATGTGGGTGCATAATATCATTACCCTCCAATCAGAGTTCAGCCAAAAAACCTGAAGGGACAGATAAAATATCTATAAATTCTAATGTGGGGTAAAATAGCCTGTCTCAGCTCAGTATCCCGCAGAGGCGATTGGTGGGTCCCCATTTTCATCTCTCTAAAGTGGTCACAAAAGAATGTAAAGTAATCTGTAATTCTCCCCTGTTTTCAATAGAGTCCAAAGTTAATGTGCAGAGGGAGAGGAGAGATGCAAACTCTCTCTCTCATAGCCTCTGTCAGATAATGATGGCTGGACGGCACTTCTTATCTCTACCCCGTCCCAATGGCCTCTGACGTCACCAGCGGGACCTGGACGACTAATTGGTGCTGGCGCCAGTGTTTTGTCAGATTCGGCGACCTGTCAGGATTTGTAACAGAAGTGACGTTCCACTGCCACCATCTTGCTACACCCCGCAGTCATCCACGGTAAGGATAAAGTGAGAAGGTGGCAAGCGGACATCTTGTTACACCCGGAGTCTGGCATTTCACACTCATTTTAACCACTAAACTGAGCTTATATAGAGAAATACAATATTTAGAAATCCGTATGACTGTTTTGATGTTGAATTGTAAAAGCAGTGGCAAGCCTGCTAATCTTACAGGTTTGCTAATCTGACAGAACACCGCTGATTTTACAATTCAACATCAAAACAGTCATATGGATTTCCAAATACTGTATTACACTATATAAGCTCCATTTAGTTGTAAAAATAAGTGTGAAATGCCAGACTCCGGTGAGTGTAACAAGTCCACTTGCCACCTTCTAACTATATCCTTACTGTGGACATGCCTGACGAAGGGGTCCTGCGTGACTCCGAAACGTTGCACTCTCCTTGTGTTGTGATCATGCAATAAATTACACGTTTGGACGCTATCTACGCCGTTCCATGGTGTGCTGGCAAATATTTTCATTTTGACTTGAACCAGTATCCAGCTGGTTGTTGCTGCAGCACCCATATTTCATGAGCTCATCCAGGAAAGTGTGCGATGGGAATATGAAGTATTGCCTAATCTGATGAAACACCAGCTCAACATGTGTGATAGTCACATCACCATGTTGGAAATTCTCTGCCCATAGTGAACACAGGGGCGGCCCAGGCCTGCCTCCCACATGTCAAAGAGCGGAACAACTAGAAAACGACTAAAGAGGCTCCGGGAAGTGCCCCAGTCATACAATGGTATAGATAGTCGTATCGGCACTGCGCTTCAATCATACAAATATTAGGGCTCAAGCTTCTTAAGGGCGATTGGTTACACACCCAAAGAACAAGAGCCTGGCCTTGGAAGTTACAATTGAACTTGTAAATTTATTTTTTATATAAAATAGTTTCTTCCACAAAACAACTAAATGTCATCAGATTAAGATCAGTACATACAGTAGGTTAACAGGTCAATATAAACCTACTTACACTGGCAATGACAATTTGTACAGTCTAGGGGGTGTAGTAGTACATTCAAATTAGGTGGATAATTTTGATGACATGATGCTTTCATAGTTACAAAAATGTCAGGAGACTGCTTGTCCGGTGGGTAGGAAGCCTTGCTGAGTGTGTGCTCTCCTCCTGTCAGTGCTCGCACTGTATGAGAATCTACAATGGTGTCTGCTCAGCCCTTCAATGGCTCATCTGCTCTCCATGGCACAGACAAGGAGCCGCTCCTATCTCTCCACAGGTACTCAGCTGTTGATGATTTCCTGCTTGTCAGTCCTGCCTACTTAAGCTGTCCAGCCCAGAGGATCTCTGCCTTCGCCACATCACAGAGATGCTCTCCTGCATTCCTGTTAAAAGACTTGCTTGGCTGACATTCCTTCTCGCTCCAGATCCTGCTTGCTGTTATGCTACGCTCATCTCCGGCTCCCTGGCGTTTGGCTTGTCTGACTTTCTGGTTCCTGAACTCTGGCTATGTTTTGACTACGTTTGTTCTATTTATTTTTATTATTAAACAAGTGTGATTTAACTGTACTTCTGTCTCAGTTTGATTTCATGGTTTCTGACAGTAGGTGAAGGCCATGAATTCAGAAGATACAGTCAATCCACTTGTTGGTAATATTTTTTCCAGATTGGATGAGCAAGATCAACGCATGGATCAGTTTGCCATGGCATTACAAATGCTCCTGTGTTGGCACATCCTGATTCTACTTTACCTTTTATCCTTGAGGTTGATGCTTCTGAGACTGGAGTTGGCACCCTTCTGTCTCAACGTCCTACCTCTGAGAGCGCTTTACATCCTTGTGGCTATTTCCAAGAAATTTTCACCTGTGGAGTGCAATTATAGGGTGATAGATAGCTGTTGGCGATCATTTTAGCTCTGAAAGAATGGAGACATCTCCTCGAAGGTAACACTGTGCCGGTTCTCATTCTTACTGACCATAAGAATCTCACGTTCTTGTCTGAGGCTAAACACCTCTCTACCAGAAGGGTGCAATGGGCTCTTTTCTTGTCCAGTTTCAATTTATGTACATTGTCTCTTTCTTACCCGGTACTAAGAATGTAAGGGCTGACGCCTCGTAACGACAATTTTCCTCCACCTCCAAGTTGGAGTCGGTTCCGGTTCCTGTGATTCCTCCTGATCGTATTCTGGCTACGGTTCGCACCAGTCTCACTTCTTCTTTGGGTGAAAAAAATTCTTGCTGCTCAGGTCCATGCTCCTCCTGAGAAACCTTGTGACCACTGCTTTGTCCCAGAGAGTCTCCGTACTGCTGTACTCCAGACTTATCATTCTCCCAAGGCTGCTGGCCACCCTGGGATGAATCAACTCTTTTGGGCCATTTCCCAACAATTCTGGTGGCCTAGTCTACGTGCTGATGTAACTGCCTTCGTAGCTGCCTGTTCCATGTGTGCTCAGAGTAAGACTCCATGACATCTTCCAGTGGGCCTCCTACAACCCATACCCAATGGAGAGAGGCCCTGGACCCACCTGTCTATGGCTTTCATTGTGTAGTTACCCAACTCCCAGGGCAACACAGTTATCCTTATGGTGGTTGACCGGTTCTCCAAAATGTCTCATTGTATTCCACTTAAGAAGTTGCCCACTTCTAAGGAACTGGCTTCCATTTTTCACTTACATGGGCTTTTCACTTACTTTCACTTACATGGGCTACCCAAGGTGATTGTCTCGGACAGAGGTAGTCAGTTTGTGTCCCAGTTTTGGTGAGCCTTTTGTGCACAGTTTGGAATTCAGCTTGCTTTCTCCTCTGCGTATCACCCGTAGTCTAATGGGGCCACAGAACGAGCCAATCAGACCTTGGAGCAATTAATATGTTGCTATATTTTCGACCATCATAACAACTGGTCAGACCTATTACTGTTTGCTCACAATAGTGCCTTGAATTCTGCTTTCCGATTGTCCCCGTTTATGGTGAACTATAGTTTCCAACCTTCTATGTTGCCTGACTCATTTGTTCCGCAGAGTATTCCTGCTTTAGAGGAGCATCTCCATGGTCTTTGTTCCACCTGGGAATAAGTCCAGGAAGACTGGCTCCCAAGAACGAGTGGTGATGGTATGAGAAGTCATTGCGGACTCTGTTTCCTCGTCTCGTCAAGCTGTGTCTGCTGTAGGGCACGCACACGGTCCAGCCGGCGCTGCGTGACGTCACTCGCGGCCGGAGAGGAAGGACAAGGTCAGTGAGATGTCGCCTCGTTAGCTAACAAAAAACGGTTGCCAAGACTACATGTTTCGGAGGCGTGGCCTCCTTCTTCAGGTCACCTCACCGCAGCTACAGTATTTACAGTTAGTGTAGTTCATCCTCTGCACAGTGTGCACCTAAAGCTACCTGGAGACAATTGCTGTTGTTCTGCTCATATTAATACCACAGGCAGGCAGCTACAGTATTTACAGTTAGTGCACTGTGTCCTCTGCACAGTGTGCACCTAAAGCTACCTGAAGAAAATTAGTGGTGTTCTTCTGATCCTATTAATACCACAGGCAGACAGCTACAGTATTTACAGTTAGTGTAGTGCATCCTCTGCATAGTGTGCACCTAAAGCTACCTGGAGACAATTGCTATTGTTCTGCTCCTATTAATACCACAGGCAAGCAGCTACAATATTTACAGTTAGTGCACTGTGTCCTCTACACAGTGTGCACCTAAAGCTACCTGAAGAAAATTAGTGGTGTTCTTCTGATCCTATTAATACCACAGGCAGGCAGCTACAGTATTTACAGTTAGTGTAGTGCGTCCTCTGCACAGTGTGCACCTAAAGCTACCTGGAGACATTTGCTGTTGTTCTGCTCTTATTAATACCACAGACAGGCAGCTACAGTATTTACAGTTAGTGCACTGTGTCCTCTGCACAGTGTGCACCTAAAGCTACCTGACGAAAATTAGTGGTGTTCTTCTGATCCTATTAATACCACAGGCAGGCAGCTACAGTATTTACAGTTAGTGTAGTGTGTCCTCTGCACAGTGTGCACCTAAAGCTACCTGGAGACAATTGCTGTTGTTCTGCTCCTATTAATACCACAGGCAGGCATCTACAGTATTTACAGTTAGTGCACTGTGTCCTCTGCACAGTGTGCACCTAAAGCTACCTGAAGTAAATTGCTGGTGTTCTCATACTAATAATACTACAGGCAGGCAGTTGATTTTGCTAGCTGCAGTATCAGTATATATATATGTAGCACTAACTCTCGGTGGAGCTGCTGGTTTAAAGCGGGCTTGTTACCTTCTCTCTCGATACCTCTGTTTCACCGGCACCGGGTCTAGGGTTCTGTTGAGTTTACCTCTGGACAATTTAAAGCACCAAACACTTGAGTAGGTTTTCCAATGCTTTAATGAACAAATAAAAGAAGTAGCAGGAAAGAGGCAGAAGGAAAGCTGCATGGAAGCTTTCCTTAGTATTCTTCAGAACATTCCTAGTAATTGAACACTTGTAGTTGAATGCGCTCCCCCTGTGGGACTCAATCTTTGCCCGCCTGGATAGACCTCTCTCACTTGTCTAGCAGCCAGTACGTAGCACAAACAAAAGTCTCTGCCACAGACTTGTTTGAAATAAAACCCGTACGATCCTCTGCCACAGGATGTAATGGTTTGCGATGAATGTCAGACACAGTACTTGAACCTTTAAGCCAACCCGGCAGTACTATGCAGTAAGACCACTTCAGGATACGTCCTCCAACCGAGTCACCAGGCCCCTCTCCAGACCAGCACTCTGCATGATCCTTCCATGACGGGTCCTCCCCTGGGATCTTCTCCATTGTCCAGCTTCTTCACTCAGGATAGACAGCTCAGGACTATTCCTCTGCTGCTGTGGTAGGCCCCAGACAGGCTTCTGGGCCCACCCACACGCCGCAGCGACGTGGGCCTCCGGAACGGAGGACCACAAGGTGGTACTCTTAACACATACCTGTCGGCCAGGAGGGCCAGCAGGTGGCTGAAAATGAACTCCAGAACATGGCGTCTGTCTCATAAATACCCTCTCCCAGAATGCAACTCGGAGGACCACCTCCACCGAGTTATCTCCAGGACAGAGGAGCCCTCATACGCTTCAACAAGTTGCTTTTCCAACACTGGCCCATGGCGACAACGACACCCACCGGCACAGTGTGGAACTACATGCAAAGTCAGCCAAGCTGGAACAGAGGAAAATATAACTTCCTATAATAAGTGACCCACTAGATTTACCTACCAGCAGTAGATTAAAATCTACCAACGCTACATATAGATCCCAGCTTTGTGCAGCTACATCTTACTGCAGGCCATTAGTATGTCTGGAAAGCCAACAAGGAGAGGCAGACAGTCACAAGCCAATAAAAGTGGGAAAGCAGGCTCTGTGTCTAGAGGCAACAGTGCTGGTCATGGAGACGGTGCATCCTCATCCGCACGTGGCCGTGGGACACGCTTGTCCTTTTTTTCGGCAGCTGGCCATGTTGAGCCGCAACATGCGGAAGACTTGGGAGAGTGGATGACCAAGCCGTCCTCATCCTCCTCATCCTCTCTCACCCAGGCTCAGGGTACTTTGTCTGGCAAAGCAGCTGCCAATGCAGCCTCTTCCCTCAGCTCAATGGCATCAGTCACTCCTTCCCTAGCCCCACCATGTCCTCCTGAGGAGTCCCCCGAATTGTTTGACCACAGTGTTGGGTACATGCTCCAGGAGGATGCCCAGCATTTTGAAGGCTGGTACCCAGCTAGAGAAAGGCAGTAACGTGAGCACAGAGAGAGGGGGTGCCCAAGAAGGACAGCAATCTGGCAGTCATCTTCCCCCAGCTGCAGCATACTGCCAGCTTTGCTCCAGTGATTAGGAGGGAGGGGATGGTGAGGGCACTGACTCCATGTGGGTGCCTGATAGGAGAGAGGAGGAGGAGGCACATCACCAACGAGGAAGGATGCCCTCCAGGGGCCAGCTTAAGGGCAGCAAATCGACTGCATCACACCGCAGAGCTCTGCATGTGCAGGGCTCTGTTGTCTCTGCACGTTATTCCAAAAGTTCTTTGGTGTGGGCCTTTTTTGAGATGTGTGGTTCAGATCCCACCGCTGCTATTTGCAACATATGTCTCAAGCGTATCTCTTGTGGCCAAAACATTTCCTGCTTGGGCACCACATGCTTGACCAGACATATGTTGACATGCAGTTCGTTGGCAAGCATACCTAAAAGACCCACACCAAAGAACAAAGAGGACCTCTCCTTGCTCCTCATCAGCTGGGATATCCAACCCCACTATACCTTCAGTCCTCTCTGAGACCTGCACTGAGAGGAATGAAGGTGTAGAATTAGCGGTGTCACAGTTAAGTACTTGGGGGCAATCTGCTATCGGTACACCTACGTCAGATTGTACCGGGCAAATTTTCCTGCCCCGGCTGCTGCACCGCCAAAAGAAGTTGGCTCCCAGCCATCCACATGCCCAGTGGTTGAATGCTAGTGTGGCTAGATTGCTAGCACTTCAACTGCTGCCTTTTCAGCTGGTAGACTCTGCCCCCTTCCGTGAGTTTGTGGAATGTGCGGTTCCTCAGTGGCAGGTTCCCAAACGCCACTTTTTCACACGGAAGCGATTCTGGCTCTCTACCAGCATGTGGAAGGCAATGTCTTGGCCTCGCTGGACAGGGCGGTCAGCGGTAAGGTGAATATTACCACTGACTCATGGTCCAGCAGGCATGGACAGGGACGTTACCTATTTTTTACCGCGCACTGGGTGACTCTTCTGGCAGCTGGGAAGGATGCAGGACAGGGTGCAGTAGTGTTGGAGGTTGTTCTGCCACCACACCTCCAAAATACTACTAGTGGTGATTCTGCCACACCTCTCTCCTCCACCCCCTCCTCTTCTTCTTCCTCCATGGCTTCTTCCTGTGCTGATTTGACTTCGGAACCAGCGGTGCTCCATAAGCGTTCAAGGGGCTACGCAAGCACGCAGGCCAAAAGATGCCATGCGGTGCTTGAGCTAGTGTGTTTGGGGGACAGGAGCCACATTGGGGCAGAGATTCTCTCAGCTCTGCAGGGGCAGGTTCAGAGGTGGTTGATGCCACACCAGCTTAAGGCAGGTATGGTGGTTTGCGACAATGGCACCAACCTCCTCTCCGCTCTCCGACAGGGACAACTGACCCATGTGCTCTGTTTGGCTCATGTTCTTAACTTGGTGGTGCAGCTGTTCTTGGGCAGGTACCCGGGCTTACAGGATGCCCGGAGGCAGGCCAGGAAAGTCTGTGTGCATTTCCGCAGGTCATATAATGCCAGTACTCGGTTGGCTGACCTCCAAAAAGAATTTAACCTGCCCAAGAACCGCCTAATCTGTGACATGCCCACCAGGTGGAACTTAACGTTGGCCATGCTGCAGCGGCTGCACACGCAGCAGAGGGCCATCAATGAGTACCTGTGTGACTATGGCACCAGGACAGGTTCAGGGGAGCTTGTTTTTTTTCCCCACGCCAGTGGGCCATGATCAGGGATGCATGCACTGTCCTGTCACCATTTGAGGAGGCCACAAGGATGGTGAGCAGTGACAGTGCATGCATCAGTGACACTTTCCCCCTTGTCCACCTGTTGGAGCACACGCTGCATGGAATAATGGACAGGACACTTGAGGCAGAACCGAGGCAGGAAGAGGAGGACTTCCTTATCTCTCAAGGCCCCCTTTATCCAAACAGTGTTCCTGCGTGCCCGCCAATCACACAGGAAGAGGACGAGGAGGAGGAGGAAGAGGAGGATTGTGTCAGCATGGAGGTGGAGCCTGGCACTCAGCATCAGCAGCAGTCTTTAAGGGATCATTTATAGTCCCAAGAAACCCATGGACTTGTACGTGGCTGGAAGGAGGTGGCTGCGGATCATGTCGTCCTTAGTGACCCAGAGGACTCCGGACCGAATGCCTCAGCAAACCTATGCTGCATGGCCTCCCTGATCCTGCAAAGCCTGCGGAAGGATCCTCGTATTCGTGGTATCAAGGAGAGGGATCAATACTGGCTGGCAACCCTCCTTGATCCACATTACAAGGGTAAGGTTGCGGACCTTATCTTGCCGTCGCAGAGGGAGCAGAGGATGAAACATCTTCAGGAGCCCTTGCAGAAAGGTCTGTGCAACGCGTTCCCAGAGGCTGGGAGGTTACAAACTCCTGTTCCTGGACAACGTGTCGCTGAGGCTTCGGTCAGTCAAAGAAGGAGCAGTGGAGAAGGTGGCAGTTTGACCGATGCTTTCAGAAAATATTTTAGTCCGCAGCCCCAAGGTATGATCGGTTCCAGCAACCATCGCCAGTGTCTGTTTTACATGGTGCAGGAATACCTAGGGGCAAGATCTGACTTGGACACCTTTCCCACCGAAAATCCTCTGGGTTACTGGGTCTTGAGGATGGATCACTAGCTAGAGCTTGCACAGTATGCAATTGAGCTACTGGCCTGTCCTGCATCCAGCGTTCTTTCAGAACGCACATTCAGTGCTGCTGGAGGTTTTGTAACTGATCACAGGGTGCGCCTGTCCACCGACATGATCGATCGACTGACCTTCATAAAAATGAATCAGTCTTGGATCACCACCAGCTACCAAGCACCTGATGCTGATGTAACAGAATAATTTTTTTGAATTGTCAGATCCCTTCAAGACTGCCTATGCTGATGCTGAGTGACTATCCTGTTATGCTGAGTGACTCTCCTCTTCCTCTTCAATGATCATGCTGATAGTTTGTAAGAATATTTTTGGTTCTGGGCGCCACCAGTGGCTAAGGCCCAATTTTTCAGCCCCTGTTTAACAGGGGCGTGTAATTACAATTTTTGATGCAATATTTTGCAAGGGCGGTTTGTTGCTGCACTCAACTAGAGTATTTGTGAGGGGTTGCAGTGTTGTGGCACCAGCACCAACGCCTAAGGCCCAATTTTTCAGCCCCTGTTTAACAGGGGCTTGCAATTACAATTTTTGATGCAATACTTTGCAGCAGGGCTTGTTCCTGCGCTCCAACTAGAGTATCTGTGAGGGGTTGCAGTGTTGTGGCACCGGCATCAGTGCCTAAGGCCCAATTTTTCAGCCCCTCTTTAACAGGGGCGTGTAATTACAATTTTTGCTGCAATACTTTGCAGCAGGGCTCGTTCCTGCACTCCAACTAGAGTATCTGTGAGGGGTTGCAGTGTTGTGGCAGCAGCACCAGTACCTAAGGCCCAATTTTTCAGCCCCTGTTTAACAGGGGCATGTAATTACAATTTTTAATGCAATATTTTACAGGAGGGCTCATTCCTGCGCTCCAACTAGAGTATCTGTGAGGGGTTGCAGTGTTGTGGCACCAGTGCCTAAGGCCCAGTTTTTCTGCCCCTGTTCAACAGCGACATGTAATTACAATTCTTGATCTAATATCTCACAGCAGGGCCCGTTTCTGCACCCACCAAGAGTAACTGTGAGGACTTACAGTGTTGTGGCACCAGCACCACCACTACCAAAGGCCCAGTTTTTCTGCCCCTGTTCAACAGGTACATGTAATTACAATTCTTGATCTAATATTTCACAGCAGGGCCCGTTCCAGCGCCCACCAAGAGTAACTGTGAGGACTTACAGTGTTGTGGCACCAGCTCCACCACCATCACCAAAGGCCCAATTTTTCTGCCCCTGTTCAACAGGGGCATGTAATTACAATTCTTGATCTAATAATTCACAGCAGGGCCCTGTGAGGGCTTACAGTGTTGTGGCAACACCAACACCTAAGGCCACAATTTCTGCAGAGTATAAAGGGCAGGCCCCTAATTTAAAACATCCAACTTACAAATGACTCCTACTTGCAAACAGAAGGAGACAACAGGAAGTGAGATGAAATCTACCCCTAGGAAGGGAAATTCTCTCCTGTAAGAGTTAATATGGGAAAAACGTGTCTCCTTTTCACTGATTTATCACCAATCCTTGTTTCACTAAAAACCCCAAATTGTCAAAAAACATTTGTCATTGGGACAGAAAGTGAGGTAAAATCTTCTGAAGATGTGCACAGACAGCAAAACAAATGCCACAGGGGTGATAACCCTTCCCTATGTTTTCCAAAAAGCTTAAAAATAGATTTTTTGGCTGGAGCTACACTTTAAAAATGTACCAGTTCAAAATTACAAACAGATTCCCTGTCTTGTTTGCACCGCCTGTATACTTCTGTTCAGAGGGCCTGGGGCCCCATGCCTTTCCTTTTTTTAAATTGGGTGTGGAGTTCCCCTTAATATCCATACAAGACCCAAAGGGCCTGGTAATGGACTGGGGGGGTACCCATGCTGTTTGTCTCGCTGATTTTCATCCATATTACCGGAACCGGACATTACATTAAAGCCGTAAGCAGTTTTAAATGACTTTTTGTGCAGGAACTGTTTTAAGCACGGGAAACACACGCCACTTTACAGGCATACTATAGACACCCCCCAGGTACGATATTTAAAGGAATGTTTCACTTTTTTTTTTCACTTCAAGCATCATTAAAATCACTGCTCCCGAAAAAACGGCCGTTTTTAAAACTTTTTTTTGCATTGATACATGGCCCCAGGGGCAGGACCTGGGTCCCCAAACCCTTTTTAGGACAATACCATGCAAATTAGCCTTTAAAATTAGCACTTTTGATTTCAAACGTTCGATCCCATAGACTTCAATGGGGTTCTAACGTTCAAATTTTTGGTCCGTTCGCAGGTTCTGGTGCGAACCAAACCGGGGGGTGTTCGGCTCATCCCTATCTGCCACCCAGTGGATCATTGAGAGAGCTGCAGCATCTAGAGCAAGAGAACTTTTTCTACATAGAATGTGAACATTTGAAAGTTGGTTGTGGGGTCAGCGCTGACTTTGTTTTTTTTGTGTTTGAGCTAATGAAAAAAATAGCTTCCAGCTGCATGGGAAGCTATTGTATTCACGTGCCTGTTACAGCTCTGCCTGCTTGTGTCTGTGTTAGATCTAATTACTGTGTAGCTCTCCCCTGCACCACCACTTGACTGAGAGATCCAGGGATTGTGGTATTAGAAGTGTCAGGTCTCACACTACAGAGAGAGGTCATGCATTAACCCATGCGGTGCTATGTCCCAATGTTTCACTTGGATAGGAAGTAAAGGAAATCTTATCAAACTCTCCCTAATGGAAACAGACAGTTTTAAAAAACTGACAGAGGTTTAAACACTATTCTGATTCCATTTATAGTAAATATAAACACTCTGCTGACATACTAAAACCAATAGCAAAAATATTAAAACAGGAAATGTAAACAATGTCTATGGATTGTTTTTTCCTAATTTTGCATTGTGTTTATTAGGCAAGATAGAAACCACACATGCACGCACGCAATCACGCACACACACACTACATAGATGAAGCTCACTTTGGCTGATAAATAAAGAAATTTGTATATAAATCAAGATACTTGACACAGAGATGCCAATTCAGATAAGTAAAATCAATAAGCAAAACTCTTTTTCTTACTTTAAATCAATATTCTAACATTATTGGGATTAAAACTCATAGCTTTAAAGCTTTACCTTAGTTAACCTATTGGTTATATAACATAAAGCTAGTGCAAAGAACTTTTTTCCAGGATTTTGCCCTAGCTTTTTCTTTTGAAAGTTATGAATCTCTGAGCTGAAAAATTACTGAGCCCAATACAAATACCTTTTGTAAATATAATGTTATTTTCTGGTATCATTTGCGCCTCACTGATCAGCATAATTCTTGTGTATATTTTGTTACTATGCTTGAGAAAACACAATCACAAACTGAAGCAGTTCTAGATTATTATAAACACAGAGGATAAAAAGAGAAATAAAGCGGGTTTTAAATGTTTCTTTGAACGGTAGAAAACTGCAGCAACACAGTATAATTTGAAAAGCAAAATCACTTTTTGTCCAAAAAACTTTGGAGTGGTGTTAAATTCAAAAACAAAAATGTATTATATTGCAGCTTACCAATTCTTAGATGGGATGGCTGCATTCGTTTTTTTTTTTTCATCTTTTCCTTTGTTTTCACCTGGTAATCTGGCCAGTAAATCTGTTATTTTTCTACTTCTTTAACAGACCAAGCTTGGCAGCAAAAGTGACAGAGGGTTGAGACAAACCATTTAACACTGATAGGGGTTCTTACAATAGTTAGCTTGAGCGCACACAGCTTGATTGTATATTTAGTCTTTCTCCTGCTCAGAACTCTACTAATTCAAGTCATCATGTCCGGTTGCATCACCGCAAAGGCCTATGTACTTGCAGCTATGGTTTGCACAAAAGCACTGGAAGCTGCTACATAGTTACTGTACATAGTAAATAAGGTTGAATAAATACAAAGGTCCATAAATTTTAACCTCCCTAGATCAACCTCATTTGAATTTTAAAAACTCTCTTAGCCTTGTTACGTTGAGGAAAATAACCAAAATATTCAGCTAATTCTACTTCCTGAAGAAGAGATTTTTACAGTTTCACTGCTATAACAGTAAAAAAAAAGAAAACTCCTTTCTCAGTTTACAATGAAACCTTTTTGTCCAGTCTTAGAACATGGCTACATTTCTCATTACAGTTTAAATAATCATTTTTATATATTGTGACAGCAAGCAGGTAAAACCACCTGGTTGCATCCAGGATGGAAAATATGTATGCCCTAGATTCAGGCTTTATGCCGACTTATACCACTAGGGGGAGTACTGGGAGTCCTGCAGGGGAAGAGTTAATGAGCCCAGCTGAAGTGAAGCTGTGGATTGGTGCCCAAAACTGAACTGCATATTCAAGATGAGGCTAAACCAATGTTTTATAAGGGGTAGAATATAATAATATTGTAATATTGGTTTATCTCTTGAATATATGCCCTTTTGAATATAAGACAGTATTATGCTAGTTTTTTTAGCTGCAGATTGGCATTGCATACTGTTTGTGAAGTCTTTGATCTACAAGAAGCCCCAAATCTTTTTCCATCATGGATTCACCTAGAGGAGCCCGTTCAAAACAGTATGTTGTATGCATTCTTTTTGCACCCAATTTCATAACTTTCATATTTTTTAATAATGAACTGCATCTGTAAAGTAGCTGCCCACCCTCTATTGTATCTAGACTTTCTTGTAACGAGGATACATCTTGTACCAAATATTTGACATATTATTGGTGTTAAGCTAACTGGGATGTAATTTCCTAGCATACATCTCAACCCTTTTTTGAATATTGGTACAACATTTGCTATACACCATTCACTTGGTACTGTTCCTGCAAGTAAGGCATCCTTAAAAATTAGTAACAAGAATCTGGCTATAACAGAGCTAAGCTCAGTGAGGATTCACAGGTGTAAGCCACTTGGTCCTTGTGATTTATTCAAATTTAATTTGTCTATACTAGCAATGCTACCCCTGGACTGATATCCCCAATACTATCCACTTGATTATATTTATTGGAGTGTATCAGATTGGGGCTATCCTCCCTAATACTTTTTCCTCTACCCCATCCACCAACTGTAACCCAGCTACCTATCTTTGAATTCTGCACCGCCATCTCTTCACCTTTCAATACCAGCCAACATCTGATGGATATGGTCCAAACTCCGCCCCACGTTGGTTAATACTCTGCAATGTTGCTAACTGATTCTTTAAGTACAGAATCTGGGCTTCCATACAAGCAACTCGCTCATCCTGCACACCAGTATTTACTCTCAACCGATTGTTTAAGAATAGCATATATAGAGTAGGATGTGCATTGAATTGCATAACCATTCATGGAAAGCATAATTAATACTATCTATATGGGGATAATCAAAAATGAGAACACTTCTACAAATTATAATAAGGTTATAGATTAGTTTCAAAGCTCTGCTGCTCCGTGTTTTGAACCATGCCCTTGTGCTAAACATAGCTTAACCCAGCAATGCGGTTTACACAGCAAATTTCTCACCCCTCAGAATTTTGCTTGCACTGTTTCACAAATTCTAACCTCATTTAGAAGCAACTATCAGCTGCAGATGAAGATATATAAATGTAAGCGCAGGTCAGGGATCTTGTGAAGCTAATTCTCTTGCAGCAAGCGCTCATTTTATTGCTAGACGTGCAAGGACAAGAATGCGTATGCACATGAGAATGCATGGGCCTTGGCATATATGTCAGTGCTCACGGATTCTGGTACTCAGTGCCCTATTTAAACTCAAGATCTGACTAGCCTCAGTGCTGGATTGTCTTCAGCTCTAGTTTCTATATCCCAAGTTCCTGAAAGTCTGCTTATCTTGTTCCTGACCCAGATATGTCGAACACTTCTCTTGAATCACCTCTGCCTTATGTCTGCTGCTCACGTGTGTTATCGAACATGGCTTAGACTTCTGACCATGATTCTGCCTCCTGACTTGGTAACTCACTGCCAGCACATTGTTGACTCCTGCCTGTTCCTGACCTTGAACTGGATCCTGCACCTGTTTGCCTGGCTGCTACCAAACATAGCTTGTGACCTGACTCCCTACTGCCATTGAAAGGGCTCCTGCACTTCCAAGCTCAAGTTCACTGAGCACAGCTTCCTGGCACCTGTGCTCTTCTGTTGCCCTAGCAGTCCATGTCTCCACTACCAGGGGTGTCTGAATGGGAATTGCACAGGAGACCACCCTCGTCATCTCGGATTAGTTATGTTTGTGACAGTGCATCCCCCCACCCTTACTATGCACACACACCAGCACAACTTTAAATCGGTAGTAAACAGCAAAAAGAGAGTTAAGAGCATAATGTACTAGTATGCATCTCATACTAGCACATTATGAAAGACTTACCCTAAAACAATGCCCTCCAGTGGTGTGCTGTCACCACTGACAGGGCTTCCATTTTTACCCAGTCTTCCCCCCGGGTTTGCGGCCTCCAGCCATTTGAATGGCCGAGCTGCAATAACGTCACTCCCATGCACGTTTAGGAGATATTTACAGTACCTACAGGTCAGCCTTATTATAGGCTGTTGTGAAGCCACGCCTTCATTATTTTAGCTGTGTGCTTAGGGTCATTGTCTTGTTGGAAGGTAAACCTTCGGCCCAGTCTGAGGTCCTGAGCACTCTAGAAAAGGTTTTCGTCCAGGATATCTCTCTACTTCTATCTTGGTCTCATCAGACCAAAGAATCTTATTTCTCGCCATCTTGGAGTCCTTCAGGTGTTTTTTAGCAAACTCCATGGGGGCTTTCATGTGTCTTGTACTGAGGAGAGGCTTCCATCGGGCCACTCTGCCATAAAGCCCCGACTGGTGGAGGGCTGCAGTGATGGTTGACTTTTTACAACTTTCTGCCATCTCCCGACTGCATCTCTGGAGGTCAGCCACAGTGATCTTCGGCTTCTTTTTTACCTCTCTCACCAAGGCTGTTCTCCCCCGATAGCTCAATTTGGCCAGACGCCAGCTCTAGGAAGGGTTCTGGTCATCCCAAACATCTTCTATTTAAGGATTATGGAGGCCACTGTGCTGTTAGGAACCTTAAGTGCAGCAGAATTTTTTTGTAACCTTGGCCAGATCTGTGCCTTGCCACAATTCTGTCTCTGAGCTCTTCAGGCAGTTCCTTTGACCTCATGATTCTCATTTGCTCTGACATGCACTATGAGCTGTAAGGTCTTATATAGACAGGTGTGTCGCTTTCCTAATCAAGTCCAATCAGTATAATCAAACACAGCTGGACTCAAATGAAGGTGTAGAACCATCTCAAGGATGATCGGAAGAAATGGACAGCACCTGAGTTAAATATATGAGTGTCACAGCAAAGAGTCTGCATACTTAGGACCGTGTGATATTTCAGTTTTTCTTTTTTTAATAAATCTGCAAAAATGTCAACAATTCTGTGTTTTTCTGTCAATATGGGGTGATGTGTGTACATTAATGAGGAAAAAAATGAACTTAAATGATTTTAGCAAATGGCTGCAATAGAACAAAGAGTGAAAAATTTAAAGGGGTCTGAATACTTTCCGTCCCCACTGTAGATACTGTAGGCCCAATAAAAGAATTGGGCCTACAGTATCTATATAAATGCCGTTTATGACTGCCGTAATAGCAGTCATTGGGATCTGGTAAGCGCATCTGATATTCCACCTTGGGTGTGGAGAGTCATAGAGGATTCCCCATCTGCATCTTCACCTCCTTCTGCACCTTTGTGGCACTTTTCTTTTCCATCACGGATCCCCCCCTTTTTGTTGTTTTATGTATTCTGGACTTTATATTTATTTTTGGGATGTTTTCACTGAATATATTACCATATTCACTTTTGGCAATTAATCATTACTAATTTCCTGGTTATCAGTATATGAATTTGCTTTTACCAATGTGTTTATTCACTTTTGATTGATTGTTTACTGCATATGAGTGTATTAATTTTGCTTCTATCTCCACGTATACTCACTTTAATATTTATTCATTTATTTAGTGGTTTGTTCAATCCTATTTTATTCACTTTTGAGTGATTTTGTTTCAAATTACATTTTAGCGCCGCATCTTTGTTTTACTTTTTATGATGAGATTTGGAGACTTGGTGCAGGCTGCTTTCGTTGTCACAACATATTTGTTTGATCATAAACCCAGAGCGCAGCTTTTAACTTGGTTTTTCTATCTATATAAATGTACAGGTAGTAATGTAATATTTTACATTTACTTGACTAGATAATTACTAAAAATAACTTTTTTTTTGTCATAACCATAATTAATATACAAGGAATTATGTATAAAAGGACCACACATGAAGCCATGTGATATGATTTGTGCTGAGAATAAAGTAAACTAAAGTAAACTAAAGCCAACAATTTTAAGATTCATTGAGGATTATTGCTCTTCTTCTGCAAAATCCATGTTTGCATAATTGGTTATCTGAGATAATTGGTATGTGAGATACAAAGTGAGGTGTCCAACAGCATGAAAGTATTTCTTGTTTTGGAAACTTAAGACAACTAGGTTTGTAACAAATATATTGAATAAAAATAATAAATGACAAAAGACTTTCTCAAAGATATTTATCTGCACACATCAAGTTTCTTTTCTATAGGTAAAAAGTGTATTAGCACTGTGTGTACTTTTTTAAATTACTTTCGTTAGTGTTCAAGACAACAGTCATGCAGGGAAAAAAAAGAACAGAAAGATCTTAGAAATTACAACACTGTATAAACTTGAAAGAGCATTCTCCAGCAGAGGTTGTGTTTTACGATTAATAGACATTCTCTGTCATACACACAGTCTTAAATTATACAAATGTTTTTAGAAGTAAGAACTTGAAACAGAAGTAGTGGCCAAATCCACATACCGGTAAGTTGGCTGATAAAGCTGATCTCCATATTTAATGTCCATTTAAATTGTTTGTCTGGGTCATTTGTAATTACTGCACTAACAGATGTGCTTGCTGGGTGTGCTGTATTAATTGTGTGTAGCCTGAGCTACATAAATGGGTAGATTTACTAAAACTGGAAAGTGTGAAATCTGGTGCAGCTGTGCATGGTAGCCAACCAGTTTGAAACTTCAGCTTGTTCAATTAGGCTTTAATAAAATACCTGGGTGGTGATTGGTTTCTTTGTACAGCTGCACCAGATTTTGCACTCTGCACTTTTATTAAATCAATCCCATAGTATACTGTGCTGTGTTCCAGAAGCGAGACAGGGAATCGTTACTCACAGGTAGGTTTGTAATATATGAATGAATACAAAGCTTCCTCTGATTGGCTGAGGTTAAGATTGTGGCATCATCCACCCGCCTCTACTGACAAATGAACTCTTATGATGAATGTTATGCAGCGTACACACGAGCGGACTTTTTGACCGGACTGGTCCGACGAACCGAGTGGGGCGGACAATCCGATTGTGTGTGGGCTTCATCGGACCTTCAGCTGACTTTTCCAGTCGAAAATCTGACGGACTTTAGATTTGGAGCATGCTTCAAATCTTTACGTCGTAACTCCGCCAGACCCAGAAATCCGCTCGTCTGTATGCTAGTCCGACGGGCAAAAAAAGATGCATGCTCAGAAGCAAGTACGAAATGGAAGCGCTCGGTCTTGTAAAACAAGTGTTAGTATTGTAGGCAGCACATTCCTCACGCTGCAAATTCTGTGATCGCTCAATGCAGCGCATTAATTGTCTTCTTTATAATGCTTGAAGAACAAAGTTGTTTTGCTGTTCCTATTCACACAGAGTTCTCACAAACTGATTTCTGGATTATTTCTCTTGATCTCATGATCTCACGAATGAGATTTTATTTGTTAAAAGCCATATCTCTATACTAATGTTTACACAATTGTTTTTTGGAGTCATGTTTTATTATTTTTTATTTCATCAAGATTTTTTTTAGGATTATTTCCAAATTATTTTCTCTTTATCTCCATGTAGTTTATTTTATGGTTTGTAAAGTTACCACAAAGAATAGATTTTTATTTGTTTCTATAATTTTTTTTGGTGTAAATTTACCACAAATAACCATTTTTTTTATTGATTTTTTTTATGTTGTAAATTTACCACAAAGAACCATTTATTTTTATTGATAATTTTTTTTTATGTTGTAAATTTACCACAAAGAACCATTTCTTTTGATTTCTTATTTTTTTATTTTTTGTTGTAAATTTACCACAAAGAAGCATTTTTTATTTGTTATTTTTTGTAAACTTACCACAAAGAACCATTTCTTTTGTACATTTTTCAGTTTGGTTTTGTTAGAAAGTTACCAAAAAGAACCTTTTTTGTTATATTTATTTTGTTTTTGTTTTTTTTTTTGTAAAGTTAACACAAGAACATTATATATTTTTTTTTGTTTTTGGAACCTCAAGGAGGATGTTGCCCCTTGTTAATTTGACATTGTTTATAAAAAATGATGTTAATAAAAACACATAAAGTTTTTTAATTAAATAAAATATCCATTTATTTATGGTAAACAAAATAAAGATGAAGTCCACGCTTGAGAACATTTTTGAATTAGTGAAGGGTTTTGGCCCCAGGGCACACATCAAGTCTGTGGAAAAGAAAATTCTGATCTTCAGGAGTCCATATAACAGGGAGCACAATCTGGTCCAGGATCAAGAGCAGTAGCAGATGACATATATGTCCCCAGGCTGTGGTACTACACCAGCCTGCGTCTTCTGTCAGACCAGACTGAAGCCAGGTCATCACTTTCTTCTCTTCATTCCAGCCTTTCCTCCACACCGGCCTGCACCCTTCCCTGCAGCCTTCCTTGTAGGCTGCTCTGGTGCTTGACTTGTGGCAAGAGGAGGAGGAGGAGGAGGGGCTTGCTCGTTGATTTGTGTGTAAACAGTTAACTCTCCCTTCAGCCCCTTATGAAGGAGAAAAGTTTTTTACACAGGAGGCGTTGTCCCTTCTCCATTTCCAACAACCTGCTGACTATATAGGAGCCATAGGCCTCTTCAGCATCGGGGGGGCTCTTGAGGAAATTAGTTAGTTCCCTCATGAGGCGCAGTGATGCCTCCTGTGTCACCATCATCTTTCTGGGCCTTTTTGTATGAAGGCGAAGGGGAGGAACCTGAGATTGTGTGAGGCTCCTACTGGGCCCAGCCACCTCCTGGCTGACACTAACACCTGCCTCCTCCTGGATGACACTGGGCCCGGCCTCCTCCTCGATGACACTGGGCCCAGCCTCCTCCTCAATGACACTGGGCCCGGCCTCCTCCTGGATGACACTTTCCACACCTTCCTCCTGGCTGATCTCATCCTGTGTATAAAAAAGGGACATAGTTTGAGTTTTTGTTTCATCACTGACACACAAATTTCCAGCTCATGACTTGCAAATTCAATGTTACATATAAAAGTATATCAATCTGACAACAGCATTTATTAAAGCTGGTGACAAACATTTTTGGCCACTACTGTCAATTGATATGTAGACATAATTTTTACAATAAAATCCTAAATAATAGTTAATCAATTATAACATCTAGTTAACATCATTAATATTAGGACACTAAATATGTATAAAACGAATTTACCTGACTCCAGATGGTCACATCCGGTTCTTCCAGGATGGAAGATCCAGCTTGGTCCTCATCAGCCTCTGCTGGGGTGGAGGGAAAGGTGGAGGGAAGGATGCATGGAGGGATGGAGGGAAGGGTTGAAAGTGATGCCCTGGCTTCAGTCTGGTCATCAAGAAAATGTAGTTTATCGTAGTACCACAGCCTGGGTACATATACATCATCTGCTGATGCATCTAATCTCAGGGAATTCTAGATCTTGTTATGCTCCCTCCTATACATATTTCGCACAATCCCAATTTTCTTTTCCAAAATCTCCACAGTTGCTTCTGGGATGAAAGTCTGCACAAATGTGAGAAGTCTCTCCAGCGTTGACTTCCTTACTGGTTTAATGTAATATTGAGGGTGTTTGACTTCCCACAGATTCCTCATCTCCCTGTACTTATCAATAAATGCTATCAAAAATTCTGGGTCCTTAAATTTAGCATTCATGTTTTCTGTAAAACATAATACACAAGACAAAAACACTAATGTTTCAGCTAAACTCTCATCATCTTATCCAAACATAGGCCTCATCAATCTTTAAGCAATATAGGCTGCTACAAAGTTCCAAAAATTTACCTTCGTTTTGGACGCTTGCAACTTCAGTTCCTCTATCCCCCATGCACAGAACGTACGTGTGACACATGCGTAGTATCTTTATATACACTGCGCATGCGTGAAACTCCGCCTGCGTCGCCCGCCCCTGACGTTCTTTTTTATTTCAATCGTTTTTTATTGAGAAGTTTAACAAAACAAAAAAGGATGATCAAGATTACAGGTACAACCACAAGTACAACATATACCCATAAAGTAGCAGACAGAATATAAACTGAATTTAGGACTAAGAAATATATGCCGTCAGCATTAGATTGAATTCCATAAGACCGACTCCGAAAAGGGGGGTCACTCCCCTACACCAGCACCCCACATGGGAACTCGCTGTGCCAGGAGAGGAGGTCCACCACTCAGGAGAAGCCATACCTTTAATCCAATGATATATAATGAAATAATAATGAAGTAAAGTCTTTAATGGGAGAAGTGAATACAAATATAAGGTGTCTATCAGGAGTGTTATACCCAGAAGGACAGAATAACTAGTAGAGCTTATGGTAAGATTTGCATGTGGCTATCCAATAAGTGAGGAAAATCGAACCATAGGTCCAGTCTGCATTAAATAAGCTTAGTTAAGTATCTGAAGAAGCCTATCATCCATAAGAAAGGAATAGGTTATAGTAGCTTCTGTATATGTTAGCAAAGTAGTCTAACCTGTATGCCAATAATCTATAGTGCAAAAAGAAGAAGATAGGAAAGGAGAGAGAAAAGAAAAGAGAGGATAGAGAACATGAAATGATACATCCTAAGACGGTGCGGTACTCGCTCAACCACAGAGGTCCAGGTCAAGTTGCAGACAAAGATGGTGGGGATATGTATTTAACCCAAGGATCCCAGATAGCATCATGTTTAGAGGTAGTGTCCAGGAGAATACTAACTGTCTTCTCCTGGGCCATGATCCATGAAATCTTTCTCTTAACCAAGAGAAAGGAAACCGTTGATCTCTTCCAGGCCCGCGCAATCGTGAGTTTGGTCCCTAGGAAAATGAACATAATAAGTCGTTGAACTACTTTAGGAATTTTAGGGTAGGGAAAATTCAGGAGAGCTAGCTGAGGCGACTTTTGGATTGGGAAGCCCGTTATTTTCCTAATGCTATGAAAGATCTTATTCCATAAACCCCGGATCTTAGGGCAGTCCCACGAAATGTGTAACATGGACCCAATATGCCCACAATTTCGAAAGCACATAGGGGAAGCACTGGGGTAGATTTTGGAGATTTTGAGAGGGACCATATACCAACGCATAAGGACTTTCATATTTGCTTCAATTAATGCTATATTCAAAATGCCCTTAGATGCAGCCATAGAAGCTCTATGCCATTCCTCAACACTCCATGTGTGATGGAGATCACTCTCCCATTCTCGCATGAAGAGTGATTTAGTCTCAGCCCTAGCTAGTGATTGGTAAATCACTGAGATCCTGCCCCTCTGCTCCGTAGCTTGACCACACCACCGTTCATATTCAGTGATCGAAAGTGGTGTATGACTGGGGGACCTAAGAGACTGCAGGAAGTGAAATATCTGTCTGAAACAAAATCTTTCTGTGTTGGGCATGTCGAGTTTGTTGATGCAGTGGGTCAAAGTGAGGGGTCCCGTAGGATTAGTACAGTGTCCTATTCTGTACATCCCCTTATCTAGCCACCATTGGAATGCTTGTATGTCCATGCCTGGAGGAAAAAGAGGATTTCGGAAAATGTGGGACAACGGTTGCCAATTAGATACTATTCGAGGGTTGTGTTTGATAGAGTCCCACATTGTCAGGGAGTGGGAAAGTGTAGGGACCATGATGGCAGGTCTAGATCTAGGATGGGACCAGATAATGTAATCTAAAGTGAATTGAGGGATAGCCTGTCGTTCCATATGTACCCAATCTGGGTGGGCAACCCTAGAGTATACATTGGACAGTTGGGAAAGTTGTGCTGCCAGATGATACCAGAGAAGATTAGGTAAACCCACTCCTCCTTGATCCCTGCTCCTGAACAGAGTCTCCTTGGAAATCCTAAGTCCCTTCCCACCCCATGTAAATTTAATAATTTTAGATTGAAACTTCCTGAGGTCATCTTTGGGGATAGGTATTGGTAAGGACCTAAAGAGATAAAGAACACGTGGCAGCAAAGTAAGTTTCACAGAATTAATTCTACCTAACCAAGATAGCCCTATTTTGTCCCATCGTGAGAGGTCCTCTCCTAATTTACGAAAAAGTGGGGGGAAATTAGCATTGTAAAGGTTGTCAGTTGAGAAAGTAAGGTTTATACCCAGATAGGGGATCATTTTTTCCCCCCAACTGAAGCGGAAGTCATTTTTGAGCAAGGCCATCATGGAGGTCGGTAGATTAATGTTTAGAGCCATAGATTTAGAGTAATTAACCCTAAGACCAGATACTTTGCCGAATTCATCAAGCACCTTGTATAAGTTAGGTAAAGAAGTAAGTGGTGAGGTGATGAAAAGTAAAACATCATCTGCAACGAGAGCGCACTTGTGGGTTTGTGGGCCACAACGCACTCCATGTATGTCCGGATTATCCCGGATGGCGATAGCTATTGTCTCGATGACTACGACAAAAATCAATGGGGACAAAGGGCAGCCTTGTCTAGTACCATTTAGAATCCGAAAAGAGTCTGAATAATAACCCTGCATTTTGACTCGTGCAACCGGAGTATCATATAGAGCTCCTATTATATTCAGAAAGGTTGGACCAAAACCCCACTTCTTTAGTATCAGGAACAGGAAGGCCCAGGAGACAGAGTCAAAAGCTTTCATTAGATCTAGAGATAGCACGAATCCCTGCTGAGGGAGTCCTTTGTCCCAGCCAGAGTTTAGTAACGAAACTATGTCTATCGCTCTCCTGATCTGGTCTGGACCCTGTCTCCCAGGAATGAAGCCCACCTGATCCCTATGAATATACAGGCTTATAAAGGAGGATATTCTATTAGCTAAGATTTTAGTTAAAATTTTTAGATCATTGTTGATCAAAGATATGGGCCTGTAATTAGCTGTACTGCTAGTGTCCTTACCTGGCTTTGGTAGTACTGTAATGAAAGCTGAATTAAGCGTCTTGTCTAGTTGTCCCCCTGCTCATAGCTGATTATAAAAGCGAGCTAGATATGGAGAAAGCTGCTGGGAGAAATGTTTGTAATACGGGGCTGAAAAGCCATCTGGACCAGGAGCAGAGTCATTTTTGAGGTCATGAATGACCTGAGATACTTCCTCCATAGAAATAGGATTTTCAAGGCTGTCCTTATGATGCTTTCGGAGCTTAGGGATCTTCAATGAGCCCAGATAAGAATTAATTGAGTTAAACGAGGGTTCCGACCCATGAGTACTGTATAAAGATCGGTAAAATCATGAAAGGATTCCATGATTTTCAGAGGATTCTGGGATAGGGAACCATTACTTAAACGTATCTTAGGTAAAGTGCGCACCCTCAACCTTGGAGTAAGCCTGCGTGCCAACATGGCACCCAATTTGTCCTTTTGATAATAAAACCTCCCTCCATCCCATCGCAAACTTTTCTCCACAACAGCCATGAGGGACAAATTAAGAGCCATGCGCACGGATTCAAGACCAGCTGCCAATGTAGAAGTGGGGTTGCGTTTATGTTGTTTACAGAAGTGAGAAAATTCACTCTAAAGTCTAGCTATTTCCAGTTTGTTTATTCTAGCGGACATTTGGATTAGCTTGCCCCTTACATAGGCTTTGTGAGCTGCCCACAATGTGATGGGAGAGATATTTTCAACATCATTATATAATAAATATTCCTGGATATCTTTGCTAAGTTCATTGACATGTGAGGGATTGCTAAGTAAGGAGGCATTTAATTTCCAATGAAACCCGTGGCGGTGAGTTACAGGTTTGTGTATAATTAAGAGAAGGAAGGAGTGGTCCGACCAGACAGAGTCCTTAATGATTGCCTTACGCACCAGCGGGATATGTTTTTGCATAATGAAAAAGTGATCCATTCTGGCAAAAGTATTGTGGGGGCTGGAATAATGCGTATAATCCCGAGTTCCAGGATTTAGTTCCCTCCAGGTATCCACCAGACCCTGTTGAAAGATCTGTCTGGCTACATTGAGACTCTGTCTGGTGGGGCGCACAACACCTCTTCCCGGGGGTCTAGACTTATCCCTTCCTGCGTCAAATGCTATGTTTGAGTGTCCACAGTATAGGACCATGCCTTCCAGCATTGGAGCTAGGGTGAGAAAGAGGGATTGAAAAAATTTGGATTATCCTCGGTTAGGTGCATAATAAGAGATTAGTGAGTAAAGCTGGTCATCAATGAGTCCCTTCACTAGAATGAACCTGCCATCAGGGTCCCTAAATTCAGAAGTTAGTGAAAATTGTGTTTTGCGGGAAAAGAAAATTCCCACCCCTTTGGTTTTTTTATCAGAATTGTCAAGAAAGAACGTGGGGAATTTGGCATGTATGAAAGACGGAGTGTAAGATCTTGGAAAGTGTGTTTCCTGAAGGAATAGTATGTCGATTTTTTGGTCATGATAGTATTGAAAGACTTTCCGACGCTTAAGTGGGGTGTTAAGCCCCTGTACGTTGTGCGAAGCCAAGCGTAGGGCCTGTGTGGAGGTGGTGTGGTCAGCCATGGAGCAGGATATGTTGAGACGCCAGCAAACCCCAATCACCTACCTTCCAATTGACGGGTAGTATGTGGTCATGTTCCAACTGTAAGATCCCCAGATCACGATCCCGGGTCCTGTGAGCAAGCGAGACCGCACATGTCACTGAAAAGAATAAAAATTTAGTAAAGGAATTAAGAGAGAGAGAAAGCAGAAGAATAGTAGGAAAAGAGAAGAGGATCCAGGGATATGTGAAAAATGCGTTCATCATATCCCGAGATAAATATGTTGCCTCCAAACTAGTGGAGGGAATCCCAACCCGAAGTAGGAATAAATGCAATCCGACTCCGCGGGAAGGATGAGGCGCCAAGATACCGCCCCGTGCACGGCACCCCCAAAAACTATGGCAAAAACAATGTATAACATATTAGGACACACTCCCTTTCCCAATGATAACTGAGAATTAAACCTGTAAAAGGTGGGAACAGAGAGGATCACAACGTAAAATTGTCCCATATGACAAAAAACAAAAAAACAAAAAAAAAATAATAAAAATACAATGTAAAGGGTATAACCCCAATAAAAAGGGAGCAAAAATGATCAACGCCCCTCAGGACCAGACAGGTGCTTTTTCAAAAAAGGGAGACCTGTATGGTGAAGAGGTGAGGCATGTCTACATCCCAAAAAGGATGAAAAGGGAGGAAAAAGTAAAAAAACAAGAGTCTGGTGGTTCAGGTGGCAGGGCTCTCCTTGGCTTTCTTGTACTTGGGTTTTTGCCACGTAGATGTCAGAGGACTGGGTGGAGGTGCCCGTTTGGGTAGGAGTGATGGAGAAGACTGCATCGGTGATGTTGGATCAGTGTTCAAGAGTCCCAGTTTTTTCAGCAAAAGTTCTCCTTCCGCTAGTGTAGAAAATCTGAAGGGCTTGCCGTTAAATTCAAATTTTAGGCTCAGCGGGAAAAGCCACCAGTATTTCACATTTTCCTGTATTAGGACATTTAGAAGTGGTTTAAGTGCTCGCCGTCGTTGAATAGTATAAGGAGAAATATCAGCGTACACCTGAACTTTGTGACCCAGAAGCTGAATTTGGGGCATGGTGCGAGCCCTCCTCATGACCTCCTCCTTAACGTTGTAGTAGTGAGGTTTCACCACAATGTCCCTGGGAAGACCATTCGAGCAAGGGGGACCTAGGGCTCTGTGGGTCCCATCGAGCTCCAATCTGTGGGCTCTGATATCAGGTATCAGGTGTTTGATGAGAGAGTGTACTGCTTCCGGAATGTCCGTGAAAGTCTCAGGAAGACAGCTTATCCTGAAGTTCAGCCGTCTGGACCTATTTTCAAGGTCATCGATTTTGGCGATTGCCCCCTCCAGCTGATCATTGAGTTCCTGAAAATGATCTGTATTTTGATTGACCCGATCGATCGTGGCATCCATTTTAGTTTCAATATGCTCAATGCGGGATCCCAGGAGATGGAGGTCTGATTTAATATCAGAGGTGATATCTGAAGCTATTTTGGCAGCAGTTTGTGCAAGTCCTTTATCAAGCATTTCTGCAAATTTGGTAAAGAGCATAGAGACATCAGGGGGGTATGAGGAGAACTGATTCACATCCTGTTGCTGAAAGCCAGGCCTCTGTGAGGATGAGGCAGTGTGTGGTGTGTGTAGTCCATCCAGGGTCTGATCTAGCAGGGACACCATGGAGGCAGGAGATGCTGGATCTATTATAAGATGGGTTCAGAGGAGTCTCTCCTCATACCTCTTTAAGAAGAGCAGTGCGCCAGGGAGAGGAATCTGCTGTGCCTGAATATGCAGCATCGCCTGTGTGCCGCTCCGCCGCTATCTTAGGCGTCTGTGCTGTGTCCAGCAAGGCAAAGAAACAGTCCTCTGGGGTCCGTTTAGTTGGATCAAACTGCCCAATCTCGGTCCTGAAGGTGGCCGCTGTGTTCTGCTCCTGATTACGAGTGTGGGGGGAGAGTGTATCCGTTGCGGGGAGTGCCAAATGCTCGGAGTGGGATGGAGCTCTGTGATCAAGTGTCCATTTCACAGAGCGCCGTGCATGCGCCTCCTGACGTTCTTTTTTAATGAATATTCTCTGCCCCTTCTCTCTACGGTGCGCAGTAGGAGCAACAATGGCAGGTGTTTATTACCTCAGGTAGCGAGGAAAGCCCGGAACGCCTCGATCCGGGAAGCGGAGATTTAAGGCCTCCAATATGGCCTTTGAAGAGATGGTGGAGATGGTGGCAATTTTAAGAAGAAAAGATTATGATGGGAAGCATGGACCGTACGCATGGCCTAATTTCCGAAAGGCACAAATATTGGGAAATGATGGTCTGACCTCAAACTCCGGGAGCCAGATCAGTATAGACTAATCCATAAAGTGGATTTAAAAAAAGTAAGTACTTGTCCTGTGCTCATATTCTGTTTATTACCTTGCATACTGCTCCATGTGCTTTTCTTTAATGTACGAGTTTAGAATGTTAAACGACCATAGTAAACATCGTTCGTAGTAAACACTATATGTATATACACATATATATATATATATATATATATACACATGTATACACATACCAAAAAATTTTTTCCTCATTAATGTACACACAGCACCCCATATTGACAGAAAAACACAGAATTGTTGACATTTTTGCAGATTTATTAAAAAAGAAAAACTGAAATATCACATGGTCCTAAGTATTCAGACCCTTTGCTCAGTATTTAGTAGAAGCACCCTTTTGATCTAATACAGCCATGAGTCTTTTTGGGAAAGATGCAACAAGTTTTTCACACCTGAATTTGGAGATCCTCTGCTATTCCTCCTTGCAGATCCTC
Source organism: Lithobates clamitans (assembly GCA_037952925.1). Classification (NCBI taxonomy): domain Eukaryota; kingdom Metazoa; phylum Chordata; class Amphibia; order Anura; family Ranidae; genus Lithobates; species Lithobates clamitans. The sequence goes on from JBBGZY010001063.1 coordinate 1,498,011, forward strand.
TCCAGTTCTGTCAGGTTGGATGGTAAACGGTGGACAGCCATTTTTAGGTCTCTCCAGAGATACTCAATTGGGTTTAAGTCAGGGCTCTGGCTGGGCCATTCAAGAACAGTCACGGAGTTGTTGTGAAGCCACTCCTTCGTTATGTTAGCTGTGTGCTTAGGGTCATTGTCTTGTTGGAAGGTAAACCTTTGGCCCAGTCTGAGGTCCTGAGCACTCTGGAGAAGGTTTTCGTCCAGGATATCCCTGTACTTGGCTGCATTCATCTTTCCATTGGTTGCAACCAGTCATCCTGTCCCTGCAGCTGAAAAATACCCCCACAGCATGATGCTGCCACCACCATGCTTCACTGTTGGGACTGTATTGGACAGGTGATGCGCAGTGCCCGGTTTTCTCCACAAATACCACTTAGAATTAAGGCCAAAAAGTTCTATCTTGGTCTCATCAGACCAGAGAATCTTATTTCTCACCATCTTGGAGTCCTTCAGGCATTTTTTAGCAAACTCCATGCAGGCTTTCATGTGTCTTGCACTGAGGAGAGGCTTCCATCGGGCCACTCTGCCATAAAGCCCCGACTGGTGGAGGGCTGCAGTGATGGTTGACTTTCTACAACTTTCTCCCATCTCCCGACTGCATCTTTGGAGCTCAGCCACAATGATCTTTGGGTTATTCTTTACCTCTCTCACCAAGGCTCTTCTCCCCCGATAGCTCAATTTGGCCAGACGCCCAGCTCTACGGAGGGTTTTGGTCATCCCAAACGTCTTCCATTTAATAATTATGGAGGCCACTGTGCTCTTAGGAACCTTAAGTGCAGCAGATTTTTTTTGTAACCTTGGCCAGATCTGTGCCTTGCCACAATTCTGTCTCTGAGCTCTTCAGGCAGTTCCTTTGACCTCATGATTCTCATTTGCTCTGACATGCACTATAAGCTGTAAGGTCTTAGATTGACAGGTGTGTGGCTTTCCTAATCAAGTCCAATCAGTATAATCAAACACAGCTGGACTCAAATGAAGGTGTAGAACCATCTCAAGGATGATCAGAAGAAATGGACAGCACAGTTAAATATATGAGTGTCACAGCAAAGGACAACATATGAAAACATAGGACCATGTGATATTTCAGTTTTTCTTTTTTTAATAAATCTGCAAAAATGTCAACAGTTCTGTGTTTTTCTGTCAATATGGGGTGCTGTGTGTGCATTAATGAGGTAAAAAAGGAACTTAAATGATTTTAGCAAATGGCTGCAATATAACAAAGAGTGAAAAATTTAAGGGGGTCTGAATACTTTTCGTCCCCACTGTATGTATATATATATATATATATATATATATATATATATATATATACACTTGGGATGAGCCGAACACCCCCCCCCCGGTTTGGATCGCACCAGAACCTGCAAAGGGCCCGAAAATTTGCACAAACTTTAGAACCCTATTGAAGTCTATGGGACTCGAACGTTCGAAATCAAAAGTAATAATTTTAAAGGCTAATTTGCATGGTATTGTCCTAAAAGGGGTTTGGGGACCCGGGTCCTGCCCCAGGGGACATGTATCAATGCAAAAAAAGTTTTAAAACGGACGTTTTTTCGGGAGCAGTGATTTTAATGATGCTTAAAGTTAAAAAAAAAGTGAAATATTCCTTTAAATATCATACCTGCGGGGTGTCTATAGTATGCCTGCAAAGTGGCGCATGTTTCCCGTGCTTAGAACAGTCCCTGCACAAAATGACATTTTTAAAGGAATAAAAGTAATTTAAAACTGCTTGTGGCTTTAAATGTAATGTTGGGTCCCGACAATATGGATGAAAATCAGTGAGAAAAACGGCATGGGTAGCCCCCCAGTCCATTACCAGGCCCTTTGGATCTTGTATGAATATTAAAGGGAACCCCGCACCCAAATTAAAAAAGGAAAAGCGTGGGGCCCCCAGGCCCTATATACTCTAAACAGCAGTATACAGGTGGTGCAAACAAGACAGGGACTGTAGGTTTGTTGTAAAGTAGAATCTGTTTATAATTTTGAACTGGTACATTTTTAAAGTGTAGCTCCAGTCAAAAAAATCTATTTTCAAGCCTTTTGGAAAACATAGGGAAGGGTTATCACCCCTGCGACATTTGTTTTGCTGTCTGTGCTCCTCTTCAGAAGATTTCATCTCACTTTCTGTCACAATGACAAATGTTTTTAGAAAGTTTGGGGGTTTTAGTGAAACAAGGATTGGTGATAAAGCATGAATGGAAAGGAGAAACGTTTTTCCCATATTAACTCTTACAGGAGAGAATTTCCCTTCCTAGGGGTAGATTTAATCTCACTTCCTGTTGTCTCCTTCCGTTTGCAAGTAGAGTCGTTTGTAAGTTGGATGTTTGAAAGTAGAGGACTGCCCTATATACTCTGCAGAAATTGTGGCCTTAGGTGTTGTGTTGCCACAACACTGTAAGCCCTCACAGGGCCCTGCTGTGAAATATTAGATCAAGTATTGTAAATACATGCCCCTGTTGAACAGGGGCAGAAAAATTGGGCATTTGGCGATGAGTGTGGTGCTGGTGCCACAACACTGTAAGTCCTCACAGTTACACTTGGTGGGCACTGGAATGAGCCCTGCTGTGAAATATTAGATCAAGAATTGTAATTACATGTCCCTGTTGAACAGGGACAGAAAAATTTGGCCTTAGGAACTGGTGCTGGAGCCACAACACTGCAACCCCTCACAGATACTCCAGTTGGAGTGCAGGAACGAGCCCTACTGCAAAGAATTGCATCAAAAATTGTAATTACAAAAATTGTTAAACAGGGGCTGAAAAAGTGGGCCTTAGGCACTGGTGCTGGTGCCACAACACTGCAACTCCTCACAGATACCCTAGTTGGAGTGCAGGAACGGGCCCTGCTGCAAAGAATTGCATCAAAAATTGTAATTACACGCCCCTATTAAACAGGGGCTGAAAAATTGGGCCCTAGCCACTGGAAGAGGAGGAAGAGGAGGAAGAGGATACTCACTCAGCATAACAGGATAGTCACTCAGCATCAGCATAGGCAGTCTTGAAGGGATCTGACAATTCAAAAAATGTATTCGGTTACATCAGCATCAGGTGCTTGGTAGCTGGTGGTGATCCAAGACTGATTCATTTTTATGAAGGTCAGTCGATCGACCGAGTCAGTGGACAGGCGCACCCTGTGATCGGTTACAAAGCCTCTAGCAGCACTGAATGTGCGTTCCGAAAGAACGCTGGATGCAGGACGGGCCAGTAGCTTAATTGCATACTGTGCAAGCTCTGGCCAGTGATCCATCCTCAAGACCCAGTAACCCAAAGGATTTTCGTGGGGGCAAGGTGTCCAAGTCAGATCTTGCCCCTAGGCATTCCTGTACCATGTAAAACAGACGCTGGCGATGGTTGCTGGAACCGATCATACCTTGGGGCTGCAGACTAAAAAATTGTCTGAATGCATCGGTCAGACGGCCACCTTCTCCACCTCTCCTTCTTTGACTGACCGAAGCCTCGGCAACACGTTGTCCAGGAACAGGAGTTTGTAACCTCCCAGTCTCTGGGAACACGTTGCACAGACCTTTCTGCAAGATGTCCCGAAGATGTTTCATCCTCTGCTCCCTCTGCGACCGCAAGATAAGGTCTGCAACCTTACTCTTGTAACGTGGATCAAGGAGGGTTGCCAGCCAGTAATGATCCCTCTCCTTGATACCACGAATACAAGGATCCTTCCGCAGGCTTTGCAGGATCAGGGAGGCCATGCAGCGTAAGTTTGCTGAGGCATTGGGTCCGGAGTCCTCTCTGTCACTAAGGATGACATGATCCGCAGCCACCTCCTCTCAGCCACGTACAAGTCCATGGGTTTCTTGGGACTGTAAATGATCCCTTAAAGACTGCTTCTGATGCTGAGTGCAAGGCTCCACCTCCATGCTGACACAATCCTCCTCCTCCTCCTCTTCCTGTGTGATTGTCGGGCACGCAGGAAAACTGGATAAAGGGGGCCTTGAGAGCTAAGGAAGTCCTCCTCTTCCTGCCTCTGTTCTGCCTCAAGTGTCCTGTCCATTATTCCACGCAGCGTGTGCTCCAACATGTGGACAAGGGGGACAGTGTCACTGGTGCATGCACTGTCAACTGCTCACCATCCCCGTGGCCTCCTCAAATAGTTACAGGACAGTGCATGCATCCCTGATCATGGCCCACTGGCGTGGGGAAAAAAAACAACCTCCCCTGACCCTGTCCTGGTGCCATAGTCGCAGAGGTACTCATTGATGGCCCTCAGCTGCGTGTGCAGCCGCTGCAGCATGGCCAACGTTGAGTTCCACCTGGTGGGCATGTCTCAGATTAGGCGGTTCTTGGGCAGGTTAAATTCCTTTTGGAGGTCTGCCAGCCGAGCACTGGCATTATATGACCAGCAGACATGCACACAGACTTTCCTAGCCTGCCTCAGGACATCCTGCAAGCCTGGGTACCTGCCAAAGAACCGCTGCACCACCAAGTTAAAGACATGAGCCAAACAGGGCACATGGGTCAGTTGTCCCTGTCGGAGGGCAGAGAGGAGGTTGGTGCCATTGTCACAAACCACCATTCCTGGCTTAAGTTGGCGTGGTGTCAACCACCTCTGAACCTGCCCCTGCAGAGCTGACATAATCTCTGCCCCAGTGTGGCTCCTCTCCCCCAAGCACACCAGCTCAAGCACCGCATGGCATCTTTTGGCCTGCGTACTTGCGTAGCCCCTTGAACACCTATGGAGCACCGCTGGTTCTGAGGACAAAGCACAGGAAGAGGCCATGGAGGAAGAAGAGGAGGGGATGGAGGAGAGAGGTGTGTCAGAATCACCAGTAGTGGCATTTTGGAGGCGTGGTGGTGGAACAACTTCCAATACTACTGCACCTTGTCCTGCATCCTTCCCAGCTGCCAGCAGAGTCACCCAACGTGCCGTGAAACCTAGGTAACGTCCCTGTCCATGCCTGCTGGACCATGAGTAAGTGGTAATATGCACCTTACCACTGACCGCCCTGTCCAGCAAGGCCAAGACATTGCCTTCAAAATGCCGTTAGAGAGCCGTAATCGCCTTCTGTGAGAAAGAGTAGCGTTTGGCAACCTGCCACTGAGGAACCGCACATTTCACAAACTCACGGAAGGGGGCAGAGTCTACCAACTGAAAAGGTAGCAGTTGATGTGCTAGCAATTTTCCCAAGCTAGCATTCAACCGCTGGGCATGTGGATGGCTGGGAGCAAACTTCTTTCTGCGGTGCAGCAGCTAGGGCAGGGAAATTTGCCTGATACAATCTGACGTTGGTGTACCGATAGCAGATTGCCCACAAGTACTTGGCTTTGACACACCTAATTCTACATCTAATTCAGTGCAGGCCTCAGAGAGGACTGAAGGTATAGTGGGGTTGGAGATCCCAGCTGATGAGGAGCAAGGAGAGGTCCCCTTTGATCTTTGGTGTGGGTCTTTTAGGTACGCTTGCCAATGAACTGCATGGCAGGTCAACATATGTCTGGTCAAGCATGTGGTGCCCAAGCGGGAGATGTTTTGGCCACACGAGATACGCTTGAGACATATGTTGCAAATAGCAGTAGTGCGATCTGATGCACTCGTCTCAAAAAATGCCCACACCAAAGAACTTTTGGAATAATGCGCAGAGACAGCAGTGCCCTGCACATGCGGAGCTCTGCAGTGTGATGCAGTCAGTGTGCTGACCTTAGGCTGGCCCTTGGAGGGCCTCCTGCCTCATTGGTGATGTGCCTCCTCCTCCTCCTCTCTCCTATCAGGCACCCACGTTGAGTCAGTGATCTCATCATCCCCTCCCTCTTCATCACTAGAGAAAACCTGGCAGTATGCAGCAGCAGGGGGAACATAACTGCCAGATTGCTGTCCTTCTTGGGTACCCCCTCTGTCTGGGCTCACATTATTGCCTTCCTCTAGCTGAGTACCATCATCGTAGCCCTCAAAACGCTGGGCATCCTCCTGGAGCATGTACCCAACACTGTGGTCAAACAGTTTGAGGGACTCCTCAGGAGGACATGGTGGGGCTAGGGAAGGAGTCACTGATGCCATTAAGCCGAGGGAAGAGGCCGTGTATATATATATATATATATATACACTTTTTGGGGTGTCTCAAGTATTCTAGCTTGTTTCAAAGGGAATTTTAATTATGTCTTCAACTAGGAACTCTGTGCCCAAACAGACAATTTGTACACCACTTCACTACAATGTTTCATATTACTATTCCCGGACTGAAATATCTGTGTGCTAAGTATAGCTTTTGTTTCATTCACATAGGGGAGAAAAGACTCAGACAAGCTGAACCCAGTGACCCCCGACTCCAACACCCGGATTGGGAAATCAGCCCAAGCCCCACAGAGGATGTTGAGGAAGGAGAGGTGGGCGACATGGGCACCCCACCAGGTGAGTGTCTGACACACCAGCTTACAGTAATCTATATAAAGCTGCATATTTTAAAATACATTTTTTATCATCTATTTTAGGTGATCTGGTTGTGGAAGGGGAAGAAGCAAGCACCAGCGCCACCCTATATATCTATATATATATGCCTGTTTTTGTAAAAAAAAAATAAATAAAAAAATTATAGAGGCCTGTTTGTTTTTCTAAAAATCAAAAAAAAAATGGCGTTTGTCAAAATAATTAGAAAAAAAAAATCTAAAATAATTTTTACAAATAATTATTAATGAAATTGATTAAAACTAAAATATATATATATATTAACATCTAAAATTTGACTAAATGCACATGTGAATGTGCACAGTTTAATACAAATTATGTTATTAATCAACAAGATGTGTGGCTTCTTCTTTCAATTTTCAATACCAGGTTTGGAAGTTTTTTGTTGTTTACAGTGACAATGGTGCTGATTTACTAAAGGAAAATGCACTTGGCACTACAAGTGATCTAGGATCACCTAGGAGAAAATCAAAAAGAAAGGCAAGCAATAAATATAATTAGAAATGTTATCTGATCAGTATTTTTTATTTTAAAAAATTATAGATTCTGTGGCATTGCAATAGCCCCCCTACCCGTAAAATATTCAACATATTGATCCCGAACTTGACAGGCACTTTGGGGGGCCAAGCCAGTATGGCCAGTATCCAGGCCTGTCAGAGGATTCTCTGTAAGTCCGGCCTCAGGCCCAAGTGATACCATATAATTGGTTGAATGTTTGTGTAAATAATTGTTCAGGATGCAGCACGCTAGGACAATGTGATTTATTTTGTATTACGCCATGTGGGTAGCTGTCTGAAACAGGCGGAAGTGGCTGGCCATAATCAGAAAAGCATTCTCCACAACTCTTCTTGCTCTGGCCAGCTGGAAGTTAAAAACCCTCCTCTCTGGGGTGAGGGTCCTTTGGGGGAATGGCCTCATGAGGTGCTTGCTGAGACCAAAGGCTTCATCTGCTATAAGGACAAAGGGGAGTCCTTCCACATTATCGGCATCAGGTGGCAATCCCAGGCCACCACTCTGAAGACGCTGGTAGAACTCCGCCTGGGCGAAGACTCCTCCATCCGGCCATTCTTCCCCACACATACAGAAATTCATATTGTGCCGACACCACCGCCATTAAGACAATACTATGGAACCCCTTATAATTAAAATAATATGACCCGGAATGGGGTGGTGGCACGATGTGGACATGTTTCCCATCTATAGCCCCTCCACAGTTGGGAAAGTCCCAACGGGTGGCAAAATGGGATGCCACAGTCTGCCATTCCTGTGGCGTTGAAGGAAACTGGGGAGTCAAACAAGAAAAACCAAAAATCAGTTATTTTGAACATAACATTGCAAGCACATTACACAAAAAACATTAGAGCCCAGCATCAGTATAACATTAATTGTAATATTATTTAAAGACTAAAATATAAAGGCCCACTTATCAGATTCCTCACCCCCTCTGATGGCACATTGATAAATTTTAGGGGGGGGGGTGGAAATTTTTAACCAAGTTAAGGGCACACAGGGGTTGATTTACTAAAGGCAAAAAGACTGTGTACTTTGAAAAGTGCAGTTGTTGCACTCTGCAAGTGCAGTTGCTCCAGAGCTTAGTAAATGAGGTAAGGCTTCATGTTGCAAAGAGTACCCAATCACATGCAAGGGAAATTCAAAAAACATCATTTTATGCTTGCACATGAATGGATGATGGAAATCAGCAGAGCTTCTGCTCATTTACTAAGGCATGGAGCAAATGCACTTGCAGAGTGCAACTGCATTTTGCAAAGTGTAACATCTATTTGCTTTTAGTAAATCAACCCCACAGAACATTTTAATAAATTTAGGGGGGAAGGGGATTCTAAATCAAATTAAGGACACACAGACCATTTGGATACATTTTAGGGTAAAGTACTACAATGGAGCTGACAAAATACATTAAAGTGAATAGACTAGGTGGATATGGGCCCAGCATTGCATGCATGGGGAGGTAAGTGAAGGCAAATATGCATGCAGGACAAAAAAGAGCATTAAGAAATTACAGCATGCATGAGCACAAAGGGGACATTCACACTATATTGCAATCATGGAAATTAGTGTTTGAATAAAGAAATACATTACATTAGCAAACATTAAATACAATAAAATCTGATGTTAAAGGATAAATCTTACCTTAATATAGTCCTTCTGCAGGACCTGAATTATGGCAGAACAGGTCTCTGGGATAATAATCCCCAGAGCCTGGGGGGAGATGCCTGTCGAGAACTTAAGGTCCTGCAGGCTTCACCCTGTCGCCAAGTAACGCAACATGACGACTAGCCTCTGCTCCGCAGTGATGGCTTGCCTCATGCAGGTATCCTGCCTGCTGATATAAGGGATCAGCAATGCCAACAAACGGTCAAAAACGGGGTCCGTCATCTGGAGAAAGTTCCTGAAATCCTCAGGATTATTCTCACGGATATCACGGAGCAATGGCATGTGAGAGAATTGGTCACGCTGGAGCAACTAATTTTTCATCCATGAACTCCTCCTCGCCCTGTTCATGAAATGAGAAGAAATCCTGGATAGCCGCACTCTAGGATAAGGACATCTTTATTTAGGTAAAATCCAACAATACAGGCAAATGCAGAGAAGTACAGGGTGGTAGACTGCTAAGCAGTACGTACACACAATATGGCTTCAAAACGGTCGGCTGGTCAGAACGCACTTAACAGAACGCACTGAAGAACAGCAAGGCCTGTGAAGAGTGAGCTGAAAATCAGCAATGAGCGGACAATAAGACACTGAATGAATCAATGTGAACTGACCCCACGCACTGAAAAGCAGATACAAACCTCACAAGCACAAACTGAACAACAGTTAAACGATCTACAAAATACGAGTCTCACAAGCGCAAATCCTCTCTCACCAAACTTCTACTAACACGAGATAAACACGAGATTAGCAGAAGGAGCCCAAAGGGTGTCGTACGAGCTATTGAACTTCCGTTTTATAGTCTCGTCGGACTTGGTGTACGTCACCGCGTACTAGGTTGTCGGACTTTTGTGTGATCATTTATAGCCAAGTCCGTTCATTAGAAAGTCCATTGGAAGTCCACCAAAAGTCCATTGAAAGTCTGTCGGACAGGCCGTCGGACTTTTGTTGCTGAAAAGTCTGAGCGTGTGTACACGGCATTACACACTACTAATCTCTGAACTTTGTGTCATCATAGTTACTGATATGAACAACAGCAATGCTATTTTCCTGCACACTGGTGTGATGGTGCAACTCGGAAGTATGTATAACAGTCTCAAGTGGACAAAACTGCACAGCCTTGATGGCCTCTAGGACTGGGGTCATCCTCAGAACACCGTAAAGAATAAAAACAGAGGGCGCACTGGCCTAGTGCATTAGCCAATGAAAATGTATTAAAAATGATAAAATCAAATCAAACTACTCACAAGTGTAGGTATTATATTCCCATATTAGGCCACTACAAGTGGCTACAAACTCTTGACTTTGTCGAAACCCCTAGTTCGAGGAGGACATCACCAGTGTCCCTGCTGGCTGATGCGTTTTAAAGGTAACCCTTTTTCTTCAGAGTCAGTCTGTTGTTATTTCTGAAGAAGAAGGGTTACCCACGAAACGCGAAACCCCTGAACTCTGTGTCACAAACCACTGACCACTGAACTCTGTGTCACAAGCTACTGACCACTAAACTCTGTGTCACAAGCTACTAACCACTGAACTCTGTGTCACAAGCTACTGACCACTAAACTCTGTGTCACAAACTACTAACCACTGAACTCTGTGTCACAAACCAATATCACAAACTACTGGCCACTGAACTATGTCACAAACTACTGATCTCTGTACTCTATGTCACAAACTACTGACCACTGAACTCTGTGTCACAAACCAGTGTCACAAACTACTGGCCACTGAACTCTGTGTCACAAACTACTGATCTCTGTACTCTGTGTCACAAACTACTGATCACTGAACTCTGTGTAAGAAACTACTGATCTCTGAACTCTGTGTCACAAACTACTGATCTCCGTACTCTGTGTCACAAACTACTGACCACTGAACACTGTGTCACAAACTAGTGTCACAAACTACTGACCACTGAACTCTGTATCACAAACTAGTGTCACAAACTACTGACCACTGAACTCTGCACCACAAGCTACTGATCTCTGAAGTCTGCTTAAAAAAAATTGACCACTGAACTCTGCATCACAAACTACTGAGCACTGGACTCTGCCTAATAAACTACTGACCCCTTAACTCCATGTCACAAACTACTAACCACCACTGACCCGCTCAGGTTCCCCATTAATGGTAGGTAACATTCACATTTTTTACATTTTAGAGTGATGTGTCCCAAGGTTATGCATAATTCTAAAGATTGAGAAACATTATCATTTCTAACAATCAGGTGTTTGTGTGGGAAAAAGTGCAGAAACATGGCTTGTATGTAGGTTTACTGCCAATATTTTGTCCCATCTGGAGCCCTCTCTTTAACATTCAAAATCTGTCTTCTGCTTGTTTTATACATTTTGAGAAGTGAAGTGTATTCAAGAAATGTTTTTTACCACATCCATAAAAAAATGCTACTATTAAAATAAATATGATAAGGAAATGGAAATAATTTCAGTAGTAAATACTGCTCTCTTTAGAAATAGTATTGTGTTAGGTTTGGGGCACATTTATTTCCATACACCAGCCAGTATATCCATTACCAAAAAAAAACGATCAATCATTTTCATCTCACTTCTCTTTGACATTTTACATGCTACAAAAGTGTTATCCTACTATACCGCCAAAAGCACTCTCTGACAATGACATTTTATGGCAGCTGGTTTAGATAAAGATGATGACTCCTGAAAGACTTTCTACAGGGGAAGTTCTTGTTATATTTTATTGCCCCTTGGATATGATCTCAAAATATCACGAAAATAAAAAAGCACACATAAATCTTAAAGTTTAGCAACTTGTTGGTTACTTGTTAAAATGTTGACTACCTATATAATAGATGGTACAGGATTGTTTTGTATTGTGCACCTACTGAAAATGCACTAAGGTCAAGTTAGGTAAATATATACTTACACAGTAGTGTATTTTATGTTCCAACTACTTTAAAGTTTACGTCCAGTCAAAACTTTTTTTTCATCTTTTTAGTTTTGAAAAGAGTAAAGAAAAATTGGAACCTCTGGAAGGTTTTCACTGCTATACACAGTCCTTTTAGAGAGGTATTCCCTCAGTTCCTGTCCTAATAACAATAATTTTCCAAGATCAAAATGATGAAAACTTTGCGTCAGGGATGCAGCATTAAAAAAAATATATCTCTGTCTTTATTGCTGTTGGAAAATGACCCTCTCTTCTCGTCTGGTGAAGCTGTTGTCACAAAGACTAAAACAGCAGTAAAATATCAGTAAAAATCCAGCAGGGGTTCTAATTCTTTCACACTATATCTATAACTAGAAAAAAATGTTGTGGCTGAACATATGCAGTGGATAACATAACGCCTTGTTCATGACCAAATGAGTCGCTACCTCACGGACAACAACCTTCTCGACCCCCTACAGTCTGGCTTCCGCCTACAACATTCGACTGAAACTGCCCTACTAAAAATCACCAATGACCTAATAACTGCCAAAACCAATGGCCACTACTCCATACTCATACTTTTAGACCTCTCTGCTACCTTTGACACAGTTGACCACCTGCTGCTCCTCAGCAAATTACACTCCCTTGGCCTCCGTGATTCTGCATTATCCTGGTTCTCCTCCTACCTATCTCAGCGCACTTTCAGCGTCACTTACAACTCCATCTCCTCCGCTCCCCTTCCTCTTTCTGTTGGGGTACCCCAAGGCTCTGTCCTTGGGCCTCTCCTTTTCTCACTCTATACCTCTTCCCTGGGCCAGTTGATCACCTCCCATGGCTTCCAATACCATCTCTATGCCGATGACACACAGATCTATCTCTCCACTCCCCAACTCACCCCCACTATCTCCTTACGGATCTCAAACTTGCTGAATGACATATCGGTATGGATGTCACACCACTTCCTTAAACTTAATCTTTCTAAAACTGAGCTTGTTATATTTCCTCCTTCACGGTCTCCCTCCTGTGACTTCACCATTAATATCAACAACACAACCATTGGTCCCTCCACACATGCCAGAGTCCTGGGTGTAATCCTTGACTCTGACCTCTCCTTCAGCCCCCATATCCAATCACTGGCTAAATCCTGCCGCCTTAACCTCCGCAACATCTCCAAAATTCGACCCTTTCTGACTAATGACACTACAAAACAACTTATTCACTCTTTGATTATTTCCCGCCTCGACTATTGCAACTCTCTCCTTAATGGCCTACCCTTAAGCAGGCTATCCCCCCTTCAGTCTATTATGAATGCTGCTGCTAGACTAATACACCTCACTAATCGATCCGTGACTGCTGCTCCTCTCTGCCAATCCCTTCACTGGCTTCCCCTACCCCACCGTGTAAAATTCAAAATGCTAACCATAACATACAAGGCCATTCACAACATCGCCCCCATCTACATCACCAACCTCATCTGCAGATATCGCCCAAATCGCCCCCCCCGCTCCTCCCAGGACCTCCTGCTCTCTAGCTCCCTTGTTACCTCCTCCCATGCTCGCCTTCAGGACTTCTCCAGAGCCTCTCCCATCCTCTGGAATTCCCTGCCCCAGTATGTCTGATCAGCCCCTACCCTGTCCACCTTTAGGAGATCCTTGAAAACTCATTTATTCAGGGAAGCCTATCCCACACCCACATAACTGTCCCTGAGCCACCCCCATCAAATCATTCTTTGCAGCTATTACCTTTTGTACCACCACCCCCTCCCTTTTAGAATGTAAGCTCTACGAGCAGGGCCCTCCTGTACCTTTTGTATTGAACTGTACTGTAATTGTGTTGTCCCCCTTATACATTGTAAAGCGCTGAGTAAACTGTTGGCGCTATATAAATCTCGTATAATAATAACATAAAGCGAAGGGAAAAATCTTATAGCTGAAAAAAATTAAAACAGGCAGGTTATTTATTGCAGAAGAGTGACCTCATCCTGCACCTGCTAATCAAAATGGCTGAAGACCAGCACCTGGAAGAATCCAGGGAGAGGATGCCAGCAACTGCAAGGGATCTTGCGGTCCTTGGGCTGTTGGAGAATAGGTGAGTATCCCTGACTTTAGTTCTGCTTTAAAGTAATACTAACCTCTGGCTTACAACAAAAATATATTCAAGTATATATATTCTTAACTCAGAGAAGTACCTTCTATTGCTGACAGCCTCCTCCAACTCCAACTCCAAGTCTCCAAATTCCTTCTTGACTTAAAAGTAATGGTAGAACCATTCGACCATTTTAACATAAAACAACCATTCTGCCATAACATACTGAAACACAATAACTTATGAGGTAAGGTATGAGTATAGTAGAGTGGTTATGAGTTATGGTACAATGTTAATTTATTATGCTAGAATGGTTCCGCATACAGACCTGTTTTACCCTTTTTAGTACATATGTGTTATGTGAACATAACAAGAAAGTACAGATTTGTTCTATTGATATTAAAACATACACATTTTACTGCAAAAATAAAAACTTTGTTTTATTAAGTAAAGATTGTCAGAGGGAAGTAGTGAAAAGTAATTAAAAGTAGGATAAAAGTGAGCATTTTTTAAATTTTTAATATTGCCATAAAAGCTCTCTTACAGGTGACAGAAAGTAGTTGGCAAATTTCTCCCCAGTATTCCAAACCTCATCTGTACTTGGTACAGAGGGTCAGGTCATGGACAAGGGAGTCACCAAAATTCTATCCCTCTGGTGCAAAAAATTATGGCGAGTACAAGCATTTTTGACAGTAGTGTTGATATTTCTTGAATCTAGTTGAATGGCATGACTACACCATGCATTGTACAATAAATAAAGAGTGGATGCAGCTGAAAAAATCACTGGTGGAGCCTGGTATGTGTAAAGACAAGTACAATGAGATAAAAAGTACATACTGACAGGAGAACAAGGAAACTCATTTAATAGTAAACCATTGCTTTATTAAAAGCACAATATCTACTTACTGTACATTTAGGCTTAGCTGTATCCATCTAGGGAGGGGGTCACAAGTGGATGGTATCGATCTGTCAACACTACTCCTGGCCAGGGAGAGGGATGGGAAGGGCAGGGTTGGGACTGCTAAGGAAGCACACAGTCGAAATGATACCATGCTGCAGCCAGCTCAACCATGAGAGCTGCAGGTCATGATCCATTCACAGGAAACCACCCCCTCACTCACACCACGGAAAAGTCAGCCAGCCGGGGGGGAGGGAGCTGGGAGTAAGTGGAGTGTAGATCGCAGCAGAGCTGGCTGTCCTTAGAAGAGAAGAGCTCAGTTGCCAGTCCAGTTGTCTCGCCCAGAGGAGTCTGTGGAGCTGCAGGAGAACTACCTGAGAACCACTGAGCTGCCCTGCTCTGAAGACCACTCACAGCCACGTGTGTCCCTTCTACCTGGGGGGCGGTGCCACCCCCCCTGAAAAATGCCGCCCAAGGCAAACGCCTTGTTTGCCTCACTGTAGATATGCCCCTGCGATTGGGGAAGGTACTTATCAATCTCCTTTTATAAACGACCTGAGCCACTTAAAGTGGTTGTAAAGGCAGAAGGTTTTTTTTTATCTTAATGCATTCTATGCATAAGGCTAAAAAGCCTTCTGTGTGCAACAGCCCCCTTCAGCCCCCCTAATTCTTACCTGAGCCCATCTAGATCCAGAGCTGTTGCAGGACAGGCTCGGCTGCCCGGGACACTCCCTCCTCTTTAGTTAAGACAGCAGTGAAGTGCTATTGGCTCCCGCTGCTTTCAATCAAAGTCAGTGAGCCAATGAGGAGAGAGAGGGCAGCTGGACCAGGCCACAGCTTCATGTCTGAATGGACCCAGGGAGCTGAAGCTCAGATTGGGTGCCCCCATAGCTAACTGCTTGCTTTGGGGGCACTCAACAGGAGGGAGGGGCCAGAATCACTGATGAGGGACCTGAGAAGAGGAGGATCTGGGCAGCTCTGTGCAGAACCACTACACAAAGCAGGTAGGTATAGATATGTTTATTATTTTTAACAAAAAAAGAAGCCATGTTTTGTGATACAGCACTGTATCGCTTTAACTGAGAATTGCACGGTCGTGCAACGTTGTACCCAAACAAAATGTATGTCCTTTCCTTTTTTTTCCCCACAAATAGATCTGTCTTCTGGTGGTATTTGATCACCTTTGCAGTTTTTACTTTTTTCCGCTATAAACAAAAGAAGAGCGACAATTTTGAAAAATACACAATATTTTTTACTTTTTTCTATAATAAATATCCCAAATGAAAAAAAAAGTCTTCATCAGTTTAGGCCGATCTATATATTCTTCTACATATTTTAGGTTAAAAAAATCACAATAGGCGTATATTGATTGGTTTGCGCAAAAGTTATAGCGTCTACAAAATAGGGGATAGATTTATGGCATTTTTATAATTTTTTTTTTTTACTAGTAATGGCGGTGATCTGCGATTTTTATTGGGACTGCGACATTGCGGTGGACAGATCGGATACTTTTGACACATTTTTGGGACCATTGACATTTATACAGCAGTCAGTGCTATAAAAATGCACTGATTATTGTGTAAATGTCACTGGCAGGGACGGGGTTAACTCTAGGGGGTGATCAAGGGGTTAAATGTGTTCCCTCAGTGTATGTTCCAACTGTGGGGGGATGGGACTGATTTGGGGAGGAGACATATTGTTGTTCTTATACACTAGGAACAACAGATCAGTCTCCTCACCCCTGACAGAGCGTGGATTTGTGTGTTTACACACACAAATCCCCGTACTCGCTCTGTCAGGAGCAATCGCGGTGGCCCGGTGGACATCCAAAACCAATAGGAGACTTGCTGTTATTACGGGTAGAAAGGCTAACTTAGTGTTCCAGCCATCATTATCATCAAACCAGATGAAATCATATAAATTTTTATCTAAGACGTGTCTATACGTGAGTTGCACATGAAAAATAAAAATAGTGGCGTTCCCTCAATATTTATATCACCCTTATAGTAACTATACTTTGTGAACACTTCTTTTAAAGTGTATACCAATAATAAAAAGATAATTAATAAATATATTAATTATAAACTCAAAAAAATACATATAAATGAATGGTGAACATCTAGTGAAAAATATTTTTTCAAGTTGTGATACAATGCTATAAGGAAAATATCATTTAGATATTTTCCTTGACAAAATTTGATAAATCCTATGTGCACTATAACACAAATAGAAATCAGTGACCCCGTGATAGGGTAAAGTTCATTTCAACCTTCGTGTCTTAAATTCAAACTAAAAAGTGCGAGCTTCCTTCCAATAACTTCCACCACACCGCTCCCAATGAAAATTCACTCACCACCTCCAAAAGCGCGCACTTGCATGCAAGGCAAGAAAGCTTAATGGTTCCAGATCACCGGAATAGGTCACCATATATCTCCATACAAAGATGAATGAGGAATACGTCCCATATGTGAATAAACAGAATTGCTCCAGATAGTGTGATAACGTACAACCAGTTTATTTAACACACTTTAAAAATAACTCTCCAATAGTTCAACTCACACTTTGAAAACGTAAAATATGCACAGCAAGCTTCACATCACACTGCATACAAAATGCACAGCATAGCAGTTTAAAATTCTCCTGAGGGTTTGTGGTCACGGCGGACCCGAGATAAGCAGGCGTCAGAGCTGATTTTTTCACCCACTCCTCGCTCTCCCAATCGGTGTCTCTCTAAGGTTGATCCCTCTGTGGATTACTAGATCGCGCTGTTCACCACTGCACGGCCACAACCCGACATGTTTCATCACTACTGAGACTTATTCATGGGATAGGCCGCCCTGAGTGTCCATCATTCCTTTTATGTCCTCCCATCAATGACTGACGGAGGAGCGCCAAGTGCGCATGCGTCCCACGTCACACATCGCGCCTGTGCATTGCTTGTGTCCCCGTAAGCACAAAGCCCCATTGCTCGGGATCGCCTCTCCATAGACCCTGACAAATCGGGTTGCCCCGTTTCCTACACAAATAAAGTTATGCGCTACTATGGATCTCATATCATTAAACATTATAAAGTACTCATTTCATAAATTCGAAATCTGAGTACCGAACCCCGAATGTTACACACCACGTGACAATTACTCCGATGTTCTTGCTAAAAATCAATCAAATGACTTAATATCTCTCCCCTACCCACTGGTTAAAGGGGATCCATCTAAAACATGGTTGTACCCAATAGAAATACGCATATTCATTACATACAATACTTTAAATAGATTAATCTGAAGACCATTAAAATTCATTTTAAAAAATCATAAAAAACTTTTTAAGAAAAATTTCTTTTACAAATACCTTTGCACTATATATTCCTATGACTAACAGTAGATGGCTGGAATTTGATAATTGATTAAACTTCTCTAAAAATATGTGGACAATATGACCGCCTCTGCCTCACATTAATCCGCGCCTTGGGATCACTCCGCAATCTAATGCAGCTGACTGAAGCAGCTACTTTAAAAAATTAAACATATAATCATACAATAAGTCTAAAATCATAAACAACACGCCAAGTCTCTGACAATAATACTTATTAAAGCAGCGCTAAGTGTCCGTTGTTGCATAACACTATTTATAGAGCAAATGTTGAAGAGACAGGAAAGTTCAAAAATAAAGTTGTGGTCTGTGGATATGAAGATGTGCGTATGAATCCTTCCACCAGTGATGATCACCGCGTGAGGGGGTCACCCCCCGTGAGAATGCACTCACCACAATTTTTAAAACACAAGCCTTTGGATAATAATCTTTGAAAGCCTCTCCGTTTCCTTAGTTCAACCACCAGGTGGTGCAATAACCTCTCGGCAAATGTAACATAGGGAGAGAAATAAATGCTATATAGCGTAATATTGCTTATGAAAGTTTATTGAGTAATACACAACATTACACTCCCCCCGTTAAAATCTGCGTACCAGATAAAAGTATATTAGAGCATTGAAAAGTGCACTGTGCCTGTTAATTCGACCTCCGGGAGGAACGCCGGGATGCGCGCTGTAAGCAGCTGGTCTTTTTCGCTTCCTGGTTTCCTTCCGTGGAACGCACACGTCACTTCCGGTAGATTGCGACCCTGACGCGTTTCGTCACTTCCGGACGTCGTCTGAGGGCACAATCTACCAATCGTAAGGCCGGCTTTAAATAACAATAATGGATTTGAACAGCGAATAGGGGAGGCGGATTTACCAGCCACTCCCACTTCAAAGACCATGCTCACAGAGCTGTCAGCAGAGAAGGACTTTGACTCAATTGTTTGTAATCCGCTGAAATCATTTTTTTTGAAATCATTTTTTTTTTTTTTTTTTTTTTTTTTTTTTTTTTTTTTTGAAAAAACTGCCGACTTTGCTAGGAAAACTGTGACTAATATGTCTTGCTTCAAATTATCTCCTATAAATTACAAACTTATATCACGTATAGCATTGCTATGCGTTTTTTTCTTTGTGAATAAGGTGCAATAAACAATATAAGAAATATTAATATAAAATTATTAAAAATTCTATTAAATACTAGACATATATACATTCTTGGTGGTGAGAGTGGAATGCAATATAATGAATAATACAATGCAATAAAAAGCATACTCTCTCCTATTATACCCAATACCATTACCATCTGCTGTCACCTATCTAGGGTGCAAGTCCCCAACTTGAACACAAAATGGGTGTAAGTAAATAAAAAAGGGTGATAATAATTAAAATACGTTGAGTATAATCCCACTATGCATGGAAAATAAGTTGAAATGGCTATACATTCATTGATAAGAATCAAAATGCACCTACTATTCAAAGATCAAAATGAAATCTAATTAAAATGATATAAATTATTTAAATAGTAATAGGTGTCCAAAAGATTAGGGAAATATAAATATAAATATTAGGGATCAATTATTGGTTTAATATCATATTTAAAATATTGAAAAATTGTTGCACATATTAAACCGGGACTGTATACATCTGGACTTGAAAATTAGAATTTAAATTTTAAAATTAAAAATTAAAAATTTAAAAATTTAAAAATTAACCAACTGTATGTTATGTGTCGCTAATAAAGCAATTTATATCTAGCTCTAATACAATACTCTACTATACAATACTTTAAATAGATTAATCTGAAGACCATTAAAATTCATTTAAAAAAATCATAAAAAACTTTTTAAGAAATACCTTTGCACTATATATTCCTATGACTAACAGTAGATGGCTGGAATTTGATAATTGATTAAACTTCTCTGTTCATAAATATAAAATTCATATCTCACTATTTCATGAGTACCACTCTCATAGACTCATATATCACTTACACCACTCTCCCTGTATATTCTATGGTGCCCTATATATTCAGGGGTATATTCAGGGGTTGCACTTCACCAGGGATTATTCCCAATCATCCCTGATGAGTGTCAATGTGTAATTTGGGGTGCAACACCCCTGGGGTTCATTCCCAACAACCACTGGTCGGTGTCGGTCAGAGTTATATCTTAAAATTCCCCCACAACAACAAACTGCGTAGATTCACATGAATTCATTATCTACACGTTTCCTTTTTTTTCTGGAATAAAATCTATGCTCCTGTTGGGTATTCTCCATAAATTGCCTGAATTTCACCCTACCCATCACAAGTGCCTAAATTTCACCCTTCCCACCACAGGTGTACATCTTATATTTCCTTGCCCATACCTCACACACCAATGTATAGACCTATATGTACAATACTCCTGCTCAGGTGTCATATTTCATATCTGTGGGTTAACATACCCCTATCTATCCACATAAACATTAACCCCAAATTAAGTGATAACTAATTACCTCATCTCCTCTACACTAATCCCATACCCTAGTGGTTGCTACAATACTCTGACTCCAATTGAAACCATAATCAAATTAAAAATCATTTATAAAACAGTTCAAATCCAGTTCGATATTGAGTCCTCTCGGCGTCAAGCTTTTAAATAAGAATATCCATTCGTTTCTCTCCGTGATAGATCTCTTATCCTATTAGATCCACTCCAAGAGGGGTGCACTACATCAATGCTACAGAACTGTAGCAGAGAAGGGTCTTGTTGGTGTTTTTCCTTAAAGTGCCAGGACACACTATGGTATTTATATCCATTCTTTATGTTGGTCAGATGTTCTTTTATTCGAACCTTCAATTGTCTCTTGGTTCTCCCAACATAAAAAAGTCCGCCTGGGCACCACATTAGGTAAACCACATGCGTAGTGGTACATGTACTAAACTCTTTAATTTCAAAAATTTCTCCATTGCTATTGGTGACACTAGTAATACCCCTGTTACTGACCCTCACTGTTTTACAACAGACACATCTCCTACAGCAATAGAAGCCCTTGAAGTTAATGTCAATAGGAGATGTGTCTGTTGTAAAACAGTGAGGGTCAGTAACAGGGGTATTACTAGTGTCACCAATAGGGATGGAGAAACTTTTGAAATTAAAGAGTTTAGTACATGTACCACTACGCATGTGGTTTACCTGATGTGGTGCCCATGCAGACTTTTTTATGTTGGGAGAACCAAGAGACAATTGAAGGTTTGAATAAAAGAACATCTGACCAACATAAAGAATGGATATAAATACCATAGTGTGTCCTGGCACTTTAAAGCGGGGGTCCACCCACACCGCCAAAAAAAAAAAATATTAAAAGCCAGCAGCTACAAATATTGCAGCTGCTGACTTTTAATACATGGCCACTTACCTGTCCCAGGGTCCAGCGATGTCGGCAGGGGACGCCAAGAACCGGTTCTCGGCAGCTGCCACCGCCATCCTAGGTGAGGGAATCAGGAAGTGAAGCGTTGCGGCTTCACATCCTGGTTCCCTACTGCGCATGCGCGAGTCGCGCTGCGCATCCCAAGTGGTCCCCGCTCTCTCCTGGGAGCTGTGTGTTCCCAGCAGACAGCGCGGTTGGGACGGGAAGTGGCGTAGACTCCCATGGGAGTCTATGCCGGAAGTGGGTGCAAATACCTGTCTTAGACAGGTATCTGCACCCCCCTCCCCCCTGAAAGGTGCCAAATGTGACACCGGAGGGGGGGGGGGGTTCCGAAAAGCGGAAGCTCCATTTTTGTGTGGAACTCCGCTTCAAGGAAAAACACCAACAAGACCCTTTTCTCCTACAGTTCTGTGGCATTGATGTAGTGCACCCCTCTTGGAGTGGATCTAATAGGATAAGAGATCTATCACGGAGAGAAACGGAATGGATATTCTTATTTAAAAGTTTGACGCCGAGAGGACTCAATATCGAACTGGATTTGAACTGTTTTATAAATGATTTTTAATTTGATTATGGTATCAATTGGAGTCCGTGTATTGTAGCAACCACTAGGGTATGGGATTAGTGTAGAGGAGATGAGGTAATTAGTTATCACTTAATTTGGGGTTAATGTATATGTGGATAGATAGGGGTATGTTAACCCACTGATATGAAATCTGACACCTGAGCAGGAGTATTG
Source organism: Lithobates clamitans (assembly GCA_037952925.1). NCBI lineage: Eukaryota > Metazoa > Chordata > Amphibia > Anura > Ranidae > Lithobates > Lithobates clamitans. Next base: position 1,520,010 of record JBBGZY010001063.1, read on the forward strand.
TACATATAGGTCTATACATTGGTGTGTGAGGTATGGGCAAGGAAATATAAGATGTACACCTGTGGTGGGAAGGGTGAAATTTAGGCACCTGTGATGGGTAGGGTGAAATTCAGGCAATTTATGGAGAATACCCAACAGGAGCATAGATTTTATTCCAGAAAAAAAAAAGGAAACATGTGTAGATAATGAATTCAGGTGAATCTATGCAGTTTGTTGTTGTGGGGGAATTTTATTATATAACTCTGACCGACACTGACCAGTGGTTGTTGGGAATGAACCCCAGGGGTGTTGCACCCCAAATTACACATTGACACTCATCAGGGATGATTGGGAATAATCCCTGGTGAAGTGCAACCCCTGAATATACCCCTGAATATATAGGGCACCATAGAATATACAGGGAGAGTGGTGTAAGTGATATATGAGTCTATGAGAGTGGTACTCATGAAATAGTGAGATATGAATTTTATATTTATGAACAGAGAAGTTTAATCAATTATCAAATTCCAGCCATCTACTGTTAGTCATAGGAATATATAGTGCAAAGGTATTTCTTAAAAAGTTTTTTATGATTTTTTTAAATGAATTTTAATGGTCTTCAGATTAATCTATTTAAAGTATTGTATGTAATGAATATGCGTATTTCTATTGGGTACAACCATATTTTAGATGGATCCCCTTTAACCAATGGGTAGGGGAGAGATATTAAGTCATTTGATTGATTTTTAGCAAGAACATCAGAGTAATTGTCACATGGTGTATAACATTCAGGGTTCGGTACTCAGATTTAGAATTTATGAAATGAGTACTTTGTAATGTTTAATGATATGAGATCCATAGTAGCGCATAACTTTATTTGTGTAGGAAACGGGGCAACCCGATTTGTCAGGGTCTATGGAGAGGCGATCCCGAGCAATGGGGCTTTGTGCTTACGGGGACACAAGCAATGCGCAGGCGCGATGTGTGACGTGGGACGCATGCGCACTTGGCGCTCCTCCGTCAGTCATTGATGGGAGGACATAAAAGGAATGATGGACACTCGGGGCGGCCTATCCCATGAATAAGTCACAGTAGTGACGAAACATGTCGAGGCATGGCCGTGCAGTGGTGAACAGCGCAATCTAGTAATCCACAGAGGGACGAGCGGTGCGGTATAATCAACCTTAGAAAGACACCGATCGGGAGAGCGAGGAGTGGGTGAGAAAATCAGCTCTGACGCCTGCTTATCTCGGGTCCGCCGTGACCACAAACCCTCAGGAGAATTTTAAACTACTATGCTGTGCATTTTGTATGCAGTGTGATGTGAAGCTTGCTGTGCATATTTACGTTTTCAAAGTGTGAGTTGAACTATTGGAAAGTTATTTTTAGAGTGTGTTAAATAAACTGGTTGTACGTTATCACACTGTCTGGAGCAATTCTGTTTATTCACATATGGGACGTATTCCTCATTCATCTTTGTATGGAGATATATGGTGACCTATTCCGGTGATCTGGAACCATTAAGCTTTCTTGCCTTGCACGCAAGTGCAGGCTTTTGGAGCTGGTGAGTGAATTTTCATTGGAAGCGGTTCACGCAACACCAGGGTGTGGTGAAAGTTATTGGAAGGAAGAGCTCGCACTTTTTAGTTTGAATTTAAGACACGAAGGTTGAAATGAACTTTACCCTATCACGGGGTCACTGATTTCTATTTGTGTTATAGTGCACATAGGATTTATCAATTTTTGTCATTATCTAAATGATATTTTCCTTACAGCATTGAGCTTGTATCACAACTTGTAAAAATATTTTTCACTAGATGTTCACTATTCATTTATATGTATTTTTTTGAGTTTATAATTAATATATTTATTAATTATCTTTTTATTATTGGTATACACTTTAAAAGAAGTGTTCACAAAGTTTAAGTATAGTCACTATAAGGGTGATATAAATATTGAGGGAGCGCCACTATTTTTATTTTTCACGTGCAACTCACGTATAGACACGTCTTAGATAAAAATTTATATGATTTCACTGATTTTCACTATGTGGCAGCAGCAGTAAGATAACTATACTAACACTTGATATCCAATATAGTTGGGTACTGCCTCCGAGGCGCAGTGGTGGGTAACTTGGTATAGGTGGGCGGTTATACTTTGGAGACCTATTGATATTAAACCGGAGGAAATGTTGACATTCCCATTTTCTACTACAAACACTTTTACTCACGCTCTTTATGAGTTTAAGGGGTTTAGCTATAAAACATTCAATGCACGAATGTCAGAAGCATTCATGTAAGCTGAATGAAATGTCACTGTATTTTTTTCTAAGAAATGAATGCCTGTATCACCAGCTCCATCTAGTGGAGTCTAATAGAGAAACTATAACGCATTTTGGCCACTAGATAGAGCTGACAATACAGGAATCACTCTCCTAGAAAAAGTATGGTGATATTTTGTTCAGCTTCCCTAAATGCTTCTGACATTCATGCAACAAATGTTTGATGACTCCTAAATCTTTCTTCCCATTCCTAGGCTGAGAAGAAAAGTGATAATGGAAATCTATTCAGAGAGACAGATTTGGAGCTGGTCAGTTTCCCTGGGCCACAACATTGCTGACTGTTGATGCAAGCTAATATTAAGGTCAGCACATCTTAAGCCTCGTACACGTGATTGGATTTTCCAACAGGAAGTGTGTGATGACAGGCTATTGGCGGAAAATCTGACCATGTGTATGCTCCATCGGACAATTGTTGTCGGATTTTCTGTGGACAAATGTTGGATAGCAGGTTTTAAAATTTTTCACAGACAAATGTCTTTTGTCGGATTTTCTGAGTGTGTGTACACAAGTCCATCGGACAAAAATCTAAGCTACAAACACACATGCTCAGAAGCAAGACCGTGCCAGAAGTAGTCGGTCTTGTAAACTAGCGTTCATAATGGAGAACTAACATTTGTGACGTGGCAAATTATAAAATCTCGAAATGAAGCGCACATTTTCTCCTTCTTTAATGGGATAATAATGAAGCTGCTTTGCTGGTGATACTGATGAAGTTATTGCAAACAAATTTTCGAAGGCTTTTTTTTCTAGTGATATCAAGAATAATATTATTATGCTTTTTTTGGGGGGCAAGTTACCACAATACCATTATCCCGTAGTTTTTAAGATCAAAGATACAACTATGTTGGTGTCCCTTGTCAATTTTACATTGTATTTTTTTAAATGTAATTGCTTACTCCCAAACTGTCATTTGAAGTAAAACACATAGCCAAGTGTTATTCTCCACAATTTTTTTTATTGTGCATTAAAAAAGAAAACAAATAAAATTAGACATGCTAACTGCCAATAGAACTTAACCAAAAAGTGCATTCTATGCATCCAAAAATATAGAAAATATACCAAATCAAATCATTATCCAACCAAAAAAATAATGTCAAAGCAATAACTCCAAGGCCAATAATAAATAACACATTATCTCCTCTGATTCAGCAACTTGTCTGGTTGACGAACTGCCGTTCAGAAACTAACTGGAAAGCACAAAATAAAATGCACTAAATGAAAAGCGTGAAATGAAAAGTGCGAATCAACACTTCACCAAACTTCTACTAACACCAAATTAGCAGAAGGAGCCCAAAGGGTGGCGCCAAAGAGCTGAAAAACCACATAGTGCGTCAGTTTGTTCGTGTTTGTTGGCCGACAATTCCTTGCCGTTTGTATGCAAGACAAGTTTGGGCCAACGCCCTTCGGACAAAAGTCCACGGTTTTGTTGGCCAACAATCCGATCGCGTGTACGAGGCTTTACTTTAACATAGATTGCTACTGTATATGTTGTGCTTCAGTAAGTTATCTCAGTTACCACAGTGTAATTTGATGATTTGATTCCAGTCTGGTAATGAGCATATCATAGTGCACTCTATCACACCATGACAAAGGTGACAAGGAAGAATGCTGCACCATTATATATTTACAATTGTATTTGCTAATAACTTTCACCCTCTATAACATCTCTTTTAGATGAGTCATTTACCAACAGCTCATTATGAGGTAGATGGGAAAAAAGTGTATTGTGATTCACAATATTCTCTGGCTAAAAATGTACCTAGCTTGTCCTATTACAGTGTTTTTCTGGGTTACTTTCTATACAAGACAGATAGTTGTTTCCCTCTAAACAGCCCTGCCATTTATTACTAAAGAATGCATTCAGCTAGATAGAGCTGCTTATCACCACTATCTTTAAACGAGCATCTTGACATTTTCTATTTATGCCAGCTTTACAAAGGCAACACAAAATGGCCTGGGAGCCCAGCAGAATAAATTATGCCAGCTTTAGTCCTTTCAATACATTCAGACATGAAGGCTGTGAAGGTTAAAACAATTACAAACAGATTACGCTGCTTGAAAATGTATTTTTTTTTCCTGATAACATATGTTAACAGAATTGTATACATTCAGTCTAAATTATTATATAGTGAAAGAGGATTTCTAACTCACATGGAAACCTCCTACCTGACTACAACACCTAAGTATATAGTAATATCAATGGGGTGCCCATCTACTATTAGGTATGATCAAAATGATTCTAATGAGAATGTGCAGCAAATTCCGTTTTAATAAATTTTGCTTAAAAGTTGTTTCAAAGATCGCAATTACAAATATAAAGAAATCATTTTGTCACATACTGATATACATTGTAATATACGGTATATAGTTTTGACATGAGGATTTGAAATAAGAAAGTAAAAAATAGCATGAAAAGAATATGTTTAATCTATCGTCTAGACCAGGGTTTCATCATTGGCAGCTGGTGGTACTTTTTTTTTGGGGGGGGGGGCGGCAAACAATGCACCCACAGCCACCACACCCCTGGTCCGGATTGGTCAGGTCATCAGCGGCACCAGAGCACTTACCCCATTATTAGCTGGCAGCTCTCACCCGGGCCACATGGGCAGCTTCTCCTTCCCCTGCTCTCCTCCTCGGCATCACAGAGGGCTTCCTCTGCTCTCCTCTGCAGGCATCATGGCCATGACACCCTGGTATCTGTGGTCCCTAACACTAACTTATAAGTGTCTTCACAGTGGAAATCCCTGTTTTTAAAGAGGAAGTAAACCCTGATGGGTTTACTTCCTCTTTGTTTCCCTGCAAAGGTAAAGCATAATGGACTACTATGCATTGCATAGTAGCCCATTATGTGTCACTTACCTGACACTGTGATGTCACCGCTGTCCCCTCTGCTACGGAGCGTCCATCTTCTTTCCGGGTATCGTTGCTCCGGCGCTGTGATTGGCCGGAGCCACTATAACATCACTTCCGCGCATGCGCACGGGAGCCGCCACTAACGGCATATCGACGTTAGCAGCGGCATGCGCCGTAGACAGCGGTGCCTGTCTTTTTGCAAATATCTCCTAAACCGTGTAGGTTTAGGAGATATTTCTTGGACCACAGGTAAGCCTTAATCTAGGCTTACCTGTAGGTCAAAGTGGTCTGTAAGGGTTTACAATCACTTTAACGCATACTGTTAGACAGGTTTATTTGGTTGTCTGCGAACTGGTCGGTAAGTAAGCTTGGTCTTTTTCCCTATGATTTATCCTTGGCCTTGTTTTTTCCTTATGTCACCCCCCAATGCTGCTTACTGCGATGGCCAGCTATAGATGGGGGCAGTGATGCCTGTTTTTGTATTTTTGTTTCTCCAATGGTTGCTAGGGGTTACTTAAGCAATGACCAATTTTTGCCTCAGATAAGTTCCCAGTGACACTAATGATCTTTTTAGCGATCTGTAGGGGGGAAATTCTTCCCAACGACCACAGATTTAAGGAGCACTCTTTCACTGACCATCAATGTACCAATGTACCCGACCAATGTATCATGAGTTGTAGATATAGCCATTTTTAACAGGGGTTCCCTGAGACCAAAAGGTTATTTCAAGGGTTCCTCTGTGTTAAAAAGGTTGAGAAAGTCTGGTGTAGCTACTGTTCACTAAGGACCTACTGAGTCTACATGGCACTCTCACAAAATAGGCTCATGGATATGAGGCCCCAAGTAGGAGTGTCATAACAAATTATGGAATGCATCCTCCAAAGTGTATATGATCTTTTGGAACCACATTCAGTTCCCAGGGAAACATATCTGTATACCCGGAGTGATGGTAACAAAACTCCACAGAAATATGCACCAATTATGAGAGTGAAAATTTAGCAAAAAATCATAAATAGAAAAAAGTGAAATAGCAAAGACAAGAAAGGAAAGGAAAAGAATATATAGCAGATTCAAACAGTTCACTCTATTATGGGCTTCTCTGAGGAAGCAATTTGCTTTGTTGACAAACAAATTTGTTCAAGTGACCTGATAAAAGACCATTTACCAGTCTATTTTTCCAACAGTAAGGAAGAGGACAGCCCTGGAAGACTAGTATATTTCACCACTGCAGGCCTAATGCTGACCGGTCTTGTTGCATGCACTTTTTGTCACGCCAGTGGAACCAATAGAAAGTGTCCACTACATCAGTGTGCAAAGTGGATACCCAGCGTGGAAGACCTTCTGAAGTCCAGAAAATAAGGAAATGAGACTCAAGATATCACATTAGTATAGATTTGGGTAGGTATTCAAGTCATTTACATTCGATTTTTGTAATTACCTGTGCGATTAGCGCGGGGGGGTATTGTTTATTGGGGGGACCCTGGCTGACCTTTAAGCATGTGGATTTTTTGCTTTTATATACCATGGGATATATTTGCTAAATCTAGAGAGTGGAAAGTCTGGTGCAGCTGTGCATGGTAGCCAATCAGCTTCTAACTTCAGCTTGTTCAATTAAGCTTTGACAAAAAAACTGAAAGCTACCGTATATACTCGAGTATAAGTCGTTCTGAGTATAAGTCAAGGCCCTAATTTACCACAAAAAAATGGGAAAAACTTATTGACCCGAGTATAAGACGAGGGTGAGAAATGCACAGCTACTGTAAGTGGAAAAGAGGGTCAACAATGCCCATTTGCAGCCTCACTGTGCCCATTTGCAGCCTCACTGTGCCCATTTGCAGCCATAGGTCCCCTGAACTTCAAACTTGGTAGTTAAGGGTTCCTAGATGCCCCCTAGCTGCAGCCAAAATTTGGGGTCTCTGAACCCAAAGGGTCCCGAAATGACATTGCAGCAGATGGACACAGTTGACCCAATTTGGGGCCCTGTATCTTAGGGCCACTTAGTGCTAAGAACCCCAAATTTGGTGTACAAACCAAGTGGAACTAGCACCATAACATTTCCAAAGCTGGGGTTTCTAGCACCAAGTGGCCCCGAGATACAGGGCCGCAAAAATCAGTTCAGAAAATGTCAAGCACTTTTCTACAGCAGAGAATGACATTTTCTAAACCGGTTTGGGGGCCCTGTATCTCAGGGCCACTTAGTGCTAGGAACTTCAGCTTTGGATATGTTATGGTACCAGGTCCACTGGGTTTGCACACCAAATTTGGGGTTTCTAGCACTAAGTGGCCCTGAGATATGGGGCCTCAAACTCGGTTCCGAAAATGTCAAGCACTTTTCTGCAGCAGAGAATGACATTTTCCGAACCGATTTTGGGGCCCCGTATCTCGGGGCCACTTAGTGCTAGGAACTTCAGCTTTGGATATGTTGTGGTACCAGGTCCACTGGGTTTGCACACCAAAGTTCCTAGCACCAAGTGTCCCTGAGATACGGGGCCCCAAAGTTGGTTCGGAAAATGAAATTTTTTGCTGCAGAAAAGTGCTTGACTCGAGTATAAGTCGAGGGGGGGCACTTTCAGCACTAAATAATGTGCTGAAAAATTCGACTTATACTCGAGTATATACGGTAATTGGTTTCTATGCAGAGCTGCAGCAGATTTTGCACTCTTCAGTTTTAGTAAATAAACCCTAGACATATGCGGTTCGTTTTGTTCCAAATGAATATTCAGATTAATTTTTCATTATTCGGATATATCCGAATACCCAAATTACAATATAAACACATTTTACCGAATGCTCCGAATAACGTAGTGAAATTCGTCTTAATTTCGGAAATTCTGACTGAAATTCGAATTGAATTGAACTCCAGTCGAATTCTCACTACACATATTGCTGTAATCAAAGACTATGGGGTTTATTTACGAAAGGCAAATCCACTTTGCACTGCAAGAGCACTTGAACATGCACTGAAAGTGCACTTGGAAGTGCAGTCACTCTAAATCTAAGGGATAGATCTGAAACGAGTGGAAGCTCTGCTGATCGAAATAAAATGCTGTTTTTGTTAAGCCAAAGGTGATTTAGAGTCATTGTAATCATTTGATGATTATTTTTCTTTTGTTTGTTCACTTTGCTGCATTCAAATCGAAAACAATATAACATTTTTGATTTCACTGATTCGAAAATTTATCGATTTGATCGATTCAAATCGAAAAAATAGTTAAATTCTTAGAAAATTCAAAAATTCAGAATACGAATTCTGAATACGAATTACGAAAATGAATTGAACAAATCAACCAAATTTAACTAAACGAAATAACTAGATTAACAAACCAAAATGAGACAAAACAAAACTAATTTTTTCGTCATGCACATATCTAATCAACCTCCATGAAACAGGTAATAGACCCTAATGGATTATTTTTAAAAAATCTACATTAGGACAAGCACTTCTATAGAATATAGGAAACAGATTACAACTCAAACTTTTCCTTGCAAAAATATCTGTTAAAATGGCCTATAATAATGACAAATATAAGATTATGCACAAGTATGCTAACCTCACCATTACTCTAAGAATTACATGGAAACTGGTGTGATATTTCGGGAGCATGACTGCATTTCCTGAACAACTATTTCTGACTTGAAACACCTTTATTGCACTAGCTGACATTAATTAGATCAGTAAGTTCAGGTTATTAATACTGCATATGATTGGTTTTGGCATTTGCTGTTTAATTGGTGTGTTCACCTAACAAAAATGGGGCTTTTAATGAATCATGTGTACAGTTAAACTTTTACCAATATTAATTAAGCTAAAAAGGTTATGTAGCTATAAAAGTTAAATACGCTTGTTTATTAAAAAGCGATCATGGAAAATTATGATGCTAAAACTTAACATCTGCAAAATTGTCAGATAATTAAATTCGACAACCAAGTAATAAAAGGTTGATATGCAGTCTCTTGTGTGCCGTTTCATTAGATGAAGGTCTGCATTCCACAATTACCCTTTTTCGTACAAGATGTTCAGCTTGGCAAATTCAGCCCTCCCCACATATGTATGAAGTGATTGTGAGCACTTTAAAAGGAAGCAGAAACCACAGACCTCATTGTTAGTATTTCAGATTAGCACATTTGTTCAGAGCAGCAATCACTCACACATGTGGCTGTTATCATCCCTTGGTGATACTTGTGTAGCAGTTCAACAGGTGCTTATATGTCCTGAGAAAATAAAGTTTTATTGGCGCTATATACATGTTTTCAAAGCATAAGAAATCTGCAGATTGTCTAATTAAGAAGCTTATCCTGTTTGTTTGATTTCACGTGGGCGTCCAATCAATGTTCAGTCAACAACCACACAGCAGTCCTTTAGTGAAAGAATAGAATAGTTAAAAAATATGTCAACCCAGAATTTCATATTCCTGATTTGTACCTGCTGTACCATGTACTTGTATGAAAATGTAAACTGTTCTCTTTGTATTGCTTCCTTTGTGAGAAATGCCTGGTCTTCCTGCCAGTCATCCTGATTTCCTAAAAAAGAATTGAAACAATAGGCAGGAGAGCACAGAATGATTAATTTCCTAGATGTGCTGAGAACCTGCCCTCCTCCAATGATCAGACTTGTGTTAATACACACCCCCTGCACAGCCATTCAATGGGAATACCAGTGTGTTGCTGCTTCTCCTCCCCCAGCTCTTTAAGATCCTTATGCAACTGAGAACAGCGGGTATGTGATCACTTTTAAAAAAGGGGGGGAAATATATTTATAATGTTTTTCATAAGTATGCACGAATGTTTTGCCTTTCTTTTGTATTTGAAACTGCATGGGTTTATGCATTTTGCATTATGAAATTCTTTTTCAGGGAGAATTTTTTTTGTTATGTTCGCGGTTCACTACCCCTTTAACATTTTTTTTTTGGTTGAATTTGTTATTTTCTTTTTTTGTATCCCCTAAACTGTCTTTTGTATTACCCTTGAAACTTTTATTAGAACTGTCAAGTTCAGAACTCTCGTTGGATGCACTGTATCTGTAAGAGACTAGGAATAAAGAATACAACTTTAAATTATTTGCATTGCATTCCAAAAGTTGGTAATAACATCCAAGAAAACCCAGGAGACAAAAATGACTTGTCACCATGGAACTGACTCTTCAAATGTGTTCCTATTCTAAACTAACATGTGATTCTATACTAATCAGGCTATTTTGTAAGCAAAGCTATATGGGAGATTCTTCCAGCCCTTCAGAAATGTATGTTACATGTCTGTACATTTGAGGAGTGTATTAGGCTAAGAATGCATAGTTCAGTAGGGTTGGGGGTGATGTGAAGGTTGGTAGAGGACACTGCTATGGGGGAGACCCTGCCCATAACAGTGTCCTCTGCCCCCTTCACATCTCCCCCTCCACACACACACATACAGTGGTGTCCTCTGCCGCCCTCCCCCCTTTCCCCTATAACAGTAACCTCTGGCCCTCTTCCCTTCCATAGCAGTGTCTTACCTTTTTCCACAGCGGAGACCGGGAAGCAGCACAGTTATGGATAGAAGGCGGGAGCTGGCATATTAGCAAGCTGGCGATTGGTTGCTTAGAACCTCCCTGTGTCCTAGCAACCAATCACCAGTGGCTACTCCCCCACCCTCAGTCCTGAGCTGTGCATCCTCCTGGTCTCCGCTGTTGTAGGGAGAGAGAGAGGGACCGGGACATAGAAAGCACTGTGGAGCTGCGGAGGAGGCGGGAGGGAGAGAGAGACCTGGACAGCATGACAGAGCTGGCTGGGAGGAAAAGCAAGGACCAGCACTTAGAAGGTAGGGGTAGGCAGTACAGGAACCAGTTCACGAACCACCTGTCACCTGCAGGCGGTCAACAGGTGGACCGCGATCAATGGGTTGCTGACCCCCGTTCTAAAGCTTACACATCGTGGCTAACAGAATATAGATAGATAGAATATTCTAATTTTGAGTTATGCCTAGTTTGGTTACCTGTTGTATTATTTGCAGAATATTTATATCCAAATGTATAAAAAAAGCATAAGTGTGTATCAGTATTTTGGAATCAACTGCATATTATACAATCAAACATTTTAAATAAACTTCTGACCTGCACAGTATACAATGACAGTCTATGTTCCCTTACATGTACAACAACTGTGGAGCTTCAGCTTACATTAAAACAGTAACTAGAAAATGTAATCCTTACTTAAATTGCAAAAAAATAGTACTGATTGTTTCCTGCCTTGTGGGTCTATATCTCTGTCAATGATTCTGATAGATGCAATGATATGACAGGTGCCCAGAGTGGGGACTGCTGAATGCCTAGATAAGCAGGATGAGAAAACATTAATCAATCACTGTTATACTCAATCTGCCACATGGTACAGAAGCTCTAGGGGTCCTTGTGGTCATCTAGAATGGCTAAGTTTGTCATACAAGTGCTCTTCTGTGGAAGTGAGCCAGTTCTTCTATGGTATTTTGTTAAGGATGGTCTCAGCTTATTTTGTTTCATTAGTGCATAATAAATCATATGGATATTTGGGTCTACAAATTGAATCAGTGACATAGAATGGCTAAGTTTGCCATACAAGTGCTCTCCTGCCCAACTTCCAGTGTTAGTCAATACTTCTTAGCCGCAGTAAAAATCCTTATAGCGGCATGAACCTTCATTTGCTGATGATTTGGTCATTTACCAAATTAAAACAAGTACAAGTCAGAGCGAGAGCAATAATTCTAGCACTAGACCTCCTCTGTAACTCTAACCTGGTAACCGTAAAAAAATTTAAAGCGTCGCCTATGGAGATTTTTAGGTACCGTAGTTTGTCGCCATTCCACGAGTGCATACAATTATAAAGTGTGACATGTTTGGTATCTATTTATTCAGCGTAACATCATCTTTCGCATTATACAAAAAAATTGGGCTAACTTTACTGTTTGTTTTTTTTTAATTCATGAAAGTGCCCCTTTTCCCAAAAAGTTGCGTTTAAAACACTGCTGCACAAATACCGTGTAATATAAAATTTTGCAACAATCGCCATTTTATTCTCTAGATTCTCTGCTAAAAAAATATATATAATATTTGGGGGCTCTAAGTAATTTTCTAGCAAAAAATACGGATTTTAACTTGTAAACACCAAATGTCAAGAATAGGCTTAGTCATGAAAGGGTTAATATAAGGTCACTTACATGTCCAGGTATCCTGAAATGTCGGCACCCCAGCCGAATTGTCCATCGGTTTCGGGTGCAGGCGCCTGCATGCTTACTAAGGGAAACAGGAATTGAAGCCTTGCGGCTTCACAGCCTGTTTCCTACTGCGCATGCGTCAGTCGTGCTTCACTTTCTGAATGGTCCCACTGTTCCCTTACACAGAAGTGGGAGCGGGTACCTGTTTTTGAAAGTTATCCACTCCCCTCCCCCCCTTTGAAAGGAAAATTAGGCACCAGAGGGGGGGAGGAAGCATATAAGCAGAGCTTCCACTGTTGGGTGGAACTCTGCTCTATTTTGGTTTTCAGGGAGCACTATCTACTTTCAGAAATTAAAGTTTTATGGATTCAAAATAAATGAATGAAATAAGGTCATCCTTTTGTCAGAAGACGATGGACGATTGGCTGGGGTGCTGACTTTGCAGGATACCTGACCATGTAAGTGCCCTTATATTAAAAGTCAGCAGCTACAGTATTTGTAGCTGCTGACTTTTATTTTTTTTTTAATACAGGCTGGAACTCCACGGTAAATTAAAATGACATTATCCATAGCCTAATTAATGTATAGTGCTTCTAAATGTATAATGCTTACTATTCCAATCCTGACTTGTACTTGTTTTAATTTGGTAAATGACCAAATCATCAGTAAATGAAGGTTCATGCCGCTATAAGGATTTTTACAGCGGCTAATGCCGCGTACACACGAGCGGACTTTACGGCAGACTTGGTCCGGCGTACTGGATTTCGGCGGACAATTCGATCGTGTGTGGGCTCCAGCGGACTTTGTTTGCTCAAAAGTTGGACGGACTTAGATTTGAAACATGTTTTAAATTTATCCGACGGACTCTTCTTTCTAGCGGACAAACCGGTCGTCTGTGTGCTAGTCCGACGAACTCAAACTGACGCATGCTCTGAAGCAATTACAAGACGGAAGCGCTCGGTCTGGTAAAACTAGCCTTCGTCTTGAAGCTAGCACATTCCTCTTCTGTGGTCTTTTAATACAGCCTTTTTTTAGGATTGATAATGCGAGAGGAATGAAGTTGTTTTTCTTCTTTATATTCACACAGAGTTCTCACAAACTACTTTCTTCATGATTTATCCTCCTGCCATGACTAATATAATATTTTGAAAAAGCCAGATCTCCATAAATTCTAAAAATTAAATTCGATTTTGGACTCATTTTTTTTTTTATTTCAACACTTATCTATTTTACAATGTGTGTTAAATGATAACCACATTTTTTTGGTGTTTTTTTTGTGTATTTTCAAGTTACCACAATAACATTCATATTTTGTGTTGTTGTAATGAACCTTAATGAGGTTGGTGTCCCTTGTTCATTAGACATAGGGGGGTGTATTTAACAAAGGCAAAATCATTTTTCACTACAAGTGCTAATTCTACATTGAATTCCACAGAAAGAGCATTTTTAAGTGCCTTCGCTGTGGATCCGAGGGGCACATGCAAGGAAGCCCAAAAAATGAAATTCATTTTTATTTCACATGATTTTATGAATAAATCAGCAGAGCTTCCCCTAATTTCAGCTCTTCCCCTCAGATTTACAGCGACTGCACTTCCAACAAGTGCACTTGCTGTGCAATTTCTCAAGTGAACTTTTCACTAGTACTTTTCACTTGATATTCTAAATGATTTAGCCTTTTGTCAAAAACACACATAGGGGTTGATTTACTAAAGGGAAAAAGACTGTGCACTTTGTAACGTGCAGTTGCCCTCTGCAAGAGCAGTTGCTCCAAAGCTTTAGTAAATGTGCAGAAGCTCTGCTGACTTCCATCATCCAATCATGTGCAAGCAAAAATGCTTTTTTTATAATTTTCCTTGCACAGGATTGGGTACACTTTGCAAAGTCAAGCTTTTAACTAATTTATGATGCTCTGGAGCAATTGCACTTGCAGAGGGCAACTGCCCTCTGCAAAGTGCACAGACTATTTGCTTTTCTCATACCCCATAGTCTTTTTGACCTGTACCTGCCTACTCCCAAAGAAAATGGCGTTTTTTAATCAAAACACATAGGCAATAATGTAAGGTAACCAAAAAATTTTTTTTTTTTCTAACAAAAATTAGGAAGGCAACACTGGAGACACTTTTAGAATCTGGGAAGCCTTTCCTCCCCCAGGACACACATCAAGTTTGAGGACAAGAAAATTGGTATCTTGCGACTATAGGGAGCACAGGGAGAACAGTCAGACCAGACAGAAGCCACGCAATCACTTTCGACTCTTCCGTGGAGCCTTCCCTCCACGCTTCTCTGCAGCCTTCCCTCCACGCTTCTCTGCAGCCTTCCTTGGAGGTTGTGCCTCTGGTGGTGTACTTGGGGCAGGAGGAGGAGGAGGAGTGGCTTCATCTGCCAGATATGTGGTAGCAGTAAGCTCCCCTCTCAAGCCCTTCTGGTAAGCCTCAAAAATCAGACCCTCACAGAGGAGGCGTTGGCCCTTTTCCAACTCCAGCAATCTGCTGGCTATATAGGTGCCATACGCCTCCTCAGCATTGAGTGGTTTGCTGAGGATGAGGCTTCCTGCTCAGTTGGTGTCATTCCCCTGGGCCTTTTGTGGAGAATGCGGAGGGGAGGCACCTGACACTCTGTGCGGCTTCGACTTGGCCCAGCCACAGCCTCCTCCTCTCTCCCACTGAGCAAGGCCTCCTCCTCTCTCCCACTGGGCAAGGCCTCCTCCTGGCTGAGGTCATCCTGTGTAAAAAAAAGGGACATATAGTTGTAATTTTGTGTTAGGCAACCACACACAATTTTCAGCTCATGACTTTCAAATATAATTACACAAAATAGTAAAGGCTATCTATTTGACACCACCATTATTTCAGCTGATCAACAAGATCTGAAGTTAAGTATATTTTTGGCCACTACTGTCTAGTGATATGTCTACATATTAATCTTTGTGCAGAAGTCATTTTTTATGAAGCTTTACACAATCACAAATAAAAAAAAAAAAGGATACCTGACTGAAGCTGGGCGCATCAACTTCATCAGTGCTGAAAAGGCCCAGTTCATCCTGGGACTCCTCAGCTGGGGTGGAGGTGGATGGAAGGCTGGAGGGAAGAGTGAAAGGAAGGCTTGAGGGAAGGGTTGGGGGAAGGGTGGAAAGTGATTGCCTGGCTTCGGTCTGGTTATCCAGGAATCGCATTTTGTTGTAGTACCACAACTTGGGTACATATACTTGGTCAGCTGCTGCACCGGATCTGAGCGACTCCTGGATTTTATTGTGTTCCCGCTTATACATGTTTTGCAAGATACCAATTTTCTTGTCCACAAACTTGAGGTCTGACTGGGGGAGTCGAGTCTTCACAAACTCTAAAAGTGTGCCCAGTGTTGCCTTCCTAACATCCCTATTATAATATAGGGGGTGTTTGACCTCCCACAGGTTTTTCTTGTCCTGATAGAGCTCAATAAATTGGCACAAAAAGTCTTCCTCTTTAAAGGGATTCATTTTTTCTCCAAGACAAGACAGAAGATCCAAACTAATGTCAGTCACAAATCACAGGATTAGTTTTGGTTGTAATCTAGGGGACACATACATACATACATACACACACACACACACACACACACACACACACACACACACCAAACACACACACACACTTTAATCTTACCTTTGTTTCTGACGCTCGCTACTTCCGCACGGACATACGTAGGCCATCGTAATAGCTTTATATACACTGCGCATGTGTCATGCTCCGCCTGCGTCGCCCGCCCCTGGCATTCGTAAGTATGATTTGGCCCCGCCCCTTCACTCTTCGTTGCGCAGTGGGAGTAGATAGCAAAAGATGGCGGAGAGAATCAGTGGAAGTAGCGCGGAGGAAAGCCCGGAGCTCCAAACATCCACATCCCGGAGGAGATATAAGGCCACCAACATGGCTTTTGAAGAGATGGTGGAGATGGTGTCCATATTGAGAAGGGAGGACTACGATGGCAAAAAAGGACTGTACACACGACCGAATATGCGGAAGGTCAAAATAATGTCCTCAGTTGTCACCGCTCTAGAAGAAAAATTTGGCACAAAACGGTCGAAAGAACAATTGAGGAAGCGGTGGTCTGACATCAAAATTCGGGAGCCAGAACAATATTGGCGAATAAAGAAGTTGCTTAAAAAAAGTAAATACTTGTTGTGTTTTACTATTGAGATACTTAACTTGCATGCTGATCCTTATTTTTGGACTTTATACAGCATCGTTCGTAAAGACCGTTCTTTGTAAAATACATATGATACTTTAGAAAATGACGTTATTTTTTCGCCAAATACGATGGGACAGGGTTGGACATACATTTATGTCTTGATAATTTGTCAAATTCCCACAATTTGTTGATGTGGTGTAGATGTGTTTGAAAATATAATGCTTCTTCAAAAATGACTCAGTGTAATGTAGGGACAGGACACAGCAGCTGTTTCCACATCTGGACTCACAAGCACTATAGTGTACTATGTGACCATAAAGACATTTTAGAGGGGTAATACACATAGGAGAGCATTGAGGTGTCTGCATCTGTGAAACTTGCCAGAAAATGTGCATTGTTTATAATTGTTGTTCAGAGGGAATGTTCATCCTGTCTTCAAAATTCATTATGATGAAAAAAGGCAAATGGCCACAACTCATAACCAACATTTAAGTTTATTTTTTAAAAGCTAAAATATCACTGTGTTTTAACTATACCTTTTGTTCAATTCTCATAGGGGAGAAAAGACTCAGACAACAGTCCAAGGATCCCAGGACCCCCCCCAAGTCACCAGCCTGAGGCAGAAGATACCCCAAGCCCCAGCCCAAGACCACGCCCACCCGACGACCTGGAGGAAGGAGAGGTGGAGGAAGTGTGCGAGGTTTCAAGCCCACCAAGTGAGTGACTGACACCCCAGCTTGAGTTAATGTATTTTGGCGTGCATATTGTAAACCTTGTTTTTATTCACTCATTTTTGGTGAGCTTCTGGTTGTGGAAGGCCAAGCGGCAGAGCCCTTCACCACAGACAGTGCGCAAAGACTGATTGGCCAGATAATGCTGTGGAATGGCCAAATCGATAAAATGCGTGACCAAATTCACAGCATGCAACTTCGCCTGGACTCCATGCAACAGGAAATGAAGAACATGATTGATGTTTTGGGCCGAATATAATCACGTTTGGCCTAAAAACATCAATCATGTTCTTCATTTCCTTTGGAAGTTTGTTTTTTGCCAAAAATGTTTTTTGAATTTTTGGGGTATCCCCAAATTTACATTCTGATGCACACAGTGTGTCATCATGTGCTATCTTCCATCATGGGTTATCAATGTACTTGTTTTGTGTTTGCAACCCCTTCATCCTGAAAATTCTTTGGTGGTGATAGGAACCAAAAAGGGATTGCACACACAAAACACGTACATTGCTCACCCATGATAGGAGATAGCACATGTTGACTTGACCCTTTTGTAAAGCTCAGTTTTGAGCATATTCAAAATGAACGATTCCAAAGGGTGACATCACATGCACCGTTCTCTAAATGTTGAACTTTGTAAGTTCTTTAATGTTTTTTTTTGTTTATAAAAACACTGTTGTGTATGTAAATCTTTTTAGAAAGGTCTATATATTTGCTAAAATATGCCTTTAATAATTTTGTAAACAAACAATTTTTTACACAACGTAAAAGATTTTAAACAAAAAACCAAAAAAAAAAAAAAATGCACCTTTCAATGTGCACAAAGTAAAATTTTGTTCAGAATACAATGTGTGTGTCTGATTATTGAAGACAAATTTTTTTTGTTGTTTTTGTGGGCCTGATTAACTAAAGCTAAATGCACTTGCCACTACTACAAGTGCACTAGGAGACAGACATAACTAAATTCAAACAAGAATAAAAACAAGATATTTTTTTACATTATAATTTTTTTAATTTTTTTAAGAAAATTACAGCTGTTGCTGAATAGCAATGGCCCCCCGACCATTAAAATAATTGACATAACGGTCACGCACTTGACGTGCGGTTCGGGGGGCCAAGCCAATACGGCCAATTTCTAGGCCTGTCAAAGTGGTATCCTGTTCCAGTCCGGCCTCAGGCCCAACAGAGGATATATATGTTGCTGAATGTCTCCTTAAAAAGTTATGCAAGATGCAGCAAGCAAGGATGACGTAGTTTAGTTTATAGTCCGCCAAATGAATTGAAGAAAGGAATAAACGGAACCGGCTGGCCAGAATCCCAAACGCATTCTCCACAACTCTTCTTGCTCTGGCCAGCGGGTAATTAAATACCCTCCTCTCAGTGGTGAGTGTCCTTTGGGGGAACGGCCTCATCAAGTGCTCACCGAGAGCAAACGCTTCATCAGCAATAAAAACAGAGGGGAGTCCATCCACATTCTCGTCATCAGGTGGCAATTCCAGGCCACCGGTCTGGAGACGATGGCACAGCTCGGTCTGTGCAAAGACTCCTCCATCAGACATCCGGCCGTTCTTCCCCACATCCACAAACAGAAAGTCCAAATGTGCCGAGACCACCGCCATCAAAACTACACTATGGAACCCCTTGTAGTGATAGAAATAAGACCCCAAATGCAGTGGGGGCACAATCCAGACATGCTTCCCGTCAATCGCACCGACACAGTTGGGAAAGTCCCAACGGTCAGCGAACTGGGAGGCCACAGTCTGCCATTCCTGTGTACTTGAAGGAAACTGTGGAGTGCAAAAAAGAAAAAAAAAAGATAAGGACTTTAAAAACAAAATTGGATATCAGATTACACCAAAACATTAGAGAACAACAGCAATCAAACATTATTAAGATGTGTGTTTGTAATTGAATGGTTCAAAAACATAAGGCACACTTATAAGATTAATCACCCCCTCTGATGGCCCATTGATACATTTGAATGTGGGGGGAGGGGTTCTAATTAGGTTAACAAACACACCTGACTGGTTCAAACATTTGTGGGGTGGGGAGGGGTTCTAATTAGGTTAACAAACACACCTGACTGGTTCAAACATTTGTGGGGTGGGGGAGGGGTTCTAATTACGTTAACAAACACACCTGACTGGTTCAAACATTTGTGGGTTGGGGGAGGGGTTCTAATTAGGTTAACAAACACACCTGACTGGTTCAAACATTTGTGGGGTGGGGGAGGGGTTCTAATTAGGTTAACAAACACACCTGACTGGTTCAAACATTTGTGGGGTGGGGGAGGGGTTCTAATTAGGTTAACAAACACACCTGACTGGTTCAAACATTTGTGGGGTGGGGGAGGGGTTCTAATTAGGTTAACAAACACACCTGACTGGTTCAAACATTTGTGGGGTGGGGAAGGGGTTCTAATTAGGTTAACACACACACCTGACTGGTTCAAACATTTGTGGGGTGGGGGAGGGGTTCTAATTAGGTTAACAAACACACCTGACTGGTTCTAACATTTGTGGGGTGGGGGAGGGTCAAACAAGACAATGGAGCAGACAATATACATTGTTCAAGGGACTATAGGCTAGAGATATAAAAGGACACAGGATTGCATGGTGGGGAGGTTAATGAAGGAAAATATGCATGTAGGTCAATAAATGATTAATGTCCAAAAACAGTCATGCATGAAGATAAAGGGGACATTCACAGCATATTGAAAGCATGGCAATTAGGTAAGGAGGACAGTTATACAATACATCAAAAAACATTTAATACATATCATGTAATGTTAAAGGATAAAACTTACCTTCATATAGTCCTTCTGCAGGACCTGAATAATAGCAGAACAGGTCTCTGGGATTATGATCCCCAGAGCCTGGGGGGAGATGCCTGTCGAGAACTTCAAGTCCTGAAGACTTCTCCCTGTCGCCAAGTAATGTAACATGGCAACTAGCCTCTGCTCCGTACTGATGGCTTGCCTCATGCAGGTATCCTGCCTGCTGATATAGGGGGTCAGCATAGCCAGCAGACGCTCAAAGATGGGGTCCGTCATCCGGAGATAATTCCTGAAATCCTCAGGATTATTCTCACGGAGCTCACGGAGCAAAGGCATGTGCGAGAATTGGTCACGCTGGCGCAACCAATTCTTCATCCATGAACTCCTCCCCACCCTGTTCATGGACTGGACTTGGGTCAAAGTATTAACCCCAACACCAAGTCCCCACGCAGCACGAACTCGAGAACGAGAACGTCCACGCGACATGGCTTCACAACGGTTGGCTGGTCAAACAAACAAACTTATAACAAACGCACTGAAGAACAACGAGGCCTATGAAGAATGACCTGAAAATCAGGAATGAGCGGACCAGAACGGCCTGCAAGGCAGGGTACGAACTGACCAACACACACTGAAAAGCAGATACAAACCTCACAAGCACAAACTGAACCACAGAAAACGATCGAAATAAGCTGAAGTGAGAAAAGCGTGAATCGTCTCTAACCAAACTTCTACTAACACGAGATAAACACGAGATTAGCAGAAGGAGCCCAAAGGGTGCCGTAGTGGGGCTTGAACTTCCTTTTTATAGTAACGTCGTACGTGCTATACGTCACCGCGTTCCAAACCAGCGGACTTTTGCAGTGAGTGTGTGTGGCCAAGTCCGTCCGTTTTTAAGTCCGGCGCAAGGAGCCAACAAAGTCCGGCGAAAAGTCCGCCGGGCAAAGTCTGCCGTAAAGTCCGCTCGTGTGTACGCGGCATAAGAATTATTGACTAACACTGGAAGTTGGGCAGGAGAGCACTTGTATGGCAAACTTAGCCATTCTATATCACTGATTCAATTTGTAGACCCAAATATTCATATGATTTCTTATGTACTAAGGAAACAAAATAAGCTGAGACCATCTTAACAAACTACCATAGAAGAACTGGCTCACTTCCACAGATGTTTGCAAAAACATGTTATAAAAAGTGAGGGAGCAACCAGTCAGAGTTTTAGTGCAGTAGTTACCAACCTCAGTCTCCAAATATCACCAGCAGGCCATGTTTCAGGATTTCCTTCAATTTGCATAGGTGCTTTATCTACTAAGGTACTTGCTGTACTTTTGTTAGCATTCTGGTACTTGCTGTACATTTTTGAGTATCCTGGTAATCAAGACCAAAAGCCATGAACCTGGTATGTTTTTTTTTCTTCTGCAAGCAAGAAGAAGGTACTGCCCCCCCCCTCTCTGGCACCCCCTTCCTCCTTCAGTACCAGCCATGGGGGAATGGGAGAGCCAGAGACTGTGGTAAAATGCCCCACCTGATGTGTGGGAGGAGATCGAGGAACATCCATTTCCCAATCTCCTTTTCAATGAATGAACCTGGAAGTGACATGTATTCATATTACTTTCTGGTTCAGAGCTGTCATTCCCCAGATACTGCAGTAGAGGGCATAGGGAATCTTGTGGGTCGAATAGAACCTCAATGTATCCATTGAGAGGACCTGTCTCCTGGCTTTGCTATTCTGGTTCAGAACTGTCATTTCCCGGCTACTGCCAATGCTGTCACATAGGGGCTTGTTGGGCCCCTTGTAATAGCAATACACTGTAGGTAAATAAAAAAAAACAAATAAAGGTGTGTTAAAAAAAGAACATTCCCCAAACCATATTGAAGTCTATAGGGAATAAATCCTGCAAATGAATTTTGCCCATTTTCAAGGCTTATAGGAAACAGAGTATCAAACAAAGGGCTCTGAACACTGGGGAACATGTACCAATGAACAAAAAAAATACCATTTAGCAGGAAGCACTAAAAAGACTTAAAGGACAAAGTTAAAAATGCACAATTCCTTCATATAACCTGTCTGTGCAGTGACACACCTGCACAATGCACTAAAGCAAATGTGACATTTACAAAGAAAACATTTAATTCCATGCAATTGCCAGTAAATTAAGCTTTGTTCAGATTCCCTTTTAACATCTGTCAACATCTGTAACAAATCACTGGTCTGGGATAGGGGTCATGTACGGATCATAAGGGTGATCCCATGCAAAAAAATACATATGTACCAGGCCAAATGTCCTCAACATGGGGGAGTACCTTTCCAGGGAGAGGGATGTTTGTGGGGCCCTGGGACAGAATCTGAAAGCTCCTTTAATAATACGGGGGCACCCAGATTCTGGCTTCACTCCTAATATTTTAGTAAGGGGTACAAAAGTAATGAGTAAATAAAAACACAATCAAATTTGAGCTGAAGAGGGTATCAGCATACAAATGATGTGATCCCCTAAAAATGATTAGTGGATTAATTCCATCTAAGTGACATCCCTTCTAATGGACTAAACAACCTGTACACAGTTCAGATTATTAGTTTCAGGGTTCCATGCTGCCATCTTTTGGGGGAAGTCGGGTGACCATGATTCTGCATAGGAACCTCATATGAGTACTAGAACTTACTATACACGTTATGCCCTGTACACACGATCGCACATTCCGACAACAAAATCCATCGGATTTTTTCCGACGGATGTTGGCTCAAACTTGTCTTGCATACACACGGTCACACAAGATTGGTCAGAAATTCCGAACGTCAAGAACGCAGTGACGTACAACACGTATGACGAGCCAAGAAAAATGAAGTTCAATAGCCAGTGCGGCTCTTCTGCTTGATTCCGAGCATGAATGGAACTTTGTGCGTCCGAAATTGTCTACACACAATCGGAATTTACATGAACAGATTTTGTTGTCGGAAAATTTTATATTCAGCTCTCAAACTATGCGTGTCGGAAATTCCGATGGAAAAAGTCCGATGGAGCCTACACGCGGTCGGAATTTCCGACATCAAGCTCCGATCACACATGTTCCATCGGAAAGTCCGATCGTGTGTACAGGGCATTAGAGTTCACAGATGATGGAGTACATTTTTCTGTTTGGAATTCTTTGCGATCTTCTCTTTATGGCTGCTGAGAAAATCGGGTAATGATTTATTTTACGGGCCTAGATGCTTTGAAATTGCATTACCCTCCCATCACAATTTTTTGATTAATATTTGGGTAAAATGGGTGTACCCGTACGTCCCTTTGTATTTGCCGCCATGCCATTGCGTGTGCGCCGCCGGCCGGGAGCTCCATGAGTCGGCTTGCGGGTCCCGCAGACTGGATCGCCGCGGGGATACCCGCGATCGCCTCACGGAGAGGACGAACGGGGAGATGCTAATGTAAACAAGCATCTCCTCGTTCTGCCTAGTAATGCTACGTAGTGCCACGCCCCCCACAGTTAGTAACACATCCCAAGGACACACTTAACCCCTCCCTAGCCCCTAGTGGTTAACCCCTTCACTGCCAGTGTCATTTACACAGGAATCAGTGCATTTGTATAGCACTGATTGCTGTATAAATGGCAATGGTCCCAAAAATGTGTCAGAAATGTCCGATGTGTCCGCCATAATGTTGCAGTCACGATAAAAATCGCTGATTGCCGCCATTACTTGTAAAAAAAAAAAATAAATAAAAATGCCATAAAACTATACCCTATTTTCTAAACGCTATAACTTTTGCACAAACCAATCAATAAACGCTTATTGCGATTTTTTTTACCAAAAATATGTAGAAGAATATGTATCGGCCTAAACTGAGGAAAAAAAATGTTTTTTTAAATATTTTTTGGGGATATTTATTATAGCAAAAAGTAAAAAATAATGCGTTTTTTTCAAAATTGTCACTATTTTTTTGTTTATAGCACAAAAAAAAGCAGAGGTGATCAAATACCACCAAAAGAAAGCTCTATTTGTGGGAATAAAGTACGTCAATTTTGTTTGGGAGCCACGACGCACGGCGCGTAATTGTCAGTTAAAGTGACACGTGCCGAATTACAAAAAACGCACTGGTCAGGAAAGGGGTAAATTCTTCCGGGGCTGAAGTTGTTAATTGAGACCATACAGACATCTTGTATTAATTATTTTATGCAAAACTGTTATTTAGAAATGCATAATTAGGATGGGTTTTGAGGTGGAGAATTATGTAAATATCACAAGTACAGTATAGCTTTTATTCAAGTAATATTATTCATACTCAAGCGCTGGTATAATGATAAACAATAATATGTGTTACGTGGTGAAAAGCTACAACCAAAAACTAGTGACCTCTCACTTTAAAATATGCATAAATATGTGTGAATATGGTGCGCTAATCTTCTATAGATTGATATACAATTGTACTATATATTGTAGACCACTGCATAAATTACCCAAGTGCTCTAAATTGGTCAAATTGGAGCACTTGGGTAATTTATGCAGTGGTCTACAATATATAGTACAATTGTACAACCCCTGGCAAAAATTATGGAATCACCAGTCCCTGAGGATGTTCCTTCAGTTGTTTATTGTTGTAGAAAAAAAGCAGATCACAGACATGGCCAAAAACTAAAGGCATTTCAAATGGCAACTTTCTGGCTTTGAAAAACACTAAAAGAAATCAAGAAAAATAATTGTGGTGGCCAGTAACAGTTAGATTTATAGAACAAGCACAGGGAATAAATTATGGAATCACTCAATTCTGAGGAAAAAATTATGGAATCACCCTGTAAATTTTCATTACAAACACTAACACCTGCATCAGATTAACACCTGCATCTGCTTGTTAGTATGTAGGTAAAAAGGAGTGATCACACCTTGGAGAGCTGTTGCAACAAGTGGACTGACATGAAGCATGGCTCCAACACTAGAGATGTCGATTGAAAAAAAGGAGAGGATTATCAAACTCCTTAAGGTAAATCATCACGCAATGTTGCACAAAATGTTGGTTGTTCACAGTCGGCTGTGTCTAAAACATGGACCAAATACAAACAACATGGGAAGGTGGTTAAAGGCAAGCATACTGGTAAACCAAGGAAGACATCAAAGCGTCAAGACAGAAAACTTAAAGCAATATGCCTTGAAAACAGAAAATGTACAACAAAACAAATGAGGAACAAATGGGAGGAAACTGGAGTCAACATCTGTGACCGAACTGTAAGAAACCGCCTAAAGGAAATGGGATTTACATACAGAAAAGCTAAAAGAAAGCCACCTCTAACACCTAAACACAAAAAAACAAGGTTACAATGGGCTAAGGAAAGGCAACCGTGGACTGTGGATGATTGGATTTCTGTCTTGACGCTTTGATGTCTTCCTTGGTCTACCAGTATGCTTGCCTTTAACCACCTTCCCATGTTGTTTGTATTTGGTCCATGTTTTAGACACAGCCGAATGTGAACAACCAACATCTTGTGCAACACTGCGTGATGATTTACCCTCTTTAAGGAGTTTGGTAATCCTCTCCTTTTTTTCAATTGACATCTCTGGTGTTGGAGCCATGCTTCATGTCAGTCCACTTGTTGCAACAGCTCTCCAAGGTTTGATCACTCCTTTTTACCTACATACTAACAAGCAGTTTTAATCTGATGCAGGTGTTAGTGTTTGTAATGAAAATTTGCAGGGTGATTCCATAATTTTTTCCTTGGAATTGAGTGATTCCATCATTTATTCCCTGTGCTTGTTCTATAAATCTAACTGTTACTGGCCACCACAATTATTTTTCTTAATTTCTTTTAGTGTTTCTTAAAGCCAGAATGTTGCCATTTGAAATGCCTTTAGTTTTTGACCATGTCTGTGATCTCTTTTTCTACAACAATAAACAACTGAAGGAACATCTTCAGGGACTGGTGATTCCATAATTTTTGCCAGGGGTTGCATATCAGTCTATAGAAGATTAGCGCACCATATTCACACATATTTATGCATAGCTTTTATTCAGTTTTATTATATTTATAAAAAAATGTACGTGTACAGTACAAGTTTTAACAGCACTGGTTTCAGACAATATTGTTTTAGTTTCTTTTGTTCTCTAATATATTAGGGATGTTTGTAGTGTACAACCATAAGGGGAAGATCCTATAGAATCCATATACACTAATTTGTCAAAAGCATGAACTAGCAACCCAGTCTTAGTTCGTAGGGTTCAATATTGAGTTGGCCCACCCTTTGCAGCTATAACAACTTCAATTCTTCTGCACATTGGCTGAGGAAGGAGGTATGACTAGCCTCTGATACGCATCCTGATTGGTCTGTTCTCCTTGAGGCTTGACAGGTGCTGACCATTGCACGTCTGCTCGTGATTACAGCGTCCTCTCTCCTGTTCCACAGAGCCGCTGGCTGAGGCAGGGACTACTCCACGATCCCGTGTGGGATAGTCCCATAGCCCATCCTGGCATAGACTGTCACCACTATCATCCTGTGAATTGAACCTATTATTGATTTTACATGTTATTCACCCAATAAACTGCTACACTATTAGTTGCCTAGCGCCTCTCTCCCCTTCCCTTCTTCTGTTTCAGTGCGGGTTCCCAGACCCTTGTGCAGGCTGCCTAGATTCCATTTGAGACCACAGTTATTTTGGATTTATTTTTGAGTTCATATTTTACCCAGACTGAGCATCTGAGATATTCTTTTGTGTACACCCACGTGTACATTTAATACATTTATATTTTAGTCATTTTACACTGGACAACCCAGGGCAGCACTGAGAACTTTTGTTTGTTGGTTCCAACTCTTCTGGAAAGGCTGTCCACAAGGTTTAGGAGTGTGTCTGTGGGAATGTTTGACCACTCTTTCAGAAGAACATTTGTGAGGTCAGGCACTGATGTTGGATGAGAAGGCCTGGCTAACAGTCTCCACACTAATTCATCCCAAAGGTGTTCTATCAGATTGAGATCAGGGCTCTGTGCAGGCCAGTCAAGTTCCTCCACCCAAACTCGCTCATCCATGTCTTTATGGACCTTGCTTTGTGTACTGGTGTGCAGTCATGTTGGAGCAGGAAGGGGCCATCCCCAAACTATTCCCACATAGTTGGGAGCATGAAATTATCCAAAATGTCTTGGTATGCTAATGCCTTAAGAGTTCCTTCACTGGAACTAAGGGGCAAAGCCCAACCTCTAAAAAACAACCCCACACCATATTCCCCCCTCCACCAAATGATTTTGACTATTACACAAAGCAAGGTCATGGATGAGCGAGTTTGGGGCCAGGAACTTGACTGGCCTGCACAGAGTCCTGACCTCAACCCGATAGAACACATTTGGAATGAATTAGAGCTGAGCCTGCGAGACAGGTCTTCTTGTCCACATCAGTGCCTGACCGCACAAATACGCATGTGGAAGAATGGTCAAACATTCCCATAGACACACTCCTAA
This sequence comes from Lithobates clamitans, assembly GCA_037952925.1. Classification (NCBI taxonomy): domain Eukaryota; kingdom Metazoa; phylum Chordata; class Amphibia; order Anura; family Ranidae; genus Lithobates; species Lithobates clamitans. Next base: position 1,547,443 of record JBBGZY010001063.1, read on the forward strand.
ACCATGTGGACAGCCTTCCCAGAGGAGTTGAAGCTGGTATAGCAGCAAAGGGTGAGCAACTCAATATTGAACCTTACAGACTAAGACTGGGATACCATTAAAGTTCATGTGTGTGTAAAGGCAGGTGTCCCAATACTTTTGACAATATAGTTTATGTAAGAACTTTGGATATCCCATAAGTAACAATATCTTTTAACATAAAACTCTTCTCCACTGATGCCTGCTGCAAGGAAAACACAGTATTAATCTTTCTTTGTAACTGCTAAAACAATGTTCATATATAGCCTAAATGTAAATCCACAGAAACATTTTTATTTAGTAAACTCCATGCAGACCAAAGTTCACATCCGATGCTGTATTCCAATGATTAAACTACCACCATACCCATTTGAGAAGTCGCTCCACAAATCTTTTGACCTGTTTTACATTTAGGTCTATAATCAGGCACAAGCAAGCATCACCTTTATACTGTAAGCCCCAGGACATTTTCTATTTAGAGCATAGAAGTGGAAGTTTAAAAAAAAAACAAAAAAAAAATAAAACAAAGAATTCCATCAAATGGGCAGTTGAGAAAGTGCTGTTACTTAGCAATTGGAACAATATTCATACATAATAATAAAAAGTAAACATATTTTGTTTAAAATTGTCAATTGACAGCAATTGCTTTTAAGCCTTGCGATAAATAAACGTTAAATCCACATGGAGCTAACTTGGTGAATGCTTGTTAGCAGGCAAGTACCCTGTGTGCTTTACATTTCATTCATTTACGCTGCAAGAAACAGTTCGAAAGGAACATTAAATTAAATTTGTGCAGAAAACAAGGCAACCAGGTAATTTGTTAGGAAAAAATCCATAGGTTTTTTAAGGCTATTACAAGCTCCCAGGTGGAAAACAGATGCTTTCTAAACTGGATAGTGGACTATGTGATAAAAGAAACAGTAGGATTTTCAGTTTTACAGTTTACAAAAAATACCCTTTATTTATAATCACCTCTAATGCATTATAATTTAAGAAAATAATTTTCCTTTATTGTTTCTGTATCGCAAAATAGCTTCCTCAGTAATAACATGAACAACATAAATGCATCTACATCTTATTTTCCTAAACTCTACAAAATATAGAAAAGTAAGCATGCTTGTTATAATATGATAGGCAAGCCTAATTAACTTTCAGTAACTGTCTAAAGAGAAAACAAGGTTAATTATGAAAAGGAAAAGCATGTTTGTTATTTTAAGATTATACATCTAGTTTAATAAAAAAATTGCAAAACACAGAAAACTCTAGTTTTGTTCTGGGATTCAGCAAGTCATTACTGAATCCTGGGTTTAACAATATATTTTATTTTGTGAAGAGGAATACTTACAAAGACATAGGTCACAATGGCAATCCGGCAGTTGGTGACACCTGACAATCAACAGAATCACTAAACTGCAATTTCTTTTTTCTATAATGGAAGTCATGCCACCACTGTCTAACACAGCAGGTTCTCAGTCTCTGGTGAGGGAGAGATGATGGAATACCATATCATAGGGATGAGTAAATCTGTCCTGATTCAATTCAGAGGGGTTCATCAATCCCTGTTGAAATCCACTCTTCCTGAAGTTGACAGCATACCCTAATGAGTTTTTTTTTTTGGTGCAAATCTTTCATTTTCATTTGCAAAGCTAATAGGAAAGCTATGGTCAAAGAAGAGCATGAGTAGCCGGTCACTGTCATTTGGGACATTTACCAAAGCAAAAAAAAGCAGGACGAGGACCTTTTTAATGAAGCTTCAAGGATGACATGATAAAAACATCAATCCTTTAATTTACATGCTTCGGACATGCTTTTAAGCTGTATGTGGTGTTACAGAACTGTACAATTATCATGGACAGCACAAGCAACACCTTTTTTGCCACCACATATTTTGGATGTGTGATTGATTGTTTATCTTTTACATTTAGCTTGAGTTAAATACAACATCAGCACCCCGTTCTGATTCACTTCAACTTGGAAAAAAAGGGTTTTTAGGTAGTTTTGGCTGCAACACTTGATTTTTTATTCAATGATAAGATGTTTGAATGAAAAAAAAAGTAAAGCTGAAGCCCTCAACATTGTAGAAATTGGAAAGTAGCAAAAAAGTTTTTTCCTATACTTCGTGGGCTTATTTTTTCAGAGTAGCACATTGCATTGTCTTAAAAGTTTAATAAACTAGCCAAATAGACTGCACAAAAACACTTCAAATCCACAAAACCTACATTTCCCAAATCCACATTTCTCATATCCCCAATTATTTACAAAATATTTAGAATATGGACTTCAGTGATTGGTGGAAACTACATAGCATAAGAACAGTATATGAGCACTTGAATAGACAGCAAATGGAAAGATTTTTATTTTTTTTACCTTTCAAAGAAAACTGTGCATCCTAAAGAGTGTTCTATCTGAAAGACAATAGCTACATATATTGTTCAGTAACTAGAGAGTATGTAAACAGCTGGGGGAGGGGTTACCAAACCAGTGGCTCATTATGCAGGAAGTAATAAAGTAGCTGACAAAATTTTTCTCTTCTTACTCTTCCCAGGCACAGAGCAGCCATTTGCCTGCAAGTGCTGCTAATGCACCCTTTACCTCCTCCTCCTCTCCTTTTCAAAGGTTTTTATTGGCAACAATCAAATTGCAATTACAGACAACTTTGGTTTAGCATAAGGAAAGTTACAGTAAACAGAGTACATTTTGGTGAATAAGTATAACGATGACAAATTGAGAGAGACAATAATTTGTATAGGTCAACATAAAGAACTTATACATTCAGGTTGGTATCACTATTTGCTATGTCGGTGGGGGGCAGGGTTAGTTAGTCCTTAGTTACGGACAGATTTCTTTAAGGAGATACTCCGTAAGAAGGGGGACATGGTATCAGCTAAACGGCATATATCATTAAGTTACGTTACCAGTGGTGAGCTTCTGTGCTATGAGGGGGGCTGGGAAGAGGAAAGAGTGTTTAGAAAAGGTAAAGAGAAAAGAAAAAGAAAGGGAAGTAGACAGGCATAGGGGTGGTCAGCTGGTTCACACGGATCGTCAACATATGCAAAGTCATTTTATTTAGGAGGTTGGGGTGGTTTTAAGGTTCTAGAGGGTGCTTGTCAAAATCAGGGGGTAGATAATGGTCTATCCAGGGGTGCCAGATTTTGAGATGCTGGGGAATCTTATCAAGAATAGTGGCTTCAATTTTGCTATGAATCATAGCCTGAGTGACCCTATTTTTCACCTCAGCTATGTTTAGTGTTGGGGTTTTCTGAGGGTTTTCCTATTGTTTGCTTGGCTGCGGTGGTGAGCTGGAGGAAAAGACGTAACTGTGACCTGGTATAGTCTTGTGGTGAATAGTTTAGTAAGGCAAAGGATGGATCAGGGTTGAGAGGTTCTCGAAGCAGGGTAGAGGCCATTTGAAATATTGTCGCCCAGAACTTTTGTACAATCGGGCATGTCCACCATACATGAGAATGTGTGCCTCTTTTGCCACAACCCCCGAAACAGTCTGGTGGGTATGATGGTAGGAACTTGGAAATCCTAACCGAGACCAAATACCACCGCATGAGAACCTTATAGTTTGCTTCTAATGCAACAATATTTTGGAATTAAATTTTAGTGTTAGTCCACATATTTGTCCAGTCTTCTACCTCTATGTCTATAGCAAAATCTTTGGTCCACTGCTGAGTGTATGATGGGAGCGTAGCTGGAGGGGATGGGAGATGGGAATAGAGATGGGATTTGATGCCTGGAGCATGTGGGTCCGAGTTGCATATACCCTTAATTATTGAAAGATTATCCAGCTCAGTGTGCAATCCAATAATAGTTTGAACAAAATGGGAGATTTGTAGAAAATGAAAGCACTCCTGAGGTGGAATTTGAGCTTGTGCTTGTAGGGCTGAAAATGTCTTTATAGCACCACCAGTGACTAGATCACATATGCGGCTCAGGCTCGCCCGGGTCCAGGGTTGGAATGAGGCTGGTTCTGTGTAGGCTGGGTAGAAGAGTGGGTGGCCAAGGAAAGAAAGTAATGGAGAATGCGGTGATATTAGCTTGAAAGCTTTTCTTAATTTGTCCCATATTTTTAGGGAGTGCTGTGTTGTAGGGTTCGTGATAGGGCTGTGAGCTGAGACAGGTAGCCAAAGCAAATTGGACACTGTGAGAGGGTGGAGATCTATTGCTTCCAGGCTAACCCAAGGAGGCATTTCATCTTTTGCATGGTAGAGTGTGATTTGGGCCAGTTTGGCTGCATTGAAGTAACGCAGGAAGTTGAGTACCCCTAGGCCTCCGTTAAGCTTGTTACAAAGCAAAACGAATCATGGGACCCTGGGTTTAGTGGAGCCCCAAATGTATTTGAATACTCGGTTCTGTATAACTTGATGAAAATAGGGAGGACTCGCTATCGGGAGGACTCTATAAAGATATAAGAGCTTAGGAAGTAGTGACATTTTCACAGCCGCAATCCGCCCAAGCCAGGAGACACATAGGGGTTGCCAGGTATTAAGTAGTGAAGACAGATGGTTCAGCATTGAGAAATAATTTGTGTGGAATAGGTGGGCTAGATTACTAGCCAGTTTTATTCCTAAGTATGGTATAGATGAGGTGGACCATAGAAAGGGGAAATTCTCTTGAAGGAGCTTAAGCTCCGTTTGTGGTAGAGACACGTTGAGGTCCTTAGATTTTGCTTGATTGACCTCTAAACCTGTGACCAGAGCAAATTTGTCCAGAAGTTGGTTGAGGTTTAGAAGTGTAATATGTGGTGAGGTAATGAATAATAGTGCGTCGTCCGCAAAAAGACATAATTTGTGAGACGTGGACCAGACCTCGAATATTTGGGTTTGCTCTGATCACGGCTGCAAGGGGTTCAATTGCGAGGGCAAAAATCAATGGAGACAAGGGACAACCTTGTCTTGTCCCTCTTTGGATTGGGAAACATTCGGAGCGAAACCCAGAGTACTTTACATATGCTTGGGGTTGGGTATATAGGGCGCTTATCCATTATAGGAAGTGTGGGCCAAAACTCCAGCATTGCAAGATACTGTATAGTGCAGGTAAGACCAGGAGACCGTGTCAAACGCCTTTCTTATATAAAGAGACAGGAGATGCATAAATATTTTGTGGGATCTGGCTAGATGTTGCAGTAAGATGACGCAACGAATATTGTCACTGGCTTGCCGCGGAGATATAAAGCCCACTTGATCTTTGTGGACCAGTCCCCCTAGGATTGGGTTAAGTCACATTTGGCTAGGATTTTATTACCCACATTTAGTAGGGATATGGGTCTATAATTTGACCAAAGGGTATTAATTGTATTAGGCTTGTGGATTATTGAGATTATAGCAGTCAGTGTATCCTGACCGAAAGATTGTTGTTTGAGGAGAGCATTAAAAAAATTGGCAAGGAGGGGGGCTAATGTATCTGCAAATTTTCTGTAATATGTGCTGGGGAGGCCGTCAGGACTGGGACGTTTGTGGGGTTTAAGTGTTTTTATAGCTATAAGGACTTCCTCGACCGTAACTGGACTCTCCATTGACTCACGACTGGCGTCTGACCGTTCTGGTGCTGCCAGGTTTTGAAACAGTGTCTCTGCTTGATTCAGGAGGAAGGAGGCCTTTGCTTCATAAAGTTTAGCAAGCCTCTTATGAAATTCCAAGAGCACCCAGTTTGGGTTACTTGTATGGATACCGTTGGCCAGTTTGAGTCTAATTAGGTTATGGGACCATTCCGGTCGACGGAGGCGTAGAGCTAGAAATGTGTCAGGTTTGTTGGCTTTGCTATATATAGTGTGACTGGATCTACGTATAGCCTTATCTGCTGACTCAGCTAAAAGAAGGTCTAGTTCAATTTTGGTTTTCTCTAATATCAGTCTATGGGATTCGGTAGGGGAAGCTTGAAATTGAAGAAAGTGGTGTTGAAAGTCTGATTCCAGTTGTTGTAATCTATGTTTTTGTCTCTTTTGAGGTGTGTGGCAACTGAGATACATTTGCCCCTAATCACTGGTTTGTGTGCCTCCCAGAGGAGACTCGGGGATATGACTGGCGTGGAATTGTGTAGGAGATAATCTTTGAGGGCTAGTTGAATGTCAAAGCAGTAGGACTGGTTAGTTAGGTGTGCTTCATTCATACACTAAGTTTTGTCTCTCGCCTGGGGTATCAATGATGAAACTGTGGTGATCACTGCACAGTGGTCTGACCAGGTGATGGGGTGTATATTAGAGTGAAGTAAGGTTGGTGAGGATGCTATTGGGATTAGTATATGATCGATCCTAGAGAGGGATTTGTGTGGGTAGGAATAGAACGTGTAGCTTTTCTTTAACCGCTTGCCGCCCGCTGGTTGTCATATGATGGCCAGGCGGCGTGGCTCTCATTCTGGGAGGGCGTCATATGACGCCCTCGCCTTCCCTAGCCCCCAGGGGGCATGTGCGCGCCGCTGACGGCAATTGCGCGTGCCCACCGTGTCACTGGGCACCCAATGCGCGTGCCCAGTGGCCGCGATGTCCGCCGGGCACATGCGATTGCCCGCTAACACGGCATGGATCTGTGTGTATGTAAACATACAGATCCACGTCCTGTCAGAGAGGAGAGGAGACCGATCTCTGTTCTCAGTACAGAGCAACACAGATCGGTCTTCTCCCCTTGTGAGTCCCCTTCCCCTTCAGTTAGAAACATTCCCTAGGAACACAGTTAACCCCTCGATCACCCCCTAGTGTTAACCCCTTCCTTGCCAGTCACATTTATACAGTAATCAGTGCATTTTTATAGCACGGATCGCTGTATAAATGTGAATGGTTCCAAAAATGTGTCAAAAGTGTCTGATGTGTCCGCCACAATATAGCAGTCACAATAAAAATCGCAGATCGCTGCCATGACTAGTAAAAAAAAATAATAATAAAAATGCTATAAATCTATCCCCTATTTTGTAGACACTATAACTTTTGCACAAACCAATTAATATACGCTTATTGCATTTTGCTTTACCAAAAATATGTAGAAGAATAAGTATCGGCCTAAACTGAGGAAAAGATTTGTTTACAAAAAATAATGGATATTTATTATAACAAAAAGTAAAAAATATTGTGTTTTTTTCAAACTTGTCCCTCTTCTTTTGTTTATAGCGCAAAAAATAAAAAATGCAGATGTGATCAAATACCAAAAATAAATGCTCTATTTGTGGGGAAAAAATAATAAAAATTTCATTTGGGTACAGTGTTGCATGACCGCGCAATTGTCATTCAAAATGTGACAGTGCTGAAAGCTGAAAAATGGCTTGGGCAGGGGGTTAAAATGCCCTGTATTGAGATGGTTAAGGAATTGCATTCCCTCCAAGTGTCAATAAGAAAAGCCTGGTGAAGTTGCTTGCGGAGCTGGGTGGAGGGAGAATAGTGTTCCGGCAAGTAAGGAGATTTATCTAAGTGTGGGTGGAGTACCAAATTAGAGTCACCGCACATAAAAAGTGTGCCTTTACAGTGTGTTTTTATTATCTGCAGGAGATGTGAGAAGAAGGGGTTCGGGTTAGTATTGGGGGCATAGTAGGAGACAAATGTAGTTTCTATGTCCTGTAGTAGGCCTACCAAAACTATGTAGCGACCCTCAGGATCTTTGATTTCAGATATTGGGGTGAATGGTAGAGTTTGATGAAAGGCTAACAGGACCCCTCTTTGCTTTGTTGCAGCGGAGGCAGTAAAAACCTGAGGATACCAAGAGCTGTAAAATTTGGGGGTGTCTCGGATCCTAAAATGGGTTTCTTGAAGGGCAACAATGCTGGCCTTCAGGGATGAAAAAGTTTGAAAGGCCTTAACCCTTTTATTGGGGGAATTAAGACCCTTAACCTTAAGGGAGAGTATGTTTAGGGGGCCATGAGTGAGACTGGGGAAGTCTGATAATTCAGGATGTGAGAGCCATATGTACCAACCGGCCAGAAAAAGAAAGAAAAGGAGTAGAAGCAGATGGGAGAAAAATGAGGGGGGAGAGGAGAGGGCAGAATGTTTGTCGTGTAGGGCAAATCATTAAGTAGTGATTGTTGGAAGGGTAAATCTGTATCGCCTGACCAAGTAGCGCACAGACCATATGGCCAGGGGGCTAACCGAAGGGTGGGTGCACCTCAGCGAGGGGGAGCAGTGACAGCTCCCCGCTGCAAACGGGAGAAACATATAGGAAATATAACAATAAACTCAGGTTTAAAATTCCTTGTCAAAAGAAGTTTATTGAGTATACAATGTTATAAAGATACATAGTATCTTTACAAGTAAGTTTACAAGGATCTATAAAGTAAGCTCATTGTTTTACAGTAGGGTTTATATAGGTAAATATCATGAAATTTCAAATATTAAACATTGGGTTCATGTAAACCTAAATTAAAGATATATATCATTTCCTTAGTTACTTTTGTAGGTATTTAAATGATTTATACCTACTATACATATTGTTTACAAGTAGAGTGTATATAGGTCAAATAAATTCTGATAATGAGCTTTAATCGTAAGGTGGAGAAAAGGAAAGAGAAAGAAGAAAAAGGGTTGAAAGGTAGAGGTATGGTCCACAAGGTTGTCCCGCTCGTCAGTTTATTATTCTTTTTAGTTCTCTTTGAAGCCTTAGAATGGGTGTCTCTGTAAGTCATTTAATCTGTTACCATGGCAACAGGACAAAGTCATTGAAGTTTGACAGGAACTGTTGTTTTATCCAAGGATGCCAAAGTTTTTCAAATTTTGGAATTTGATTTTGATCGATGGCTACCATCTTAGCATGGGACATTGTATTGTTCATTCTGTGAATTGTTTCTACTAGTACCAATGTAGGAGATTTCCATGCCTTGGCCACTGTTTGTTTTGCAGCCGTTATTAGTTGGATCATAAGTTTGAATTGAGAGAGTGTTAACCATTCCGGTTTTAGATTAAGTAAAGTTAAATATGGATCTGGTTGTATTATTTTTTTAAATATTTTAGATGCAATCACGAAGACTTCCTTCCAGAAGGTTTGGATTACTGGGCACGTCCACCATATGTGTAAATATGTGCCTATTTCTGGGCATCCTCGAAAACAAAGAGTTGAGGTATTAGGTGAATATTTTGCCACTCTATCAGGTTTAAAATTCAAGCAACATTAACTTTCTTGTCCAGTCATATTAACAGGAGAAACAAGTACTTTAACAATAGGTATTCACTAGCAGCAGCTTTGAGTAGGAATGGGTTGGGAAAGGGGATAAGGAGGGGCTGGATAAAGGTGGAAAGGGTAGGTGGACAGGGGAGGAGGAGAAGAAAGGGCAGGGGAAGGAGAAAGGGAAGGGGGAGGGACGAGAGGGAGGGGAAGGGGGAAGGGAGGAGAGGGGAGAGAGGGGAAAGGGGAAGGGGAAAAGAGGGGAAGGGAGAAGGGGGGGAGGGGGGAAGGAGGGGAGAGGGGGAAAGGGGGGTGGGGTGAAGGGGGAGGGGAGGGAGAGGATAGCTTTAGCTATTACATAGTAGCAGTCAACATCCTGCATGGAGGGAAAATCAGGGTGTAGTGTGTAATTAAGCAGTGCTGCTATGAACTAGAGGTAGGTAGAGCAGAGATGCAGGGAGCATCAGTCCTAGAGGCTGGGATTAATACCAAGCTGAGAAAAAAATTCAACATTTAGAACAAGTGAAAAAACAAAAATAAGGCGTCCAAATCTGTGAGACATCCTGGGGGGCTGTTAAGCTTGCAGGGAATAAAAAATACATACCAGGGTGTAGTCCCTTAGGTCTTGGTAGGAGAAAAGCCTTCTTGAGTTGTCGTGTTGTGGTCGGCTTCTTCGTGGGCAACCAAAAACCTGTTTACAGTGGGAAGAAAAAAGGTAAAGAAGAAACAACTTTTGCAAAATCAGCGGGGTGGGTGGGATTTTGGGCTGGAGAAGTTATCCCCTGGGACCCGTGAGGGGGTTCCCTTGCGAATCGAAGATGGTCCTGGCTGGTTGCGCTTTGGTGTAGCTGGGTATGGCTGGGCAGCAGAATGGGCTGGCATGTGTGGAAACATAGTCTCTGATTGCTGGGCCGGGGATGTTAGGTGAAGGGTTTCCAGAAGATGTTGCAGAGATTCAGATGATATGCAGGAATGTTGCTGTCCCTGATAAGAGAATTGTAGGGGAAAAGGAAACTGCCAGATATATTTGAGCTGGTGCTGCAGCAGAATCTGAAGTTGCGGCTTCATGGCACGGCGTTTAGCTATGGTGAGGGGTGCCACATCAGAGAAAAGTTGATATGCATGACCCTGGAACAGGAGTGAGTCCTTGTTGCGGGCTGCAGAGAACAACTGTTCCTTCGTACAAAAAAAAGTGCAATTTGATAATAATATCTCATGGTGGTCCGTCAGTTTGGTGACGGGTGGGAGCCCTATGTATTCTGTCCAACTCTAACCATTCTATGGGAATGGCTGTTGAGAGTTCTTGAAACAGTGCGGTAGTAAACGATTGAATATCATCAATCACCTCAGGTATTCCACGGAGTCTCAGGTTGGACCTGCGGGAACGGTTTTCCGCGTCTTCTAAACGGGAAAGCAATGTGGCATTTTCTTCACAAAGTGCTGCTTGCTCTTGAGCATGCTCATGCAGGGTGAGCTCCATGTCATCCACCCTTGTCTCAAGGTCTGATGTACGCTGGCCTATTTCTCGTATTTCACAAGTCTGTGATTTGGATGTAGCTTTCAGGGCCCTCTTGAGCATTGTCTCCATATATTTAAGGAAGTCATTTTGGGACATACCTGAAGGAGGCAGGGATGGGGAGCCGCCAAGATTGAAGTCTACGTCCTCATCTTCTCCACTATCTGCCAGCTCCGGTCCGGCCTGCAATGCTGCGTGCTGTTTAGCCAGGGCTTTCGCCACCTTTTTGGAGGAGGCGCGGGTCACATACTCAGTTAGTAAGGTTGAATAAAGACACCAGTCCATCCAGTTCAACCTGAGTGAGTGTGGGTGCGTGTCTACAATTATCCCTATTTATTTAAGGTACAAAGTGCCATCAATTTTACGCAGCGCTCCACATATACATCGCACACTCACATCGGTCCCTACCCTCATGGAGCCCACAAACCAAGGTCCCCAACTCAAATTCATATACTAGGGCCAATTTTTTTTTTTTTTGGACAGAAGCCAATTAACCTACCGGCATGTCTTTGGAGTGTGGGAGGAAACCGGAGTACCCGGAGGAAACCCACGCAGGCACAGGGAGAACATGCAAACTCCAGGCAGGTAGTGTCGTGGTTGGGATTTGAACCAGCAACCCTTTTTACTGCTAGGCGAGAGTGCTACCCACTACACCACTGTGCCGCCGGGTTAGCGCTTCCTTTATGGCCTTAGGCTTGTTCTTGTAAAGCGATCCCTGAAGGAACGAGTCGGGAAGATGCCTTAGATGCCTGTACAGGTCGCAATGTTGAAGCGGGGAGTGCGTAGCTCTAACAGGACGCGTCCTCCATGTTAAGCTTCGCGCATGCGCCCTCCTCCTCCTCTCCTAATGCCAACATAATCCCACAAACAGACCATAAAGAGTTGAAAAAATTACAGGCTGCTGCTTTCCCCAGGGTTGGCATACAAAGCTCTGCATTGTAAGCCTTTTTAGTTGTATCTGCTGCTGGAGATTTTTAAATAAATGTCCTCAAATTAGCCCCATGCCCAGAGCCTTAAGGCCAGCTTGGACAAACCGCTAACTTTGCAGCTGCTTCTAATACAGCTTGTGAAATTACCCCTTTAAGTAAGCTTATTGCCTGTGCTAAACTGCAGGTCGGTACCAAGCCACCATTACTTTGCCCAGATAGAAATCCCTATTCTCCACCAGCATGTGCAATGCAACGGGGCAGCTAAAAACAGAGGAGGTTTACAAGGAGGTAGAGGCTTGGGGTGCTAACGTTGAAGCAGAGGACAAAAATATTGATGTAAAACATTCACTGCAACTCCTCACATATTTACCGAAGTTCCTGCCTTGTGTGGCCCCACAGAAACATATTTCCAGACCCTATATCATTTCTTATTACTTTTATTTTATACAGATTTTAAAAACATTTTATTGAAATATTTAATTGTGTTTCATTGCAAGGCCATCACTGCTGTGGTCATGCAAACACAGGAAGGGATGGCATTGCAAACTGGGTGTTCCCTATACAAAACCAGAAAGGGTTCCCTGCAGGATAATGCCACCAGCTCAGACACTAGTCTTACAGAGGTAATGGCTATATGGAATATCACATTAAGATAAGAGTAAAGAGAGGAATGTCTAACCACTTTAGCCACGGGAGATTTTACTCCTTTCCTGATCAGAGCACGTTTATATATATATATATATATATATATAATAAATGTCCCCAATTTAAAAAAAAAAAGAAAAACAAATTTATTCATCAGTTTAGGCCAATAAATATTCTTCTACATGTTTTTGGTAAAAAAAAAAATTGCAATAAGCGTATATTGATTGGTTTGCGCAAAAGTTATAATGTCTACAAACTATGGGAAAGATTTATGGCATTTTTGTTATTATTTCTTTTTCCTAGCAATGGCTGTGATCTGCGATTTCTAGTGGTACTGTGACATTGCAACGGACAGATCGGAGACTCTTGACTCTTTTTTGGGACCATCGGCAGTTATACAGCGATCAGTGCTAAAAAAATGCATTGATTACTGTGTAAATGTCACTGGCAAGGAAGGGGTTAACACTAGGGGGCGATCAAGGGGTTAATTGTGTGTTCCCTCAGTGTATTCTAACTGTGGGGGGATAGGATTGATTAGGAGAGGAGACCTATAATTTTTTCTACTTAGTAGGAACAAACAATATGGCTCCTCTTCCGTGACAGCACAGGGATTTGTGTGTTCACACACACAAATCCCCGTGCTGGAGCTCGTGCCCGCGCTGGCTTGTGGCCTGCGGCAATCATGCCCGCCGGCCACGGGCATCCGGTGTCTCGTCATGCAGCAGGCACGCGCGCCTTCTGGTGGCCACTAAAGGAATGGACGTACCCATATGGGATTTCACCCAGGGGAGCCATTCTGCCGCAGTAAATCTGCATAAGCCAGTCGGGAACCGGTTAATGGGTAAAAAAGGCAGCTTCTGAAATGCAGGGAGAATCAGATTCATACCCTATGGAGTCACAGGGGAATGGACAGGGTGAGCTACATTAAAGACTCTCTGTACAAAAGTCTTAATGAAAAAATGAGAGGCCAAAAGTCTTTGAAACAAGGTTAAAAGAGCAGAATCTGGAACTCTGATAATCCTAACATGATTTACAGATGTACTTTTTTGTAATTTAAATTAAAATGTTTTTTACTTTTTTTTCTCCTCACTCCTGTGGATAGAAGAGAAACACACTTGTCTGAAATTAGAGCTCTACTGTTGTTACACTGTGAATAATTAATCCAAGGGGCTTTGAAATAAAAAGTAGTCTCCTTTGCCATTGCTGCTGCTCCACATGTCAGCAATGGCATGCCTGCATGCTTTACGTTCCTATAATTCTAGGGCACATTCCTTTTCTTTTTTGTGACATAGGCATGGAGCACAGGGGCAACCTTGTTACTATTGGGGCTGAGTTCTCTTCTTATAACTATTCACCAGCTTTTATTTCACTTTAAATAGTTAATTTGAACCAAATTCCAATGAGTCCCTCACCTTCACCTGCAGACCACCACAATCACCAGGCTACTATAGAGAGTGGGAAGGGGGACACGGGGAAGAAGGAAAAATGCTGCTCACCCCTGATGATTGAAACAAAAAAAGAAAAAGACAAATTCCCCACTTGGGGTTTTTAGGCAGCAAAATGAAAGGGTAGAAAGCCAATTCATAAAAATGTATCTTTATTATACAAAAAACTTAAACACACTGGTTAAAAAGAATGAGCTCCCATAGGGTGTATAACAATGCATAACACTCAACACATACACTGTATATATATGTTCATGACAACATGACATGTGCGTTGACTTGGGCAAAATGTAAATGGACCTGACGCGTTTCGACCTGTTCCAGGTCTTCTTCAAAGGTCAATTTTGCTAAAATTATATCAAGAAATGCATGTGTCAAAAAAAAAAAAAAAAAGTCAGTGGAAACAAATACATAACATATCAATATCATATCATATATAATACATACACTATAGAGAGTGGGAGACACTTGTCCACATCAACGTGGGACAAAGTGCTTTGCCAGGGAGTTCCCCTTCATGTTAAGGGTATATGGACTGGTATGGATCAAAGTCACATTCCCCCTTTCCTGGCCTGCTTGGATAGATGTCTGGTATCTGTTTTCATGTTTTTTGCAAATGGTTGCTCCTTAAATGTATACATGATTCAAAAGTTTTGGAATGTATCACACAGATGTGCCACTTTACAGGCAGGTTAAAGGCACCCCCATGCATGTTATTTTAAGATATTTAGAACTTTATTGTTGACATTAAAGTTTGATTAAAATAGATTTTGTCCATCAAGCTGATTTTTTATTTTTTTTTGCTTTAGTATGTGCTTTCCAGTGGGCAATGCTCAGATCCTCATGCCAACAATTTGACAGTCCCTTGCCTATAAGCCTAGAAAATGGCCATTCCTGGTTTTCATCATTCAACTTCCATTGACTTCAATGATTTATGGATTCGGCACATGAACTTGCAAACCTGCCTCAAACTGAATCCAGGTATGTTTGTCTCAACATTTGTTCTGAACAGCACTGAGATGTAGATATGTGTAATTCGTTTCATTCCAAATTCGTTTAACAAGTTTCGAGAAATTAGTTAATTCGGAAATATCCAAATTAATGAAAACCAGTTTAACAAATTTTTCCAGAAATTCAAAATTTGGAAATAAGAATGAAAAACCAAAAATTCAAAGGATGTAAAATCCGAAAATAAGAACAAAAATCCAAAAACCCGAAAATTTGAAAATCTGAAATAATAACTAACTAATAATAACTTAACTATTACTAAACTATTAAATTATAGAAATTGGATTTTCCTTTCAAATTTGGCTGTTAGTGAACATAACGAATACGAATTTATGCAAAGTTACAAATTATCCAAAATAACAAATGCCGTATCTAAACGAATGGAACATAACAAATTACTTTTTATTATTATTACCGAGGGTACTTAGGGAACTCAGTCAGGTGATTGCCAAACCGTTGTTCCTAATATTTACAGACAGTCTATTGACTGGAATGGTACCAGCTGATTGGAGAAAAGCCAATGTAGCACCAATATTTAAAAAGGGCCCAAAAAACATCCCTGGGAATTACAGACCAGTTAGCCTAACATCAATAGTATGTAAACTCTTGGAGGGGATGATAAGGGACTATATACAAGATTTTAGTAATAAGAATGATTTCATTAGCAGTAATCAGCATGGATTCATGAAGAATCGTTCTTGCCAAACCAATCTATTAACCTTCTATGAGGAGGTGAGTTGCCATCTAGATAAAGGAAGGCCCGTAGACGTGGTGTATCTGGATTTTGCAAAAGCATTTGACACAGTTCCCCATAAACGTTTACTGTACAAAATAAGGTGCGTTGGCATGGACCATAGGGTGAGTACATGGATTGAAAACTGGCTACAAGGGCGTGTTCAGAGGGTGGTGATAAATGGGGAGTACTCAGAATGGTCAGGGGTGGGTAGTGGGGTTCCCCAGGGTTCTGTGCTGGGACCAATCCTATTTAATTTGTTCATAAACGACCTGGAGGATGGGATAAAGAGTTAAATCTCTGTATTTGCAGATGATATTAAGCTAAGCAGGGCAATAACTTCTCTGCAGAATGTGGAAATCTTGCAAAAAGACCTGAACAAATTAATGGGGTGGGCGACTACATGGCAAATGAGGTTCAATGTAGAAAAATGGAAAATAATGCATTTGGGTGGCAAAAATATGAATGCAATCTATACACTGGGGGGAAAACCTCTGGGGGAATCTAGGATGGAAAAGGACCTGGGGGTCCTAGTGGATGATAGGCTCAGCAATGGCATGCAATGCCAAGCTGCTGCTAATAAAGCAAACAGAATATTGGCATGCATTAAAAGGGGGATCAACTGCAGAGATAAAAACGATAATTCTCCCGCTCTACAAGACTCTGGTCCGGCCGCACCTGGAGTATGCTGTCCAGTTCTGGGCACCAGTCCTCAGGAGGGACGTACTGGAAATGGAGCGAGTACAAAGAAGGGCAACAAAGCTAATAAAGGGTCTGGAGGATCTTAGTTATGAGGAAAGGTTGCAAGCACTGAACTTATTCTCTCTGGAGAAGAGACGCTTGAGAGGGGATATGATTTCAATTTACAAATACTGTACTGGTGACCCCACAATAGGGATAAAACTTTTTCGCAGAAGAGAGTTTAATAAGACTCGTGACAACTCATTACAATTAGAAGAAAAGAGGTTTAACCTTAAACTACGTAGAGGGTTCTTTACTGTAAGAGCGGTAAGGATGTGGAATTCCCTTCCACAGGCGGTGGTCTCAGCGGGGAGCATCGATAGCTTCAAGAAACTATTAGATAATCACCTGAATGACCGCAATATACAGGGATATGTAATGTAATACTGACACATAATCACGCATAGGTTGGACTTGATGGACTTGTGTCTTTTTTCAACCTCACCTACTATGTAACTATGTAACTATGTAATTATTATTTTGTTCTGTTTCATTTGTTTAGATGCGGCATTCTTTATTTCAGATAATTCATAACTTTAGATAAATTTGTATTCGTTACGTTCACTAAAAGCTAAATTTGAAAGGAAATCCCAATACCTATAATTTAATAGTTATTTATTATTAGTTAGTTAGTTATTATTCAGAATTTTCGGATTTTCTTTATTATTTTTGTATTTCCAAACTTCCGAATTTTTCGAATTTTCTAATTTTATATTTTCTGAATTTATGAATTTTCGAATTTATGAATTTACGAATTCCAAATTTTTGAATTTACGAAAAAAACAAAAAATGAATGAAACGAAAATGAACACATTTTTCGGCAGTGCACATGTCTACGAGATGTGTCTAATTGGGGGATTGTACGTCACTTAACAACTTCTGATTGTCTTGTAAACATGGGGGTTGAATTACTGAAGCGAAGTAAACTGTTCACTTTGCAAGGGAATATGCCCCTGGGCTTAGTGAATGAGGTGAATCTCTGCTGTCTTTCGTTTTCCAATCATGTGCATGCAAAATGTTGATTTTTTTTATTTTCCTCGCACATCGGGTATTTTTTGCAAAGTGATACTTTATCACATTCACTAAGCTCTGGTGCAAATTTGCTTGTAAAATGCACCTTCCCTCACAAAGTGATTTAGGTAAATCAACCCCATGGTGTGAAGGCACAGGGAATGCAGGGCAAAAAAAGCAGCATGGAGGACTGCTAATTGCAGAATGAAAATGGTACAGAACGTTTGGTGCAAACTGCAATCTGTTACAACTCTGTGGTAATACATTTCAAGCGAATTGTTTAAATACAAAACAAATGACAAAACTCAGAAATCAATTTACTCATATCTATCTAGAAAGTTTGTCTATAACTGCTAAATTTGGCACAGCAAAGTGCCTGAAATTATTCAGAATCCTACACGGACCAAATCTTCCAGCTATATTTTATCTTTTGGACACCATCTGTATGTTTTACTGCAAGGTAATCCCACGAGCAAAAGAGAAAAGTACACTGATTGATTTTGACACATGAGCATCTTTACAGAAAGTAAAAAGAGGTAGAAGAAGCTTCGGTTTTTTTTTCCTTCTTATGCAAATCTTAATAAATACTTGCAATGTTATTATCCATTTTTACATCAATATTAATTATTAAAGGTAATTACATATCACTGACAATTTGCACAACACTGTACATTTATATTGTACATTCACATCAGTCCCTGCCCTCAATGAGCCTACAGTCTAAGGTCCCTATCTCGGATAATATGGACAATTTAGTCTGGAAACAATTTACCTCCATGCTTTTGTAGCTTGGGAGGAAACCCATACAATTACAGGGAGAATATGCAAACTCCATGCAGTGTGTCATGGTTAGAATTCAAACCGAACATTTTAGTGTTGCAAGGCAGACATGCCAACCACTAAAGCCACTGTGCTGCCTATATCTGTGCAAACTGACAAACATGTAGTGCTCACCTATTTATTTGGCCTGCCCCAGAGGTCTTGTTATTAATATTAAATAAAGCAAAAGAAAATTTCAAAGCTGTTTTTCAGAGGTTTGCATTAGGACAAGGGCAAATACGTCTTCTAGGAGTTCTTGCACTGTACTACAGAGGTATTACCTACTGGTAAAAATCGCATAATAGCTCACACTTAGTTCAGATGGGTAGACAGGTTTCTTGACATTCTACCATAGTACAACAATGTAAGATGCGTTGTATATACTGTTACAGAATTGAAAGGGTATTTAAAATAATTTACAATGGGATGGTACTGGCGCAAGTTGTTAATCAATAATATGAAAAAAGAGGGGGGTGGGAGAACAGGGATCATTAATCCAGAGGCCAGTGGTCTGTGAAAGGCCTGTGTATGGTGTAAAATAGGGGGAATAGGTCTCTAAAACAGGCAACAGGGGGGATCCAATGGTGGTGATGAAGAACAGTTCAGTTCATAACTTAGGGCAAGCCTCTTGAGAAAAGTAGAAGCAAACTCCAGGAACATGTAAAGACAGAGCGCCGCTGAAGTAAAACTGTATGACATTTTTTTTTCTTCCAATAGATTTTATTGAAATAAAATCAACAATGATAATAAACAACATCAAATAAGGGGCTTCGTGGTTGAGGTCGGTGTTGAGTTTGTCTTTGTGCAATAAGTGCCGAAGCTCCTGTCTGACCTGCGAGATCTTTGGACAGTAGGGAGAAGTCCAATTTTTTAAAATGGATCTTCGGGCGACCAGGAGACAGATGAAGATCCAGTCTTTGTGTCGGGGGTTGACATTGGAGGACCATGTTAGGAGTTGTTTGTCCCAGTACCCAAAGATGAGTAGTAGGGGGCTTTTGGTAATTTCAGCAGGGTTATTCCGTATATGAAGGATATGATTGATCCCAGAAGGTGGAGGTGTATGTGCAAGACCAGAAACGGTGAGTCAAGGAAGGTCTTGCCTGATGGCATAGAGGGCAGGTGGCAGAGTCCTGGTTGTTCTTTTCCGAGAGAAAGAGTATATGAGCACGGTGAAGAATTTTCAGTTGGGTTTCTTTCCAAAATTCATTGGGGATCAGTTGTAGGATTTTGTTGTAGCCTAGAAGGAGTTTATCTACTATAACTGTGTCAGGAAAGTCTCTGCCCCAATTAGCTGCTGATGAGAATGCTATAATAGGAATGATCTTGTGCATG
Source organism: Lithobates clamitans (assembly GCA_037952925.1). Taxonomy (NCBI): domain Eukaryota; kingdom Metazoa; phylum Chordata; class Amphibia; order Anura; family Ranidae; genus Lithobates; species Lithobates clamitans. Next base: position 1,566,723 of record JBBGZY010001063.1, read on the forward strand.
AGAGGTTTGTAGATGTCAGAAATAGTATAGGAGCCTTTGTGGAGCAGATGATCTGTAATAGTCGCTCTCTGAATCTTCTGCGCTTCTCTGTACATGAGTTGCGGATGAAGCTGACACATTGCCTAAAGTGAAAGGCATGTGACTGGGAAAGAGAGAATTTTTCAGCAATGACTGTAAAAGTATGGGGTAGCCCCGTTTCCCTGTCGCAAAGGGTAGGGAATTCGGTAAGGTCTTTTTGTTGCCAAATAGAGAAGGGTTTGTGTTCCATCCCCGGTGGGAAATTTGGCTTGCCCTGGATCGGAAGGTGTTTGGACATGAAAGGGGAGAGCTTCAGGCATTTTCTTACTTCTTTCCAGGCTATGGCAGTGTCCCATAAGAGGAGATTGTGTTGCATGGTTGAGGGTATAGATTTCCACTTGCAGTGACGAAGGGCTACCAAATAGTAAGCGTGGGCTTGTAAATGCAATGCGCGGTCGCTTATTCTGCCAGATAAATTTGGAGATAGCTTTGTTTAGCAACTTAATAGCCTTTTGTTAACACTGAATAGTGTTTCAGGAGTAGTCGTTTGATGCGGATACAATAAGCATGCAAAGCTGACCATTTTTACTAAGTGGCATCTTCCCAGGAGCGAGAGAGGCAGATCCATCTAGTTTTCTAGTTCTTGGGATATTTTTTTGACCAGAGGGGCATATTTTAGGTGGTATATAGAAAATGGCAGTTTCCCTATTTTGATGCCTAGGTAAGTTATGTGTGATTTGGCTACTGTGAAAGGCAAATGGGAGGCCCACTGAGGATTTGAAAGGGTGCCTATGGGGAGGATTTCACTTTTATTGTAGTTAATGCGGAGACCCGAACATAATTTAACCACTTCTGGACCGCCCGCCTTCATTTTACTTCGCTACATTGAAGAGGAATACCATTGTTATGGCAGAAACTAGCTGCAATAACCTCGGTATCCTCTTCTTCAGCGGGCAGTTCGCCTCAAGATGAAAGTGGTCTCTGCGGCGGATTCACTGCGGGATCACTTTTATTGGCGGCGGGAGAGGGCCCCCCCTCCCGCCGCTCTCTGGTGCCCTCCAGCGCTTACTGGAGCCGCTGGCAGTGGCGGAGGTGATCGCATCCTGTCCCCTGCTTGGTATGGAGAGAAGTGAGGGGAAGATGGCCCCCACCCATCTCCATATCATTGCAAGGCAGGAGCAACGTCAAAACGTCACTTCCACCTATAGCTCTTTTAAAGGGACATTTTTTTATTATATTTTAGTGTAAATATGAGATCTGAGATCTTTTTGACCCCAGATCTCATATTTAACCACTTGCCGACTGCCTAACGCAGATATACTGCGGCAGAATGGCACGGGCAGGCAGAATCACGTACCCATACGTGATCTGCCTACCGCGGGCGGGGGGTCCGATCGGACCCCCCTCGGTGCCAGCGGCGGTCGTCATTTGTCTGGGAGCGTTCCGTGATGAGGGGGAGGCCATCCGATCGTGGCCCCCCCTCGCGATCGCTCCCAGCCAATGAGAGACATCCCCTGCCTGTGTATAGTACACACAGGCAGAGGATGTGATGTCATCTCTCCTCGGCTCGGCAGTTTCCGTTCTGGCGCCGAGGAGAGAAGACATGTGAGTGCACAAACACACACACACACACTCAGTAGAACATGCCAGGCATACTTTACATCCCCCGACCCCCCCCGATCGCCTCCAGATCGCCCCCCGATCCCCCCCCAATCCCCCCTCTCCCCTGCCTGTCACACTGACACCAAGCTGTATTTTTTTTTTTTCCTGATTACTGCATGGTGTCAGTTTGTGACAGTTAGAAGTGGTAGGGCAGTGAGTGTTAGCCCCCTGTAGGTCTAGGATACCCCCTAACCCCCCCTAATAAAGCTTTAACCAATTGATCACCCCCTGTCACCAGTGTCGCTAAGCGATCATTTTTCTGATGGCTGTATTAGTGTCGATGGTGACGCTAGTTAGGGATGTAAATATTTAGGTTCGCCGTCAGCGTTTTATAGTGTCAGGGACCCCCATATACTATCTAATAAATGTTTTAACCCCTTGATTGCCCCCTAGTTAACCGTTTCACCACTGATCACCGTATACCCATTACGGTTGACGCTGGTTAGTTCGTTTATTTTTTATAGCGTCAGGGCACCTGCCGTTTATTACCGAATAAAGGTTTAGCCCCCTGATCGCCCGGCGGTGATATGCGTCGCCCCAGGCAGCGTCAGATTAGCGCCAGTACCGCTAACACCCACGCACGCAGCATACACCTCCCTTAGTGGTATAGTATCTGAACGGATCAATATCTGATCCAATCAGATCTATACTAGCGTCCCCAGCAGTTTAGGGTTCCCAAAAACGCAGTGTTAGCGGGATCAGCCCAGATACCTGCTAGCACCTGCGTTTTGCCCCTCCGCCCGGCCCAGCCCACCCCACCCAAGTGCAGTATCAATCGATCACTGTCACTTACAAAATACTAAACGCATACCTGCAGCGTTTGCAGAGTCAGGCCTGATCCCTGCGATCGATAACAGATTTCTTGGTAGCGTTTTGGTGAACTGGCGAGCACCAGCCCCAAGCAGCGTCAGATTAGCGCCAGTACCGCTAACACCCACGCACGCACCGTACACCTCCCTTAGTGGTATAGTATCTAATCAGATCAATATCTGATCCGATTAGATCTATACTGGCGTCCCCAGCAGTTTAGGGTTCCCAAAAACGCAGTGTTAGCGGGATCAGCCCAGATACCTGCTAGCACCTGCGTTTTGCCCCTCCGTCCGGCCCAGCCCACCCAAGTGCATTATCGATCGATCACTGTCACTTACAAAACACTAAATGCATAACTGCAGCATTCGCAGAGTCAGGCCTGATCCCTGCGATCGCTAACAGTTTTTTTGGTAGCGTTTTGGTGAACTGGCAAGCACCAGTGACCTAGTACACCCCGGTCGTAGTCAAACCAGCACTGCAGTAACACTTGGTGACGTGGCGAGTCCCATAAGTGCAGTTCAAGCTGATGAGGTGGCAAGCACAAGTAGTGTCCCGCTGCCACCAAAAAGACAAACACAGGCCCGTCGTGCCCATAATGCCCTTCCTGCTGCATTCGCCAATCCTAATTGGGAACACACCACTTCTGCAGCGCCCATACTTCCCCCATTCACATCCCCAACCAAATGCAGTCGGCTGCATGAGAGGCATTTTCTATATGTCCTCCCGAGTACCCCTACCCGACGAACCCCCCCAAAAAGATGTTGTGTCTGCAGCAATCGCGGATATAGGCGTGACACCCGTTATTATTGTCCCTCCTGTCCTGACAATCCTGGTCTTTTCATTGGTGAATGTTTTGAACGTTACCATTCACTAGTTGAGTATTAGCGTAGGGTACAGCATTGCACAGACTAGGCACACTTTCACAGGGTCTCCAAAGGTGCCATCACATTTTGAGAGACCCCAACCTGGAACCGGTTACAGTTATAAAAGTTACAGTTACAAAAAAAAGTGTAAAAAAAAAAAAAAAAAACACATACAAAAATATAAAATAAAAAAAAATAGTTGTCGTTTTATTGTTCTCTCTCTCTCTATTCTCTCTTTATTGTTCTACTCTTTTTTACTGTATTCTATTCTGCAAAGTTTTATTGTTATTATGTTTTATCATGTTTGCTTTTCAGGTATGCAATTTTTTATACTTTACCGTTTACTGTGCTTTATTGTTAACCATTTTTTGTCTTTAGGTACGCAATTCATGACTTTGAATGGTTATACCAGAATGATGCCTGCAGGTTTAGGTATCATCTTGGTATCATTCTTTTCAGCCAGCGGTCGGCTTTCATTTAAAAGCAATCCTAGCGGCTAATTAGCCTCTAGACTGCTTTTACAAGCAGTGGAAGGGAATGCCCCCCCCACCATCTTCCGTGTTTTTCTCTGGCTCTCCTGTCTCAACAGGGAACCTGAGAATGCAGCCGGTGATTCAGCCAGCTGATCATAGAGCTGATCAGAGACCAGAGTGGCTCCAAACATCTCTATGGCCTAAGAAACCGGAAGCTACGAGCATTTTATGACTTAGATTTCGCCGGATGTAAACAGCGCCATTGGGAAATTGGGAAAGCATTTTATCACACCGATCTTGGTGTGGTCAGATGCTTTGAGGGCAGAGGAGAAATCCAGGGTCTAATAGACCCCAATTTTTTCAAAAAAGAGTACCTGTCACTACCTATTGCTATGATAGGGGATATTTACATTCCCTGAGATAACAATAAAAATGATTTTTAAAAAAAATGAAAGGAACAGTTTAAAAATAAGATAAAAAAGCAAAAAAATAATAATAATAAAAAAAAAGCACCCCTGTCCCCCCTGCTCCCGCGCAAAGGCGAACGCAAGCGTCGGTCTGGCATCAAATGTAAACAGCAATTGCACCATGCATGTGAGGTATCACCGCGAAGTTCAGATCGAGGGCAGTAATTTTAGCAGTAGACCTCCTCTGTAAATCTAAAGTGGTAACCTGTAAAGGCTTTTAAAGGCTTTTAAAAATGTATTTAGTATGTCGCCACTGCATGTTTGTGCGCAATTTTAAAGCATGTCATGTTTGGTATCCATGTACTCGGCCTAAGATCATCTTTTTTATTTAATCAAACATTTGGGCAATATAGTGTGTTTTAGTGCATTAAAATTTAAAAAAGTGTGTTTTTTCCCCAAAAAATGTGTTTGAAAAATTGCTGCGCAAATACTGTGTGAAAAAAAAATGAAACACCCACCATTTAAAAAAAATATATAATGTTTGGGGGTTCAAAGTAATTTTCTTGCAAAAAAAAATAATTTTTTCATGTAATCAAAAAGTGTCAGAAAGGCCTTTGTCTTCAAGTGGTTAGAAGAGTGGGTGATTTGTGACATAAGCGTCTAAATGTTGTGCATAAAATGCCAGGACAGTTCAAAACCCCCCAAATGACCCCATTTTGGAAAGTAGACACCCCAAGCTATTTGCTGAGAGGCATGTCGAGTCCATGGAATATTTTATATTGTGACACAAGTTGCGGGAAAGAGACAATTTTTTTTTTTTTGCACAAAGTTGTCACCAAACGATATATTGCTCAAACATGCCATGGGAATATGTGAAAATACACCCCAAAATACATTCTGTTGCTTCTCCTGAGTATGGGGATACCACATGTGTGAAACTTTTTGGGAGCCTAGCCGCGTACGGGACCCCGAAAACCAGGCACTGCCTTCAGGCTTTCTAAGGCTGTAAATTTTTGATTTCGCTCTTCACTGCCTATCACAGTTTCGGAGGCCATGGAATGCCCAGGTGGCACAAACCCCCCCCCAAATGACCCCATTTTGGAAAGTAGACACCCAAAGCTATTTGCTGAGAGGTATAGTGAGTATTTTGCAGACCTCACTTTTTGTCACAAAGTTTTGAAAATTGAAAAAAGAAAAAAAAAATGTTTTCTTGTCTTTCTTTATTTTCAAAAACAAATGAGAGCAAATAGCTTGGGGTGTCTACTTTCCAAAATAGGGTCATTTGGGGGGGGGGGGGGGTTGTGCCACCTGGGCATTCCATGGCCTCCGAAACTGTGATAGGCAGTGAAGAGTGAAATCAAAAATTTACACCCTTAGAAATCCTGAAGGCGGTGATTGGATTTCGGGGCCCGTACGCGGCTAGGCTCCCAAAAAGTCCCACACATGTGGTATCCCCATACTCAGGAGAAGCAGCTAAATGTATTTTGGGGTGCAATTCCACATATGCCCATGGCCTGTGTGAGCAATATATCATTTAGTGACAACTTTGTGCAAGAAAAAAAAATTGTCACTTTCCCGCAACTTGTGTCAAAATATAAAACATTCCATGGACTCAACATGCCTCAAAGAAAATAGCTTGGGGTGTCTACTTTCCAAAATGGGGTCATTTGGGGGGTTTTATGCCATCTGGGCATTTTATGGCCTTCAAAACGGTGATAGGTAGTGAGGAGTAAAATCAAAAATGTACGCCCTTAGAAATCCTGAAGGCAGTGATTGGTTTTCGGGGCTCCGTACGTGGCTAGGCTCCCAAAAAGTCCCACACATGTGGTATCCCCATACTCAGGAGAAGCAGCTAAATGTATTTTGGGGTGCAATTCCACATATGCCCATGGCCTGTGTGAGCAATATATCATTTAGTGACAACTTTTTGTAATTTTTTTTTTTTGTCATTATTCAATCACTTGGGACAAAAAAAATGAATATTCAATGGACTCAAAATGCCTCTCAGCAATTTGCTTGGGGTGTCTACTTTCCAAAATTGGGTCATTTGTGGGGGTTTTGTACTGCCCTGCCATTTTAGCACCTCAAGAAACGACATAGGCAGTCATAAATTAAAGGCTGTGTAAATTCCAGAAAATGCACCCTAGTTTGTAGGCGCTATAACTTTTGCGCAAACCAATAAATATACACTTATTGACATTTTTTTTTTTACCAAAAACATGTGGCCGAATACATTTTGGCCTAAATGTATGACTAAAATTGAGTTTATTGGATTTTTTTTAGAACAAAAATAGAAAATATCATTTTTTTTTCAAAATTTTCGGTCTTTTTCCGTGTATAGCGCAAAAAATAAAAACGGCAGAGGTGATCAAATACCATCAAAAGAAAGCTCTATTTGTGGGAAGAAAAGGAAATTTTGTTTGGGTACAGCATTGCATGACCGCGCAATTAGCAGTTAAAGCGATGCAGTGCCAAATTGTAAAAAGTGCTCTGGTCAGGAAGGGGGTAAATCCTTCCGGGGCTGAAGTAGTTAAGAGGGCCCTGTCATTATTATTATTATCATTATTATTATTATACATGATTTATATAGCGCCGACAGTTTACACAGCGTACAATACGTACAATACAATTTAATACAGGAGGAATCCGAGGGCCCTGCTCATTAGAGCTTACAATCTGTCATGCTTTTTTTTCTATTACAAGGGATGTTTACATTCCTTGTAATAGGAATAAAAGTGACACTTTTTTTGTAAAGAACAGTGTAAAAATGAAAAATAAAAGGTAAAATAAATTAGGAATAAAAAAATTTAAACGCGCACTGTCCTGCCGAGGTTGCGTGCAGAAGCAAACGCATAGGTGAGTAGCGCCCACATATAAAAACGGCGTTCAAACCACACATGTGAGATATCACCACGATCGTTAGAGCAAGAGAAATAATTCTAGCCCTAGACCTCCTCTGTAACTCAAAAGATGCAACCTGTATAATTTTTAAACATTGCCTATGGAGATTTTTAAGGGTAAAAGTTTGTCGCCATTCCACGAGCGGGCCCAACTTTAAAGCGTGACATATTGGGTTTACTCGGCATAACATCATCTTTCACAATATAAAAAAAATTGGGCTAACTTTACTGTTGTCTTCTTTTTTAATAAAAAAAAGTGATTTTTTTTGTTTGTAAAAAAGTGCGCTTGTAAGATCGCTGTGCAAATATGGTGTGACAAAAAGTATTGCAACAATTGCCATTTTATTCTCTGGGGTGTTAAAAAAAAATAAATATATATATCTATATATATAGATATATAGATCTATATATATATATATATATATATATAGATCTATATATCTATATATATATAGATATATATATATCTATATATATAGATATATATATATAGATATATATATATATCTATATATATAATGTTTGGGGGTTCTAAGTAGTTTTCTAGCAAAAAAAAATGTTTTTAACTTGTAAATACCAAATCTCATCAAATTTTGTTTTGATAGTGGACATGTCAGAGGAGGGTTATAGATAGAAAAACTCTAGGCATGGGACTTTGGAGGCACAATAGTATTAAACTACAAAAGGTAAATTTAATAGGGGTATTTTATTAGAAAATTATAAAGGACAATGGACACACATAAATTATTTAAAAGCAATTCAGGCTGGATGTAAACCCTAATGATAATACACCGTGTGGATCCTATCCTGCAAATTTGTATAGCATAAAGAGAGTTATAACTGTACACATATAGCACTTAGTCCATATATAGGAGAAATACTTCCCCTGGGCATTGAACAGTAGACAGGTACATGGTTGTAGCAAACAAAATGCAGCAGGTTTGATAATCCACGGTGAGATATTCTCTAGTTGCTCTACATGTTTTGCGTTACGCAGAACGCTTCCTCAGGAGCTAGAGATTCAATTGGGTATGGTAAGGTTACAAAAACCTATCAATAGTGATGATATACAGATGATCGCAATTTGATCATGGGTGTAGAGTATCTGAGTTAAATTGGAAGCAGCATTCGGCTACAACCTGGAACCTCTCAAAAAATATAGCATAAGGTATCCATAAAGGGGAAGCAGAGGCTTTATTATTGTAGTGCCTTAGGTAGATGAGAGGAAGCACAGGGATGCGCCGTCCGGTCTGGCAGACCGGTGCTGTGACCGCGTTCAAGAGATGGTTGAAGGGGCCAGTAAAGCCCATTTTTGTTATGGCCATCGAGAGCCATTCAAAGCGAACATTATTGAAGGCTTGCTCCGCGTCCAGAGTGATTATGTCAAAGTCCCCCCTCAGTTGCACTTGGCATGTTTTAGGACTATCATTACTTTTTGGCTCATTTAGTGTGGCTGTTCTCCCTTTTTACGAAACCTGACTGAGCGGAGAGAACGAATGATGGTGTCAAGTCTGGTGGCAACAATTTTCGAAAGGATCCTAACATCTAGGTTTAAAAGTGATTTGAGCCTATAGGAACCCAGTTCAAGGGGGTCTTTTCCTTTCTTGGAAAGTCATTTGATGATAGCTTGGTTCCCCATAGGTAGGTAGGGGCCATCCAACCATATGCCCCTGTAGACATTGAGGAGGATGGGCCAGTTATTTTTTGTAGGGTTTTATAGAATTCCCCTGTAAACCCATCAGGGCCCAGGACTTTAGAGGGATATAGATTTCGAATGGTTGTAGATATTTCGGATAAGGAAATGGGTACATTTAAGGCCTCAAGTTGGGAAGGAGTGACCGCTGGTAGAGATATTTTATCGAGGAAAGATTGTGCAACTTTTTTGTCTATGGGGTCAGTGGCATACAGGGATGAATAATATTGTAGCATGACTTTATTGATCTCATGTTGCGAGGTTTTAATGGTGCCTGAGGTGTCTCATAGAGAGGTGATATGTGTAGGGCGATAAGGACCTTTGCAAAGCCTTGCCAGCAATTTGCCTGTTTTGTTGCCAAATTTGTGGAGAGTGGTGTACAGATGAGCCCTTTTTGTCAGTTCAAGCGTGTCTGCCCAGGTGTCAAAGGCTCTTTTTGCTTCCTGCCATTCAGTTCTGTTTTCAGGGGAGTCTAGGGCATATAGAAAAAGTTGTGCCAGTCGGAGTCTGAAACTAACCGTCTTGTAATTTGCTAGGGCGTGTTTTTTGTAAGAGGTGGCATATGAAATGATCCGACCTCAGAGGAAAGCCTTGCCAGCTTCCCAAAAAAGGTTTGGGTTGTCAGCATGAGTTGAGTTAGCTGAAAAAAAGTCTTTCCATTCTTCCTCCATGTATGATTGGAAATCAGAGTTGTTGTGGAGATAAGATGGAAAGCTCCAAATTCTGAGGTTAGGATGGAGGTCGGTTGTCAAGAGTTGGGGCGTGATATGATATGGCTATGTCATGGATATATGCTCCAGAGATCATTGGGACTAGGGATGGGTTCGTGTTCGAGTCGAACCCATGTTCGACTCGAACATCGGCTGTTCGGTCGTTCGCCGAATTGCGAACGATATGGGCCGTTCGCGCCAAATTTGTGTGGCGCGTCACGGCCCATAATTCACTGCGGCATCGCAGTGCATTGCTTGCTGATGATTGGCCAAGCATGCACTATGACCCGCATGCTTGGCCAATCACAGCGCCGCCTGAACAGAGAGCCGTAATTGGCCAAAGCCAAGGAGGCTTTGGCCAATTATGGCTCAGGGGATTTAGTACACGCCCCACACTATATAAGGCCGCCTGCACGGCGGCCCTGTGTAGTGTGTGTTCCGGCGTTGAAAGAGATAGACAGAGAGACAGTGTTTGATTTGAGTTAGATAGATTAGGCAGAACAGTCAGTCAGTTAGCTGCACTTACAGTGTATTGTGTATATATATGCATCCCAGGTGTTGCATATATATATATACACTGTACTCAGTTTAGCTAGATCCGTTCCTGTTATCTTCTAGACTATTTACATTTAGTGCAGTGCGTCCTGCTCACAGTGTTCAGCTAGATCCGTTCCTGTTATCTTCTAGACTATTTACATTTAGTGCAGTGCGTCCTGCTCACAGTGTTCAGCTAGATCCGTTCCTGTTAAATTCTAGACTATTTACATTTAGTGCAGTGCGTCCTGCTCACAGTGTTCAGCTAGATCCGTTCCTGTTATATTCTAGACTATTTACATTTGGTGCAGTGCGTCCTGCTCACAGTGTTCAGCTAGATCCGTTCCTGTTATCTTCTAGACTATTTACATTTAGTGCAGTGCGTCCTGCTCACAGTGTTCAGCTAGATCCGTTCCTGTTATCTTCCTACTGACAGGCAGGCTTGTCTTGTTACAGTATTGACAGCTACCTAAAGAAAATTACTGGTGTTCTTTTGATCCTACTAGTACCACGGTCAGGCAGCTAGACTATTTACATTTAGTGCAGTGCGTCCTGCTCACAGTGTTCAGCTAGATCCGTTCCTGTTATCTTCTAGACTATTTACATTTAGTGCAGTGCGTCCTGCTCACAGTGTTCAGCTAGATCCGTTCCTGTTATCTTCCTACTGACAGGCAGGCTTGTCTTGTTACAGTATTAACAGCTACCTAAAGAAAATTATTGGTGTTCTTTTGATCCTACTAGTACCACGGTCAGGCAGCTAGACTATTTACATTTAGTAAAGTGCGTCCTGCTCACAGTGTTCAGCTAGATCCGTTCCTGTTATCTTCTAGACTATTTACATTTAGTGCAGTGCGTCCTGCTCACAGTGTTCAGCTAGATCCGTTCCTGTTATCTTCCTACTGACAGGCAGGCTTGTCTTGTTACAGTATTAACAGCTACCTAAAGAAAATTACTGGTGTTCTTTTGATCCTATTAGTACCACGGTCAGGCAGCTAGACTATTAACATTTAGTGCAGTGCGTCCTGCTCACAGTGTTCAGCTAGATCCGTTCCTGTTATCTTCCTACTGACAGGCAGGCTTGTCTTGTTACAGTATTTACAGCTACCTAAAGAAAATTACTGGTGTTCTTTTGATCCTTTTAGTACCACGGTCAGGCAGCTAGACTATTTACATTTAGTGCAGTGCGTCCTGCTCACAGTGTTCAGCTAAACCTACAAGTTAGTGGGGTGTGTCCACCTCACAGTGTTCAGCTAAAGCTACCTGTAGAAGGTTGGTGGTGTTCTCATACTACAGGCAGGTAGTTGATTTTGCTAGCTGCAGTATATATAGATATATATATATATCTATATATCCCAGCTTAGTGCAGCTACAGGCCATTAGTATGTCTGGAAGGCCAAGAAGGAGAGGCAGACTGTCACAAGCCAATAAGAGAGGGCAAGCAGGCTCTGTGTCTAGTGCTGGTCGTGGAGACGGTGCATCCTCATCAGCACGTGGCCATGGGACACGCTTGGCCTTTTTTTCTGCAGCTGGCCGTGTTGAGCCGCAACATGCGGAAGACTTGGTCGAGTGGATGACCAAGCCGTCCTCATCCTCCTCATCCTCTCTCACCCATGCCCAGGGTGCTTTGTCTGGCAAAGCAGCGGCCTCTTCCCTCGGCTCAATGTCATCAGTGACTCCTTCCCTAGCTCCACCATGTCCTCCTGAGGAGTCCCTCGAACTGTTTGACCACAGTGTTGGGTACATGCTCCAGGAGGATGCCCAGCGTTTGGAAGGCTCTGATGATGATACTGAGCTCGATGAAGGCAGTAACATGAGCATGGACAGAGGGGGTGCCCAAGAAGGACAGCAATCTGGCAGTCATGCTCCCCCTGCTGCAGCATACTGCCGGATTTGCTCCAGTGATGAGGAGGGAGGGGATGATGAGGTCACTGACTTAACGTGGGTGCCTGATAGGAGAGAGGAGGAGGAGGAGGAGGAGGAGGCGGCACATCACCAACGACGCAGGATGCCCTCCAGGGGCCAGCCTAAGGGCAGCACATTTACTGCATCACATGTGCAGGGCGCTGCAGTCTCTGCGCGTTATTCAAAAATTTCTTTGGTGTGGGCCTTTTTTGAGACGAGTGCATCAGATCGCACCGCTGCTATTTGCAACATATGTCTCAAGCGTATCTCACGTGGACAAAACATCTCCCGCTTGGGTACCACATGCTTGACCAGACATATGTTGACCTGCCATGCAGGTCGTTGGCAAGCGCATCTAAAAGACCCACACCAAAGAACAAAGAGGACCTCTCCTTGCTCCTCATCAGCTGAGATTTCCAACCCCACTAGACCTTCAGTCCTCTCTGAGACCTGCACTGAGAGGAATGAAGGTGTAGAATTAGGTGTGTCACAGCCAAGTACTTGTGGGCAATCTGCTTTTGGTACACCGACGTCAGATTGTACCAGGCAAATTTCCCTGCCCCAGCTGCTGCACCGCCGAAAGAAGTTTGCTCCCAGCCATCCACATGCCCAGCGGTTATATGCTAGCTTGGCAAAATTGCTGGCACTTCAACTGCTGCCTTTTCAGTTGGTAGACTCTGCCCCCTTCCGTGAGTTTGTGGAATGTGTGGTTCCTCAGTGGCAGGTACCCAAACGCCACTTTTTCTCACAGAAGGCGATTCCGGCTCTCTACCGGCATGTGGAAGGCAATGTCCATGCCTCGCTGGACAGGGCGGTCAGCGGTAAGGTGCATATTACCGCTGACTCATGGTCCAGCAGGCATGGACAGGGACGTTACCTAAGTTTCACAGCGCATTGGGTGACTCTGCTGGCAGCTGGGAAGGATGCAGGACAAGGTGCAGTAGTGTTGGAGGTTGTTCCGTCACCACGCCTCCAAAATGCTAATGATTGTGACACACCTCTCTCCTCCACCCCCTCCTCTTCTTCTTCCTCCATGGCCTCTTCCTCGGAACCAGCGGTGCTCCGTAGTCATTCAAGGGGCTACGCAAGTACGCAGGCCAAAAGATGCCATGCGGTGCTTGAGCTGGTGTGCTTGGGGGACAGGAGCCACACTGGGGCAGAGGTTCTGTCAGCTCTGCAGGGGCAGGTTCAGAGGTGGTTGACGCCACGCCAACTAAAGGCAGGAATGGTGGTTTGCGACAATGGCACCAACCTCCTCTCTGCCCACCGACAGGGACAAATGACCCATGTGCCCTGTTTGGCTCACGTCCTTAACTTGGTGGTGCAGCGGTTCTTGGGCAGGTACCCGGGCTTACAGGATGTCCTGAGGCAGGCCAGGAAAGTCTGTGTGCATTTCCGCCGGTCATATAATGCCAGTGCTCGGCTGACGGACCTCCAAAAGGAGTTTAACCTGCCCAAGAACCGCCTAATCTGTGACATGCCCACCAGGTGGAACTCAACGTTGGCCATGCTGCAGCGGCTGCACACGCAGCAGAGGGCCATCAATGAGTACCTGTGCGACTATGGCACCAGGACAGGATCAGGGGAGCTTGGTTTTTTTTTCCCCACGCCAGTGGGCCATGATCAGGGATGCATGCACTGTCCTGTCACCATTTGAGGAGGCCACGATGATGGTGAGCAGTGACAGTGCATGCATCAGTGACACTGTCCGCCTTGTCCACCTGTTGGAGCACACGCTGCGTGGAATAATGGACAGGGCACTTGAGGCAGAACAGAGGCAGGAAGAGGAGGACTTTCTTAGCTCTCAAGGCCCCCTTTATCCAGACAGTGTTCCTGCGTGCCCGCCGATCACACAGGAAGAGGACGAGGAGGAGGAGGAGGAGGAGGAGGAGGAGGAGGAAGATTGTGTCAGTATGGAGGTGGAGCCTGGCACTCAGCATCAGCAGCAGTCTTTAAGGGATCAGTCCCAAGAAACACATGGACTTGTACATGGCTGGGAGGAGGTGGCTGCGGACCATGTCGTCCTTAGTGACCCAGAGGACTCCGGACCGAATGCCTCAGCAAACCTACGCTGCATGGCCTCGCTGATCCTGCAAAGCCTGCGTAAGGATCCTCGTATTCGTGGTATCAAGGAGAAGGACCAATACTGGCTGGCAACCCTCCTTGATCCACCTTACAAGGGTAAGGTTGCGGACCTTATCTTGCCATTGCAGAGGGAGCAGAGGATGAAACATCTTCGGGAGGCCTTGCAGAAAGGTCTGTGCAACGCGTTCCCAGAGACTGGGAGGTTACAAACTCCTGTTTCTGGACAACGTGTTGCTGAGGCTTCGGTCAGTCAAAGAAGGAGCAGTGGAGAAGGTGGCCGTCTGACCGATGCGTTCAGACAATTTTTTGGTCCGCAGCCCCAAGGTATGATCGGTTCCAGCAACCATCGCCAGCGTCTGTTTTACATGGTGCAGGAATACCTAGGGGCAAGATCAGACTTGGACACCTTTCCCACCGAAAATCCTCTGGGTTACTGGGTCTTGAGGATGGATCACTGGCCAGAGCTTGCACAGTATGCAATTGAGCTACTGGCCTGTCCTGCATCCAGCGTTCTTTCGGAACGCACATTTAGTGCTGCTGGAGGCGTGGTAACCGATCACAGGGTGCGTCTGTCCACCGACTCGGTCGATCGACTGACCTTCATAAAAATGAATCAGTCTTGGATCACCACCAGCTACCAAGCACCTGATGCTGATGTAACCGAATAATTTTTTTTGAAATCTCAGATCCCTTCAAAGACTGCCTATGCTGATGCTGAGTGACTATCCCTGAGAAATTATCCTCTTCCTCCTCAATCATCACGCTGATAGCTTGTAAGAACATTTTTGGTTCTGGGCGCCACCACCAGTGCCTAAGGCACAATTTTTCAGCCCCTGTTTAACAGGGGCATGTAATTACAATTTTTGATGCAATATTTTACAGCAGGGCTCGTTTCTGCGTTACAACTAGAGTATCTGTGAGGGGTTGCAGTGTTGTGGCACCAGCACCAGTGCCTAAGGCCCAATTTTTCTGCCCCTGTCTAACAGGGGCGTGTAATTACAACTTTTGATGCAATACTTTGCAGCAGGGCTCGTTCCTGCATTCCAACTAGAATGTCTGTGAGGGGTTGCAGTGTTCTGGCACCAGCACCAGTGCCCAAGGCCCAATTTTTCTGCTCCTGTCTAACAGGGGCGTGTAATTACAATTTTTGATGCAATACTTTGCAGCAGGGCTCGTTCCTGCGTTCCAACTAGAGTGTCTGTAAGGGGTTGCAGTGTTGTGGCACCAACACCAGTGCCTAAGGCCTAATTTTTCAGCTCCTGTTCAACAGGGGCATGTAATTACAATTCTTGATCTAATATTTCACAGCAGGGCCCTGCGAGGGCTTACAGTGTTGTGGCCACAGCAACACCTAAGGCCCAAATTTCTGCTGAGTATATAGGGCAGGACCCTACTTTCAAACATCTAACTTACAAACGACTCCTACTTGCAAATGGAAGGAGACAACAGGAAGTGAGATGAAATCTACCCCTAGGAAGGGAAATTCTCTCCTGTAAGAGTTAATATGGGAAAAAAAATTATCCTTTCCACTGATGCTTTCCAATCCTTGTTCCACAAAAAAACCCACATTTTCAAAAAACATTTTTCATTGGGACAAAAAGTGAGGTGAAATCTTCTGAAGAGGAGGAAAGACAGCAAAACAAATGTCACAGGGGTGATAACCCTTCCCTATGTTTTCCAAAAAGCTTAAAAAAGATTTTTTGGCTGGAGCTAAACACGTTAAAAATGTACCCGTTCAAAATTACAAAGAGATTCTACTTAACAACAAACCTACAGTCCCTGTCTTGTTTGCACCGCCTGTATACTGCTGTTCAGAGTATATAGGGCCTGGTGGCCCCACACCTTTCCGTATTTTAATTTGGGTGCGGGGTTCCCCTTAATATCCATACAAGACCCAAAGGGCCTGGTAATGGACTGGGGGGTACCCATGCCGTTTGTCTCACTGATTTTCATCCATATTGCCATGACCCGACATTACATTAAAACCGCAAGCAGTTTTAAATTAGATTTTTTCCTTTAAAAATGACATTTGGTGCAGGGACTGTTCTAAACACGGGAAACACGCGTCACTTTACAGGCATACTATAGACACCCCCCAGGTACGATATTTAAAGGAATATTTCACTTTTTTTTTTTTACTTTAAGCATCATTAAAATCACTGCTCCCGAAAAAACGTCCGTTTTTAAAAGTTTTTTTTGCATTGATACATGTCCCCTGGGGTAGGACCCGGGTCCCCAAACCCTTTTTAGGACAATACCGTGCAAATTAGCCTTTAAAATGAGCACTTTTGATTTCGAACGTCGAGTCCCATAGACGTCAATGGGGTTCTAACGTTCGTGCGAACTTTCGGTCCGTTCGCAGGTTCTGGTGCGAACCGAACCGGGGGGTGTTCGGCTCATCCCTAATTGGGACAAGGTTGTCAGTACGAAAAAGGTAGTCGATTCTAGTGAAGACGTTATGGGGAGTAGAGTAGAAAGTGAATTTCCTGTCCGCTGGGTGTAAGAGTGAACAAATGTCATGGAAGTGGAGAGAGTCCATTGTAGATGCAAAGTATGTTAAGTCAAGTTTAAGTTTTGGACGGTTCGCAAGGGCGTTTGGGTGTGGATCTGTCATCTGTCGGGTGTAGTGTAGTGTTGAAGTCACCCCCAACTATTTGAGGGATATGCGGAGTGTTTAGTAACCTAGTGGAGATCTCGTCAAAGAATTGTTTTACAGGGCTATTGGGGGTTTATATATTGGATATCACGAGATCTCTGTTCTCTAATCGGAAATGTACAGTGAGGAAATAACCCTGACTGTTGTGTTCTACAGACACGGTTTCACAAGGGAGGTTTTTGTGAATCAGGATGAGAACCTTGGCTTTGCTCCCAACTGCATCGGATCCCAGGACAGTGCCCACCCAAGTTTTTTCATGCAATGAAAGTCAGAGGACCATAGGTGGGAATCCTGAAGTAGGGCAATGTTGCTTTTAAGTCTGTTAAGATGGCAAAGTATTTTAAGTCTCTTGATGGGGGACCTTAGCCCTTTCACATTCCAAGAGGTGATTTTCATGGGGGGAAAATTTTGAGGGAGATTTGGGCTGGTATTACGTTAGTGTTGGATTTTGACCTGAAGGGAGGAACTATTACGTTGGTGCAGAATGATGTTGTTGTCGTATGAGAGGCAACTGCTACTTGAGTGTCTGGTGTGTGACGGGTGGTGTAGGGTAGAGGTGCAGATTTGGAGGGGTAAAAGCACTAAAAAAACATAATACAAAACATTGAAAGAACTTTTCTTTTTTCCACATGGGTTCACTGTATAGACCAGCTTCCAGTACTAACCTGAATTATGCAGCAGAGACTTGCCCATAATGTCAATGATATGTTTTGAAGCAAGCTCGGGTTGTTTTATCCACTTGCCGACCGGCTCACGCCGATATACATCGACAAAGTGGCATGGGTGCGCAAAACGACATACCCGTATGTCACTCCGTCGTCGGCTGATAGCTTGCGCATGCACACCAGCAGCGGCGCACCCGTGCACCTGCTGCCTGCTGTGGGAGCGTGCCCGCGGGTCTCACAGACTCGATGTCCACCAGTGGATCGTGGAACAGAGAGGCAGAATGGGGAGATACCTATGTAAACAAGGCATTTCCCTGTTCTAAACAAGACCAAGGATAAATCCAAGGGAAAAACCAAGCTTAACTTACCGACCAGCCCGCAGACAACCAATTAAACCTGTCTAACAGTATGCGTTAAAAGCAGGGGTTTAATCTGCACGCATTTGCAAATGTATGCTTAAGCCACAGAGCCTCGTCACGGCACCCTGGTATCTGTGATACCTAACACTAACTTATAAGTGTCCCCCACAGTGGAGGCACATGCATTCTGATGGATAGGTGAGAGCAGGTGGACTGAAGGGGAGCCACCCCTTCTTAAAGGTACAGGGGCACACTGAACACCCAGTATATAGCACAATAGCTGCAAAGGTGTCAGTGCATTGTCTGACCAAAAGAATATGACAGTGATACAAAAAGACGCCACTTGCCCCATCTATAGCTGGCTATCGCAGTAAGAAGCATTGGAAGGCTAACAACAGGTATAAACAAGACCAGTGATAAATCCAAGGGAAAAACCAAGCTTTACTTACCAACCAGCCCGCAGACAACCAATTAAACCTGTCTAATGCCGCATACACACGATCGGAAATGCCGCCAGCAAAACTCAGATGAGAGCTTTTGGTCGGAAAATGCTACTGTTTATATGCTCCATCTGAATTGGAGGAATTCCAGCCAGCAAAAGATTGAGAGCATGTTCTCTATTTTTCAGTCGGGAAAAGTTTCTAATCGAAAATGCGTTCGCCTGTATGCAATTCGGACGTGCAAAAAATCACGCATGCTCGGAAACAATTTGACGCATGCTCGGAAGCATTAAACTTCGTTTTCTCGGCTCATCGTAGTTTTGTAGAGAACTTTTGTGTGACCGTGTATATGCAAGGCAAGCTTGAGTGGAATTCCGGCGGAAATTCTGCTTGTGTGTACGCGGCATAACAGTATGCGTTAAAAGCAGAGTTTTAGTCTCACATTTTCAAATGCATGAGTAAGCAACATAGCCTTGTCACAGCACCCTGGTATCTGTAGGTACCATAGATACCCAGATTTTCTCT
This sequence comes from Lithobates clamitans, assembly GCA_037952925.1. Taxonomy (NCBI): domain Eukaryota; kingdom Metazoa; phylum Chordata; class Amphibia; order Anura; family Ranidae; genus Lithobates; species Lithobates clamitans. The sequence goes on from JBBGZY010001063.1 coordinate 1,585,425, forward strand.
TGGATTTCCCTGTTCTGCCTAGCAACATGACAGGGATCTACTGCTCCCAATGATCGGGAGCAGTGATCTCTGTCATGTTCTAGTCAGCCCATCCACCCTACAGTTAGAACACACTGAGGGAACACACTTAACCCCTTGATTGCACCCTAGTGTTTAACCCCTTCCCTGCCAGTGACATTTACACAGTAATCCATGCATTTTTTATAGCATTGATTGCTGATTGCCAATGGTCCCAAAATAGTGTTAAAGTGTCCGATCTGTCTGCCGCAATGTCTCAGATATGATAAAAAAAAAATATATAATAAACATACCATAAATCTATCCCTTATTTTGCAGATGTGATAACTTTTGCACAAACCAATCAATATACAGTTATTGTGATATTTTTTTTTACCAAAAATATGTAGAAGAATACATATTGGCCTAAATTAAGTAAGAAATTTGTTTTCTTATATATTTTTTGGGGGATATTTATTGTAGCAAAAAGTAAAAAAAATTGCTTTTTTTTCAAAATTGTCGCTCTTTTTTTGTTTATATCGCAAAAGATAAAAATCGCAGAGGTGATCAAATACCACCAAAAGAAAGCTCTATTTGTGGGAAAAAAGGACATCAATTTTGTTTGGGTTCAACATCGCACAATCCTGCAATTGTCAGTTAAAGCGACGCAGTGCCGTATCGCAAAAAAGGGCTTGGTCAGGAAGGGGGTAAATCCTTCTGGGGCTGAAGTGGTTAAGGGAGGGAGTTAGCTGTATGCAATGAGGCCACAGAGGACATATCAGAGAAAAGGAGATAGAGGAGGATTAAAGATAATATAAATAATACAAAGGCCTGCTAGTGTGTCGGAGGCTATAACAGAGGAAAACATTTGTGAAGGTGAAACCCACCCTGAGATAACCAACAAGGGAGCGCACATGTACCTGTTTGGTGTCGGAGTGGGTTTTTGCATCTACCAATTCAACAAGGAGTAGAATGGTGGTTAGATCCAGAGTACTTGAGATGCTTTGGAGAGTCTTTTCTAGGGCTTCTTTGATCCAGAAGACAAGTATTTGGGGCAACCCTGGATGAGGAGCTGGAGTGCGACTCTGAGTGTAGTGTACGCAAAAAGATTCTCACTTCTGAAGGATCCTGGAAGGGGAGCTGGTCCCCGTTGGGAGCTTTAAGGCGGAGAATTGCAGGGAAAGGTAAGGTGAATTTCACTTGTCGCTGGTGGAGTTCCGTGTTGAAAAGCTTTCATTTTTTTTTAAACTTAAATGGAATAATCTTCAAAAATCATAACCTATCTGAAGGGATCTGGACTGCCTGAATTTTTGCAGGATGGTGACTTTGTCGGAGTAGTTTAAGTATTTAGTGATCATCGGGCAAGGAGATTTGCGTTCAGTGGTAAATGCTCCCATGCGGTGGGCCCGTTCTACTGTGCAGGGGGCAGGAAGGCCTAATGCTTCTGGGATGCGCCTGGTGCAGAATTCAGTGAGGCAGGGATTCCAGGATGCCCACAAAGCGCAGATTACTCTGTATCGACCTATTTTCCAAATTGTCTAACTTCTGGAGTACATATTGATTGGTTTTGTCCTGTGCCTGCTCCGTGGCTTGAGCCCGATAGAGCTCATCTTCTATATTGGAGAGGCAATGTTTTGCATCGTTTAACCTGGTTGTATGTGCCCCCAGTTCTTTTTTGATCTGCCTCATCCCTACATTTCCTGTCTTCTACACTGAGGCAGCTATCATGGGAGTTAAAAGTGCGGCCACTGCCTGAGCTATGCGCTCAGTACTGTTGTCTTTTTGGTGTGAGGAGGGGGAGGCTGTGCATCTGCTTACCTCCATTTCTGGCGTATCCGCTGAGTGATCCGACAAGGCCAAGACCAGGGCCTCGATTTGGGTCTGGGCTGTCTGGGCCGGCTGCAATCGCTGGCCATTTTTTTTCTAAACGGTCCATGGATGTGTGGGGGGATCACCCAGAGGGGCTGTGGGCAGCAGTGGAGGTTCTGGCAGGTTTTACAGGCTGTTTTGAGGGTCGCGCTGCAGGAGCTGTTGAGGGAGACAGCTACTCCATGTGGCGCCGGAAACTGAAGTTGTATGACATTTTAATGAAACACTTACATCTGGGTAAGTGAAGTGAGGCACATCAGAAAGTCCTGTGGGGTGAATCGCTGGCTGGGTTACTGCTGTGGTTCATTAACCTGGTCTACCTGCGGGCGTCAAACGTCAGTTTGGTGTATAAGCTGGACCAGGAAGAAGGGCTGGAATGCACGTGGACCACAGCAGCGTGTGACCCTGGAAATTATGCAATGCATTTCCGAGAGTGCGCACTGCCAATGGTTATGACAGGTGAGCTCCTTTTATCAATCTGATTGTAACGACACCCCGAGTATGAAAGGGGTTAAAGTCGTTTAGGACATTTCAAACCCAAACACAAAGGCAGCTACCGAACACTCCAATCAGCCGAACAAGGAACCCATACAAATAATCCACCCCAAAAACGAGACACAGCTCTGTCTTCAGGTTCCAAACAGGAATGAATCTTTATTCCAAAAAACACATGTTATACAGATCCCTCTTCAAAACATTTCCCCCCCACCCTTGGAAAACAGGGCGGGTTAAACTGTCCAATAACAATGGACACACAGGTCAGGTGTGCTTAACTTCTCATCAGTAAACAGTCTTAACAGGGGGGCTGCTGGAGGAATCCCCCCTCCCTCTTTCCTCACAGCAATACACATCCTGTGATCCAAGGCAGACAAACACAATAGAACATTGGAATACAGCCCCACCCCAAAGTAGCACAGCAAACAGCACACATTCTATATACACATATATACAGCATTGAGTCTCTGACTAGCACAGATCACAGCGGGGCTCTCACTCACCCTGTGCCCCACCAGCGACCCCCATCACATGGCTCCCTCCTTGTGGAACACTCCGGCAAGGTCTGTCACAATTCTCCCCTTTCGGCAGGAGACTAACACAGGAGGAGACCCCAGACGGGTTGACTCCGAAGTTAGTCAGTAGTTCCAGTCCTCTAATGCTGGTATCCACACCGTACCCCAAACAAATTGTTCCAAACAGATCATTACTTACCCAGCCAACCTCTGCATCTCTCAGAAAACATCCCCGCCGCTGGGGAGAGGCCTGGACTGGCCCTTCTCCCTGTAGTCTTTTCAGCTGCTGGAGAGAAGACAGGGTGACTGGGCTCACGCCATCATGCTGTTGGGGATCTGGGCACGGGTAGTCACTCGGTTGGCTTCAGCGGGGCCTATCGGGGCATAAGCAGAAATGAGGGGGGCCAAATCATTCCCCAGTAGTACATCCGCTGGCAAATCCTTCATCACCCCTACATTCACGTGTCCCGAACCAACCCCCCAATCCAGGTGAACACGGGCAACGGGTAGCCGGAAAATGGTGCCTCCTGCTACCCTTACGACTACAGTGTCCCCGGTGTGTTGGCACTCTGGGATGAGGTTCTTCCGTAGTAGGGTCATGGTGGCACCAGTATCACGTAGGCCATTGGCTACCTTTCCATTAACCCGGACGGTCTGCCTGTGTTGCTGCCGGTTGTCCTGGTTAGCTGCTTGTACTAGATCAGCCTCATGCAGGACGCCCCAACGTTCTTCCTCCTCAATGCAGTGAGCCGCAGGCATGGATGTGCGGGGATTCCCCCCTGCTGGCTTTCTCCATGAGTGGGACTGCCTGGCTGGATTCAACGGACAGTTTGGCTTTTTGTGCCCTAGCTGTTTACACCCGAAACACCTGAGGGGTTGTGAGTAGTCCTGGGAGTTGAACCTGGGCTGCCGAGAATAAGTGGCCACTGGAGGTGGTGCTATAGGGCGGTACAACTGTGGTTTGTATGCACCAGCTGGAGGGGGTGCCGCTGATCGATAATCCACCCGAGCTGATGTCTTGACCACAGGGTTATCCAGTTTGCGGGCGTCTGTGTATTCGTCCGCCAGGCGAGCTGCTTCAGGCAAGGTGAAAGGTTTTCGGTCCCGGACCCACTCTCTGACTTCCGGGGACAGCTTGTCAAAGAAGTGCTCCAGCAGGAACAGCTGCAGCACCTCTTCCCCGGATACTGCTTGGCATCCAGCGACCCAGTGGGATGCCGTGCGGTGTAGGCGGCATGCCCACTCGGTATATGAGTCTTCAGTCCGCTTGCTCGTCTCTCGGAACCGCCTCCGGTATGCCTCCGGTGTGACGGCATACCTGGCCAAAAGTGCTTCTTTTACCAGCCCATAGTTCATAATATCCTTGTCTGGGATGGCCCTAAACGCTTCACTGGCCCGGCCGGACAATTTCCCAGACAAAATGGTAACCCATTCCTCTGTGGGCACCCGGTGTAGGGCACATTGCCGTTCGAAATCTGCAAGGTACTCATCAATCTCCCCTTCTGCTTCAATGAAGTTTTTAAAAGCAGCAAAATGTACCTTTCTCCTTTCAGTAGGTGCTGTTGTGACTCCCGCTGCTGCAGCACGTCTTTGCTGTAGCCAATTTGCATCCACAGCCGCTATAACTCGGTCTATGATCTCCGCTGTAGGGTTAGGGCCATAATGTGCCAGTCTTATTTTAACAGCCCGATCAAAACTTGCCTCTTCGGGTGTCCTGTCTGTTACCCTGGGCCTTTCGGTTATGCTTGGTCTTTCTGCTGTATCCATTTCGACTAGTTCTGCGATAATGTCCCTCTTCTTACGGTTGTTGGCCGGTCGGCCCCGGTTCTCCAGTAAGTCCTTCTGGGCTGTGGGAATGATCCCGCTGCTTGCCACCAGTGTAACGACACCCCGAGTATGAAAGGGGTTAAAGTCGTTTAGGACATTTCAAACCCAAACACAAAGGCAGCTACCGAACACTCCAATCAGCCGAACAAGGAACCCATACAAATAATCCACCCCAAAAACGAGACACAGCTCTGTCTTCAGGTTCCAAACAGGAATGAATCTTTATTCCAAAAAACACATGTTATACAGATCCCTCTTCAAAACATTTCCCCCCCACCCTTGGAAAACAGGGCGGGTTAAACTGTCCAATAACAATGGACACACAGGTCAGGTGTGCTTAACTTCTCATCAGTAAACAGTCTTAACAGGGGGGCTGCTGGAGGAATCCCCCCTCCCTCTTTCCTCACAGCAATACACATCCTGTGATCCAAGGCAGACAAACACAATAGAACATTGGAATACAGCCCCACCCCAAAGTAGCACAGCAAACAGCACACATTCTATATACACATATATACAGCATTGAGTCTCTGACTAGCACAGATCACAGCGGGGCTCTCACTCACCCTGTGCCCCACCAGCGACCCCCATCACATGGCTCCCTCCTTGTGGAACACTCCGGCAAGGTCTGTCACACTGATTATGCAGGGGTATGAGTGCCTTTTATAGGGGGGCGTTGACTGGTGGATGTGGTGTTGTCATATACCACTCATATTGTTGGACAGTTCGAAATGCCCTCTAGTGGCCAATAGGGAGTGGGTGTTGGCTACTATATATATGGAGAACATACCACTATCTTGTGGCTAATGCCCTGTACACACGACCAGACTTTCTGGCGGACTAGGTCCGACGGTCTTCCCATCGGACTTCAGGCGGACTTACGACGGACTTTCCAAACGAACGGACTTACCTACACACGACCGGACTTTCTAGCAGACTAGGTCAGCGGACTTCTGAATGAACGGACTTGCCCACACATGGACTAAAGTCCGTTCATTTTGAACGTGATGAGGTGTGACGGGACTAGAAAAGGAAGTCAATCTCGCCACTTTTATCAGCGAGATTGAAACCTTGCGAGCCCCGTCGCAGAGCATACCAGGCCCTTAGGTTTGGTATGGATTTTAAAAGGAACCCCCTACGCTGAAAAAACGGCGTCGGGTTCCCCCCAAAATCCATACCAGACCCTTATCCGAGCATGCAGCCCAGCCGGTCAGGAAAGGGGGTGGGGACGAGCGAGTGCCCCCCCCCTGAACTGTACCGGGCCGCATGCCCTCAACATGGGGGAGTGGGTGCTTTGGGGGAGGGGGGCGCCCTGCGGATGTATGTTTAGGGTTGTTGTTTTGCTGGAAGGTAAACCTCCACCCTAGTCTCAAGTCTTTTGCAGAGGTTTTCTTCTAAGGTTGCCCTGTATTTGGCTCCATCCATCTTCCCATCAACTATGACTATCTTTCCTGTCCCTGCTGAAGAAAAGCATCCCTGTGACATAATGCTGCACCACCATGTTTCACAGTGGGGACAGTGTGTTCAGGGAGATGTGCAGTGTTAGTTTTTAAACACATATAGCATTTTACTTTTAGGCCAAAAAGTTCAATTTTGGTCTCATTTGACCAGAGCACCTTCTTCCACATTGCTGTGTGCCCACATGGTTTTTCGCAAACTGCAAAAGGTACTTCTTATGGCTTTCTTTCAACAATGGCTTTCTTCTTGCCACTCTTTCATATTGGCCAGATTTGTGGAATTCACCACTAATAGTTGTCTTGTGGACAGATTCTCCCACCTTAGCTGTGTATCTCTGCAGCTCCTCCAGAGTTACCATGGGCCTCTCGGCTGCTTCTCTGAGTAATGCTCTACTTGCCCGGCCTGTCAGTTAAGGTGGATAGCCATGTCTTGGTAGGTTTGCAGTTGTGCCATACTCTTTCCATTTTCAGATGATGGATTAAACAGTGCTCCATGAAATGTTCAGAGCTTGGGATATTTTTTATAATCTAACCCTGCTTTAAACTCTTCCACAACTTTATTCCTGACCTGTCTGGTGTGTTCCTTGGTCTTCATGATGCTGTTTGTTCACTAATGTTCTTCAACAAACCTCTGAGGGCTTTACATTACAGCCGCAGTTATACTGAGATTAAATTACACACAGGTGGACTCTATTTACTAATTAGGTGAATTCTAAAGACAATTGGTTCCACTAGATTTTAGTTAGGGGTATCAGAGTAAAGGGGGCTGAATACAAATGCACGCCACACTTCCCACATATTTATTTGTAAAAATCGTTGAAAACCATTTATCATTTTCAAATAAAATACACTTAAGTTTTTGGTTGTAACATGACAAAATCTGAAAAATGTCAAGAGGTATGAATACTTTTTCAAGGCACAGTATATATATATATACATATACAATCAGGTCCGTAAATATTGGGACATCAACACAATTCTAATCTTTTTGGCTCTATACACCACCACAATTAATTTGAAATGAAACAAACAAGATGTGCTTTAACTGCAGACTTTCAGCTTTAATTTGAGGGTATTTACATCCAAATCAGGTGAACGGTGTAGGAATTACAACAGTTTGTATATGTGCCTCCCACTTTTTAAGGGAGCAAAAGTAATGAGACAGATTAACAATCATCCATCAAACTTTCACTTTTTAATACTTGGTTGCAAATCCTTTGCAGTCAATTACAGCCTGAAGTCTGGAACGTATAGACATCACCAGACGCTGGGTTTCATCCCTGGTGATGCTCTTCCAGGCCTCTACTGCAACTGTCTTCAGTTCCTGCTTGTTCTTGGGGCATTTTCCCTTTAGTTTTGTCTTCAGCAAGTGAAATGCATGCTCAATTGGATTCAGGTCAGGTGATTGACTTGGCCATTGCATAACATTCCACTTCTTTCCCTTAAAAAACTCTTTGGTTGCTTTTGCAGTATGCTTCGAGTCATTGTCCATCTGCACTGTGCAATGAGTTCTGAAGCATTTTGCTGAATATGAGCAGATAATATTGCCCAAAACACTTCAGAATTCATCCTGCTGCTTTTGTCAGCAGTCACATCATCAATAAATACAAGAGAACCAGTTTCATTGGCAGCCATACATGTCCACGCCATGACACTACCACCACCATGCTTCACCAATGAGGTGATATGCTTTGAATCATGAGCAGTTCCTTTCCTTCTCCATACTCTTCTCTTCCCATCACTCTGGTACAAGTTGATCTTGGTCTCATATGTCTATAGGATGTTGTTCCAGAACTGTGAAGGCTTTTTTAGATGTTGTTTGGCAAACTCTAATCTGGCCTTCCTGTTTTTGAGGCTCACCAATGGTTTACATCTTGTGGTGAACCCTCTGTATTCACTCTGGTGAAGTCTTCTCTTGATTGTTGACTTTGACACACATACACCTACCTCCTGGAGAGTGTTCTTGATCTGGCCAACTGTTGTGAAGGGTGTTTTCTTCACCAGGGAATGAATTCTTCGGTCATCCACCACAGTTGTTTTTCGCGATCTTCCAGGTCTTTTGGTGTTGCTGAGCTCACCGGTGCGTCCCTTCTTTTTAAGGATGTTCCAAACAGTTGATTTGGCCACACCTAATGTTTTTGCTATCTCTTTGATGAGCTTGCTTTGTTTTTTCAGCCTAATGATGGCTTGCTTCACTGATAGTGACAGCTCTTTGGATTTCATATTGAGAGTTGATAGCAACAGATTCCAAATGCAAATAGCACACTTGAAATGAACTCTGGACCTTTTATTTGCTCCTTGTAAATGGGATAATGAGGGAATAACACACCTGGCCATGGAACAGCTGAGCAGCCAATTGTCACATTACTTTTGGTCCCTTCAAAAGTGGGAGGCACATATACAAACTGTTGTAATTCCTACACCGTTCACCTGATTTGGATGTAAATACCCTCAAATTAAAGCTGAAAGTCTGCAGTTAAAGCACATCTTGTTCGTTTAATTTCAAACCCATTGTGGTGGTGTATAGAGCCAGAAAGATTAGAATTGTGTTGATGTCCCAATATTTATGGACCTGACTGTATATGTGTGTATGATATGACTGATTTCTGATTGGGACTCTAAAACAAAGTTAATGCTGCAGCTGCAGGAACAGATTGACAGGACTCAATCACTGTGTTTAAAATGTCCGTTCAGTGAAAATTTATTATTACATGTTATTTTATACATAGATAAGAAAGGGGTGGTGTGAGATGTTAATAAAAACTAACAAATAGAAATATGTTATTAAAAACTAACAAATAGAAATATATTATTAAAAACTAGTGAATAGAACAATTGCAAAAGTAAAACCTTGAGAAGGAAGGGGGGAGTAGAGAGTGTTTAGTAGGAGAAGTGTCTGTGTGTTAGGTGAACGTTACAGAACACATTTCAAAAGTGAGAACAAAATAGAGTCTCTTGTGCTTAAATTTCCATGTCATTTCCCCCCTTTTGTTTATTTGACACCATTCTTCTCCGTGTTACATTCAGACGATTGCTGGTAACTCCTGTTACATTGGCGCAGAGAGACGGCGTCCTGTTCAGCTCTCTCATAGCTTTCTCACAATAATGGGTTCATCAGAGCTGGTGGTATATTTGTTGGTACAGCGGGTAGTCACACAGAGGCATAGCCTGATGAGGAAGTAAATAACAAATATGAGAAATAGGAACATCACAATGTAAGCGCCTAGTTTCTGTAATCGTGTTGCTATGCCATATAAAAAGTCACCAAAACCTCCTAAACCCTTAAAGGGGTTCCATCCGTCTTTAGCAATATCTCTGGTCTTATTCTGTAGTTCTCTTATCTTAGCAAGATGCCCTTTAATAATGTCCTCATTATCAGAAATGTATATACAACAGTCATTGTGAAATATCTTACACACTCCACCTTGAGCTGCAGTGAAATAATTTAGCGTTAATCTGTGCTCTAATACTACTTTTTTAAGCTGAGCCATTTCTTCACTTAATAAACCTATATCAGTGGTAGTAAGGTTAATAATCTCATCTACAATTCTAGTGTAATTATTTATTCTTTTCATTGCTTCAATTCCGCATCCTGTCCAGGAAGGGAACCATGACCATGCCATGCCTTCAGTGAACAGCTCTCTTTTGAACACTAAAGGGTATTCTGGACTTTGATTTGGTCGCACTGTATCTTTGTGAACAGCCAAAGCAGGTGCTAACTTCCCAATATAACATGTACCTGTAACATTAGCAGTAGGGATGAGCTTCGAGTTCGAGTCGAACTCATGTTCTACTCGAACATTGGCTGTTCACAAGTTCGCCGAACAGCGAACAATTTGGGGTGTTCGCGGCAAATTCGAATGCCGCGGAACACCCTTTAAAAGTCTATGGGAGAAATCAAAAGTGCTAATTTTAAAGGCTTATATGCAAGTTATTGTCATAAAAAGTGTTTGGGGACCCGGGTCCTGCCCCAGGGGACATGGATCAATGCAAAAAAAAGTTTTAAAAACGGCCGTTTTTTCAGGAGCAGTGATTTTATTAATGCTTAAAGTCAAACAATAAAAGTGTAATATCCCTTTAAATTTCGTACCTGGGGGGTGTCTATAGTATGCCTGTAAAGGGGCGCATGTTTCCTGTGTTTAGAACAGTCTGACAGCAAAATGACATTTGGAAGGAAAAAACTCATTTAAAACTACCCGCGGCTATTGCATTGCCGACAATACACATAGAAGTTCATTGATAAAAACGGCATGGGAATTCCCCACAGGGCAACCCCGAACCAAAATTAAAAAAAAAAAATGATGTGGGGGTCCCCCTAAATTCCATACAAGGCCCTTCAGGTCTGGTATGGATATTAAGGGGAACCCCAGCCAAAATTTAAAAAAAAAATTGACGTGGGGTTCCCCCTAAATTCCATACCAGACCCTTCAGGTCTGGTATGGATTTTAAGGGGAACCCCGCGCCAAAAAAAAAAAAAAAAAACGGCGTGGGGTCCCCCTAAAAATCCATACCAGACCCTTATCCGAGCACGCAACCTGGCAGGCCGCAGGAAAAGAGGGGGGGACGAGAGTGCGCCCCCCCCCTCCTGAACCGTACCAGGCCACATGCCCTCAACATTGGGAGGGTGCTTTGGGGTAGCCCCCCAAAACACCTTGTCCCCATGTTGATGAAGACAAGGGCCTCATCCCCACAACCGTGGCCGGTGGTTGTGGGGGTCTGCGGGCGGGGGGCTTATCGGAATCTGGAAGCCCCCTTTAACAAGGGGACCCCCAGATCCCGGCCCCCCCCTGTGTGAAATGGTAAGGGGGTACTTACCCCTACCATTTCACTAAAAAACTGTCAAAAATGTTAAAAATGACAAGAGACAGTTTTTGACAATTCCTTTATTTAAATGCTTCTTCTTTCTTCCTTCATCTTCTTCTTCTTCTGGTTCTTCTGGCTCTTCTGGTTCTTCCTCCGGCGTTCTCGTCCAGCATCTCCTCCGCGGCGTCTTCTATCTTCTTCTCCTCGGGCTGCTCCGCACCCATGGCATGAGGGGGGAGGCTCCCGCTCTTCTCTTCATCTTCTTCTTCATCTTCATCTTCTTCTTCATCTTCTTCTTCTTCTTCTTCTTCTCTTCTTCATCTCTTCTTCCTTCTTCATTTCTTCTCCGGGCCGCTCCGCAGCCATGCTGGCATGGTGGGAGGCTCCCGCTGTGTGACGGCGTCTCTTCGTCTGACGGTTCTTAAATAACGGGGGGCGGGGCCATCCGGTGACCCCGCCCCCCTCTGACGCACGGTGAATTGACGGGACTTCCCTGTGACGTCACGGGGAATGCCACAGGGAAGTCCCGTCATGTCCCGTGCGTCAGAGGGGGGCGGGGTCACCGGGTGGCCCCGCCCCCCGTTATTTAAGAACCGTCAGACGAAGAGACGCCGTCACACAGCGGGAGCCTCCCTCCATGCATGGATGCGGAGCGGCCCGCAGAAGAAATGAAGAAGGAAGAAGAGATGAAGAAGAGAAGAAGAAGAAGAAGATGAAGAAGAAGATGAAGATGAAGAAGAAGATGAAGAGAAGAGCGGGAGCCTCCCCCCTCATGCCATGGGTGCGGAGCGGCCCGAGGAGAAGAAGATAGAAGACGCCGCGGAGGAGATGCTGGACGAGAACGCCGGAGGAAGAACCAGAAGAGCCAGAAGAACCAGAAGAAGAAGAAGATGAAGGAAGAAAGAAGAAGCATTTAAATAAAGGAATTGTCAAAAACTGTCTCTTGTCATTTTTAACATTTTTGACAGTTTTTTAGTGAAATGGTAGGGGTAAGTACCCCCTTACCATTTCACACAGGGGGGGGCCGGGATCTGGGGGTCCCCTTGTTAAAGGGGGCTTCCAGATTCCGATAAGCCCCCCGCCCGCAGACCCCCACAACCACCGGCCACGGTTGTGGGGATGAGGCCCTTGTCTTCATCAACATGGGGACAAGGTGCTTTGGGGGGCTACCCCAAAGCACCCTCCCAATGTTGAGGGCATGTGGCCTGGTGTGGTTCAGGAGGGGGGGGGGGCCGCACTCTCGTCCCCCCTCTTTTCCTGCGGCCTGCCAGGTTGCGTGCTCGGATAAGGGTCTGGTATGGATTTTTAGGGGGACCGCACGCGGTTTTTTTTTTTGGGGGGGGCGCGGGGTTCCCCTTAAAATCCATACCAGACCTGAAGGGTCTGGTATGGAATTTAGGGGGAACCCCACGTCAATTTTTTTTTTAAATTTTGGCTGGGGTTCCCCTTAATATCCATACCAGACCTGAAGGGCCCTGTATGGAATTTAGGGGGACCCCCACATCATTTTTTTTTTTTAATTTTGGTTCGGGGTTGCCCTGTGGGGAATTCCCATGCCGTTTTTATCAATGAACTTCTATGTGTATTGTCGGCAATGCAATAGCCGCGGTAGTTTTAAATGAGTTTTTTCCTTCAAAATGTCATTTTGCTGTCAGACTGTTCTAAACACGGGAAACATGCGCCCCTTTACAGGCATACTATAGACACCCCCCAGGTATGAAATTTAAAGGGATATTACACTTTTATTGTTTGACTTTAAGCATTATTAAAATCACTGCTCCTGAAAAAACGGCCGTTTTTAAAACTTTTTTTTGCATTGATCCATGTCCCCTGGGGCAGGACCCAGGTCCCCAAACACTTTTATTGACAATAACTTGCATATTAGCCTTTAAAATTAGCACTTTTGATTATTCATGTTCGTGTCCCATAGACTTTAACGGTGTTCGCGTGTTCGAACAAATTTTTTTCCTGTTCGCATGTTCTGGTGCGAACCGAACAGGGGGGTGTTCGGCTCATCCCTAATTAGCAGGAAGCCAGACATAAGCTTTATTTCCACATATATAATATAACCCTCTACGTATGGATGGTATATCTGCTCCTAAAAAACTGGAAGCAATAACATGGAATCTCAGGTAACCGATATTTTCACATATTGGGAACTGTGAGCAATTTGTACTATAAAGGGTTCTTTTTAGTTCTGGATCTGGGATATAATAATATTGACCATAGTTTCCTCCATAAACTGTCATTTTTGCTCCGGTGCAATCTGAATTGCCCAACCGTGTACATTTAGTGTTAAACGGGCATGTAATGTTTAAACAAACCATCAAAGTTACTGCTCTGTGCTCATTAGCTTTGAAGACTATGTATGAGCCATTTATTCTGGTCCTGTTTAGATCAGTGAATTTGAGAGGCATTGCTATCATGGGTATTGTTCCTGTTTGGGGATGTAAGTGAGAACCCAGCAGTTACTAGCGTTTCTATTGGTTGCATACAATTTTAACATTTGGATGAAAGGGTTATTTTTTCATGTCTCAGTTCTCACAAACAATAAAAAGAAAGGAAACATAATCATCATTTTTTCAAAGGATATCATCCTTGTAGATAATAATCCTGGAGGTAAGTCCTCTGTATTAAAAAGACTTCGGCTTGCACCAGTATCAATTAAACATGTTAAATCTGTTTCTCCTCCAGGATAGGGAAGTTCTTTAAAAATACTTTTACTCTGGCCTCGGGACCATTGTCTCCCCTATTTAACATGATTGATACTGGCATGCCATTTTCCTATGCCTGATCCACTGCTTTTGGCAGAGAACTGGGATCAGCATGAGATGCCTCTAAGCTCTTTTCCAGTCTATGGTCAGGAAGATGGCAGAATTTGGCTATGTGTCCTTCCCCATCACAATTGTAGCATATAATTGGTCCCCAATTGCCATGATTTCTGAAATTGCCTTTGCCTCGTCCTCTTCCTCTCTGCTTCCCCATGTACATAACCTTGGGTTTTCTGTCTTTTTGGTTAATCCTGTTTTCTATGGATAATAGGATAGGTAGGACGTCTCGAATAGACATATTGCCTGCCTCAGGCCTTGCTGTGAACAACTTTTCTTTCAACTGGGGTATTAAACCATCAAGAAACTTTTGTTTCACCATTTGTGTAGATGGGCTTGCAGTTTCTCCCGCCTTCTCTTCCTGAAGCTGATGAATGTCAGTAGCAGAAGCCTCATATGCTTCCTGTGCAGCGCTAAGTTTGTTTGCAAACCCAATTGGATTCTTTCTAGGATCTCCCAATCCCTCTAAAATGGCTCTCATATTTTGGGGACTAAAAGGTACATGCCATTTAATTTGAGACTTACTGTCAACAGCATTACCTTCAAAAACTAATTGGGTTCTGACAGGATAAACTGCAACAGATTGCTCTGTGCCAGGGGCAGAAGGGCTGGCATCTCCCTTCCTTCTCTCTTCATCTTGCTGCCACAATTTGGAAATTATGGTTTGCTCTGGAAGTTCAGACCCTATCTCTCTTTCTCTGGCCAAAGGCTTAAGTTCAGAGAGATCTAGTTTTGCATATGTGCCTTTTGATTTATGCCAATCATCTGTTTCTAGGATATGAGCCAAAATCCTCTTTCTACTATACCTCTGCTCTCTACTATATTGCATAGCTCATCTTTTGTGTGTTCCATGTAATCTAATTCTTTTGCTTTTGTGTGTGGACCCCTTAAAGCCAAACTGGCAGCCACATAAGGTGGGGGGTCCTCCTCTACAGAGTCTTCTGGCCAAACATAAGTGACATTGGTGAAACCAGTCAGGGACCAGCACTGCTGGAGATGAGGGACTCTCCTAGCTGCCAGGGGAAGAACTCCTCCAGTGAGAGTGGGGGGGCAGCAAAGGAAAAGGAAAGACAGATTCTGGTGGTAGGGGACTCAATTCTTAGAAGGACAGAGAGGGCAATCTGTAACCAAGACCTGAAGCACCGAACAGTATGTTGTCTACCGGGCGCTCGGGTTCGGCACATCATGGATCTTGTGGACAGATTACTGGGAGGGGCTGGGGAAGACCCGGCTGTCATGGTGCACGTTGGCACCAATGACAAAGTCAGAGGCAGATGGAGTGTCCTAAAGAACGATTCTAGGGACTTAGGTGCTAAATTGAGGAAAGGGACCTCCAAGGTAGTGTTCTCAGGAATACTACCAGTACATCGAGACACACCAGAAAGGCAGAGGGAGATTAGGGAAGTAAACAAGTGGCTGAATAGCTGGTGTAGTAAGGAGGGGTTTGGGTTCCTGGAGGACTGGGCCGACTTCTCAGTCGGTAATTGGTTCTATAGAAGGGACGGACTGCACCTAATTGAGGAGGGTGCAGATCTGCTGGGAATGAAGATGGCCAAAAAGTTAGAGGGGTTTTTAAACTAGGCGATGGGGGGGAGGGTCCAGAGACAGTGATAGCCAGCGTGGAAGATATTCCAGAGGGTAGTATTGGGGGCATTAGTGATAGGTTAACCAAAGCACAAAAACACAAGGTGAGTATAGTAGCAAGTCCTAGTTGCAATCTTGAAACACCCAATATGAGGACAATATGCGACCGGTCTAAACTATGTGGCATGTTCACCAATGCCAGGAGCATGGCGGACAAGATGGGTGAACTAGAGATACTGTTGTACAAGGAGGATTTGGATTTTGTGGGAATTTCAGAGACCTGGTTCAACAGCTCTCATGATTGGCTGGCAAACATTCAAGGGTATACGCTATACCGCAAGGATAGAGAGGGTAAAAAAGGGGGAGGGGTATGCCTATATATCAAGAATAATGTACAAGTGAATGTGAGAGATGACATCACTGAGGGAGCTAGTGAGGAGGTGGAATCCTTATGGGTAGAGCTCCAAAGGGATGAAGCTAATGGGAAAATAATACTGGGAGTATGCTATAGGCCCCCTAACCTGAGGGAGGAAGTGGAGATGGATCTCCTATCACAAATTGGATTAGCAGCAAGGATGGGAAGTGTTATCATAATGGGGGATTTTAATTATCCAGACATAGACTGGGCGGAGGGAACCGCGCATTCATTTAAGGCTCGCCAGTTCCTTAATGTCTTGCAGAACAATTTTATGGGTCAGATGGTAGACACACCAACTAGAAATAAAACATTACTGGATCTACTGATTACCAACAATACAGACCTGATCACAGATGTGGAAATACGGGGCAATTTAGGTAACAGCGATCACAGGTCAATTAGTTTCAGTATAAATCACACAAATAGGAAACATGAAGGGAACACAAAGACACTGAATTTCAAAAGAGCCAACTTCCCTAAACTACAAACCTTGCTAAAAGGCATAAATTGGGATAAAATATTAGGAACAAAGAATATGGAGTAGAGATGGGTTTGCTTTAAGAGCATATTAAATAAGGGCATTAGCCAATGTATCCCATTCGGTAATAACTTTAAAAGAGCGAACAAAAATCCTGGATGGCTTAACTCCAATGTAAAACTGCATATAAAAGCAAAGGAGAAGGCCTTCAAAAAATACGAAGTTGAGGGATCATCCTCAGCATTCAGACTTTATAAAGAATGCAATAAGAAATGTAAGGGTGCAATTAGGATGGCTAAGATAGAACATGAAAGACACATAGCGGAGGAGAGCAAAAAAAATCCCAAGAAATTCTTTAAGTATGTAAACAGTAAAAAAGGGAGGACAGACCATATTGGCCCCATAAAGAATGAGGAAGGACATCTGGTTACAAAGGATGGGGAGATGGCAAAGGTATTGAATTTATTCTTCTCCTCAGTATTCACGAGTGAATCGGGGGGCTTCAGTAACCAAAACTGCAGTGTTTATCCTCATGACACAACACAGGAAGCACCTACATGGTTAAAAGAGGACGGAATTAAAATTAGACTTGAGAAACTTAACATTAATAAATCACCGGGACCAGATGGCTTGCATCCGAGGGTACTTAGGGAACTCAGTCAGGTGATTGCCAGACCGTTGTTCCTAATTTTTACAGACAGTCTATTGACTGGAATGGTACCAGCTGATTGGAGAAAAGCCAATGTAGCACCAATATTTAAAAAGGGCCCAAAAAACATCCCTGGGAATTACAGACCAGTTAGCCTAACATCAATAGTATGTAAACTCTTGGAGGGGATGATAAGGGACTATATACAAGATTTTAGTAATAAGAATGATATCATTAGCAGTAATCAGCATGGATTCATGAAGAATCGTTCTTGCCAAACCAATCTATTAACCTTCTATGAGGAGGTGAGTTGCCATCTAGATAAAGGAAGGCCCGTAGACATGGTGTATCTGGATTTTGCAAAAGCATTTGACACAGTTCCCCATAAACGTTTACTGTACAAAATAAGGTCCATTGGCATGGACCATAGGGTGAGTACATGGATTGAAAACTGGCTACAAGGGCGTGTTCAGAGGGTGGTGATAAATGGGGAGTACTCAGAATGGTCAGGGGTGGATAGTGGGGTTCCCCAGGGTTCTGTGCTGGGACCAATCCTATTTAATTTGTTCATAAACGACCTGGAGGATGGGATAAACAGTTCAATCTCTGTATTTGCAGACGATACTAAGCTAAGCAGGGCAATAACTTCTCCGCAGGATGTGGAAATCTTGCAAAAAGACCTGAACAAATTAATGGGGTGGGCGACTACATGGCAAATGAGGTTCAATGTAGAAAAATGTAAAATAATGCATTTGGGTGGCAAAAATATGAATGCAATATATACACTGGGGGGAGAACCTCTGGGGGAATCTAGGATGGAAAAGGACCTGGGGGTCCTAGTAGATGATAGGGTCAGCAATGGCATGCAATGCCAAGCTGCTGCTAATAAAGCAAACAGAATATTGGCATTCATTAAAAGGGGGATCAACTCCAGAGATAAAACGATAATTCTCCCGCTCTACAAGACTCTGGTCCGGCCGCACCTGGAGTATGCTGTCCAGTTCTGGGCACCAGTCCTCAGGAAGCATGTACTGGAAATGGAGCGAGTACAAAGAAGGGCAACAAAGCTAATAAAGGGTCTGGAGGATCTTAGTTATGAGGAAAGGTTGCGAGCGCTGAACTTATTCTCTCTGGAGAAGAGACGCTTGAGAGGGGATATGATTTCAATTTACAAATACTGTACTGGTGACCCCACAATAGGGATAAAACTTTTTCGCAGAAGAGAGTTTAATAAGACTCGTGGCCACTCATTACAATTAGAAGAAAAGAGGTTTAACGTACGTCCAATTGTGCATCGACATCACGCTTCTGGCGCACGCTGCGCCACTTCCTGTGACGGCGGCACGCCGTTGCTGTTAATTCCATCTGGCATCCTCCACGAGGCGATTGCCGTCGGATGGCGAGCAGCTGACGCTGCTCAGCTGTTTGGCGCCATCGCCTCCCATTGTACTTGCCATATTCATTGCTATTGTGTTATCTCCTAGGGTGCATGTTTCATATAAAGTCCCACCCTTTTTTTCTTTTTTTGTTCAAATTTGGGCAGTACTTTTATTAAACATCTCCGTCAAGCCAGTTTGATTTGCTACTTTTTATGGAGGAAGACAAAAATGGAAAATCATATGTAAGTAATATATCATAATGGGATAATACATAGAATTATAATGATGCCAGAAATTATGGTAACAAATGTTCTATGTGTGTATATACTCATATCAGAATTTTGCACCTATGTATACTAGCTTACTGGATATCATGGAGACAGGCATGGTAATACGATATGGGAATTCATTGGTAGGTGTATCCACATGTCGGTCAGGAAACCTTAGATGTGGACCCAGGGACTAGTCATATAGGTGGTGCTATGCAAGGGTATGGTACAGATAGATATTATACATAGCAAACATCAGTCCATCTTTCTTACTTGAGATGGATCGCCCTGACTTAGCGATAAAAATGATGTGCAATATACATAGAGTTATCTATGTACATAATGGTGGGTGAGTGGGATGAAGTTGGGGTAATTATCAATCATGCAAAGCATGATGGGGGGAGTACAGAAAGCAATGATGAGGTGAGTACCCTAGACAACATAATATGGGATCATCGCAATGTGATCATCCTGGCTTAGGCAGAACTGTTTGTACAGTTCTGCCTAAGCTGACAGTACTAACCTTTTGGGATGTTTTTGGTCCACTTGTGGTAGTTTAAGTGAAGCAAAGAGTTTCCTGTAGTGGATTTGGTATAAAATTTTGCTTGGATTGACCTCTCGTGGTGGCTCAATTATAAGTCTAAGAAGGCTAGTGTGTCATTATCTTGAATGTATGTGAAGGAGAGTCTGAATAAGTTGTTATTGGAATGCCCTACAAAATCCTTCATATGGTCTGGGGGGCGTCCCTGATGACGATCATGTCATCTATGTACTGCTGAAAAATATTAGGTTACTGGCAAATGGGTTATTGTTCCAAATATACCTAGACTCCCATAATCCCATGGCTAGATTGGCAAATGAGGGTGCAAAAGCTGACGATTGGCACCTGCAGGAGACCAGGCTAATAAACCACAGTAGTAACTCAGCCAGCACAGAGACTCACCCCGCAGGACTTCCTGATGTGCCTCACTTCACTCACCCAGATCTAAGTGCTTGTATGCATTGTTTTATTAAAATGTCATACAGTTTTACTTCAGCGGCGCCTTTACCTTTGTTTTTGTATTTAAGATGATTCCATCCTTTCACAAAGCTTTCTTTTACTGAAAAAAATTGCACCTGGAATTGTAATAGATTGCTTGACAATAAAAGCATCAAGACATAATATATTTTATCTCATATAAAAATACAAGGCAGTCACTGTGGCACACACCAATAAACTCAAACTGGTAAGACAACCTTCTGCTAGAGTATTTACATGAGACACTGGGCTGGCCTTGGTGTAAAAATGTTCAAACGTTTATTTCCTTCATGCCTTGTGATTTAGTAGGCTACAGTACACCTTTTCAAGGGTCAGAGACAAAAGTGAGGTGCATGCAATAATATATTGATAAATCATACTTGATCTACGGGAATACCAAAACTCAGATGCTGTTAATAAATATATAGTTATGTCATACTTTATCAATTAAAGCAGTTACACTTAGATGCTAAATAGATAGACCTTACATAGTTACATAGTTAGACAGCTGGAAAAATATGCTAGTCCATTTAGTTCAACCAATAGAAAAAAATCAATAGAATAAATAGAAAACCTCCATAAACGCAAATTGATATTTATTATAGGTATTTATGTAGAGCTGACAATTTATGTAGCACTTTATATGCCCACTTGAAGACCAAGCTTTTTCTGGTACCCTTTGTTTATATTTTAGTTTATATTTTGTTTATATTTTTTTAAAAGCGGAGGCCCTAGAGAATAAATTGGTGGGTTTTGCAATTTTTTATGTCATAATGTATTTGTGCAGCAGTTTTTTTTAAATGCACTAAAAGCAGTGAACATTGGCTGCACCTCACACTTCCAAACATCCAGTGATATAAAAATTAATAAACTCAACGTAATATATGTCCAAAAAATACAAAGTTCATAAATGTCCAAATGATCCTTCTACAGTGCCTTAAAAAAGTATTCATACCCCATGAAATTTTCCACATTTTGTCATGTTACAACCAAAAACATAAATGTTTTTGTTTTGGAATTTTATGTGATAGACCAACACAAAGTGCCACATAATTGTGACATGGAAGGAAAATGATAAATGGTTTTCAACATTTTTATGTGAAATATGTGAAAAGTGTGGTGTGCATTTGTTTTCAGCCCCCTTTACTCTGATACCCCTAACTAAAGTCTAGTTTAACCAATTGCCTTCAGAAGTCACCTAATTAGTAAATAGAGTCCACCTGTGTGTAATTTATTCTCAGTTTAAATACAGCTGTTCTGTGAAGCCCTCAAAAGGTTTGTTAGAGAACCTTAGTGAAAAAACTGCATTATGAAGGCCAAGGAACACACCAGACATGTCAGGGATAAAGTTGTGGAGACATTTAAAGCAGGGTTAGGTCATAAAATAATATCCCAAGGTTTGAACATCTCACGGAGCACTGATCAATCTTTTATCCATAAATGGAAAGAGTATGGCATAACTGCAAACCTACCAAGACATGGCCATCCACCTAAACATCAGAGAAACAGCCAAGAGGCCCATGGTAACTCTGGAGGAGCTGCAGAGATCCACAGCTGAGGTGGAAGAATCTGTTTACAGGACAACTATTAGTCGTGCACTCCGCAAATCTGGCCCTTATGGAAGAGTGGCAAGAAAAATGCCATTGTTGAAAGAAAGCCATAAGAAGTCCTGTTTTCAGTTTGCAAGAAGCCATGTGGGGACACAGCAAATATGTGGAAGAAGGTGCTCTGGTCAGATGAGGCCAACATTGAACTTTTTGGCCTAAAAGCAAAACGCTATGTGTGGTGGCAAACTAACACTGCACATCACCCTGAACATACCATCCCCACCGTAAAGCATGGTGGTGGCAGCATCATCTTGTGGGAATACTTTTCTTCAACAGGGACAGGGAGTTTGGCCAGAATTTATGGGAAAATGAATGGAGCCAAATACAGGGCAATCTTAGAAGAAAACCTGTTAAGGCTCGTACACACGATATGAAAATCGAAAGTTAAATTTTGTCTGACTAACGATCTGCCGATTTTCGGATCGTTAGCATGGTGCTTTTAACAGCCGATTCTGGTTTTTCATCAGACAAAAGATGGATGTGCAGACTATAACATTTTTGTTGTACGTGAACTCAGCGTTCGATTTTCATTTAATTAGTATGGTTTTTGAATAAAAAAAATATTAAGAGCAAGACTATGCATGTTCAGAAACAAAAGAATACATACAAAGCTAGTCAACACATTATGTCACTTCTGAAGTTGTATTCTATTGTATTAGAATATTTGTATAGTGAGTAACCTGTTCACTTTCAAAATGAGACTAGCATGCAACAAAAAATGGACGAGCGGTCATCCGAAAATCTGATCGTGTGTACGAGGCTTTAGAGTCTGCAAAAGACTTGAGACTGGGGTAGAGGTTCACCTTCCGACAGGACAATGCTGGACATCCTAAACATACAGCCAGAGCTACAATGAAATAGTTTAGAAATGGTTTCGATCAAAGCATATTTTATGTGTTAGAATGGCCAGTCCAGACCTAAATCCGATTGAGAATCTGTGGCAAGACTTGAAAATTGCTGTTTACAGACACTCTCCATCCAATCTAAGATCAGAGCTTGAGCTATTTTGCAAGGAAGAATGGGCAAAAATGTCACTCTCTAGATGTACAAAGCTGGTAGAGACAGCCCCAAAAAGAATTGCAGCCGTAATTGCAGCAAAAGGTGGTTCTACAAAGTATTGACTCGGGGGGCTGAATACAAATGCACGCCACACTTTTCACATATTTATTTGTAAAACACCATTTATCATTTTCCTTCCACTTCCCAATTATGTTCCACTTTGTGTTGGTCTATCACATAAAATCCCATTAAAATACATTTACGTTTTGGCTGTAATGTGACAAAATGTGGAAAACTTCAAGGGGTATGAATACTTTTTCAAGGCACTGGACCCGATCCTGATCTTCTGGGGTCCCTCTGCGCCTCTCTCAGCTCCTCCCAGCATCAGATAACCCCCTGGGAGAATCAATCTCCCAGGGGGTTACTGTGCAGGTGCGCTCCCGAGTCCAGCATTCGGCGTTCACAGATGCTGAATGCAGGACTCGGTCCCACCCCCCGGTGGCCACATCATTGGATTTGATTGACAGCAGCGGGAGCCAATGGCTGCGCTGCTGTAAATCTATCCAACCAACAGCCGAGAACCCCTTAGCAGAGATAGGGCACGTCCCCTTGGGACAAGTTCAAGGGTTCAGGCAAGTAAAACGGGGGGGCTGGTCACTGACAGGTGTTTTTTCACCTTAATGCATAGGATGCATTAAGGTGAAAAAACACAAACCTTTACAACCTCTTTAAGATTATGTATTGCCAGGTACTGTGATGGATCATGGGAACATCCTGCACCCTAATGCTGTATATGACTTCTGTAATGGTGAGTAGGCTGTGTGACCGGTGTTGATGGAGGAAGATTCTACAGTCACTTGTTTGTTGGATTTTTTGGACTTATAGTTATATTTACCTACATATTTATCTTTTGGACAATGCACATTTTTCGATATCCACGGAAATATTAGGTGGTCATATCTATGCTCATTCATTTGCACTTCATAATTGTCTAGCACATTTGCATAGCATATCATTACCATAACCCACTGGGGGCACCCAGTGGTTGTTCACGTTTGCACCACTTAAGGACCGGAAGGATTTACTCCCTTAATGACTAGGCCATTTTTTGCGATACAGCACTGCGTTGCTTTAACTGACAATTGCGCGTTCGTACGACGTTGTACCCAAACAAAATGTATGTCCTTTTTTCCCACAAATTCTGTAGAGCTTTCTTTTGGTGGTATTTGATGATCATTAGGCCAAGATGTATTCTTCTACATATTTTTGGTATGTTGATTGGTTTGTGCAAAAGTTATAGCGTGTACAAAATAGGGGATAGATTTATGGCATTTTTACTATTACATATATTTTTTTACTAGTAATGGCGGTGATCAGCAATTTTTAGCGGGACTGCGACGTTGCGGCAGACGTATCGGATACTTTTGACACTTTTTTGGAACCAGTGACATTTATACTATAAAAATGCACTGATTACTGTATAAATGACACTGGCAGGGAAGGGGTTAACACTAGTGGTGATCAAGGCGTTAAATGTGTTTCCTGGGAGGTGTTTCTAACTGTGGGGGGGAGTGTACTGACTGGAGGAGGAGAGAGATCCCTGTTCCAGTCTCTCTCTACTCCCCTGTCAGAATGGAGATATGTTTGTTTAAATTGACAGATCCCTGTTCTGTCTATCTGTGGAGTGATCGCAGCTGAGTGGCGGACATTGTGGCCATCGGTCTCACGCACTGGCCCCTGCACTGCACCACGGGTGCACGTGCCCACTGTACCTATTGCACAAACTGACAAAATTTAAATAAACATGGGGAGGGACTTTGCATTTGCCTCGGTGGAGTGTAAATAAAGATTTATAACACAGTGTTTTTTGTTTTTTTTTAATGTACTAATACTTTATTTACCATCCTTGGGTGGGAAAATTTAAAACATTACAATCTGAGAGAAGGTACAAATTACTGTTTGGTTGACCCAGGTTGTGCAAGTCCTGGTATAGAGTGTCAAAGGTGTGGCCTACGTGTTTCGCTGGGACCACACTTCGTCTTGGCTTTTTAGAACAGCACAAACAGCATGTAACTATTAAGGATGTCCTAAAGATACAAAATTATGAAATCAAAAAGTCGATAACAAGTGGTTGCAGGTTGGGATCAAGCAGAAGCGTAGTTGAGGAGCAAGGTAAAGATACAAATGGTAGCAGGAGTGACAAGCGCAAGATACTGGCTGTAAAGAGCACAGTCATGTGGCAAACAGGAAGTACAAAGGCATGGCTTAAAAACAACGTTCATGGGGCTCAGGGTCCTGACTTCTAGTTAAAAAATGATAATGAAGATCAGTCAGCATAGTACAGACACAGTTAATAATGGTAAACATAACTCCCTTGCCCTATGTTTAGGAGAAAGCCAGGTTTCATTTTTATAAGCTTCTTCAGTAGCTATATGTCAGGGATGGCTCAGCCCTTCCTTCTCTGAGCTGGCTGCTTAGCTGTCGGCTAATTGCCAGCACTCATCTCTCTCCACAGTTAACCAGATGTTGTGGATCTGCTCGTCAGTCCCGCCTACTTAAAGATCTCCAGCTCGCTTCATTCCTGCCCTCGCCTTGGTCACATCACAAGAAACCATCTCCTGTGTTCCTGTTTAAAGACTGGCTTTACTGACATCCCTTTTGGCTCCTTATCCTGCTTGCTGTTCCTCTACTTGAGATAAAAGTGTAGCGCTATAAACTCAGTAAATGTGTACATCAAAAAACCCATACATACATATGTACAGTGAATAAGTTTTGTCAAACCATGTATAACTATAAAAGTGAATAACACTATATGGTAAGTCCACAAAACTATTAGGTGAAGCAATAAATAGTACACCTTATAAACAAATATAATAGTGATTAATATACAGGAAACAGTGACGGTTCCATAAACTCAACAACTCAAATAATATATGAAAAACCTGAAATATAATAGTCCATTTCAAAATTGTGAAAACTTTGTGAAAAACACCACCAAGAGTCTATGGGGTTAGTGCATAAGCAATGATGAAAAAATAACTCCCAAGTATGCAGGTGGGTAGTTAAACCAAATCTGGCAGTTGAGTGGACAGTGGGAGAACCGTAGGTGCACAAAAGATTTAAATCAGTGCCGGGGCCATCACCAGGAAATGAAGAGGCTTACCGGAACTCAATGACCTGAAATGGCATACGCCATACAAGTCAAAACAGGCTTGATGATCAACAGGTCTAGGCAGTGTGTCTTGTCAGATGTCATCAGCATACAGCAGAAAGGGGTATCAGCACGGCTTCCACATCCATAGACACTTCCTCAGCCTGAGGAAGAGCATGAGATGCTCACAACTGTCCTCCACGCCCAGTAATATCGCTTCCACAGGCAGTTACAGTGTCTATGGATGTGGAAGCTGTGCTGATACTAGGGATGAGCTTCGTGTTCGAGTCGAACCCATGTTCGACTCGAACATCGTCTGTTCACCCGTTTGCCGAATTGCGAACGATATGGGCCGTTCGCGCCAAATTCGTGTGGCGCGTCACGGCCCATAATTCACTGCGACCCGCATGCTTGGCCAATCACAGCGCCATCTGAACAGAGAGCCATAATTGTCCAAAGCCAAGGAGGCTTTGGCCAATTATGGCTCAGGGGATTTAGTACACGCCCCACACTATATAAGGCCGCCTACACGGCGGCCCTGTGTAGTGTGTGTTCCGGCGTTCATAGATAGAGAGAGAGAGAGACAGACAGTGTCATTTGATTTGAGTTACATAGATTAGGCAGAACAGTCAGTCAGTTAGCTGCACCTACAGTAAATTGTGTATATATATGCATCCCAGGTGTTGCATATATATATATATACACTGTATTCAGTTTAGCTAGATCTGTTCCTGTTATCTTCTTACTGACAGGCAGGCTTGTCTTGTTATAGTATTTACAGCTACCTGAAGAAAATTGCTAGTGTTCTTTTGATCCTATTAGTTCCGCAATCAGGCAGCTAGACTATTTACAGTTAGTGTAGTGCGTCCTGATCACAGTGTTCAGCTAAAACTACAAGTTAGTGGGGTGCGTCCTGCTCACAGTGTTCAGCTAAACCTACAAGTTAGTGGGGTGCATCCTGCTCACAGTGTTCAGCTAAACCTACAAGTTAGTGCGGTGCGTCCTGCTCACAGTGTTCAGCTAAAACTACAAGTTAGTGCTGTGCGTCCTGCTCACAGTGTTCAGCTAAAACTACAAGTTAGTGCGGTGCATCCTGCTCACAGTGTTCAGCTAAACCTACAAGTTAGTGGGGTGCGTCCTGCTCACAGTGTTCAGCTAAACCTACAAGTTAGTGCGGTGCGTCCTGCTCACAGTGTTCAGCTAAAACTACAAGTTAGTGCTGTGCGTCCTGCTCACAGTGTTCAGCTAAAACTACAAGTTAGTGTGGTGCGTCCACCTCACAGTGTTCAGCTAAACCTACAAGTTAGTGCAGTGCATCCTGCTCACAGTGTTCAGCTAAAACTACAAGTTAGTGTGGTGCGTCCACCTCACAGTGTTCAGCTAAACCTAGAAGTTAGTGCGGTGTGTCCTGCTCACAGTGTTCAGCTAAAACTACAAGTTAGTGCGGTGCATCCTGCTCACAGTGTTCAGCTAAACCTACAAGTTAGTGGGGTGCGTCCTGCTCACAGTGTTCAGCTAAACCTACAAGTTAGTGCGGTGCATCCTGCTCACAGTGTTCAGCTAAAACTACAAGTTAGTGCTGTGCGTCCTGATCACAGTGTTCAGTTAAAACTACAAGTTAGTGTGGTGCGTCCACCTCACAGTGTTCAGCTAAACCTACAAGTTAGTGCGGTGCGTCCTGCTCACAGTGTTCAGCTAAAACTACAAGTTAGTGCTGTGCGTCCTGCTCACAGTGTTCAGCTAAAACTACAAGTTAGTGTGGTGCGTCCACCTCACAGTGTTCAGCTAAACCTAGAAGTTAGTGCGGTGCGTCCTGCTCACAGTGTTCAGCTAAACCTACAAGTTAGTGCGGTGCGTCCTGCTCACAGTGTTCAGCTAAAACTACAAGTTAGTGTGGTGCATCCACCTAACAGTGTTCAGCTAAACCTAGAAGTTAGTGCGGTGCGTCCTGCTCACAGTGTTCAGCTAAAACTACAAGTTAGTGCTGTGCGTCCTGCTCACAGTGTTCAGCTAAACCTACAAGTTAGTGTAGTGAGACCTCTGCACAGTGTTCATCTAAAGCTACAAGTTAGTGCAGTGCATCCTGCTCACAGTGTTCAGCTAGATCCGTTCGTGTTATCTTCTTACTGACAGGCAGGCTTGTCTTGTTACAGTATTTACAGCTACCTGAAGAAAATTGATGGTGTTCTTTTGATCCTATTAGTACCACAGTCAGGCAGCTAGACTATTTACAGTTAGTGCAGTGCGTCCTGCTCTCAGTGTTCAGCTAAAACTACAAGTTAGTGGGGTGCATCCTGCTCACAGTGTTCAGCTAAACCTACAAGTTAGTGGGCTGCGTCCTGCTCACAGTGTTCAGCTAAACCTACAAGTTAGTGCGGCGCGTCCTGCTCACAGTGTTCAGGTAAAACTACAAGTTAGTGCGGTGCGTCCTGCTCACAGTGTTCAGCTAAAACTACAAGTTAGTGCTGTGCGTCCTGCTCACAGTGTTCAGCTAAACCTACAAGTTAGTGTAGTGAGACCTCTGCACAGTGTTCATCTAAAGCTACAAGTTAGTGCAGTGTGTCCTGCTCACAGTGTTCAGCTAGATCCGTTCCTGTTATCTTCTTACTGACAGGCAGGCTTGTCTTGTTACAGTATTTACAGCTACCTTTTTGATCCTATTAGTACCACAGTCAGGAAGCTAGACTATTTACATTAAGTGCAGTGCGTCCTGCTCAGTGTTCAGCTAAAACTACAAGTTAGTGGGGTGTGTCCTGCTCACAGTGTTCAGCTAAACCTAGAAGTTAGTGCGGTGCGTCCTGCTCACAGTGTTCAGCTAAAACTACAAGTTAGTGTGGTGCGTCCACCTCACAGTGTTCAGCTAAAACTACAAGTTAGTGCGGTGCGTCCTCCTCACAGTGTCCAGCTAAACCTACAAGTTATTTTTTTGCGAGCTCTGCACAGTGTTCAGCTAAAGCTACCTGTAGAAGGTTGGTGGTGTTCTCATACTACAGGCAGGCAGTTGATTTTGCTAGCTGCAGTATCAGTACATATATATATATATATATATATATATATATATATATATATATATATATATCCCAGCTTAGTGCAGCTACAGGCCATTAGTATGTCTGGAAGGCCAAGAAGGAGAGGCAGACAGTCACAAGCCAATAAGAGAGGGCAAGCAGGCTCTGTGTCTAGTGCTGGTCGTGGAGACGGTGCATCCTCATCAGCACGTGCCGTGGGACATGCTTCACCTTTTTTTCGGCAGCTGGTTGCAACATGCGGAAGACTTGGTTGACTGGATGACCAAGCCATCCTCACCCTCCTCATCCTCTCTCACCCATGCCCAGGGTACTTTGTCTGGCAAAGCAGCGGCCTCTTCCCTTGGCTCAATGTCATCAGTGACTTCTTCCCTAGTCCCACCATGTCCTCCTGAGGAGTCCCTCGAACTGTTTGACCACAGTGTTGGATACATGCTCCAGGAGGATGCCCAGCGTTTGGAAGGCTCTGATGATGATACT
Organism: Lithobates clamitans; assembly: GCA_037952925.1. NCBI lineage: Eukaryota > Metazoa > Chordata > Amphibia > Anura > Ranidae > Lithobates > Lithobates clamitans. Next base: position 1,614,274 of record JBBGZY010001063.1, read on the forward strand.
GAGCTCGAGCACGGACAGAGGGGGTGCCCAAGAAGGACAGCAATCTGGCAGTCATGCTCCCCCTGCTGCAGCATACTGCTAGGTTTGCTCCAGTGATGAGGAGGGAGGGGATGATGAGGTCACTGACTCAACGTGGGTGCCTGAGAGAGGAGGAGGTGGAGGATTAGGCGGCACATCACCAACGAGGCAGGATGCCCCCCAGGGGCCAGCCTAAGGGCAGCACCTTGACTGCATCACACCCCAAAGCTCCACATGTGCAGGGCAAGCGTATCTAAAAGACCCACACCATAGAACAAAGAGGACCTCTCCTTGCTCCTCATCAGCTGAGATCTCCAACCCCACTATACCTTCAGTCCTCCCTGAGACCTGCACTGAGAGGAATGAAGGTGTAGAATTAGGTGTGTCACAGCCAAGTACTTGTCTGCAATCTGCTTTTGGTACACCGAAGTCAGATTGTACCAGGCAAATTTCCCTGCCCCAGCTGCTGCACCGCCGAAAGAAGTTTGCTCCCAGCCATCCACATGCCCAGCGGTTGAATGCTAGCTTGGCAAAATTGCTAGCACTTCAACTGCTGCCTTTTCAGTTGGTAGACTCTGCCCCCTTCCGTGAGTTTGTGGAATGCGCGGTTCCTCAGTGGCAGGTACCCAAACGGCACTTTTTCTCATGGAAGGCGATTCCGGCTCTCTACCGGCATGTGGAAGGCATATTACCGCTGACTCATGGTCCAGCAGGCATGGACAGGGACGTTACCTACATTTCACGGCGCATTGGGTGACTCTGCTGGCAGCTGGGAAGGATGCAGAACAAGGTGCAGTAGTGTTGGAGGTTGTTCCGCCACCAGGTCTCCAAAATGCTAATGATTGTGACACACCTCTCTCCTCCACCCCCTCCTCTTCTTCTTCCTCCATGGCCTCTTCCTGTGCTTTGTCCTCGGAACCAGCGGTGCTCCGTAGCCGTTCAAGGGGCTACGCAAGTACGCAGGCCAAAAGATGCCATGCGGTGCTTGAGCTGGTGTGCTTGGGGACAGGAGCCACACTGGGGCAGAGGTTCTGTCAGCTCTGCAGGGGCAGGTTCAGAGGTGGTTGACGCCACACCCACTTAAGGCAGGAATGGTGGTTTGCAACAATGGCACCAACCTCCTCTCTGCCCTCCGACAGGGACAAATGACCCATGTGCCCTGTTTGGCTCACGTCCTTAACTTGGTGGTTCAGCGGTTCTTGGGCAGGTACCCGGGCTTACAGGATGTCCTGAGGCAGGCCAGGAAAGTCTGTGTGCATTTCTGCCGGTCATATAATGCCAGTGCTCGACTGACGGACCTCCAAAAGGAGTTTAACCTGCCCAAGAACCGCCTAATCTGTGATATGCCCACCAGGTGGAACTCAACGTTGGCCATGCTGCAGCGGCTGCACACGCAGCAGAGGGCCATCAATGAGTACCTGTGCGACTATGGCACCAGGACAGGGTCAGGGGAGCTTGGGTTTTTTTTCCCCACGCCAGTGGGCCATGATCAGGGATGCATGCACTGTCCTGTCACCATCTGAGGAGGCCACAAGGATGGTGAGCAGTGACAGTGCATGCATCAGTGCCACTGACACTGTCCCCCTTGTCCACCTGTTGGAGCACACGCTGCGTGGAATAATGGACAGGGCACTTGAGGCAGAACAGAGGCAGGAAGAGCAGGACTTTCTTAGCTCTCAAGGCCCCCTTTATCCAGACAGTGTTCCTGCGTGCCCGCCGATCACACAGGAAGAGGGCGAGGAGGAGGAGGAGGAGGAAGATTGTGTCAGTATGGAGGTACAGCCTGGCACTCAGCATCAGCAGCAGTCTTTGAGGGATCAGTCCCAAGAAACACATGGACTTGTACGTGGCTGGGAGGAGGTGGCTGCGGACCATGTCGTCCTTAGTGACCCAGAGGACTCCGGACCGAATGCCTCAGCAAACCTACGCTGCATGGCCTCCCTGATCCTGCAAAGCCTGCGTAAGGATTCTTGTATTCGTGGTATCAAGGAGAAGGACCAATACTGGCTGGCAACCCTCCTTGATCCACGTTACAAGGGTAAGGTTGCGGACCTTATCTTGCCATCGCAGAGGGAGCAGAGGATGAAACATCTTCGGGAGGCCTTGCAGAAAGGTCTGTGCAACGCGTTCCCAGAGACTGGGAAGTTACAAGCTCCTGTTTCTGGACAACGTGTTGCTGAGGCTTCGGTCAGTAAAAGAAGGAGCGGCAGAGAAGGTGGCCGTCTGACCGATGCGTTCAGACAATTTTTTGGTCCGCAGCCCCAAGGTATGATCGGTTCCAGCAACCATCACCAGCGTCTGTTTTACATGGTGCAGGAATACCTAGGGGCAAAATCTGACTTGGACACCTTTCCCACCGAAAATCCTCTGGGTTACTGGGTCTTGAGGATGGATCACTGGCCAGAGCTTGCACAGTATGCAATTGAGCTACTGGCCTGTCCTGCATCCAGCGTTCTTTCGGAACGCACATTCAGTGCTGCTGGAGGCTTTGTAACCGATCACAGGGTGCATCTGTCCACCGACTCGGTCGATCGACTGACCTTCATAAAAATTAATCAGTCTTGGATCACCACCAGCTACCAAGCACCTGATGCTGATGTAACCGAATAATTTTTTTTGAAATCTCAGATCCCTTCAAAGACTGCCTATGCTGATGCTGAGTGACTATCCCTGAGTAATTATCCTCTTCCTCCTCAATGATCACGCTGATAGCTTGTAAGAACATTTTTGGTTCTGGGCGCCACCACCAGTGCCTAAGGCCCAATTTTTCAGCCCCTGTTTCTGTTTAACAGGGGCGTGTTATTACAATTTTTGATGCAATACTTTGCAGCAGGGCTCGTTTCTGCGTTACAACTAGAGTATCTGTGAGGGGTTGCAGTGTTGTGGCACCAGCACCAGTGCCTAAGGCCCAATTTTTCAGCCCGTTTAACAGGGGCGTGTAATTACAATTTTTGATGCAATACTTTGCAGCAGGGCTCATTTCTGCATTCCAACTAGAGTATCTGTGAGAGGTTGCAGTGTTGTGGCACCAGCACCAGTGCCTAAGGCCCAATTTTTCAGGCCCTGTTTAACAGGGGCCTGTAATTACAATTTTTGATGCAAAACTTTGCAGCAGGGCTCATTTCTGCGTTCCAACTAGAGTATCTGTGAGGGGTTGCAGTGTTGTGGCACCAGCACCAGTGCCTAAGGCCTATTTTTCAGCCCCTGTTCAACAGGGGCATGTAATTACAATTCTTGATCTAATATTTCACAGCAGGGCCCATTTCTGCGCCCACCAAGAGCGAGTGATGACTTACAGTGTTGTGGCACCAGCACCACCACCACCACCACCAAATGCCAAATTTTTCTGCCCTTGTTCAACAGGGGCATGTAATTACAATTCTTGATCTAGTATTTCACAGTAGGGCCCATTTCTGCACCCACCAAGAGCGAGTGAGGACATACAGTGTTGTGGCACCAGCACCACCACCACCAAAGGCCCAATTTTTCTGCCCTTGTTCAACAGGGGCATGTAATTACAATTCTTGATCTAATATTTCACAGCAGGGCCCTGTGAGGGCTTACAGTGTTGTGGCCACAACAACACCTAAGGCCTAAATTTCTGCTGAGTATATAGGGCAGGCCCTTACTTTCAAACATCTAACTTACAAACGACTCCTACTTGCAAACGGATGGAGACAACAGGAAGTGAGATGAAATCTACCCCTAGGAAGGGAAATTCTCTCCTGTAAGAATTAATATGGGGAAAACATTTCTCCTTTCCACTGATGCTTTATCACCAATCCTTATTTCACAAAAAAACCCAAATTTTCAAAAAACATTTGTCATTGGGACAAAAAGTGAGGTGAAATCTTCTGAAGAGGAGGAAAGACAGCAAAACAAATGTCACAGGGGTGATAACCCTTCCCTATGTTTTCCAAAAAGCTTAAAAAAGATTTTTTGGCTGGAGCTAAACACGTTAAAAATGTACCCGTTCAAAATTACAAACAGATTCTACTTAACAACAAACCTACAGTCCCTGTCTTGTTTGCACCGCCTGTATACTGCTGTTCAGAGTATATAGGGCCTGGTGGCCCCACACCTTTCCTTATTTTAATTTGGGTGCGGGGTTCCCCTTAATATCCATACAAGACCCAAAGGGCCTGGTAATGGACTGGGGGGTACCCATGCCGTTTGTCTCATTGATTTTCATCCATATTGCCAGGACCCGACATTACATTAAACCCGCAAGCAGTTTTAAATGAGATTTTTTTCCTTTAAAAATGATATTTTGTGCAGGGACTGTTCTAAACACAGGAAACACGCGCCACTTTACAGGCATACTATTGACACACCCCAGGTACGATATTTAAAGGAATATTTCAATTTTTTTTTTTACTTTAAACATCATTAAAATCACTGCTCCCGAAAAAACGGCCGTTTTTAAAAGTTTTTTTTGCATTGATACATGTCCCCTGGGGTAGGACCCGGGTCCCCAAACCCTTTTTAGGACAATACCATGCAAATTAGCCTTTAAAATGAGCACTTTTGATTTTGAACGTTCAAGTCCCATAGACGTCAATGGGGTTCTAACGTTCGTGCGAATTTTCGGTCCGTTCGCAGGTTCTGGTGCGAACCGAACCGGGGGGTGTTCAGCTCATCCCCAGCTGATACCCCTTTTTGCTGTATGCTGATGACATCTGACAAGACACACTGCCTAGACCTGTTGGTCATCAAGCCTGTTTTGACTTGTATGGCGTATGCCATTTCAGGTCATTGAGTTCCGGTAAGCCTCTTCATTTCCTGGTGATGGCCTCGGCACTGATTTAAATCTTTTTTGCACCTACGGTTCTCCCACTGTCCACTCACCTGCCAGATTTGGTTTAACTACCCACCTGCATACTTGGGAGTTATTTTTTCATCATTGCTTATGCACTACCCCCATAGACTCTTGGTGGTGTTTTTCACAAAGTTTTCACAATTTTGAAATGGACTATTATATTTCAGGTTTTTCATATATTATTTGAGTTGTTGAGTTTATGGAACCGTCACTTTTTCCTGTATATTAGTCACTATTATATTTGTTTATATGGTGTACTATTTATTGCTTCACCTAATAGTTTTGTGGACTTACCATATAGTGTTTTTCACTTTTATAGTTATACATGGTTTGACAAAACTTATTCACTGTACATATGTATGTATGGGTTTTTTGATGTACACATTTACTGAGTTTATAGCGCTACACTTTTATCTTTTGTTGTTATTTTTATCCTGAGTCTATAGGTGTGTTAGCAGCTGTCTCAGTGTTCCTTTTGATCAGCATGGCTGATTACCCAATCTGATTACTGAACTCTGGCTTGGCTGACTACCCTATCCGGTTACTGGACTCTGGCTTTGACTACGCCTACTCTATTTACCTTTTTATTAATAAACAAGTGTGATTAAAAACTGTGATTTTACTTTACTGCTGTCTCGATCTGGCTCATGGTTTCTGACAGTAGGCAAAGGCTATGAATTCAGAAGATACAGTCAAGATCACCCCATGGATCAGTTTGCCATGGCGTTACAAACACTTCTGAGTCGCACGGCTCACCTGGAATCCCCCACTGTGGCTGCTCCAGTACAACCTGAGTTGCAGGCCGTCCCTGCTGCTGTGCCAGTCTCTGTGCAAGCACCCACCTTGAGTATTACCTCTATAAGAGGTATGTCTGGTTCCGCCCCACTTTCCCAGCGATTTTAGGGCGATCCAGTTCAATGCAGAGGGTTTCTCAACCAAGTTGAGATATACTCTGAGATGCTGCCCCAGGCGTTTCCCACAGACAGAAGCAAAGTAGGGTTCGTGATATCCTTGCTTTCTGAGAGAGCTTTGGCCTGGCCTAACCCTGTTGTCTTGAGTTACCCTGAGTTTGTGGTTTTTAAAAGGGTGTTCCCACATGCTCCGCTTCTGCAGCCAAGTGCCTCATGTCCATCAAACAGAGTATGAAAACTGTTGCCCACTACCCCATTAAGTTCTGTACTCTGGCAGCAGAGGTTGCTTGGAACAATGAGGCCCTCGTGGCTGCTTTTTCTCATGGTCTCTAGGATTCCATAAAGGATGAGATAGCAGCCTGAGATATACCCACTGAGCTGGAGAGCTTGATCTCGTTTGCCATTCTCATTGACTCCAAACTCAGAGAAAGACTTTCTTTTAAGGAGTGCTTGCGGAAGCCTCCTGTACGTTTGCCTCTGAGCTTTGCAGTACCACCCGTGCCTCCCTCACCTCCCATGCCTCCTGGTACCGAGTCAGTCAGTGAAGATGAACCCATGCACTTGGGCTTCATGCATCTCTCTGATGAGAAAACCTTTAGGAAGGTTCATTCTCTCTCTCCTTTTAGGAGAGATTGTGCCTTTATTGTGGCCAGGCAGGTCACTTTTTGAAGTCTTGTCCTACCCGTCCTGGGAACACCTGAAACTTGAGGTCCTGTCATGGACAGACCTTAGGTGGCGTTGTGTTATCCCCAGTTATCCAGAAGGATAAGCCCCTGGTTTTGGTCACCCTTTCTTGGGCTGAGTCGTCTATCGAGATACAGGCTCTAATTGACTCTGGGGCTGCAGGCCTGTTCATTGATGCTGCCTTTGTATCAAAGCACTCGATTCTACTGCAGCTGTGTGATATTCCACTTGCCATTGAGGCTCTTGATGGGAGACCTCTACAGCCTGTGACTCATGAGACGGTTCCATTGTCCATGGCCGTAGGGACTCTTCACCATGAGATAATCCAATTCCAAGTGATTTCCTCTCCTAAGTTTCCACTGGTTATTGGTTATCCTTGGTTACAGAGGCACAACCCCTCTTTTGATTGGCTCCATGCTGAGGTTCTCTCCTGGTCACCACAATGCAGTGAAACATGCTTTCAGAAGGTAGCCAAGGTCCTGTGTACCTCTTCACTCTCCTCCCTGCCAGAGGAGTTCCGTGATTCTAGTGATGTCTTTGACAAAGGTCAAGCTGGTAGTTTGCCTCCACACGGGCCATATGATTGCACAATTGACCTTCAACCTGGTGCCACTCCCCCTCATGGCCGGGTTTACTCTTTGTCAGTCTTGGAGGATAAAGCCATGGAGGAGTATGTTGCAGATGCACTTTATCGGGGTTTCATCCGCAAATCCTCGTCTCCTGCTGGTGCTGGTTTCTTCTTTGTGAAGAAGAAGAGCAGTGAACTGAGACCTTGCATTGATTATAGGGGTCTCAATCATTTCACGATTAAGAATGCCTACCTGATCCCGTTGATTACAGAGTTATTTGACCACCTCAAGGGAGCAACGGTGTTCACTAAGCTTGATCTGAGAGGGGCTTACAATCTTGTGAGAATTAAGGAGGGCGACGAGTGGAAAACTGCGTTTAATACCAGAACAGGCCATTATGAGTATCTTGTAATGCCTTTTGGCCTTTTGTAACTCCCCGGCAGTTTTCCAGGAATTTATTAACAATGTCCTACGAGATTTGTTGCAGTTATGTGTGGTAGTTTATCTAGATGATATCCTCATATTTTCCAAGTCCCTGGAGAGCCAGGGACTGAAGTTTCAGATACAGAGAGGGATGGTCTGTCCCTCTCTGATACTCCTACAGCTCTGAGAACATCTACTCCCCGAATCTCTTCAGACAAGGTTTTCTCCGGTGGAAATGTTAACCCTGAGGGGTCAAAAAACGCCATGTCTGCAACATACTACCAGCAGCCGAAGAAAAAACAAACAACCAGAAAACAGGACACTGCAAGAAAAGGCAAAGGCGAGGGGGGAGAAGACGGAGATCGGTGATATCCACAGAGAAGAAAGAAATAAGTAGCAAACTATCAACCATCACCTCAGTAGTTAACTTAACGGATGAGGTCTTGACTGATTCTGAATTATTTCTGTTGTCACGGGGTCTATCTTTTTCACCCACCTATCACTTTGATATTTTTAATACCATTTTGGACACCAACAGGTTTGTCAGGAACCTCTTACTGCAGAAACATTTTCAACAGAGAATTGACGAACAGGTGGATGACCCACTGACATCAGAGATGGTGAGTGAATCTGACCAAAATCAATCAATTGTAGAACAAGATGTTTGCCCACATGTTTCTTTTATGTTTCAGGATTTATCTGCATCATTACCTTTAGAACAGTTGTATTCAGAATCTGGGCTCATATGGGCTCCTATGGAGTTTCATGCAGTACATCACAATATGCGGATACGTTTTTTTTACCCTGTAAATGCGAGAAACTCTACTATAGACACTTTTCAGGCTGTAATAGAGGGGGAATTGATACAACTGAAACAACATAGCTCAACATCTAGATAGACTAATATCTCAAGGCAAGAGAAAGAGACTTTACAGCAATTAAAAGACAATAAAGGGTTAGTGATAAAGGAAACAGATAAGGGAGGAGCAGTGGTGGTGATGACTAGGGAACAATATAGATCTAAAACAATTAGACAGCTCAGTGACACTGATACATATCGACTCCTGTCTAACAACCCCACTACTGTTTTTCAATCAACTCTTTTAAAACATTTACAGTTGGGCTTCAGTATGAGAGTTCTGTCATCCAAAACTGCTGAGTATCTCTATGTGGCTAAACCTGTGGTGCCGGTATTCCATCATCTCCCTAAAATTCATAAACTTGATCGTCCCATTTAGGGATGACCAATCGTGGCTGGAATTGGCTCTTTATTTTAGCGTTTGGGAGAATGGGTAGACCGGCACCTACAGCCTTTGGTACACAGATTGCCCGGCTACATCAGAGATACGAGCACAGTCCTATCCCATATCACATCTGTCAAATGCATATCCACATATGTGTGGGCTACACTGGACGTGAGGGCACTTTATTTATCGATCCGCCACAGCGCTGGATTGCAGGCCATCCAATATTATCTTCAAAGTTACAGCTCCTAATCTCAGGAGATACAGGAGTTTATTCTGCGAAGCATTGAGCTTTTATTAAAGCATAATTATTTTTTATTTGTCCAGCGCTGTGGGGCGTCGATGGGTGCTAGATTCTCACCATCCATGGCGAACCTCTACATGGGTTGGTGGGAGGAACAAGTTTTGTTCTCTCCCAGCAACCCTTTTGCTAGGCAGATTGTTTGGTATGGTCGTTTTATCGATGATCTCATGATGGTGTGGGATGGTGACATTAGGGGATTGCACTAATTTTTGAAATTTCTGAATGATAATCAGTTAAATCTACATTTTTCAATTGAGCTTGATGTTTCCAGTATCAACTACAGGTGATGTTTCAACATGCACCTATAGGAAGCCTTGCTCTGGTAACACTACACTTTTTGCAACCAGTTGTCATCCATCCCACACCATCAATGCCATCCCTTTTGGGGAGTTTATTCGAGCTAAACGTAACTGTTCAACAAACTCAACCTTTGAACTAGAATGTAAGGTCATTCATCAGCGCTTATTGGACCGAGGTTATAACAAATCTGTTATATACCAAGGACTAGAAAGGATTTTGATGATGGACAGTGAGGAATTACTGTCAGATAGCCTAAAACTAAGAGAGAGCATAAAAATAAAAATAATATCAAACCTCATCAACCTTACAACTCTAGAAATAAAAAAATTGGGTAAACCCATTACATTTGTAACCACATTTTCCCAAGAATATAATCAAATAGTCAGAATAATAAAAAAGAATCTGCCAATATCACATACAGATAAAGATTTAAATGGGATTCTGCAAGCAGGTTGCCTTTTTTCTAGCCGACATGCCCCCACACTGGGGACTGCACTATCACCTAGTCTATTTTAATTTAAACAACAACCCACCTGGCTCTCCTATCCTGGTAGTTACCTTTGTAATATAAAAACCTGTAGGTACTGTAACTTGTGTGATCTGGGTAAAACATTTGTTGCCACAGATGAAGAGTTTACTATACAGCAATACATCAACTGTGGCACAAACTATGTAATTTACCAGATCACCTGTATTTCATGCAGAGCCCGTATAGGGGAACAGTATTGTGACACAAATAACCCAAATGCTAGAAATATTTCTAATGCAACACGTCACTTTAGGGAATGTCACCATTGCGATCTCTCCTCTTTCTGCTTTAGAGGAATAGAACGGTTGTCTCATTCACCTAGAGGAGGTGATAGTGACAGGAGGCTACTGGGGAGAGAAGAATGGTGGATTTTTAGATTAAAAACTAGATCGCCTCAGGGGTTAAACCTGAGGTGGGATCTGGACTTGCTTTTACATTAAGCATGCCTCTCCCCAGAGCCTCCTCTCTCTTTCTTTCTTTCCCTCCTCTGGTGTCTTTTTTCACATACCTGGATTATTATTTTTATTTTTTACCTTTTATATCTAATGTTTTTTGTATCTCATGGTGTGTTTTAATCATGTATATGTGCATGAGTGCATGCATGAGTGTGTCACACATGTACTTATTATCACTATAAGGTGTGTGACAAATAGTGGCATACATATGGATCACCCAATATGCAGTATAGCTGATTCCCCTTTTTTGGATAATTGCCTGCAGTCAATTAAGACAATTAATGGGTGGAGCCAGTGATCCTTGGAGCTACTATTTATTTCAAAGTTTCATGTCTGTAATGTGGTTATGACTAAGGCCTTATAGGCTGAAACGCGTCACCTGTTCTAATTTGCATTTGGTCACTGTGGCTTGTCAATAAATATTACACTTTTTAAGAGCAATCACCGGAGTGCGGATCATCTTTTCCTTAGAGCCACCACACAGATGTCTGTCATGTGCTTCAGAAATTAAGAGAGAACAATCTCTATTGTAAACTGTAGAAGTGTGAGTTCCATCGGGAACAGGTTAAATTCCTGGGCTATATAATTTCCACTGCTGGTTTTTCGATGGACCCAGTGAAACTTTCGGCAGTCCTACAATGGCCTTGACATGTGGGGTTATGTCCTCTGCAGCATTTCCTGGGTTTTGCCAACTATTATCGGAAGTTTATTCGTAAATTCTCGTCTCTGGTCAAGCCCCTGACTGATATGACCAGAAACAATGGTAACCCACAGAGTTGGTCTCCGGAGTCCATTAAGGCCGTTGTCTCAAGGCTACCTTTGTTTCTGCTCCTGTGTTGGTACATCCTGATCCTATGTAACCTTTTATCCTTGAGGTTGATGCTTCTGAGACTGGTGTTGATGCCCTTCTGTCTCAATGTCCTACCTCTGAGAGTGCTATGCATCCTTGTGGCTACTTTTCCAAGAAATTGTCACCTGCCGAGTGTAATTACGAGATTGGTGACAGAAAGCTGTTGGCAATCATTTTAGCCCTGAAAGAATTGAGACATCTCCTTGAAGGTACTACTGTGCCAGTTCTCATTCTTACTGACCATAAGAATCTCATATTCTTGTCTGAGGCTAAACACCTCTCTCCCAGAAGGGCATGATGGGCTCTTTTCTTGTTTCAATTACATTGTCTCATTCTTACCCGGTACTAAGAATGTAAGAGCTGACGCCTTGTCACAACAATCTTCCTCCACTTCCAAGTTGGAGTCGGTTCCTATAATTCCTCCTGATCGTATTCTGGCTAAGGTTCGCACCAGTCTAACTTCTCCTTTGTGTGACAAAATTCTTGCTGCTCAGGTCAATGCTCCTCCTGAGAAACCTTGTGACCGTTGCTTTGTCCCAGAGTGTCTCCGTACTGCCATGCTCCAGACATACCATTTTCCCAAGGCAGCTGGCCACACTGGTAAGAATGAACTTGTTTGGGCCATTTCCCAACAATTCTGGTGTCCAAGTCTATGTGCTTATGTAACTGCCTTCATAGCTGCCTGTTCTGTGTGTGCTCAGAGTAAGACTCCACAACACCTTCTAGTGGTCCTCCTACCACCCATACCCAATGGGGAGAGGCCCTGGACCCACCTGTCTATGGATTTCATTGCAGAGTTGCCCAACTCCCAAGGCAACACAGTTATCCTTATGGTGGTTGACCGGTTCATTGTATTCCACTTAAGAAGTTGCCCACTTCTAAGGAACTGGCTTTCATTTTTGCTCGGGAGATCTTTTGCTTACATGGGCTACCCAAGGTGATTGTCTCGGACAGTTGTAGTCAGTTTGTGTCCCGGTTCTGGCGAGCCTTTTGTGCACAGCTGGGAATTCAGCTTGCTTTCTTCTCTGCGTATCACCCGCAGTCTAATGGGGCCGCAGAAAGAGCCAATCAGTCCTTGGAGCACTTCCTACATTGCTATATTTCTGACCATCACAACAACTGGTCAGACCTATTACCATGGGCAGAGTTTGCTCACAACAGTGCCTTGAATTCTGCTCCCCGATTGTCTCCGTTTATGGTGAATTATGGTTTCCAACCTTCCTTGTTGCCTGACTTGTTTGTTCCGCAGAGTATTCCTGCACTAGAGAGCATCTCTGTGGTCTTCATTCCACTTGGGCACAAGTCCAGGAGGCTTTGCGTCATGCTAATGATAGGTACAAACTCCATGTTGACCGCAGACACCTGCCTGCACCTTCCTACCAGTTTGGGGACAGGGTCTGGCTGTCATCTCGCAACCTCCAACTTCGTGTTCCCTCACTGAAGTTCGCACCTCAGTTTATTGGGCCTTTCCGTATCCTTTGCAGGATTAACCCAGTGGCTTACGCGTTGGACCTTCCTCCTAGTATGCGCATCTCAAATGTGTTTCATGTCTCCTTATTGAAACCATTGGTCTGCAACTGCTTTACCACCTCAATCCCACGTCCTCACCCTATACAGGTTGAGAACCATGAGGAGTATGAGGTACAATCCATTGTTGACTCCTGTAGGTTCCATGGGCACATACAGTATTGGAAGGGGTACGGTCCGGAGGAACGCTCCTGGGTCTCATCCTCGGACGTACATGCTCCTGCCCTCCTCTGTAATTTCCATAGATGTTTTCCCCTCAAGTAGGGATGAACCTGTTCAGTTCGCACCAGAACTTGCGAACAGGCAAAAAATTTGTTTGAACACGTGAACACCGTTAAAGTCTATGGGACACGAACATGAATAATCAAAAGTGCTAATTTTAAAGGCTTATATGCAAGTTATTGTCATAAAAAGTGTTTGGGGACCTGGGTCCTGCTCCAGGGGACATGGATCAATGCAAAAAAAGTTTTAAAAACGGCCATTTTTTTGGAAGCATTGATTTTAATAATGCTTAAAGTGAAACAATAAAAGTGTAATATTCCTTTAACTTTCGTACCTGGGGGGTGTCCATAGTATGCCTGTAAAGGGGCGCATGTTTCCCGTGTTTAGAACAGTCTGACAGCAAAATGACATTTCAAAGGAAAAAAAGTCATTTAAAACTACTCGCGGCTATTAATGAATTGCCGGTCCGACAATACACATAAAAGTTCATTGATAAAAATAACATTGGAATTCCCCACAGGGGAACCCCGAACCAAAATTTAAAAAAAAATGACGTTGGTGGTCCCCCTAAATTCCTTACCAGGCCCTTCAGGTCTGGTATGGATATTAATGGAAACCCCGGCAATTTTTTTTTTTTAAATGGCATGGGGTCCCCCTCAAAATCTATACCAGACCCTTCAGCTCTGGTATGGATTTTAAGGGGGACCCTGCGCCAAAATTAAAAAAAAAATGGTGTGGGGTCCCCTCAAAAATACATACAAGACCCCTATCAGAGCATGCAACCTGGCAGGCTGCAGGAAAAGAGGGGGGGACGAGAGAGCCCCCCCTCCTGAACTGTACCAGGCCACTTGCCCTCAACATTGGGAGGGTGCTTTGGGGTAGCCCCCAAAACACCCTATCCCCATGTTGATGGGGACAAGGGCCTCATCCCCACAACCCTTGCCCAGTCCTTGTGGGGGTCTTCGGGCGGGGGGCTTATTGGAATCTGGAAGCCCCCTTTAACAAGGGGACCCCCAGATCCCGCCCCCCCATGTGAAATGGTAAGGGGGTACTTTTGTACCCCTACCATTTTACAAAAAAACTTTCAAAAATGTTAAAAATGACAAGAGACAAGTTTTTGACAATTCCTTTATTTAAATGCTTCTTCTTTCTTCTATCTTCTTTCTTCTATCTTCTTTCTTCTATCTTCTATCTTCTATCTTCCTTCGGTTTCTTCCTCCATCTTCCTCTTCTTCTGGTTCTTCTGGTTCTTCCTCCGGTGTTCTCGTCTGGCATCTTCCAGAGATCACACAGCGGGAGCCTCCCATCATGCCATCATGTATGCGGAGCGGCCCGAGGAGAAGAAGGGCGCGGAGGAAGATGCCAGACGAGAACACTGGATTACACTGCATTATTAAAATGGCTGTTTTTAAAACTTTTTTTTTGCATTGATCCATGTCCCCTGGGGCAGGACCCAGGTCCCCAAACACTTTTTATGACAAAAGCATGCATATAAGCCTTTAAAATTAGCCTTTTTAAATTCTCCCATAGACTTTTAAAGGGTGTTCCGCGGCTTTCGAATTTGCCGCGAACACCCCAAATTGTTCGCTGTTCGGCGAACTGGCGAACAGCCGATGTTCGAGTCGAACATGGTCCTACGACCATGTTCGGGTCGCTGTCAGGGATGGCTCAGCCCTTCCTTCTCTGAGCTGGCTGCTCAGCTGTCAGCTAATTGCCAGCTCTCATCTCTCTCCATAGTTAACCAGCTGTTGTGGATCTGCTCGTCAGTCCCACCTAAAAGATCTCCAGCTCAGTTCATTCCTGCCTTCGTCTTGGTCACATCACAAGAAACCATTTCCTGCGTTCCTGTTTAAAGACTGGCTTTGCTGACATCCCTTTTGGCTCCTTATCCTGCTTGCTGTTCCTCTTCTTGGATCCCTGGCTTCTGGCCTGGCAGATTACCCGATCTGGTTACTGAACTTTGGCTTGGCTGACTACCCTATCCGGTTACTGGGCTCTGGCTATGCTTTGACTACGCTTACTCTATTTACCTTTTTATTACTAAACAAGTGTGATTTTACTGTACTTCTGTCTCGGTCTGGTTCATGGTTTCTGACACTATAAAGGTAAGCAGCAATTTTTAAAACAGAAATTCCTATGGCTGGGGGTGTGATTGCGATCATCCCTTAATAATCACCACAATGTAAATCCTCATTTCCTAGGATTTTTAAGGCAATCCAAACACTTACATATAATAAAAAAATATTTTATTTATTAACACAAATAACACAAATAATGCATCAAGGGGTATTCCCCAGTTGCTTGCTGTTCAGTGCCATCATCAATTAAACAACTGTGGATGGTTCCCAAGAGTTAGGGATACCAACGTGTTTCAAAATAATGATATAATAATTTCTTCTTCAGGGATTTTTACCACTCTGTAACATATAACAACTTAATTTTAGAATAAGTACATCATGCTCACATATATTGAGCCCATTTGATACGTTCAGTGACACTTACATATTTTGCTATCTTTAGCTAGAGTGCTCTCATAGCTCAAAATGCCCCCATATCGTTATTGTGGTTCATTATTCAAGATACACAAGGACTGTTGGACTGTGTCCAAACATTTTACACCATAACTTCAAAAAAAGTAAAAAAAAAAAAAGTATTATAATAAAAAAATAACACCCCCAATTTTATGCTGAATGAAATGTATGCATCTCCCATCTTTAGATACCCTGGGACATATTACTGTATATCTAGAAGCCAGGTGGGAGGTACTTACAAGTAAATGTATTTGTATAATTACAGCTCTTTTCCCAACGATGTCTGTCCATACACAGCGGTGAGGGGCAGAAAGATGGCGTCTATTGTGGTCCCCAGCATCCCCATATATTATGCATGTCCGTCGTAATGATGTCATGCATCGCCGCATCATATCCGTTCCTCGTGATGTCAACATCCAGAGACCGGCTGCCGGTGTTCTGCCGAGAAAGTTCCGCTCGGCGGATTAGTTCCCCCCTCTACTGCGCATGCGCAGTAGAAGCCGGCGGAAATAGCCGAAGCGGAACAGCTGAAAATCAGCTGTACACGGCGCCTGTAAGAGGGCCCCTCGCGGGCTCGCTTCGCTCGCCACGCTTCGGGCACGGCCTCGCTGCGCTCGGCACTTTTAGATTCCCCCTCTAGGTCCACTTGGATAGTGGGGAAGGAATCTGGACCCAGAGCGCAGGCGCCGTGTACAGCTGATCGAAGCGTTTGAGCTTCGGCTATCTCCGGCGGCCAACAGTAGTACGTACTGCGCAGGCGCTGCGCCTGCGCAGTACAGGGGGGAACCTATCCGCCGAAGGAACTTATTCGGCAAGACACCGGCCATATTGGAGACAAATGATGCCGAAACAGGGATATCTTTAGAGCCTGAAAGTGGGACTGTGTCCCGAATATTCTCAGTGTTTGCTTGAGAATCTAAGAAGACCCCTACTAGAATCGCAGGGGCCTTCCTGTGCCGGGTGTAATCATGAAGCTCCACATAATTCTATGGGGTCATTGAATATAGGAGAGCACTCATGCCAGTAGAATGCAAATTATAATCAAAAAGTTTTACAACAATAATAAATTAAAACATGTTGAATAAATAAATAAACAGCTAATTGTTGCAATCCATATTCAAAATCAAAAATATATACAGTAAACTGTGCCATCGATATTATTTCATTTCCTCCTCAAAGTGTGCAGTGAGCTAATTAATCCACCTGTGAAAAATCAAAACATAAAAAACATAAATTTCAGTGACACATTCCTTTAACCTCTATTTCAATGTGTGATTTTATCTATGTAGTTTTGGATCAAAGTCCAATATATCTTCTGTGCAAAATGATACTGTGGTAATATTCTTTTATTCTTCTCTTTCAGTAAAATAAAATAAAACCTGCTCCCCAATGTCCCCCCGCGGGTTTTGTGCTCATCTCAATTGATGTGACCTCACAACTAAGTTTGGTCAGAAAAAGCGATTTAGTCTTCCAGGGCTAATGAGATGTCCTTTTCTCCTTCCAGTTTCTCTGTATGTGTCTCCACACGGTGGTGATTAACCGGTGCATGAAAAAGATAAGATGTTCCACATAGTGCTTAAACTGTTTAAAACTTTAAATTTTATTAAAATAAATATATTGCACTCACATGCATAAGGTGCTCCAGTGCACCAACTATGTACAATGTTATTTAAATCCACTCTGTGACAACAGCTCCGAGTTCTGTTAATGGGTACCTCAGCATCTTGTTGACGTGAATGATAGGTGATAAAGGAGGGAATATTTTTTTTTATGAATGAGAAGATTCAAAGCAGATTACTATAGTATCATTTTACACAGAAGATATATTGGACTTTGATCCAAAATTACATAGATAAAATCACACATTGATATAGAGGTGTGTGTTACTTGTTACTGAAATTTATGTTTTTTATGATTTGATTTTTCACAAGTGGATTAATTAGTTCACTGAAAGAAATTAAATAATATTGATAGCAATGTTTATATATTTTAGATTTTGAATATGGATTGCAACAATTAGCGCAACTGTTTATTTATTCAACACTTTGTCACATTTATATTGGGAGATTGATACCAGTTACTACCTGAGATATTAGATTATTCCAGCAAACACTAGTTGCTCACAAGACTTTTTGATTGTAAATATATCAAAACATTGTTATATCTTCTAAAACCCAAACTAGGAATAGGAAATGAGATTATACATTGAGCAGTTTTTAAATACTTTTTTGTGATGCTATATGAATGGAACATGTAACAAATATGAAGTTGGGGGTTTTTCCATTTTGACAGCAAAAGTGTAAATACATGTATAGGCTCCAAGCACACTAAATTAAAAAAAAAAACTTCTAGCAGCAGCATTTGAGCATTTTTTTCTGCTTCTAGAAGCAAATAGTTTTATCCTATGTGCCAACGCACACTATTTTAGTCTAGAAGCGTTTTTGAAGCTTCAGCTTCTAGGAGTAGAATTTTTTTTTATTTTTTTTTTGTGTGTGTTTTTGGGAGTGATTTGCCAGCAGACAAAAAGCTGAATGCTCCTACCTGCTGCTAAAAGCTGGCACAAAAATAGGCGTTTTTCATCCAGCATTTTTCTGGCATTTGTTTAACTTATCGTGTGCACAGAGCCTTCATTTTTTTTGTTTTATTTAAAATCATAGTGATCAAGGTGAAGATAACATTTTCTCTTTTTCAATGTAAAAATAATTTTTAAATCCTTAAGCTTTATAATGAGTCACTAAAAGCACTTATGGAAAGGACTATTTACACTTCACATCTCTGAACACAGTTTTATTTCTTATACATATTACCACCTACACCAGTGTAGCCTTCAATTGAATTTCCTACTCTTTTTTTCATTTATTAACCACTGCACTGTTGGAAAAATGGCAGCGTGTTAGTAGAGTCTTTTTAGCCATAATGGTTTACAAATCCGATAATTATATTGTGTTTTAATGGAATACCAACATTTTTTCAAATACATACTTCTAGTAATGGTTGATGTAATCAAAGCAGACTATTCTAGTGCTATTGGAAACAAGAACATCCAAGAATATTCTTAAAAGAAAGTAGACATAATTTAAAATTCTAGTGAGGTTCACACATATTGCTGACAAGGAACTTTTTTTTTTTTAGGTGTTTATGTATTCTTTTTTTCTCTGTAATGGGTATATGAATACAATTGCAGGCACAACAAAGGTTGTATTTAGTTATACACAGCAAGGTTGTGCAAGACGTAAACAGTAAATGTAACAGTCACACACAGGCATACACAGCATATGCAGTTTTTGCACAGATTCTTTGCAGCTGCTATCTAGATATGTAATAGAGGTCTGTTGCATGTGCATTGGAGCAGTAAAGAGCTTCCAATGCCTTTGATGCACAGGTATGTATAGATATGATAAAAAAAGGAAATGCAAGGGTCACTTTAAATTCTGTAGTCTATAGTAAGCTTTCATTGATACTAAAAACATACCAGTTTATATTAGAGACGACACTAAATCAAATGCACTATAAATATGCTGTAGATTAAGGGCACTATTCTTAGGAATTTTTCATTGTTTTAAGAAATACCAAGAATTGGTTGCGTATTGCAAATGAAATTTGTAGGATGGTTTGTTTACCTTGGAAGGGTTAAAATGTCCTTTATTTCAAAAACTCTTCTTCAGGTAAAGAAGAGTTGAGTTCTCTGTTAGGCTGTATGATTGCATCACACATATTACAATCTGTTAGTATCTCTAGTTGAGATTGCAATATATTTTACTAACAACTATAGTATATAGCCTACATAGTTGTTGTAAAGACTGCGACTTGAGGTTAGAATAGGTGCCCAACTTCAGGACTTTTTTAGATGACGAACCACAGCATGCTTTCTAATATATTCAGGCTTCACTTTAGATCAATTAAAGCTGCTTCTGAAATCCTTTTGAGCTCTTTCACGAGTACTTATGACCTCCATCTGACCTGTTTTTTTTTAATTGCCTTTGACTTGTATGGGAAGAAAAGTGATTCTAATGTAAAGAAAGGCATTCAAAATATTCTCTCAGAGGTCCTCTCAGAACTTTTTTTCATCTGGAAAAAGGCCCACAATTGCTTGCACAATTTGTAAACCCTTTAACAGACAGAGGGTGCAAACTAAACAAAACAGTAAAGTAAGGACATATTAAATGCATTGTTCCACTAATAAAAATGCATGCAACAAGTATATAACTTCATAGTGAGCAGTAAATAACTAAATCATTGTATTATTAAAAACACACCAAAGCACAACCCCATTTTAGGCCTTTTGTAAGTTTTACTTTATTCTCATTAGTTTAAGCAATATATTTTTGTACAACAGTCATAGGGCTACCAACATGCAGACTCCAGGCCAAAAGAACATCACAGTAAGCTGTATTTTTTCTCTCAGCTCTAAACAAAGTCAGGCCTGTTGGACATAATTTAAAAGTTTCAAATACTGTACCTGCTGACTTTTAATATAAGGACACTTACCTGTCCAGACAGCCCACGATGTCAGCACCCGAAGCAGACCCGTCCATCGGCTATGGGTGCAGGTGCCAGAATCCTTATTAAGGGAAACAGGAAGTGAAGCCTTGCGGCTTCACAGCCTGTTTCCTAATGTGCATGTGCACTTTCTGAATGGTCCCATTGTCTTCTGGGACCTATGTGTCTCCCAGAAGGCAGCGTAGAAGTTTTGTAGATCGCCCCACAAGGATGTGGCGATCTTACATGGAAAGGGGAGTGGATACCTGGTTTTGACGGGTATTCGCTTCCCCCTCCCACCAAAAGGTGCCAAATGTGGCAGCGGAAGGGGGGGGGGAGCTAATAAACAGAGCTTCCACTTTTGGGTGGACCTTCGCTTTAAGGGCAAAGCAAAATCTATCTAACTATCCTTAAAAAAAATATAAAATCTGCATATAGATCAATGATATTCAGTTTATGATGAGCACAAGTGTTGGTTTGCTTTAACTTAAGTGTCTAGTTTCCATTTTTCCAATTGTCCTAAAAAAAAGTCCCCAATAAACTTATTGCAACATGAAAGCCAAGGTATCCACATTTATATTTTAAGACTTGTGTCCCTAGGTCTCATGTATCATGTGTGTTCCACCTAGTGTTTATTAATTTCTATTGTATGTAATATTGTTACGGTATTAGGTGAGCTGGTAACCTGTTACCTGAATTGACCAACGATACTGGTCATCAGGGCCCCGCCCATTGCATTTTTTACTACGATTTGTATACATAATTAAACCTCCCCATATAGTAACACAAGTGCCATCATCCTATTATAGGGTTTAATGCAGAGGTTATAAAGTTTTAAATATTTGTATACAATATAAAGTATAAATTATATATGTACTATTACATAATACATTTGCTTTTTAAAATGTTCTCAGATCAAGACTCCTAACTTAATTCAGAGCCATAACCTATTTTCTGTTGGACTCTTGCAACTCATTCTAGGCTTTCAAAGCTTTTCTATTATGCTTCAGGCACCCCCAATCTGTTGTACACATCTGTTAGGAGTTAAAATCAGCTCAAAAGTTGATTAGCCCTTCTTGTTCAGTGACACAAGAATCCAATTGTAGAACTAATATTAAAAGTATGCTGGAATTCCAGAAGAAAACAAAACATAGACAAAGGCTATAAGCTACTTTAATCGCTGCAAAAAGTTAGGTAAGGTATAACTGCATGGTGTATGTTATTATAGAGGTGCATGCAAACATACTGATATATATATATATATATATATATATATATATATATATATATATATATATATATATATATATATATATATATATATATATATATATATATATATATATATATATATATATATATATATATATATATATACACAGTGCATCCGGAAAGTATTCACAGTGCTTCACTTTTTCCCCATTTTGTTAGGTTACAGCCTAATTCCAAAATGGATTAAATTCATTATTCTGCTCAAAATTCTACAAACAATACCCCATAATGACACCATGAAGCATGGTATTGGCAGCATCATGCTGTGGGGATGTTTTTCATCAGCAGGAACTGGGAGACTAGTCGGGATTAAGGGAAAGATGAATGCAGCAATGTACAGAGACATCTTTGATGAAAAGCTGCTCCAGAGTGGCAACAGAACAACTCTGTGAATGTCCTTGTGTGGCCCAGTCAGAGTCTAGACTTCAACCCAATTGAACATCTCTGGAGAGATCTGAAAATGGCTGTGCACCGATGCTCCCCATCCAACCTGATGCAGTTTGAGAGGTTCTGCAAAGAAGAATAAAGGAAGAAACTGCCCAAAAATAGATGTGCCAAGCTTGTAGCATCATACTCAAAAAGACTTGAGGCTGTATTTGGTGCCAAAGGTGCTTCAACAAAGTATTGAGCTAAGGCTGTGAATACTTAGGTACATGGGATTTTTTGTTTTTTTATTTTTAATAAATTTGCAAAGATTTCAAACAAACCTCTTTCTCGTTGTCTTTATGGGGTATTGTTTTTTAGAATTTTGAGGGAAATAATGAATTTAATCCATTTTGGAATAAGGCTGTAACATAACAAAATGTGGAAAAAGTGAAGCGCTGTGAATACTTTCCCGATGCACTGTATATATTGTATATTACTGCTATAAGCTACACTTATCAGTATAAGTCTTCAATATGATGGTATTGCACAGAATAGCCCCAAATCTCCTCTTTTGGGGTCCCCTGCCAGCGCTCTCAGCTCCTTCTTTTCTCCTTGCACTACCATAGGAAGCCACTTCCTATGGGGGCGCACATGTAGGCTGGCTCCTAAAATATACACTAAGCCCACAGCTGGAAATTCATTTCTTCATTATAATGGCTTAACAATGTACCCAAAAGTCAGTTTTGTAGACTGAGAAAGAACTGTTCTTTGAGTGAGGATTATGACATTCAGAGTGAAATCCTAAAAGAAAAATTTCTTGATAAAGGTTTTCCAGCCAACCTTGTAGAAACAGCTTATCTCCAATACAAGAATGCACCTTCTTCAGTAGGCCCCTCTCCTCATATCAATATTCAGAAAAACAACTTACATTTTATCACCCAGTTCCACTCTCGACATAGACAGATGGAAAATATTGTGAAGAAACATTGGCCGCTATTACTTCAGGATGAGCACCTTCTTTCTGCCTTGCCCAAAAAAAAAACAATTTGCCTATAGAAAAGCGCCTAATATAAAAAGCAAGGTAGCACCTAGCAAACTTAAGGTAAAACCCCCACCCCCTGGTGAATTTATACCTACCTTTTTAGCCATTTCTGGGATGTACCAATGTCTCAAGCCTCTTTGCAAAACCTGCCGTTTTGTGACGCATGGCCAGAAGGATTTTTATGTAAAAGGAAAAACATATCAGATAAAGGCTTTCCATACCTGTTCCTCTGACCATGTCGTCTACTGCCTTACATGCCTTTGTGGTCTTTTTTATGTAGGGCAAACCATTCAGCCACTGCAGAAGCACTTTGGCGAACATCGCCGCTTTATTACTGGTGGACTGGATAATCATAGTGTCCCCAAACACTACCTTCAATATCATGATAAATCCATGGATAGCCTAATGCCGCGTACACACGAGCCGACTTTACGGCAGACTTTGCCCGGCGGACAGGATTTCGTCAGACAATTCGATCGTGTGTGGGCTCCAGCGGACTTTGTTTTCTCAAAAGTTGGACGGACTTAGATTTGAAACATGTTTTAAATCAATCCGTCGAAATCGAGTCCGGTCGAAAAGTCCGCTCATCTGTATACTAGTTCGACAGACAAAAAGCCACGCTAGGGCAGCTATTGGCTATTGGCTATGAACTTCCTCGTTTCAGTCCGGTCGTACGTCATCACGTACGAATTCAACGGACTTTGGTGGATTGTGTGTAGGCAAGTCCGTTCATTCAGAAAGTCCGTCGTAAAGTCTGTCTAAAAGTCCGCTGAGCAAAGTCTGCCGTAAAGTCCGCTCGTGTGTACACGTCATTAGAGTTTGGGTAATTGAGGCAATGCTTAGGGATCTTCCTCCAGCTGAGCGCTACAGAAGACTATGTCATAGGGAAATGTATTGGATTTTTTTATTAAATGTTTTGGCTCCTGGAGGGTTAAATGAGGACTTTGAAGTCAGTGCTATACTTTAGATCTTATATACCTCAGACCTTTTATTACCACTTTTTTTCCCATGAGTTATTATTTTTTTGATTCCGCAAATATGTCACGTCATATGTCAACTATATTTAATTTAGCGTGCACACATACTCATGATATGCAAAATTCTAGTATGGTGCATATATGTGTGTATATGCATATTCTTACACGCCTATATTCAGAACACAACATACACTATTTACAAGCCTGCATAGCACACCAGCTCATACACATTCATATCTCGTTGATTGCTGTTGCTTTTCTCTCCATTTATATGTGCTTTCCAAATTTTCCATCCATTTTAAACAAGTTCATCCTTTTTAAAAATTATTTTCTTAATATCTATTTAATTAAAAAGTGTTAAATATATTTTTATATATATTTTTTTCTATGCACATTTTCTCTCTCTAAGAACGCTTTCTTATATTGCCTATTTCCTCTTTTTTCATTATTGTTCCCGCCCATGGCCAGACCATAGAATATAAATTGTGTACAGCTATTTCCATGGTCCTAGGTTGATAAAGAAACCATTGAGAGTTCCGAAATGCGTCCCTTTCTTGTGATCTCATCCGCTCTGCGCTGCGGTCCAGGCTGGTTTGCTGTCCCTCAGCGCTGACATCACTTCCGGGTCTCCTCTAACTTTCCTTGGATTACGTCAGTTCCACCGGTGTTCCAGCATCTTGGACACTCTGCTGCTGACCGTGACTGGATCTGCTGTGATTACACACCTACAGCCTGGGGATTTTCTTCCGCTGTGACCCTTTCCAATGCTGCAGAACGCATCCTTCCACGTATCCTCATGATGTGCCGTTTTTGCCCTTTTATCTTGTAAGTGTTTTTAATCCCATTGGGGATATTAAAATGTCATTACTTCTGCACTTAGAGGCGCCTTTTCTTTGTTTGTGTTTTTATAGAAACTGCTTCATTCTGTAAGCTGCAGCCATAAGTATGGAAGAAACCTCCATATTATTGCTATCACCACCATTATTGGACTTTTGCATAGAGACATTGTTTTATCTTGAAGTTTTGAGCACCCTAACCATTCTCCATTTTTACTGTATTGGCCCCCAAGCCAGGCTGTGTGTGTTCATAGATACACACAGTGCAGGCTAGTACTATGTTTATAATTTTCCCAAAGTGCTACAAAGTTTCATTTTCAATCAATAACAATTCATTTACAATGTCATGTCTATTAGACACACATGGCATTTTAACTGCATGGAATATAAACCAATGTAAAACCTTGGTAGTGGGTGACATAAATACATAAACAGCAGCCAACACATCATCAGATACCAATGGTCAACAGAAATATGTATATATAAACGTTCTGTGCTACTCAAAGAAATGTATAAAGAACCAAAAAGTGCCAGATCAATATAAAATTCATCCAAAGTGCATATGCGAAAAAACCACACATAAAAAAAAAAAAAGTCCACAACAGGTAAATCAAAATGTCCAGAAATAAAATCCCTTTAACTGTCACACTTGTGCAAAAGTGTATAGATTGAGTGAGACTCTTCCTAATATGGAAACTACCACATATGTGCTCCACCACCAGGCGCCACATAGAGGAGCTTATCAGAAGACATTGACCCTCCTAATTGGTCGTATAGAGCTTGTTACAACCAGGTAGATCACAGTAGGACATAGGAGAATGGCGCCACTTCCATCAAGCAAATCATATCACCTCCGGTTAACGGAAGCATGCATAAGAAAGAAAGGAACAAATACTCCACACTCATTAATACCTTATTAAAAAAGGTAAAACTACTCAAATCAAAATGTAAAATACACAGCGCTGTACAAGCTATCCTGAAGCAGCACAGGCCACTTCCTCATTATTTTGTGCATGGTGACGTCACAAGCATTGTCTCCACTCTACATGCTTCCCTTGTAAAACTTGTTTGGTCTGTTCAATTAACTGGTTGGGGCACCAAAACGCTGTTACTTTCACATCCATTAGTTTATATATGTATAACTACATGGAATGACTGCTATCGGCAGGAGAGGATCATTCTATGTTAGTACAAGAAATAATATGAGTCAAAGGTATACTTTCTAATGTAAAAAAAATATTTAAAGTTACATGTCCAAAAAAGGAAAAAATGTGCATTTCTCATACTTTAAAGTTTAATTCTAGTAGAGACACTACAAAATGGTATATCTGCATAACACCACTGTAGACCATATGCAAGATGCTTCAGTTTCATTAAAGGTAGATATTTTTGCTCTAGATGTGTATAAGTAAATTTTTGTTCTCTTCTGGATCTTTGCAGATATTATTATTATTATTATTACAGTATTATTATTATTATTATTATTATTATTATTATTATTATTATTATTATTATTATTATTATTATTATTATATTATTCTATATTATATTATTATTATATCATATACAGTATATTATATCATATATTATATTATTATATATTATTATTATTATTATTATTATTATTTGCTCTAGATGTGTATAAGTAAATTTTTGTTCTCTTCTGGATCTTTGCAGATATGTCTTATTCAATTAGACATAGTGATTTAAAGCATCTTGATATCATCTGATCTGTAACAAGAAGCTAAAATCTGACTGATTGCTAAAAAACTGCACTCTAAACTATAATATTAATAATAGTTCTCACCAAATACCTTAAATACTGCATTTTTGTTCTAAGAGGTTTTCATTTAATGAATAGTATTAATTAAAAGTATTATTTTCCTAGATTAGACTTGTTTTTCAACTCTGCCATCTAATTTAGCAAAAATACTTTTTTTTATATTCCCTAGAATATTTACAGTTTTCTTTTTAAGTTTTCTTAGTAGGTTTCAAAAATGTTTTGTATGATATACTGTATGCTGACTGAGGATTGTTTGTTGAGCTGGGGTTTTACTTTCACAAGTTTTCATTTAAATAAAGTCATTTTAATGCTACAGATCCCTTAATATACCGCTCAGTTTAGAAATACATTTTAAATCTCACACAAAACATGATGAAAAGAAAGAAATATTGCCAGAATTAAAAATTCATGTTTTGGGACTTAATGATAATAGAACAACAACAAAACATATTTATTGTGCCAAACAACAAAAGAAAAACTGGCAAAAGTGTTCATTCTGCTCAATGTTTAATTAGATAAGTGGGATGCACTGCTCAATGGAGATGACCTTACATAGACTTCTAAAAGTGCTGCAGTCATCTAAATGTGAAGGAGGGCCATTTAACAACCTAAATATCTGCATTAGTCAATTTTCAATTTCGTGCCAGAACATACAATTAGTTGGATGAAAATATTTATTGTTTTAGCCCACTTTTTTCCCTTGTCAGGATAACAGATGACTTGATTGAATATTCATCTAATCTAAACAGCTAAAGGCACTACCATGATTCATCAATTCAAAAATGCTGCAGGGAAAAGGAAATAAAAGTTGGTTTATTAGTTCTGTCAGCTGACAGAACTCTGCAGGGATAAATATGGTATGCTACTGGTTAGTGTTTACATCATCATCAGCAAGAACAGCAATATTGTTTATTATTGAGAGCAGCATTTTTAACACTTTGCATAGTATTTTGATTTGTTTTCCTGTTACATAGTAGGTAAGATTGAATAAAGACAATGGTCCATCTAGTTTAACCTGTGTAGCTTGCACGTGTGTCAGTGTCTATAATCATTCATTTCCCATATCCCTGTATGTTGTATTCTTTAAGATGCACGTCCAAGAGTATTTTAAAAATATCAATACTCCCCGCTGACTCCACCAATTGTGGAAGAGAGTGCCACATCTTTATTGCCCTGGCAGTGAAAAAACCCCTACGCAGCTTAAAGAAGAACTATGGTCAAAATGAAAAAGTTAGTATGTTATGTAAATGTGTAAATAAATAACTGTAAATCGGTAAGGATGTTCACATATTTACCTTTTTCCCTGCAGCTGAAAGTTCTCATATTCATTTCTAGGGATGAGCCGAACACCCCCCTGTTCGGTTCGCATCAGAACATGCAAACAGGAAAAAAGTTAGTTCGAACACGCGAACACTGTTAAAGTCTATGGGACACGAACATGAATAATCAAAAGTGCTAATTTTAAAGGCTAATATGCAAGTTATTGTCATAAAAAGTGTTTGGGGACCTGGGTTCTGCCCCAGGGGACATGGATCAATGCAAAAAAAGTTTTAAAAATGGCCGTTTTTTCAGGAGCAGTGATTTTAATAATGCTTAAAGTCAAACAATAAAAGTGTAATATCCCTTTAAATTTCGTACCTGGGGGTGTCTATAGCAGTGTTTCTCAACCTTTTTCCAGTCGGGGCACCCTTAAAAAGTATTTTCAGTCTTGAGGCACCCCAGTCCAAGGCTTAGTTCACGTTACTGTGTGTCGCAGAACATGCGCAAAATCGCACTCGTTCCTGACACACAGACAAATGCTCTGCTCTTTAGGGGTGCCATTCATTTTTAATGGTACCTTACACATTGGAAAATGTGGGGTGCTTTTGGTGCAGTGCAATTAAAAAAAAAAAAAGGTCGGGAATTTCCTTCCCTGAATTTTTGTGGTTAAGGAAGCCCATTGAAATGAATGGGCTGCACTACACGCAGCATGCAGCAACACAGATGTGAACCATGGGCTTGTTCACATGTCGGGTTGGAGGGGTGGTAAAAGCACATGGTTAAGTTGTTTTTACCACCCCCAAATTCTTCCCCTTTAGCTGCAGAGACAACAGCTGGGGGTGTACACATGTTGTGGCTGCAGCTGGAGGTATACCCAGGGTGAATGGGGCTGAACTGCAACTACCCTGCAACTGTGTACATTGCACAGTTGCGGTGTAGTGATGCTGCATTAAAACAGGTGGTGAGGAGGCAATATAATGCCTCTTTACCGCCTGCCAAATGCCTCTGAAAAGCGATCTGTGCATAGGTTGCTTTTCAGAGGAGAAGCAGTCCTTGCTGCTATCACAAACAAGACCTACAAAAGCAGTTCTGATGATACAGGAATGGGGGGGGTGTCAGTATTAAAAGTAACATACACACACACACATATACAGACACATACACGTGCACACACGCATACAGACACTTGTACATACGCACATGCAGACACGTGCACACACACATGCAGACACATGCACACACATACAGACACACACATACAGACACACATACAGACACATGCACACACACACACATGTACAAACACACATACAGACACACACACATACAGACAGACACATGCACACACACATACAGACACATGCACACACACACACACACATACAGACACACATACAGACACATGCACACACACACATGTACAAACACACATACAGACAGACACTCACATGCACACACACACATACAGACACATGCGCACACACACCTGAACAAACACACATACAGACGTACACACACACATACAGACAGACACTCACATGCACACACACATACAGACACATGCACACACACACATGTACAAACACACATACAGACGTACACACACATACAGACAGACACTCACATGCTCACGCACATACAGACACATGCACACACACATACAGACACATGCACACACATACCAGACACATGCACACACACATACAGACACATGCACACATACACACACACACATACAGACACATGCACACACACATACATATACATGCACACACACACACATGTACAAACACACATACAGACACATGTACACACATGCACACACACACACAGACACATGTATAAAGCCCTTTTAAAATGAATCTAGCTTCTAGCACAGTACCTTTCCAGTTTCCTCATTCAGCCGGGTACTGCACTGTAGGGGGAAGCAGAGAGCAGAGCACATTCCCCTGCACTTTACTTTCACTTTGCTGAGGTTGACGGAGCTTCTCACAGTGCCGATGTACAGTTCGGCAGGGGATCAGGAGATCGGGCTCATCTGACAGCCCTTCTCTCCCCTGATCCCGCGGCACACCTGAGAACCTCTGACGGCACACCAGTGTGCCGCGGAACACTGGTTGAGAAAGGCTGGTCTATAGTATGCCTGTAAAGGGGCGCATGTTTCCTGTGTTTAGAACAGTCTGACAGCAAAATGACATTTTGAAGGAAAAAACTCATTTAAAACTACCCGCGGCTATTGCATTGCCGACAATACACATAGAAGTTCATTGATAAAAACGGCATGGGAATTCCCCAAAGGGGAACCCCGAACCAAATTTTTTTTTTAAAAATGACGTGGGAGTCCTCCTAAATTCCATACCAGGCCCTTCAGGTCTGGTATGGATATTAAGGGGAACCCCGGCCAAAATTTAAAAAAAAATGACGTGGGGTTCCCCCTAAATTCCATACCAGACCCTTCAGGTCTGGTATGGATTTTAAGGGGAACCCCGCGCCAAAAAAAAAAAAAACGGCGTGGGGTCCCCCCAAATATCCATACCAGACCCTTATCCGAGCACGCAACCTGGCAGGCTGCAGGAAAAGAGGGGGGGACGAGAGTGCGCCCCCCCTCCTGAACCGTACCAGGCCACATGCCCTCAACATTGGGAGGGTGCTTTGGGGTAGCCCCCCAAAACACCTTGTCCCCATGTTGATGAGGACAAGGGCCTCATCCCCACAACCCTGGCCGGTGGTTGTGGGGGTCTGCGGGTGGGGGGCTTATCGGAATCTGGAAGCCCCCTTTAACAAGGGGACCCCAAGATCCCAGCCCCCCCCTGTGTGAAATGGTAAGGGGGTACTTACCCCTACCATTTCACTAAAAAACTGTCAAAAATGTTAAAAATGGCAAGAGACAGTTTTTGACAATTCCTTTATTTAAATGCTTCTTCTTTCTTCTATCTTCCTTCATCTTCTGGTTCTTCTGGTTCTTCTGGCTCTTCTGGTTCTTCCTCCGGCGTTCTCGTCCAGCATCTCCTCCACGGCGTCTTCTATCTTCTTCTCCTCGGGCCGCTCCGCATTCATGGCATGGGGGGGAGGCTCCCGCTCTTCTCTTCTTCTTTTCTTCTCTTCTTCTCTTCTTCTCTTCTTCTCTTCTTCATTTTCTTCTCCGGGCCGCTCCGCAATCCATGCTGGCATGGAGGGAGGCTCCCGCTTTGTGACGGAGCTCCCCGTCTGACAGTTCTTAAATAACGGGGGGCGGGGCCACCCGGTGACCCCGCCCACCTCTGACGCACGGTGACTTGAAGGGATTTCCCTGTGACGTCACGGGGAATGCCACAGGGAAGTCCCGTCATGTCCCGTGCGCCCCCTTACACTTTTATTGTTTGACTTTAAGCATTATTAAAATCACTGCTCCTGAAAAAACGTCCGTTTTTAAAACTTTTTTTGCATTGATCCATGTCCCCTGGGGCAGGACCCAGGTCCCCAAACACTTTTTATGACAATAACTTGCATATTAGCCTTTAAAATTAGCACTTTTGATTTCTCCCATAGACTTTTAAAGGGTGTTCCGCGGCATTCGAATTTGCCGCGAACACCCCAAATTGTTCGCTGTTCGGCGAACTTGCGAACAGCCAATGTTCGAGTCGAACATGAGTTCGACTCGAACTCGAAGCTCATCCCTATTCATTTCCTGTAATCAGGAGACAACTCTGCTTTCTCTTTCTCTGAATGCTTCCGTTGTCCCCTTTTGTGTGATGTTGCTCTGTATAGACTATAACGCGCCATCCTGACATCATTGGGAGTTGCTCTTTCATCTCAGGCATCACAGAAGTTTTGCCAAGGCTTTGCCCACTCCCCTGCATGACTGCCCCATGATGCTCCGCCCACTCTGAACCATGCCCCGCCTGAGCTCCACCCACTCCTTCCTATCTCCACTGAGCTTGTCACCTCAGATCGTGCTGACTCTGTTTTACATAACACACTCCCAGCTATTGATTTACAGATTGGTGTGTATGTAAAATAGACTGGGCATGATACAAGGCATAAGGACTCATGGGAAATGTAGTTCCCTGTGGGACATGCAGAAGCTAGCTCAGTGAAAGGAAATGACATGCTAGCTCTGCTGAACTCCTCCCACCATCACTAGCATTATCAATCAGGAGGAATGATTAGGGGGATTAGAAACCACAATTGCATCTAAATGGTAGGAAAATTATAAACTGTTATATTTATTACCTTGTGTAACTTTGAGGTGTTTATAGAAGGGTTTATTGCATGCTGTCTTCAGTTGTACTTTAAGGTTAAACCACTTCTCCTCCAATCTCATTATGTAGCCCCGTATCCTCTTACCCACCCTTGAGACAGGTTTTTTTCCTATGCTAGGATCACTATTGAGGTATTTGTAAATCGCTATCATGTCCCCTCTCAAGTGTCACTTCACCAGCAAGAATAAATTTAGTGTTTGTAGTCGTTCCTCATAATTAAGGTCCTCCATTCCCCTTATTCATTTTGTTGCCCTTCTTTGGACTCTCTCCAGCTCCAGCGCATCCCTTCTTAGGACTGGTGACCATAACTGGACAGAATACTTCAGATGGCCTAACCAGAGTTTTATAAAGTGGCAAGTTTATAGTTTTATCTCTGGAGTATATCCCCTTTTTTTTGCATGCTAAAATTCTGCCGGCTTTGGTAGCTGCAGCTTGACATTACATGCTAATTCCTCAATCTGTCTTCTATTAGGACCCCCAGATCTTTCTCCATCCTTGATTCCCCCAGAGGTTCTCCCCCTAGAGTGGTCTGGCAGGAGTGACCCTTCATAAAAGCATGCAGATTACTACTAATGATACAGTTTTCTTCAGTAAATTGATAATACATTACCTCTTTTGCTCCTCTTATATCAATGATCAGTTGGAAGAGGTTTTAGGGTCTATATCAGGGTGGCAGTTTTTTGGACTTTGGTTAAAAAAGCCTATTTTTTTCTCATCCAAGAATGTCTGTAGATTGGAGAAGGATTCCATAAAAACATCCCCCAGCCGCTGGAAGTTACCATTACATGCCTGACGAAGGGGTCCTGCGTGGCTCTGAAACATTGCACTTGTTTCTGTGATGTGATCTCTCTGCAATAAACCTTTTGGATGGTGATTGTTGGTCAATGGTGTACTGTCGAATATGTACACTTGTTTAATGTTTTCAGGATCCAGCTGGTAATCGCTGCAGCACCCACCACTTTATGAGCCTTATTTGCAAGGAATGTGTGCAATAGGAATATAGATAAGATGCCATTAAGCTGGCATAGATGGATTGAAATTTGGCTGGTTTAGCAGGGACAGATCGAATTTTAATCTACGTATGGGCACTCCCACTCAATGAAGTTGATCTAATAATAGACTTCTGTCGAACAGGAATATTGGAAATTTTCTCTCGATCAGAGGCTGCAGTCAGTTGGCTGCAGCCATTCGGCTACAGCTACTGATTAATGTATTCTAACAGCGGAGGAGTTCCACTGTCAGTATAGGATTTCCCAGCGGTTAGGTTTCTGCTATCTATCACGTATGTGTGCATGGAGAAATACTTTTTTTTTTCATCATGCTGGCTAATCAAAAAAAAATTAAGAGTAATCTATGGGCAGCCTAAGACTGGAGTACGCTTAGCTGTACTAACACCAGTGCAGTGTTCATATCTCTGGCCTTGAGAAGTCACTATTTATAGTTGTTACATGTATAATAGTTTATTGTAATTCTGTTCAAGTTTGTTCCAGTTTCTGTTCTAATTTTAAAGATTCCTGAACTTGTTAAAAAAATAATTGTATAACTTTACTGCCTCTCTGACTACAGGACACAAAAAGACCAATGATGAGGATGTCTGTTCTTCCTCTGTAACAACTTACACCTTTTCTTCCACAGCATGGTGATTCTGCAGTGCCTTTTGCTGCTTGGACTGCTTGTAGTTTTAGAACAATATAAATTCTGCCAATGGACAGTAGAATGGTCAATAAAAAGTACAATCGATAGCAGCTTTGAGATAGGTAGCTGTTAACTGTGAGATGGTGCTGTAATAGATGGAATGATATAACTAACTAACTAGTAAAACTCTAAACTAGAGAAAGATTGCTCTAGAAACATGTTTAACCACCTCAATACTGGGCACTTTCACCCCCTTCCTGCCCAAGCCATTTTTAAGTTTTCAGCGCTGTCGCATTTTAAATGACAATTGCGCAGTCATGTTACACTGCACCCTAATGAAATTTTTATCATTTTTTCCCCAGAAATAGAGCTTTCTTTTGGTGGTATTTGATAACATCTGTGGTTTTTATTTATTGTGCTATAAACAAAAGAAGAGCGACAATTTTGAAAAACACAATATTTTTTACTTTTTGCTATAATAAATATCCAATTTTTTTTTTTTTAAAACAAATTTTTTCCTCAGTTTAGGCCGATATGTATTCTTCTACATATTTTTGGTAAAAAAAAAATTGCGATAAGTGTATTTTGATTGGTTTGCGCAAAAGTTATAGCGTCTACAAAATAGGGGATAGATTTATAGCCTTTTTATTTATTTATTTATTTATTACTAGTAATGGCGGCGATCTGCGATTTTTATTGTAACTGCGATATTGCAGCGGTCATATCGGACACTTTTGACACATTTTTGGGACCATTCACATTTATACAGCGATCCGTGCTGTAAAAATGCATTGATTACTGTGTAAATGTGACTGGCAGGGAAGGAGTTAACACTAGGGGTGATCGAGGGGTTAATGTGTGTCCTAGGGAGGTGATTCTAACTGTGGGGGGAGGGGACTCACTAGGGGAGGAGACCGATCGGTGTCCCTATGTACAAGGGACACACCATCGGTCTCCTCTCCTCTCTGACAGGACGTGGATCTGTGTTTACATACACAGATCCATGGTCCTGCTCTGTTTCCCGGCAATCGTGGGTGCCCGGCGGACATCGTGGCTGCCGGGCACGTGCACAGGGTCCCGAGCGACGCAGCGGGCACACGCACGCGCCCAAGAGTGGGTCGGGAGGGCGATAATGTCATATGACATCCGCTCAGAACAACAGCTGCCTCGTTCTGCCGTCATATGACGGTGGGCGGTAGCTTAGTGGTTAAAGTGGTTGTAAAGGATAACGTTTTTTTTTTATCTTCATCCATTCTATGCATAAAGGTAAAAAACCTTCTGTGTGCAGCTCCCCCCACAGCCCCCCCAATACTTACCCGTGCCCCATCTCACTCCAGCGATGTGCACAAGAGCCTCGGCTGTCCTGGGACTCGATATGATCCCCTCCCTGCATTCATATCGATCCCCTCCCCCGATTCCACGATCCATCTCTGCAGTCATAAGTACACAGTCATTTTTTACTATAATAAAAATGTATCACCATACACAGCCACAATGTTATCCCACTCCATCCCCTCTGTCTTTCCGCTCCCCCCCTGCGCCCTCTCTCACCTCCCCCCCTCACTCCCCTTCCTTATTGTGTACACCCTGTCCCCATGGTTACCTACGCGTCCTCACATTAGACTTAGTCCGGCCCTTCACCCAATCACCTCCCCTCTCCTCCCCTCGCCTATGCTATAAGTCCCAACACTCAATATGGCCACCAGCACAGCCTGATGAAGGAGCATGCATGCTCCGAACGCGAAGCACCGCCCGCCTCACATCGTTCCCAGGTGCACACGCAAGACACGGAAGATCCAGGATCGACATCCTAGCCGCCCGGAGGCTCGCCACGAACACCCACGGCACCACCGGAACCGCTACCAGGACCCAGGTCACAGGATTCACATCCCAGGATCCCCTCCACTGGCCCGTGACACCAACATCCCCCGGGAACATGCAGATGACATTATCCTATATGCTGGTTTTTTACTACCTAAATGTGAGTGTTTTTTTTTATCCATTGAAATAAATACTTTTAACAACATGCTGCACTTAGAGGGTGCCGTCCTTCTCTCTTTTGTATTGTTTCAGAGCTCCTTGTAGCTTTTATAGACTGGCCGCCTTCTATATACTCAGCATCTCTTTTTTATCCCTACATGGACAAATATCTGAACTTTTTGTGAAACATTAACTATTACCACCAAGTTCCCCCTCCCAGCCCACCCTCCCCTCACCCTCCTGCCTTTATAGTTATAAGTACCTAGCTACATCCATCGTGCGCCATATTATCCCCCGGCTTGCAAATCAACAACTTACTGCACTTTGAAACTGGTTAGCTATTTAGATTGTTAGTTAGTTAGTTAGTTAGTTAGTTAGTTAGTTAGTTAGTTAGTTAGTTAGTTAGTTAGTTAGACTTTGCCTAGTTGCCTGCCAGTAACATTTAAATCACCAGTACACAAGTTGGATCCTATGGTATAAAAAAAAAAAACACTGCTATACTGGGCAGGGATCTTTTTGCTGCACTAAATATACAATTAGTGGATGGTCTAATTACAAGAGCTCCCATTGCCCCTATGCTACCACTGCCCAAAATTTCACCACTCACCTCCCTGGGCTGTGCAAGTGTGCAGATAACTTTGTATATTACTTAAAAGTGCGATCAGATTTGAAATCAGTAAGCCATAAATTGGGATGCTTACTCTTCTCTGTAAGAAAAACTGTTTGCCAAGAACTTAAGAAATTACTAAAAAAGATGTCATGGATAAAACTGATGCATCTACTGTATATTGGTATCTCCCAGTGTGGTAACAATGAAAAAAGGAGGTATTACATTTCTTGTTGACCTTCATAAAATAAAGCTGTTGTTATTGACATTTACCCCTTAACAAATATTTAGGAAGTAATTTAAGAGCTCACAGGAGCTAAACAAATTTTTACCCTGATCTTTAAAGTGCGTATCATCAGGTTTTGCTGAATAGGGAAAGTAGGGACATCATTGCATTTATTAATCATGAGGGCCTCTTCTGTTTCATGTGCATACTTTATTGATTAGCCTCAGCACTCAGCTGTTTTCAAAGACTGATGTTTTCAATCTTCAGTAACATACCTGGTGTACATTGCTATCTTGCTGATATAATTTTATACAACTTGCCTGTATACAATCTAACCAACAGCAAATCTTTCTGTATGCTGCTTTATATGACCTCAGCTGTCATTTCTGAGCCACATTATATCACAAGAGGAACTATTGCTTGATCTGGTGTGAAAGTTGGATCTGGATGTGAAAGTTGTGATACAAGCACCTGCTCCAGCTGCCTAACATATTTTCTTAGGTCTTTCTTAATAGTACTCCAAATTTATTCCCAATTATGCCTCATTTGTTGAGCCATTGAGAGCATTATTACATGGAAATGCAGTGTCTAGTCGGAGACCATCCACACAGCTGTGCAACAATTAAACAGTTCATCATGAACATTCAGGCATTATAATTATTTGATTCCCTATCTGCCTACTATTTTTATTTTAGATGCCTCAGACTATGGCCTTGGTGTGGTCATGACATGCAGACTTGGTAGATATAAACATACTGAAAAAGTCTCAGAAATACTGAAAAAAACACTTCAATTGCAGCCTCACTGTGCCCATCAATTGCAGCTACTGTGCCCATCAAATGCAGCCACTGTGCCATCAATAGAAGCCACTGTGCCATCAATAGCAGCCGCTGTGTCCATTAAATGCAGCCACTGCACCATCAATTGCTGAAACTGTGCCCATCAAATGCAGCCACTGTGCCTTCAAATGCAGCCACTGTGCCCATCAAATGCAACCACTGTGCCCATCAAATGCAGCCACTGTGCTATCAAATGCCGCCACTGTGCCCATCAAATGCCGCCACTGTGCCCATCAAATGCTGCCACTGTGCCATCAAATGCTGCTACTGTGCCAATCAAATGCTGCCACTGTGATCATCAAACGCTGCCACTATGCCATCAAATGCCGCCACTGTGCCCCAATAAATGCTGCCACTGTGCCCATCAAATCCCACCACTGTGCCCATCAAATGCTGCCACTGTGCCCCATCAAATGCTGCCACTGTGCCCATCAAATGCTGCCACTGTGCCCATCACAAGTTTCCACTCTGACCCCCCTGCTGGCTCGCCGTCTGAGCGGCACTTACCCTATCTCGGTGGCGGGTCAGGCAGAGGGTGACGGCGGCGAGCTGTGGGACCTTGCAGCGGGTCAGACGAGTTGTGTCCTCCATGCGTCTCCTCCCCTCCTCCTGATAGGCATCCAATAGCAGCGCCTATCCTTTCAGCCACTCAGGTGACAGGTAACAGACCCGCGCTTCCTGATTGGCAGAGAGGCGGTTCAGTATTAGAAAAGCGAATATTCATTCGCTTTTCTAACACACCTGGGTGGACTCTGAGCGCAATGCTTTGCGCTCTGAGTTCACCTTTTTTGAAGCCTATTAGAGCATATGGCCCTAATCACTGCTCAATGGTGGCTGGTGAAGTTTTAGGATGGGGGGTGCCAGACCTTCCACTTCTCATAAGCCCTACCCCTTATAGAATCCAGCCACTCCGTCCCCTGTATTCCACTTGCTTCCACCCATAGTGTCAGGAGTATACATCTCAGCATCACAGGACAGAGTATATAGATAGCCCCAGCATCACAGGACAGAGTGTATGTCACGGAACGCCCCACACTCCGCTTGAGTGCTTCCGTCATATACCGCTTCCTAAGTTCTGGAACACGAGTCCAATGGATCTGGCTATAGGAACCCCAAGAACTAGACAACACCAGTCTTGGAGTACATCAGAACACTTTTATTTTGAGATCTCACAGACCTTTATACAGCAGGGATGACTCAAAGCTAACCTAATTAACATGAGCTAATTTACTACAAAATGTACCCAGACCAGATGACAGTCTTGTGGGCACCGAGCTTCACACATTAATATAAACACAATAGCTGGAGCTAATTACAATTAACAATACAAACAACAATCTCCCCCCTCCTCAGCCTAGACCATTCGTCTCCTAGCCAGGGCTGGTGGCTAATGTGATCAGCTCTCTCAATTAACATAAACACAGGTTGATAACACCAGCATCTCCTCACAGGATGTGTCCCAGCAGAATGAATCAGTCTTATCAGCAGGGGGCTGCTGGAGGAATCCCCCCTCCCTCTTCAGGGACACAAATCTACAGTAAGGAGTCCCCATACAATATATACATATATACACGACTGAGTCCGATTAATACAGTTCAGACTGGATTTCTCATTCACCTCACAAAGAGTATTGTTCCATTGAAAATCCAGGGCCCATAATCAAAAGGCAACAGGCTTGCATACAGTCCTCTCCAACAGCCTCTGTTCTGGCTAGGTCTGTGACATTTCTCCCCTTTCGGCAGGAGACTAACACAGGAGGAGACCCCAGACGGGTTGACTCCGAAGTTAGTAAACAGCTCCAGTCCTCTACTGCCTGTACCCACACCGTACCCCAAATAAATTATTCCAAACAGAGTATCACTCACCCAGCCAACCTCTACCTCTCTCAGAGAACATATCTGCCGCTGGGGAGAGGCCTGGACTGGCTCTTCTCCCTGGAATCCTTTCTGCCGCTGGAGAGAAGATAGGGTGACTGGGCTCACTCTGTCATGCTGTTGGGGATCTGGGCCCACTGCCCAGCATCCCTGGGGTATACAGGTGGAGACTGAAAACCCATCCACCTTCACAGGAAATCCATCCTCTGTTAGTTGAGGGCAGGGTCCAGCAGTCCTCGGCCCTGTTGCCAGCCCTTCTGCTGGAAACCCCACACCATCTGTTCCGGCTAACTGTTGGAGAGGGAGGCCGACTGCCCCGCCTCCCTGGAACCCTGTAGTTGTTGCTGGTGCTGGGCAGAGGTTGGTAGCACTCTGCCCTGTTGCCAGCATTTCTGCTGGGGACTCCGCATCCTCTGCTCCGGCTAACTGTTGGGGCAGGCAGCTGGCTTCCTCCCCTCCCAAACTGTGTAGCTGCCATTGGGGAGGTGAGCCGGCTGCTTCCTTTTCCATTCCCTCATCTGGCTGCTGGGACGACATGTCGATGGTACTGTCTCCCAGGTACACGGATCTTTGCTGGGGAGGAAAGCCCACTTCCTCCACCCTGGCCAACTGTTGGGGAGGGACAACACATACCTCCTCTCCCTTCTCCCCCTGTATCTGCTGCTGGGAAGTTATTGCCATCTTCTCACCCTGAGCCTCCACAATTGCTGCAGGTGTGGGGCAGAGGTCTTGGACCCTCTGTCCGGTTGCCAGCACTTCTGCTGGGGGTTTGCTAGGTGGTTCCTCCTCTACAGAAATGTCTATTAAATCCCCAGTCTCTGGAAGTGGTAAAAGTGTGGGACAGAGGTCTTGGACCCTCTGTTCAGTTACCAGATCTTCAGTTTCTTTTAACTCCATAGATGCTGCTGGCAGAAAATCACATGTCCCTGTCAGTGTTGTGGGAGAAAGGCCAACTACCTCTTCTCTCAGGAAGGCCGAAGCCACTGTTGGTGCTGGGCAGAACACAGTGAACTTTGGCCCTGATAGCAGCTCTTCTGCTGGAGGCTCATCAGGTTGTTCTTCCTCAGCAGAAAAGTCTATCAAATCCCACTGCTGCCACCAATGTCACGGAACGCCCCACACTCCGCTTGAGTGCTTCCGTCATATACCGCTTCCTAAGTTCTGGAACACGAGTCCAATGGATCTGGCTATAGGAACCCCAAGAACTAGACAACACCAGTCTTGGAGTACATCAGAACACTTTTATTTTGAGATCTCACAGACCTTTATACAGCAGGGATGACTCAAAGCTAACCTAATTAACATGAGCTAATTTACTACAAAATGTACCCAGACCAGATGACAGTCTTGTGGGCACCGAGCTTCACACATTAATATAAACACAATAGCTGGAGCTAATTACAATTAACAATACAAACAACAATCTCCCCCCTCCTCAGCCTAGACCATTCGTCTTCTAGCCAGGGCTGGTGGCTAATGTGATCAGCTCTCTCAATTAACATAAACACAGGTTGATAACACCAGCATCTCCTCACAGGATGTGTCCCAGCAGAATGAATCAGTCTTATCAGCAGGGGGCTGCTGGAGGAATCCCCCCTCCCTCTTCAGGGACACAAATCTACAGTAAGGAGTCCCCATACAATATATACATATATACACGACTGAGTCCGATTAATACAGTTCAGACTGGATTTCTCATTCACCTCACAAAGAGTATTGTTCCATTGAAAATCCAGGGCCCATAATCAAAAGGCAACAGGCTTGCATACAGTCCTCTTCAACAGCCTCTGTTCTGGCTAGGTCTGTGACAGTGTACAGCCCCAGCATTACAGGGCAGAGTATACAGCCCTAGAATCACAGGACAGAGTATATAGCTCATCATCACAGGACAGAGTAAATAGCTCAGCATCACAGATCAGG
The DNA here is from genome assembly GCA_037952925.1 of Lithobates clamitans. Lineage (NCBI taxonomy): Eukaryota > Metazoa > Chordata > Amphibia > Anura > Ranidae > Lithobates > Lithobates clamitans. Next base: position 1,654,997 of record JBBGZY010001063.1, read on the forward strand.
GTATATAGCTCAGCATCACAGGACAGATTAAGTAGCTCGGTCTCACAGATCAGGGTATATAGCTCAGCCTCACAGATCATGGTATATAGCTTAGCCCAGCCTTTCTCAACCAGTGTGCCGCGGCACACTGGTGTGCTGTCAGAGGTTCTCAGGTGTGCCGCGGGATCAGGGGAGAGAAGGGCTGTCAGATGAGCCCGATCTCCCGATCCCCTGCCGAACTGTACATCGGCACTGTGAGAAGCTCCGTCAACCTCAGCAAAGTGAAAGTAAAGTGCAGGGGAATGTGCTCTGCTCTCTGCTTCCTCCTACAGTGCAGTACCCGGCTGAATGAGGAAACTGGAAAGGTACTGTGCTAGAAGTTAGATTCGTTTTAAAAGGGCTTTATACATGTGTCTGTTTGTGTGTGCATGTGTGTACATGTGTCTGTATGGGTGTTTGTACATGTGTGTGTGTGTGCATGTATATGTATGTGTGTGTGCATGTGTCTGTATGTGTGTGTGTGCATGTGTCTGTATGTGTGTGTGTGTATGTGTGCATGTGTCTGTATGTGTGTGTGCATGTGTCTGGTATATGTGTGCATGTGTCTGTATGTGTGTGTGCATGTGTCTATATGTGCGTGAGCATGTGAGTGTCTGTCTGTATGTGTGTGTACGTCTGTATGTGTGTTTGTACATGTGTGTGTGTGCATGTGTCTGTATGTGTGTGTGCATGTGAGTGTCTGTCTGTATGTGTGTGTGTACGTCTGTATGTGTGTTTGTTCAGGTGTGTGTGCGCATGTGTCTGTATGTGTGTGTATGCATGTGAGTGTCTGTCTGTATGTGTGTTTGTACATGTGTGTGTGTGCATGTGTCTGTATGTGTGTCTGTATGTGTGTGTGTGTGCATGTGTCTGTATGTGTGTGTGCATGTGTCTGTCTGTATGTGTGTGTGTCTGTATGTGTGTTTGTACATGTGTGTGTGTGCATGTGTCTGTATGTGTGTCTGTATGTGTGTGTCTGTATGTGTGTGCATGTGTCTGCATGTGTGTGTGCACGTGTCTGCATGTGCGTATGTACAAGTGTCTGTATGCGTGTGTGCACGTGTATGTGTCTGTATATGTGTGTGTGTGTATGTTACTTTTAATCCTGACACCCCCCCCCATTCCTGTACCATCAGAACTGCTTTTGTAGGTCTTGTTTGTGATAGCAGCAAGGACTGCTTCTCCTCTGAAAAGCAACCTAGGCACAGATCGCTTTTCAGAGGCATTTGGCAGGCAGTAAAGAGGCATTATGTTGCCTCCTCACCACCTGTTTTAATGCAGCATCACTACACCACAACTATGCAATGTACACAGTTGCAGGGTAGTTGCAGTTCAGCCCCATTCACCCTGGGTATACCTCCAGCTGCAGCCACAACATGTGTACACCCCCAACTGTTGTCTCTGCAGCTAAAGGGGAAGAATTTGGGGGTGGTAAAAACAGCTTAACCATGTGCTTTTACCAACCCGACATGTGAACAAGCCCATGGTTCACATCTGTGTTGCTGCATGCTGCATGTAGTGCAGCCCATTCATTTCAATGGGCTTCCCTAACCACAAAAATTCAGGGAAGGAAATTCCCGACCTTTTTTTTTTTTTTAAATTGCACTGCACCAAAAGCACCCCACATTTTCCAATGTGTAAGGTACCATTAAAAATGAATGGCACCCCTAAAGAGCAGAGCATTTGTCTGTGTGTCAGGAACGAGTGCGATTTTGCGCATGTTCTGCGACACACAGTAACGTGAACTAAGCCTTGGACTGGGGTGCCTCAAGACTGAAAATACTTTTTAAGGGTGCCCCGACTGGAAAAAGGTTGAGAAACACTGGCTTAGCCCCACAGATCATGGTATATAGTTCAGCCTCACAGATCATGGTATATAGCGAAGCCTCACAGATCATGGTATATAGCACAGCCTCACAGATCAGGGTATATAGAGCAGCCTCACAGATCAGGTTATACAGCTCAGCATTACAGACCAGGTTATACAGCTCTGGCGATCAGACTTAGAAAAGACAATTGATTTGCACTGGCAGTGATATGGTTCAATGATCAGACTTAGAACACACATTTGATGGGCACTTGTAGTGATATGGTGATCAGACTCAGAGCAGACAATTGGTTGGCACTGGCAGTAGTGTGGTTGTATGATCCTACCAGCCATGTGTGCCTGAACACTGTGGATGGGATGAGCAGTGTGCCGATCAGATTGCTCCTGTCACCTGTCACCTGATACCATGCTCATATCACCCCATCCCGGTAGTTTACAATCAATCTCTCCTGTCTGGGTGGATTTGCTCCCTGTCCCTGTGCAGGGCCCACCTGGTAACAGAAAACAGGACTTGGTTGGACAGGGGCAGCCGGGGGCTCGCGGCACTGACAACAACCCCCCCGCAGACCTCTGAAGGCAACCCCCCCAGGTCCGGCCCTTCACTTTCCAGGCTGTGGTGTCCTCTCCTCCTGTGTCTCCTCAAGAGTGCAGGCAGCAGTGGCGGCAGAGGTATCCATGTGTCCATTCCTCCAGAGCATGTCTCCTCTTCCTAAGCACAGGGCATCCAATAGGTCCACCTGGCACTTTGGCCAATCGTGAAACAGATCTCACTGACCTGCCTCCTGTACTGTACTGCACTGTAGTGTGAAAATAGCGAAAATTCATTTGCTATGGTCACACAATTGGGTGGGATCAGGGTGCATTCTCTGCGCCCCGAGCCCACCCTATTTTTAAGCCTCTGGCTCTAATCAGGCGCTTCAAAAAAAAACATCCCCTCCTACCTCTCCATAGGAATCCATGTGTCCGGCAACCCTTAAAGGGGCCGGGCACATGTATACGGAGGGGCCGGCGCCCGTGCCCCCACAATGCACAGGCCACCACTGCCACCGCTGTAATTTAGGTGCCCCGGCATCCAAAAAGGGGCCGGACGCCTGAATCTATCTATTATTCATAGAGGGGGTGGCTGGAGAAAGGGGGCAGCTCCCATGCGCCCTTAATGGACACACCGCCACTGTGCAGGACCCTTACAGAAGCAGAACAAAAGTATTCTACATTGGAAACAGAAGCCCTAGCGTGTATTTGGGCAACAGAAAAATGCAGAACATACCTGTGGGGCAACAGTTTACATTGAAGACTGGCCATAGTCCTTTGACTGCAGTGCCTACCACAAATGGACTATAGCAAGCAGGAATGCATATACCTAGATGGTAAGCAAGGCTGTCCAATTTTAACTACAAAATACAATATAAAATAGGTTTGAAAAATGTTATTACTGACTGTTTGTCATGGTGACCCTTAGCCACAGCTTGTAGCACACAGGATTAGAATGTTTAAATACTATATGTCAGACAAATATGTATTACACTGCACGTTTGAGACATACAACCCCCTTTAGCTGCTAAGACTGATAGAGATTAACAAATCAAAGTGAGGCAAATCAGAAACATTGCATAAGGAAAGTACACTTTCAGAATGGATGTCTAATTAGAGTTAGGAAACTGGAGTTACAGAAACAGGAAGAGTCCACAATTTTCAATTCACTTAGAGTGATGACAAGTCAGTGAGGACCTTACACCTATGAACTGTTTCCAATGAAAGCATATGAAATACCAATCATCTTGCCCCTGTGTGGACAATGGTAAGAAGCTAGAAGGGTCCTTCAGGTGCTATATACATTCGGGATCATCCAAGGTAACAGGAGAGCAAGCTGACAGGCACTCAAGAAGCACTTACAGGAGAGAAGCAGGAACTGGATAGACAAATATATGCAGAGAAAGGCACTTCTAAATGCAGTATGTCAGCAATTTTAAAGACAATGGTTAAAAACACTTATAGGATTACAGAGTAAACGGGCTTATCACTATATTAAGTCCTCCTGAGAGGGTATTTCCATGCCACTGTGCTGGCCCGCAGTTGCAGGAACCGAGGGTCTGGAGAAGCAAGATGGCTGCATATCCTTTTTTTGCCCCTGTGTGGCAGGGCTTTTCAAAAGTTTAATTTAAAGGAGAAATCTAGCCAAAGCTTGTTTGGCTGGGCTTCTCCTGTGGATCACAAGAGTGCAATTCGATTTGCACTTCTGTGACCCATTTTCAGCAGAGAGCGGACTGAAGTCACAGAAATCAGTTGAGGCACCGCGTCATCCCGACAATGGGAGTCTGGATCCACCAGGTTCCTGGACTGACAACCGTCTCAGCCTCTCAGCGAGCCCCTGAGAACCTGAGATGGCCGCTCCCCGCCCCTCAAATACCACCAAAAGAAAGCTCTATTTGTGGGAAAAAAAGGACATAAATTTTGTTTGTGTACAAAGTCGCATGACCGTGCAATTGTCAGTTAAAGCGATGCAGTGCCGTATCGCAAAAAACGGCCTGGTCATTAAGGGGGAAAATCCTTCCGGAGCTGAAGTAATTAACCGCTTGCCGACTGCTGCATGTCGATTTACGGCGGCAGAATGGCACAGGCAGGAAAAAGGGTGTACCTGTACGTCTCTTTGAATTTACCACCTAGCGGGCCTGCGTGCGCCCGGCGCCTGCTGTGGGAGCATGCCCGTGGGTCCCGCAAACTTAATGTTTGCTGGTTGCTCACAATTGTGGTGAGGAGAGGCAGAACGGGGAGATGCCTAATGACATGACAGGGATCTACTGCTCCCTGTCATCGAGAGCAGTGATCTCTGTCATGTTGTAGTGAGCCCACCCCCCCTACAGCTAGAGCACATCCAGGGAACACACTTAACCCCTTGATCGCCCCCTAGTGTTTAACTCCTTCCCTGTCAGTGTCATTTATACAGTAATCAGTGGCTATTTGTAGCTCTGATCGCTGTATAAATGTCAATGGTCCCAAATTAGTGTCAAAAGTGTCCGATCTGTCCGCCATAATGTTGCAGTCCCAATAAAAATCACAGATTGCCATCATTTCTAGTAAAAAAAAGAAATAATAATAAAAATGCCATAAATCTATCCCCTATTTTGTACACGCTATAACTTTTGCGCAAATAAAATCAATATACACGGATTGCAATTTATTTTATCAAAAATATGCAGAAGAATACATATCGGCCTAAACTGTGGAAGAAATTTGTTTTTTTATATTTTTGGGGGATATTTATTATAGCAAAAAGTAAAAAATATAGCTTTTTTTTCAAAATTGTCAGTCTTTTTTTGTTTATAGCACAAAAAATAAAAACCGCAGAGGTGATCAAATACCACCAAAAAAAGCTCTATTTGTGGGAAAAAAAGGACGTAAATTTTGTTTGGGTACAACGTTGCACAACTGCGCAATTGTCAGCTAAAGCAATGCAGTGCCGAATCGCAAAAAATGCTCTTGTCAGGAAAGGGGTAAATCCTTCCGGGGCTGAAGTGGTTAAAGAAGAACAGTTTGTTCGTCTTGTGTCATAGTTTTCTAAGATAGCAACAAAACTGGAGACTAGGAGCTTAAATGCTTGGGCAAATTCAGAGAATCACAAGGCCTTCTGTGCGGACCAAGGATTGCATGGTGTGTGATAAAAATGTAAATTACTGTTTGTGATATAATTCTTTACAGTGTTCTCATTAGTATTTTTCATTACTAAGAAAAAGATAAAAAACTCTTTTTTACTCTTTTAATGGGAATATGTGGTGCTCATACCTTGGACATGTAGATGTTAATATTCAAAGTTGTAACATGTACAGTATAATACTTTATATACTCTTCTGAAGTTTGGTCCAGTTCTTGTTCCTGCTTTATGGATGTCTAAACTTGTTAATAAAGCATTCTAAAAGTACTTTGCCACCCACTACAGGACACAACAACTGGTCGACAGCAAGGTCACCCAGATCTCCTCCTCCCACAGAGTTTCCTCCTCTCTTAAAAGGCAGCACATATACTGTATGATATAGTTTTATTCTGTTTAACTAGCAGGTTGAATGAAAAAAAAAACTGACTTGATTCCCCCCATCCACACATTTAAAGTCCCCCTTAACTATTGTATTCTGACAGCAGGGAGACTCCCCCATGGTCAGAATACACTGATCAGCATAGGCCGATAGCTGTAGCCTACAGTTCTGATCAATTGAGGAAAACCTGACAGGAAGGTTGTACAAAATGTCATTCACTAGATCAACTTCTGTACAAATTGCCTGCCCATACACGGAACAAAATTCGGCTGGTCCCCGCTGAACCAGCTAAATTTCAATCCAAGTATGGCTGGCTAAAGATATGCTTTCCACAAGGAGGACCTTTAGCTCAGGACATTCAGAGGGAGAGGAAATCAGGAGAGGAATATGGCAATCTCTTCACATAGGTGACAGAGACTGGAGCAGAGATAACATTAGGGTTTGGTGCTACCAAGGCAAAGGCAAGGCAAACCATGCACTTTCAAGGTTCATGGTCTCATTGAATTAAAATGGGAATTGGGCAGACTGATTTTTTGTAACCATAAAGCAGTGCCTTTGGATTTAAGTCTTCAGTCTTTGAGCTTAGGTGAGCTGGCTTATACCTGTCAATACTGGTAGCTTTGTTATATGCCAGGTCCACACTGCTTTTATTTTATTTTTTTTGCTACAAGCCTTCCATTAAAAATGTGGGCTTTTGTTTTATCAGTGGTATTGTGGGGGTTTCATTTATTTTATGTTTTTTCAGTGTTGATAGATCATTCCTATATTAAACACCTGTCATTAAAGACATGCTCTGTCATCCTGAAGCTGCCTTTTTTTGCAGCATGCCCCTGTATCCTTTAAAAGAAACAAACTGAGTGCAAGAACAGTGTGCACCTAAACCACCTCATGTTTTATCACACAAAAATATATATTTTTTCAAACAAAAAAGAATCAGATTTTGGTGCTACTGTATGTAACATAAGCTAATTGTAAGGCCTTGTTCACACAGTGCATACTACGCCATACGCCTGTCCAGGGCCATGTTTACCCACACCGGGATGCACAGCCGTTTCATGCATCCTCATACAGGGAGTCCCATTGATATCAATCGGAACACAGACAGTGTGAGTTTGGGGAAATGCACCCGCATGCATCAGCACCCACACAGATGTCATATTGCGACACAGCAAATGTGTCTGTGCGGCCGCTGTGTCCCTTTTGACATCAATTGGATTGCTTGCATGGGGATGCACGGAACACCTGTACATGACTGTGTAGGTAAACATGGCCTTGCAGGGGTGTACGGTATAGTAAGCCCTGTGTGAATAAGGCCAAAAATAAAAAAAAGAATTCCCATAGCCAGATATGTACAGCCATTCTACAATGTCACCAAGGGTTTCTATGAAAACCGTACTCTTCAATAATACCACATACAGCTTTAAGGAATACAAACATGTTATTTATATAATTAATATATATGTATATGTTGCCCTTAAAGCCATATGAAAAAACCCACCCCACTGTAAGGTTATTTTTGAAATTTTTTCATTGATATGTGCTCCCCATGCACAGCCCAGCCTACCACAGCTTTTGATAGCAGTTTTACTATTAACCCTAAAAATGTCCAGAATTCAGCAGCAAGATTTGAGCCCCTCAGACTTCAATGGAATTCACTTCTAAGTTTGGTTTTGCCAAATTTCAAAACAAGATTTGCTGAACACTTGCCAAATCAAACCCAGGTAGATGTGACTATTACTACTGCGGAATGGTGAGAACTTGAGGAGTGGTGCTACATGTTCTAAAATTCAGCTAATAGCAAAAGCACAAAGCCCTGAGGAAACCAGATTTTAGTACAAATGCTAAAAAGAGCTTGCTTGGACAAATACAGTCAAGGAAGAGAGAAAGACCCGAAAGTAGAAGAGCACATATAGCAAAGCAGAAGCAAAAAAATAAAGAGTATAGCAGAGAAAGTGTAGATAGTAAGCCAGTAGGACACAGCAATTTGTAAGGGCACAGAAAATGTTACCCAGAGTTTCAGAACGATTAGAGAGGTAGCGCTTTAGACCCAGATCCATAGATGCCATAAAGCCTTTGATAAATTCAATTTTCCATCACGCTATCTCTACAGCCACAGAAAAGTTCAATTTTAGCATTTAGTGTTTATTGGCTTAAAGCAGAACTATACTTACCACAGCTTCAGCAATGCAGCTCTCCGAGCTCCCTGCTGAGCCGCTGACATCTTCGGGTAGCTGGCTCCCGGCTCTCGATCGCCGGACGCTTTCATGGGCCGGGTGGGGATAAGATCAGTCCTGTGCATGTGTGGGAGTTTAGTTAGATTCAGCATGCATTGCTGAATTTGTACAGTGAGCTGCATGTGCTCACTGAACAAGGGCAGACAGGCAGGTAAGTAACTGTAATGCAGAAGAGACAAAGCATGTCACTGCTGCATTAAAATTCCTGCCTTTTCGCTCATTTACCATTTTGGCCTAAAGTTTTACTTTGAGTAAGATTTTAATTTAAATTTGTTACATTAAAAGATTCGTAAATTTGGTTCTTACTGGATTGCAGTACAGTTAATTCAAAGGACTTCAACAGTTTCAATGAAAGAAATTGTTATATTTCTAACTTTTTTGGTTAAATAGTTTTAAGGCACATATTTCAGGATTATACCAAGTAGGGATGAGCCGAACACCCCCCGGTTCGGTTCGCACCAGAACCTGCGAACGGACCGAAAATTTGCACGAACGTTAGAACCCCATTGAAGTCTATGGGACTTGAACGTTCGAAATCAAAAGTGCAAATTTTAAAGGCTAATTTGCATGGTATTGTCCTAAAAGGGTTTGGGGACCCGGGCCTGCCCCAGGGGACATGTATCAATGCAAAAAAAAAGTTTTAAAAATGGCCGTTTTTTCGGGAGCAGTGATTTTAATGATGCTTAAAGTGAAAAAAAGTGAAACATTCCTTTAAATATCGTACCTGGGGGGTGTCTATAGTATGCCTGTAAAGTGGCGCATGTTTCCCGTGCTTAGAACAGTCCCTGCACATAATGCCATTTTTAAAGTAATAAAATTATCATCATTCATTTAAAACTGTAATGTCCGGCCCTCTGAACAGCAGTATACAGGCGGTGCAAACAAGAAAGTGACTGTAGGTTTGTTGTTAAGTAGAATCTGTTTGTAATTTTGAACTGGTACATTTTTAAAGTGTAGCTACAGCCAAAAAATCTATTTTTAAGCTTTTTGGAAAACATAGGGAAGGGTGACATTTGTTTTGCTGTCTATGCTCCTCTTCAGAAGATTTCACCTCACTTTCTGTCCCAATGACAAATGTTTTTTGACAATTTTGGGTTTTTAGTGAAACAAGGATTGGTGATAAAGCATCAGTGGAAAGGAGACACGTTTTTCCCTTCCTAGGGGTAGATTTCATCTCACTTCCGGTTGTCTCCTTCCGTTTGCAAGTAGGAGTCATTTGTAAGTTGGATGTTTGAAAGTAGGGGCCTGCCCTATATACTCTGCAGAAATAGGGGCCTTAGGTGTTGGTGTTGCCACAACACTGTAAGCCCTCACAGTAACTCTTGGTGGGCGCAGGAACGGGCTCTGCTGTGAAATGTTAGATCAAGAATTGTAATTACATGCCCCTGTTGAACAGGGGCAGAAAAATTAGGCCTTTGGTGGTGGTGGTGGTGTTGCCACAACACTGTAATGCCCTGTACACACGGTCGGACTTTGTTCAGACATTCCGACAACAAAATCCTAGGATTTTTTCCGACGGATGTTGGCTCAAACTTGTTTTGCGTACACACGGTCGCACAAAGTTGTCGGAATTTCCGATCACCAAGAGCGCGGTGAGGTCAACCACGTACGACGAGACTAGAAAAGGCCAGTTCAGAACCAAGCGCGGCACTCTTTGGGCTCCTTTTGCTAATCTTGTGTTAGTAAAAGTTTGGTGAGAGACGATTCACACTTTTTCAGACTCGTGGTTTTCAGATCGTTTTCTGCCGTTCAGTTTGTGCTTGTGGGTTTGTATCTGCTTTTCAGTGCGTGCAAGCAAGTTGCGCGTGACTTAGTCATTGTGTTCTTGTTCGTTCGTTACTGTTTTTCAGGTCGCTCTTCACAGGCCTTGCTGTTCTTCAGTGCGTTCTGTTACTTCGTTCTGAGAAGCCGACTGTTTTCTAGCCATGTTGCGTATGCGTACTTCTCGTAGAGTTTGTGCTGTGCGGGGGCTTGGTGTTGGGGTCCTGACCTTGACACAAGTCCAGTCCATGAACAGGGTGGACCAAGAATTGGTTGCTTCAGCGTGACCAGTTCTCTCATATGCCTTTGCTCCGTGAGATCCGTGAGAATAATCCTGATGATTTCAGGAACTTTCTCAGGATGACGGACACTGTGTTTCACCGTTTGTTGGCTTCGCTGGCCCCTTATATTAGCAGGCAGGATACCTGCATGAGGCAAGCCATCACTCCGGAGCAGAGGCTAGTCGCTACCCTGCGGTATTTGGAGACAGGGAGAAGTCTGCAGGACTTGAAGTTCTTGACAGGCATCTCCCCCCAGGCTCTGGGTATCATTATCCCAGAGACCTGTTCTGCCATCATACAGGTCCTGCAGAAGGAGTATATGAAGGTAAGATTTTTATCCTTTAATATCACATTTTATTGTATTTAATGTTTGCTAATATCTTGTATTTCTTTCCTCATTCCCTAATTACCATGATTGTAATATGCTGTGAATGTCCCCTTTGTTCTCATGCATGCTGGATTTTTATGTAAATAATTTTTTAGGTCCTTCATACAGATTGTCCTTCACTAACCTCCCCAGCATGCTCTCCTGCCCTATATTCACTGCATGTAGTCACTTAAAACAATGTATTTTATCAGCTCCATAGTACTGCTTTACCCCAAACACCCCCTAAAATGTTTTGAAATGTTATTTTAGCTTTAAATTCAGGAAGAGTGGCAGAGGCTTTTTTTTGTGGTGTCCCCAAATCATTTTTAGTAACCCTCCCTCCCCCAACTGCTAAGTCAGCTGATCCCAATTCTCTATCTATCCTCAATCATCTATCTGCTGACTTTGCCAAACCCACACACACTATACCCATCTCTTTTGTGCTCTGATTTATAGATGACTTCCCCAAAGCATGTAGTGCAAGGGCCTGCCTGTATACTTTCATATGGTACTGTTGGAATTTTTAAGATCCTATTATTATCTTGAGTCAGGTAATAGCAGAATGTTCAAATGTGCTCAAATGTGTACAGTGTGTATTTATATATTTGTATTATGACACTTCTTACCTGTCCAGTGGGCTGCCAATAGTGTAACTAAGGAGGGGCTGTTCCAAGAAATACCCTGTATTTAGGCATTCATCTCTCAATGAAGTGAAGAGGGTTACCTGTCCAAGATTTCACCCCCCCCATAATGTTAGAAAAGGCCCATGATAGGGGGGGGGGGAAATGATAGGTGTACCTTATATTTTTGTGTGGTTAAATTCCCCTTAATAATTGCTATCTGGAGGTTGCCACAGAATGTTTGTGCCTAATCTGCTTGCCATGTTTCTGCTCAAAAATATTAATTGTTTTATTTTTTCCTCAACAGTTTCCTTCCACGCCACAGGAATGGCAGACTGTGGCCTCCCACTTTGGCGAGTGGTGGGACTTTCCTAACTGCGGAGGGGCAATTGATGGGAAACATGTCCACATCGTCCCACAACCCAACTCGGGGTCGTACTATTTCAACTATAAGGGGTTCAACAGTATTGTGATGTTGGCGGTGGTGTCGGCTAACTACGACTTCTTGTATGTGGACGTGGGGAAGAATGGCCGGATGTCCGATGGTGGAGTCATCGCCCAGACGGAGTTCTACAGGCGTCTCCAGAATGGCAGCTTGGACTTGCCAGCTCCAAAGGACAATGTGGAAGGACTCCCATTCGTGTTCGTTGCTGATGAAGCGTTTGTGCTGCCATTATGCGGCCATTCCCTATGAGGACCCTCACCCCGGAACAGAGCCCGAAGAGTGGTGGAGAACACATTTGGAATCCTGGCCAGCCGGTTTCGCCTATTTCTGACACCTATCCATGTGGCGGAGTATAAACTTAATCATATAATCATGGCGTGCTGTATTCTCCATAACTTTTTATGGAAACATTTGGCCAACTATCCTGGCTCAGTTGGGCCTGAGGCCGGAGTGATACCTCAAACAACAATGATGGCGCTTGAAAGCGGTCGTCCTGGCTTGCCATCCCTGAGTGCCCGTGATGTCCGGTTACGATACCTGGAGTTCTTTGCGGGTAGGGGGGCCATCAATATGCCTTCAAATTTGTGAAGCCTTTTTCAAATAAAAAAGAAAAAAAGAAATTCTTTGTGGACATTTACTGCTTGTGTTTGTTTTAGCTGACCGTCACAGAAATGTGTTGAGTCCAGAAAATGGCGTGATTGTGTAACCTTATACAAAGCACTGTTGGGTGTTATTTAGGCAAAGGCAAAGGCAAAGACACTTTTCACTACAAGTGCACTTGCAACTGCACTGAAACTGCACTTGTAGTGCAACGAGGATTTGCCCTTAGCAAATAACCCCCATTTTCATAGAAATCACCAATTACATCACCAAAAAAGTGTTTTATTAGCGTTGACACAATAATCCACACAGGTTCCCATGACGACGTCCAATAGGACGAAACGTACTTCGGAAGGCTGACGCGCTGACGTCATCGTTTTCGTTTGAACGGGTGCATGTGAGCCGGCCGGCTGTTGTTCATCTTATGTGCCTATATCGTGATTTTACATGTAAGTGTGACCATCTTTTTACTTGAATAAATGATATACAGTTTTACACTATGGAGAATTTGTTTTGTCCTTTTGGGTCCTCCTGATATGCGGATTGAGTCCATCTCATTGAAAGATCCTGTCCGCCCCCCTTCCTTGTGTGGAGACCTGAGGAGCTGTTTTTCCCCTGAGTGGAGGTTCATATTAAGCTGATTTACAGCTTACCTCTGGTAAGCGCACATCTTATTAGGTGGAGGATTTCTCACTGGGTGTTATACGTTTATAATCACCGATTGCATCTGCCTTGGCCCCGAGGACTGTGTGTTTTTGTGACTGTTTAGTCACTTTTCTAACTTCATTTGGGACTTTCATTTTTTAGTCACTTTTTCTATTTTCACTTTCATTAGAATTTTGGTGTTTCAATATTTTATTATTTTTCATATTTGATAAATTGTATTTTTATGCACGTAATCATGTCTGTTTAGTTACGTCACATGTCATTGTTTTTAGCGCGGTCTTTTTTGATTATTTTTTTATAATAATCCACACATTCTTGATTAACAATCTCTTTAATACCTGCACAATCACATGTGCATTTCAAAAAGGTTTTTCTAACAAACCCACAGGTTTGTTGTTTATAAATTTTTGGGGTAGCATTATAAACCAGATAAAGGTCCATTTATTTAAGATAAAACAGGCATGTGTAAAACCAACAAGAAAGACACAAATCTTGAACTTACAAAGTTCACATTTGGTAGAACTTAAAGGCAATATCAGACATGAGTATTTAAGAACTGTGTTTGATAGTGCGTTCAGATGGGGTGAAGTCACCCCAGGCAAAGGCAAATTTGGAAGATGCACACAAATTTACCAATGTCAACATGTGCTACCTGCCATCACGGGGGATCAAGGGACATGTTTTGGGGGAGAAACCCCTTCCTCTCAGCTACTTTATTATAGAGGAAGGGGTTGCAACCCCAAAACGCGTCCATTGATCTCCCGTGATGGCAGATAGCACATGTTGGCACACTGTGTGCATCCTCCAAATCAGGCTTTTATAAAAATCTTGAAAACATTTTGAACATTGGAGCACACAAAAAAACCAAGGGATTGGGAGGGGTTTTAAACTCGCCTCAAAACATCAATGATGTTCTTATTTTTTTGGATAACATCATTGATGTTTTTCTTTAGGTTTTCCAATTGTAAATTACACCCCATGATCTCCCCGATCAGGATCTGGGCACTTTCTGATGTGAAAGGATCTGGATCCCCAACATCATGATCACCTAAAAAGAGATAAACCAAACAAAAACAGGTATCAAAAATATGCCGGCATCCATCTCTTACCTGACTCTGTGGTTGCAGACACTCACCTGTTGTGGTGACTAGTTCCACCACGTCTTCTTTATCCTCCTGCACTTCTTGGTTTGGGGTAATTTCCCCTTCTTCCAGAGGTGGGGGGTCTCTAGTCTCCTCGGATGAGGGGTGTCCTCCGAGTCTTTTTTCCCCTATGTAAAACAAAAATGCTATACTTAGCACTGAAGTAGAATAGTAAAGTATCGAACCAGGCAGAACTTCAGCAATGCAGGTTTATTAACAGCTGATAACATACAGGTTCATGTTCAAAATATTACAATATACAGGTCTAATTTATACAGTTTCTTACAATGCATGCATATTAGATATAAGTATTCTTATCCTCTAACCAAATTGAAACAATTGTGAAGTGTTCTCACCTTGAACCAGAATGGGTCTTTACTGCCAATTCTTGGGAACCTCTCACCTGATAGGGACCAGCCTGATCTGCCGGTGGTCTGGTCCCCTCACAGAGTTCTGGGTTCCAGCTCGACCAAGTTCTTGAGGGAAATTCACCTGAGACCACATTCTGGAACAAGTTAAGAAGTCTTCTCTGACTTGTACGAGGAGACAAGTTGTGGACAGATACTTGCCCATTGGTTCTGACCTCTATGACCCGTGCAATAGGGCAGCATACATAGAGTTCAGCCTTATGAGCTCCTATCTGACTTGTCCGAGGGGACAAGTTAGGACAGATACTTGCCCATTGGTTCTGACCTCTATGACCCGTGCAATAGGGCAGCATACATAGAGTTCAGCCTTATGAGCTCCTATCTGACTTGTCTGTCTAACATTAGCAGAGCTTGCATTTATATACTCCTTTACAAGTCTTATCTCAACTATCTGTCTTATATATGATTGGTCGCTAAGATCTACGTCAAAGTAACTAACCATAAATCTGACACTTGTTCTACAACCAGATAAACTTAATTATTCCCAAAATTCCTATATGTTCATTAAAGTGATTTATAACTGGTTTTGTCCAATTAAAAACACCTGTATAGAGACAGTCTGGCACCCAGCTGTGTTATCAGACTCTCCTTATCTTGATACTAGCTTCAAGGATGACAGATTTACGACTATGAGACAATGAACTTTCAATAACCCCACCAGATGTGTTATATGCTTTACTATATAATCCTATATGCAAAAGTACTGTATCAAATATATATATATATACATATACATACATACACATATACATATATAAATATATACATATACACACATACATAGCCAATTACTAATTCAATATTGTCTAATTATTACATACATATATATATATATATACAAATACATACACACATGTATTTCCTTATTCAATGTACTTTAACAGTTTTAATGAGGGCTCAAAGACCTTTGTTTGACCCTGTCAAACTTAATTAATGTTCTGTACATAACTTTCCTGTATGCCACCTAATTATTTTAACCACCTGTTTCCTTATCTTATCTTTTGTGATTTATATGCATTTCAGACTTGAGACAATTCTATATTACTTAAATCTATTCTAATGAACTTTCACCCAGTAAACTATAAAAGTATAAGAAAGAAGCAGAGAGGTCATCCAAAGTTCAGCATTTAAAAATGAAGACTTTCTAAATCTATGGAAAACACAGTATACATTATTAAAAATTAATAATTGTTGCTTTACTTATTGCATAATAATATTGATAAAACCACTACTATATAATAATATAAATAATAATAATAATAATAATAATAATAATAATCAATAAAATATATGCAAATCAATATATACAATATGAAATACATTGGCTAATATGAGATTCCACAACATTTCCCCCCTGTTGAGGCTTCACACAAGCCTCACAGCAATTACAATACAGATCACCCACCATGCTCCTCAGAGACCCCATGCACCCAACACTGATCACATAAATTGTCCAAAAAAAATAAAAATAAATCAGTCCAAAAAATAAAAATAAATCAGTCCAATCAAAAACACACTGCATCTTCTTCTGTAGCTGCAAAGTCCTTCTCCATATGTGGCACTGAAAACATAGTTGTCAGTCTCAGTGGCATCGTGATCATTCTTGCCAAAAACTACTTGCAACAGGCAACAGTTACTCAGCAACATCACATCAAGGATAACAGGGAAGAGGAACAATCCGTTCAGCTAGTGAATGAAAGCCAAGTATGTGGTCCCAAGGAGCATTCAGCAGACTCAGTCCCATAAGGCTCTGCCTTTTCCTGCATAGGTCTTTTCAGCTTAGCCAAGTGCTTGATGTGTCTGGAGAGATCTCCTTCATCATCAGTTGCTGGTCCAGTATCATAGCACAAGCTGCTTTGGATGCTGTAAGACACAAGTTCAGTGCATACCTGTTCTGCAAGGGTACAAGTCTCAGATGTTCCTTTATTGCATGAAATCCTTCCTTTGTAGCAATTAACATTTGTAACAAGTTGCATCATGTCTTCTGCGATCACCCGATATTTGTCTAATGAAGTACACTTCAAAAATATAGTTATAAAAAATAAAAATAAAAATAAAGTCAGTGTCAGGATACAATAGGTCTCTAGCAAGCACTTCAGGGCAACCTACAAAGCAATGGCTCCTACACTCTTATTTTATTTAATAACTTAATTTAGTGTGTTCCTTTTATTTCTACAACATCCGCTAAAATAATATACATGTATCTATATAGTTTTATCATAATACAATACTCTTACAATATTAATAATATTTATTATTATAAATCCCTTATAGTACATGTTTTCAGTACAAAGTATTTTATATAGACTATTCTTTTTACATTTCCCAACCTATACTATTTCCCATACAATAATTCTAAAATTCTTATCATTTCTTAATCTTGACTCCAACTATCAGTCACTATTACCCTGGTCATGTCATACTGTCAATATAGTCAGTCCAGAAATTTCATTAGTTTTAATTTTGTAGTCTTCCCACAAAGTTTGCTAAACCCAAAACCATTTCACTTTTTGTCCATTTCTGCATATACTATACTGCAGAATGTTATACAATAACAGTCAGCATGGGTCTCTTCTGTCAGTCACTGCTATACTGTCTAAGTCAGTAGCCTACCTCTCCTATGTCTTAAAACATGAATTATAAAACAATATCAAGACAAATATCATAACATATCCTATAAAGCATCAATAGCATACAGTCTTTAGCGATAATGTCATACTCATTACATTACACCTCTCCACTTTTTTTTTTTTTTTTTTTAAGCAAAAAATGATAAAACTATTTGTTTATAATGATTGAACATTTACTCAAAGTGGAACTCTACTCACAAAAATGTGATAAAATAAGGTTCATTAGCAAGAAAAATACATTCCACATTAATTATTTTGCTACCATTTTACTGAAGCCCAGAACCTTTGAGCAGCAGTAGAATTTCAGGCTGTCAGCAAACTGGCCTCTAGATTTTATTCATTGCAAAAAAAATAGAGCACAACTGAGCCTGTGTAGAGCAGGGTGGAACAGTGGATTTTAAACAGTATAGGCACTTATTTTTTTACTGTGCTTCATAGCTACACCTGCAAAAAGGGTTAGCCTCAAGTGATCCAGCAGGAATCAATTTTCTGACCAAAGTTCCACCTTAAGGTGTTCACAATATTAATACTTATAACATATATAACAAACAAAACAACAGTAAGTCTCTACATACAAAGTATCACATATAATTAATTAGAATTGTCCATTACTGAAATATTTCCAATGTCTTTGTCTGCAACAGTCTCTTGTATGTATTCCACTTGCACTTATGTGAATAACACTCTTGGTAATCTCACTCAGACTTTGACTACTACAGAAATGGAAAATGTCACTGTCACAAATGTGGATTTAAATGGACACTTGAATTGTGAATTCTTCCACTTCCTTTTATGATCTTTAATGTACTTGCAGTCATCAAGGGTTACTGACATACATTCCTTTAGTGGATTTGATTGGAACAAGAGATCACATCTAAAACAAGGATCTGTTTAGAAACAAAACTACACCAATTTGGTTAATTATTTTAAACACATGAACATTTTATCTCCCACTGTACAGCATGAAGTCTAAGCAACTATCATTTGCCTCTAGAACTCCTAAACTTAGTGACAAATCTATCCAAAGTTTCATATGGCCCAGCAAATTGTATTTAATTTGGTCTACAACAGCCCATACAACCTATCCACCAATGAATATGAGTGTGGACACAAGGTTCTATTGTCTATGTCAAGCATAGAGCAAAATGGAACTGATTTTTCATAAAAATGGGTACAATTATCTGATATCAGTGCTGTATACACTCCAATCCTGGGAAAAATTTCCCACATCAGACACTTAGCTGTTGTCTCGTACATTTGCATGACCATATGAAAAACTGTGATTTACTTTAAAAAGGAGAAGACATTTATTAAAGTATATCTATATCTACAGCTTTGTTCTTTCATTGCAATAAAGTCTATATACAGGCACACGAAATAGACTTTGAAGAACTACATTTTGTGAAACTACATTGTGATTGTTCATAATTAAAAAGAAATCAAAATAAAATTACATGGTCACTTGCACAGTCTGTTAAATCTAAAGAGGTTAAGAAAATGTGCATTACTGTCCCTTCCTTAAGAATAATTATATACAAATTTTATTGTTAATTAGATCATATTAATGCAGAGTGAACCTAATCCAAAAAACTGACTTTGCCACCTGTAGTAGCATAACTAGGAACTTGAATAATAAAAAAATCAAAAGGAGTGAAATTTTACAAAGTATAACTTTACATATGAAAATGTGCTGGCTGCTCCTGGAATAAAGAAACAAATTATTTATTTAGGCAAACTAATAATCAACCTGATAATTACTAAATATTGTAATCAGGTAGGACAAAATAAGTTCTAGCCAATACCAATAAGGGACCTTGCTCACCAGAGCTTACAAGCTAAGATTAAAAATTAAGACTCTAATTATCTAATTCACCCCCCCTGTATGTGCTACATATAGCACATATAATAAGATGGTAGCACTGTTACCATGCATCACTCTTCACTATTCTTTTTAGAAAATAAGAAACAAATATAAATTTGGAGTTCCCTTGTACCAAATAAATAAATCCCATTACTATCTTTGTGATTACTACTAAGTAGGCAAATATATAAAGATGACAGTATACATAATACTGTACAATAAGATAGGGACATAACAAAATAAACAACAAAAGCTACAAGGGAGAATAAGCACCCTACTTACAAGAGTGATACACTAAAAATAAAATGCACCTTTCACTACTACAGTCCATAATATAAAAGACAGAATACCTATTATAACCTACAGTTTATATTCTAATAAAAAATCAACAAATGTTTAAGAATAAGAACGTATTCTGAGATTTTATTTATTTTCTGGTCAGCTCATCCAGTTTCTGTCTAAAGGCACCTATACGTGCCCCTTTCATCGCAGTACAGAGCACTGAGATGAGCTGTCACAAAAAGTGATTCAATGCTTTTGCACATAAGCTCCTAAACACATACTGAAAAAAATAAAATACAGTATTTCGTCTAACATGTAAAACCTACAACTGTAAAATCTGTTAAGCATGACATTAATTACATTAGCGGCATTGAATTTATCTACAGATTTTTTTTTTTTTTTTCAGAAGCAGTATGCTGGATACAAAAAAAAATATGGGTGAACTTTGTGTCGTAAATTACTTAAAACAAACAACTTTCTTTTTTTCTACAGTTTAAATAACTTCTAACTCCCTCAGCTCATTCATGCCGCTATCTAGCTGAGGTACATATTTAAAGAATATATATATAAAAAAAATAATGAATCGTGCCTTCAACACACACACTCACTCACTGCCAATAACATTTAGAACTTTGATGCTTATGTCAATCAGTCACCATAGATATATCAATCCCTAGCCTCTCCACAAAAGACACATACAATCATTCACTTAGGGATTCATTTCACACCTCATACAAAAAATCACACACACACACACATTTAACTCATATAAATATAACTCCTCCTAACAAATACTAATAACAAGTGTCACAAAATCAAAGATATGACACAGAAAGTTCTAATTGTATTTGTATGGAAGATACATACCATTTCCCTATTCATCATACACTATGCAGAATTCAGCATCAGTTACATACTTCTTACAATTCACTCATAGAACTAACACACAGGGTCCTTTCACACCAACCTTTTTACAACCACTACAGAATTATTCTAACCTAATATGGGAGATGATCAGTCTCCCTCACACATACAATATTCCCTAACAGTCTACAAAGATTACAAAGAAATTAACTTACATTTGTGAACATTCATTAACAAAATGTCATTATCTTCTGTTTTCTATATAGCAATACAGTCACTCCACCTAGCAAAGTATGCATACACATGAACACAAATTCCTGACTATATATAAATATACAAATATTCACAGAATTATTAAAACTGACAGGTTAGTTAGTAATTACTTATGGACAGCAGTGCTCAGAGTAAAGCCAATAGGCACCGTACGCGCATACGTCTCCTTACCAAAATGCTTGTCTCAAGACACGAAAAACCGCCAAGCCCTGCTTGCCACGGCGATCAGGAATGTCTCATCCTGATCTTAACTCAGTTAGTACACAGACCGTTATAACAGATACATATAAACACATACACTTATAGCACAAAGACGATACATACCTTTTAACTTTGTTAACAAATGGAGCTCCAAAACCTTCACCTTATTTACCTGTCAGGACTTACCTTTCCTGACATCAACCTTCTAAACTCATGAGTATTATTTTACACCACAAAGGTACTTTTTCTACTAGTAGCTACATATCAGTACTGTTTCAGTTTTTTAACTTAGGCTTTCCAGGGATCTGATAACCCCAAAGCCTTCTCCTGATTGATTACCAATCCAGGAAACCAACATGCATGTTACGCAAGTTCTCCAGGGGTCTTTAAGTCCCCAAAACCTCATCCAGACAAAATTTTGCAGTCAAGGTAAACAACATGCATGTTACGCAAGTTCTCCAGGGGTCTTTAAGTCCCCAAAACCTCATCCAGACAAAATTTAGCAGTCAAGGTAAACAACATGCATGTTACGCAAGTTCTCCAGGGGTCTTTAAGTCCCCAAAACCTCATCCAGACTTAAATTCGCAGTCCAGGGAATCAACATGCATGTTACGCAAGTTCTCCAGGGGTCTTTAAGTCCCCAAAACTTCATCCTGACTAATTTTTGCAGTCCAGGTAAACAACATGCATGTTACGCAAGTTCTCCATAGAGAGTAATTAACCCTCTACAGGGGTACCCCTTCGGAAAAGAAAGAATTGAAAGAAAAGAAAAAGAGAAAAGAGAAAAAAAATTAAAAAAAAATAAATAAATAAATAAATACATTTTCTACCCAGGGTATCTCATCCTGTACAATGTACTTTAAGGCACCCACAGTTGAGAAAACCCAACCTGCCATCACAAATATCTGCCTGGTGGACAGCGATACCCCAACAACAACCACCCGCCCCTCCTAGCGCTAGCAAAACACGGCACAACACAATGCAGAACTAATAATAGGTGTCTGCTAACCTGATATAAATTGCGCAAAATTGTGTTGAGCTCAGTGCCTCACCAGCATGGAGTTAGGCAAGATCGGAGTTGAGGTTATGCTGTCCCCGTACGGGCCACCAAATGAAGTAGAATAGTAAAGTATCGAACCAGGCAGAACTTCAGCAATGCAGGTTTATTAACAGCTGATAACATACAGGTTCATGTTCAAAATATTACAATATACAGGTCTAATTTATGCAGTTTCTTACAATGCATGCATATTAGATATAAGTATTCTTATCCTCTAACCAAATTGAAACAATTGTGAAGTGTTCTCACCTTGAACCAGAATGGGTCTTTACTGCCAATTCTTGGGAACCTCTCACCTAATAGGGACCAGCCTGATCTGCCGGTGGTCTGGTCCCCTCACAGAGTTCTGGGTTCCAGCTCGACCAAGTTCTTGAGGGAAATTCACCTGAGACCACATTCTGGAACAAGTTAAGAAGTCTTCTCTGACTCGTACGAGGAGACAAGTTGTGGACAGATACTTGCCCATTGGTTCTGACCTCTATGACCCGTGCAATAGGGCAGCATACATAGAGTTCAGCCTTATGAGCTCCTATCTGACTTGTCCGAGGGGACAAGTTAGGACAGATACTTGCCTATTGGTTCTGACCTCTATGACCCGTGCAATAGGGCAGCATACATAGAGTTCAGCCTTATGAGCTCCTATCTGACTTGTCTGTCTAACATTAGCAGAGCTTGCATTTATATACTCCTTTACAAGTCTTATCTCAACTATCTGTCTTATATATGATTGGCCACTAAGATCTACGTCAAAGTAACTAACCATAAATCTGACACTTGTTCTACAACCAGATAAACTTAATTATTCCCAAAATTCCTATATGTTCATTAAAGTGATTTATAACTGGTTTTGTCCAATTAAAAACACCTGTATAGAGACAGTCTGGCACCCAGCTGTGTTATCAGACTCTCCTTATCTTGATACTAGCTTCAAGGATGACAGATTTACGACTATGAGACAATGAACTTTCAATAACCCCACCAGATGTGTTATATGCTTTACTATATAATCCTATATGCAAAAGTACTGTATCAAATATATATATATATATATACATATACATACATACACATATACATATATAAATATATACATATACACACATACATAGCCAATTACTAATTCAATATTGTCTAATTATTACATACATATATATATATATACAAATACATACACACATGTATTTCCTTATTCAATGTACTTTAACAGTTTTAATGAGGGCTCAAAGACCTTTGTTTGACCCTGTCAAACTTAATTAATGTTCTGTACATAACTTTCCTGTATGCCACCTAATTATTTTAACCACCTGTTTCCTTATCTTATCTTTTGTGATTTATATGCATTTCAGACTTGAGACAATTCTATATTACTTGAATCTATTCTAATGAACTTTCACCCAGTAAACTATAAAAGTATAAGAAAGAAGCAGAGAGGTCATCCAAAGTTCAGCATTTAAAAATGAAGACTTTCTAAATCTATGGAAAACACAGTATACATTATTAAAAATTAATAATTGTTGCTTTACTTATTGCATAATAATATTGATAAAACCACTACTATATAATAATATAAATAATAATAATAATAATAATAATAATCAATAAAATATATGCAAATCAATATATACAATATGAAATACATTGGCTAATATGAGATTCCACAACAGCACACAGTGATTTGATGGCAGAACTATAAATAGGAAACATTGCTTGGAAGTGGGGTTCAATTGTCTATTTTGTCCGAGTGCAAAAATGTAGCGTTTTCAGTGTCCTTTGTCAAGCTGCAATACTTTACCTGTTTTGTACAAGCTTCACAGATGGAGTCACCCCTATAGTATACACTGGAGCACCTGTGTGCCCCCCTAATAAAAATGGTGTTCTTGTGTCCCACACTAGTGCTCCAGTGTCCAGATGTGAACGCAGCTGCTGAGTGTCCTCTCCTTACACAGAATCTAGTTTGCATTTCATTTTAGTAACAAAGCCATCCACACAACCAAATTAGTTTATGACAAGTAGAGCGTAAAAAATGTGTCCAAATGCATATGGCCTAAACAATGGTGTTTTAGAGGCCGAAAGAAAAATGTTTGATACGAACGAATAATGGGCCCATGAACATGAAAGTTGCCATTTAAAAATGTACACTTGTAAGAAAAGCACATGGAGCAGCACGAACGTAAGAAACCTAAAGAATAGGAACACAGCACAACTACTTACTTTTTTGCAGCACTCTCTGGATCTTTCTGTACTGCTCATGTTCTCATAATTTGAGGTCCGACCACCGCTTCCTGAGCTGATCTTTCGATCGTCATACCCCGAATTTCCGGAGCAGACTTTTCACTACTTTCGCAATTATCTTGGCCTTTCTGACATTGGGGTTGGGGTAAGGTCCATACTTCCCGTCATAGTCGGCCTTCTTCAGGATGTCCCCCATCTCCAACATCTCCCCAAAGGACATATTTGAGGCCTTAAATCTCCTTCTGGATCAGGACGTTTCCAGCTCCGGGCTTTCCTCCTCCTCCTCCTCCCTGTTCCTGTAATTAGCACACACCTGCTGTGTATCCGCCATGTGCTCTTCCCCTACTGCGCAGAACGAAAAGGGGCGGGGAATAGACTCGAAAGAACGACGGGGCGGGCGGAGTTACACGCATGCGCAGTGTGTATAAAGCGTAACACGCATGCGTATTACGTACGATCTGTGAGCGGAGGAAGGAGCATCGAAAGCGCTGATCGTGATAACAAAGGTAAGATCTAAACTTGGGCCTATACTGCTTCGAAATAGAAGCCTAGATTTTAACAAGATTAGGAGAGTTTGGCCTGACATTAGGGTTTGTCTTGTGTTGTGTCTTGCAGAGAAAATGGATGGCTTCAATGACCACAACTTCCTCCCCCTATTCATAGACAAATACAGGGAGCTGCCCTGTCTGTGGCAGGTGAGACATCCTCATTATAATCATAAACAAAAGAGGCAGGCAGTGCTGGAGAAACTGCTGGAGTTGGTGTAGCCGGTGGTCCCCTACAGCAACCATCCCATATTTAAAAACCAAAATTGGTGGCCTGAGGAGCACTTATCTTAGGGAGCGCAAGAAGGTCACAGATTCCCAGAGGTCCGGAGCTGCAGCAGATGACGTTTATGTCCCCAGGCTGTGGTACTATGAGAGACTGCGATTTCTGTCAGACCACACTGAAGTCAGGGAATCCCTCTCAACCCTTCCTTCCACTCGTCCTTCCACCCCAGCTGAGGCTTCCGATGTCCAACCTGGGCCTTCCAGCCAGGAAGAAGTGGAGGAGCCCAGCTGGAGTCAGGTATAGCATTCTTCTACAGGTTTCTGGTCAATAAATAAATGATGTTTACTAGATGTTAGTATTGATCACTAATTGCTGATTGAAAACAGTTTTTGACATATCAATAGACAGTAGAGGGCAAAAATAATTGGGACAAGAATGAAAAATGCTGGGCTCAGAAGGATAGTCTGTTATATTTGTGAACATTCAATTTGCAACAGGCAGAAGGTGAAAATTGTGTGTGATTGATGAATAAAATACTAAAACTATGTCCCTTTTTCATACACAGGAAGACCTCAGCCAGGAGGAGGTTGTGGAATGTGGCAGTCAGGAGGAGGCGGGGATTAGTGGCAGCCAGGAGGAGGCGGGGCTAAGTGTCAGTCAAGAGAAGCCTGGGACCAGTCGCAGCCTGACTGAATCGCAGGTTCCTCCCCTCCGCCTTCCATACAAAAGAGCGAGGAAGACGACTCCCATGCAGGATTCAGCGCTCAGGCTCATTCAGGAGGCTTCTGCGTCCCTCCGAGCCTTACCCTGAAGAGGCCTTTGCATGCATGGCTGCCACAAAACTACAGGGCATGCAGGAGGGTCAACCCAAGCTATGTGAGGACCTTCTTTATAAAGTCCTAAGTAAGGGGGTGAGTGGGGAACTAACACCCAAGACCGACGTGATTGAGTTGGACCATCCTCCTCCTCCTCCTCCTCCTGCTGCCACAACTCCACCACCACAGCCACAGCGTGGAAGGCGGTGTGGAAAGAAGACAAGAGAGTGATGACCCTGGGTTCAGTCTGGTCTGACAAAAGCTGCAGTCTCTCGTATGACCACAGCCTGGGGACACAGATGTCATCTGCTGCTTTCCGGATCTCTGGGACTTCTGGACCAGACTGCCCTCCCTTAGATAAGGACTCCTCAGGTCACCAATTTTTTGTGAAAATTATTGATGTCTGCCCTGGGGGTCCAAGGCTTCGCCAATTTCTGCAGTTTCTCCAGTGTTGCCTCCCTCTTTGTTTAGTTGTGACCCCTTAATAAAAGTTTTTTATTTGGAAAATTATACTCTCCTGTGTGTGTTTTCATCCAAAAAGGACAGTTTGTTGGTGACGATTCAGGTACATTTCTAACATAAAATGTGAAATTAACAAGGGACAACAACACCAAACAATCTCCTACAGATTAAATAGAACAACATATCAATGGTGTTGTGGAAACTTGACACAAAAAACACACACAAAAATTTTCACGAGTACAAATAAAAATCACAAAAACAAAAAATACGCCTTGAAAAAAATACAAACCCTAAAAAAATTAATCGGCCTTAAAAACCAAAAAAAAAAAATTGAGTCAGATGTGACAAATCAAAATATATCAAAATATATTGAGGGAATCCAGAAAAATAGTAAAGAAATTAGTTTGTGAGAAGTGTGTGTGTGAATATGAGCAGCAAAACTACTTAATTCTTGTCCCATTATAAAGAAGAAGAAGAGAGTGCGCTGTATTAAACCATTTTTAACATTGCAGCATGACGAAAGTGCTGTATCCATTGTGAACGCTCATTTTACCAGACCGAGCTGTTCCGTGTCGGAATTTCTTCTGAGCATGCATGGCAATTTGTGCGTCGGAACAGGCCACACACGGTCGGAATTGACGCGATCGGATTTTGTTGTCGGAAAATTTTTATCTCCTGCTCTCAAACTTTGTGTGTCGGAAAATCCGATGGAAAATGTCCGATGGAGCCCACACACGGTCGGAATTTCCGACAACACGCTCCGATCGGACATTTTCCCTCGGAAAATCCGACCATGTGTACAGGGAATTAGTCCTCACAGTTACTCTTGATGGGAGCTGGAACGGGCCCTGCTGTGAAATATTAGATCAAGAATTGTAATTACATGCACCTGTTGAACAGGGGCAGAAAAATTGGGCCTTTGGTGGTGGTGGTGCTGGTGCCACAACACTGTAAGTCCTTACAGTTACTCTTGGTGGACGCAGAAACGGGCCCTGCTGTGAAATATTAGATCAAGAATTGTAATTACATGTCCCTGTTGAACAGGGGCAGAAAAATTGGGCCATAGGCACTGGTGCCACAACACTGCAACCCCTCACAGATACTCTAGTTGGAGCGCAGGAATGAGCCCTCCTGTAAAATATTGCATCAAAAATTGTAATTACACACCCCTGTTAAACAGGGGCTGAAAAATTGGGCCTTAGGCACTGGTGCTGGTGCCACAACACTGCAACCCCTCACAGATACTCTAGTTGGAGCGCAGGAACAAGCCCTGCTGCAAAATATTGCATCAAAAATTGTAATTACATGCCCCTGTTAAACAGGGGCTGAAAAATTGGGCCTTAGGCACTGGTGCTGGTACCACAACACTGCAACCCCTCACAAATACTCTAGATGAGTGCAGCAACGAACCCTCCTTGCAAAATATTGCTTTAAAAATTGTAATTACATGCCCCTGTTAAACAGGGGCTGAAAAATGGGGCCTTAGCCACTGGTGGCGCCCAGAACCAAAAATATTCTTACAAGCTATCAGCATGATCATTGTGGAGGAAGAGGATAGTCACTCAGCATAACAGGATAGTCACTCATCATCAGTACAGGCAGTCTTGAAGGGATCTGACATTTCAAAAAAAATTATTCGGTTACATCAGCATCAGGTGCTTGGTAGCTGGTGGTGATCCAAGACTGATTCATTTTTATGAAGGTCAGTCGATCGACCGAGTCGGTGGACAGGCACGCCCTGTGATCGGTTACAAAACCTCCAGCAGCACTGAATGTGCGTTCCGAAAGAACGCTGGATGCAGGACAGGCCAGTAGCTCAATTGCATACTGTGTAAGCTCTGGCCTGTGATCCATCCTCAAGACCCAGTAACCCAGAGGATTTTCGGTGGGAAAGGTGTCCAAGTCAGATCTTGCCCCTAGGTATTCCTGCACCATGTAAAACAGACGCTGGCGATGGTTGCTGGAACTTATCATACCTTGGGGCTGCGGACTGAAAAATTGTCTGAACATATCAGTTAGACGGCCACCTTCTCCACTGTTCCTTCTTTCACTGACCGAAGCCTCAGCAACATGTTGTCCTGGAACAGGAGTTTGTAACCTCCCAGTCTCTGGGAATGCGTTGCATAGACCTTTCTGCAAGGCCTTCCCGAAGATGTTTTATCCTCTGCTCCCTCTGTGATGGCAAGATAAGGTCTGCAACCTTACCCTTGTAACATAGATCAAGGAGGGTTGCCAGACAGTATTGATTCCTCTTCTTGATACCATGAAAACGAGGATCCTTCCGCAGGCTTTGCAGGATCAGGGAGGCCATGCAGCGTAGGTTTGCTGAGGCATTCGGTCCAGAGTCCTCTGGGTCACTAAGGATGACATGATCCGCAGCCACCTCCTCCCAACCACGTACAAGTCTATGGGTTTCTTGGGACTGTAAATGATCCCTTAAAGACTTCTGCTGATGCTGAGTGCCAGGCTCCACCTCCATGCTGACACAATCCTCCTCTTCCTCCTCCTCCTCATCCTCTTCCTGTGTGATTGGCGGACAAGCAAGAACACTGTCTGAATAAAGGGGGCCTTGAGAGCTAAAGAAGTACTCCTTTTCCTGCCTCTGTTCTGCCTCAAGTGCCCTGTGCATTATTCCACGCAGCGTGTGCTCCAACAGGTGAACAAGGGGGACAGTGTCACCATGCATGCACTGTCACTGCTCACCATCCTCGTGGCCTCCTCAAATGGTGACAGGACAGTGCATGCATCCCTGATCATGGCCCACTGGCGTGGGGAAAAAAAACAAACTCCCATGACCCTGTCCTGGTGCCATAGTCGCACAGGTACTCATGGATGGCCCTCTGCTGCGTGTGCAGCCGCTGCAACATGGCCAACGTTGAGTTCCACCTGGTGTGCATGTCACAGATTAGACGGTTCTTGGGCAGGTTAAATTTCTTTTGGAGGTCAGCCAGCCGAGCACTGGCATTATATGATCTGTGGAAATGCACACAGACTTTCCTGGCCTGCCTCAGGACATCCTGTAAGCCCAGGTACCTACCCAAGAACCGCTGCACCACCAAGTTAAGGACGTGAGCCAAACAGGGCACATGGATCAGTTGTCCCTGTCGGAGGGCGGAGAGGAGGTTGGTGCCATTGTCACAAACCACCATACCTGCTTTAAGCTGGCGTGGTGTCAACCACCTCTGAACCTGCTCCTGCAAAGCTGACAGAATCTCTGCCCCAGTGTGGCTCCTGTCCCCCAAGCACACCAGCTCAAGCACCGCATGGCATCTTTTGGCCTGCATGCTTGCGTAGCCCCTTGAACGCCTACGGAGCACCGCTGGTTCCAAAGTCAAATCAGCACAGGAAGAAGCCATGGAGGAAGAAGAAGAGGAGGGGGTGGAGGAGAGAGGTGTGGCAGAATCACCACATATGTCTGGTCAAGCATGTGGTGCCCAAGCAGGAGATGTTTTGGCCACGAGAGATACGCTTGATATACATATGTTGCAAATAACAGCGGTGGGATCTGATGCACTCGTCTCAAAAAAGGCCCACAGCAAAAAACTTTTGGAATAACGCGCAGAGACAGCAGCGCCTTGCACATGCGGAGCTTTGCGCTGTGATGCAGTCGGTGTGCTGACCTTAAGCTGGCCCCTGGAGGGCATTCTGCCTCGTTGGTGATGTGCCTCCTCTCTCCTATCAGGCACCCACATGGAGTCAGTGACCTCATCATCCCCTCCCTCCTCATCACTGGAGCAAAGCTGGCAGTATGCTGCAGCTAGGGGAACATGATTGCAAGATTGCTGTCCTTCTTGGGCACCCCCTCTCTCTGTGCTCACGTTACTGCCTTCCTCCAGCTGGGTACCATCATTGGAGCCTTCAAAATGCTGGGCATCCTCCTGGAGCATGTACCCAACACTGCGCTAAAAACAGTTCAGGGGACTCCTCAGGAGGACATGGTGGGGCTAGGGAAGGAGTGACTGATGCCATTGAGCCGAGGGAAGAGGCCACGTTGGCAGCTGCTTTGCCAGACAAAGTACCCTGAGCCTGGGTGAGAGAGGATGAGGAGTAGGGATGAGCTTCGAGTTCGAGTCGAACTCATGTTCGACTCGAACATTGGCTGTTCGCAAGTTCGCCGAAGACCGAACAATTTGGGGTGTTCGCGGCAAATTCGAATGCCACGGAACACCCTTTAAAAGTCTATGGGAGAAATCAAAAGTGCTAATTTTAAAGGCTTATATGCAAGTTATTGTCATAAAAAGTGTTTGGGGACCCGGGTCCTGCCCCAGGGGACATGTATCAATGCAAAAAAAAGTTTTAAAAACGGACGTTTTTTCAGGAGCAGTGATTTTAATAATGCTTAAAGTCAAACAATAAAAGTGTAATATCCCTTTAAATTTCGTACCTGGGGGGTGTCTATAGTATGCCTGTAAAGGGGCGCATGTTTCCCGTGTTTAGAACAGTCTGACAGCAAAATGACATTTTGAAGGAAAAAACTCATTTAAAACTACCCGCGGCTATTAATGAATTGCCGGTCCGACAATACACATAAAAGTTCATTGATAAAAACGGCATGGGAATTCCCCACAGGGAAACCCCGAACCAAAATTAAAAAAAAAAAAAATGACGTGGGGGGGTCCCCCTAAATTCCATACCAGGCCCTTCAGGTCTGGTATGGATATTAAGGGGAACCCCGGCCAAAATTTTAAAAAAAATGACGTGGGGTTCCCCATAAATTCCATACCAGACCCTTCAGGTCTGGTATGGATTTTAAGGGGAACCCCGCGCCAAAAAAAAAAAAAAAACGGCGTGGGGTTCCCCCAAAAATCCATACCAGACCCTTATCCGAGCACGCAACCTGGCAGGCCGCAGGAAAAGAGGGGGGGACGAGAGTGCGGCCCCCCCCTCCTGAACCATACCAGGCCACATGCCCTCAACATTGGGAGGGTGCTTTGGGGTAGCCCCCCAAAACACCTTGTCCCCATGTTGATGAGGACAAGGGCCTCATCCCCACAACCGTGGCCGGTGGTTGTGGGGGTCTGCGGGCGGGGGGCTTATCGGAATCTGGAAGCCCCCTTTAACAAGGGGACCCCCAGATCCCGGCCCCCCCCTGTGTGAAATGGTAAGGGGGTACTTACCCCTACCATTTCACTAAAAAAGTGTCAAAATAGTTAAAAATGACAAGAGACGGTTTTTGACAATTCCTTTATTTAAATGCTTCTTCTATCTTCCTTCATCTTCTTCTTCTTCTGGTTCTTCTGGCTTTTTTTCCTTCGAAATGTCATTTTGCTGTCAGGCTGTTCTAAACACGGGAAACATGCGCCCCTTTACAGGCATACTATAGACACCCCCCAGGTACGAAATTTAAAGGGATATTACACTTTTATTGTTTGACTTTAAGCATTATTAAAATCACTGCTCCTGAAAAAACGGCCCTTTTTTAAAACTTTTTTTTGCATTGATCCATGTCCCCTGGGGCAGGACCCAGGTCCCCAAACACTTTTTATGACAATAACTTGCATATAAGCCTTTAAAATTAGCACTTTTGATTATTCATGTTCGTGTCCCATAGACTTTAACGGTGTTCGCGTGTTCGAGCGAACTTTTTTCCTGTTCGCATGTTCTGGTGCGAACCGAACAGGGGGGTGTTCGGCTCATCCCTAATGAGGAGGATGAGGACGGCTTGGTCATCCACTCTACCAAGTCTTCCGCATGTTGCGGCTCAACATGGGCAGCTGCCAGAAAAAAGGACAAGCATGTCCCACGGCCACGTGCGGATGAGGATGCACCATCTCCATGACCAGCACTGTTGCCTCTAGACACAGAGCCTGCTTGCCCTCTTTTATTGGCTTGTGACTGTCTGCCTCTCCTTGTTGGCCTTCCAGACATACTAATGGCCTGCAGTGAGATGTAGCTGCACAAAGCTGGGATGTATATATATATATTGATACTGCAGCTAGCAGAATCAACTGCCTGCCTGTAGTATTATTAGTATGAGAACACCAGCAATTGTCTTCAGGTAGCTTTAGGTGCACACTGTGCAGAGGACGCAGTACACTAACTGTAAATACTGTAGCTGCCTGCCTGTGGTATTAATAGGATCAGAAGAACACCACCAATATTCTTCAGGTAGCTTTAGGTGCATACTGTGCAGAGGACGCACTACACTAACATGTAAATACTGCAGCTGCCTGTGGTACTGTACTAATAGGATCAGAAGAACACCACTAATTTTCTTCAGGTAGCTTTAGGTGCACACTGTGCAGAGGATGCACTACACTAACTGTAAATACTGTAGCTAATAGGACTAATAGGATCAGAAGAACACTAGCAATTTTCTTCAGGTAGCTGTAAATACTGTAAAAACACCTGCCTGCCTGTCAGTAGTAGGAACAGAATAACAGGAATGGATCTAGCTAAACTGAATACAGTGTATATATATATATATATATATATATATATATATATATATATATACACAATACACTGTAAGTGCAGCTAACTGACTCACCTGCCTACTCTATCTAACTTAAATCAAATGACACTGTCTCTCTGTCTATCTATCTCTCTCTCAACGCCGAAACACACTACACAGGGCCGCCGTGCAGGTGGCCTTATATAGTGTGGGGTGTGTACTAAACTTCCTGAGCCATAATTGGCCAAAGCCACCCTGGCTTTGGCCAATTACGGCTCTCTGTACAGACGGTGCTGTGATTGGCCAAGCATGCGGGTCATAGTGCATGCTTGGCCAATCATCAGCCAGCAATGCACTGCGATGCCGCAGTGAATTATGGGCCGTGACGCGCCACTCGAATTTGGTGCAAATGGCCCATATCGTTCGGAATTCGGCGAACGACCGAACAGGCAATGTTCAAGTCGAACATGTGTTCGATTCGGACACGAAGCTCATCCCTAATACCAAGACAGAAAGACGAGGTTACATTGATTTTCTGTTGCAAGAACTGATTAGTGCAACTATTATATTAGCAAGTTCATTTTTAAGAGAGACTGGCTCACTGCCACTAAAGTTTTCCTAAGTTGTCTATTCTGTGAAATAACTACTTTAAGGGTAGCATCAAGCACCGTAAAAGGCTTTGACTAAATTATGAGGACATTTCTGCAAATCATCCCACAATCATGTGACCCACCTTGTTGACCAATGGATTCACAATCCTTATTGTATGCTTTTGGTGGATTGGCCACTGAGAGGCTGGATGACCCTTGGAGTGGGTGTGTAAATGTGAGGGAATCAAAGAAATGGCCAATTAGTAAGCATTCACTTGTGGTTATATGGTCTCCACAGCACAGAGTACCAACAGTTAACTAAGGTGGGGGAAACTTGAACCCTACATAAGACCACAAAGCCACCGGACTTCCTACAACCACTAAGGGCATAGTTGCACCCCTTAGGTCACCCAGTGAGACTAAGGCTGGCCATACACCTATAGATTATCTGCAGATTTTCTATGGTTAGATGGAAAAAGCGGGAGATTCCTCCATCCACACAGTTTAGCGAACATGGAGAGATCTGTTGCACATTTTCTATCTAACCATAGAAAATCTGCAGATAATCTATAGGTGTATGGCCAGCTTAACAATGAACCTTATCTAATATTTTGTTTGTTGTTGAAAATATGTACTTCATTTATATATAAAAAAATAAATACTTTGTTGGGGTACATTCTCTCCTGTACTGCAACACAGTACATAAATACACCATATAACAATACAGTTCTAATCACAAAAAAAAATACACTCACTCGGCGGTATGATGTCTAAAGAGCTCTGCAGAGCAAAGCTCCCCAAACCTAAACCTTAGTTGCTTTCGACAACTGTACATCACAGAATGTGCCTTGGTCAAAATCACTAATGCACTGTTAATAGCTTTTTATTCTGGCTTTCTATCTATTCTTATGCCCTGTACACACGATCGGACTTTCGGACAATAAAACCATGGATTTTTGTTCGGATGTTGGCTCCAACTTGTCTTCCATACACACGGTCACAAAAATGTTGGCCAACAATTATGAACGTAGTGACATACAAGAGGTACGTGATATCTCCATTATAAACGCTAGTTTTACAAGACCGAGCACTTCCAGCTCATACTTGATTCCAAGCATGCGTGGACTTTTGTCCGATGGACTCGTGTATACATGATCGGAAAGTCAGACAACAAACATTTGTTGGTGGAAAATTTGAGAACCTGCTAGCCAACATTTGTTGGTGGAAAGTCCGATAACAAATGTTCGATGGAGCATACACAAGGCCAGAGTTTCCGCCAACAAGCTCACGTCCAACATTTGTTGTCGGAAAATCCGATCGCGTGTACGTGGCATAACTCTTCATGTTTTCTGGTTCTGAAACAAACTATATATATAAACACTTCCAAGGGTGCATACACAACCTCAACAACACAGTTTTTTAAAGGAATATTTAGAGGGTAATTATACTTTCAAAATAACCTAATCCAAATTGGTGCCTTTCTCCTGCCCTTTGTTAACTGGACCTCCTTTTACTTACCCTAAATCAACAAACAACCCAATCCAGGAACTGTAACCAATGCTGAGCCTAGCGGCTCTCTGGTCCTCTTTTCAGCTGGAGGGGCTAAGAGGTTCTGTGTGGAGTTGGGCGAACGGTTAGGGCCAAACATTGGCTGTTCACCCGTTCAACAGACACCCAAATTATTGAGGCGTTTGACCGTTTTTTCGGTGTGCGCCGCCGCACAGTGCATTGGAAGCCTTGATTGGCCAATGCAATGAAAGCTTTGCCCAATCAGGGCACATATCACTGTCAGAGCTATGATTGGACACTGTGAAGATGACTCTTTCCAATCATGGCTTATTGCTCTTAGTCCCATCCCACATTATAAAATTATTCTTCCTATTGCGGCCATATGCAGTGTGGTATTGGTGTGGAAAGAGATAGAACAGGGCTCTGTTCAGTGCTACTAGCAAGTTAGTGTTCTATAGTGTACTATTTTGATTCTATTGTTAGTGTGGCGTTTCAGTTTATTGTGAATTTAGTGATAGTACAGTGTGAGAGCAGTGCAACCATTCATTTTTACTTTTGTGTTATTTCTTTGTATCAGAGCAGGTTTCCTGCAATATTTTTCAGTACGTTACTGTACATTTACCACAGTATATTGCAGTGCATTATTGCAGGTTCACCGCAGTATATTTCATTGCGTTATTGCACATTTACCACAGTATATTGCAGTGCGTTAATGCACTTTTAACACAGTATATTTCAGTGCATTATTGCCGGCTTACCACAGTATATTGCAGTGCCTTAGTACATGTTTAAGCAATATATTTCAGTGTGTTATTGCAGGTTTACCACAGTATATTGCAGTGTGTTAGTGCGCGTTTACCGCAGTATATTTCAGTGCGTTGATGCACGTTTACCACAGTATATTGCAGTGCATTACTGTATGTTTAACGCAGTATATTTCAGTGCGTTATTGCACATTTACCACAGCATATTGCAGTGCCCTAGTGCATGTTTAACCACTTGAGCCCCGGAAGGATTTACCCCCTTAATGACCAGAGCACTTTTTACAATTTGGCACTGCGTCGCTTTAACTGCTAATTGCGCGGTCATGCAATGCTGTACCCAAACTAAATTTGCGTCCTTTTCTTCCCACAAATAGAGCTTTTTTTGATGGTATTTGATCACCTCTGCCGTTTTTATTTTTTGCGCTATAAATGGAAAAAGACCGAAAATTTTGAAAAAAAATGATATTTTCTATTTTTTGTTGTAAAAAAATCCAATAAACTCAATTTTAGTCATACATTTAGGCCAAAATGTATTCGGCCACATGTCTTTGGTTAAAAAAAATTTCAATAAGTGTATATTTATTGGTTTGCGCAAAAGTTATAGCGCCTACAAACTAGGGTACATTTTCTGGAATTTACACAGCCTTTAATTTATGACTGCCTATGTCATTTCTTGTGGTGCTAAAATGGCAGGGCAGTACAAAACCCCCACAAATGACCCAATTTTGGAAAGCAGACACCCCAAGGAACTTGTTGAGAGGCATGTTGAGCCCATTGAATATTATTTTTTTTTGTCCCAAGTGATTGAATAATGACAAAAAAAAATTACAAAAAGTTGTCACTAAATGATATATTGCTCAAACAGGCCATGAGCATATGTGGAATTGCACCCCAAAATATATTCAGCTGCTTCTCCTGAGTACGGGGATATCACATGTGTGGGACTTTTTGGGAGCCTAGCCGCGTACGGGGCCCCGAAAACCAATCACTACCTTCAGGATTTCTAAGGGCGTAAATTTTTGATTTTACTCCTCACTACCTATCACAGTTTTGAAGGCCATAAAATGCCCAGATGGCATAAAACCCCCCCAAATGACCCCATTTTGGAAAGTAGACACCCCAAGCTATTTGCTTTGAGGCATGTTGAGTCCATGGACTATTTTATATTTTGACACAAAATACGGGAAAGTGACAATTTTTTTTTTTTTGCACAAAGTTGTCACTAAATGATATATTGCTCACACAGGCCATGGGAATATGTGGAATTGCAAACCAAAATACATTTAGCTGTTTCTCCTGAGTATGGGGATACCACATGTGTGGGACTTTTTAGGAGCCTAGCTGCGTACGGGGCCCCGAAAACCAATCACCGCCTTCAGGATTTCTAAGGGTGTAAAATTTGATTTCACTCTTCACTGCCTACCACAGTTTCGGAGGCCATGGAATGTCCAGGTGGCACAACCCCCCCCAAATGTCCCTATTTTCGAAAGTAGACACCCCAAGCTATTTGCTGAGAGGCATGGTGAGTATTTTGCAGCTCTCATTTGTTTTTGAAAATGAAGAAGGACAAGAAAAAATATTTTTTTCTCTTTTTTCAATTTTCAAAACTTTGTGACAAAAAGTGAGGTCTGCAAAATACTCACTATACCTCTCAGCAAATAGCTTGGAGTGTCTACTTTCCAAAATGGGGTCATTTGGGGGGGTTTTGTGCCACCTGGGTATTCCGTGGCCTCCGAAACTGTGATAGGCAGTGAAGAGTGAAATCAAAAATTTACGCCCTTACAAAGCCTGAAGGAGGTGCTTGGTTTTCGGGGTCCCGTACGAGGCTAGGCTCCAAAAAAGTCTCACACATGTGGTATCCCCATACTCAGGAGAAGCAACAAAATGTATTTTGGGGTGTAATTTTTTTACATATTCCCATGGCATGTTTGAGCAATATATCATTTAGCGACAACTTTGTGCAAAAAAAAAAAAAATTTGTCTCTTTCCCGCAACTTGTGTCACAATATAAAATATTCCATGGACTCGACATGCCTCTCAGCAAATAGCTTGGGGTGTCTAATTTCCAAAATGGGGTCATTTGGGGGGGTTTTGAACTGTCCTGGCATTTTATGCACAGCATTTAGAAGCTTATGTCACACATCACCCACTTTTCTAACCACTTGAAGACAAAGCCCTTTCTGACACTTTTTGTTTACATGAAAAAATTATTTTTTTTTGCAAGAAAATTACTTTGAACCCCCAAACATTATATATTTTTTTTAAAGCAAATGCCCTACAGATTAAAATGGTGGGTGTTTCATTTTTTTTTCACACAGTATTTGCACAGCGTTTTTTCAAACGCATTTTTGGGGGAAAAAACACACTTCTTAAAATTTTAATGCACTGAAACACACTATATTGCCCAAATGTTTGATGAAATAAAAAAGATGATCTTAGGCCGAGTACATAGATACCAAACATGACATGCTTTAAAATTGCGCACAAACGTGCAGTGGCAACAAAATAGATACATTTTTAAAATCCTTTAAAAGCCTTTACAGGTTACCACTTTAGATTTACAGAGGAGGTCTACTGCTAAAATTACTGCTCTCGATCTGACCTTCGCGGTGATACCTCACATGCATGGTGCAATTGCTGTTTACATTTGACGCCAGACCAACGCTTGCGTTCGCCTTAGCGCGAGAGCAGGGGGGACAGGGGTGCTTTTTTTTTTTTCTTTATTATTTTTTTGCTTTTTTATCTTATTTTTAAACTGTTCCTTTCATTTTTTTTTAGTAATTTTTATTGTTATCTCAGGGAATGTAAATATCCCCTATGATAGCAATAGGTAGTGACAGGTACTCTTTTTTGAAAAAATTGGGGTCTATTAGACCTTACATTTCTCCTCTGCCCTCAAAGCATCTGACCACACCAAGATCGGTGTGATAAAATGCTTCCCCAATTTCCCAATGGCGATGTTTACATCCGGCGAAATCTAAGTCATAAAATGCTTGTAGCTTCCGGTTTCTTAGGCCATAGAGTTGTTTGGAGCCACTCTGGTCTCTGATCAGCTCTATGGTCAGCTGGCTGAATCACCGGCTGCATTCTCATGTTCCCTGTTGAGACAGGAGAGCCAGAGAAAAACACGGAAGACGGTGGGGGAGGGGGCAATTAGCCGCTAGGCTTGCTTTTACATGAAAGCCGACCGCTGGCTGAAAAGAATGATACCAAGATGATACCTAAAGCTGCAGGCATCATTCTGGTATAACCACTCAAAGTCGTGAATGGCGTACCTAAAGACAAAAAAAGGTTAACAATAAAGCACAGTAAACGGTAAAGTATAAA
The DNA here is from genome assembly GCA_037952925.1 of Lithobates clamitans. Taxonomy (NCBI): domain Eukaryota; kingdom Metazoa; phylum Chordata; class Amphibia; order Anura; family Ranidae; genus Lithobates; species Lithobates clamitans. The sequence continues at coordinate 1,693,450 of JBBGZY010001063.1, forward strand.
AAATTGCATACCCGAAAAGCAAACATGATAAAACATAATAACAATAAAACATTGCAGAATAGAATACAGTAAAAAAGAGCAGAACAATAGAGAGAGAATAGAGAGAGAGAGAACAATAAAACAACAAATATTTTTTTTTATTTTATATTTTTGTTTGTATTTTTTTTTTTTTTTCACTTTTTTTTGTAACTAACTTTTGTAACTGTAACCCGTTCCAGGTTCGGGTCTCTCAAAATGCGATGGCATCTTTGGAGACCCTGTGAAAGTGTGCCTAGTTTGTGCAATGTTGTACCCTACGCTAATACTCAACTAGTGTATGGTAGCGTTCAAAACATTCACCAATGCAAAGACCAGGATTGTCAGGACAGGAGGGACAATAATAGCGGGTGTCACACCTATATCTGCGCTTGCTGCTGACACAACATCTTTTTGGGGGGGGTTCGTTGGGTAGGGGTACTCGGGAGGACATAAAGAAAATGCCTCTCATGCAGCCGACTGCATTTGGTTGGGGATGTAAATGTGGGAAGTACGGGCGCTGCAAAAGTGGTGGGTTCCCAATTAGGATTGGCGAATGCAGCAGGAAGGGCATTATGGGCACGACGGGCCTGTTTGTCTTCTTCTTGGTGGCAGCGGGACACTACTTGTGCTTGCCACCTCACCAGATTGAACTGCACTTATGGGACTCGCCACGTCACCAAGTGTTACTGCAGTGCTGGTTTGACTATGACCGGGGTGTACTAGGCCGCTGGTGTATGCCAGTTCACCAAAACGCTACCAAAAAAACTGTTAGCGATCGCAGGGATCAGGCCTGACTCTGCGAACGCTGCAGTTATGTGTTTAGTGTTTTGTAAGTGATCGATCGATACTGCACTTGGGTGAGCTGGGCTGGGCCGGGCAGAGGGGCAAAACGCAGGTGCTAGAAGGTATCTGGGCTGATCCCGCTAACACTGCGTTTTTGGGAACCCTAAACTGCTGGGGATGCTAGTATAGATCTGATCGGATCAGATATTGATCCGTTCAGATACTATACCAATAAGGGAGGTGTACGGTGCGTGCGTGGGTGTTAGCGGTTCTGGTGCTAACCTGACGCTGCTTGGGGCTAGTGTTTGCCAGTTCACCAAAACGCTACCAAAAAAACTGTTAGCGATCGCAGGGATCAGGCCTGACTCTGCGAACGCTGCAGTTATGCGTTTAGTGTTTTGTAAGTGACAGTGATCGATCGATACTGCACTTGGGTGGACTGGGCTGGGCTGGGCCGAGCAGAGGGGCAAAACGCAGGTGCTAGCAGGTATCTGGGCTGATCCCGCTAACACTGCGTTTTTTGGAACCCTAAACTGCTGGGGACGCTAGTATAGATCTGATCGGATCAGATATTGATCTGTTCAGATACTATATCACTAAGGGAGGCGTATGCTGCGTGCGTGGGTGTTAGCGCTACTGGCGCTAATCTGACGCTGCCTGGGGCGACGTATATCACCGCCAGGCGATCAGGGGGCTAAACCTTTATTCGGTAATAAACGACGGGTGCCCTGACAATATAAAAAATAAACGAACTAACCAGCGTCACCCGTAACAGTTATACGGTGATCAGTGGTGAAAGGGTTAACTAGGGGGCAATCAAGGGGTTAAAATATTTATTAGATAGTATATGGGGGTCCCTGTTGCTATAAAACGCTGACGGCAAACGTAAATATTTACCTCCCTAACTAGCGTCACCAGTGACACTAACACAGCCATCAGAAAAATGATCGCTTAGTGACACTGGCGACGGGGGGTGATCAAGGGGTTAAAACTTTATTAGGGGGGGTTAGGGGGGTACCCTAGACCTAAAGGGGGCTAACCCTAACTTCCCTACCACAGTAACTGTCACAAACTGACACCATGCAGTAATAAAAAAAAAAACTGCTTGATGTCAGTGTGACAGGGGGGGGGTGATTGGGGGGTGATCGGGGGGGCGATCAGGGGGGATCGGGGGTGTAATGTGTGCCTGGCATGTTCTACTGAGTGTGTGTGTGTTTTACGCTCACAGTGATGTCTTCTCTCCTCGGCGCCGGAACGGACATCACCGAGCCGAGGAGAGATGGCATAATTTCCTTTGCTGCTGTTTAGCATACAGCAGCAAAAGAAGATTCTCATTGGCTGGGAGCGATCACGAGGGGGGGGCCACGAACGGATGGTCTCCCCCTCACCTCTCATCGCTCCCAGTCACAAGCCGACTGCCTCGGGCACCGGGGGGGGTCCGATCGGACCCCCCGCCCGCGGGAGGCAGATCACGTATATATACGTGATTCTGCCTGCCCGTGCCATTCTGCCGATGTATATCGTCGTTAGGCGGTCGGCAAGTGGTTAAGCAATATATTTCAGTGTGTTATTTCAGGTTTACCACAGTGTATTACAATGTGTTAGTGCATGTTTACCGCAGTATATTTCAGTGCATTGGTGCACGTTTACCGCAGTATATTGCAGTGCATTACTGTATGTTTAATGCAGTATATTTCAGTGCGTTACTGCACGTTTGATGCAGTATATTTCAGTGCGTTAGTGTACATTTACCGCAGTATATTGCAGTGATTCAGTGCAGTTTTACTGAAGTATATTGTAGTGTGTCAGTGGAGTGTATCTGTGTAGTGAGTACTTAAGTTAAAGTGCACCAAACACCACTTTACATTGACTAAAGTGCATCCACGTACACATTTCCCAATCTTTATTACATTTTGCTAATAAGCACCCCCCTGTATTATGTCTGGGAGGCCAACAAGTAGAGGCAGACATTCCCATGGCACTGTGAGGAGGCCAGCAGCGTCTGTGTCTATAGGCAAAGGTGGACATGGTCCGTCCTCAGTTAGGGCATCATTTCCTCTATTAGTGATGTTGCCCATGCTATCCAGCCACAGCATGCAGAGGATGTGGTGGACTGGCTTACTAAACCATCCTCATCCTCCATCACCCAAGCAGAGACTAGTGCGCAGTCCATCGCAGCTGCCAGAGTGGCTTATTCTACCTCCTTGCTACTCCTGCCATAGCCCCAGTATCATGCATAGAGGAGTGAGCTGAGTTATTTGAACACAGTATCAGCCACTTGGTCCTTGGTGATGCACAGCCATTACTTGATTCAGATCCTGGTTGAGAAAGGTAGGCACATGAGCCTACAGAGAGGGGAGAACACTGGTTTACAACAAATTGGCAATCATGTTCATGCCCACAAGGTGAAACTTGACTTTGGCATTTCTGCAGTGGATGCACGTGCAGCAGAAGCCCACATGTCATTATGTTGTATACAGGTTTGTTTAATTATTATTGATTATTGAGTGTATATTATTGCGCAGTGCATGGATGTGGACCCATACCCCAGTTGAAGTCTTTATAGAAGAAACGCGTTGGCTTTGATGAGTCCTTTCCATACCATTGCGCCTTTTTGAATTTTATTCTTTTGTGATCACAGAGGAGATTTTTTACTTGATGCAATACATCTTGGAATCTTGGTAAAGCCTTTTTATACCAAATAAACCCGTAACCGTACTTTTTTTTGTGGAGGCTCTCTGTTATTTAGTCGACCGGTTTGGGCTGAGCATAAGTTCAGCCTGAACATAGGCCGTTAATTTATTTGGCAAACACCTCAATTGGCAGGGCATTTGACTGTTTGTTCGGCCCACCGAATGCCCCACAATGCACTGCGTCCCGCACAGTGCATTCTTAGCCCTGATTGGCTAGAGCAATAAAGGCTTTGCCCAATCAGGGCACGGAATACTGTCAGAGCCATTAATGGAAAAAGTCATTATGACTTAGGATAATCATGGCTCATTGCTCATATACCCACCCCACACTATAAAAAGTTCCTTCCCAGAGGAGCCATTTTCAGTATGATATTGGGGTGGAAATAGATAGAACAGGGCTCTGTTCATTCCTACTAGTGAGTTTGTGTGCTGTAGTGTGCTATTGTGATTCTATTATGAGTGTAGAGTGTCAGTGTAGTGTGACTATAGTGATAGAGCAGCGTCAGTGTAGTGCGCCCTTGCAGTTTTACTGCAGTATATTGAAGTGGGTCAGTGTAGTGTGTTAGAGCAGTTTTACTGCAGTATATTGAAGTGTGTTAGTCATAACATCGTGCCCGGCCTCTGAAAGATCATAGAGATGTCCAGGGGCCATCTGGCCCACCGGATTCTCTATGGTCAACTTCCATCATGGACCGATTCTTTCTCCGGCTTGTCGATCATACAGGCGAGCTGGGAGAAGCACTGGAGGGTGGCGGGAGGGGGGATTTCCCCCCCACTGCCTGTAAGAATGATAAAGTGGCTGAACAGCCGCTATGATTGTTCTTACGGTGCAGGGAATCCTCAGCTCTAAAAGAAGATATCTGAATGATGCCTGTAGCTGCAGGCATCATTCAGATATCCCCACTCAAAGTTGACAGCGTCATATGACGTAGTTGAGTGGGAACTGGTTAAGGGCAACTTAAATATACAGATATATGATAAAATATAAAGTGTTATTTATTAAAATATGACTGTAGGTAGAGCTAGGTGTGATATTTATATTCTCCTTGCATTACGGCTGACACGTTTCAGGAACAATTAAGAATCCTTTCTTCAGGGGCATTCCATAGAGAAGATCATTGGTTTCAATACCCTATAACAGAACATAACACACATTAAAAACCATGAAATAGGAAAATATATTGAAGTGCGTCAGTGCAGTTTTACTGCAGTATATTATAATGTGTCAGTGCAGTTTTACTGCAGTATATTGTAGTGCATCAGTGCAGTTTTACTTCAGTATATTGAAGTTCATCAGTGCAGTTTTACTGCAATATATTGCAGTGCATCAGTGTAGTTTCACTGCAGTATATTGCAGTGCATCAGTGTAGTTAAACTGCAGTATATTTAAGTGCATCAGTGCTGTTTTACTGCAGTATATTGCAGTGCATCAATGTAGTTTTACTGCAGTATATTGCAGTGCATCAATGTAGTTTTACTGCAGTATATTGAAGTGTGTCATATACTGCAGTATATCCTCAATTTAAAGTGCACCAAACACCACTTTTCATTCAATAAAGTGCATCCAATCACACATTTCCCAGTTTCTATTGAATTTGGGTTAAAAAAGCCCTACCCCATTTATGTCTGGAAGGACAACAAGGAGAGGCAGATGTTCCAATGGCACTATAAGGGGGCCAGCAGTGTCCACAAGCAAATATGGATGTGGCCCATCCTCAGGCAGGGCACGTTTGTCTCTATTTAGTGAGGTTGTCCATGCTATTCAGCCACAGCATGCAGAGGAAGTGGTGGACTAGCTTACTAAACCATCCTCATCCTCCTCATCCTCTATGACTCAAGTTGACACTAGTGCGCAGTCCACCGCAGGTGCCAAAGCGACTTATTCTTCCTCCTTGTCCACAGATACTCCTGCCATAGCCTCAGCATCATGCCTGAATTATTTCAACACAGTGTCAGCCACTTGCTTCTGGAGGATGAGCAGACATTACTTGATTCTGATGTTGGCTCTGAGGTTGAGGAAGGGAGTAACATGAGTCTACAGAGAGGGAATAACAATGATAAACAATAAATTGGCAGTCATGTTCCCCCATGAACTTGGGCCTGAGTATACTATAATTTGGCCTCTACATAAGGCTTGCTCACTGTGGTGCAAAAATGTATTTCCATCCAATGTCTTCCAAAGAGACAACAGAATTTATCCAAAAAATCTCTAATCTTGTTTTGAGTGCTCTAAATTGTGACCTTCCCAAGCCGTTGTTTACAAGATAAAGAAAACTTGCAGGGAAAATGTCATTTTTTTTCTTGATAAATGTCACTTTTTTTGCAGCAGGATCTATACATGGTACAGATGCTTCACTTTACAAGCAGACTAAGGGGATGACCCAGACACTATATTTAAAGTATTTTTTCATTTTTAGTGCTTCACTTTAAGCATCATTAAATCACTGCTCATTTAAAAATTACATTTTTTTAAAAACTTTTTTGCATTGATTGATGTCCCCCAGGGAAGTACCCGGACTCCCATACAGTGAGGAAAATAATTATTTGCTTGCCTGCAGATTTTGTAAGTTTGCCCACTTTCAAAAAAATCAGGGTCTATAATTTTTATCACAGGTGTACTTTCAATGATAGAGACAGAATATCAACCAAAAATCCAGAAAAAAACACATGATACAAATGTTATAAATTGAGTTGCAGTTCAGTGAGTAAAATAAATATTTGATCCCCAGGCAAAACATGATTTAGTACTTGGTGGTGAAACCCTTGTTGACAAGCACAGGTGGTAAGACATTTCTTATAGTTGGTTACCAGGTTTGCACTCATCTCAGGAGGGATTTTGGTCTACTCTTCTTTACAGATCTTCTCTAAATCCTTAAGGTTTCTTCGCTGTCGCTTGGCAACTCGTAGTTTCGGCTCCTTCCATAAGTTTTCTATAGGATTAAGGTCTGGAGAATGGCTAGGCCACTCCATGACCTTAATGTGTTTCTTCTTGACAAAGGTGTGGCTCAAGAAGAAGCACATTAAGGTCATGGAGTGGCCTTGTCAGTCTCCAGACCTTGTTCCTATAGATAATTTATGGAGGGAGCTCAAACTATGAGTTGCCAAGAGACAGCCAAGAAACCTTAAGGATTTAGAGAAGATCTGTAAAGAAGAGTGGACCAAAAACCCTCCTAAGATGTGTGCAAACTTGGTCACCAACTACAAGAAACATCTTACCTCTGTACTTGCCAACAAGGGTTTCTCCACCAAGTACTAAGTTGTGTTTTGCTTGGGGATCAAATACTTTTTTTACTTACTGAACTGCAACTTAATTTATAACATTTGTTTTTGTGTTTTTTCTAGATTTTTGGTTGATATTCTGTCTCTATCATTTAAAATACACCGATAATTACAATTATAGACCCTTCATTTCCTTGTAAGTGGGGGTGAACTTACAAAATCTGAAGGGGATCAAATAATTTTCCTGTCGCATCATGGCAGCATACACGTTGGGTTGTGACTCCGCCTCCACAACCTGATAGGACCACATAGCTATAAATTAGAGAGTAGACACCTGCCCCAGTATTCTCTTATTTTTCCTCACCTGTCAGGACGCACGGATCAGCACCCCTTTACCGCTTCGCCCCAGCCAGGTTCTAGCCTCTCCTGGATGGAAGTCCTTCTTGTACAGCCTCTAAACGAGCTAAATGGAAGGAGCCCCACTCTGGTGATCTCAGGGGCATACTCTCATCTCACAGCTGTCTGTCCACAAATATAAGCCTTAAACAGGCTTCAAGTGCAGCAGCCCACAAAAGCCTTAAACAGGCTTGCTGGAGGAATGGCCAGGAAAACTTCATTGTGGCCTCATGAAATAAGCCTTAAACAGGCTTAGTTGTGTGCAGCGGTCTTCCCCCCTCTTTCCCCCTCTCCTACAGTACCTCTGCCCGTCTGCTGGGCTCTGTGGTCCTCCAGATCTGCTGTCCGGAGCGCCGAGCGTTCTCGGCGTCCTCGCGCATGCGCGGTGCGTCGTTTGGGCACCGCTGGGCTGCTTTCCAGACACCCGGCGCTACTGCGCATGCGCGAGCGTCCGACGCTGATGGCGGCGGATTTAAAAGCCCAGCAGTAGCTGTATTGCTGCTGCTGGTTGTCTATGCAAGTGTCAGATTGTTTGTTTGGACTCCAAAACGCTCTACAAAGGTAAGTGACCTTCCTTTACACTGCCTTTAAGTCAGGATTCCTGCTCCCGCTGAAGCCTCTTCTGCATAGCGCTGTTTATTCTTTCTCCCTGCAGGTTTCCAGTCCACTTTCTCCCATGGAGACCGCTGCCCCAGCAGATCACCGTCAGCCTATTAGGTAAGGGGGGGGAAGACAAATGTAAGTATTGAAGATTGAAAAAGAGAGCACTACTAACGCTGCCTAAATTGGTCAGCCCTACCAGGTCTTCAAGAACGTCTGCCTCAAGACAAAGAGAGTCCTCACGCAGGAGAAGTCGCTCCAGACACAGAAGGAGCCGTTCCTATCACAGAAGAAGCCGCTCGAGAGGAAGCCGCAGAAGAAGCCGCTCCCGGTCGCGCTCTAGACACGGCCGATCCCGCCACAGAAGATCGCCCTCACGCAGGCATCGTTCCCCCGCACGCCACTCCCGTCCTGCCGGGAACGCATGCTGGGTTTGCGGCGCAGCGGCTCTTCCGGGAAAATTGGTCTGTCAAACATGCCGGGAAGAGGCCACAAGAGAGAGAATCTTGGAGGTCGGAGATTCAGCTGGGGCCGTAGCCCCCCAGGCCTCGGTATCAGATGTGGATTTCTCCACTACTACCTCTCCAGCCCGGGCTAGCACATCAAAGGAGCAAGACTCCCTGTCTGATAATGAGGGTCTGGAGGTATCGGCTGGATTCGACTTCAGTCTGGTAGAACCGTTTATAAAATCGGTTAAGGAGGCGATAGGATGGGAGGAACCCCAGGAAGCCCAACCGAAACAGAGGAAGTATTTTCCTCAGCTCAGAAAAGATCCAGAATCCTTCCCGTTCATTGACGAACTTGAGGACCTGATCAAGGAAGAATGGCAGAGGCCAGAAAAGAAGTCTAGTCTGAATAACAGACTACTGAAACTATACCCACTTAAGGAGCCTAAGGTGAACCCTCTGGTGTCCCCTCCGGTAGTGGATGCATCCCTGATGCGCCTAGCCAGACATGTTACTCTCCCGTTAGAGGACGCGGTAACGTTTAGAGATGTCCTCGACAGAAAGATCGACACGGATCTCAAGCGGGCTTACCTGTCGGCTGGAGGCGCCTGCAGGCCTGCAATAGCACTCGCTGCAGTAGGAAGAGCCATCTCGAGCTGGTCCACAAGCGCGGAAAAGCTTGTATCAGAGGGGGCAGACCAAGAAACAATAGTAAAGGCGTTGCAAGAATTAAGCCTGGCGGGCGACTTTGTGGCCGAAGCTTCAGTCGACACCATCAGGTCTGCATCTAAATCTATGCTGGCCTCAGTAACGGCCAGAAGAGCATTATGGCTGAAGCCCTGGACGGCGGATCCAGCTTCCAAATCCAACTGGTGTCGTATTCCGTTTGATGGTGAGCACCTCTTCGGAACAAAATTAGACACAGCCATCTCCAAAGTAACCGGCGGAAAGTCCGGGCTCATCCCCTCAGACAGGAGGCCCAAGCAACAGAGACCTCCTCCCTTTAAGCGGAACCTCCCAGAGAGGTATAGGGACGCGAGAACATACAGACCAGGCAAGGAGTATCGAAGGAGCTGGAAGAATCCTCAAACCTCCTTTATGAAGTTTCAGAAGCCTAAGGCGCCTGCTTCCGGTGACCAGAAGCCCTTTTGAAGGTGCGCCCGTCCGACCAGCGGTAGTGGGAGCAAGACTCTCCAGTTTCAAGCTGGTCTGGGCGGAAACCATAAGGGATACCTGGACCCTGGCCACTGTCACCTTCGGCCACAGGTGGTCCTTCAAAAACCGACCCCCAAGGGATCAGTTCTATCCAACCCGTATTCCCCCATCTCGGGAAAAAAGGTTATCGTTACTGAACTACATCCAAGATCTTCTCCAAAAACGAGCAATAGTAGAGGTTCCACTGGCACAACGAGGCAGGGGATTCTACTCTCCATTATTTCTCGTCAAGAAGAAATCAGGGGACTTTCGTCCGGTTCTAGACCTAAAGAACCTCAACAGGTCCATCAGAGTGGAGTCATTCAGGATGGAGAGCTTACAGTCTATCCTACAGGCCATAAATCTCGGGGACTGGATGCTCTCCATAGATCTCCAGGATGCCTACCTGCATATTCCGATCCACGGGGCATTCCAGAAGTTCCTGCGATTCTCGGTGGGTCAGGGGCACTTCCAGTTTCGGAGCCTTCCCTTTGGCATCTCAACAGCCCCCAGAACATTTACGAAGGTGTTGCTACCAGCAATAGCCTTGTTGAGGGAGAAAGGTCTAAGGGTCCACCATTACCTGGACGACATCCTCCTCCTCTCAAGCAGCCAGGAATCACTCGTCCAGCATCGCGAGATCCTGGTTTCCACCCTAATGAGTTTAGGATGGTTAATCAATTGGCAGAAAAGCAACACCCAACCTACCCAAAGGATGGTCTTCCTGGGAGCCGAACTGGACACCCGAGCAAACACAGTGGAATTGCCAAGGGAGAAATTGTTCCTACTCATTCAGAAAGTGAAAGAGGCTATCCCAGCGTCATGTCTACCGGCCAGAGCATACCTCAGCCTCCTAGGTTCCCTATCAGCAACCATTCCAATGGTCAGATGGGCGCAATGGAACACCAGACCCCTACAAGCCTCCTTCCTGCGCCAGTGGGACGGATGGTCCATGTCCCAATTGATTCACATCCCAGAGGAAGCCAGGCTATCTTTACGGTGGTGGATCCACCCCGACAACCTCAGCAGGAGCAAGCAGATAGTCATCCTCCACCAGGAGGTAGTAACTTCAGACGCCAGTCTGGAAGGATGGGGGGCACACTACCTACACTATGCAGCTCAGGGCCGCTGGCCCTTCAAGACCAAGGATGTAGTATCGAATGTCTTAGAGATGAAGGCAGCCTTCCAAGCCCTCTTGGCATTCAGCTCACTCCTGAGAGGGAAGCAAGTCCTCATTCAAATGGACAACCGAGTGGCGGTAGCCTACATCAACAGGCAGGGGGGTACCAAGAGCATCTCCATGATGCGGGAAGTCGGTCCGGTGATGCAATGGGCTCAACTGAACCTGTGGGACCTGAAGGCGACCTATATTCCGGGGGTTCAGAACTTACTGGCGGACTCTCTCAGCAGAACATTCGTTTCCAACAACGAGTGGTGTCTAAGCCCACAGGCCTTTGCCCTCATATGCCAGACATGGGGTCATCCAGACATAGACCTCGCAGCAACACCAGAGAACAAGAAGTGTCAGAGGTTTCTGTCAAGGAATCCCTTCCCCACAGCGGAGGGTACGGATTGTCTCCAGCACGCCTGGAATTTTCGCCTAGGCTACATTTTTCCACCAACCCCACTGATAGCCAAGTTCCTTCTGAGGCTCAAACACTCAACGGCTCTAGTACTGGCCGTGATTCCCTTCTGGCCACGGAGGCCTTGGTTCACCACCCTCCTGCAACTGAGCACAGCGGATCCACTTCCACTCCCGGTAACAACGGATCTACTAACCCAGGGCCAGCTACTACATCCGAATCCAGAGAGATTGCAGCTAGCGGCCTGGAGACTGAAAGGTCTAGGTTTCTAGATCAAGGATGTTCTCAGAGGGTAGTCGATAGCCTGCTTCAGGCTAGGAAATCCTCCACGAATAGCACCTACGAGAGGATCTGGGAAAGATTCTCCTCCTTTGCTCAGGAACAGGGTTGGGACCCGTCTTCCCCATCAGCGGTACAAGTGCTTGAGTTCCTTCAGTCAGGTCTAGACAAAGGCCTTAGGTCTAACACCCTGAAAGTCCAAGTCTCTGCCATCTCTGCCTTGACAGGGGTCAGGTGGGCACTTAACCCTCTGGTGGTGCAATTTCAAAAAGCCTGCCTAAAGCTAAGACCGCCCAGGAAACCTTCATTTCCAACATGGGACCTATCAACTGTCCTAGAGGTTTTATCCGGAGAACCATTCTTCCCACTGGAGGATACCTCCCTCTGGGACCTGACTCTAAAGGTATCATTCCTAATTGCCATCACATCAGCGAAGAGGGTCTCAGAAATGCAAGCCTTGCTGATCAAAGAACCCTATCTGATGGTTTACCCAGACAGGCTAACCCTGAAGCCTTCAGACAGGTTTATCCCAAAGGTCTCCTCTGCGTTCCACTTTAACCAGGAGATTGACCTCCCGGCTTTGATCACGGATCAGGGCGTCCCTCATCCCCTGGATGTCAAGGGCAACATTCTCCATTACCTTTCGGTAACCAAGCCATTCAGGAAATGCGAGAACCTTTTAGTCATCCCACATGGGTTCAGGAAGGGCCAGGCAGCTTCTGCCCGTACCATCGCCTCATGGCTCGTGAAAGCTATCAAGAAGGCCTACTCCTTAAGCACCTTGCAGATTCCGGGAGATCTAAGAGCGCATTCCACCAGGGCAATGGCTACTTCATGGGCAGCTTACTGTAAAGTTTCAGCGGAAACCTTTTGTAGAGCGGCCACTTGGTCTTCGAGGAACACCTTCATTTCTCATTATAGAATAGACGCTGCACGCTTAGCAGCAGTTGAATTTGGGAGGGCCGTTATACAGGCCAATTCTTCTGTTTCTTGTCAATAAATTTTGATTTTGCATTCCCACCCAGTTTGGCGAGTTACTCCCCAACGTGTATGCTGCCATGATGCGACAGGAAAACGGAAAATTGTATACTCACCTTTCCGTAATTTTCCTTTCCTGTCGCATCTTCATGGCAGCATACAATCACCCACCCTCTAAGGTGACATGTGTATATATTTACAGAGAATACTGGGGCAGGTGTCTACTCTCTAATTTATAGCTATGTGGTCCTATCAGGTTGTGGAGGCGGAGTCACAACCCAACGTGTATGCTGCCATGAAGATGCGACAGGAAAGGAAAATTACGGAAAGGTGAGTATACAATTTTCCGTTATTTTCCCCACTGTACACTTTGAATGCCCAATAACTTGCATATAAGCCTTTAAAATGGGCACTTTTGATTCTTCCAGTTCGGGTCCCATAGACTTCAATGGGGTTCGTTGTTTGGCTCCGAATTTTTGTGATGTTCGAAAGTTCTGGCACAAACCAAACCAGGGGGTGTTCAGCCCATCCCTACTGCTAAGATAGCTTTTATCTGGCAATGAATGTTCTACCATAAATGCATGTGACAGAAAAGCTAAATTTTAGTTTACTGCTATGGAAAGTGCAATTTTTTTTGCTGCTGAAGGGAAACTCACACTATGATCTTCTCCCATGGGCTATTTTAGTTTTGGAATGAGTGAACTTGCCTCTGTTTAATTCCTAGCCAGGCTCTCAAAACATTTGAAAAAAGTCTGAAAATGCAGGAAATCCAAACTTTTCCCCAAACCCCAGTAAAGTCCATGCAGTTGTATTGATATTCAGTTTGTTTCTTTTGTGAGCCTAAGAAACAAACTTTTGTCATTAACCACTTCAGCCCCGGAAGGATTTACCCCTTAATGACCAGGCAATATTTTGCGATACAGCACTGCGTCGCTTTAACTGACAATTGCGCGGTCATGCTGTAAACAAACAAAATTGATGTCCTTTTTTTTCCCACAAATCCTTTCTTTTAGTGGTATTTGATCACCTCTGTGGTTTTTATTTTTTATGCTATAAACAAAAAAACAGCGAAAATTTAAAAAAAAAACACAATATTTTTTACTTTTTGCTATAATAAATATCCAAAAAAAAAAGTCTTTATCACTTTAGGCCAATATGTATTATTCTATATATTTTTGGTACAAAAAATTGCAATAAGCATATATTGATTGGTTTGCGCAAAAGTTATAGCATCTACAAAATAGGGGATATATGTATGGCATTTTTATTATTATTATTTTTTTACTAGTAATGGCGGTGATCAGCAATTTTTAGCGGGATTGCGGCATTGCGACGGACAGATTGGACACTTTTGACACTTTTTTGGGACCAGTGACATTATTACAATGATCAGAGCTAAAAATAGCCACTGACCACCGTATAAATGATACTGGCAGGGAAGTGGTTAACACTAGGGGGCGATCAAGGGGTTAAATGTGTTCCCTGGGAAGTGTTTCTAACTGTGGGGGAAGTGTACTGACAGGGAGTAGAGAGAGATCGGTGTTCCTGATCACTAGGAACAGACAATCTCTCTCTACTTTCCTGTCAGAACGGGGATCTTATCGTTTGCATTGACAGATCCCCATATTGGCTCACTGTGTAGCGATCTCGGGTGATAGCTGGCCACATGCATCGAATCCAGTGACACGCCTCCTATAGCTATAGCGATTTGCATAGCCGAGCCAACCTACCATAGTATAATGACAGCGGCTGGTTGGCAAGTGGTTAAAGAGGCATAGAAAGCTGGCCGCTGCCATGGGGGACATGTACCAATGGGAAACCACACTAGAAAGCCCTAGCAAGACAAAATGAAATACAATATGCCCAACCTAATATTTATATATATATATATGATATATATATATATATATGATATATATATATATATATATATATATATATATATATATATATATATATATATATATATATATATATATCATATTTTTTGCTTCATAAGACGTCCCTGACCATAAGACGCACCTAGGTTTTAGAGGAGGAAAACAAGAAAAAAAATATTCTGAACCAAATGGTGTACTAAAATATTTAATAAAATATAACAGAATAATATTATACTACTACTAAAACTAATATAGGTGGGTGGTGGACACACAGTAATACCATTCCCCCCCATCAAATCAGCTACACTATACCTGGGTGGTGGTGGTGAACACAGCAACCTACCCCCTTCCCAGATCAACTCAGGGCGGCAGGGCAGACACAAACACCCCTTCAGCCTCTTCTAACACCAGCTCAGGTGACTGGCCAGTGGATACCATGCCAACCCACACCTCCCACCCCCTTATCACCAGCTCACCTCAGGCAGCAGAGGACAATGCCATTGCAATTCACAACCCTCTCCCCCAGCAGGCGGCTGGCTGGCTGTTAGCCTCAGCTACACCTGGATGGGTGGCAGCTAGAAAGGTACGGAGGACTATGGACAGCAGAAGATGTGGTGGGAGGAGCAGAAAGTAACAGACTGTACCAGGCTAGAGCCACCACAGCACCGGGGGTATTCTGACTGAAAAAAAAAACTACCGAAGGGAGCAGCCAGGGCTCTCGCTGCTCTCATCATGGTGTCACCTCTGGAGGGTGTCACCTGACCTGGGTGCGGAGCAATGCCGCTTAAACCCCCCATGTGTGGCACCTGGAGCTGACCGCCCCTGCCCCCCCCCCCGCGCGTGCGTGCCCCCCTTGGTACGCTCCTGCCGGGATGTGCCTCACATCCTGTCCTCCTCTATGTGTAATTGCAGGGCGGGGAATGTCATGACTATAGCTGATAGGGTGGCAGTGGGCAGGAGCTTTAGTTTCCTTTTGGATTCAGCCCTAACCCAGTTAAAACTTAACGTTACTTGAAATCTTAACTTGCTTGCTAACTTGTTTGTGTTGAAGAGATACATTCACAGCTTTTTAACAAAGAAAATTAACAAACTGTGCTAATTATTTTTGGTGGGACAATAGTCAAGAATATATATAATGTTAATAAATAATTTATTCTACTATAATTAAAAAAAAAACTTTTTTTGGTTGTAATAAAGGCTATTTTCTGTTTTGACAATGGAAGGTTCAACAGGGCTGTATGAAAACTGAAGCAAGGACACTATTTTTTTATGCAGCAAATATCTCATCCTGCAACATTTTAATTTGAAAAAGGTTATATTATAAAGCATATAACCAGTTATGTAAACCTAATATGCTACATACATGATTACATTATTACCCCCATGGAAAGAAGGAAAATCTACATTGTAATTGACTTGGTTATCAGTGAATGTTGCATTTCAAACACGTGCAACATAATTATTATGTGAGATGCATAGCAATGTGAGATGTACTGCAATAAGGTGGTGACTAACTAAAAAAAGTAATTTTTACACCATCCAAACATATTCATGCTCACATCCAACATTTCCTTAGGGAAAATGTTATATACATTTCTATAGTATAGATTTTTTTAATATTCAAGTTGAGCTGTCAGAGTATTTGAAATGCAAAATGGTTCACAGAGTCAGCTAAAAGATATCACGTTAATATATGATATCTTCTTTCGAACTACACTAAATATGCAAAAAAACAATTAACAAGTTTATGATATACACAGATCAGTCACAAAAATATGACTACTGACAGGTAAAGTAAATAACATTTATTATCTTGTTACAACAGCACCTGAAAGTGGGTGGCATATATTAGGCAGCAAGTGAACATGTTGTCTCCAAGGTTGATGTGTAGAAAAAATTAAGAAGCATAAGGGTTTGAGCAAGGCCCAAACTATAGTGGCCAGATGACTTGGTCAGAGCAACTCCAAAACTGCAGCTTTTGTGGGATGGTCCTGATTAACAGTGGTCAGGACCTACCAAAAGGGATCCAAGGAAGGAAAATTGGCAAACTGGTGACAGGGTCAAGGATCTCCAAGTGTTAGGGCCTGTACTTGAACCTGGGTAATGACTCTTCTCACTGAGCTACCTAAACTGCTGAACAGCATCCTGCCTGATCCATTGGAAAACCCTGCCTTGTGTCTTGATTTCAGTTGAACCTTGAACTCTTTGCTCCTCTCACGAACTTCCTGATATAAGCCATGTCTCTGCACTTGCCAGATTATTGTGGTTCATATCCTGCCTGCTGCCTCAAGCAGCTCATCATTTATATCCTCAGAAAGTCCTTTTCTAAAGTGAAAGAGATTTGCACTGTCGTTCCAAGTGGTATCAGTTACTCATCAATGAAATTCAGCATTATATTTACCAATAGGACATTTCCCTTGGTGTAAGTTCAGTAACACATCTTCAGCAGTTACACTGAAATTTGAATCTTGGAATCAACCTTGGTTTATGATCCCGACTACGAAACTCTTCTCTTTCATCGACCTTGGCTTGTGACCCTGAGTACCAAACTCTTCTCCTGCATCGACCTTGGCTTTTGACCCCGACTACAAAACTGTTTTCCTGTACTGACCTTGGCTTGTGACCCCGACACTGATCATTGGTCTAACGGTTAAGACAATTCAATTTCTGGCAGAACTGAGAACTGTGCTTAGCCTGATGCTATCGACCATTGGTCTTTACTCACTACAGGTATTCTCTTAATTGAATATTCTGGCCAAAAGAACATGGAGATCACCGCAACTCCACGACCCATGAGTGAACACGTTGTTTCGCTAACTGAGGCTGTTACAAACCAAGCCAAGATGATTTAAGTACAAGAGTTACAAGGGGAAGTAATCAAACTGCGAACACAACTTGTGCAGCAATGACAACAAACAGCTACAAACAGTGATTCTGACCACCTTCCTTGGCCTGATAAATTTAATAGGAATCTAAAACATTATAAAGGCTTCCTGAATCAATGTTGACTGCACTTTCTGCTTTAACCTTACCAATTTGCAACCTCACGCTCCAAGGCAGGCTTTATTTTATCTATGCTCATCGATGAGGCCCTGGCATGGGCTCCTCCATAATTGGAGCAAGACCATGCTATTCTAGGAGATTTCAAGGTTTTGTGGCAACCATGGATTTAATTTTCCAAGATCTGAATCGCAGTGCAAGTGCTGAAGCTGTTTTACTGAACTTATACCAAAGGAAATATCCTATTGTTAAATATACTGCCAAATTTCATTTATGAGTAACTGATACCACTTGGAACGACAGTGCAATGTGCTTTTACTTTAGAAAAGGACTTTCTGAGGGTATAAATGATGAACTATCAAAGTATAGATAAGCTAAATGGTCTTGATGACTTTATTAAATTGAGTATTAAGATCAATAGACGATTTATGGAGAGACAAACTGAGAAACAAAGATCAGTTGGCTTTAATCGTTCTTTCCATCTTCATCCAATGGCTAAACCATTTACTAGTTCTGAACCTGAACCTATGCAGATTGGAACTCTCAGCTTTGCTGAAAAGAGAGGCAGATGTAAACTGAATCTTTGCTTCTATTGCGATTAGTCAGGTCACTTTGTCCTCAGGTGTCCAAATAAATCAAGACAAATAATTGCAGCGGCCGGTCAAAGAGAATTGTCCACATCTAAACCCACATTTTATTTTAAGCAACACTCTTAAAGAGAAAGACCAGTTATTCTCTACCTCAGCAAAGCTGGTTTCCGGGGCTTGTGGTAACTTAATGGATTTGAAGTTTGCTGAAGAAAATTGCATTACCCAAATTCCTAAACCATCCCCAGTACATATATATACAGTACATATATAGACGGTGGATGGCTCTCTACTCACCTCCGTATTAATTACTCACGAAACTGTTCCTCTGTGGTTAAGTTTTTTGTTTTTTTTGTTTTTTTCGGGTCATTCGTTATGATCACAATTCATAAATTTGATAATTTGTCAATTCGTGAATCCAAAAATTTGAAAGAACGAAAATCTGAAAACTTTAAATGATAACTAACTAACTAGTAACTAATAATAACTAACTATTAAATTATAGTTATTGCCATTTCCTTTCAAATTTGGCTGTTAGGGAAAGATTAATACTTAGGGGAGATTACTACTTGGGTGGAACCATCTCTTTATGTTTATTACTAGGGATGAGCCCAACACCCCCTGGTTTGGTTCGCAGCAGAACATGCGAACAGGCAATAAAATTTGTTCAAACACGCATACAACATTAAAGTCTAAGGGAGGAGCGTGAAAAATCAAAAGAGCTAATTTTAGGGGTTAATATGCAAGATATGTGTCAGAGGGGGGACCTGAAGGGTCTGGTATGGATTTTGAGGGGGACCCCCTACGCCATTTTTTTTTTAATTGGCGCAGGGTTCCCCTTAATATCCATACCAGACCTGAAGGATCTGGTATGGAATTTAGGAGGGACCACCATGGAATTTTTTTTTAAATTTTGGTTCAGGGTTCCCCTTAATTCTCATACCAAACCCAAAGGGCCTGGTATGGATTTTTGGGTGGACCCCCATGCCATTTTTTAATGACTTTTGTCTGTATTGCCGATACCTGACAATTCATTATAGCCGCGAGTAGTTTTAAATGACTTTTTTTCCTTTAGAAATGTAATTTTGTACAGGGACTGCAGGGAATGCGCCACTTTACAGGCATACTATAGACACCCCCCAGGTACGAAATTAAAGGAATATTTCACTTTTATTGCTTTACTTTAAGCATTATTAAAATCATTGCTCCTGAAAAAACAGCCGTTTTTAAAACTTTTTTTTGCATTGATACATGTCCACTGGGGCAGGACCCAGGTCCCCAAACACTTTTTACGACAATACCAAACATATAAGCCTTTAAAATTAGCACTTTTGATTTCTCCCATAGACTTTTAAAGGGTGTTCTGCGGCTTTCGAATTTGCCGCAAACACCCCAAATTGTTCGCCATTCGGCAAACAGGCGAACACCCGATGTTCGAGTCAAACTCGCGTACGACTCGAACATCGGGCTCATCCTTACTCATATCCCTAGAATGTGTGTCTTTTCCACTAAATATAGTATCACTGGAATTGTGTTTTTCAGCAGAGATGTTGGAATTATAGGAAATAAGAGGTTCTGGTAATGGAGAAGCCACTTTTTAGTGGTCACTTTTTAGTGGTTATTGGTTGCGTGATGGATCAGGAAGAATGGCCTGCACTCAGTATAGCATCCAAGAATAATCTTCCTTTATTGAATGCGCGTGTACAACTGCTGGTTGCCTGAGGTTTAGGCATGTGCATTTCGTTTAGTTCCGAAACGAAATTCGGACAAATTTTTCATTATTCGGAAATTCGGGTGCATCCGAATTCCCGAATTACAAAAGTAAAGAATTTAAACGAATCCGAAAAAAACGAACAAATTCGAAAACATATTCGAATCGAATTCGAAAACAAATTTGAATCGAATTCGAAAAAAGTTTAAATTTCGTATAGAATGAATTCGATTTTGAATATAAAAGATTAGAACAGAAAATAATAGAAATAATATAATAATAATATAATAATATATAATAATATAATAATATAATATATATAAAAACCATCTTTCGAAATTCGAATTTCGTATAAAATGAATTTGAATTTGAATAGAAAAGATTACAATAGAGTAGAAAGAATAGACTAGAAAAACAATAGAACAGAAAAGAATAAGATATAATATATATATTATATTTTATTCTGTTCTGTTCTATTGTTTTTCTAGTCTATTTTTTTCTATTATTTTCTATTCAAATTCGAATTCATTCTATACGAAATTCGAATTTCAGAAGCCATCTTCCGAAATTTGAATTTCGTATAGAATGAATTCAAATTCGAATAGAAAAGTTTAGACTAGAATAAAAAAGAATAGCATAGAAAAACAATGAAACAGAATAGAAAAAAATATAATATATATATATATTATATTTTATTCTCTTCTGTTCTATTGTTTTTCTAGTCTATTCTATTTCTATTATTTTCTATTCTAATCTTTTCTATTCAAATTCGAATTCATTCTATACGAAATTCTAATTTTAGAAGCCATCTTCCGAAATTCGAATTTCGCATAGAATTAATTCAAATTCGAATAGAAAAGTTTAGAATAGAATAGAAAAGAATAGCATTGAAAAACAATGGAACAGAATAGAAAAAAAATATAATATATATATATAACCATCTTCCAAAATTGGAATTTGGTACAGAATGAATTTGAATAGAAAAGATTATTTTCTGTTAAAAAAAAAGGAATAGAAAAGATTAGAATACAATATATTATATTTTTTTCTATTCTGTTCTATTGTTTTTCTATGCTATTCTTTTATATTTTCTATTCTATCCTAATCTTTTCTATTGGAATTCGATTTCATTCTATACGAATTTCAAATTTCGCAAAATGGTTATATATAGTTTACTTTTTCAAATTCAGTTAATGTTTTTTTCGAATGCGGTAGAGTTTTTTCAAATTTTATAGTTTTTTTCGAATGTGGTAGAATTTTTTCGAATTTTATAGTTTTTTTCTAATGTGGTAGAATTTTTTCGAATTTTATAGTTTTTTTCTAATGTGGTAGAATTTTTTCGAATTTGATAGTTTTTTCGAATGTGGTAGAATTTTTTCGAATTTGACAGTTTTTTTCAAATGTGGTAGAATTTTTTCGAATTTGATAGTTTTTTTCGAATGTGGCAGAATTTTTTCGAATATGATAGTTTTTTCGAATACGGTCGAATTTTTTCGAATGCGGTCAAATTTTTTCAAATTCGAATACGAAACGACATGAATTCTGAAAACGAATGTAACGAATGCTACTGAGGTTTATTCTTGGGGTCCCTTTCAGGTCTATAGTATATGGGCACTTTATATTTTCCCATGTTATCAATATGGAAATTGGGAATAGGTTTTAATTACATCAAGAAAGGGACTTTGAGATGTGTACCTTTTTTTCTGCCAACAGAAAACTCCTGAAATTATGGCATCCAGATCCTTTCTAAATGTACCCGATTTACTTTTGACAGCATCATCCTCCCTCCTTTTTGCATTCTTCCTTAAAACTGATGCCCATTTCAAGAAAGGACTTTTTTATTGTTATATGAGTAGTACTGTATATCCTTTCTCTCCGAGTTACAATAAGGTTGAACCATTTTTGAGTACAAAAGTAATTTAATAGTTCCGATTCTTTCATTACATCACCGTCAAGAAATTCACTGCTTTTTAGGATACATAAACTTCGGGGGAAAATTTTAGAATCAAGATATTGTTTTAGGAAGGACATATACCACCATCGGGTGTTAATGGCATTAATGTTACCTGGTCTGCAGTGATGCTCTATGATTTCTGGCCTTGATTGATACACATTTGGAGAGAGAAGTAGTGCAGGCTAAGATGACTCTTGATATGCGCTCTATATACTGCGTGAGTTGCCATTTGTCTTTTTCATTGAATAAATGTGTTTCTTAACAACAGTTATATTAGTGCCCTCTGGTGTTCTATTTTATGTATTTACTGTATAGAAAACATATGTTATAAAGAGTAACAGTAGATTTGGAGTAAAAAGCTAATTTTGCTTCCATTTATCCTTCAATTTAGTAAATAGGATTCTTTAACTTTTATATTAGCATTTCTATTCTGCATGCACCAGCCTGCTGCCATATTGCATAAGGGAATGCCCAATAAGGAGCAAGCAAATGTGCAGAAAGGCTTCCATGATGAAATGTTGCCTAGCTTTTTGAGTTATTTTGAGAAAGTGGCTTTTCAAAAATGTTATCATGACAATACTGTAATCCCTGCAGTATAAAGGTGTAATATTCTCATTTGCGGATACTGTATACCACAAGCACTTGTGAAAGTTTATGTACTAAGCATCTCTTGGTCAATCTACTACTCTAGGTCATTGACATTGTTTTTTATTTTTTACATTATTTGTATATGTCACTTGTATTGGATTCTCCATAATGTCTAGACAAAAGGTGCAAACCCAGCAACTGACATTATGTGGAGGCATCATGCTTGAGTGCGAAGGACACAAGACATAGATTTTATCTGGTTAAATAGTGACAGGCTGAGTCTGACAATGCCATTTCGCAAGGCTCGCTCTGTATAGTACAATGTAAATCATTCCAAGCAATGACAGAGACATCAATTCTGAATGCATCACAACTCTGATAAGTCTGAGAATTTATTGTTTTTTGGGAATGAGTACTAAGATTGAATCTTATACCTTATACAGCAAAACAGAGTGACAGATGCCTGTCCTGCATTTAATCTCCATATACAGACAGTTATAATGTCGATATAGGGGCATTTAGGTGTCAAGTTGTGTTTGTGTGGAGAGAAAAATGCTGGTCATTATAGTTGCATTTACATTTCTTAAGATGTGCCTGCATCAATAGAATGTTCATTAGTAATGAGAAAAGGTATGGAAAATTCTTGTTCCGTAAAGAAAACCCTTAGTATATCATAACTCTTTTCAGTTCAAGCAGATCATTTTTCTTCAGAATAGATCTACCAGAAGAATATTTAAAGCATGCACAACAGTCCTGACACTTACAGAAGATGTTGATCAGTTAGTTGTGACCTGCTAGATGACTACAAGACCCCTATATCTGCTTCATTTTTTAATTCTTCAGTTTTAGTATTTTACAACTACACCCGTTCATGTATTATATCTATACCCATCCTGCAATATGTAGGAATGACTCTTTAATTTAGTCTGCATGGTTGTAAACAACCAGTGTTAATCTGTAGTCATGTCCTGCTTAGTTGCCCCAAAGTGCAGTCTAGCTGTCAGTCCTCTCTTCTGCCACTAGGTGTTACTGGCACCTCTTGTACTAGTAGGAAGTTTACTGTAAGGCCTATGAATTTTTATATCTGCCCATCCAGCCACTAGGAGTTTCCTGTGCCAGTTGTGCATGCTGGGTAGGGTTATAAATATTTGAGGTTAAATGCTGCAAGCTCTCTTTCCCCTGGGCTCTGGCCTCGAGTGGGTGCATGTGACAGAGCTGCTCTGCCAGGCCTGTGCTATGTGCTCCAACTTGGGAGACTCTGAAAAATAGAGTTAGGACCACAGTACACAGAGAAGCCTTGACACAGGCACTGCAGCATTACGCATATACAGTATTTGCAAATGTGTGCAAATCAATCCCTGTGTTTCTAATGTGAATTGTTATACAGGGTAAATTTAGTTGTTTTTGCAGGCTAGCTGGTTGCACCTACATGTGTGCCTTAATGCAAAGGCTAGTTATAGGTTGTACTGCATTCATGAAGAGGACTATATGGAATTGATACTAGGTTTGCTTCCTGGGGAAGCCTGCAAGGAAAGGAACATAAAGTTGTTTAGGAGTGGGACCAGGATGGAAGTCCCAGGCAATGCTGGTAGATTTTTCTGGAGGACATCTCCTGAAGTTACTAGTGATGATGATTATGGAAAGGAGACTAACACTGGAGTGTTAATAATGAATATGGAAGAGTTCCTTCTGTATGCGGATATACCGTGCTGGAGTTCTATTTTATGATTGAGCATCTGAGAGATATACCCTTTTCTCCCTATGATTAATAAACCTGTTCTTTATTTTTTTTATCTAAAAGTGACTGGCACCCTTCATTTTTGATGCTTGGACAATTTTAAAACTCATGCTGGATACATGATCTCTAATAGTCCAGACAGGGGTCTGCGGTATTTTGTGTATGGCAAGTGCAACTTGATACTCATCTGTTCAAAAATAAAAGAGTACAGGAGTCTGTGGATTATAAAAAGACTGATAAATGCAAAACACCAACACGGCACACTATAGGACTGCTTCATGAAGCAGTGCTGAGGAAGGCTAGTTTGAGATAAAGTATTGATTTTAACTTGAATAACATAAAGAGCACACATGGAAACCTGAATTGAACCAGTGCTGCCAATCAGTGCCTCCTCATCAGTGTCACCTATCAGTGCCGCCTACCAGTGCCCATAAGTGTTGCCTATCAGTGCAGCCTCATAAGTGCCTCCTCCTCAGGGCCCACCAGTGCTGCCTCATCAGTGCCCATCAATACCACCTCATCGGTGCCCATCAGTGCAACCTATCTGTGCCCATTAGTGCAGCCTCATCAGTGCACATCAGTGAGGGAGAAACATTATCTGTTTGCAAAATTTTATAACAAACTATGAAAGTTTTTTTTCTTCAAAATTGTTGGTCTTTTTTCGTTCATTTAGCAAAAAATAAAAAATCCAGGGGTGATTAAATACCACCAAAAGAAAGCTCTATGTGTGTGGAAAAAAAAAATATTAAAAATGTGTTTGGGTACAGTGCTGCATGACCAGGCAATTGTCATTCAAAGTGCAAAGCAGTCACAGTAAACCATTTTTTTTTGGATATATATTGTATATATATATATATATATATATATATATATATATATATATATATATATAATGATATATATTCTTATTAATGCATAACATGGAGAAAAATGTTTTCCCGCATTTCCAACTGACATGTTTATTTTTAAGGCCTTTATATTCTTATAATTCAGGAAGTTTACATGCAGAATAATAAAACTTTGTGAACACACTGTAATGCTTATTGTTGGCAGGTCAGCTGTGTAACAAAGATAACATTCCACTGCTTTCAGTTGCTCTTGAAACCCCAATGCAATCTTGTTTTAAGTCTGGATCTATCTTTGGGAATAAGCCATGTTATGCCTTGCTAGTATTTCCAGCTGCTTTATCCAATGTAACTATTCATTCATTGTGAGAAGTGCTTTGCACAACATAGCAGATACTATTGTACGCTTTCCTCCCTGGTGTCAAACATTAATGAGAAAATCAAACTTTGGAGCACACCTGCCAGACAGTTTCATTTTGTGATTGATCGCTCAACTAAGCAAATCTAAACTTTTCTTATTGTTAACCATAGGTTACAAGCAGGCAGAGAAAAACATCAAGGTCAAGGCTGTGCTAGATGTAGACTTCTGTATCTATATGAGAGTCCTAAAACATCTTTAAGAATTGTTTTTGCCTTACTTGGAAATGGTGGCTGCAGTTTAACGTATAATAAGGGATATACAGTAGATATTTCTTAGGTTCTGTAAAAATAATGCCAAACTTATATTATCCTTAGATGTTTAGTAAGATTTTGAGCCCTTGCCCCTGGAGTAAAACCAATTTAGCACAGTTCAACTTAAAGCCCAACTCCAACCAGAATGTTTTTTGGGTTTACAGCTCTACTGTTTCTTTTAATGTTTTTTTATTGCTGCCTCTGTCCTGGAGATACTTGGCCACTTCCTGTCAAGAGAGAAAATGACAGAAAATCTCTCCAATGAGGACATAAACAAAGATGTATTTTTAGTAGAGCAGTGAAGGGTTAAAACATCTGACAATGTGTTATTGCTGTCGGTGCCTTCCTATCTTAGTGACAACTATTCCCCCCCAGGCTCCTCCTGACTTATTTCTTGTTCTGGTATGAAAAATTATAGGGCAAGTGGAAAAAGTTCCCCAGTTAGATCAGATGAAATGTGACCAAAATGTTATTTCTACCCCACTCAAGCCAAAGCTTGTACTGCAAAAAAATGAGTAGTCTTCATTTTCAACAAAGTTTTTGAAAAATGTGCATTTCTCTATTATAAAAACAAATATATTCTCATAAACTTAATGACCTCTGTGTGTGCTTCTGCTGTTTTTTTGAGCCAGGGGTATATACAAAACATTTTGCCCACTGTTTTACGATGTTCATGGGAAAATTGTTTGTATGTCTTCTAGCAACCAGCTTAATCTTTTTTTTCCTACCATTTAAAGGATTTGGGTTGCTTAGGACAAGACGTGCAGTTCTGCTTTAACACATTTTATATATAAAACCTTTATTTCCAATAAGTGAACTTTCAGGCTTTAAAAATTAATCAGGATGGATAAATTCAGTAAACTGGCATTTTTATTTACTCAGCAAACTAGTTGTAATTTGTTTGAATAATTACATTACCAATTATCTACCCAGCCATCCTCGAAAGACCTTCATAATAAATGCTTACCAATTAGCAATTTTCCCTTCAGCTTGCAATAACTGTATACTAAAAGATGTCCTGTTTAAGCAGAATTAGTAAATTATTATAATTTAAATGACTTTCCTGTCTTTGTAATTTGCACATATTTTAAATATTAGTTTACATGATTGCACATTTTTATGAGTTCAGAGAAAAGCAATTCATAAAGTGGCAGAAAACTGACCTGGATGAGTGAAGGAACCTGGTAGATAGCTATAGAGCAGCAACCTCTGGTAACAGCAGCACTTATTTATGCATTTCAAGAACTCTAAAGGTTAGTATGGAGCAAAATTGTCCTTTCAACCAACCAGGGAAGACTTAAAAAGGTTATTGGCTGCAAAAATGATAACAACATAGTTTGCCAATACATTAACCACTTGAGTTCCGGAGGGTTTTACCGCCTTTATGACCAGGGCATTATTTGCTATTCAGCACTGCCCTACTTTAAGTGCTGCATGGGAACCGCAAATGATTTTAATTAGGAATCGCACATCATTCCTGTTCAAATCACATGCGATTCTTCAGCAGTGCGATTTAAGCCATAATTCTGTATGGCTCAAACCATACCGAATCTGCACCAGAATTGTGCTGGGCCATTTTTTTGGCCTTACCAGAATTAGATCGCATGGGTGCTCACCCCCGTGCGATCTGATTCTGCAAATAGCCCTGCTTTTTGCAAATCGTTTTCGGGGTGTCAGTAACTTAACATACTCAACCCCAGTGGTTCTCTTGAATGGGGTTCGATTTGGAATCAGCACAGAATTTGCTGCGAATTTGCATCGCACAAGTGTGAGCCGTCACTTACTAGCAATTGCACGGTCATGCAATATGCATTGTGGTGGGTCGGCAAGTGGTTAACATCATTATGGTGCTACCTGCATCATTCATCTTGTGTGAAATTAAGTTTTACTGAAGAGGTCGTTGCAGTACTAGAGTCCTGTACCATCTTAGCCATCGATTACTGCAGAAAGTTTTGAGTTGTTTACATAATACCCTATATTGGCTAACTTAAAGCCTAAGGTTTTTTAAATTTAGCAGAAGGGATGGTATTTACATTTGA
Source organism: Lithobates clamitans (assembly GCA_037952925.1). NCBI lineage: Eukaryota > Metazoa > Chordata > Amphibia > Anura > Ranidae > Lithobates > Lithobates clamitans. Next base: position 1,720,653 of record JBBGZY010001063.1, read on the forward strand.
TGCAAAGTATCCATTGATCCGGTGCTGACTGTCCTAGTTGAAATCTGAAGTCTTCTTCGCCTCTGGTGATGCAGGGGTTAATAAAAGCTCTTGAACTGTTACAGACACTGGTCAAGAGTGCTGATTATGTCTGCCCTTTTTGTCCCCCCCCTTCTCTATTCATGGAAGCTGTACTATAGCTTTCATGAATGAAAAAAGATCTATGAATGGAAGAGGGGGACCATTCATTCTTCCACCCATCCTGAATTCAAAAAAGCGTTTTTCATGAAAGCTATAGTATAACTTTTATGAAGGGAGGAGGGGGGTTGAAAGCCAAGATGAATTTAGACCTTGGGGGGCCCTGGGTACATCAAGTTTGGGGGCCTTTCAACATAGAAATGTTTTGTCTGCTCCTGATGACATCTGCATAATGAAATGCATAGGGCGGAGCTTACAGCGTCACTACGTCACTTCTGGTTTCGAGTTTCCCAGACAAAACATTATACAGCTCTATACTATCTCGCAGCACTATTGAGAGTGCTTTTTATTAACTTTTACCTAATAAACTTGACCATACAGATTTACATGATGAGATGTCCTTTTTCTTTACCCATTACTATGTGATTGAACCCATTGATCGTGGATGAGGAGGAGGGAACACAGGACAAAGAGTTGACTCCATTGTGAGGCTTTTCACCCCTGTAGGGGGACATCTTTTTGGTGAGTGCAGACCTGAGGGGGGAGCACGCATGGAGATTCACCAATTTTTACTTATTACAGTATTCACTCAAGCACCAGTCACTTTTTTGAAGATGATCACTTATGTGAAATTATGAACTGTGTTTTTTGCTCAATTTTTTATTTTATATTTTTTTGCTTATATTTTGAACATGTTTTTTAAGAAACGGACATTACTTTGTTGTTTTACACTATCACTTTGAGCACTTTATTCGTTTATATCTTATGTCACTAATTGATGTTATTAGACAGCAGGGTCATGCCTGCACACTTCATACACTTATTCATTAGTGTGTCTTCGCTATTTAAAGTGACAGTATACTACAGTATTTATTCTATTCAATTTATTCATTTCATCTTTATATCACCCAACAAGTAAAAAGCAGTGCCACTTCTCCCCCTTATTTTCTTATTACTCTCCTGAAAGCTGCAAAGATGGGGGGACTGACTTTTGATTTCAACTAGGACAGCTGGCACCAGCACAGGGGACACTACTCTTAAAATGTGTGTACTGTACCTTGTGCTGATTTTTTTTTTTTTAACTAAACTTAGGCTTCAAGTTATCAAAGGTGCAAGCTTTCAGAATAGCTTAGACACCTTCTTCAGGTTCTTTAGATTTCTGAAAAATGGTTCAGAAACCCACATATTTGTACACAAAGGTACAGGGAGGAGCAATGACATATGCATTTCTTTCATTGACACACTTTAGTGGTAACAGCTTTTGAAAGCTATAAGAGATCAGAGGAAAGAGATCAGAGTTTAGAGGTGTTATTGGGACAATTGATTTGCAGATAAGGATTTCAGGCACAATTTTCCCCTTCAATGACAGTCCTTTTGATATTTCCATAGAAGCAAATACAGCTATTGTCACCTTAAACATTGTAAGTCTCCCTATTCATTGGAGAAGTGTGCAAATAAGCCTAGTTCTCTGTTATGTGTGCGCAAAAGTGTGCAAACTGACTTTTAGCATATATGGTCTTAAGGACTACGTTCAATTTAAAGGAAAAAAAAGATATATACATCTATTTTTCTCCGAAAAACAAAATATACATTTATTATATTTTCCTTTGGACCCTGAAAAGCATTGCACCCATAATCAGTGGATCGTTAATGCAATGCCAGACTCAGTGGCGGCTGGTGCTAAACTTTTTTTTTTTGGAGGGGGGGTGCAAATTCCCCCCAGGTCTGCACTCACCTCTTAATGGTTTCAGCACCGCAGCTTCCCCAGCTTCTCCTCCTGGCCAGCCCGATCCGCCTCCTGTCCTGATTGGCCAGGAGGAAAACCTGGAAGACAATAGCGAATATTGATTCACTAGTCTCACAAGTGGGTGGGTTTGGGGCGCAGTGAGGGAAGTGAGCAAGGCAAGTACTGGAATAAGTTACATTTTACACCCTAAATATGGTTGCAACATATTTCAAAGGTGAACTTTGCCTTTAAAGTGAATCTGTACTCATATCAAACAATGCAAACCTATATCAGTATGTTAGTGCAAGCACCCAGAGGTGTTTGTACATATACTTTATTAACCTGTCATTAAATCCACATCAATAAAAACTGTTAGTACATGTTGTATTATGAAGGGTCATAGCATTATGCTGGGGCCCACATGGGATGGCTCAGAGGGGGCTGCATTTCTCTCCTTTTATCTATTTGCCAGGTTGCCATTGGTTGCCACTGTTGCTCAGGGCAGCAACAGCAAGAGGATTGGTAGCAAGGGCCAGCGTCAGGATTGGATGAATTTGGCGGGCGCTGTGCAGCGCTGAAGAAGCCTATATAAGGGGCTGAGCGCAGCGTTCACTGACCGTGTGAAGCAGAACAAGCGACACCACAGAGCTGCAGCATGAAGCGCCGTTCGTCTGAAGGTCGGGAAGAACTCCTGTGCCGCCTTATTGAGAGAGCGGAGGGAGAGGGCGGTGAAGAATGGCTCCTGCAATGCCTAGGGGAGGAGCGTGACTCGGCTCCGCCTGCTGAGACATCACTCACTAAGCAGAAGATGGAGGTAGCTCCGGCCCCAGTCGGAGGCGGGACTAGGCAGCAGCCGGGGAGGAAGAAGAAACGAACGAGAACAGCGGCCTCGCCTCAGGTGACAAGGGAGGAGAGGGCTGACACTTCAAGAACACAGAGAGAGCCGGCTATGAGGGAGAGCAGCGCTACTCAGCTTCCCCAGGCTGCTGCACTCAGTGAGCATCCGTCAACAGCATATGATGGTGAGCAGTGTCAGTTTTCAAATATGACAGATGTTTCTTTCCTAGTGAATTCATTGTCAAATATTTTACAACAATTTAAAGGGGCACAGTCTGCTGGTGCTAATAATATTGCTAATAGTTTTAAAGGAGCACAGGTCACTGGTGCATTAAATATTAAACAAACTAATGTTAATTCACAAATTCTAGGGGCACAAACAGAAAGGTTTGGTGCTAGACAGGTCTTGCATACCAGTAAAATTGATCAGAGGGCACAGATGTCTGATGCATTTGAGCCTGTTGGTAGTGATACTGAAATATTTACAGGGGCACATGATTATGGTGCTGTTAGAAAATTACCATTGAATGAAGTTGGTTCAGTATGGCAAAACTTAAATGAGTCACAAATGACTGGTCATGGCATGTTAAAACATGATGATGTGGTTAACTCTCCATTGTCTGTTAATCCTATCCTGCCTATCAGGCCTTCAGCAGTGGCAGTTGGGGAGGCTTCTTTTAAGGAACCCTTACCATGTGTTCTGTCACCGTTAGGCTTCCATTTAGCCAGGCCTGTTAAAGAAAAAATTTGGAGAGGAGAGTTCATTGACATATTATCTCTTTTGCCGGCTTCTAAAGAATTTTTGTTGAAGTCTGATAGGCTGGCAGCGGATAGATCCGAGGAGGACAGGAGAAGGGCCATACCAAGGACCTTCCAAAATTGGTTGCAGGCTTTCTGCATTTATGCAGCAGTTATGGGTGAACGTTTCCCTGCGAAGTGTTCAGGTTTATTCCAACACTTAGATATTGTTGCAGAGGCCTTTCGTCATTTCGGTGGCTCTGCATGGTTCACATATGATGAAAATTTTCGCCAAAAATTGGCAGTCCACCCCTCCCTGCATTGGGGTTCCAAAGATGTTGGGCTATGGCTAAATCTCATGTTGCCGCCTAAGCTTCCGTTTACTCCAAAAGGGGTATCTAACGCTCAGTCTGCGTTGCGTAAGGGATTTTGCTTTTCCTTCAATGAAGGGCAATGCAAGTTTCTATCAAATTGCAGATACAAGCATGAATGCTCTCATTGTAGTGGGAACCATCCAGCTAGCAGGTGTTTTCGCAAAACTACAGCGACAGCTTTTCAGCCATTTCCCGGGCACGCTCATGGGAAGGGCAGTGACTCCAGTGAACCTCCCAAGAATGCTCCCGTGGTTAGAGCGCTATCCAGACCACAGGATGGCGGCTCTGCTAACTGAAGGTTTCAAGGAGGGTTTTTTGGTCCCGGCCTTTCAAGGCTCGGGCTGTTCCATGGTTCAGAATTTAAAATCTGTTTATACTAATGCTTCAGTGGTAAGAAAGAAAATTTACAAAGAACTGGAAGAAGGAAGGGTGGCGGGTCCTTTTGCTTCCCCGCCATTCGCAAATTTTAGGCTTTCCCCGTTGGGTTTAGTTCCTAAAAAAGAACAAGGTTCTTACCGGCTGATACATCACCTTTCATACCCGGAGAACTCCTCTTTGAATGATGAGGTGGCTGGTGTTGAAGCTCCTGTTTGCTACGCATCATTCGACGAGGCTTTGGTTATTTTAAGGAGTCATGGACAAGGGGCCTTGCTATCCAAGGCAGATATTAAGTCAGCATTTCGTTTGCTCCCGGTCCATCCACAGGGCTTCAGTTCACTAGGTTTTCAATTCTCAGGTGAATATTTCTTTGACAAATGTATGCCCATGGGATTTTCTTTGTCTTGTTTTTATTTTGAAGCCTTTTCAACCTTTCTTCAGTGGGTTTTGTCTGACCTATATCCCGAGGGAAGTTTCTTACATTATCTAGATGATTTTTTATTTGTGGGCTCAGCTGATTCTTCCTCGTGCCTTAAATCTCTTCAGTTATTTTTTAATATTTGTGAACACTTTGGGATCCCTTTAGCAGCAGAAAAGACAGTGTTTCCATCCACTTCAATTGAATTTTTAGGGATTACCATAGATTCAGCTGCAATGGAATTTAAACTGCCTCTTCAAAAAATACAGAAAATGAGGTCCATGATCTCATTTTTTCTTTTAAGAAAGAAAGTATTATTGAAGGAGGCCCAATCTCTTCTGGGTCTGTTTGCCTTTGCAGCCAGAGTCATTCCAATGGCTAGAGTGTTTTCTCGCAAGTTTTCATTGGCAATCAGAGGCTTTGCAAACCCATATTCCCATGTTCGGATCTCCAAGAGCGTTCGGGAGGACCTGAGAATTTGGGATGCTTTTCTGTGTCATTTTAATGGCTCTACTATATGGCAACAGGATTTTGTTACTAACGAACAGCTTAATTTTTTCACGGATGCAGCTGGGTCTTCAGGCTTTGGAGCATTCATGGATGGGCATTGGTGTGCAGGTGAGTGGCATCAGGACTGGTTACAAAAGGACATCATTCAAAATTTGGTCCTTTTGGAGCTGTTCCCTGTGATAGTCTCTTTAGTAGTTTGGAAAGACGTTTTTGCGAATCGCAGAGTTCTGGTGCATACTGATAATAAAGGCGTTTTATATGCAGTGAATACTTTATCCTCTAAATCTGAACCAGTGATTAGGCTACTACGTTTTTTGGTTTTACAATGCATGCGATTCAATATCTGGTTGAAAGCAGAGCACATTCCGGGCGTGCAGAATAATATTGCTGATGCTTTATCTCGTTCACAGTTCACGAGGTTTCGGGAATTGGCTCCGACATCGGATCAATGCGGAACTCCTTGCCCGGATTTCCTCTGGGGCTTAATATGGAGTTAATTCTTGGTAACTTCAAGAATTCGGTGTCGAAGAAAACGTGGTCTGATTATCGTCTATCCTGGTCCAGATGGTGCTCCTTTTGTCAGGACTTTGGTCTGGATTCTCTTGTTGTCACTTCTTATGTCTCCCTGTCCTTTGTGTCTTCATTGCTTCAGGCTAATCTTAGCCCAGCTTCTATCAGCAAAATTTTAGCGGGGGTCTCCTTCTTTCTCAAATTCGCAGGTTTGCCAGCTCTAACCTCTTTCTTTCAAGTTAATCAAGTTTTAAAAGGTTTTAGGAGGTCAAAACCGTTATTGGATAAGAGGCGCCCTATTTCGGCTGCTATATTGGTTGATCTCCTTAATGTTTTAGAAGAGGTGTGTTTCTCTGAATTTGAATTAATTTTGTTTAGGGCCGTTTTTTCAGTTGCCTTTTTTGGTGCCCTCAGAATTGGGGAATTTACATCTGAAAATAGAAGGTCCTCAGCTTTTCTCCTCAAATCACATGTCATTGTGTATAATGGGTCCCTTAGCCTTTTTCTTTGTAGGTCTAAATCTCTTCCAACAGGTCAAGGTCATTGGATTTCTCTGTCTAGTTCTACCAATCCTACAATATGCCCGGTGCTATTGGTGTCTAGATATATGTCAATTAGACCATGTTCTGATGATTCCTTCTTTATCCACCAGGATTTGTCCTCTCTAACTAGGTACCAGTTTTCAGCTGTGTTGGCTGCTTCTCTGAAACGCTTGAACCTATCTGGTTTTTGCTTTTCTTCACATTCTTTCCGCATCGGGGCAGCCACCACAGCTGACTCTCTAGGTTTCCCGGCAGAAACTTTAAAAAGAATTGGCCGTTGGGGTAGTGATAGATATAAGATTTATGTTCGCCCCGATCTACTAATTTTGTAATCTCTTTTCAGGATCCTCCGCAGCTACAGTTTGGATTGTAGGTCATTCCTACGTTTTCTGGGCAGCCAAGCATGCTGAAACTAGAACCTACTCGGCTAATTTAGGTCTGGACTCTAAGTCTTTCACAGTATTGTGGTCAGGTATTAAGGGTTTGAGGTGGAAGAACTTGAGAGATCATTTACTTCACTTATCTAATGTTTGGCCTTTACCCCAGATCTTGGTTCTTCATGCCGGGGGCAATGATTTAGGCAAAGTTAAGACGTGGGATCTTCTTTGCGAAATCAAGAGGGATCTTTGTTATATTCAACTTTTATTCCCAAATGCTATAGTAGCATTTTCAGAGATGATTCCTCGTCTTCTTTGGTCCCCCTCGGGCAATTTATTTTATGTGGACAAGATTAGAAGGCGTCTCAATAGAACAATCCATAGTTTTTTAAGTTCATCCGGTGGCATATCTTTTCGCCACTTAGAATTAGAGGGTTTTGTACACGGTTTATTTCGTGGAGATATGGTCCATTTATCTGTGATAGGCTTAGATATATTCAATATGGGTTTACAAAATCTAATTGAATCAGCCACGGTGTTGGGGGGGGGGCCTCGGCCGGCAGCACTGCTGCTGTCCTCAGCCGGTGGGGAGTAGTCGTCCAGCATTGTTGGATGGACACCATTTAATTTGTTCAGTTGTAGCCAGGATGGCTTTATATTCTTTAAAATAAATTTGAGTATTTTAGGTAACCCCTATGGATAACACCGTGGCCTTATAAATCCCAATTAATAAATGTTTTGTTAAATTTAATTAACAGTGTTTGTCTTTATTATAATCCCATCTGTGCTAGCCCATGAAGGGTCATAGCATTATGCTGGGGCCCACATGGGATGGCTCAGAGGGGGCTGCATTTCTCTCCTTTTATCTATTTGCCAGGTTGCCATTGGTTGCCACTGTTGCTCAGGGCAGCAACAGCAAGAGGATTGGTAGCAAGGGCCAGCGTCAGGATTGGATGAATTTGGCGGGCGCTGTGCAGCGCTGAAGAAGCCTATATAAGGGGCTGAGCGCAGCGTTCACTGACCGTGTGAAGCAGAACAAGCGACACCCACCCACCCGCCCCCTTTTTTGTCATGATGTCGTCCATGAGGGGGAGTAGTCGTCCAGCATTGTTGGATGGACACCATTTAATTTGTTCAGTTGTAGCCAGGATGGCTTTATATTCTTTAAAATAAATTTGAGTATTTTAGGTAACCCCTATGGATAACACCGTGGCCTTATAAATCCCAATTAATAAATGTTTTGTTAAATTTAATTAACAGTGTTTGTCTTTATTATAATCCCATCTGTGCTAGCCCATGAGCTGTTCATACTCACTCAGTCGCTATGGGATTCTTTTTCTGTATTCTGCAAAAACCTGGTTGATCCTGCTGTTCTCTGTCTCCCCTTCCTATCCATGTCCCCACTGCAGTTGGGAATTTTGCAGAGCAGTGTTGGCAGCTAGTGTAGTTTATACCCCGAGTATTTCCTCCCTATTACATCTGTGCAGCTCATGTGACTATAGAATCACACATGTGGGCATATACACAGTGGTAAATGACAGCCTACTCCCTCCCTCCTCTTGATTGATGGAGGATTCACCTCCCTGTTATTCTAAGACACAGGCTGGAGGGGTGTGACACAGACTGGTAGATATCTCCACACACCATGTTGTTGCCCAAAATAATAAAGCTTTAATTTCAAATATATATTTGTATTTTAAATACATATTTGTTTGGTAATTTAAAACAGTTTGTTGATACTAATTATTTATTTTTACTCTGTATCCCAAGGGCTGTTTTTTTTGAAAATGTGACCAGTAGAAGAGGACTATTAGCTTATTCTGCACTGTTTCTCTACAGACTGGGGAAGAGCTGGACTATGTGACAGCTGTACAGTATATCAGTTAGGAAAGAAAGTACTTAGATTTTTCCTTTTTTAAATAATTATAGTGCCATCATCCACATTCAGAAAGAAAAGGGATAGTGTAAATTAAAGAGTGCACAGCTGCACCAGATTCTGCACTCTGCAGTTTTAGCAAATCTACCCCAGTGTGTGTTTAGTATGTCTTTATAGGATGCCCCAGGAGACCTGAAATTCTCTGCAATCAACACTACTATGCAAATATCCCGGCTTTGCCTTGGCCACCTGCAACTCTCTATAGATTGTTGGTGCACACACAATAAACAACCATCAAAAAGCTTCAGAAAAGAATGAGCCCAAGCATTGTTATTTGCATATTAGAATCGGTAAGAGAAGGTGCCTGTACTACTGTTAGCAGTAGTGGAAGAGGTGTGCATAGGGGAGCAGTAAATGGTGCCTTTAGGGGTGTTGCTTTTTGATGGCGAATTTTTCTAGCACATGATGGACAAGAGGAGAACAGTGGATGGGGGGGTGCAGAGGCAAATGGGGAGCAGGTGGTGGACAAGAACTGCAGGATGAGTGTTAGATGGTAATTTTAAGAGAGGTTGTTTTTGAAGGGAGAATTTTGCTGGAGTTGAGGGGTTTCACCAGCGTGTTAAGCATTCCTGACCTTTGTATTCTGGGAGTGAGGCACTCAGAATTATGTAACTTACTATATACATTGCATTTTCATGACTGCTTAACTCTGTACAATGTTCTGTAAAGTATAAACACCTTACCGTTATATGTTACATATGTATGGCTTTGCACTCTGTACATTACATACTGCACTCTGTACATTACATTCTTCTAGCCCCTGTACTGTATATGCCAAAAGTAATTACATACTCCTAACCACAGTGTTCATTGTCTCAACAGTTGCTGGTTACGGAGTAGTTCCTTACTATTTTAATTAAGTTCTTCTTTAAGGTAGACAATAGGCACAGACAAAGTGTTAGCTCTCTGTCTATATTCTATGTGCAGTAAATCATATGTAATGAAAGTTTTCAGTTTTTGAAATCTTTTGTATTGAGGTTTATACTGTTTGTGTCTGTGAAAATGGTTTGTGGCACAGAAATTAAAGAGACCTTGTCACCAGATCAATTTTTTATTTACACACTTTTATTAAAACCTGCATTACAGGCACATGTGCTGTTTTTTTCAGATTGGTTGCTTTTTCCTTGATTTTTAAGCTCTACAAAATGAATTGGGATCTGATACTTCTGGGAGTTTTGAATGCTAATACTATATCTTCAAGCTTCCCCTGCAGCTGTCATGCTGCATACAAGCATCTTCTGCTTTCAGCCTCTGCACTGTCAGTGTGTGATTCAGCTCCCAAGTCTCTCTCGTGGGAGACTCCCCACAAAGTTCCATACTAATAATGATAAAGCAGAAATTATAAACAAGAATGAATTTGCGCAGACATATAATTAAAGACATAAGGAAGATGATATTTGCACAGGTGTGAGACACCATTTCTCACAACCAGACAACAATATGGAAGACATGAATGTTTTGGTTTTTAAAGGGAACTTCAACACTACTCAGGAAAGGAAAACTTTTAATCTAAGTATGATCATTCTTTTTGACACAAAAGCTAATGGTACTAAATGTGGACTTCTGTTTTCGAAATCACTATCCAACAGTTTTATGAGCACTCCCACCTCGGACTCTTTATCCTTCCCAGGTTGAAACCTTTGACAGCCAGGCAACTGTTCTTACCAAGAGGTTCATGGAAAAGGGGTATGATAGGGGTGTTTTGTCAAGAACGCTTAACCGCCCTGGCGGTATTCCCGAGTCTGGCTCGGGTTGGATTTTTTATACCAAAAGCGGTATTCCCGAGCCAGACTCGGGCTTGCATCGCAGGATCCAGGAAGAGTATACTTACCTTGTCCCCTGGATCCTGCGATGTCTCCCCGCTGTGATCGGCGAGCCGCTGTGTCTCGCTCGATTCACAGTGCCGAGCTCCGTTCCCTGCGAGCGGTGCGACGCACGGGGACGGAGTTCAGCGGTAAATTCAAAAGTAAAACACACAGTATAGATACAGCATACTGTAATCTTACAGATTATATAGATTTTTATTTATATATAAAACTGTTCTTTCTGCCAGGAAACTGGAGATTGCCCATAGCAACCAAAACTGTCTCTTTACATCAAAAGTGGTTTTAGACCAGCTAGAAAAAAGCGATAATAAATTAGAATCACTCGCAGAATTGAGCGATAGTGATTTGTGGGGAGATCCGTCACCAAACACTAAAAGTAACAAAAGCTAAAATTCTGCAACTGAGCAAATTTCAGTGTTTTTGATTTGATTACATTATTATATAATTTTTATTATTATTATATTATTATTTGTTATAATTATTTATAGTTATTTATTATATTATAATTTTTTATTTAGTTTTTCAAACTTTATCATACCCGGGATGTCTACTAGACTCTTGTTTGGACAGATTTAAGTGAACTATTCCTAAGAATTACAGGCCTACAATATAAAACGCCAAATTTCTGTGCAAAATAATTGTACCGCTTTCAGCACCTAAAATCAGAAATAATCATACCGCCAGGGAGGTTAAAACAATGCGGGATAAGGATAGGACGTTGCTTTTAAGAGATAAACAATGAGATAGGGACAATACCCAATTTTCTTTGCCATTCATTACAACGTTTTCAATACAACATCGGAGTGTCAGAAGGTTGATCCAAAAACACTGGCACATTCTAACCAGTGATCAAGTCCTTGGCACTATATTACCAAAACCCCCCCAGGTTGTAATTAAAGGAACATCTTCTCTTGGTAATAGGATTGCCCCTACGGTTCAAGATCCACCTAGTATAAACAGATGTTTCTTTCAGAATCTCACTGGTTACCATAGATGTAAAAAGTGTCAGGTCTGCACCATCAACAGATGTAGAGACAGAAAAATCAGTCAGTTTACCTCTACTATTACCTCACCTTCATATAGGGTAGAACCGTTCATAACCTGTTCGTCTGAAGGTGTAGTCTACCTTATACAGTGTCCATGTGGATTACAGTATGTGGGGAGGACTAAAAGGGCACTTAAGGTCAGATTGATTGAACATGTATGAACATATATGAAATATGAGAAGGGGTTTTGACATACATCCAGTATCAAGACACTACAATGAGGTACACGGTAGAAATCCCTCCAATACACTATATATGGGTATTGACAAATATAGACCCCACTGGAGAGGTGGGTCATTGGTCAGAGAGATTTTGAAATGTGAAATGTCCTGGATATATATACTCAAATCATACGTTCCGTTTGGACTTAACGTTGACACCGACATGAACACTTTTATCAATAACTCTTGATCATCATTTTCTTAATTTGGTTGGTTAAGCCTATTGTAGAGCTGTTTTTATGGTTTAGCTGTGGAATGTGGGGTGTATTAGGACGTTCGCTTTGAGCCTCTGTCCACCAAGCTTCATGAGTTTTTTTTATTAATGATGTTTAATCCCATCGGGTTGCTTCCATATTATTTGCATATGTATTTATATATTTGTGGCAATAGTCATGGGTGCTTCGGAGTTTCCACATAAAGGTTTAGTGATTTTATATTTTATGGTTCAGATATAGTGGTTTTCATCTTATGTACAATGATATTTCTTGCTGTGCATTCTGGTGTTGTACCACTAGATGTCAGTAATTTTCATTGTGGTTGTGGCCCCAACTGCCAAAATCACTTAATTTCTGGTTCTGGACTATCTGTCAGGACCCAGGATTTTTTACGAATTTTTTATATCTACTAGATTAGCGAGAGGTGCTGGTTATTTGAGCGTTTATTCACATTCAACTACCAGATATAGGTTCCATTATTGTTGAGATGGATAACACACTCTGTGTGGGTTTATTTGCACATACTTCCTAGCATACTGATTGCATTACTGTCGAGGTTTGTGAATAGGATGGATATATATTGCTTACCAATTTTTGATTAACAATCCATTTTTTATTTGGTATGCTATTGATATACATATAATAAACCCTTTTGAAAATAATTCTTCGATATAGGTTTTTAGCTCTTTTTAGCTTTTACGCGAATCACCAGCACATTTCATTCTTGGATGAACTCTCAGTAGATATGTATGTACGGGCGCTCCATAGTTTTTATCCTCATTATGGTTTGGTAGGACCTGTGGAGCACCGGAGTGATATGAGATTTCTGGCCTCTGTTTTTATTACATGCCATTCGTTTCTGGCCCTGCGGTCCATATGAAGCATTGTGGACGTTCATTAGTGGATCGAGGCTCAGAGAGACGCTTGGCTATGAGGTTCTGGTACTTAGGGAAGTGACGCAGCGCGCTGCCCGTGCCCCTGGATGACGTGACCTATCACGAAACGGGTAGGGCGGAGCAGGACGACGCGCTGACGTCATCTCCAGTCATTGCTCTTACTTCCAGCAGGGCGGGTCTGTCCGAGTGTGTTCGGCCGACACAACAGACTTTAGGCTTGTTTATGAAGCAACTTCTGTAATTGTGTTTTTGTCTTTTTATACTGAATAAATTTAAAAGGTTTTACACGATCGGAGTTTTCTCATTTTCGTTACATGCCATGCTTTCCATCTGAGCCAATCTGTTCAATGTGATGATCCGAGGTACAGCCGCAGTCCAACACGGGTGATAAACTTACCATCACAGCTGACATGCCTTTCATGATCCTCTGTAATGGGGGATCATGTCTGTCTGGTAAGGAGTAACCCCTTCTATACTGGTGGTGGATCACATTTTACGCTACACAACAGTTGAAGGCCTTCTTATGTGGACTTTATTGCTTTTTCTTCTGTTTTGCACGGGTGGAAGACATTTTTTATCACTGTACATAGAGACTTACTTTTTTTGGTTTGATTCTGTGTATTATTTGTATCCAGTCTGGTTATTATAGATCACACTATTAGTGATCACAGAGACTCATAGTATTTAATTCATTATCTTTACTTATTTGACTTTGTGCATCACATTAATCCAGTCTAGTCCATATAGATTACACAATTTGGGTTGTTATTATCAATTTATATATTTTATGGTTATTTATTAGCGTGATTCAGGTGTTTGTGTATTTTATTTGTTATATGGGTGTCATATATTTTGAATTACTGCTTTTCACAGTTATTAGTTTATGATACATTTTTAAGCTACTCACTGACATATTTCTATTTCTTTTTTTTTTAGAAGCACTCCCACCTCGGACTTTTTATCCTTCCCAGTCCATAACCCTCTCCCTGTCTTATTCCACTAACTATCCAAATTTAATTACCATTCTGTGTTTTTTCCCCTCAGAGAATGTCTTATTAACATTATGATAAAACTATGTCTATTAGTACTGCTTGGACCTTGAATAAGGGGGTACACCCTAAAGGCTTGTCCAGAAAATTTGGATGTGAGTGCAAAAAAAGATCATAGACAGTACTCAATTGTTTTTGTTACAAGTGTATATTATAGTTACAATCACCCAACGCATAATATATATAATATATATATTAGGGATGCACCGATACCAGTTTATTAAGATCGAGTACGAGTACTGATACTTTTCCTCAAGTACTTTTATATATAACCGTTTTTTTTTCTTTTTTTATTATTTAATTTTCTTTTTAACACTGTGCCTTTAACTTTGTTTTATCAACTTTATTGCTATTACAAGGGATGAAGAACATCCTGTGTAATAGGCCATGACAGGTCCTCTTTATAGAGAGATCTGGGGTCTATTAGACCCCAAATCTTTCCTCTGGCCTCCAATGCAGCCAAGTAAAAAGGGAGAGAGGTTATAGGTGCAATGGTTTCATCATTCTACCTAATCTGCTGTGAACAATGTTCATGAAAGTATATAATGTGAGTCCAGATGCAACACTAGGGCAAGCTTCTTGTAGAACCGTAGCTGACTCTAAATATGTGAAGGACAAAAACAAAAGGAGAGAAGCGCAGCAGAACTAAATGCTTTAATTGCCCCAATAGATGGCTACTCACAATTTAACAGTTAAAAACAAGCACATCATGTAGTGTAGGTCCAGAACGCTAGGTGCAGTGTTGTCACTAGGGTTGGTGTCACCTGGTTTCACCCATTAAATATGGTGTCCCCCGCAGTGTGCAGGCTAGTTTTGGGCCGGCAGTGCACAGTGCGCATCCCAAACTCCACTTACCTGTAAACTTGAGAGACAATATTCTTTGGAATTCGGGCTCCTGCAGCCACTTCCACATCATCCTGAAGGTCTCCCTGCCAGATTTCAGTTTACTCCAAGGATTGGGGTTCTTAAAAGGTGTGAGAGGGTTCCTGCGACCGGCACAGCACCCTCTGGGCGAAGATAGTCTGGGGGATGCTGTACCTTTTTGATTTCAGCTGTGATTCTTTGCACCACTTCTTTGGTGTTGATCTCTTCCAGCTGTCCAACGTTGCTCGGCTAGGACTTGGAGGAGGATGGCATGTCATGGCTGAATGTCAACACAGGCCCGTAGGATTGAGCATGGCCCGAGTGGGTAGGGTGGTGCATCCCACTGAGGTGAGAAATCATGGCAGATGGTGTGGGAGCCAGCCCCCTGATGAGGTGCTGATAGCCTCTTGCCAACATGGCAGTGTGGGCTAAGCAGCTCTGTTGGCTGTTGTGGATGGAGCCCAAGTCATTGCCCACAGGGGTAGCTGTCAATGGGGACAAGCTATGACCCATTCCAGTCATGTCCTTGTAGGGGCTGTACAGGTTATTCATGGAGGGAATCCCCCTGACATCTCTAATCAGGGAGAAGCTACCACAGACATTGCCAGAGAGCTGCTGGTGGTGATGGTGGGGATGGTGATGGGGATGGTGAAACTTGTCTGACACAGTGGAGATAGGGAGCAGAGGCTGTAGTGGTATTAGGGTGGTGTGAGTGCTGCTCGTGCCCATCCCAGGTGGTGAGGAGCGTCACAAGGCATGCTCATGGCATATAGCAAGGGGGTAGACAGCTCGGGACGGTAGTTCCCAGTCCCATCCAGGATGGAAGCCATGCTGGAGACCATAGCTGACCTGGATGAGGAAAAGGACAGCTCCTGGTGGATCCTCCTGTGTTGGTGAGGGCTGTTTATCAGAGCCTGCTCACTGCTGTCCATAGTGATGAGCCAAGACACTGGCCAGCCTCTTAGTGTGGGTGGAGGTATGGGAGGTCCTTCCAGGCACCCGGGTATGGGTCCACACCCCAGTGCAGCAATGCCACTGGCAAGGTGAGCTAGGTCACGGGAGCTGCTGGTGCCGCCAAATGTCGGATAAAAGATTCCCAAGGACACCTATCCCTACACGCGGCAATGGGGTCTCCTCTCCAACTCCTCCTCTTCATGGTCAGCTGACCTAGTCTCCACCCCCCGGCACTAAAGGCCGTGCAGTGAATTGAATCGGCAGCCGGCTGACCGCAGAGAGAAGCAGCCCAGCCACCATAGCTGCTTGGGAAATGTGGGTGGCGGGTGTATATATATATATATATATATATATATATATATATATTTCTGAAAGTCCCTGAAGAACAAAATGGTTTAGCAAACACATATTTTCAGGAAAAAAAATACAAATAAAACTTAATGGCGCTAGCAGTGATAATATAATTGAAAAGTGTTTAGGAAACACGATATATGCATGTAAATCCCAATCAAAAAGTAACAACAAGTGCATAAACCTTATAACAAAAAATAGTTATGTGCTAAAAATCGATAATCAGGCATCAACACCACCTATAATCTGTCCATAGTAAAATAATTCACGTGTTCTGAGGGTTTACTTTGCACGGGCGTTCTGCCTTTGTTTATGCCGGTTTTTTATGAATATTTTATGAGATTTTTTTAAATGTTCACTTGTGGTTTATCCAATAAAACCCCAACGATATTACACCATAGGAGCTTCTCCTTTTTTTCCTTATGTTTTTTTGCCCATGGGCCTCTCCATTCTTGGGTCCCCCCTCTGATGCTGGAGCAGTTGGACTATCCTGACCATCCTGAAGTCTGCGGTGTACGCTGTCAAGACCTGGTTACCAACATTTGGTCCCTGCAGAGGGTGAAATCTGCAAGCCCATAAGACCTTGCCACAGAGGAGGTCCAACAATAGGGGTAAGCGCACACCTATTACTCTCTTTCTGCAATCAATGCACGTCCGATAGAGAACTACTTTGATCTATCAGTCCTTATGGCTTGGTGACTAGACAAATCAAACGGACTTTTCTTTTTATCTGAATTATTTTACTATGGACAGATTATAGGTGGTGTTGATGCCTGATTATCGATTTTTAGCACATAACTATTTTTTGTTATAAGGTTTATGCACTTGTTGTTACTTTTTGATTGGGATTTACATGCATATATCGTGTTTCCTAAACACTTTTCAATTATATTATCACTGCTAGCGCAATTAAGTTTTATTTGTATGTCTATCACTTCATGGATATTTGAAGTTTTTTTTGCTGCTGCAATTTTTGTGAATACACATTATACATTATTTTCACGTATTGCTCACTAGCGCAGGTTGACCCCACCAGTTTTTAGGAAAAAAAATACACTGTAATGAATTTTAGTGCACACAGACACAATATAATACCCAATGTTTGATAACATATAAAAGATGAGATTACATTGAGTAAATAGATACCAAATATGTAAAACTTTAAAATTGTGTGCTCCTGACAAATGGCAAAAAGTGCAATGCCTAAAATTTTTCATAGGTGATCTTTACAAGTTATCAGTTTAGAGTTAAAGCTGATCTCCATGTTTCCTTTCACTTGGAATGGTTCATTTGAACCAAGTTGGTCCAAACAAACTATTCCCTTTGCTGTATGTACCACATGTACATACACATACAGTAATGGGTTCCAGTTGTGAGACAGATTTCCCAACGCAGAGTCGGTCTGAGCGGCGCTCAGCCATTTACAGGCAGCTTTGTATTCTGTGAAATAATACAAAGCTTTCTTAGATTGGATGAGTTGGAGAGCTTGATGTCATCAGCTCATCCCTCCACCTCAGCCAATCAGAGGAAGCTTTGTATTTATTCTATGAATAGCTGAGCACTGCTCAGACCGACTCCATTATTCTGGGTGTGAGACGGGAAGTCTCTGTCCCACAGCCAGAACCCAGCATTGTGTACTGTATGTAGCTGAAGCTACATACCGTACATCATGCGCTTAGAGACACTTCAGCACTTAGTGAAGGAAATGGTTTCTTTGGACTATTTAAAGTGAAAGGAATTATGGAAATCAGCTCTAAGAGAATTTGAACTATTGCCTTCACTGCACCATTCGCAATACCTCATAGAGTGGGACAATTATGGTCGGATTTTCCGACGGAAAATGTGTGATAGGACCTTGTTGTCAGAAATTCCGACCGTGTGTAGGCTCCATCCCACATTTTCCATCGGATTTTCCGACACAAAAAGTTTGAGAGCAGGATATAAAATGTTCCGACAACAAAATCCGTTGTCGGAAATTCCGATCGTGTATACACAAATCCGACGCACAAAGTGCCACACATGCTCAGAATAAATAAAGAGATGAAAGCTATTGGCCACTGCCCCGTTTATAGTCCCGACGTACGTGTTTTACGTCACCGCGTTTAGAACGATCGGATTTTCCAACAACTTTGTGCGACTGGGTGTATGCAAGACAAGTTTGAGCCAACATCCGTCTGAAAAACTCCTAGGATTTTGTTGTCGGAATGTCCGAACAAAGTCCGACCGTGTGTACGGGGCATTACTGTTTACATACATGTGTGAGACCAATGCTTGCATTTTCATTTGCGTGTATGTGCAGGGGTGCTTTGATTTTTTTAAAATAATTTTTATTTTTTTATGCTTTTTTTTTATTTAACGTTATTGCTCTTTCGCACTACTGTAAAAAAGTGATCAGGCGACTGTAGAGCAACCTGAATCACAACCAATTGCTGGGTGGATAAAATAACACCAAGCTAATGATTGAAGCTGCAGCCATGAGCTTGTTTTAAAAGCTTGAAATCCAGGATGTTTTAAAATGGCCTAAGGACATTAAGTTGTTAAATCATAACTTGTGGGTAAAGGGCTGTGGCATATGTGTCAGGAAAGAAGAAATATGCCCAGGCACATAGTTCTGTGCAGATAGAGAGATTCTGTTAGCCAAATCCAAAGATGGAGAATTCCCATTAGCCTGATCCACGCACACATTTGTGCACCTGCCACTAATTGGCGCCAAGTGGGCTATATAAACACCTCTGCTGCACTAGGACCTTGCCTTATGGGCTACAGCGTTCTGCTGCCTGCTATCTATTTCTTGTGTTTGATCCTGTTGCCATTCTGATCCATCTAACCATGCTTGTACTCTACCTGAACTGACCCCTTCTTGCTCTTTGACCACGTCTCTGCTTGATCCCTCTTACTATCTGTTTGCCATTGCCAACTCCAGCCTGAACCTGACTACTCTGCTGCTTACTGCTCTGTTCCTGAAGTGCCTGCTAGTGACCGACCTGGTTTGCCTGACCCTGCTCTGTATCCAGCCTGCCAAGTACCTGCTGTCTGCTACCTGTCAGCCTGCAAAGTACCTGCTGTCTGCTACCTGCCAGCCAGCCAATAACCTGCTGCCTGTGAGTGACCTGCCATCCTGCCAAAAACCTGCTGCATGTG
Source organism: Lithobates clamitans (assembly GCA_037952925.1). Lineage (NCBI taxonomy): Eukaryota > Metazoa > Chordata > Amphibia > Anura > Ranidae > Lithobates > Lithobates clamitans. Next base: position 1,739,739 of record JBBGZY010001063.1, read on the forward strand.
ACCTGCCAGCTTGCCAAGTACCTGCTGTCTGCCAGGTTCCTGTTGCCCTGCATCATGATCCAGCTTACAGCCAAGTAAGCACAGACCTCTCATCTGCAACCTTCACATCTGAATTTCTAGGCACTAGTGCCATTCAGACTTCAGTGCCTCCTGTTTACTTTATCAGGGGTACCAGGCCGGAGGTGTAAGAGATCGCCTTTCTCCCCATGTCAGGCTCCATCTCCAGGTACGTGACAATATGTGTGCTGTAAATACAGCATGTAGGCTCAGATTCTATTTAACTTTACAGTGTGGCCACACCTTTTGCTTGTTGCAGTGTGCAATGCTCACCACATCTTGTTTTTAGTCATAGTGCCTGGGGTTGTTCCAGGTCTTTTAAAAACCTATGCCTTTGTTGCCCTACCTTTCATTTTGCCTCTGGCAGGTCCAGTGCAAGGAGACTTTCAGAGGCAGAGAACACTCAGCACCAAGGTCCCACTTGCCAATGTGCACTTTCTATGTGAAATCTTTTTGACAGACGTCAAAAGTGCAGTGGCAGCTGAAAGTGGGTTCCCAGCTCCTAAAGATGATTGGGTGTGCATATCAGATGAAGGGTGGATGTTTGCATCTTTGCTCTGGGCACTTAATGACCTAGTCCCAGTGTGTGTGTGTGTGTGTGTGTGTGTGTGTGTGTGTGTGTGTGTGTGTGTGTGTGTGTGTGTGTGTGTGTGTGTGTGTGTATGTTTTATCCAGAAAAAGCATAATTGCCTATTGTTTCATCACATTTTACTAAAATTTTGTATATCAGTACTGCTTTGCTGGAAAAAGAAGGGGTAGACATCCTCAAAAGGTTGTCTTGAAAATGTAACTGTTGATGCAAATAATAAACTCAGATTGCTTGAAGTGATATTAAAGCTTCAGCCTTTTTTTTTATTTAAATAATGAACATGTTATACTCACTTGCTTTGAGCCGACCCTCCATTTCTCTAGTTCCTTGCCAGCTCTCTTGGCCTCTCCCTTCTGCCTCCTGCCGCCAGAGCAAGCAGCTTGCAATAGGGGCTCCCAAGCAGGCTCATTCCTGAGCCAGGGCTTTGCGTGTCCATTCCCACACAGAGCTGCAGCTTGGCCCTGCCCTCTCTCTCTCTTCTCATTGGCTCACTGGCTGTAATTGACAGCAGTGGGAGCCAATGGTTGCTGCTGCTGTCTCAGCCAATGAAGAGGGAAAGTCCTTGGAGAGCAGAGGCTCTCGTGCACATCCCTGGATTGAGATGGGGCTCAGGTAAGTATTAGGGGGGGCTGGGGGCTGCTGCATAGAGGAAGTTTGTTACTTATATAGTACATGAAGGTAAAAAACCTTGAGCCTTTAGAACCACTTTAAAGTAACTGTTAGCGGTGACCCTCGAGTAGAATTGTTGGATAGAGCTACTGTAAATAAAATAAATACCTTGACTCGAGTACCCTCTTTGAAACATAATATTACATGCATACATTGTATTCTTTCAGTTGTTATCACGTATGACTGTAGAATTTAAATCAATTCTTTCCCATTTAGACCATTACCCAATTGATTTTTCTATTTCTCTAGTGACATTCCTAAGTAACTTGGCTCATTAGAGTGTTCCTGTACAGGTCCCAAGGTATCATCATGTTTAAAGGCCAGTCTCATGCAATTTTCTTTAGTACATCCAGATAGATCGATGCTTGTTTAAAAAATGAGATTCTAGTTTGGCCTAATTAATGTCCTACCAGGAACCAATGTCACTGATTATGTAAATTATTGATTAACACAATCAGCACCACTCAGCTATGTATATTTATAACACACACTTAGTATTTGTAATGCTAATTAAAATGGTTTTTGCAGAGCCTTCCTAAAATTGAATATGATTCTGTTGGCATGAATCTTGCAGTGGGGTCAGTATGTCATTAGTGTGAAGAGATTGCAATGTATTAATTTGCTAAAATAACATTACAATCAATAGAGATTGCGGGTGTGATTCAAACATATTCCGTATGCCTGTGCATGTATTATGCTATATTTACAGTATACTGTATAATATATAGGGATGAGCCGAACACCCTCCATTTCGGTTCGCACCAGAACATGCGAGCAAGCAAAAAGTTTGACCGAACATGCAAACCCTATTAAAGTCTATGGGACACGTACATAAAAAAATCAAAAGTGCTCATTTTAAAGGCTTATATGCAAGTTATTGCCATAAAAAGTGTATGGGGACCCGGCTACTGCCCTAGGGGAAATGTATCAATGGAAAAAAATGTTGCTAAAACAACCTTTTTTTTCAGGAGCAGTGATTTTAATAATGCTTAAACTGAAACAATAAAAATGAAATATACCTTTAAATATCATGCCTGCAAAGTGGAGCATCTGTGCAATGTCTAGAACAGTGCCACAGCAAAATTACATTTCTAAAGGAAAAAAATGTCATTTAAACTTGCTTGTGGCTGTAATGTATTGCCGACTCCTGGCAATATAAATGAAAAACCAAGGAAAAAAACAGCATGGGGTCCCCCCCAAAATCCATACCAGGCCCTTTAGGTCTGGCATGGATTTTAAGGGGAACTCCATGGCAACATTTTTTTAAAAATTGCCTTGGGGGCCCCCCTAAAATCCATATCAGACCCTTATCCGAGCAAGCAGCCTGGCCATTGGTTGTGGGGGTCTGCGTGTGTGGGGCTTATCGGAATCTGCAAGCCCCCTTTAACAAGGGGGCCCCCAGATCATGGGTATCGGGCAGATTGTACCCCTACCCATTCACCAAAAAAGTTTCAAAGTAAAAACCACAATAGACAGTTTTTGACAATTCCTTTATTAAAAAAAAAGTGTCCCACAATGTACATCCCTCGTCAATAATGCCGCCCGACAGACCCAAAAAATAGAAACAAAAAAAGAAAAACTCTGCCTCCATGGGAGGCCTCTCAGCAACTGCTGTCTTTTGGCTTTGACAGCTCTTATATAGACAAGGGCGGGGCCACCCGCTGACGTAACAGGATGACCCCGCCCCCGTTTGACTTCACATGATGTTGCATGATATCGGAAGGGGGTGGATCCCTCAGTTATGTCACCGGATGCCCCCCTTTTCTTATAGATGGAAATCGCGGGACACTTTTTTTTTCTTCTTTTTTAATAAAGGAATTGTCCAAAACTGTCTGTTGTGGTATAGAAAACAACAAAGAACCCTCTTGCGGAACTTTAGAGGGCAATGACTCCAGAAAAAACCTATGCAAAAATAGATAGATAAAAAGTTACAAATTTAATAGTACAAAATATAAAGTAGACACAGCCTATGCTGTATCAACTATTAACAAAATGATATTAGATATGACATGTTATTCACAATGAGACCCAAAAAAACACTCATTTACATCACTCGTGTATGAATAGACAGAGTGTATCTCAACGCGTTTCAAGATCATGTGTTATTCCTCTTCATCAGGAGAAAGTGGTATGAGTATTATATGGTATCTGCAATTCATAAAGAAAAACAATAGGTAAAGAATATATACATTCGTAGAGTTAAATAAAAGTATTATTTCATGGCAAACAATATATACATTTTGAATACATTAGTCTACTGACCATATAGAGACAGATGTCTTAATATATCACATCTGGGATTTTTGTATGGATAAAGGAGGGAGAACAAGAAAAACAGGAAAAAATGGCTATGCTGGCCTCACAGCGTCCACGGAAGACACGTGGCCAACCCAGCGACGGCCATAAAGGGGGGGGCAGCAAAAGGGGGAGAACCCCAACCGAAAGCCAGCCAGTCCTCGCCAGATTGAAGATGACATAAATCTAACAATAAATGTATAGATAAAATAATGAATGATAATATATGCACATGTAAATTACATGCAAGATTTGTGCAAAAACCCCAAAGCCACTAAGAGAGAAAAAAAGGAAAAAAGAAAAGAAAAGGAAAGAAAAAGGAGAGAGAGAAAAAGAGAGAAAAAGAGAGGAAAAAGAGGAAAAAGAAAAAAAAGAAGAAAAAGAGGAGAAAAGAAGAGAAGAAAGAAACGGAAAAGGAACAGGAAAAAAAAGAAAAAAGGAAGAGACAGGTCACAATGACCATTAGTAGGAGAAAGGAAACCCAAACATACACTAGTTGTTACAGGGTTTTCTGGAGTCATTGCTCTCTAAAGTCCCGCAAGAGGGTTCTTTGTTGTTTTCTATGTCTTACATTAGGGATGTGGGCAATGCCTCCTATACCCCACTAGAATTGAACAAATTTATCTAGTCTATTGTGGTTTTTACTTTTTGACACTTTGTTTGGTGAATAGGTAGGGGTACCCCTATACATTCACATGAGGAGGTGGGATCTGTGGGCCCCCTTGTTAAAGGGGGATTCCAGATTCCGATATGCCCACTGCCCATAGACCCCAACAACCAATGGCCAGGGTTGTCGGGAAGAGACCTTTGTCCCCATCAACGTAGGGACAAGGTGCTTTGGGGGGACCCCAAAGCATCCTCCCAATGTTGAGGGCAAGCGGCCTGGTATGGTTCGGGGGGGCACTCGCTCATCCCCCCACTTTCCTGGCCTGCCAGGCTGCTTGCTCGGATAAGGATCTGGTAGGGATTTTGGGGGGGACCCATGCCAATTTTTATTATTAGATCTAATAACAGAGCAACTATCTTTAGTATCTTTTGTATTTCTGTTATACATGTGTGTTTGCATATATGTGTGCATATAAAAGCATTCTTCTCATCCTCATTGGTTGTTGTGTCATAAGAGGAATAAAAAGAGAGGTCCCCTGGGCCTTTACAGTGTTCATTTGATGGTAGACCTTGGTGAAACCAGATATGTAATGAAAATTGGCATTACAAACCTGTGTGCTACCAACTAGTTCAAAATATATACTTATGTTAGATGTGACTCTGAGCTAAGCTAATACTGCCTAAATGTATTTAAATGTAAGCCTTTTATGCAGATAAGAGTGTTTTCTGTGTGTCCAGTGCTTATTTTACCTGAATAAAATAAATTTTCTGACAGACACCATGGCAGTATAAGTATGGGTTAACCCCGCCCCCTCTCTTATCCTATAGGACCCACCCCATAAATTTTGGGTTAGAGCCAGAGATCGCATTCTTTTGTTGTCTTCCTCCTGAGACCCTGTGTGTTTGAAATCTTAGCTTTGTCCCTTCACTCAAGTGACAGTCTCCACGACCAAGGCCTGGTGGTGCAACATGAAGGCCATATCCAGAAGATGGTGAGGAGATGCATCCCTTCTCAGTTCCACCAATCCCCAGCTATCAGTGCGGTGGCAAAGGACAAATAGATGCCAATGAAGAGCTAAGGCCCGGCCACTGGCAGGCAAGTGGCGGTTTAGTTGTATTGCTCTGATATTAACATTTGGTCATTAAATGCCCAGGATATATGCAGCAGTCTTCATACACCAGGTGAGGGTCATGTAAGTGCCATCATTTAGTAACTTACATTTGCATTTGTGCTCCATGGCAGCTGTTTTGTGATTAAATGCCTTCTTTCTTTCTTCCCTGGCTCTAGCATCTTTGGGGCTACTCTTGGTGGCTGGAGCACATTCCAAGCCACACTTTCTGTTCCGGCCTGGCATTCTGTATTCGCTACTGCACATGTGTAAGCCTCAGGTGAGAGCAAGGCTTGGTTTCATGCATACACAGTTCTGCCAAGATGGAGGTAGTCGCAAATGCACGGGGGTGGCGCATGGCAGCGTGTGGCAGTATCCCCAGGCATTGTGTTTCTCTGGCACAGGTATGTGCTCCACATTAACCCCCTGTGTGTTGCCTGTTTGTGTCCTGGTGCTTTCTAACTGTGATTTATTCCCTTGCAGCTTGGTTGACTGTGCTGTTTACCATACTATGGATGTGTCACTGCCCCCTTGTAGTCAGCCCTTGTGCAGCAGGTATAAGAGGGTATTTTTGACTCTCTACTGTCCTCGCTTGCTTGGGCACTTTTTTTACAGGTCTTAACTCTTTCTTTCCTGCTCTGTTTATTTTCTGTCAGTCTTTCTAGGTCTGATTGACAATACGTGGCATGAGAGGACAGAGATCTTCTTAGATCACAACACGTCACTCTTCTTCCAGATCTAGACGCCATAGGTCACCAGTAAGATCCAGGCATCACAGGAGAAGTTCTGAATCCTCCAGGCACCACACTCAATGCTATGCCAGCTGCTCCAAAGGAAGAGCATGGTGAGGATGTGGGTCTTAGGTCCCAGATGATAAGTCACTTTGTGAGCCATGCTATGCCCGTGCGGTGGTACAAGAGTCCCTTAAGGAATGGGGTACTAGCCACACCCAAAGTCCATCAGCTGATTTGGTGTGTTCCCCTCCAAAGGACAGCCTCAAAGAACTGGAACCTTCCCAGCCAAGCCATCAATCAGTGAGGACCTCAGACAGTGAGGCGGAGGGAGAAGATATCTATGCAGTCTTCGACTTTTCCCTGGTGCCACTTTTGGTGAAGGCAATCAAGAGGGCCTTTAAATGGGAAGAGCCAATGAAGTCTCCCTCTAAGCAGAGAAAATGATTTAAACACCTTAAGAGAGAGTGGTTACATTTCCCGTTACTGATGAAGCTAAGGCATATCATTACAGATGAGTGGAGCAAGGTCGAAAGAAAGACCTGCTTACTAAGTAAGATGGCCAAGCTCTATCCGTTCAAGGACGAGGAGGTGAAGCATCTAATGGCCACCCCTTTAGTTGATGTGGCCTTGATGAGGCTAGCAAAACATGTCACTATTCCTCTAGAGGATGCAGTATCCTTTAATCAGAAAAACTTGAAGTGGTGGATTATAAGATTGTGTATATGTTTTTTACAAAAGGTGATACATGTATTATTAAACTATACACAGTGGCTGCAGATCTCACAGATTGTGTAGTAAAAGTGGTTTTACTATATGCTTATTCTTATGCTTATTCCCAAACTCGCATAAAATATATAGAACAAGATATACACTGAGGCGGCCAAGGCAGCAAAGTGTAGCAAAAGAAGTGGGACTTTAATTGAAGCTCATGGTGACAAAATGAACTCAGTGGTGGACGATAAAATATATGTCTTGCTTCATCTTTGCATTAAGACCTTGAGCTCTGGTTCACATTGGTGTCATTTGGCATGCGATTTGACATGTCAAATTACATGCCAAGTTGACGTCAATTGCGGCACTGCACCGATTTCCAAAAGTAGTTTCTGTACTACTTTTGACGATTCCAGGGTGCGATTTCCATTGACATCTGTGCACAGACGTCTCTTAAATCGTCCCCGAAATCGGGGCTGACATGCAGGAATGAAATCGTGTGAGTTCAGCTGAACTCGTACAATTGCATTCCTGCACTCAGTGTGAACCTAGGCTTAGACCACTTTCACTCTGGCCTCCTGTCAGTTTAATCTGCCAGACTTAATTAGAAACTCCTTGCGGGACTGTGGGTAGGTTGATGTAAACAAGGCTCATGTCTTTTTACATCTGCCTACCTTCAAGTCTATCCAGATCCTCAAAAATAAATAAATAAATAAATAAATAAATAAATAAATAACTCTAAATTTGACAAATCAGAGATAGCCAGATGTACAGATGTCCAAGAACCTGATGTAATCTACAGCCCATGGATCCAACATGGATTACAGACTACAGTCTGCTGTCAAAATATGAAAAAAAAAGAAAGGCACAGATGTCACAAAACTGACATGTGTCCCAGTCAACAACAATTCAACACAGGATCTGCACACAGGTCCCCTGCTGAATGGAGCAGTGCTGCATTGTGTAAAAGGATCCTTAAGCTTCAGATTTTTTATTTTTTATTTTACTAGAAAACTGACAGATACGTAACATGTTGCATTACTTCGGTGTAGAGTAATCAGTGTACTTGTATGCTCTAAAGCAGAGGCGGCTCTTTAATTAGGCAAATTATGCACTCGCCTTAGGCCTCGCCCCCAGAAGGGCCTCGCACTCGCCTAATTTGCCTCAGGAGTGGAAGGAAATATCGTTCAGTGCGCAGCCCAAGCAAGCCGGCGGAGTGTGCAGGCGGCTGGCGCTGCACACAGACTGACGGCGTGGCCGCCTGTCTGAGCTGAGCCATCGGGTCCGCGGACGAGAGAGAAGAACACACGTCATCTAGGCTGCTGCTGCGTCCAATAGCAGGCTCCACTGCCGCGGCGCTGTTATCCTAGCCTTTCCCCCCACAGTCGGCGGTCCCAATGCATGGCGGGAGTTGTAGTTCTCCACAGCACAGACTTCAACTTGGCCCTCTGGTGCCTGTGCTCTGCAGAGACTACAACTCCCAGATTGCACTTCAGGGCACTCAGAGAGAACATAACGTGCTTCTCTTGCTGCCTTTAGTAGGGGACAGACGCGAGGAGCAGGTAGGTACATCTCACTACATGCTATCTGTATCCTGTCTGTCTATGGTTTCATCATGGGGCACAGTGGCAGCATTTTATTAGGCACAGTGGTGGCATTTGATGGGACACAGTGGCAGAATTTGATGGGGCACAGTGGCAGAATTTGATGGGGCACAGTGGCAGAATTTGATGGGCGCAGTGGTGGCATTTGATGGGGCACAGTGGCAGAATTTGATGGGGCACAGTGGCGGCATTTGATGGGCACAGTGGCAGCATTTGATGCGCAAAGTGGCTGTGTTTGATGGGGCACAGTGGCTGCGTTTGATGGGGCACAGTGGCAGAATTTGATGGGGCACAGTGGCTGCTTTTGATGGGGCACAGTGGCAGAATTTGATGGGGCACAGTGGCTGCTTTTGATGGGGCACAGTGGCTGCGTTTGATGGGGCACAGTGGCTGCGTTTAATGGGGCACAGTGGCAGAATTTGATGGGGCACAGTGACTGCTTTTGATGGGGCACAGTGGCTGCTTTTGATGGGGCACAGTGGCTGCATTTGATGGGGCACAGTGGCAGAATTTGATTTGGCACAGTGACTGCTTTTGATGGGGCACAGTGGCTGCGTTTGATGGGGCACAGTGGCTGCGTTTGATGGGGCACAGTGGCTGCGTTTGATGGGGCACAGTGGCAGAATTTGATGGGGCACAGTGGCGGCATTTGATGGGGCACAGTGGCGGCATTTGATGGGGCACAGTGTTGGCGTTTGATGGGGCACAGAGGCTGCGTTTGATGGGGCACAGTGGCTGCACTTGATGGGGCACAGTGGCTGCACTTGATGGGCATAGTGGTAGCAATTGAGGGGGCACAATGGCAGTATTTGATGGGCACAGTGAGGCTGCATTTGATGGGCACAGTGAGGCTGCATTTGATAGGCACAGTGGCTGCATTTGATTGGGCACAGTGAGGCTGCATTTGATTGGGCATAGTGGCTGAGTTTGATGGGCACAGTGGCGGCATTTGATGGGCACAGTGGCTGCGTTTAATGGAGCACAGTGGCTGCGTTTGATGGGGCACAGTGGCAGAATATGATGGGGCACAGTGGCAGAATTTGATGGGGCACAGTGGCGGCATTTGATGGGCACAGTGGCAGCATTTGATGGGGCAAAGTGGCTGCATTTGATGGGGCACAGTGGCAGAATTTAATGGAGTACAGTGGCAGCATTTGATGGGGCACAGTGGCTGCGTTTGATGGGGCACAGTGGCAGAATTTAATGGAGTACAGTGGCAGCATTTGATGGGGCACAGTGGCTGCGTTTGATGGGGCACAGTGGCTGCGTTTGATGGGGCACAGTGGCTGCGTTTGATGGGGCACAGTGGCTGCGTTTGATGGGGCACAGTGGCAGAATTTGATGGGGCACAGTGGCGGCATTTCATAGGGCACAGTGGCGGCATTTGATGGGGCACAGTGGCTGCGTTTGATGGGGCAAAGTGGCTGCATTTGATGGGGCACAGTGGCTGTGTTTGATGGACACAGTGGCTGCATTTGATGGGCATAGTGGTAGCATTTGATGGGGCACAATGGCAGTATTTGATAGACACAGTGAGGCTGCATTTGATGGGCACAGTGAGGTTGCATTTGATAGGCAAACTGAGCCTGCAATTGATGTTTTCTTCCTGAATTTTCAGCTTGTTTGCGCCTCCCCAAAAATTTTGAGCACCAGCCGCCACTGGATGGGATCATCATTGTGCTGCTTCTCCTTACTTGTTGAATGACAGGCTGAGGGCATGTACATTCCAGTGTGGGCTTCGAGGAAGGCCGTTGAATGAGGCTGGCTGTCGTTCAAACTGGAGGGCTTTTTTTATTTAATGGGCTTTTTTTATTCATCTTGCTGCAGTTTTGCTTTCAAAATGAACGCCAGGCAAATAGCTATTCACACACATATGTGAAATGTCTCATCTACCAAAAGATTTATAATTCTGTGCTGCGATTTTTGTGATTCATATTCCTCTGCCAGACAGTACAGCCAGAATGGTGCACCACCTTCTCTATTACAGTTAAGTAATACAGCAGTGTTATTTACCTTCTCCCTAAACTTGCTGATAATGAAGAAGCATTACACTGATAAGTTATCCATGATGCTCATTCTGTTGTTATCGTGGTTGCGCAGTCTCTGACCGTCTCCTGTATCATTGTCTGCACAGTCTCTGACCGTCTCCTGTATCATTGTCTGCACAGTCTCTGACCGTCTCCTGTATCATTGTCTGCACAGTCTCTGACCGTCTCCTGTATCATTGTCTGCACAGTCCCTGACCGTCTCCTGCATCTTTGTGGCGTGAGTGGGGCCTCATGTCTAAGTTTTGCCTAAGGCCTCACAAAGTCTAGAGCCGCCTCTGCTCTAAAGTAGTAATACCACTATGTATGGGTTAATACAAAAGTGATTTGACTTTCTGAAACTGTGACATTAAACATGGTAATTCTCATATATATATACACACACTTTTATGACTATAGATGACTAATACATTTCTCAAATATATTAATAGTTTTAGAATCAGTATGTCTTATGTCTTTCTCTAGAAACAGCATGAGCTCTGTAGCCCGTTAGTGACGTCCTTTCCTGATTCAACTGGAGACTACTTATGTACAGAGAATGTACAGAAACACTTATTTGGTATGTGTGCTTAACTATTATGAAAAATTATAAGGTAAAGCATAACATTGTGTTTAGTCTGTCATTTCCAACTAATGACAATTCTGTAAGTGATTGTTGGCACATTTTATAAACCATTCATTTGTAACTCTTTTTAAAAAGGTGATGTTGATTTATACTTCCATTTACTGATTTGATATGCATGACACCATATGCTTTAATTTTACTAATGTCTTTAAGCTTCCTCATTGATAGTGCCAGGAGTCCCTAGTGGTACATCACACACACCGGCAAACTGAAATCACACTGAGAACATAAGAGACAAGTGAAAGAATGTGTCTGCGGGGAATCTCTTCCATTTTCAGATATGAATGTACTTTCTTTAGAGCCTGTCTAAATATGATAAAAGGTCTTGACTTAACTTGAAATATCTATTATGGCTTCATCAGAGAATCCCCCACAGTGTACCAACTCACAGCCTGTCATTGTTCTCTGCAACTTATTTTCTTATACTCCGCTGTTTGTAGAATATAAAAACCAAATGCCAACACCTCCCAATGAGCTACTCATTGACTTCTAATTTCCAGGACCTGCAGCTTCTAAATGATTATTTTGGTTATGATTGATGGGTCCCAGAGGTCTAGCAATAAAACATGGCATTAAATTACTTGTTCTGCAACGTTTTTTAATTTCTTTTTATTACATGTGTTGTCCAAAAAGTTGAACAATGTATATGACAAACAGATATTTGATTCTAGAGTCAGCTCTTTTACACCCGTATCAGGCAAAAAATGTGTTTGTGTGTTTATGACATACGCTACTTATCTTTCTCCAGGTAATGCAGTATATGAATATCTGCTTTTGTTACTCTGAAGTCATCAACCTTTTTAAGCAATGGGCCAGTTCACTGTCAGCCAGATCATGGCCAGAAGAAGTAAAGAAAAAGCCTTAGCTTCAGAGGTCCATGGGAGTAAAACATTCTGCATCAGTGGCCAGTGAGAATTAAAAATGTCCTGACATCAGTAGGAGTAAAAAATACCCCAGCATCAGTGGGAGTAATAAGTGCCTTTGCCAATGAGGGAAATGGAGCCCCATCGTTTATGTCAGTTTGGACGACTGGTATACCATCAACGGTGTCAGTAAGAGGCATGATGTCTCATCATTGGGTTCAGTAGGGGCAATGGTGCCCCATCATTGGTCTCAGTGGGAGGAAAACTTTCCCCATCATTGGTATTGATAGGATTTGGTACTTACCACAGTGTGGGCTCATTGTCTTGCACTACTTCTCTTGATAACATTTTGGCTGGGACAATACAGGTATCCTTGGGCAGAAAATTACTCTCTGTAATTGCTGGTTGCTGGGAAGCTCTGGATTCTGGCATATTCCCCACTTGTATACAGCAGATCCTTTCAACTTGCAATGAGAAAAAACTGCAGGAACTTCTCTTTGTAGGGGTCAGTATACAGCAATCAGACATAATTTGGGGGCCCGTGTTCTAAAGGGTTACCTCCTTTTTTCTATGTGGAACTACCAAAGTCTTGAAAATATATATTTCAACTACCAAAGTCTTGAAAATTGTCTGTAACAGATATTCTGTCATCTGAGGTGTCAATATTCTTAAGTTTATCACATATTACAACTGAATTGTACTATCCTCTTTAAATTTATCCATAACTATGCAATGCATGGTTCTATATGAATAGATACAGTATGTTGTAAATAAAATAGATTCATTTGGATGGTTGTTGTAAAACAAAGACATTAAACATTGCAAAATAAATTGTAATGTGTGTTTGACCAGCTTCAACTCCCTATTTAATAAGGGTATTAGATAAAAGCAGAGATTTTGTCATTCTTCATATCGATTATTAACAAAAGTATTTCTATAAAATATAAAATAAGTTTTGCTTAGAAATCTGTAAGAGTTGAAGTGACCAAAAGCTTTTCTTGTCTCTGATACAGTTTCTCTCGCCTTTGCAAATTCATCCGAAGAATCTGCATTTATACTCCTTGGTTTTGTCATATACTTTGGTTCAAGGTTAAAGAGGCAGTTATGATAGAAAGATTTTCTCCGGGAACTTTCCCTTCATTATAATCACTGTAAACAACAACTTTTCTCTTACATACTCTGATTTAAGGTTAAGGAGGCTGCTATTATAGAGAGCTTTTCTCCATGAACTTTCTCTTCAACTTTCAGTGTAAACAACATTTTTCAGGGCATAACACATACTTTTCATGGCCCAAGTTATTATATTTGTATATCTGTAAGTGGTAACCAATCTTTATCAATCAAATCAAATTGATGTGATATACAGTATTCAGAAATAATGAACTCATGTAATCCCACTGCAAAGTGAGCCTCTGATTTTCTCACTTCAAATTGATCTCTATACACCCTGGGAGTTTTATATGCTATACTATGGCAGGCCATACACAGTACAATTTTATCCTTCAACCAAGAGCTGCAAGTAAGAAAGTTGTATGATTCCACAGACACAGACTGTGCTGACAGGGAGATCCCTCCTGCCAAGCAATTGTCTGCTCCTGGCGGGGGAAGCTGTCCCCCCTGGGAGAAGACAGTAATTATCGCTAGCGGCTATAGAAGCCACTAGTGATATTAGTAAGAGAATCTGGCCAGCTAGTTGTACCCAAGTTGATCGATTGATCTACTTGCCACATTTAGCCTGCCCATTAATGGTTTGAATCTAGATTGTGCTCTGTGTGTTTTATCTTGGCTTACTATAAACCAAAAAATTCACCTGACTATCCAGAACCAAATAAATTACAGGCTACCTTATGGGAATCACAACTGATAAACCAATGCAGCAGGCTGGTTGTACCCAAGAAAATATAGCACTAAATATAACCGACTTATTGCTACAAGGAATCTAACAACAAATGGATTTGCTGTATACTATTGTTGAATCCAAGAGTACGCTTATATTGCAGTGAAGTAGTATCTTGCTCTACATGTTACGCGCCGTGCGTTTCTTCAGGAGCATTTGAATAACTATTTAAATATAAGGAAAGAGAAAAATACATGAACAACAAATAATGAATACAAAACAGTTAACAGTTAATACGGCCTTCCATTTCACCCACCCCCCCCCCCCCGGGAGGTGAGCAGCCAAAAGAGCAACCCCACAGACAGTGAAGGCAATCCAAACAACTATGAGGGCATGCATAGCATGAATAGAAATTGTATAAAGTGTATAGATGTACTTTAGTGCATAGGGTAAAACAAATATTGTGTGTAACCCCAGTACTTACAATGATCTATAAAAACACAGGCTCAGAGCTGCAAGCAATGTAAACATTTAAACAGGGCGGCTGCTGAGGGGTCAGGTGTTACTGTTAGAAAGTGGAGATCTGTGATAAATAAAGTAGGTCAGATAATGGTAGAATAATCTTAGCTGGATGTACCAGAGCAAAAAGTATAGCAAACTCATCCGTTATAAACACAATCGCTGTCTAATGAGTGGTAGGAGGTGTAAGGCTAATTGTAGATACAATGAGTGGCAGAAAAAGGGAAGAAAGGAACGCTAATGCAGATCCCCCTTCATAGTACAGATTTGGCACAGATTAAGAAGGGCCATTGATCGCAGACTACCCCCCACCCAGAGAAAAAAGCACAGTTGAGTGTACTATCAGGTAATCTAAAAAATAAAAAGGAGGGATTGTTCAAACCATGTTGTAGAAATATTAAGAAAGGGACCAAAATTAATGCAGCAAAATGAAGATGAATTACCTTTAACAGGGAGAACCCTCAGAGATGTGCAGCTGCCTGTGTAGTAACACACCGAGTGTGTGTGACTCAATGATATGGCAAGCCGGTGTACCTGTGTATGCACATCTCATCTGTAATCAACCAATCAGCGTGGAAGCTGAGGTGACATCATCCAGATCGGCCGTACAACATCACTGCGCATGTGCCCAGTCCAGAAGGATGCGCTCGCGCAGTAGATGGTATCACAGCACGGGATGCAAGCGACTAGCAGGCAGCGTCATAAGGGGGATCATGAGTGAGGACAGCGCCTCCCAGCTGGTCCTCTACGCACCGCATACTGCATATGAATATGCAGGATACGGTGCTGGGCGGCCGCATAGTGCTGGGATAGAGCCACAAAGTGCCTGCAGAAATTGGCATGGAGCAGGCCCCAGATGGGGTAGGGGGAGAAACGGAAGACCAATAATGTTTAAAAAGGGTCACAAATAGGGATAATTACAATATTATTAAATAAATTTACATTGCATACAAAGCAAAAATGTCCAATGCAGGAGTGACAGTTTCATAACAATTCACTCATGTAGTAGACTATACTGTCAACAACAGAGATATATATATCAAATAAAGAAAAGCATGAAAATAAAGGCAAAAGTTGAAAAAGGCGCATGCGCGGAGCCTGACCGAGCGATATGCCCTCTTAGAGCTCCGCTCTACGGGGAACCACACCAGAGCCTTACCCGCGATAGCAGCCGCAGAATGTCACCCGTGATCTACCTGGACCTCACGGTAAACGTTGGTGGACAGCCATTTTTAGGTCTCTCCAGAGATGTTCAATTGGGTTTAAGTCAGGGCTCTGGCTGGGCCATTTAAGAACAGTCACAGAGTTGTTGTGAAGCCACTCCTTCATTATTTTAGCTGTGTGCTTAGGGTCATTGTCTTGTTGGAAGGTAAGCCTTCGGCCCAGTCTGAGGTCCTGAGCACTCTGGAAAAGGTTTTCATTCAGGATATCCCTGTACTTGGCAACATTCATCTTTCCTTTCATCTAGAGTATGCTGTCCAGTTTTCAATTTATAAATACCGTACTGGTGACCCCACAATAGAGATAAAACTTTTTTGCGGAAGGGATATACAATGACTATACTGACATATAATCACACACAGAGGTTGGACTTGACGGACTTGTGTCTTTTTTCAACCTCACCTACTATGTAACTATGTAACAACTTCCTGCCTGCATGATGCTTTTACAGGCAGCGGGATGGGAAACCCCCCTCCCTTCACCCATCGGCGCCTCTCCAAGCTGTCCTGTGCGATCCCTAGCCAGGTTACCACAGAGCTGGCCGAGGTCCGGATGATCCCCGGTCATCTCTACGATCCTGGGAGGCTGGAAGCAATGACGTCACTTCCAGCTCTGGCAGATGTAAACACTTCCATTTTCTCCCCCTAGAAAGTAGAGATCAATGTTTTTTTTTTCTTCTTTTTTAGCTCATGCTTTCCAGGGTAGATGAGATATCTGGGGTTTTATAGACCCCAGATGCCTCCATAAAGAGGACCTGTCATGCCTTATTTCCATCACAAGGGATGTTTACATTTCTTGTGATAGGAATAAAAGTAATAAAAAAAAATTAAAGGTACAGTGTAAAAATAAAAAATTTAAATAAATAAAAAAAAACTAATTTTAAAAGCACCCCGTCCCCTCACCCTCGCACACAGAAGCAAACCCATACGTAGGTTGTGCCCGCATATGTAAACGGTGTTCACACCACACGTGTGAGGCATTACTATGAACGTTATATCAAGAGCAATAATTCTAGCACTAGACTTCCTCTGTAACTCTAAACTGGTAATGTGTAAAAATATTTTAAAGCATCGCGTATGAAGATTTTTAAGTACCATAGTTTGGCACCACTCCATGGGTGTGCACAATTTTAAAGTGTGACATGAACACAACAAAAAAAATGGGTCATATATTTTTCTTTGCATTAAAGTTCATTAAAGTGTATTTTTTCCCAAAAAATTGCATTTGAAAAATTGCTGAGCAAATACTGTGTGACATAACAAATTACAATGACCACCATTTTATTCTCTAGGGTCTCTGATATAAAAAAAAAACATATATATAATGTTTAGGGGTTCTGAGTAATTTTCTAGCAAAAAAAATACAGATTTTTACATGTAGGAGAGAAATGTCAGAATTGGCCTCAGTGGGAACTGGCTAAGCAATGACAATTTTAATTCTTGACACATTCTTGACTATGTTGCTAAATATATACTATAGGTTCCCAATTTCAGATGTCTAGTTACTTCATAATTCTAATATGAGCACAAGTATCCAGATAATTTATTTATTTTTGTTTACAATTATCAGTGTTTTTTATTATTGTGCAATAAATAGGGTTAGGGACTTATCCTCTGATTTCAGAACTTGACTCCTCTATTCTATTAGTCTTTTGTCTACCATTGGTTGATATGTGATCCTGTTGTATACCAACATCCTGTCAGCTTATCCTGGAAGAAACCATATGCACATAAACTCTGCTTATGAATAGGGATTAGCTTAAAGTGGAATTCCAGTCAAATAATAACTAAGCCTAAACCTACTCTCACCCCCATTCTAAGCCTATTCTAACTACCCTGCAAAGGAAAGATGTCTATACTTTCCTATTCTGAGGCCTCTCTAGTCTGGTCACACATTCAGGTTCTAGCTTTGGCTTTAGTGTAGAAGAGGGACAGCCAACAACAGATGCCCCATAGTAAGTCTAGGGATGTAGTCACTACTCTGCAGATCCTTTGACATGCGAGTTTACAACATTTTTATAATAAACCCTATTCAAACAGTATCACGCTATGGGAATTTTTTATTTATCTCTGCATGAAATTTGAACACCGAGCCTTTACCTTATTGGAATACTATCTCCAAACTGGCCTGTATGACTTGGGGGGGGGGCGTAAGCCTCTCCAGGTCATCGACATCTGGTAAGCCTCCTTTTATTTATTGGTGGTGGCCCATTTGATATTACAGTTCTTGGGAGTATCAACGGCATATGACTACCTAAGTGTGTTCCGGATTATCCTTGGACTGATTAAAACTATATGTACTTGTTAAATTCCTAATACATACTTGCCAGCTTTGGTCTTCATATTCACATACTTACTGTTTTATTCATGTACTTAGCCACTTATTATTTTTATTAATCTTATTCACGTTTTCAGTAGATCATTGATTGATTTTTCACATACCATGCTGTCTATTTAGCATGAGCTATTTGAATATTATACACCTTTGTGTACCCTTTTGTATAGTAGGGAGTTTTTCTAATTTTTATCTGGTATAATAGCGCTACACTTTTTTCACATTTACGCAAATCGCTTTTAGTCTACAGCTGTGTTGGCTGCTATTTATATCTTCATCCTACACAGCGCTGTATATATTTTTTTTTCTTCCTTTTTTTTTCTTCCTTTTTTTACAAGTATAGACTTCATTCCTTTACAGGGTAGTTAAATGCCCTATACACATGGTCGGACATTGATCGGACATTCCGACAACAAAATCCATGGATTTTTTCCGACGGATGTTGGCTCAAACTTGTTTTGCATACACGCGGTCGCACAAAGTTGTCGGAATTTCCGAATGCCAAGAACGCGGTGACGTACACCACGTACGACGAGACTAAAAAAAAGAGCAGTTCAGTACCAAGTGCAGCACCCTTTGGGCTCCTTTTGCTAATCTCGTTTTAGTAAAAGCTGCTGTTCAGTTTGTGCTTGTGGGTTTGTATTTGGTCTTCAGTGCATGCAGTGAGTTACCATTGACTTGTCATTGTGTTCTTGTCTGTTCGTTACTGATTTTCAGGTCGCTCTTCACAGGCCTTGCTGTTCTTCAGTGCGTTCTGTTACTTCGTTCTGACCAGCCGACCGTTTTCTCATCATAGAACTCGTGCTGTGCGGGAGCTTGGTGTTGGGGTCCTTACTTTGACACAAGCCCAGTCCATGAACAAGGCGATGAGGAGTTCATGGACTAAGAATTGGTTGCTCCAGCGTGACCAATTCTGTCACATGCCTTTGCTCCGTGAGATCCATGAGAATAATCCTGACGATTTCAGGAACTTTCTCCGGATGACAGACCCCGTATTCCACCGTTTGTTAGCTTTGCTAACCCCTTATACTGTATCAGCAGGCAGGATACCTGCATGAGACAAGCCATCACCCTGGAGCAGAGGTTAGTCACCACCCTGCGGTACTTGGCGATGGGGAGAAGCCTGCAGGACCACAAGTTTTCAACAGGCATCTCGCCCCAGGCTCTGGGGATCATTATCCCGGAGATCTGTTCTGCCATCATCCAGGTCCTGCAGAAGGAGTGTATTAAGGTAAGATTTATCCTTTTACATCACATTTTATTGTATTTAATGTTTGCTAATGTATTGTATTTCTTTCCTCATTCCCTAATTACCATGATTGTAATATTCTGTGAATGGCCCTTTTGTCCTCATGCATGCTGTTTTTTTTTGTCCTTCATACATATTTGCCTTCACTAACCTCCCCAGCATGCTTTCCTGGGCCTATATCCACCTCGTTTACTCAATTAACAATGTATTTTGTCAGCTCCATAGTAGTGCTTTACTGTAAATACCCCCTAAAATGTGTAAAATTGTGATGTGTGCTTTAAATTCTGGCAGAGTGCCAGAGGTTTTTTTGGGGGTCCCAAAATCATTTGGAACCCTCCCTCCCTCCCCCCAACTGTCTGGTGACTTTGCCAAACCCATACACACTATACCCACCTCTTTGTGGTCATATTTATGGATGAATTCCCCAAAGCATGTAGTGCAAGGGCCTGCCTGAATACTTTCAAATGGTAATGTTAAACGTTTTTGTATCCTATTATTATCTCGATGGGTAATAGCAGAATGTAAAAATGTGCTAAAATGTGTACAGTGTGTATTTATATCTTTGTATTTTGACACTTCTTACCTGTCCAGTGGTCTGCCAATAGTGTAAGTAAGGAGGGGCTGGCCAAAGTAATACACATTATTTAGGCATTCATCTCTCATTGAAGTGGAGAGGGTTAACTGGCCAAAACATCTCCCCCCTAAACTTTTTTAAATGGCCCATGGGGGGGGGGGGGGAATCTGATAGGTGGACCTTATACCTTTGTCTTTAAATACTCCCTAAAATAAATGTTTTACTGATGTTGGCCAAGAATGTTTGTGTCTATTCTTCTTTCAATGTTTATGTGCAAAATGATTAATTTACTTTTCTTGTTTGACTCCAACCCACAGGAATGGCAGACTGTGGCCTCCCACTTTGCTCAGCGCTGGGACTTTCCTAACTGCATCAGGGCAATTGATGGGAAACACATCCACATCGTCCCACCACCCAACTCGGGGTCATACTATTACAACTACAAGGGGTTCAATAGTATTGTGATGTTGGCGGTAGTGTCGGCTACATACGAGTTCCTGTATGTGGACGTGGGGAAGAATGGCCGGATGTCAGGTGGTGGAGTCATCGCCCGCACAGAGTTTTACAGGCATCTCCAGAATGGCAGCTTGGGCTTGCCACCTCAAGAAGACAATGCGGAAGGACTCCCATTCGTCTTCGTTGCGGATGAAGCGTTTGCGCTGGGGGACCATCTTATGCGGCCATTCTCTATGAGGACCCTCACCCCGGACCAGAGGGTTTTTAATTACCAGCTGGCCAGAGCCAGAAGAGCGGTGGAGAATACATTTGGAATAATGGCCGGTCGGTTCCGCCTATTTCTTACACCGATACACATGGTGGAATATAAACTTAATCATATCATCCTGGCTTGCTGTGTTCTCCACAACTTTTTAAGGAGAAATTCTTGGAACTATGCTGGCTCAGTTGGGCCTGAAGCTGGAATTAATATGAATGAACCAAACCTGACAGCGCTTAAAGCTGGCTTTCATGGCTTGCCCCCCAGAGTGCCTGTGAGGTCCGCCTAAGATACATAGAATACTTTGTGGGTGGGGGGGCATCGATATGCCAGACAATGTCTGAGACATTTTTTAAATAAAAATATATTTTAAACTGAACAAATATTTGCTTAGATTTACTGCTTGGCTTTCTTTTAGCTGACCATGACTGAAATTTGGGGAGTTCTGAAAATGGCGTGATTGTGCAAAATTAGAAAGCACTGTTGGGTGTTATTTACTAAAGGAAAATACACTTTGCACTAGAAGTGCACTTGAGACTGCACTTGTAGGGCAAAGTGGATTTGCCTTTAGTAAATAATGCTTTTGAGCATTGAAAGAAGAAGCCACACATTGTTGATTCTCAATCATTTTAATCCAAGCACAATCACGTGTGCATTTATAAAAGGTTTTTAAAACAAACCAACATGTTTGTTGTATATTAATTTTTTTTAGGTCCCATTAAAAAGTAGAAATTGCCTTTTAAGGTAAAAAAAGGCATGTTTGACAACTCCGATGCGAATCACTGTAAGGGTCTGGCAGGAGGCCAGGAGGATATATGGGAAACCCCATCATATCTCACCTCATATGCCCCTATGGGGCAATCCCATGCTCCCTCACCTTCATAGTATACCAGACCCCTCTATCTGGGCAAAAAAAGGTATTCTCACACTAAAACATATAGTTCAGGATGGTAGGCTTAAGACTTTCCAGGCCCTGAGGCAATCATTTGCTATCCCATCCTCCTTCCAATTTAGATACTGGCAGCTAAAGCACGCTTTTGAAGCTCAGTTCCCTGCCCCCCTTATTTTGGAACCGGACTCCATTGAATGGCTCCTGATTTCTAGTGTGATGGGGAAGCCACTTTCAACGTTATATCTATACCTCACAGTAGAGTATGACACCAAACTAACCAAGACATGGGAAAAATGGAGGGTTGATATCCCTTCCCTGGATGAAGAGGAATGGAAGGAGTGTTTAATTTCCTACATTCCTTCCATGATAGCAACGAAAGATAGGTTCATACAATTTAAGTTCCTACACATAGCGTACTTCACCCCACAGAGACTGGCGCGCATTTATGATCAAAGGGACCCCAATTGTCAGAGATGTAGGCAGGAAGTGGGCACTTTTTGGCACATGGTCTGGTCCTGTCCCAAACTTAAACCCTTTTGGTCGGCAGTGGCCTCCACACTGAGCGATGTCACAAGTTTGAATGTACCGGTCGACCCTCAGATACTATTGCTTAGCCATTTGGAGGATATTGAGGGAGACAGATATAGTAAACTGTGTCTTACCTTCGCATTATATTATGCTAGGCATGAAATATTAATGGCATGAAAAAAGGCAGAGCCTCCTACTTTGGCATCATGGAAAAGGTCAGTGAACATGGTACTTCCCCTGTATAGATTGACATATGAAAGTAGGCAATGTCCAGGAAAGTTCGATAAGATCTGGTCCTCTTGGGTAGATGCCTCTGGGGTCCCGGAACTCCCTCCCCCATAATTATTATGCTATGAAACTGGCTGGAGGACATCCTGTGTCTCTTTGACTACTCTCCCGCTGCCTGTTCCCTCTTGCCCCCCCTTGCCTTTCCTTCGCTCCCCTTCCCCTCCCCCCCTCTTCCTCCCCCCTCTCCCCTCTCCCCCCCTTCCCCTTCCCCCTCCTTCTCCTTCCCTCCCCATCAGGTTGGATTGAAAATGGTTACTTATGTAAGTTTATCTACTATGCTATAATACTATAATGTATTAAGGTGTACTGTTAAGTGATACTTCTGATATTTGCACAATTGGAATATCTGATAGGCAATGACTACAGGTTGAAGGTTGATTCTACTGTCATTTTCTTCTATACTTTGAATGCTTTAAATCATTCTGTAATGTAATGCTGATTTGTTTAATAAACAAAATTTCCGTTAAAAAAAACAGGCATGTTTAAAACCAAAAAGAAATACACAACTCTGGAACTTACAAAGTTCAACTTTTATAAAACGTGAAGGCAAAATCAGACATGAGTATTTATAAACTGTGTTTGATATTGCGTTCAGCAGATGGGGTGAAGTCACCCCTGGAAAAGCCAAATTTTGAAGATGCACACAAATTGCCGAATGTCAACATGTGCTAGCT
Organism: Lithobates clamitans; assembly: GCA_037952925.1. Lineage (NCBI taxonomy): Eukaryota > Metazoa > Chordata > Amphibia > Anura > Ranidae > Lithobates > Lithobates clamitans. The sequence goes on from JBBGZY010001063.1 coordinate 1,762,477, forward strand.
GCCATCATGGGGGATCAAGGGACGTGTTTTGTGGGTGCAACCCCTTCCTCTCAGCTACTTTATTATTGAGGAAGGGGTTGCACCCACAAAACACGTACATTGATCTCCCGTGATGGCAGATAGCACATGTTGACACACCATGTGCATCTTCAAAATTTGGCTTTTCTATAATATGTCACAAATTTTTCAAAAAATTATCAGAAAAACAAAAACACAAAGCACAAATAAGTTAGGGATTTCTAGGGGTTTTAAATTCTCTCTAAAACATCAATGATGTTCTTCATTTTGTTTTGAACATCATTGATGTTTTGCTTGATGTTTTCCAGGTCCCTATTACACCCCATTATCTCCCCGATCAGGATCTGGGCACTTTCACTGGTGAAATGACCTTCTTCCACAACATCACGATCACCTAAAAATATATAAAAAACAAAAACACCATGTATTATAAATATGCCGGCATCCATCTCTTACCTGAGCCTGTGGTCGCAGACACTCACCTGTTGTGGTGACAATTTCCACCATGTCTCCCTCCTCCTCCTCCTCTGGTTGGGTTTGTGGCATTTCCACTTCTTCCTGAGGTGGGGGGTCTGTTGTCTCCTCTGATGAGTGGTGTCCTCCGAGTCTTTTATCCCCTATGTAAAAAAAATAGTTAGGTATACTTAGCACACAGATATTTGATGGCAGAAATTGGAATATGAAACATTGCTTGGAAGTGGGGTACAATTGTCTGTTTTGGCAGAGTTGCAAGATAAAGAAATATTTTTGCCCTCTGTCAAGCTTGAATACTTACCTGTTTTGTACAAGCTTCACAGATGGAGACACCCCTATAGTATACACTGGAGCGCCTGTGTGGGACCCCCTAATAAAAAGGGTGTTCTGGTGTCCCACACTAGTGCTCCAGCATCCAGATGTGTAAACAGCTACTGAGTGTCATCTCCTTATACAGAATCTAGTTTGCATTTCATTCTAGTTACAAACCCATCTAGACAACAAACTTATTTTAAGAGAAGTAGGCCAGAAAAAATGTATTGAAATGCATCTGGACAAAACATAGTGTTTTACTGTCCGAACGAACAATGTTTCCTACGAATGAATAATGTGTCCATGAACATGAAAGATGCCATTTTAAACTGTACAACAGTAAAGAAAAGCAAATGGAGCAGCACGAATGTTCTAAAAATAACGAATAGGAACAGAGCACAACTACTTACTTTTTTGCAGCACTCTCCTGATCCTTCTATACTGCTCCCTGATTTTGAGGTCCGACCACCGCTTCCTCAGTTGATCCTTGGATCGTCGTACCCCAAAATTACAGTGCAGACTCTTCACAACTTTCGCCATGATCTTGGCCTTTCGGACATTGGGGTTGGGGTAAGGTCCATACTTCCCGTCATAGTCGGCCCTCTTCAGTATGTCAACCATCTTCACCATCTCCACAAAGGACATATTTGATGCCTTAAATTGACTCCTCCTGGATCGTGACGTTTCTGGCTCCTGGCTTTCCTCCTCCTCCTCGTTGCTGTAATTAGCATGCACCTGCCCTGTTTCCGCCATGTGCTCTTCCCCACTGCGCCGAACAAGAAGGGGCGGGGAATAGACTAGAAAGAATGTCAGAGGCAGGTGGAGTTTCACGCATGCGCAGTGTATATAAAGCGTAACACGCGTGTGTCGTACGTCCGATCTGTGAGCGGAGGAAGGAGTATAGGAATCGCTGATCATGATAACGAAGGTAACATTTAAACTTGGGCCTATACTGCTTAGAGATTGAGGCCTATATTGGGACAAGATTAGGAGACTTTAGCCTGACATTAGGGTTTGTCTTGTGTTGTGTCTTGCAGAGAAAATGGATATATTAAATGATCAGGACTTTATCCCCATATTCATTGATATGTTCAGGGAGCTGCCCTGTCTGTGGCAGGTAAACCACCCACATTATAGGAATCAAACAAAGAGGAAGGCAGCGCTGGATCAATTGCTGGAATTTGTGAAGCCGGTGATCCCCACGGCAGACATCACCTATTTGAAGGCCCTAATTGGTGGCATGAGGAGTACTTATCTAAGGGAGCACAAGAAGGTCTAGGGTTTCCAGAGATCAGGAGCTGCAGAAGATGACATTTATGTCCCCAGGCTGTGGTACTATGACAGACTTCATTTTCTGGCAGGCTAGACTGAAACCAGGCCAGCATTCTCCAGTCTTCCTTCCACACTTCCTTCCCCCCCAGCTGAGGCTTCAGACGCCCAACCTGGGCCTTCCAGACAGCAACATGTGGAGGAGCCCAGCTTGAGTCAGGTATAGCATTCTTCAAAATATTTCTGTTGTTAAATCTATGTTAGTTTGGATTCCTAATTTCTGATTGTGATTGATGAACCAAAAACTAAAACGATGTCCCTTTTTCATACACAGGAAAGTCTCAGCCAGGAGGTGGCAGGGCCCAGTAGCTTACCCGATACCCAGGTCCCTCCCCCCTGCCTTCAACCAAAAAGTGGCAGGAAGAAGAGTAACATGAAGAAGGCCTATTTTGGAAGGCTATTGTGGCCCTCATAACCCCCCCCCCCCACAGTGTTCAAGAGTACTTTGCAAAATGCTGGAAATTGAGGAGAGCCAACGCCTAATATGTGAGTATCTCATCTTCCAAGCCCTAAATAAGGGGTCGAGGGGCCTACTCACAAGCCAAAGCCACATTTGAGAGCTCAACCATGGTCCTCCTCCTCCTCCTCCAGGTCCCCCTCCTCCTCCTCCTCCTGCCACACCTCCAACACCAGAGCCACAGCCTGGAAGGAAGCATCTAAGGAAGACCAGAGAGTGATGACCTGGGTTCAGTCTAGTCTGACAAAAGATGCAGGCTCTTGTATGACCACAGCCTGGGGACATACATGTCATCTGCTGCTGTTCATGACCTCTTGGACTTCTGGACCAGATTGTACTCCCTTATATATGGACTCCTCAGGCCACCAATGTTGCATTAAAATAGTTGATGTGTGCCCTGGAGTACAAAGGCTTTGCCAATTTCTGCAGTTTCTCCAGCATTGCCTCCCTCTTTCTTTGGTTATGACCCCTTAATAAAAGGTATTTTTTTTCTATTATACTCGCCTATGTGTGTTTTCATTCAAAAAGGACAGTTTGTGAGGAGGCAGGTACATTTTAAAAATACAATGTGAAATTAACAAGAGACACCAACACCAAACAACCTCCTTGAGATTAAATAATACCAGATAATAATGGTTTTGTGGTAACTTGACACACAAAAACACACACAAAAATATTCTGGAGTAAAAAAAAAAAAAAATTTACAAAAATCAACAGGAGATCAGAATTTCCAAATAAATAAATAAATAAATTAAAACATCCAAAAATGTAATTATTTTCGGGAGATGTGACTAATCAAAATATTATATTCATGAAATCACGATAAATAATAAAGAAAGAAGTTTGTGAGAAGTCTGTGTGAATATGAGCAGCAAAACAACTTCATTCTTATAGCATTATAAAGAAGAAGAGAGTGCACTGCATTAAACTATTGAAAACATTGCAGCGTGACGAAAGTGCTATATCCATTACGAATGCTAATTTTACCAGACTGAGCAGTCCCGTCTCAGAATTTATTCTGAGCATGCATGGCACCTTGTGCGTCGGAATTGTCCACACACGGTCGGAATTGACGCAAACGGATTTTGTTGTCGGAAAATTTTATAGCAAACTTTGTGTGTCGGAAATTCCGATTGAAAAAGTCCGATGGAGCCCACACATGGTCGGAACTTCCGACAACAAGCTCCGATCGCACATTTTCTGTCGGAAAATCCGACCGTGTGTACAGGGCATTACAATTAAGATGAGAGTAGGTTTGAGCTCAGTTAATGTTTGAGTATCCCTCTACTTTAAAGTTCACTTTAACACACCAAACTTCGGCAGTTCACTTTAGTGGCACCTACATATAGGTGCAGCCCTAATTTTCTGCTATTAAAGTGGTTTTATCAGCACTATCCAGTGCACTCTGTTTTTCTTGTTATTCTTTACGTGTATATTCTTATGCCACATACACACGATCGGAAATTTGGCCAGCAAAAGACCGATGAGAGCTTTTGGTCGGAAAATGCGACCGTGTGTATGCTCCATCGGACTTTTGCTGGCCGAACTTCCACCAGCAAAAGATTGAGAGCATGTTCTCAATTTTCCCGTGTGTATGCAATTCTGACACGCAAAAAACCATGCATGCTCAGAATCAAGTACGAGATGGAGCCGCTCACTCTGGTAAAACGACCGTTCGTATTGGAGATGACACATTCATCACACTGTAAATTTTTAAATCTTTCAATGCAGCGCATTCTCTTCTTCTTTATAATGCTTGAAGAATGAAGTTGTTTTGCTGTTCAAATTCACACACACTTCTCACAAATGTATTTCTTTATTATCTCATGTTCTCCTGAATAATCTTTTTGGTTTTTAAAGCCAGATCTCCATAATAATGTTTATAAATAATTTTTATAGTCATTTTTTTTTTTGGAATCAAGATCTCCGGTTACATAGTAGGTGAGGTTGAAAAAAGACACAAGTTCATCAAGTCCAACCTATGTGTGTGATTATATGACAGTATTACATTGTATATCCCTGTATGTTGTGATCATTCAGGTGTAGGGATGAGCCGAACACCCCCCTGTTCGGTTCGCACCAGAACATGCGAACAGGAAAAAAGTTTGCTCGAACACGCGAACACCGTTAAAGTCTATGGGACACGAACATGAATAATCAAAAGTGCTAAATTTAAAGGCTTATATGCAAGTTATTGTCATAAAAAGTGTTTGGGGACCCGGGTCCTGCCCCAGGGGACATGGATCAATGCAAAAAAAAGTTTTAAAAACGACAGTTTTTTCAGGAGCAGTGATTTTAATAATGCTTAAAGTCAAACAATAAAAGTGTAATATCCCTTTAAATTTCGTACCTGGGGGGTGTCTATAGTATGCCTGTAAAGGGGCGCATGTTTCCCGTGTTTAGAACAGTCTGACAGCAAAATGACATTTCGAAGGAAAAATTCCATTCAAAACTACCCGCGGCTATTGCATTGCCGACAATACACATAGAAGTTCATTGATAAAAACGGCATGGGAATTCAACACAGGGAAACCCCGAACCAAAATTAAAAAAAAAAAAAATGACGTGGGAGTCCCCCTAAATTCCATACCAGACCCTTCAGGTCTGGTATGGATTTTAAGGGGAACCCCGCGCCAAAAAAAGAAAAAAAAACGACGTGGGGTCCCCCAAAAAATCCATACCAGACCCTTATCTGAGCACGCAACCTGGCAGGCCGCAGGAAAAGAGGGGGGGGTGAGAGTGCGGCCCCCCCCTCCTGAACCGTACCAGGCCACATGCCCTCAACATTGGGAGGGTGCTTTGGGGTAGCCCCCCAAAACACCTTGTCCCCATGTTGATGAGGACAAGGGCCTCATCCCCACAATCCTGGCCAGGGGTTGTGGGGGTCTGCGGGCGGGGGGGCTTATCAGAATCTGGAAGCCCCCTTTAACAAGGGGACCCCCAGATCCCGGCCACCGCCCTGTGTGAAATGGTAAGGGGGTACTTACCCCTACCATTTCACTAAAAAACTGTCAAAAATGTTAAAAATGACAAGAGACAGTTTTTGACAATTCCTTTATTTAAATGCTTCTTCTTTCTTCTATCTTCCTTCATCTTCTTCTTCTTCTGGTTCTTCTGGCTCTTCTGGTTCTTCCTCCGGCGTTCTTGTCCAGCATCTCCTCCGCGGCGTCTTCTATCTTCTTCTCCTCGGGCCGCTCCGCACCCATGGCATGGGGGAGGCTCCCGCTCTTCTCTTTATCTTCTTCATCCTCTTCTCTTCTTCCTTTCTTCATTTTCTTCTCCGGGCCGCTCCGCACCCATGCTGGCATGGAGGGAGGCTCCCGCTGTGTGACGGAGTCTCCTCGTCTGACGTTTCCTAAATAACGGGGGCGGGGCCACCCGGTGACCCCGCCCCCCTCTGATGCACGGTGACTTGACGGGACTTTCCTGTGACGTCACGGGGAATACCACAGGGAAGTCCCGTCATGTCCCGTGCATCAGAGGGGGCGGGGTCACCGGGTGGCCCCCCCCGTTATTTAAGAACCGTCAGACGAGGAGACGCCGTCACACAGCGGGAGCCTCCCTCCATGCCAGCATGGATGCGGAGCGGCCCGGAGAAGAAAATGAAGAAGAGAAGAAGAGAAGAAGGAAGAAGAGAAGAGGATGAAGAAGAAGATGAAGAGAAGAGCGGGAGCCTCCCCCCATGCCATGGGTGCGGAGCGGCCCGAGAAGAAGAAGATAGAAGATGCAGCGGAGGAGATGCTGGACGAGAACGCCGGAGGAAGAACCAGAAGAGCCAGAGGAACCAGAAGAAGATGAAGGAAGATAGAAGAAAGAAGAAGCATTGAAATAAAGGAATTGTCAAAAACTGTCTCTTGTCATTTTTAACATTTTTGACAGTTTTTTAGTGAAATGGTAGGGGTAAGTACCCCCTTACCATTTCACACAGGGGGGGGCCGGGATCTGGGGGTTCCCTTGTTAAAGGGGGCTTCCAGATTCCGATAAGCCCCCCGCCCGCAGACCCCCACAACCACCGGCCAGGGTTGTGGGGATGAGGCCCTTGTCCTCATCAACATGGGGACAAGGTGTTTTGGGGGGCTACCCCAAAGCACCCTCCCAATGTTGAGGGCATGTGGCCTGGTACGGTTCAGGAGGGGGGCGCACTCTCGTCCCCCCCTCTTTTCCTGCGGCCTGCCAGGTTGCGTGCTCGGATAAGGGTCTGGTATGGATTTTTTTTTTTTGGCGCGGGGTTCCCCTTAAAATCCATACCAGACCTAAAGGGTCTGGTATGGAATTTAGGGGGAACCCCACGTCATTTTTTTTTTAAATTTTGGCCGGTGTTCCCCTTAATATCCATACCAGACCTGAAGGGCCTGGTATGGAATTTAGGGGGACTCCCACATCATTTTTTTTAATTTTGGTTCGGGTTTCCCTGTGTTGAATTCCCATGCCGTTTTTATCAATGAACTTCTATGTGTATTGTCGGCAATGCAATAGCCGCGAGTAGTTTTAAATGGAATTTTTCCTTCGAAATGTCATTTTGCTGTCAGACTGTTCTAAACACGGGAAACATGCGCCCCTTTACAGGCATATTATAGACACCCCCCAGGTATGAAATTTAAAGGGATATTACACTTTTATTGTTTGACATTAAGCATTTTTAAAATCACTGCTCCTGAAAAAACGGCCGTTTTTAAAACTTTTTTTGCATTGATCCATGTCCCCTGGGGCAGGACCCAGGTCCCCAAACACTTTTTATGACAATAACTTGCATATAAGCCTTTAAAATTAGCACTTTTGATTTCTCCCATAGACTTTTAAAGGGTGTTCTGCGGCATTCGAATTTGCCGCGAACACCCCAAATTGTTCGCTGTTCGGCGAACTTGCGAACAGCCAATGTTCGACTCGAACTCGAAGCTAATCCCTATTCAGGTGCTTATCTAATAGTTTCTTGAAACTATCGATGCCCCCCGCTGAGACCACAGCCTGTGGAAGGGAATTCCACATCCTTGCCGCTCTTACAGTAAAGAACCCTCTACGTAGTTTAAGGTTAAACCTCTTTTCTTCTAATTTTAATGAGTGGCCACGAGTCTTGTTAAACTCTCTTCTGCAAAAAAGTTTTATTCCTATTGTGGGGTCACCAGTACGGTATTTGTATATTGAAAGCATATCCCCTCTCAAGCGTCTTTTCTCCAGAGAGAATAAGTTCAGTGCTCGCAACCTTTCCTCATAACTAATATTCTCCAGACCCTTTATTAGCTTTGTTGCCCTTCTTTGTACTTGCTCTATTTCCAGTACATCCTTCCTGAGGACTGGTGCCCAGAACTGGACAGCATACTCTAGGTGCGGCCAGACCAGAGTCTTGTAGAGCGGGAGAATTATCGTTTTATCTCTGGAGTTGATCTCCTTTTTAATGCATGCCAATATTCTGTTTGCTTTGTTAGCAGCAACTTCGCATTGCATGCCATTGCTGAGCCTATCATCTACTAGGACCCCCAGGTCCTTTTCCATCTTAGATTGTTGTTTTGTTTTTTTAATTATTTTATTGTGATCTCCATTTTTTTTGTATGTCACGTTTCCACAACACCATTATTATCTTGTCTTTGTAAATCTCAATGAGGTTGGTTGGTGTCCCTTGTTAATTTGACATTGTATTTTTTAAATGTACCTGCCTACTCAAAAAAAACTGTCCTTTTTGAAGTAAAACACATAGGCAAGTATTTCTGAAAAAAAAATATCCATTTATTCTGGGTCATAACAAAATAAAGAGGAAGGCAACGCTGGAGAAACTGGTGAAATTTGCCAAGCCTTTGTACCCCAGGGCAGACATCAATAATTTAACAGTCAAAATTGGTGGCCTGAGGAGTCCTTATAATAGTGAGCACAATCCGGTCCAGAACTACAAGAGATCAGGAACATTAACAGATGACATATCTGTCCCCAGGCTGTGGTCATACAACAGCCTGCATCTTTTGCCAGATCAGACTGAACCCAGGCCATCACTCTCTGGTCTTCCTTAGGCTCTTCCTTCCATGCTGTGGCTGTGGTGTTGGAGGTGTGGCAGGAGGTGGAGGAGGAGGAGGAGGACCTGAAGGAGGAGGAGGACCGTGGTTCAACTCACAAATGTGGCTTTGACTTTTGAGTTGGCCCCTCAAGCCCTTGTTTAGGGCTTGTAACATCACTTGCTCACATAAGAGGCATTGGCCCTCCTCCATTTCCAGCATTTTGCATGCTGTAATGTATGCAAAGTCCTCTTGAACACTGTGGGGGGTTTAGAGGGCCACAGTAGCCTTCATAAATAGGTCAATTGCTTCCTCCTTCATGTTACTCCTCTTCCTGCCACTTTTTGGTGGAAGGCAGAGGGGAGGGACCTCCGATTCTGGCAGGCTTCTTGGCCCGGCCACCTCCTGGCTGCCACTTTTCACAGCCTGGCTGAGGTTTTCCTGTGTATGAAAAAGGGACATCGTTTTATTTTTTGGTTCATCAATCACACACAATTTTCAACTCATGACTGTTGCAAATTGAATGTTAATAAATAGAAAATACTATCATTCTAACCCCAGCATTTTTCGTTATTGTCCCAAACATTTGTGGCCACTACTGTCTATTGATATGTAAACCACTTTGTGAAATCAGAAATTAGTGTTCAAAATTAGCATATATTTTACATAATTAATTTGACAACCAGAAATATTTTGAAGAATGCTATACCTGACTCAAGCTGGGCTCCTCCACATGTTGCTGCCTGGAAGGCCCAGGTTGGACGTCTGAAGCCTCAGCTGGGGGGGAAGGAAGTGTGGAAGGAAGACTGGAGAGTGCTGGCCTGGGTTCAGTCTGGCCTGCCAGAAAATGCAGTCTGTCATAGTAACACAGCCTGGGTACATAAATGTCATCTGCTGCAGCTCTTGATCTCAGGGAATCCTGGACCTTCTTGAGCTCCCTATTATAAGTGCTCCTCATGCCACCAATTAGGACCTTCAAATAGGGGATGTCTGTGGGGATCACTGGCTTCACAAATTCCACCAATTGATCCAGTGCTGCCTTCCTCTTTGTTTGATTGTTATAATAGGGGTGGTTTACCTGCCACAGACAGGGCAGCTCCCTGTACATATCAATGAATATGGGCATAAAGTCCTCGTCATTGAATAGATCCATTTTCTCTGCAAGACACAACGCAAGACAAACCCTAATGCCAGGCGAAACTCTCCTAATCTTGACCCAATATGGGCCTCAATCTATAAGCAGTATAGGCCACTGATGCACCAACTTAAAATTGTACCTTCGTTATAACGATCGGCGCTTCCGCTACACCTTCCTCCGCTCACAGATCGTAGGTAAGACGCACGCATGTTACGCTTTATATACACTGCACATGCATGAAACTCTGCCCGCATTGCCCACCCTGACTTTCTTTCTAGAATATTCCCCGCCCTGTCTCTTTTGTCGCAGTGGGAGAAGACATGGCGGAGACACAGCAGGTGCTTAATAGCAGTGACGAGGAGGAAAGCCCGGAGCAAGAAACATCCCGATCCAGGAGGAGAAGATATAAAGCCTCAAATATGTCCTTCGAAGAGATGGTGGAGATGGTCGACATATTGAAGAGGGCCGACTATGATGGGAAGTATGGACCGTACCTAAACCCAAATGTGAGAAAGGCCAAGATCATGACTAAAGTTGTGAAGAGTCTGTGCCGGAATTTTGGGGTATGATGATCCAAGGAGCAATTGAGGAAATGCTGGTCGGACCTCAAATTAAGGGAGCAGGATCAGTATAGAAGGATCAAGAAAGTGCTTCTAAAAAGTAAGTAATTGTCGTGTGTTCCTATTCTTATTATTAGTTGCATGCTGCACCATGTGCTTTTCTTCACTGTTAGATAGTTTAAAATGGCTACTTTCATGTTAGTGGGCACAGTAATCGGTCGTAGTAAACATTGTTTCTTTGCCTAAAATACTAAATACTATGTTTTTGCCAGATACAGGGTTAACTACATTTGGTCATTGTAATTTGTATTCAAAGAAGTTTAGGACATTGTTGTCTAGATGTGTTTCGAATTGGAAACTTGATTCAGTGTAATGTAAGGAGAGGACACTCAGCAGCTGTTTACACATCTGGACTCTGGAGCACTAGTGTGGGACACAAGAACAAACTTTTTAGGGTGTCCCACACAGGTGCTCCAGTGGATACTTGGGGTGTCTACATGTGTGAAAATTGTCCAAAACAGGTAAGTATTCCAGCTTTGGTAATGGAAAAAATCATGTCTTCAGCTTTGAACTCTGCCAAAACAGACAATTGTACCCCACTTACAAGCAATGTTTCATATTCCTATTTCTGGACTCACAGATCGGTGTGCTAAGTATACCTTTTGTTTCATTCTCATAGGGGAGCAAAGATTCGGAAAAAATTAGGACACCAGGGACCCCCCCACATCCTGAAGGGGAACAAAGCTCACAACCTGAGGATGTGGAGGAAGGAGATGTGGTGGAGATTGTCACCACAACAGGTCAGTGTTGGACACCACAGATTCAGGTAATAGATGTATGCCTGCATATTTATAATACATGGTGTGTATTTTTATTTTAGATGATGTTCAGGTTGTGGTAACAAAATCCAGTCATTTCACCAGTGATAGTGCACAATGGATGATCCAGGAAATCATGTTTTGTAGTCAGGATTTGGACATTATCAAAGGAAAAACCAAGGAGATTGAGCAAAGACTGAAGAACATGGGTGATGTACTAGGGAGAATTTAAATCCTAAAAAAAGATTCCTTTTTTTTTTTATCTAAAGTTTTAATACAGTTTAAAAGCCAAATTTGGAAGATGCACACAGTGTGTCAACATGTGCTATCTGCCATCAGGGCATTTCAATGTACGCATTTTGTGGGTGCAACCCCTTCCTCCCAGGTGAGAGGAAGGGGTTGCACCCCCAAAACACGTTCATTGATCCCCCATGATGGGAGATAGCACATGTTGACATTAGGTATTGGATCAGAAAGTAAATCCCCATTTTGACTCACAATTTGTGTGCATCTTCTAAATTTGGCTTTTTTTTTATTATCAAAATTTTTCTTTTTCTTTTATAAATACAACTTATCAGTTCATCATTATACAGCTTTGTATTCCACTAAATCATAGATAAAAACTGTACAATTACAATACATTCATTCCACGATCTAACATGTATAACCCTCCACCCTAAATAATAAAGAAAAAAAGAAAGGAAGAGAGAGAGAGAAGGGAAAAAAAAAAGGGAGGGGGGGGAAGTTCCTCAATTCTCTCCCTCCTCACCCTCAATTTGTTTAAATGAAAGTCAAGTAATTACATCCTACTCTTCCTAGAGATTACCCTTCATTCTACCATGCCCCCCTAGCCCCTTATATTCCAGGATATATAGTCAAATCTTATCCTCTTCCCTTTCCAAAAAAAAAAATGTGTAAGTGCCCTTATCCTCCACTCTGTTCCCCCCAAAAAACAAAGAGTAAGGGGTTAATAATAACCACTTTCTCAATAATCCTTAGTGAGTAAAAAACAAAAAAAAGAGTATAAAATTGTGTATGAGGCCTTTCTTGGCCATATTATAAAAAAAAACCCAGTGAAAGTGAAGTGCCCTTATCGTCCACAATAATCCCTCCAAAAAACAAAATGAAGTAAGGAGTTAATAATAACCACCTTCTCCTTTATCCTTGTGAAAAAAAAGGGTGATTGACAAGTTGTGTAAGAGGCCATTATTGGCCATATTATCACCCCCGAAAAAAAGAAAAATACAAACCCTTGAAAAAAGTCCTTCCGCCACACTATCTCCCCCAAAAAACTAGAGAGTGAGGGGCTATTAATAACCACCTTCTTGTTAACCTTGTGAGAAAAAAAACAGGGGAGCCGGGGGAGATGATATTCAAATTGTTCAGAATTCCACTTCTGTGTCAACCTCTTAGGTTATACAAGTCCCTGGGGACTATACCACTTTCTAATCTCACCTACTTCATGGTACTTCCCTCCTACCCTAACTCTGTGGTATAATGTACCCACCCTGCCCGTATCTTTTCAAATTTCCCTTGTTGGTCCTTCACTACATGGACCCATCTCTCAGCTTCCATTATTGAGTTTACTTCCTTCCTCCAGTCCATTAGAGTAGGGCAGTGGGTCTGTCTCCAGAATTTAGGTATTATCGATTTAGCTGCATTTAATAAGTGCGGGATGATGCTTTTCCTGTAGGCTTTAATAGACCCAGGAATCAGATGGAATAAATAGTGTAGAGGTGTAAATTCCATGAGTCTGGGGGTTAATTTCTCAATCCATGGAGCAATTGACTCCCAAATTGGTTCAGTCATGGGGCATGTCCACCACAGATGGAGAAAAGTACCTTTCTGTCCACAGCCTCTCCAGCACCGGTCGTCTACTGTTGGATACATCTGGGATAATTTAACTGGGGTCCTGTACCATCTTTTTAGAAATTTATAAGCCATTTCCTGCACCTGCGAACTTATGGATGTGGAATAGGCTGATTTAATAATTTTTTTAATTTGTGTGTTTGCCAATATCCGGTCTAATTCCCTTTCCCATTCTCTAACAAAATAGGGAACTGTTACGTCTTGCCCACTTAGAATCAATCTATACATTTGTGACAGCAGATGTCTAGCATCCGACAGTTGTACACACTGCTTTTCAAATATAGTGAGTGAGTTTAAGGATCTTAGTAGAGGTTTTATTTTATTAAAAAAGCTCACTAATTGATGGTATTTCCATTCCACTAAAGGTATGTTCCCTAACACCAGTTCCTGTAAGGTTAACAGGACTCCCTGTGGGGCAAACCTGCCACACGTGGTGTCTCCATCCTGGCCCCATGCCTCCAAATATCCCGTCTCCTCCCAAATGAACCAAAGGAATCCCTCCAGTGGAGCCAGAGGGGACATCTGAGGGGCATATTTACCCATCTTATTCAACTATCCCATACTAAAAAGGAATTCCGGGTCAATGGTGATGTCCACTGTGAAAGCCCTTTTGATGAACCTGGGGTCCAAGGGGCACCTGCTAGGTTCCTCCCTGCCATTATCTTTTCTAATCAAACCCATAATTTATTCTGGGAGTCATGGTGCCAATTCAGGATCCGAACTAAAGCCATGGCCCTATAATACAATGAGATATATGGTAGTTCCATTCCCCCTTCTGTTTTACTCCTACGCAGAATGTCATAGGCCAACCTTGGTTTTCTATCGTTCCACACAAAATGCCATGAACGATTTTCGTATTTGTTTAAAAAGGGTCTCTGGTAATGTAATCGGTACCGTGTGTAATATATAAATTATTCTGGGTAGTATATTCATTTTTATAGCGCTTACTCGCCCAAACCATGTCAAGTACTGGCCCTTCCACTTCTTCATATCCCCTATTATCCCTGTCAATAGGGAACCATAATTAAGATCGTATAGCAGTTTTTGATCTGCACTAATATGTACGCCCAAGTAAACCAGGGAATCTTTATTCCAAATAAACGGGTATAAATGTTGCAATGACCTTGCCAGCACTAAAGGGACATGGCTAGGTAGGAGAATGGATTTTTCAAAAATAATTTTAAAATTGGATAGGTTACCAAATCTATGCACTTCCAACATAAGTGCTGGTAGGGATGGTAGGGATGTCTGTGGGGCGGGAGATGAGATCATCCGCATAGGCTGATACTTTATGTTCATCAGGTCCAATACACGTCCCCAATATCTCTCTATTTCCTCTAATCTTACGAAGGAAGGGCTCCAATATCATAGCAAATATTAGTGAGGATAATGGGCACCCCTGCCTCGTACCGTTTCGTATATTAAAATATTCTGATAGTGTACCGTTCACCTTGACCCTTGCTCTTGGGTCCGTATACAAGGCCATTATCCATCCCATCATGCGTTCACCCAGACCCACCCCCCTCAACACTTCTATCATAAAGCCCCAATTAACCCTATCAAATGCCTTTTCGGCATCCATTGATAGTATGATCCTTGGAGCACTATCAGGGCCATGTTGCATCCAATGAAGAACATGAAGCACCCGGATAGTATTATCCCTCGCCTAAATTTGGCTTTTACAGGGGTAACTTCACCCCATCTGATGAAGGCAAGATCAAGACCTTTTTCACACTATAAAATATCTGATATTGCCTTCTTTTTTGCAATGTTGAACTTTGTAAGTTCCAGAGTTGTGTATGTTATGTTTGTAAACATGTCTGTTTCTGTATTTTTTCAAAAATTTCAAGGTAAAACTTTGAAAAAAAAAATGTGGGTTTTTTTACCGCCAAATGTTTTATAAAACGCACATATGAATGTGCATGGAGTAAAAGGTTTTATACTCAACAATGTGTGGTTTCTTCTTTCAATGATCAATACCATTTTTTCTGTTAAGTTGGTGTTTACAGTGACAATGGGTGTTATTTAATAATGGAAAAAACACTTGGCACTACAAGTGCACTAGGAGAACCTAGGAGACACCTTAAAGAAACCCAAGCAGTAAATGAAAATCAAGATTTGATCTGATAAAAGAGAACATTTATTCAAAATGTGCTGGCATAGCAATGGCCCCCCCACCCGTAAAATATTCTACATATTTTTCTCGCACTTCACGGGCGCTTTGGGGGGGGCAAGCCAGGACGGCCAGCTTCCAGGGCCATCATTGGGGTTTCTGAAAGTCCGGCCTCAAGCCCAACTGAGGCAACATAATTAGGATTATTACACCAAGCCCCCGCACAGCACAAACTCAACGACGAGTACATACCCGCAACATGGCTTCAAAACGGTCAGCTGGTCAGAAGGAACTAAACAGAACGCACTGAAGAACAGCAAAGCCTATGAAGAGCGAGATGAAAATCAGTAATGAGCAGACAAGAACGCACTGAAAAACAGATAGGAACTAACTTCACGCACTGAAAAGCAGATACAAACCCACAAGCACAAACTGAACAGCAGTAAAATGATCTGAAAAAGCAGGAGTCTGAAAAGCGTGAATCGTCTCTCATCAAACTTCTACTAACATGAGATAAAGACCAGATTAGCTGAAGGAGCCCAAAGGGTTGCGCTCTGGCTATTGAACTTCCCTTTTCTAGTCCCGTCGTACGTGTTGTACATCAGCGCGTTCTGGACGGTCGGACTTTGGTGTGACCATGTGTACGCAAGACAAGCTTGAGCAGAATTCCATCGGAAAAACCATCATAGCTTTTTCCAACGAGAATCCCGATCGTGTGTATGTGGCATTAGAGATTTATACAGAGTCAGCAAAAATTTACAGTACCTGCTTGGAACCAGTGTAGCATGATATATTTTAAGATGGTATTTTTGTTTTTATTTTACATAAGAGCTTGCCACTGTCAAGGGTTGTTAAGGACTCCAGGTACAGGCACCACTAAGTTACATCACTGGCCCTATTCACTTACATTTCCAGGAATCCCTGGCTATGTAAGAAAAGCGGTGGGTGGGGTTATATAAAAGGGGCAGATCCCTGCCCCTTCTATATAAACCTAATGCCATTGCTGGACAGCTCTCATTAGTGGTGTGAATGTGGCATGAGCAGACAATTCAGTATATTGATGGGTTTTGTCTTTTGACAAGCAGAAGGCAATGAATGGTGAGTGACTGCATAGTTATTGGTAAATCTAAAATGAGACTATGTACTATTTGGCTGTAGTATGTGATAAGCTTAAGAATATTGACACTTTAGATGACAGGTTCTCTGTTATAGATACGTTTCAACACTTTGGATTTTGAAAGATAGCTTCCACTTCTACATAGAAATAGGAGATAATATAACATTAGATTGTCTGGTGTTTATGTACCTCTGTACCTCTGAAACAGTGAGAGGAGGAAATATTTTATACCATCTAAGTTAAGCATTAAAATTTTCTCACAACTTTTGCTTGATATGGCCACTTTTTAAACATATTTGTATTTGAATTAATACAATTCTTCTGGACTTGTGTATTGAGAGGCACAAATAGTCTGGCAACCTTTCTGCCATATGTATATGTTGTTTTTTGCTTGTTGACTTGATAGCTAAGTTATTGGTATTTTAGTGACACCTAAAAAGTTCATGAACAAACTGTATAGAGCCCTACCCCAAATATTCCCTCTAGTAAACCCTAATCAGTGTAATATATGAATAATTCCTAATATCAATAAATATAATGCCCGAATACATTAACATAATGTTAATATACAAAGTCCATTGTGTGTATCTTCAAATGCGTGAACTGAACTGAATTAATCCATCATGCAAAAGTGCCAAAGTGCTGTAAACTTCAAATAAAGTGCAGGTAGTGCTCCCCTTCAGTGTGCCCACTCACTCACCAGCTTCTATGGACTTCCACTGACAGGAGTCATAAACGCCTGTTAGATATCCTGGGTTTGCTGGTCTTTGTTATCCCTCTCCTTGGATCTGCTCCTCAGTGTAAGGGCAATAAGGTTACATATGCAAAATATAAGTAAGATGGCAAGAGAGATCTACATAGTGTAATCACATTTTTTGATAAAATGACAGATTTAAAACATGAACACTTACATTTATAGACAAGTTATTATTATTATTATTATTATTATATGAGATTTATATAGCGCCAACAGCTTACGCAGCGCTTTACAATGTATAAGGGGGACAACACAATTACAGTACAGTTCAATACAAAAGGTACAGGAGGGCCCTGCTCGTAGAGCTTACATTCTAAAGGAAGGGGGTGGTGGTACAAAAGGTAATAGCTGCAAAGAATGATTTGATGGGGGTGACTCAGGGACAGTTATGTGATTGTGGGATAGGCTTCCCTGAATAAATGAGTTTTCAGGGATCTCCTAAAGGTGGACAGGGTAGGGGCTGATCGGACATACTGGGGCAGGGAATTCCAGAGGATGGGAGAGGCTCTGGAGAAGTCCTGAAGGCGAGCATGGGAGGAGGTGACAAGGGAGCTAAAGAGCAGGAGGTCCTGGGAGGAGCGGAGGGGGCGATTTGGGTGATATCTGCAGATGAGGTTGGTGATGTAGATGGGGGCGATGTTGTGAATGGCCTTGTATGTTATGGTTAGCATTTTGAATTTTACACGGTGGGGTAGGGGAAGCCAGTGAAGGGATTGGCAGAGAGGAGCAGCAGTTACGGATCGATTAGTGAGGTGTATTAGTCTAGCAGCAGCATTCATAATAGACTGAAGGGGGATAGCCTGCTTAAGGGTAGGCCATTAAGGAGAGAGTTGCAGTAGTCGAGGCGGGAAATAATCAAGGAGTGAATAAGTTGCTTTGTGGTGTCATTAGTCAGGAAGGGTCGAATTCTGGAGATGTTGCGGAGGTTAAGGCGGCAGGATTTAGCCAGTGATTGGATATGGGGGCTGAAGGAGAGGTCAGAGTCAAGGATTACGCCCAGGACCCTGGCATGTGTGGAGGGACCAATGGTTGTGTTGTTGATATTAATGGTGAAGTCACAGGAGGGGGACCGTGAAGGTGGAAATATAACAAGCTCAGTTTTAGAAAGATTAAGTTTGAGGAAGTGGTGTGACATCCATACCGATATGTCATTCAGCAAGTTTGAGATCCGTGAGGAGATAGTGGGGGTGAGTTGAGGAGTGGAGAGATAGATCTGTGTGTCATCGGCATAGAGGTGGTATTGTAAGCCATGGGAGGTTATCAACTGGCCCAGGGAAGAGGTATAGAGTGAGAATTTGCTGAGGAGCAGCAGGTCGTCAACTGTGTCAAAGGCAGCAGAGAGGTCTAAAAGTATGAGTATGGAGTAGTGATCATTGGTTTTGGCAGTTATAAGGTCATTGGTGAGTTTTAGTAGGGCAGTTTCAGTAGAATGTTGTAGGCGGAAGCCAGACTGTAGGGGGTCGAGAAGGTTGTTGTCCATGAGGTAGCGACTCATTTGGTCATGAACAAGGCGTTCGATGAGCTTGGAGGCAAACGGGAGAAGGGAGATAGGTCTTAAGTTATTCAAACAGGTGGGATGTAGTGAGGGTTTTTTGAGTATGGGAGTAACCAGTGCATGTTTGAGCGGGGAAGGAAAGGTGCCGGAGGAGAGGGAGAGGTTGAAGATGTGGGTTAGGGAGTTGAGGATAGAGTAGGAAGGTGGACGCAGTAATTGAGAGGGGACAGGGTCCAGGGGACATGTAGTGAGGTGGGCCATGGAGAGGAGTTTATCAACTTCTTCTGTGGTAACTGGGCAAAAGGAGGAGAGTATTGAGTGTGGTGTTGGACCTGATATGTTGGGTAGGGGAGGAATTTGAATGCTGGATATATCCTTGCAAATTGTGTTGATTTTGCTATTGAAGTGGTTGGCAATATGTAGAGCAGTAAGCAAGTTGGTGGGTGGGGGCAGTGGGGGGTGAAGTAAGGAATTAAGGGTAGAAAAGAGTTGACGAGGTTTGGATGAGAGGGTTTTGATGAGAGTGTTGTAATAGGTTTGTTTAGCAGTGTGGAGGCAGGAGTTGTATTTGAGAAGGATTTGTAGAGGGTAAAATCTTGCAGGGATTTAGTTTTACGCCATGCTCGCTCAAGAGCATAGCTGTGTCTCTTGAGACTTCTGGTGTCGTCTGTTTGCCAGGGTTGTGGCAGATGGGGCCTGGTTCTGCTTGTAGAAAGCGGAGCAAGTACGTCTAGGGAGGATGACAACGTGGTGTTGTAGATGGTTGTGGTTAGGTCTGGGCAGGACAGGGGTGCGATTTTGTCATAAAGGCCATCAGTAGCAGAGTATAAGCATCAGTGGCAGCCCATCCATAAGGGAGCAGAGGTGCCTCCCCCCTAATCCATGCACCCAGCCCTTAATCTACATGCAGGGTGCCGGACGCATGGATTCCAATGGGTTTTTATTTTTTAGAAGCACATGATTAGAGTCAGATGCTCTAAATGGCTTAAAAAAAATGTGTGCCCGGGGTGCAGAGCACTGCGCCCCAAGCCCACCGAGTTGTGTGACAATAGCAAATTAATATTCGCTATCATCTTCCTGATTCTTTTCCTGGCCAATCAGGAAGTGGGTCCTGAGACCCTATTGGCTGAGAGGAGAAGCGATCGTATTGGCCACCGCGCCGAGGGAAAAAGGAAGGAAGCCACCGAGGAGGAAGCCACCATGAAGCCTGAGACACAGAGGAAGGGGAGATACAGGAAGGAGCCAAAGCTGCCAGCGACCTGCTGTCGATGGGGTAAATGGGGCTGTCCGTCTGACGGGGGAGTTGTAAGTGCAGGGCCAGACGACCAACCGGGGGGGTTGGCAGGTTGTCTTGTCTGCCCCCCCAAAATATACAGCACCAGCCGCCACTGATAAGCACCAAACAAACTGAAACCGGAAGTACACAGTGGTGTGCATCTCACCGATCAGAAATTGTTGTCACCCACGGTAACTTGATGCGTTTCGTCCCTCTCATGGGGAGTTATCAAAGTTGAGTTTATGCAGTGCAAACATTTCTGCAGTGAAAGTTTGTTTTTTATATATTTGGGGTGTTAGTGCACTGAATATTATCTACATAACTAATGTAACAGTATTTTTTATTTATTTTACTCACCATCATTTCAGAATTCAATATGCACTCAAAAGACCGCCTCTCTCTCTCTCTCTCTCTCTCTCTCTCTCTCTCTCACTTTCTCAGGCTCATTCGATTTCTATTTTTCTCTTGCAAGCCAGCCCTTCCTTCCTTCTTTCCTTCTCTCAGTAAATAGTCATTTATTTTGCACAGATATAAATTAATTGCTTTACTGTTTGGCTCTGCAGTACCTGCAAACATGTACACATTCAGGACACAGTCATGCATATTCATGTGCCCTTCAGTAGGAAGGATAAAGTTTAGTATTTGAATTGTTTTCATACCTTAACCACCTTTAGCTGACATTTATAGGCAGTTAAATTGATTACATGATGGTACCTAAACTGCTGGTCATATGATTCTAAAGTGAAACTCTTTATTCTGAAAATGTAAGAATGCAAAGTGTTCTGCTCAAAAAAAAAAATGTTGCAAAGTAGCTGTTAGCACAGTTCACACCAAATAAACAGAGCATTCATGGCTTTCAGAAATAACATGGTTGGAAAAGCTAACTTCTATTCTCAGGTTGTCATGAGCACAACAGGGAGTAAATATTATGGGGGTAGCAACTCTGGGGGAAAGCAGAGTGTGCTCCAGGACTCAGAGTGCTTTTGGCCTAAACCAGTTGCTGACAAAGTTAATTAAACGTGTGCACAATTTTCACAACATATTTTACACATGGAAGTAAAACTATTTCTTAGAATATAAAATGTTAATATATCAGTGTGGGTTAAAGATAAAACTTTTTTTTTTTTTTTTTCGATAAATTAAGATTTGTGCTGTGCAATTAGAAATATAAGCTGCTAGGTATGTGACTTTTAAAATGTTCCAATAAAACTGTACACATTCTGAGATGAACTGTCTCTATACATTTCCTGAGTTTGTGACAGGGCAAGAAAAGAGACTCTTCTCTTTTTTTTTCTTGGCTGTGGAAAAAATGGAGAAGTGTTAGAATCTGTCAGATATTTATCCTGATGACCATGGTCACTGGTACAGAAGTAATTGGAAACGTGAACAGCAACAGAGGAGGAACATTCTAGTGGAAACACCTTTTTTAGTGACAACTGTCTCAGAAGGGAGATATTTTCTCTCACTTCCTGTTGTCTCCTAGAAGGTGAAGTGAAGAAAAATCTGCCCCAATAGAACAAAGCAAAGCAAAAAAAAAAGCCTTTCCAGAAAATACAAAACAAAAAGTTCTGTCTGTAGATATACTTTGAGAAAGAGAAGCTGAAGAGAAAGAAACAGAATTTTCTTCTTATTCCAAGTTTTAGTGCCCAGTGGATGATTTACTTCTCCCCAGATTTTTTTTTAAAAACTGAAGGCTGATTTACTAAAACTGGAGAGTGCACAATCTAGTGCAGCTCTGTAGAGAAACCAATCAGCTTCCATTTTTTTTTTTGTCAAAGCCAAATTGAACAAGCTGAAGTTGGAAGCTGATAGCTAAAGGCTATCATGCACAGGTGCAGCAGATGTTGCACTCTCCAGTTTTAGTAAATCAACACTATTGCGTCAATCTCAGACTAAAGCTAAGCAAAGATATACAAGGTATGATGTAATTGCTCAGAACAATGAATGAGAAAAGGGAAAAGGTAAAGGCAGACATTATTTGACATCCATGTTTCTCAAGTAAAAGAATGGCAATTACCGTAAATAAGATTTTAAAACCTAAATCTTCCACCAAGAGTGGTGCGCTGTTGCTAAAAAAAAAAAAAAAAAATGGGAACCCCATCAGGGCACATTGAATGATCATCATATTTGCAAATACAGTACATAAATTTGGCTGTACATATATACACATACCAACCAACCAAATATCTTTAGTAATTTGCCTTTAGAAAAATGTAATAATGTGTTGCTGTACCTTAGTGATGAATATCTGAACCATTAAAAGTCTCACATAACTATTTTTTAAAGCATTATATTCACGAATTTAACACATTAGTCATAGATGAACTTCCCAGAGATTTTTAATGAGAAAACTGTGCTTGTATATATTCATATTTTGGGATTTAAGCAATGCTATTTTTGAGCCCTATGCAGTCTGTCAAATGCACAAACTTTGTCAGAAACCAATTTCAAGTAGTATATTTCTTACAGCAGAGACAGGCTATTACTGTTGTTGTCTGCTGCCAATAAGCAACTTATGCAAGAGATCACTATGCAGTTATTTCCATTTTGCTTGCAACGGTAAAATCCAATGTTCCTTGAAAAGCATAAAATTGTAAATGTTTGTTGAGTCTACGAACCAAGCTTATAAAAGATGAAAGTTTTATAATGGAATAAAAAGTCAAATGCATTTGATACCATTATGTTTCACTGCTATTAGACCTTAGAACAGATCTTTATCTTTATTGATTTGAATAAGGCCTTGGTAAGTTTATTCAATACTTAGTATATAACATAGTAAATATTCTATAGGACATTGAAAATTCTTACTCTGATCATACAAGGATGTCTCCAGTTGGTTATGATACAAGAATGTTCGCAGCTAGTTGTAATTTTAGTGGTTGTTCCACTTGGCTATGGTTTTAGGATGTCTTGAGTTGGCTATGATTCAGTATTTGGGAAAACACAATTTGGCATGATTTAGGGAGGTGTTCAGTTGTTTATTATTTATGGATGCCTGCCATTGGTTATGATTAGGGGATGACTCCTGTTGGTTAGAATTCAGGCATGTCACCAGTTGGTTACAATTCAGGGATACCTACATTTCGTAAGCATTCAGGGATGTTTCCAGTTGTTTATTATTTAAGGATATCTCCAGTTGGCTATGATTCAGTGGTGTCTCTGGTTCGCTATAATTCAGGGATGTCTCCAGTTGACTATGCTTAAGGGATCTATCCAGATGATTAGGATTCAGGGGTGTTTTTTGTTGGATATTATTTAGGGATTTCTCCTGCTGGTTATGATTCAAGGATGTCTCCAGTTATGATTTAACAAATATATTCTATTTTAAAAAATACCTAAAGTGATACTAAAAGCTTTTTTTAATAACAAACATGTAATACTTTCCTCCTCTGTGCAATGCACAGAGCAGCCCTGATCCTACTCTTCTGGGGTAATCTGCGGGCACTCCTTCCCCCGCCGAGTGCCCCCATAGCAAGTGCTTGCTATAGGGGTACTCATGCATGCTCACTCTTGAACCCTGCTCTGTGTGTCCACAATACACCTACAGTATATGCCAGTATTTGCGCTAATGCCACCAATGACCTGCACAAAGAGGTAGACCTGTACAAAGTTCATTGTGACTGCAGCCTTGAAAGGGTTAATCTTCAATAGCACCACAACCTTGCTGCTCTCATAACCAGTGAGCACTGGAAACTGCAAACATACAAACAGAAAAGAAGAGCGCACAGGCCTGGTGCAATACATTTTATTTTGTAATAAAAACTAAATAAAAATGCACTCACAAGCAAAGATGAATCGGAACTACAACAACATGTTTTGGAGAGCGTGGCCTCCTTTATCAACTTCATAAACTCCCAAACAACAGCCAGCTGCTCACATCATGTGATCCCAAGCATGGTGCTAGCTTGTCCGGTGACCGGTGAGGCTTCCTGTGTATATGAAAGGTACATATCTCGCACTTTCCCACAAATCAACCTGTTAAATATAAATAAAGGTGCAGCAACTCATAAAGTTCTAAATACTCAATCCTAACACATATGAAAAAAAGTGTGCAACCTATGTAGATATTTGGTTATAAAAAATGCTCTTCAAAAGGAGGGTCCACATCTAAAAGTGTCAAAAGAAGACAAAAAGTCCATAAGTGTTCTTATTGTGAATTTAACAACATCCATGCTTTAAAATGTGCTCTGACTCACAAATAAGGAATTATGCACCTCTTATCAGAAGAAATGGATTCCAGATGATAGGGATCTCACACGCTTTGTTACAATTAGAAACCAGGTGCGATATTCCACTTCAAAAACTCCGGTAGGAACACTCCATTCTAGTGAGACATGGTACTAACCTAGATACGAGATGGTTTCATACATTCCTGGTTCCACCAATCATCCTGCTACAAGTGCTCTGCTTGGCTGACGTCAGTGGAGATACAGACATTTAAGCTGGAGGGTTTTCCTTGTGGATGGGCCGCAGGAATAAATCTCTGGTTTTCGAACCAGAGGTTTTCAATTCCTGCAGCCCATCCACCAAGAAAACCCTCCAGTTTAAATGTCTGTATCTCCACTGAGGTCAGTCAAGCAGAGCACTTGTAGCAGGATGATCGGTGGAACCAGGAATGTATGAGACTGTCTCGTATCCAGTTTATATCCATATCTCACTAGGAGGGCACGTTCCTAATGGAGTTTTTGAAGTGGAACATCATAGCTGGGGTCAATGTCAGGCCAAAGACACTGGGGGCAGGGCCAGGCTGGGGTCAATGTCAGGCCAAAGAATGTACTAAACCAGGCAGAAGGAAGGGTCAGGTCACAAGCCAGAATCAGCAATGAGGTATCAGGAACATGCAGGGTCAAGGCAAGCCAGGAAGTACAGGATCAGGTCACAAACGGTAGAAGCTGATGACCACTCAGCAATCCTCCGGTCTCTTTTAACATGTTGTTAAAATATTATTTTATCACATAAATCTTTACTGCAGTTATATGCAGTACGTAGAAATATTACTTGTCTTTTAAAATTACACTATGGAACTCACTTATATGTTTACTAAAAATGCCCAAAAAACAATGGCTATAACAAAAAAGCAGTAGCTATCAGTCATATTGTATTCATCCAGAGCAGTAAATACTATGAAAGATAATTTATTCTTTTGTTGCTGTCAGTTATTGCAACATTGAACATTGCGCCGTATAGTAGTTAAGTAAACATGTTATGCTGTTAAATATAAAAAGACAACAAAACGCTTTTTTCCCTAAATGTACTGTTGAGTGTCTATTACGCAAATAGCAACTTTCAGCTTTAAGACAATGCCTCCCCTCATCTTACATGTCTTAAGCCAATGTATGTATCTTACCAACCTATGGTATAGAGCAATAGTTCCTAAACTATGAGGCCTGCTGAACAAAATAGTGAATCCAGAAAAGTGTTTATTCTAAAATGACTCTAATATCTGCATTGCATTAGCTACAGTGCCTTGAAAAAGTATTCATACCCCTTGAAATTTTACATCCAAAAACGTAAATGTATTTTATTGGAATTTTATTTGATAGACCAACACAAAGTGGCACATAATTGTGAAGTGAAATTAAAATGATGAATGAAACTCATTTTTTTTTTCATATATCTGAAATGTGTGATTTGCATTTGTATTCAGCCCCCCGAGTCAATCCTTTGTAGTACCACCTTTCCCTGCAATTACAGCAGCAAGTCTTTCTGGGTATGTCTCTACCAGCTTGGCACATCTAGAGAGTGAAATGTTTACCCATTCTTCTTTGCAAAATAACTCATGCTCTATCAGACTGGATGGAGAGCGTTTGCGAACAGCAATTTTCAAGTCTTGCCACAGATTCTCAATTGGATTTAGGTCTGGACTTTGATTGGCCCATTCTGACACATGAATAGGGATGAGCCCAATGTTCGAGACAAACGTAAGTTCAACTCAAACATCAGGTGTTTGCCTGTTCACTGAACAGCAAACAATATGCGGTGTTCTCAGCAAATTCGAAAGCTGCCGAACACCGTTAAAGTCTATGGGACACAAACATGAAAAATCAAAAGTGCTTATTTTAAAGGCTTATATGCAAGTTATTGTCATAAAAAATGTGTTTGGGGATCTGGGTCCTACCCCAGGGGACATGTTTTAATGCAAAACAATTTTTAAAAAACGCCCGTTTTTTTGGGAGCAGTGATTTTTTTAATGCTTAAAGTAAAACAATAAAAATGAAATATTCCTTTAAATATCATGCCTGAGGGTGTCTATAGTATGCCTGTAAAGTGGCGCATTTTTCCCATGTTTAGAACAGTACCACAGCCAAATGACATTTCTAAAGGAAAATTGCAATTTAAAACTGATCGGGGCTGTAATGAATTGTCAGGTTTCGGCAATACAGATAAAACTCATTGAAAAAAAGAGCATGGTTCCCCCACAGTCCATTACCAGGCCCTTTGGGTCTGGTATGAATATTAAGGGGAACCCTGAACCAAAATTGAAAAAAAATTGCGTGGGGGTCCCCACGCAAAAAATCTATACCAGGCCCTTCAGGTCTGTTATGGAAATTAAGGAGAACCCTGCGCCAAATTTAAAAAATAAGCTTTAAAAAAATCACTGCTCCCGAAAAAAATGTCAGTTTTTGAAAAAGTTCTTTGCATTGTCCCCAAACACTTTTTATGACAATAACTTGCATATAAGCCTTTAAAATTTGCACTTTTGATTTTTCATGTTCGTGTCCCATAGACATTAACCGCTTGCCGACCAACCGCCGCAGTTATACTGCGGCAGGTTGGCTCCACTCCAACTCCACTCCACTGCGCGAGCCGTCGTAGCGTAGCCGTCGGGATAGCAGGCACGCGCACGCCTCCGGTGGCACAGCAGGGGTGACGATGCTCATGGCCGATGGTCGCGATGACCGCCAGCCATGAGCGATTATGACCAGGAGACACAGAACAGGGACGAGTGTAAACACACACTTCCCTGTTCTGATAGGAGTGACAGATTGTGTGTTCCTATTAGCTAGGAACCACAATCTGTCACTTCCTCTAGTCAGTCCCTTCCCCCTTCAATTAGAATCACCTCCCAGGGAACACAGTTAACCCCTAGATCGCCCCCTAGTGTTAACCCCTTCACTGCCAGTGACATTTTTACAGTAATCAATGCATTTTATAGCATTGATCGCTGTATTATTGCCAATTGTCCCAAAAATGTGTCAAAATTGTCCGATGTGTCTGCCATAATGTCGCAGTCATGATAAAAATCACAGATCGCTGCCATTAGTAGTAAAAAAAAATAATAATAATAAAAATGCTATAAATCTATCCCCTATTTTGTAGACGCTATAACTTTTGCTCAAACCAATCAATATATGTTTATTGCGATTTTTTTACCAAAAATATGTAGAAGAATACATATCGGCCTAAACTGAGAAAAAAATGTGCTTATTTTTTTTTTAAATGTAGATATTTATTATAGCAAAAAGGATAAAATAATGCGTTTTTTTCAAAATTGTCACTTTTTTTTGTTTATAGCGCAAAAAAAAAAAAACGCAGAGGTGATCAAAAGAAAGCTCTATTTGTGGGAAAAAAAAGGATGTCAATTTTGTTTGGGTACCACGTTGCATGACCGCGCAATTGTAAGTTAAATCGACGCAGTGCCGAATCGCAAAAAGTGCGCTGGTCAGGAAGGGTGTAAATTCTTCCGGGGCTGAAGTGGTTAATGGTGTTCGTGTGTTCTTCCAAATTTTTTGCTTGTTCGGTATGTTCTGGTGCAAACCGAACCGGGGGGGTGTTCGAATCATCCCTACACATGAATATGCTTTGATCTAAACCATTCCATGTTAGCTCTGGCTGTATGTTTACGGTCGTTGTCCTGCTGGAAGGTTAACCTCCGCCCCAGCCTCAAGTATTTTTGCAGACTCTAACAGGCTTTCTTCTAAGATTACCCTGTATTTGGCTCTATCTATCTTTCTATCAACACTTACCAGCTTCTCTGTCCTTGCTAAAGAAAAGCATCCCTACAACATGATGCTGCCATCACCATGTTTCACGGTGGAGATGGTATATTCAGGGTGATGTGCAGTGCCACACAGCATTTTGCTTTTAGGCCAAAAAGTTCAATTTTGGTCTCACCTAACCAGAGCACCTTCTTCCACATGTTTGCTGTGTCCCCCACATGGCTTCTCCCAAACTGCAAATGGGACTTCTTATGGCTTTCTTTCAACAATGGCTTTCTACTTGCCACTCTTCCATAAAGGCCAGATTTGCGGAGTGCACGACTAATAGTTGTCCTGTGGACAGATTCTCCCACCTGAGCTGTGGATCTCTTCAGCTCCTCCAGAGTTACCATGGGCCTCTTGGCTGCTTTTCTGATTAATGCTCTCCTTGCCCGGCCTGTCAGCTTAGGTGCACAGCCATGTCTTGGTAGGATTGCAGTTGTGCCATATTCTTTCCATTTTCAGGTTTGGTGGATTGAGCATTGCTCCGTGAGATGTTCAAAGCTTAAAATATTTTTTATAACCTAACCCTGCTTTAAACTTCTCCACAACTTTCTTCTTTACCTGTCTGGCATGTTCCTTGGCCTTTATGATGCTGTTTGTTCACTAAGGTTCTCTAACAAACCTTTGAGGGCTTCACAGAACAGCTGTATTTATTCTGAGATTAAATTACACTCAGGTGAACTTTATTTACTAATTAGGTGACTTCAGAAGGCAATTGGTTCCAGTAGATTTTAGTTAGGGGTATCAGAGTAAAGGGGGCTGAATACAAACGCACATCAAACTTTTCAGATATTTATTTGTAAACAATTTTGAAAAACATTTATGATTTTCCCTCAACTTCACAATGATGTGCCACTTTGTATTGGTCTATCACATAAAATCCCCCAAAAATACATTTATGTTTTTGGTTGTAACAAAATGTTGAAAATTTCAAGGGGTGTGAATACTTTTTCAAGGCACAGATGCTATACAGTATGATAGATAAGGCCTTTGTGCCATTTGCAACAACTACTTGAAGCTTTTGTGAAAAAAATTTTGGAGTGCCCAAGGTCTGGAGCCTCACAGGTTGTTCATTTGGGAGATAAGCATAACAGTCAAGCTAACAAGTTATAAAAGGCACTGAGAAATTCATGCATTCGTACATTATCTGCATAGGATAACATTTTTTTTTAATCGTTCAGTTTACTGTAAAATATCAAAAAGTGGGATTACCCTTAAAGGGGAACCCTGTGTCAAAAACAAAAAAGTAGCATTCCCTTAAATATCTATACCAGACCCTATTCCAGAAATGTGGGATTATAGTCAAGAAAAGGAGTGTGTGCCTCCTCACAGAACCATACCAGGCCATATTCCCTCAACAGAGGTAGGGTACTTTGCAAGAGGGACTAATGGCAACCTCCATGTTGATGATAAGGGCTTGTTCCCCTCATCCCAGTTTCAACTGTCAAATCCCTGTGTTAGTGAAGAGGAGGAGCATCCTCGCCTCTTTGTGTACATACAGATGCTGTCTGGATTAGAATAATGTCAAATACTGACCATCGTTTTACATCATAATGGCCTTGTTTATTTGCTTAGCAGCAAACTTTGTTAAGGTCCAATCAAAATGACCAGTTTGATAGCTGTTGTTAGTTAAAATGGAAATATATACTTTCAATGCACAAATCTTGAATTTTTATTGCAGTGGTTAACATTAAAAGACATTTTTTTAAATTTTATGTGCATTTGCTTCCATATTTTTGTGGTTGTTTTTTTCATATAAATATCGAGATTTGTGGATTAGCCACTAGAGTAGGCAATGGCTCAATTTACAATTGCTCAAGAAGACATTTAAACCCAAGAAGAAAGGCTGAATATATTGCAGATTACCAGTCTTTAGACGTGGTGGTTGCATTAATTTTTATTTTTCAGTCTGAACATTTTAAGCAAGTACAGAAATAATTGTTAATTTTGACATGGTGCCCTCTTTAGATGCTGTAAGTAAGTATTGTCAACCTAAGCCAAGAAATGTGGTTTTCCACAGTTATGCCGGGGACACACGACTGGACTCTCCATCAGAATAGACTCTGATGGTCTTTCCGACGGAGTTCCGATGGAGTTTCGCTGAAACGGACTTGCCTACACACGATCACACCAAAGTCCGATCGTTTAGAATGCGATGACGTACGATGGGACTAGAAAAAGGAAGTTCAGTAGCCAATAGCTGCCCTTGCGTCGTTTTTGGTCCATCAGAATAGCATACAGACGAGCGGTTTTCCCGATAGGAACTGATTCCATCGGAAAGATTTGAAACATGTTCCATTTCTAGGTCCGTCAGAATTTTAGAAAGAAAAAGTCAGATGAAGCACACACACGATCGAAATGTCCGACGGAATGATTCCATCTGACCTTTTCTGCCGGAAAGTCCGGCCCTGTGTACGTGGCATTAGAGTTACCAGGTGCAACTAAAGGCAAAGAGAAAAACTAATAAAAAAACAAATGCAGCCATCTCATCTAAGAACTGGTAAGCTGCAATACATTACATTTTTGCTCTGGGTTTTAGATATACTTTAACAACTCCCTAAAGTCAAAGGTCACTTTAAGAACATGATAGCACAGCGGAAGTTATTCCCCCATTCACATCCATCGAGCGTGTGAATGGGGGAATTGTCACTATTTTGGTATAATATATGGCCTGCCTTAGTGGTTATATCATTTCAAACAACATGAATTATCTAATCTGTGATTCTGTGGATAATAGCATTATTCATAACATTGTGACACTAAGGTGAGCATAAACAGTATACATTTAAGTGTACAGATATGTGTATGTTACATGGGCCTTATTTGGGTTTGTCAAATTAAGTTTATTTGGGAATTAATTTAATTTGGCAATCCAAAATAATACCATTTAAGTAAAAATGTACTGTAATGAAAAACAAATACAAGTAGGGGAACAATGGATTCTTTATAAACTTGACAGATACGTCATATCTCTTAATATTTGTGTTCTGCTCTAATTAATGTGCAACATGCACTTACTAGATTTAATGACAGACTGTTATTTAATATTAAAGTACTATTTTTCTCTTTTGTTGATGACACACTTTGGGGTCTAGACACAGCATAACATGGTTCGATGATACCATCATTTTGTTAAGCAAAAAGCAAAAATTATCTAGTAATTAGTTAATGATGGTGAAATTGACATGAATTTCTTTCTAACAAGATTCAGAGAAAAGACTAATGCACTGTTACAAAGTCCTATTAGCCCTATTAGAGATATCAGACACAGTTCTGATAACAGATAATGTTAATTGATGGCCTGCTATGTTTTCTTGCAAATAATGTTTGGTGTAATTTTAAAGAATCTTTGTTTTTAATTGATTTAAAAGTTATCTTTGTGGTTCGCAAATGTAATTTAAAAAATAAATCAAATTTCACTCAGTCTTGAGTTTTCGAGGCGTAGAATAATTCCAAGACAAATGCTATTATGGTCCTATGTAAAAGAAACCTGCCCAGATAAATCTGAAGGTTGTCACTGCTGAAAATGCTAGCTGTCTGGCTGTCTTTCTGATTCACTCAAGTATACTGTTTGGGAGTTGGAAGTTTTCAGGACCAAAAAGAAACAATATTTTGGCAAGACTTATGGGTCTGTTACAGGCAGTGAAATTTCAAATGTGGCCAAAGATTAAAGATTAAAGATTTCCCCAGATTGGGTTGAGATAAGTATAATTATTTGTAAAACACTTAAGTTTCTAATCTTGATCCACAGTTGTTTGTGCAATATTTGGATATCAGCATGCTTCTGTTTCCAGAGCAATGCTCTACAGGCAGCCAGTTCTCTGAAAAATCCCAAAGACTTCTATGAGGTTCACAACTACAGTATCTCACAAAAGTGAGTACACCCCTCACGTTTTTGTAAATATTTTATTATATCTTTTCATGTGACAACACTGAAGAAATTACACTTTGCTACAATGTAAGGTAGTGAGTGTACAGCTTGTATAACAGTGTAAATTTTCTGTCCCCTCAAAATAACTCAACACACAGCCATTAATGTCTAAACCGCTGGAAACAAAAGTGAGTACACCCCTAAGTGAAAATGTCCAAATTGGGCCCAAAGTGTCAATATTTTGTGTGGCCATCATTATTTTCCAGCACTGCCTTAACCCTCTTGGGCATGGAGTTCACCAGAGCTTCACAGGTTGCAGGGAGGGGATCGTCCTCTGCTTCAGTATGTCACAGTCTATTTCCCAAAGACAACCTCTGGATATGATGCGGAGCACATGCACTCAACTTCTTTGGTTGACCATGGCGAGGCCTGTTCTGAGTGGACCC
Organism: Lithobates clamitans; assembly: GCA_037952925.1. Classification (NCBI taxonomy): domain Eukaryota; kingdom Metazoa; phylum Chordata; class Amphibia; order Anura; family Ranidae; genus Lithobates; species Lithobates clamitans. The sequence goes on from JBBGZY010001063.1 coordinate 1,794,490, forward strand.
TGTCCTGGTAAACAGCTGTATGGTCTTGGCCACCATGCTGCAGCTCAGTTTTAGGGTCTTGGCAATCTTCTTATAGCCTAGGCCATCTTTATGTAGAGCAACAGTTCTTTTTTTCAGATCCTCAGAGTTCTTTGCCATGAGGCGCAATGTTGAACTTTCAGTGACCAGTATAAGAGAGTGAGAGCGACAACACCAAATTGAACACACCTGCTCCCCATTCACACCTGAGACCTTGTAACACTAATGAGTTACATGACACCGGAAAGGTAAAATGGCTAATTGGGCCCAATTTGGATATTTTCACTTAGGGGTGTACTCACTTTTGTTGCCAGAGGTTTAGACATTAATGGCTGTGTGTTGAGTTATAGATATGTGCAGGATGAAAAAATTTGTTTAGTTTCGTTTCTATTTGTCATTTAACTAAATTCGTTTAGTTAAATTCGTTGCATTCGTTACATTCGTTTTCGGAATTCGTGTCGTTTCGTGTTCGAAAAAATTCGACCGCATTCGAAAAAATTCTACCACATTCGAAAAAAACATTAACTGAATTTGAAAAAGTAAACTATATATAACCATTTTGCGAAATTTGAAATTCGTATAGAATGAAATCGAATTCCAATAGAAAAGATTAGGATAGAATAGAAAATATAAAAGAATAGCATAGAAAAACAATAGAACAGAATAGAAAAAAATATAATATATTGTATTCTAATCTTTTCTATTCTTTTTTTTTTTAACAGAAAATAATCTTTTCTATTCGAATTCATTCTGTACCAAATTCCAATTTTGGAAGATGGTTATATATATATTATATTTTTTTTCTATTCTGTTCCATTGTTTTTCAATGCTATTCTTTTCTATTCTATTCTAAGCTTTTCTATTCGAATTTGAATTAATTCTATGCGAAATTCGAATTTTGGAAGATGGCTTCTAAAATTAGAATTTCGTATAGAATGAATTCGAATTTGAATAGAAAAGATTAGAATAGAAAATAATAGAAATAGAATAGACTAGAAAAACAATAGAACAGAAGAGAATAAAATATAATATATATATATTATATTTTTTTCTATTCTGTTTCATTGTTTTTCTATGCTATTCTTTTTTATTCTATTCTAAACTTTTCTATTCGAATTTGAATTCATTCTATACGAAATTCGAATTTCGGAAGATGGCTTCTGAAATTCGAATTTCGTATAGAATGAATTCGAATTTGAATAGAAAATAATAGAAAAAAATAGACTAGAAAAACAATAGAACAGAACAGAATAAAATATAATATATATTATATCTTATTCTATTCTGTTATATTGTTTTTCTAGTCTATTCTTTCTACTCTATTTTAATCTTTTCTATTCAAATTAATTTTATACGAAATTCGAATTTTGAAAGATGGTTTTATATATATTATATTATTATTATATTATTTCTATTAATTTTCTGTTCTAATCTTTTATATTCAAATTCGAATTCATTCTATACGAAATTTAAACTTCAGAAGCCATGTTCCGAAATTTGAATTTCATATAGAATGAATTTGAATTGAAAAGACTATTATAGAATATAAAATAATAGAAAAGCAAAGCATAAAAAATCAATAGAAGAAAAAAAAAATTATATAATATATATATATATATATATATATATATATATATATATATATATATATATATATATATATATATATATATATATATATATTTTATTGCTTTATTATTTTATATTCTATCTTATTGTTTTTTTTAGAAAAACGTTTTCTATTTTTTTCGAATTCGATTCGAATATGTTTTCGAATTCGTTCGTTTTTTTTCGGATTCGTTCGTTTTTTTTTCGGATTCGTTTAAATTCTTTACTTTTGTAATTCGGGAATTCGGATGCACCCGAATTTCTGAATAATGAAAAATTTGTCCGAATTTCGATTCGGAACGAAACGAAATGCACATGCCTATTGAGTTATTTTGAGGGGATAGCAAATTTACACTATTATACAAGCTGTACACTCACTACTTGTACATTGTAGCAAAGTGTCATTTCTTCAGTGTTGTCACATGAAAAGGTATAATAAAATATTTACAAAAATGGATCTCTTCCCTTCTCCCAACATGGCAGACAAATCAGAGAAAGAAAATCCTATGCGTGATCTGAGAATCTGCAAGCTCTGCCTCAATATCTGCATTGGAGAGAATGGTGACAGACTGACCCGGCAGCCAAAGTGCTGAAGCAGCTCACTGGGCAGACACTGATCTTCTCCAAAGCTTGTTACACCATGAGATCTTTTGGATTTAGGAGAAATGAAAAAATTGCACTTCACTGTACTATCAGAAGAGCCAAAGCAGAAGAGATCTTAGAGAAGGGGCTTAAGATCAGAGAATATGAGCTGATGAAGGATAACTTCTCTGAAACAGGAAACATTGGGTTTGGTATCCAGGAGCACATTGATCTGGGGATTAAATATGACCCAAGCATTGGAATCTACAGGCTGGATTTCTATGTGGTCCTAGGTCATCCAGGCTGCAGCATTACTGAAAAAAAAGCGCAAGACTGGCGTCATTGGTGCCAAGCATCGAATTGGCAAACAGGAGGCCATGCATTGGTTTCAGCAAAAGTATGGTGGCATCATTCTCCTTGGAAAGTGAGCTGCTTCAGTTTCTAAAAAATTAATAAAATTTCTGACAAAATTTTTTTTTACAAAAATGTGAGGGGTATACTCATTTTTGTGAGATACTGTAAATATGTCTCCCAAATTTAAGACATGGCGAACATCCTATCAGAAGAACAGGTCTAAGCATAATGAACATAACGGAGTCGATTTACTTGAGGCAAATAGATCATTTTCTTTGCAAGGGAAAGTCTACTTTACAAGGGAATATACTTCAGAGCTTATTGAATGTGGTGAAGTTACTCTATGCAAAGAATACCCAATCACATCCAAGGAAAAGAAAAATAAGCATTTTTGCATGTACATGATTGGATGATGGAAGTTAGCAGAGCTACATCTTACTCACTAATGCCACGTACACACGAGCAGACTTTTTGACCGGATTGGTCCGATGGACTATCCGACTGACTTTCGATGGACTTCCAACAGACTTTCCGAATGAACAGACTTGCCTAAACACGATCACACCAAAGTCCGACAGATTCATACGTGATGACGTACAACCGGACTAAAATAAGGAAGTTGATAGCCAGTAGCCAATAGCTGCCCTAGCGTTGGTTTTAGTCCGTCGGACTAGCATACAGACGAGCGGATTTTTCAACCAGACTCCAGTCCATCGGAAAGATTTGAAACATGTTTTATTTCTAGGTCCGTCAGACTTTTGAGAAAAATTAGTCCGCTGGAGCCCACACACAATCTAATTATCCGACGGAGTCTGGTCCGCCGGACCAAGTCTGCCGGAAAGTCTGCTCATGTGTACGCGGCATTAGTTCTACTTTGCAAATCCCTTTGCAAAGTGCACTTTTCCTTGCAAAGTGAACAGTCTATTTGCCTTCAGTAAATCAACCCTAATGACTTATTCAGCTGCATTTAGAGATCGTTAAAATGTTGAGTTCTTTAACCACTTCAGCCCCAGAAGGTTTTACCCTCTTCCTGACCAGAGCACTTTTTACAATTCGGCACTGCGTCGCTTTAACTGCTAATTGCGCGGTCATGCAATGCTGTACCCACAGAAATTTGCGTCCTTTTCTTCCCACAAATAGAGCTTTCTTTTGATGGTATTTGATCACCTCTGCCGTTTTTATTTTTTGTGCTATAAACGGAAAAAGACCGAAAGTTTTGAAAAAAAATGAATTTCTACTTTTTGTTATAAAAAAAATCCAAAATGCCAAAATGTATTCGGCCACATGTCTTTGGTAAAAAAAATGTCAATAAGCGTATATTTATTGGTTTGCGCAAAAGTTATAGCGTCTACAAACTAGGGTACATTTTCTGGAATTTGCACAGCTTTTAGTTTATGACTTCCTATGTCATTTCTTGAGGTGCTAAAATGCCAGGGCAGTACAAACCCCCCCAAATGACCCCATTTTGGAAAGTAGACACCCCAAGGAAATTGCTGAGAGGCATGTTGAGCCCATTGAGTATTTATTTTTTTTGTCCCAAGTGATTGAATAATGACAAAAAAAAATTTACAAAAAGTTGTCACTAAATGATATATTGCTCACAGAGGCCATGGGCATATGTGGAATTGCACCCCAAAATACATTCAGCTGCTTCTCCTGACTACGAGGATAACAAATGTGTGGGACTTTTTGGGAGCCTAGCCGCGTACGGTGCCCCAAAAACCAAGCACCGCCTTCAGGATTTCTAAGGGCATAAATTTTTGATTTCACTCCGCGCTGCCTATCACAGTTTTGAAGGCCATAAAATGCCATGATGGCACAACCCCCCCAAATGACCCCCTTTTGGAAAGTAGACACCCCAAGCTATTTGCTAAGAGGCATGGTGAGTATTTTGCAGCTCTCATTTGTTTTTGAAAATGAAGAAAGACCAGAAAAAAAAAAATTTTTTTCTTTTTTCAATTTTCAAAACTTTGTGACAAAAAGTGAGGTCTGCAAAATACTCACTATACCTCTCAGCAAATAGCTTGGGGTGTCTACTTTGCAAAATGGGGTCATTTGGGGGGGTTTGTGCCACCTGGGCATTCCATGGCCTCCGAAACTGTGATAGGCAGTGAAGAGTGAAATCAAAAATTTACGCCCTTAGAAAGCCTGAAGGCGGTGCTTGGTTTTCGGGGTCCCGTGCGCGGCTAGGCTCCCAAAAAGTCCCACACATGTGGTATCCCCATACTCAGGAGAAGCAACAGAATTTATTTTGGGGTGTAATTTTACATATCCCCATGGCATGTTTGAGCAATATATCATTTAGTGACAACTTTGTGCAAAAAAAAAAAAGTGTCTCTTTCTTGCAACTTGTGTCACAATATAAAATATTCCATGGACTCGACATGCCTCTCAGCAAATAGCTTGGGGTGTCTACTTTCCAAAATTGGGTCATTTGGGGGGGGTTTGAACTGTCTTGGCATTTTATGCACAACATTTAGAAGCTTATGTCACACATCAACCACTCTTCTAACCACTTGAAGACAAAGCCCTTTCTGACACTTTTTGATTACATGAAAAAATTATTTTTTTTTGCAAGAAAATTACTTTGAACCCCCAAACATTATATATTTTTTTCCCAAATAACATTTTATTGTAGCATTTGTATTACAAGAATACATTATATGTGGAGAACGACAAAATAAAAGAGGGAAGGAAGAAGGAGAGAAGGGGAGCATGTTATAAAAGACATGTATACAACAGTTCTCCACATCCTTCCCCATAACACTGTTCAAAACTGTACTGGTCGTTCATACATTCTAGGCATGGAGAAAGAAAGAAGAGGGAGAAGAGGATGAAGGAGAAAGGGGGGGGGGGCGGTTGTTATAGTAACTTGTTTACTTGTTCATGGTGGATCCTCTCGAAGATGCCACAGCTCCCAAACTTTGTTATGCGCTTCCAGCCTATCCTGTATTCTGGCCGTCATCTTCTCCATCAACTCCACATCTTTGATCCTAGCGTATAGGGCTTCAGGAGTGGGGGGAGAGGTTTTTTTCCATTGTTGGGCAATTAGACAGCGTGCTGCTGTGAGAATGTGGCGCATTAATTTTTTATATGGAGTAGGGATCTTCAGTTGTAAGACTCCTAGAAGAAAGGACTTGGGGATCATGGGGATCTGTACTTCCAAAAGACCGATCAACAACTGATGGACCGCAGCCCAGTAAGGAGCTATCAATGGGCAGCTCCAATATATATGGAGAAGTGTTCCTCTTTCTTTTTGACAGCGCCAGCAGCGATCGGAGCTGGAGGGGTATATGGCGTGGAGGGTATCCGGGGTCATATACCAGTACAGGAGGATTTTATAAGTATTTTCCTTGTATAGGGTACAAAGGGAGCTTCTTGCCGCCTGGGTCCATATCGTCTGCCACTGCTCCATGGGAAGTTCCTCGCCGAGGGCCCTTTCCCATTTGATCATGTAAGCATGTTTACCTTTGGTTTCTATTGGGTGGGCATTTATTATTTTGTAAATGTCAGAAATTAGGCCCTTTTGGGCTGTGCCCCCAGGATTAGGTTTTCAAAAGGCGTTGGACGGGAGAACTGTAGATCAGACGATATGGACAGGGCATAGTGGCGTATTTGCAAGTAACTGTAGAAGGCTTGGTGCGGAAGGTCATGTTTGGTCTGAAGATCAGAGTAGGGTAGCAGCCTGCGGGTTCTAGGGTTTACTATGTGTCCGTAGTGGAAAAGATTCCGTGACGACCAAGTGTGGGACATCTGGTGAGTGAGACTGTCTGGGATTTTGGGGTTGCAGATAAAAGACGTTAGGACCGATTTTTCTGAGGACAACTCATGTAAGTGGGATAATTTGTTCCACAATTGACGGAGGTGGGACATGGTTCCCAGTAAGCGCTCAGGGGGGACCTCCGCCCTCACGTTCCATAATAGGCTATTTGGGTGGGTTGGGGCTAACCATATTTTTTCGATCTCTGTCCACCTATTATAGGACCTTTGAGTGAACCATGAGGCTGTGGCACATAGTTGGGTGGCTTGGTAATATTTAATGAGGTTGGGGAATGCGAGACCTCTATCTGAGCGCGCCGCCATCATTACCGATTGAGGGATTCTGTGTTTTTTGTAGTTCCAGGTAAATTTAAATAGATCAGATTGTAGTTTACTCAGGTGACTGCGGGGGACAGGGATGGGTAGTGTTTGAAAAAAGTAGAGTAATTTCGGAAGGATTGTCATCTTAATTGACGCGATTCGACCCAACAGGGAGATGTGGTGTTTTTTCCAAGATGTAAGCAAGGCTCTGATAGAGCGATATATGGGAGGAAAGTTTTCCTGGTATAAAGTGTTGAATTTTGTGGTGATATGTACCCCTAGGTATTTCAAGGAAGTGGTTTTCCAGTGATATGTGAAATTTGCCTTCAGGTGTGTTGTTTCCATATCCGAGATGTTGATTGGGAGGGCTTCTGATTTAGAGGTATTAATTTTATAGCCCGATAGGGCTCCATATTTGTCCAGTTCTGCATGTAAATTTGGCAGGGAGATTCTGGGTTGGGTCAGGGTGAGGATCACATCGTCCGCGAATAATGAGATCTTGAACTCCCGGCCCCTGACAGAGATTCCCCGGATGTCATGGTTACCTCTAATAGTGGCCGCCAAGGGTTCGACACATAATGCGAATAATAGGGGTGAAAGTGGGCATCCCTGGCGAGTGCAGTTTGTTATCAAGAAAGCGGGGGAAATGGCAAAGGGAGTCCTGACCTGTGAAGAGGGGTTGGTATAGAGGTGTTTTATAGCTCTCAGGAATGGTCTCCGAAATCCTGCGTGTTGTAATGTGGTGAACAGGAAGGGCCACCCAAGTCGGTCAAAGGCCTTTTCGGCATCCAAAGACGCCATTTTCTCCCTGTTCGCCACATCCACCAGATCAATCACTTTTCTGGTGTTATCGCCTGCCTGTCTAAGGGGGACAAAGCCCACCTGATCTTTGTGAATAAGGGATGGGAGGATCATATTCAGTCGTATTGATAGTAGTTTAGTAAAAATTTTTAGATCCGAGTTCAGCAGGGCAATGGGTCTATAGTTAGCACATAGGGTAGGGTCTTTATCTGGTTTAGGGATCAGAGTGATAAATGAGCGGTGCATGTCTGACGGGATGGGGGAGTCTCGGTAAAAGGAATCAAATAGTTTGCACATATGTGGTAAGAGGATGGGGAGGACGGCCTTGTAATACTCGTAGGGTAATCCGTCTGGGCCGGGGGCTTTGTGAGATGGGAGGGTCTTTATAGTCTGTTCTATTTCCTCCTCGGTAATTGGCATGTTTATAGTTGCCAGATCAGAGGTTTGGAGCTGTGGGACTCCGCTCTCCACAAGGTAACACTGCATTCGGTGGAGAAGGTCTGGGGGGGCGGGATTACTAGGGATATTAGGATTGTTGTAGAGGTCCTGATAGTAGTCTGCAAAGGTGTCAGCAATGTCCTTGGGGTGGGATAGTAGGGAGCCTAGTTTATTCTTAATTTGGTGTGGCGTGGATATGTGGGAGTTATCACGTAGTTTCTTCGCTAGTAAGGAGTGTGCTTTGTTGCCTTTGTCGTAGTACAGTTGTCTTAGTCTGAGGATGGCTTTTTCTACCCATCCCATAGCTAAGTCGCTCAGGGTTGTTCGCAGGTGTATGACTTTTTTAAGTAGGGTTAGGGTAGGGGACCGTTGTAGTTGTATTTCTAAAGCTCTAAGTTCTTTTTCGGTTTGAAGTTTTGTGGCCAGGGCATCTTTCTTCATGGCAGATGACAGTGCAATGCATCTGCCTCGGATCACGGCCTTGTGGGCTTCCCATAATGTGGATGGGGATATATCGGGGGTATTGTTTTCTGCAAAGTAGTGTGTTAGAGTGGATATTAATTCCGTTTTCGCTGGGAGGTGCTGAAGAAGGAATGTGTTTAATTTCCAGTTGTATGGCCTACATGTGGCAGAACCTAGTTCCAGTTTAAGTAATATAGGTGCATGGTCGGACCATGAGATTGGTAATATCCGTGCCTCTTTTGCATGTCTAAGCGTGAAATTATTTACAAAGAAATAGTCGATGCGTGAGTGTATTCGGTGGGGGGCTGAGTAGAACGTGTATTGCCGATCGCCAGGATGGAGAGCTCTCCAGGCATCGAAGAGGGCATAACGTCTAGTGAGTCTGCGAAATAGCTTCGAGTCCCTCAGGGCACGAGCCGGTACTGCCCTGGGGCTCACCACCTGGCGATCCGCCGTTATTGAATGAGTTAGGTTAAAATCGCCCCCCACCACCAACATCTCATGTACGGATTTAAAGAGTCGGGTAAATACTCTAGTCAGGAAGTTATATTGCTTAATGTTGGGAGCATAGAGGGTGCAAAGGGTGAGTGCCTGTTTTTGCCATTGTCCCTGAAGAATGACAAAGTGACCATAGGGGTCGCTATATTGTGCTATGCATTTAAAGGGAGATCCATTTTTAATGAGAATGGCGACCCCTGCCCGTTTATGTGGACCTGAAGAGTGGTATATTTGGGAGAAATGTTTGGAAGCAAATGCAAATGAGCCCCCCTTATCAAAGTGTGTCTCTTGGACAAAAATAATATCTGCTCCAGATTGTCTAAATTCCCTCAATGCCAGATGTCTCTTTTTATTGGAATTTAGGCCGTGGACGTTTAAAGATAAGATCTTAGCCATGGTGTCAATTTGAATGGGATAGATGTCTTACCTGATGTGGAGAGGATGTTCGGAAGGCGGTGGGTTGGCTGTGCACATACCTCAAGAGGGGAGCCAGGTAGTATCCATGGATTACCCGTTGGGTCACATGATGGTGGGTAGACGAGGGGGGGAGACAAGTAGAAAGGAGGGGGAAAGGGGGGAAAGAAAGAAAGAAAGAGAGAGACATGAGATTAGTATAAGTCAGACAAATATAAATTCAAACAACTATTATCAATTGACCTTGAGAGGCAAAAAGGCCTAGGTCGGTACGGGATTCCAGGGATCCTCCCAACTGGGGTCCAGGAGGGCCCGTCGGGTGGATGCAAGGGAGCCCTAAATCGGTTATATAAAACATAAACTGTAGAATAGCTACAACTGCTATCATTTAACCAGGAGGAGGGTGGGCAGAAGTGATATCTCCTACTCTCTCAGATGTCCTTGGAGACATGCCCAAATTGTAAACTGGGATGTAAACTTGGGGCGCAAAGAGGAGGGGACTAAGTAAACTAAAATGTCCAGGGCTAGTTCACCAGTGGTGTCTGATGGTTCAATAGGCCATCAGTGAGTATCTTTAAGCTGTTGTTACTCCAGCCGAAGTCAGCCATTTCTGTGCTTGGTGCTCTTGCGTGAAGTATCTTTGTTTCGGGATCTGTTGGATGAGGAGACCTTCTGCCAGGTTGTGGGTGGTGCAGGCGGATTGGTGACCAGATCCCATTCTGGAAGGCGGGGGACGGATATTCCCATTGTGTCGCAAAAGGCTTGTAGGTCCTCCGGGTAGCGTAGTATGGCGGATTTGCCTTGGTTTTTAGCTGTAAGGCTGAAGGGGAACCCCCCGCGCTAGGGGATATTTTCTTCTTGTAAGATGCGCAGCAGTGGTTGAAGAAGTCTTCGTTTTTGTAGTGTGATCCATGAGAGATCTGGATATAGTTGTACTTGAGCATTTTTGTAGGTCACTCTGCGTGCTAAGCGAGCTTGCCGCATAATGTCCTCTTTCAGAGGGTAGGAGTTAACCCTACAAATAATGTCTCTTGGTTGTGCAGTGGCATTTTTAGGTCGCAAGGCTCGGTGGGCTCTGTCCATTTCTATGAACTTAGTGACGGGTTCACCCAGGAGATTGTTAAACACATCTTGTAGAATATGTTGAATATCTTCTGGGCCTTCAACTTCTGGAATTCCTCTCACTCGTATGTTGTTCCTGCGTCCCCTGTTGTCTAAATCTTCCACGTGTCGCTGCACATCTCTCAACATGGTGTGATGGTCTGCTCCCTGAAGTTGGGTTCTGTGGACTGCAAGCTTGGTCTCCTGGATCTCTTCTTCAGCCATTTCCACTCTGTCAGCCAGGTGTTTAAGGCCTGATTGGAGCACTTGTATTTCCGAGCGACACGTGGACTTTACATCTTCTATCAGTTGTCTAAAGTCCTCTTTAGTGGGGATCGCCTGTAAATATGTTTGCCAATGTGGGGGTGCTGGCTGGGGGTGCTCAGGTACTGTGGGCCATTGGGCCGGGAGTTACCAGGTGGCAAGGGTGGAGGGCCTGTGGCAGTGAGGCCTAAGGCCTGGTGTGCTGTTCTCGGTGGAGAGTCACATGGTTCACTCCAGGTTGGTGTCTGAGCGGGGGGGGGTTGTTCCTGATGCACCCCTCCCCTGAAAGCGGGGGTCAGGTAGGCTCACTTTTTGAGCATAAGTGGCCTGTGGTATTGTCCATTCTCTGGGCGAGCTGAGTGCCCGCGGAAGTGCTAATTTTTGGGCCTTTGGTGGTGGTGAATCAGGCTCTGCGTGGTTGCAGGGTGCTGGGTTTACTGCAGGTTCCGGAGAAGTCCGGTTGGTTGGGCACATAGGGACCGGTAAAGCCGGAAAGTCCATAGAGAAGACAGAAGATGTTGGGGAGTCTGGTTCCGTGCCCTGCATGCAAGGGTCTGATGCTGTTCTCAGCAAACGAGGGAACGCTTCTGAGCATTGTGTGTACTGCTGGGGAGGAGGGGTAGTCATGGCGCCCTGTGAGCCTTGCTGTGGTGTCTCATGAGGCGGGGGTCTGGAGGGGGGACTCACCGCTCCCGGGTTAAGTGGCCTGGTTGTGCTATCCGACGGAGCTGATCCGGAGTCTGTGGGCTTCCGCTGCGGCTAATGGGGCGGTGGAGAGATCCGAGCGGAGCTCCGGAAGTAGGGAGCGGGAGTGTCCGGCGCCATCTTGGCTGCTCCGGTCTGTGGCATGTCCGTCGGCGGGAAGAAGGACCGGAGGTCTGAGGAGGTTCCCGGAAGGGGTAATGATGATCCCCTGGCTGCCGCGGATCTGGTGGTCCTGGATTTGCACATAAAAAAGCTGTGCAGTGTCCCCTATGCGCTGATTGTTCCTGGGCTGAGAGAGAGCAGAGAGATCAGGCTGCCATCCAGAGCGGCTTCCGGTCACGCCCCCCTATATATTTTTTTAAAGCAAATGCCCTACAGATTAAAATGGTGGGTGTTTCATTTTTTTTCTTCACACAGTATTTGCGCAGCGATTTTTCAAACGCATTTTTTGGGGAAAAAACACGCTTTTTTAAATTTTAATGCACTAAAACACACTATATTGCCCAAATGTTTGATGAAATAAAAAAGATGATCTTAGGCCGAGTACATGGATACCAAACATGACATGCTTTAAAATTGCGCACAAACGTGCAGTGGCAACAAAATTAATACATTTTTAAAAGCTTTTAAAAGCCTTTACAGGTTACCACTTTAGATTTACAGAGGAGGTCTACTGCTAAAATTACTGCACTCGATCTGACGTTCGCGGTGACACCTCACATGCATGGTGCAATTGCTGTTTACATTTGACGCCAGACCAACGCTTGCGTTCGCCTTAGCGCGAGAGCAGGGGGGACAGGGGTACTTTTTTTCTTTTTTTTCTTTATTATTTTTTTGCTTTATCTTATTTTTAAACTGTTCCTTTCATTTTTCTTTTTTTAATCATTTTTATTGTTATCTCAGGGAATGTAAATATCCCCTATGATAGCAATAGGTAGTGACAGGTACTCTTTTTTGAAAAAATTGGGGTCTATTAGACCCTAGATCTCTCCTCTACCCTCAAAGCATCTGACCACTCCAAGATCGGTGTGAAAAAATGCTTCCCCAATTTTGCTGTTTACATCCGGCGAAATCTAAGTCATAAAATGCTCGTAGCTTCCGGTTTCTTAGGCCATAGAGATGTTTGGAGCCACTCTGGTCTCTGATCAGCTCTATGGTCAGCTGGCTGAATCACCGGCTGCATTCTCAGATTCCCTGTTGAGACAGGAGAGCCAGAGAAAAACATGGAAGACGGTGGGGGGGGGGGGCATTCCCTCCCACTGTTTGTAAAAGCAGTCTAGAGGCTAATTAGCTAATTAGCCACTAGGATTGCTTTTACATGAAAGCCGCCGCTGGCTGAAAAGAATGATACCAAGATGATACCTAAACCTGCAGGCATCATTCTGGTATAACCACTCAAAGTCGTGAATGGCATACCTGAAGACCAAAAAATGGTTAACAAGAAAGCACAGTGAACAGTAAAGTATAAAAAATTGCATACCTGAAAAGCAAACATGATAAAACATAATAACAATAAAACATTGCAGAATAGAATACAGTAAAAAAAGAGCAGAACAATAGAGAGAGAGAATAGAGAGAGAGAGAACAATAAAACAACAACTATTTCTTTTTTATTTTTGTTTGTGTTTTTTTTTTTTTTTACACTTTTTTTTGTAACTGTAACTTTTATAACTGTAACCGGTTCCAGGTTCGGGTCTCTCAAAATGCGATGGCATCTTGGGAGACCCTGTGAAAGTGTGCCTAGTCTGTGCAATGCTGTACCCTACGCTAATACTCAACTAGTGAATGGTAGCGTTCATAACATTCACCAATGCAAAGACCAGGATTGTCAGGACAGGAGGGACAATAATAGCGGGTGTCACGCCTATATCCGCGCTTGCTGCAGACACAACATCTTTTTTGGGGGGGTTCGTTGGGTAGGGGTACTCGGAAGGACATAAAGAAAATGCCTCTCATGCAGCCGACTGCATTTGGTTGGGGATGTGAATGGGGGAAGTACGGGCGCTGCAGAAGCGGTGGGTTCCCAATTAGGATTGGCGAATGCAGCAGGAAGGGCATTATGGGCACGACGGGCCTGTGTTTGTCTTCTTGGTGGCAGCAGGACACTACTTGTGCTTGCCACCTCACCAGCTTGAACTGCACTTATGGGACTCGCCACATCACCAAGTGTTACTGCAGTGCTGGTTTGACTACGACCGGGGTGTACTAGGCCGCTGGCGCTTGCCAGTTCACCAAAACGCTACAAAAAAAACTGTTAGCGATCGCAGGGATCAGGCCTGACTCTGCGAACGCTGCAGTTATGCGTTTAGTGTTTTGTAAGTGACAGTGATCAATCGATACTGCACTTGGGTGGGCTGGGCTGGGCCGGGCGGAGGGGCAAAACGCAAGTGCTAGCAGGTATCTGGGCTGATACCGCTAACACTGCGTTTTTGGGAATCCTAAACTCCTGGGGACGCTAGTATAGATCTGATCGGATCAGATATTGATGCGTTCAGATACTATACCACTAAGGGAGGTGTACGGTGCGTGCGTGGGTGTTAGCGCTACTGGCACTAATCTGACGCTGCCTGGGGCTGGTGCTTGCCATTTCACCAAAACGCTACCAAAAAAACTGTTAGCGATCGCAGGGATCAGGCCTGACTCTGCGAACGCTGCAGTTATGCGTTTAGTGTTTTGTAAGTGACAGTGATCGATCGATACTGCACTTGGGTGGGCTGGGCCGAGCCGGGCGGAGGGGCAAAATGCAGGTGCTAGCAGGTATCTGGGCTGATCCCGCTAACACTGCGTTTTTGGGAATCCTAAACTGCTGGGGGCGCTAGTATAGATCTGATCGGATCAGATATTGATCCGTTCAGATACTATACCACTAAGGGAGGCGTATGCTGCGTGCGTGGGTGTTAGCGGTACTGGCGCTAATCTGACGCTGCCTGGGGCGACGCATATCACCGCCGGGCGATCGGGGGGCTAAACCTTTATTCGGTAATAAACGGCGGGTGCCCTGACACTACAAAAAATAAACAAACTAACCAGCGTCACCCGTAACGGTTATACGGTGATCAGTGGTGAAAGGGTTAACTAGGGGGCAATCAAGGGGTTAAAACATTTATTAGGTCGCTATAAAACGCTGACGGCGAACCTAAATATTTACCTCACTAACTAGCGTCACCAGCGACACTAATACAGCGATCAGAAAAATGATCGCTTAGCGACACTGGTGACGGGGAATGATCAAGGGGTTAAAACTTTATTAGGGGGGGTTAGGGGGGTACCCTAGACCTACAGGGGGCTAATACTCACTGCCCTACCAATTCTAACTGTCACAAACTGACACCAATCAGTAATCAGGAAAAAAAAAAACAGCTTGGTGTCAGTTTGTGACAGGGGGGGTGATTGGGGGGGGATCGGGGGGCGATCGGGGGGGGGGGGGTCGGTGGTGTTTAGTGTGCCTGGCATGTTCTACTGTGTTGTGTAGTGTTTTACACTTACTCAGATGTCTTCTCTCCTCGGCGTCGGAACGAAAACTGCCAAGCCGAGGAGAGATGACATCACATCCTCTGCCTGTGTGTACTATACACAGGCAGGGGATGTTTCTCATTGGCTGGGAGCGATCGCGAGGGGGGGCCACGATCGGATGGCCTCCCCCTCATCTCTGATCGCTCCTAGACAAATGCCGACTGCCGCTGGCACCGGGGGGGGTCTGATCGGACCCCACGCCCGCGGGAAGGCAATCACGTACCAGGTACGTGATTTTGCCTGCCCGTACCGCTCTGTTCACGTATATATGCGTGAGGCGGTCGGCAAGTGGTTAACCAGTTCCCAAACGGCTCACGTAGATTTACTGTGGCACAATGGCACTGCTGCATGAAACCCTGTACGGTATGGGGTCCCCTTTAAAAGCTGCAAGAGGGGGCATGCACGCACCGCCGCTGGCCACGCGCATCCGCTGCGCGGCGAGGAACCCAATGCGCAAGGCTAGAGGGCATGATCGCCGCCGGCCATGCGCGATCATGTGCATGAGAGCCAGTTTGGGAAATTGTGTATGTACACACAAGTCCCTGTTCTGTCAGAGGAGAGGAGACATATCATTTGTTCCTTCTAAGTAGGAACAACGATATGTTTCCTCCCCCAGTCAGTCCCATCCCAATACAGTTAGAACACATCTAGGGAACACACATTTAACCCCTTGATCGCCCCCTAGTGTTAACCCCTTCCCTACCAGTGACATTTACACAGTAATCATTGTCCCAAAAATGTGCCAAAAATGTCTGATCTGTCTGTCGCAATCTTGCAGTACCACTAAAAATCGTAGATCACTGCCATTGCTAGAAAAAAAAAATAATAATAAAAATGCAATAAATCTTTCCCATAGTTTGTAGACGCTATAACTTTTGCGCAAACCAATAACTATACGCTTATTGTGACTTTGTTTATCAAAAATATGTAGAAGAATATATATTGGCCTAAACTGATGAAGAAATTAGTTTTTTTTTTAATTCGGGGGATATTTATTATAGCAAAAAGTAAAAAATATTGTTTTTTTTCAAAATTGTCGCTCTTTTTTTTGTTTATAGCGCAAAAAATAAAAAACGCAGAGGTGATCAAATACCACCAAAAGAAAGCTCTATTTGTGTGAAAAAAAAGGACATAAATTTAATTTGGGTACAGCATTGCATGACTCCGAAATTGTCAGTTAAAGCGACGCAGTGCCAAATTGTAAAAAGTGCTCTGGTCAGGAAGGGGGTAAAATCATCCGAGGCTGAAGTGGTTAAAGAAGAAATGTGCTAAAATTCAGTCCTAGATACCCCTGTTTTATTAATGTACACCTTCAAACAAGTGAGCACCAGGATGTGCAAAAAAAAAAAAATCATTACATCCACCAAACAATTTTTACCCCTTCACGCCTAAGGGTAAATTTTGCAACTTTGACGTGTTAGTAAAACCATTCATATCATCACAACTACAGGATACTGTACATCCAGGTTGATTATACCTTGTTTTTTTCAGGACAAATTGGAATTTTATTTGGTGGTAAATGGTAATATATATCTATTATTTTTTTTTTTGATTATCAAAGGAAAACTGTCCCAAAAAAGGAATAATATTTTTTTTAATTTAGCTGTATATTTCTTGCTTCTACCAGGACCTTCCACCAAAGAATAACCTGTATTTCCTGATGATCACAGTGATACCACATATGTGTATGTTATTTGTTGTTTGTACCCATAGTACAGCCCAGAAACAATAGCGTCCATTTTGCTTTTTTTTATCCTACCTAAAACACACTGACACTAACTGATACTAATTAAAAAAAAATCCTGTCCAAAAAAACTGACCCTGACCTTGACCCAAACTCTAACCCTGGCACTGACCTAGATCAAACCTTATTATATTTTTTTTTTTTTCTATACACACTTTTTTTTCTCTCTCTGCAAGGACAGAGAGTGATATGATGTTTCTCTCTCCTTCATTCACAGAGAGAGAGAGAAAACAGGGGCGGGTTTCACAATGACTGATCACTGTGATAGCTAATCAGAGGCTATCACAGCGATTAGGTGATCCGGAATCAGAAGTTTTGGGTCCCGATCGTTAGTACAGGGGCCCAGGGCTCTTGGTGAGACCATGGTCTCTGTGCTGGGAGCACACCGTTTTGCGCACTCCCAGCACAAAGGGAGATACGCAAATATGCGGCCTCATGGGAAAAAGCCCAGTCCAGTGGGGCCACATATTTGTGTTATGTCGGCACCAAGGTGTAAAGTATGTGGGTGTAATATGTGTACTTTTCATGTCCAAAATTGAGGTATAAGTTTCTCAAGGAATACCTTTTCCAGTCCAAAAAAAATCTGATGAAACAAAACACTAAACCCAGACTTCACATAGAATTATATGAGGAAGATTAAATCAAAATAGCCTAAATATGGACACAAATACTGACAATGTATTATTGTATTCAAGAAAAATTGAAAGACCAATAACAATATCACTCCTCACCTTTTGAGGTATGTCTTCTCTCCTTGTTGTGGCACAAGGTGCACACTCAGTTATTTTTCATTCCTTGAACCAGTTTGACCCAACACCATAGTTTCAGTTTCCAATGATCATAACTTACTCATAGACATAGGAGGATGGTTATTTATGCAGGCATAATAGACCACCAAAGCAAAGTAAGGGAGAAAACAGTGCACACCACTGATGTAGTAAAAAGATCAAAGGCCTTTATTAAAAACAACATATTATATACTCACAAAATAAAATGTGAGAGAGTGCATATAGTCCATGAGAAAGAGCCCACTAAACACACAACACAGTCACAAGGAAAGGATGGATGAGCAGCCACAGTGTCCAGATCACTGTGTGGCCAGCTAATAGTTGAAGAGCTGGGCTGGATACCAGAAGTTTCTGCTGCTCCTGCTCAGCTAGCTCAATCCCAAGGACAGCTCTCAGTGGACGATGGTCTCCTGTAAAAGTGGGGTCACAGGACACGTTTCGAGGACTCTTCTTTAGCTATTTGGAACTGCTCATCCATTCTTTCCTTGTGACTGTGTTATGTGTTGAGTGGTCTCTTTCTCATGGACTATATGTGCTCTCTCACATTTTATTTTGTGAGTATTTAATATGTTGTTTTTAATAAAGCCCTTTGATCTTTTTACTACACCAGAGGTCTATGCTGTTTTCTCCCTTCTCTTGCTTTTGTGTTCACAGGTGTAGTTTCCTCTCCCCAATTACAGCAGCACTCCTCCTAGTGTGCAGTAGTTGTGTGTCTAGATGTTGGGCTACTCACTCAGTAGTTCACATTATTATGGATTGGTGTATTTATATTTACATTTAAAATTTGAGGTCATATTTATGTCACACATAGCTTTTTGGTTGGTTATAGTCAATTCAGGGAAAGTGTAGCACTGTGAGCCGAACATCCTCCTGGTGTAGGGCTTTTTGTGGTTTTTGGCACTAATAGACCACTATCCAGTGGATAGCACCAGGAGCAGAAATTTTACTGTGTATGATCAATGAAGCAAAATCACCTATCTTAGAAAACAGAAACCACATTAGCTTATGTTGGTTATGTCACATATCAGTGAGAAGAAGGAGGGGGAGGAGACCAGGTCTTTCCAAAAATTCTTGGTCGGTGGTCATACTTGGAGTCCGTAAATGTTCAAATTTGTTAGATCTGTGGGTAGCTATATACAGTATATGCATATATTGATGTGCAAAATGTAGTTAAACTGGTATTAGGTCACATTGATATATGTTAAAGGCACCGTGTGATGTTTGAGGCTGGGTTTCACATATGAGCACGCAGCGGCTCACAGCAGGAGTCTGGTGCGTCCTTGTTCACTGTTTCAGGTCTGATTTCAGCATTATTGGATACGAGGAAACCCACATCCAATTCACACAATGTGAACCCAGTCTTATTCAGCCAAAAATTTGGGCTGAAATCAGACCTGAAAGGGTGAACGAGGACTCACCGGACTCCTGCTTGTGAGCCACTGTGTGCTCATATGTGAACCCAGCCTCAAATGTTTGTTTTCTTAGCTTGTTTTGAATGTCACTATGACAAGCAGCTAGTATTGCCCTCCACAGATATGCTATGTTTGCCAACTGCAGTGATCATGAAATTTAGCATGTTTTATACACCAGCTGTATATTAAGCTTTAAAAAAAATGGCTTTGATAAAAGGCTGTAAAACTATTTTCCATTTTTCATCTCTGTATCCCTTTTTAAAAGTTTCACAGTACAGGGAGTTTAAAAGCGGTATACAAGCAATTTGCTGCTTTGGAAAAGGACCATAGACAGCTGCTAAAAAACAAACAACTAAGTGTTTGATAAATGGTTTCTGTTGCAGCTACATTTACAGCCAAGTGTTTCAGGGACATTAAGGAAACCTATTTGATTTTACTTGGCACTGTATTTCTGTGCATTTCTATTATGGATTTTAATGTGATGAAAATTGTTTTTCTTTACTAAATATTGTTTAGGAGGGTAGAGGGGTCCACTAAAATGCTCCAATCTAATTTTTAATCCTATTCCATATTCAGATTAAATCAGAAAAATCACTTTCAGTTTTGTTTTTTTTTTTGTTTTTTATGTCAAAATGCAAAAGATGATCAGGCAGGCTGGAAAAAAATGAAAATATTTGATTGGGTTGTGGAATGTGTGATTTAAAGAAATGTGTTTGCTTTTTTAGGAATTTGTTTTTCATTTCTGGTCCCAAATTCAGGTTTTTGGCAATGAAGAGAGGATGCCACCAGGAATATGGGGGCCCACCAAAGATGTGTCTTTTTCACCCGGCCAGATCAGACAACAGTAATCTCACATCTGTAGATAATTTCACTTAGCCTGATCATGCAATAGTCTTCCCATGTCTGAGGCTAGTTTGAAGCTGGGTACACATGGATCGAAATTCAGCCAGTTCAGCAGCAATTGGCCAAAACAATTCAAGTGTACCCAGCTTTAATCTTACAAATGTAGCCAATTTCCCATTTGAAAACTATCCAAAGATAATTTCCTTTTTCTATTCCAGATTTATACAATTATTTTAGACATCAAATAACATTATCCTTATTTTATATTTAGATAGAAAGAAGAACTAGGTATTTACTACTAATTTACCACTAATCAAATTACAGAAGTTCTCTAAACGTATCATTGATGTCCATATAAGTGTCAAATAAAATTATATATAGATTACATTTACCGCTTCTTTCAATTAACAAAATTAAAGCGGTATTAACCACTAAACCAAAAATGTAATATATTTCACCTTACCAATCATTAAATGTGGTAGCTGCATTTGTTTTCCTTGTTTAGGCTTTTTCCCTCTGTTTTCACTTGGTGATCTGGCCAGTAACAGGGCCAGATCTAGCCTGTCTGATGTGGGGGTGCAGTAAAAATGTCAGGGGGGCAGAGGATGGGAGGTCTGCAGGGTATTGCACACGGGGTTAGCATGGCAAAGGACAGGGTCAGCAGTTTGTAGGGCAGTGTACATAGAGTTGCCACCTCATCCCTTTAAACCCGAACACCTTTGAATTACATAGGTTCTGTGGCTAATTAAATGCAGATAAGGCACCAAGTGAGTTTAATTACCATCTTAATCAGCCACAGAACCTGTGTAATTAATATGTGTTTGGGTTTAAAGGGATGAGGTGGCAACTCTAAGTGTACAGGGGTCAGAAGGCAGTGTTAATCTTGTCAACAAAATAATCATAATAATTTTCGTCAGCTGCATTTTTACAGTAACGAAAAGTACACCACCTTTTTGTCCTCTGACGAAAACTATGGTGAAAATCAGTTCCGTTTTTGTTGACGAACGAAAACTAAACGAAAATGTGAGGCAGGCACGTTTACCCTCAGAACTTCTGGTTTCCATGGAGCTCCTGCTTCCTCTGAATGGAGCCTGAAGGGGGATGTTCTAATAGGATGGCGGGGGCTTGGCTGTGTAGTTAACCCTCTCACAAACTGCCACACACACACTTCATACTGATATATAGAGGCCCCCCTGAAGGAGACCTGCTCCTTGTCAATAGACTTCACAGCTTGTCCACTACGACAGAGCAGCACACTGTCTGATCTGTGGAGGATTAACCCTTTTGCTGCCAGAGCTGTTTTTGCACCCATGCTTAACCACTTCCATACTGGGCCTATTCTGGCACTCCTCTCCTACATGTAAAAATCATAGTTTTCTTGCTAGAAAATTACTCAGAACCCCCAAGCATTATATATGTTTTTTAGCAGACACCCTAGGGAATAAAATGTTGTTGCAACTTTTTTTGTCGCACGGTAATGGCGCAACAATTTTTCAAACGCGTTAAAGAAAAAAAAAAGTTTCATGAATTAAAAAATAACAAAACAGTAAAGTTAGCCCGATTTTTTTTGTATAATATAAAAGATGAAGTTACAGCAAGTAAATAGATACCCAACATGTCATGTTTTAAAATTGTGCACACTCATGGAATGGCGTCAAACTTCAGTAGCTAAAAATCTCCATTGACGACACTTTATCATTTTTTACAGGTTACCAGTTTAGAGTTAAAGAGGAGGTCTAGTGCTAGAATTATTGCTCTCGCTCTGCTCTAAGGCACGCGGTGATTCCTCACATGTGTGGTTTGAATGGTGTTTACATATGTGGGCGAGGCTTAAAATAATAAAATAGTGAAAATAATTGGTGGCGTCAGTACACATTGAAAGTTGATACCGGTAAAGGCCAGAGGGCTTTCCAGGAATGTTTTCCTGTGTCTATACAGATGTTCACATATGGAGCTGTCAATAGTTGACAACATAAAGCAAGTTATAACTTGCAAAACAGTGCTGCGCTATCGATACTGCAATAATAATAACGTGCGACATAAAAATCTGTGATCCTAAAGGATAGTGTTAATTGCCAGTAGGGATGAGCCGAACACCCCCCGGTTCGGTTCGCACCAGAACCCGCGAACGGACCGCAAGTTCGCACGAACGTTAGAACCCCATTGACGTCTATGGGACTCGAACGTTCGAAATCAAAAGTGCTCATTTTAAAGGCTAATTTGCATGGTATTGTCCTAAAAAGGGTTTGGGGACCCGGGTCCTACCCCAGGGGACATGTATCAATGCAAAAAAAACTTTTAAAAACGGCCGTTTTTTCGGGAGCAGTGATTTTAATGATGCTTAAAGTAAAAAAAAAAAGTGAAATATTCCTTTAAATATCGTACCTGGGGGGTGTCTATAGTATGCCTGTAAAGTGACGCGTGTTTCCCATGTTTAGAATAGTCCCTGCACCAAATGTCATTTTTAAAGGAAAAAATCTCATTTAAAACTGCTTGCGGGTTTAATGTCATGTCGGGTCATGGCAATATGGATGAAAATCAGTGAGACAAACGGCATGGGTACCCCCCAGTCCATTACCAGGCCCTTTGGGTCTTGTATGGATATTAAGGGGAACCCCGCACCCAAATTAAAATAAGGAAAGGTCCCTATATACTCTGAACAGCAGTATACAGGCGGTGCAAACAAGACAGGGACTGTAGGTTTGTTGTTAAGTAGAATCTGTTTGTAATTTTGAACATTTTTAATGTGTTTAGCTCCAGCCAAAAAATCTTTTCTAAGCTTTTTGGAAAACATAGGGAAGGGTTATCACCCCTGTGACATTTGTTTTGCGTCTTTCCTCCTCTTCAGAAGATTTCACCTCACTTTTTTGTCCCAATGAAAAATGTTTTTGAAAATTTGGGTTTTTTTGTGGAACAAGGATTGGAAAGCATCAGTGGAAAGGAGAAATTGTTTTCCCATATTAACTCTTACAGGAGAGAATTTCCCTTCCTTAGGGGTAGATTTCATCTCACTTCCTGTTGTCTCCTTCCGTTTGCAAGTAGGAGTCGTTTGTAAGTTAGATGTTTGAAAGTAGGGTCCTGCCCTATATACTCAGCAGAAATTTGGGCCTTAGGTGTTGCTGTGGCCAAAACACTGTAAGCCCTCACAGGGCCCTGCTGTGAAATATTAGATCAAGAATTGTAATTACATGCCCCTGTTGAACAGGAGCTGAAAAATTAGGCCTTAGGCACTGGTGCTGGTGCCACAACACTGCAACCCCTCACAGACACTCTAGTTGGAACGCAGGAACGAGCCCTGCTGCAAAGTATTGCATCAAAAATTGTAATTACACGCCCCTATTAGACAGGGGCAGAAAAATTGGGCCTTAGGCACTGGTGCTGGTGCCACAACACTGCAACCCCTCACAGACACTCTAGTTGGAACGCAGGAACGAGCCCTGCTGCAAAGTATTGCATCAAAAATTGTAATTACACGCCCCTGTTAGACAGGGGCAGAAAAATTGGGTCTTAGGCACTGGTGCTGGTGCCACAACACTGCAACCCCTCACAGACACTCTAGTTGAAACGCAGGAACAAGCCCTGCTGCAAAGTATTGCATCAAAAATTGTAATTACACGCCCCTGTTAGACAGGGGCTGAAAAATTGGGTCTTAGGCACTGGTGCTGGTGCCACAACACTGCAACCCCTCACAGACACTCTAGTTGGAATGCAGGAACGAGCCCTGCTGCAAAGTATTACATCAAAAATTGTAATTACACGCCCCTGTTAAACAGGGGCTGAAAAATTGTGCCTTAGGCACTGGTGGTGGCGCCCAGAACCAAAAATGTTCTTACAAGCTATCAGCGTGATGATTGAGGAGGAAGAGGATAATTACTCAGGGATAGTCACTCAGCATCAGCATAGGCAGTCTTTGAAGGGATCTGAGATTTCAAAAAAAATTATTCGGTTACATCTGCATCAGGTGCTTGGTAGCTGGTGGTGATCCAAGACTGATTCATTTTTATGAAGGTCAGCCGATCGACCGAGTCGGTGGACAGACGCACCCTGTGATCGGTTACCACGCCTCCAGCAGCACTGAATGTGCGTTGCGAAAGAACGCTGGATGCAGGACAGGCCAGTAGCTCAATTGCATACTGTGCAAGCTCTGGCCAGTGATCCATCCTCAAGACCCAGTAACCCAGAGGATTTTCGGTGGGAAAGGTGTCCAAGTCTGATCTTGCCCCTAGGTATTCCTGCACCATGTAAAACAGACGCTGGCGATGGTTGCTGGAACCGATCATACCTTGGGGCTGCGGACCAAAAAATTGTCTGAACGCATCGGTCAGACGGCCACCTTCTCCACCGCTCCTTCTTTGACTGACCGAAGCCTCAGCAACACGTTGTCCAGAAACAGGAGTTTGTAACCTCCCAGTCTCTGGGAACGCGTTGCACAGACCTTTCTGCAAGGCCTCCCGAAGATGTTTCATCCTCTGCTCCCTCTGCGATGGCAAGATAAGGTCCGCAACCTTACCCTTGTAACGTGGATCAAGGAGGGTTGCCAGCCAGTATTGGTCCTTCTCCTTGATACCACGAATACGAGGATCCTTACGCAGGCTTTGCAGGATCAGGGAGGCCATGCAGCGTAGGTTTGCTGAGGCATTCGGTCCGGAGTCCTCTGGGTCACTAAGGACAACAACGTCCGCAGCCACCTCCTCCCAGCCACGTACAAGTCCATGTGTTCCTTGGGACTGATCCCTTAAAGACTGCTGATGCTGAGTGCCAGGCTCCACCTCCATACTGACACAATCTTCCTCCTCCTCCTCCTCCTCCTCCTCGTCCTCTTCCTGTGTGATCGGCGGGCACGCAGGAACACTGTCTGGATAAAGGGGGCCTTGAGAGCTAAGGAAGTCCTCCTCTTCCTGCCTCTGTTCTGCCTCAAGTGCCCTGTCCATTATTCCACGCAGCGTGTGCTCCAACAGGTGGACAAGGGGGACAGTGTCACTGATGCATGCACTGTCAGTGCTCACCATCCTCGTGGCCTCCTCGAATGGTGACAGGACAGTGCATGCATCCCTGATCATGGCCCACTGGCGTGGGGAAAAAAAACCAAGGTCCCCTGACCCTGTCCTGGTGCCATAGTCGCACAGGTACTCATTGATGGCCCTCTGCTGCGTGTGCAGCCGCTGCAGCATGGCCAACGTCGAGTTCCACCTGGTGGGCATGTCACAGATTAGGCGGTTCTTGGGCAGGTTAAACTCCTTTTGGAGGTCCGTCAGCCGAGCACTGGCATTATATGACCGGCGGAAATGCACAGAGACTTTCCTGGCCTGCCTCAGGACATCCTGTAAGCCCGGGTACCTGCCCAAGAACCGCTGCACCACCAAGTTAAGGACGTGAGCCAAACAGGGCACATGGGTCAGTTGTCCCTGTCGGAGGGCAGAGAGGAGGTTGGTGCCATTGTCGCAAACCACCATTCCTGCCTTAAGTTGGCGTGGCGTCAACCACCTCTGAACCTGCCCCTGCAGAGCTGACAGAACCTCTGCCCCAGTGTGGCTCCTGTCCCCCAAGCACACCAGCTCAAGCACCGCATGGCATCTTTTGGCCTGCGTACTTGCGTAGCCCCTTGAACGCCTACGGAGCACCGCTGGTTCCGAGGAAGAGGCCATGGAGGAAGAAGAAGAGGAGGGGGTGGAGGAGAGAGGTGTGTCACAATCAGCATTTTGGAGGCGTGGTGGCGGAACAACCTCCAACACTACTGCACCTTGTCCTGCATCCTTCCCAGCTGCCAGCAGAGTCACCCAATGCGCCGTGAAACTTAAGTAACGTCCCTGTCCATGCCTGCTGGACCATGAGTCAGCGGTAATATGCACCTTACCGCTGACCGCCCTGTCCAGCGAGGCATGGACATTGCCTTCCACATGCCGGTAGAGAGCCGGAATCGCCTTCCGTGAGAAAAAGTGGCGTTTGGGTACCTGCCACTGAGGAACCGCACATTCCACAAACTCACGGAAGGGGGCAGAGTCTACCAACTGAAAAGGCAGCAGTTGAAGTGCTAGCAATTTTGCCAAGCTAGCATTCAACCGCTGGGCATGTGGATGGCTGGGAGCAAACTTCTTTCGGCGGTGCAGCAGCTGGGGCAGGGAAATTTGCCTGGTACAATCTGACGTCGGTGTACCAAAAGCAGATTGCCCACAAGTACTTGGCTGTGACACACCTAATTCTACACCTTCATTCCTCTCACTGCAGGTCTCAGAGAGGACTGAAGGTCTAGTGGGGTTGGAAATCTCAGCTGATGAGGAGCAAGGAGAGATCGTCTTTGTTCTTTGGTGTGGGTCTTTTAGATACGCTTGCCAACGAACTGCATGGCAGGTCAACATATGTCTGGTCAAGCATGTGGTACCCAAGCGGGAGATGTTTTGGCCACGCGAGATACGCTTGAGACATATGTTGCAAATAGCAGCGGTGCGATCTGATGCACTCGTCTCAAAAAAGGCCCACACCAAAGAACTTTTTGAATAACGCGCAGAGACTGCAGCGCCCTGCACATGTGGAGCTTTGGGGTGTGATGCAGTCAATGTGCTGCCCTTAGGCTGGCCCCTGGAGGGCATCCTGCCTAGTTGGTGATGTGCCACCTCCTCCTCCTCCTCCTCCTCCTCCTCTCTCCTATCAGGCACCCACGTTGAGTCAGTGACCTCATCATCCCCTCCCTCCTCATCACTGGAGCAAACCTGGCAGTATGCTGCAGCAGGGGGAGCATGACTGCCAGATTGCTGTCCTTCTTGGGCACCCCCTCTGTCCGTGCTCATGTTACTGCCTTCATTGAGCTCAGTATCATCATCAGAGCCTTCCAAACGCTGGGCATCCTCCTGGAGCATGTACCCAACACTGTGGTCAAACAGTTCGAGGGAATCCTCATGAGGACATGGTGGAGCTAGGGAAGGAGTCACTGATGACATTGAGCTGAGGGAAGAGGCCGCTGCTTTGCCAGACAAAGCACCCTGGGCATGGGTGAGAGAGGATGAGGAGGATGAGGACGGCTTGGTCATCCACTCGACCAAGTCTTCCGCATGTTGCGGCTCAACACGGCCAGCTGCCGAAAAAAAGGCCAAGCGTGTCCCATGGCCACGTGCTGATGAGGATGCACCGTCTCCACGACCAGCACTAGACACAGAGCCTGCTTGCCCTCTCTTATTGGCTTGTGACTGTCTGCCTCTCCTTCTTGGCCTTCCAGACATACTAATGGCCTGTAGCTGCACTAAGCTGGGATAGAACACCTGTAATTTTCTTAAGGTAGCTTTATATACTGTAACCAGACAAGCCTGCCTGTCAGTAGGAAGATAACAGGAACGGATCTAGCTGAACACTGTGAGCAGGACGCACTGTACTAAATGTAAATAGTCTAGCTGCCTGACCGTGGTACTAATAGGATCAAAAAGAACACCTGTAATTTTCTTAAGGTAGCTTTATATACTGTAACCAGACAAGCCTGCCTGTCAGTAGGAAGATAACAGGAACGGATCTAGCTGAACACTGTGAGCAGGACGTACTGCACTAAATGTATATAGCAGGAACGGATCTAGCTGAACACTGTGAGCAGGACGCACTGCACTGAATGTAAATAGCAGGAACGGATCTAGCTGAACACTGTGAGCAGGACGCACTGCACTAAATGTAAATACCAGGAACGGATCTAGCTGAACACTGTGAGCAGGACGCACTGCACTAAATGTAAATACCAGGAACGGATCTAGCTGAACACTGTGAGCAGGACGCACTGCACTGAATGTAAATAGCAGGAACGGATCTAGCTGAACACTGTGAGCAGGACGCACTGCACTAAATGTAAATACCAGGAACGGATCTAGCTGAACACTGTGAGCAGGACGCACTGCACTGAATGTAAATAGCAGGAACGGATCTAGCTGAACACTGTGAGCAGGACGCACTGCACTGAATGTAAATAGCAGGAACGGATCTAGCTGAACACTGTGAGCAGGACACACTGTACTAAATGTAAATAGTCTAGCTGCCTGACCGTGGTACTAATAGGATCAAAAAGAACACCTGTAATTTTCTTCAGGTAGCTTTATATACTGTAACCAGACAAGCCTGCCTGTCAGTAGGAAGATAACAGGAACGGATCTAGCTGAACACTGTGAGCAGGACGTACTGCACTAAATGTATATAGCAGGAACGGATCTAGCTGAACACTGTGAGCAGGACGCACTGCACTGAATGTAAATAGCAGGAACGGATCTAGCTGAACACTGTGAGCAGGACGCACTGCACTAAATGTAAATACCAGGAACGGATCTAGCTGAACACTGTGAGCAGGACGCACTGCACTGAATGTAAATAGCAGGAACGGATCTAGCTGAACACTGTGAGCAGGACGCACTGCACTGAATGTAAATAGCAGGAACGGATCTAGCTGAACACTGTGAGCAGGACGCACTGCACTGAATGTAAATAGCAGGAACGGATGTAGCTGAACACTGTGAGCAGGACGCACTGCACTAAATGTAAATACCAGGAACGGATCTAGCTGAACACTGTGAGCAGGACGCACTGCACTGAATGTAAATAGCAGGAACGGATCTAGCTGAACACTGTGAGCAGGACGCACTGCACTAAATATAAATACCAGGAACGGATCTAGCTGAACACTGTGAGCAGGACGCACTGCACTGAATGTAAATAGCAGGAACGGATCTAGCTGAACACTGTGAGCAGGACGCACTGCACTGAATGTAAATAGCAGGAACGGATGTAGCTGAACACTGTGAGCAGGACGCACTGCACTAAATGTAAATACCAGGAACGGATCTAGCTGAACACTGTGAGCAGGACGCACTGCACTGAATGTAAATAGCAGGAACGGATCTAGCTGAACACTGTGAGCAGGACGCACTGCACTAAATGTAAATACCAGGAACGGATCTAGCTGAACACTGTGAGCAGGACGCACTGCACTGAATGTAAATAGCAGGAACGGATCTAGCTGAACACTGTGAGCAGGACGCACTGCACTGAATGTAAATAGCAGGAACGGATCTAGCTGAACACTGTGAGCAGGACGCACTGCACTAAATGTAAATACCAGGAACGGATCTAGCTGAACACTGTGAGCAGGACGCACTGCACTGAATGTAAATAGCAGGAACGGATCTAGCTGAACACTGTGAGCAGGACGCACTGCACTAAATGTAAATACCAGGAACGGATCTAGCTGAACACTGTGAGCAGGACGCACTGCACTGAATGTAAATAGCAGGAACGGATCTAGCTGAACACTGTGAGCAGGACGCACTGCACTGAATGTAAATAGCAGGAACGGATCTAGCTGAACACTGTGAGCAGGACACACTGCACTAAATGTAAATAGTCTAGATAGAAGATAACAGGAACGGATCTAGCTAAACTGAATACAGTGTATATATATATATGCAACACCTGGGATGCATATATATACACAATACACTGTAAGTGCAGCTAACTGACTGACTGTTCTGCCTAATCTATCTAACTCAAATCAAATGACACTGTCTCTCTCTCTCTCTATCTCTCAGCACACCGGAACACACACTACACAGGGCCGCCGTGCAGGCGGCCTTATATAGTGTGGGGTGTGTACTAAATCCCCTGAGCCATAATTGGCCAAAGCCACCCTGGCTTTGGCCAATTACAGCTCTCTCTACTGACGGCGCTGTGATTGGCCAAGCATGCGGGTCATAGTGCATGCTTGGCCAATAATCAGCCAGCAATGCACTGCGATGCCGCAGTGAATTATGGGCCGTGACGCGCCACACGAATTTGGCGCGAACGGCCCATATCGTTCGCAATTCGGCGAACGACCGAACAGCCGATGTTCGAGTCGAACATGGGTTCGACTCGAACACGAAGCTCATCCCTAATTGCCAGTGTTAATAAAAAATCTTAAGTTTCTTCGAAAGTGAAATCTTCACCCGAAACTGTGCACTAAAATTCAAAAAATGCTGGTGCTCTCCTCCACCGCTATGCTCTAGCTGCTCACCCTAAGGTCTAACCCCTGTTTTACCAGCAGGTCAGATAAAGCAAGTTATGTTTTTTTTTCTGCATCTTTGAAGGGTAACTCCACGTTTGCAGGAGAAAAATATAGCAAAGAAAATAAAAATAATATAGCGTATGCAATTTCTACACACATCATATTATAATGATTTTTTAATAAAAATTACCTTTCCTTTTCAGCAGCTGTCATTTTTTGTTAAATTCAGTGCAACCTGGAGACCTTCCATACACAGTTGGTGTAGAGCAGTGGTTCTCAACCTCAGTCCTCAAGTGCCCCCAAGGGCCATGTTTTGGGAACTTCCCTTAGATAAAATAGCTCTTATGAATACCATATCATTGATATTGATTTAAAGCAGCTGTGCAAAAGTAAAGGATAACCTGAAAACATGGCCCGTTAGGGGTACTTGAGGACTGAGGTTGAGAACCACTGGTGTAGAAAACATCCCCAGAAATGTCATCAACTGCTTGTGTGATTGGCTCACCCATTTTCCCAGAACTCTGTGCTAAGATACAAGTCATCTCTTAGGCATCCTTCACATAAAAATGTAATTTTTGGTGAGATACTCCCAAATTACTACTAAAGGGATGCAGACCCTGCAACTTTTCTCATTAGAACACTGCAAGTCTGATTAATATTGAAAACACCACACCTATTCAGATTTATTTTGCACATTGACATAATCAAACAAAGAGCTTAAAGGATAAGTTCACCCTTTAACATAAAAAAATATATGCACATTTTTTTGCAGGTAAAAAAAATATTTTTTTTTGTTTTGAGAGCCTGTAAAGCATTGCACTAGAGATCAGCAGATACTTGGTAACATGCAGCACTCCTGCAGATCTGTCAGTTTATCTGTTTACTCATACTTGGTATGGGCAAGAAGATCCCCACTGACAGGAAGAATGAATCAACAGCACCATGGTAGTTCATTGAGAAATACAAGCAGACAGACGCAAAGGCTGTGAGGACACAGAGAACTGTGAATCATGGGCGTAGCGTCAGGGATCGCAGGGGTTGCCATGGCGACCGGACCCCTGCTTCATGGCGGCCCGTGAGGGGTCCCTGTCACATCAGGGGGCAGCGGGGTTACTTGAGAAGCCTTTACATGAGGAATGATATGTGACAGACCACTCCCCTCAGGAATCAGGTGGGACGGGGCGCTGAGTTGAATAGGTGGGCCATCAGCTCTCCATTCTCTTCCACAGAACGTCGCATCCCAGCTGCCTCCAAGCAGCGTGAGTGTTCTCCTTGTCCCTGCTATTCTGTGAGCTGGTTCCGCCCCCTCCACCCCTTACATCTCTCACTGCAAGTCTGTGCTTATCTCTCCTCACCTCCCTCATCTCTCATTGCCGTCCCTGCCCCCCCCCCCTCACCTGTCCTCAGTCATGGCAGGGCCCAGCTGGGGATACATGCTTTTAAGCTGGAGCCATTAGGAGATGGAGATACTGCAAGCAAGTTCATCACGAGGTCAGATGCAGGGGGGGGAGGGGGTTATATGGAGGAAGTTCGAGCATTCTAAAATCCAGGACACTGACATGGCTGGGGGGGCTTCTATATATTGAGGGGGACTGAGACTTCTCTGAACTCCCCCTGTACTGGGAACATCCCACATGTGAGGAAGTGACAGGAACCCAGCAATGGCTAGGGGTGAGTCCTGGACATGCTGGGACTTGTAGTGACTGTGTGGCTTTCCCTAATTTTGTGCTGCAAGAGGTTCAGATGAATGTACAAATAAGCAAATAACATAAGGAACATCAATAACAGAGATCAATAATACCCTACTGGATATTACAACTAAAATCACCAGTGCTGCTCATAATTAAAAAGGTGCAAACAAAGCGGAATAAATAGATAAAAAAGGAAAACTTCCATATACAGAACAAATTCATCAATAAAGTTCAAGTGAATGTCCAAACAACAAATAAATATATAAAACATAAAAATCAATAGTACCTTACTGGATATTGCAACCAAAAGCACCAGTGCTGTAGAAAATGAAGGGTCTTGATGTGAGATGAGCTGCTAGCACACACAGTGATCACACCATCACTTTAGGATTTCTTCATATATGCACGTCTATCACCACTGGGATCTGTTTGGTTTATTTATTTACTTGGACACATTGAGTTGGATGTGAAACACAAAAAAGGACACTTTATTGATTAACTTTATTATCCTATGAAATTTATTTGGTTTACCTATTCGCCATATTTGCACATATTTAGGTTTTTTACAGCACTGGTGCATCAAGTCCTCAAGTGCCCCCAACAGCACTGGTGCATTTGGTTGCAATACCCAGCAGGTTCATCATATTTGGATATTGCTACGGCATTAATGAACTTTATCTGCATGTGGAATTATCTTGCTTTATTTGCACAATTTTTAATATTTGCAGCACTGGTGCTTTTGGTTGCAATATCCAGCAGGGTACTATTGATTTTTATGTCTTATTTATTTGCACATTCAATTAAACTTCATTGATGAATTTGATCTGTATGTATGGTATTTTTCCTTTTTATCTATTTATTACGCTTTGTTTGCACATTTTTAATTATATGCAGAACTGCTGTTTTTAGTTGTAATATCCAGTAGAGTATTAATGATCTCTGTTATTGATGTCCCTTACTTTATTTGCTTTTTTGTACATTCATCTGAACCTCTTGCAGCACTGGGGTTTTGATTTAGTACCCAATAGGTCTTTTTGTGTTATGTATTTTTACACTTTGTTTCATTGAATTAGGGATAGTGCCATACTTTTTATTTTTTGTAAGTGTGGGGACACATTATAGTGTTGGCAACTGCCATTGGCTGTTTTTTGTCATATTAGTTGGTATTGGTTAGCGCATTAGTAAACCTATTCTCTTTATCCACTGCCCTACTGATGCCTTCCACTGCTGTACTGAGGTCTTCCACTGCTGTACTGATGCCTTCTGCTGCTGTATTGCTGCCTTCTGCTGCTGTATTGCTGCCTTCCGCTGCTGTATTGCCACCGTCCACTGCTGTATTGCCACCATCCACTGCTGTATTGCCACCGCCCACTGCTCTACTGCCACCTTCCACTGCTCTACTGCCACCTTCCACTGCTCTACTGCCAGACACCATCCACTGCTCTACTGACACCATCCACTGCTCTACTGACACCATCCACTGCTCTACTGACACCATCCACTGCTCTACTGCCACCTTCCACTGCTCTACTGCCACCTTCCACTGCTCTACTGCCACCTTCCACTGCTCTACTGCCTGACACCTTCCACTGCTCTACTGACACCTTCCACTGCTCTATTGACTGACAACATCCACTGCTCTACTGACTGACACCATCCACTGGTCTACTGACACCTTTCACTGCTCTACTGCCACCTTCCACTGCTCTACTGCCTGACACATTCCACTGCTCTACTGACACCTTCCACTGCTCTATTGACTGACAGCATCCACTGCTCTACTGACTGACGCCATCCACTGGTCTACTGACACCTTCCACTGCTCTACGGACTGACACCATCCACTGCTCTACTGACACCTTCCACTGCTCTACTGACACCGCCCACTGTTCTACTGACACCGCCCACTGTTCTACTGACACCGCCCACTGCTCTACTGACACCGCCCACTGCTCTCCTAACACCGTCCACTGCTCTACTGACACCGTCCACTGGTCTACTGACAACATCCACTGCTCTACTGACACCGTCCACTGGTCTACTGACACCATCCACTGCTCTACAGACTGATACCATCCACTGCTCTACTGACTGACACCATCCACTGCTCTACTGACTGACACCATCCACTGCTCTACTGACTGACACCATCCATTGCTCTACTGACACCTTCCACTGCTCTACTGACATATTTATATTTTTATGCCGTGTACACACGGGC
This sequence comes from Lithobates clamitans, assembly GCA_037952925.1. Classification (NCBI taxonomy): domain Eukaryota; kingdom Metazoa; phylum Chordata; class Amphibia; order Anura; family Ranidae; genus Lithobates; species Lithobates clamitans. Next base: position 1,828,030 of record JBBGZY010001063.1, read on the forward strand.
GGACTTTTCGGCATTACAGGTCCAACGGTCTTTCCGTTGGACTTTCGACAGACTTTTGACGGACTTCCGACGGACTTTCAAACGAATGGACTTGAATACACACAATCACACCAAAGTCCGATCATTTAGAACATGATGATGTACGACCGGACTAAAATAAGGAAGTTCATAGCCAGTAGCCAATAGCTGCCCTAGCATCGGTTTTCGTCCGTCGGACTAGCATACAGACGAATGGATTTTTCGACCAGACTCGAATCCGTCGGAAAGATTTGAAACATGTTTTAAATCTAAAGTCCTTCTGATTTTCGACCGAAACGTCCGCTGCAGGTCCGATGAAGCCCACACACGGTCGGATTGTCTGACAGATTTGTTCCGTCGGACCAGTCTGGTCGAAAAGTCCGCCCGTATGTACACGGCATTACAGTGACATTTTTTAAAGTTTTCCTTACTGTTTAGTTAGGGCTTGCTGGATAATGTCTTAAAAAAGACGTGCTGAACCCCGATGATCTCTTTCATGTTCAGGTAGATCTTTACCTCTCAAAGGTTGTCTACCCCTGCTCTAGGGTATTCAAAAGATTTTGGAGAAACTGTCCGCATTTTGACATACCTCACCAATTCTTTTCAATTACCCTCTCAATATGTAAATAAAATTCTGAAATAACTGTTTAGCCACTTGGAGTATCTTGGCATGAGGTGGCAGGTGGTAGTGGGGGGCCCCAGGTCAACTTTTGCATCGGGGCCCACAAGCTCTAAGCTACGCCTCTGCTGTGAATGAATAAAGTGGCCGAGTGGGCAGAGCCCTGCATGGCCACAATCGTTTCAAAGAGTGACACTTTACTAAAGGGGGGGGGAGAGAGGGGGAATGGTTGCAGCTGGTGGAACATGTTACATGTTCCACCTGAAATACGGGTGGAACATGTATCATGTTCCAAGAGGTGAACTCATCCTTTAAGGGCAGAATGCAGGAAGTGGCAACAAAGTTTGCTAGAATCATCGCAATGTACATAGATCACCCAAAGGAAGCTGTTTTTAATTCTCAACAAAAGTGGAGTTTTTTTTTGAAGAACATTTTGTTTTTTTTACGCTTCACAAGAAATAAGTGACTAATTTTTCTCTTTTTTTTTATCCCAGCTAAACCACCTTGCTGTACTTTCCTAAATGTCAATTGAAATCCTAAAAGCATAAACTAAAGAGAGTTTCAAGGAAATCTTGAATTTGACTTTTCAATGTAACACCGTGATTGACAAATTTTAAATATCCAGCTAAATGCTTTTATCATCATCTCTGAATTTGCATCTTGAAACCTCAATTTGAAGCTTGTCTTCTGCACACAACTGATTGCATAAAAGTCAAAAAAAGGTTTTTAAGACATTTTATTTTGGAATGAAGCTATTTGACAAAACTAACCCTTATATTATTCCCTGCTAACAATTAGGAAAGCTTTTAACTAAATCTATCAAGTATTGATTTCAAACGGGTGGCATTCAAATACAAAAGTAAACTTGTCCTTGTGTGTCATGAAAAATGTTACGACTTCTTGAAGGCTTTTTATCCTAAACAATACAAAGCCAAATAGAAATGCTGCCACCTGCTGTCCAACCAATGTAAGGTGAATGTGTATTTGGCTTGAATTTAGGAGAGATGACTTATGTGTCAAAGTCCAAGGATACTTAGATAATGTATTCCCTACTAGTAATAAAAATGTTTTAAGGCTCAGACAGGATTTTAATGACCAAATTGACAATGCCATAGGACAAAGTCATTTTTTAAGGGTCATAAATCCTAGCGATGAATCTTTATATTTTTAACTTATCTATTGCAGGAAAAAAACATATTTGTTATAAAAACATTTTTAAAAAGGCTGGCATTCCCAGACTTGGTGCAACAAATTGGAAATGCTTTAATCATGTTAATGTTTTGGATTTGGTCTTTTTATAGCTAAATAATATCTAAATAATAACCTATATTTCTGATGAGTTGAAAAAAAAATGGGCGCAGTAAGGCTTCATATACATTTGTTGGGAAAGTTCTACTTCAGTGTGCAGAAAGCACACTTAGCTTAATGTCTGAAGGCATTTGTCAGCATTTTAAGCTGCAGTCCTCTTCAAGTATTCTTCTTCCCTGGGGATGCCTTCAGTGAAAGTATTAGAAATGGGGGACATTTAGGTCAGTCATAGACAAAACAGGAAACTGGCAAGCATACACAGATCTTATGGGAGGTGAGGCGTACCCAAACACTGTCAGCATTGGATTTTGGGGTGGGGAGAACTGTGATCTTAAGTACTCCAAATAATCTGCTGACCTATCATCTCAAGTCTGTATCTTAATGCAAGGGACCATGTGACCTGTATATATAGTGTTAGTGGTCACGTGTGGAGTAATAGGACAGTCCTACTATGCAGTTCTAATGTACATCGTTGCAGTTCTAAAATGCATCTTTTTGCACAATTTAATGCCTGCTACACATTACTTTATAAAATAATACAGGCTGCAAGGTTATCTCTGTTCATTAATGCTTTATTAGCAAAGATGAATAGAATATCAAAAGAATATTTCCAACCAACCTGACCTCCAGCTGGAATAGGCCTCCAATTGCCCACTGATAAAAAAAAAGTATTTGCACTCTATGACAGGTATAATATTCCTGCGCTACCATGCAAAAATGGGAGAAGTGAGGGGGGAAAGCAGCTTGCACCGAGAGGGGCCCAACCTGGCCCTTAATAGTAGCATAAAGATACAAATAGGGATGGTGCTGCGCTAATCCTAGTGCAAAATGTGTCGTAATTGTGAAGTATTGGTGACTAGGTGGCGTATTGCCTATTCTCAGTAGATTAGTAATACTAAACTTAATCCAACATTACTAATATTCCGTGCTGTGCTAGATTAAAAAAATTCACGAAAAGTGCAGATACAAACTACATAAGGCAGCAGCTAGATTCTAGCATCTCTTTACTCAAATAAGTGAAGAATGTGAAGTGTAAACACCAATCCTCTTCATGCAGCAATCCTACATGGAGGGTATTACTAATCTACTGAGAATAGGCAATACGTTACCTAGACACCAGTACATCCCCATTTGTATCTATTTGCACTCCATATTCTGAGCTTATATAGAGCATGCAAGACCTTTGCAACCCTGGTAGTTCTGTCACCAGTGTCAGTAGTTTTTTTAAATTTTATCTTTATATTATTTTTTACCATTTTTTTATTTTATTATTATTATTTTTTGTACAATATCATTTAAAAAAAAAAAAATTAGGAGCCCATCAAGGGGCTTTGGTGAAATATCAGGAGTCTAAACAGATCTCTGATTTTCCACCTTTGAGACAGAGAGAGACACAGCCCTCAATCTCCCTCTCTGTAGCCTCAGCTGCCCAGAATAAATGGATGGGAATAGCTCTGTACAGAGCTTTCTGTTAATTCACAAACCGAAGCATAGTAAACACAGTTTACTATGCTTCCATTATGAATGAACAGAGTGAGTGATCAGTACCGATTACTGACCCAGTCCATTCAGGCAAGGAAGGGGCTGGTAAATTTTATGTTTACCAGCCCATTCCCCAGTCTCCATCCTGACAGCATCCCCCACAGCAGCCAGCAGGGGAGAGGGAGGGGGGAACCTGGTAGAACTGCGGGGGACGGGGGGCTGGAAGAAATCACAGGGGCAGCAGAAAGAAGCTGGATAGGAGGGTTGGCGGGGCAGCATCTAGAGCAACTGATCTCTTCCATGTTCCTCCTGCAGCCACTGAATGCCTGTGGGAGGGAGAGGGGGAGAAGTGGGCTTTCAGCGGCTGCAGTAGGAACATGGAGGGCACTGGCTCCCCTATATGCCACCCCTCCTATCCAGGTAAATAGGGGAGCCTCACAGGCCCCGGGACGGATAGGGCCGGGATGCAATAGTGACCCCAGCGACCCCTGTACTTACGCCTCTCGTTAGGACGAGTTCAGGTTACACAGACCTTCAAGCAAACATGCTAATTAGAACTTCCAGGCTATAAACTTTCAAATATTACATTTTCTTCACAAGTTGTATATTGTAAAAGCAGTTTTTAACTTTTAAACAAGCTTTCACTGACCTCTATGGCTACAGCACTGTTGGAGCAAATTGGCCTCAAAGTTCGTAGCAGAAGCACTAAAGTTTTTGCGTTTTGGTAAAGCATGAAAAGTCAATAGGAAGTGATTGCAAGCACCCAAACAGGTTTGATTTTTCTGAGATGTGTTTAGAACATCAGATGATTGGATGAAATTATCATATGTCTTGTGTACTATTACATGCGTGCAATGTGTTAAACTTTATTTTACAGTAACAATGAGAGGAGCTCTATTAAATATTACAGAAATATAAAGTTGTACTTATTATACCACATCACATAGCATTTTACATTCTCAGCTGAACCATTCAATTCACGCACACTGCATTTCAATATTTTGAAGTCTTCATTATCATTGAATAATGTTCTCTGATGGCCCATCAACATTTTATAATGCAGAATGATTTCCCCTACCCCAGATATCCCAGCCTGTTGTCTGATCTTCATTAATTTGCAATAACTGGTCCCTACCAGCATAGCACCCTTTTAACTTCAGGGTCTTATCTAAAGCTGACAGGGAAAGTAATTATACAGGATGGAGGTCAAGCTGATTCACACACTGCCTTGAAATCTATAAAATATGCTGTCTGTGAAGCTGCGAAATTTCCATTACTATTGTCTCTGTACTGGGGTTAATAATGTGATCAGTCATATGGATCGTCTTTTAATTAGACATTCATATTGCTTGACTTTTTAATGCTTCTTTGTTTTGTTTAAAATAGTTAAAGCTTGTTTAGAGACCTTTATGTGAGTGAAAAAATGAAATGTAAATAGAATAAGAGGTGAATGTTTAGATTTAGCATAAAAAGCGTTGTCTAGGTAATGTCACTTGCCGATCGGCTCACGCCAAAATACGTTGTCAAAGTGACACGGGTGCGCAAAAATAGGATTTTTATAACAGCTTACCTGTAAAATCCTTTTCTTGGAGTACATCACAGGACACAAAACCATAGTAGTTACTATGTGGGTTATAGGCCACCTTCAGGTGATGGACACTGGCACACCCTAAGACCAGTTCCTATATAACCCCTCCCACTACTGGGAGTACCTCAGTTTTTGTAGCAAAGCAATATACGTGTATTAGAAGAGGGGAGGGACCTCTGGGTCCCATGATGTACTCCAAGAAAAGGATTTTACAGGTAAGCTGTTATAAAAATCCTATTTTCTTTATCGTACATCACGGGACACAGAGCCATAGTAGTTACTATGTGGGATGTCCCAGAGCAATGCCAACTGAGGGGAGGGAGACACAACAAAAGTAGAGCACCATGAGACTAGAGGACTTGTAATGCTGCCTGCAGCACACTATGCCCAAAGACTATATCCTCACACTTTTTTGCATCCACCTGATAGAATCTGGTAAATGTATGGATTGAAGACCAAGTTGTGGCCTTGCAGGTTTGAGCCATGGAGGCTTGATGATGCACTGCCCACGAAGCACTAACAGCCCTAGTGGAGTGCGCTTTGATTTGAGCGGGTGGAATCTTCCTCTTCAAACCATAAGCTTGAACAATTAGTTGCCGAATCCATTTAGAAATAGTAGATTTCGATGCTGCCTGTCCTCTTTTAGGACCTTCAGGCAACACAAACAAAACATCCGTTTTTCGAATCTGAGCAGTCACCTTCAAGCAGACTTTGACTGCTCTCACCACATCCAAAGAATGTAGTGATTTATCTTCTGTAGAACAGGCTTCTTGAAAAAAAGAAGGCAGAATAATGTCCTGGTTTAAATGAAAACCTGACACTACCTTCAGTAGAAAATTAGGATGAGGACGTAGAACTACCTTATCCTTGTGAATAATTAAATATGGCTCTTTAGAAGAAAGAGCAACCAACTCTGATACCCTTCTTGCAGAAGATATGGCTACCAGAAAAATTAGTTTCCTTGTCAAAAGGACCAAGGGAATATGCCGTATAGGCTCTAAAGGCTGTTTCTGCAACGTCAACAGAACTAAATTCAAGTCCCAAGGGTTCAGGGGTGACCTAACTGGGGGATTAAGCCGTGTTACCCCCTGAATAAAACTACGAACCAATGAATGTGAAGCAAGTGGTTGTTGAAACAATACCGATAAGGCCGAGACCTGGCCTTTGATAGTACTCAAGGCCAGCTTCATCTCTAACCCCATCTGCAGAAAATCAAGGATTCTACCTATGACATACTTCCTGGGGTGCCAACCCCTGGATTCACACCAGGAGACATATGCCTTCCAAACTCTATAATATATGATTCTGGAGCCCAGTTTCCTTGCATTAATCAAGGTAGATACTACAGAACCTGATAGCCCACGCTTCTTCTTTAAATTTAGCGTTTGTAAGGTAGGATGGAATACTGGACCTTGTGAGAAAAGGTCTGGATGTGGTGGTAGGGTCCATGGTTCCCCTACCCCCATTCTTATGATCTCTGCATACCGGAATCTGGGCCACGCTGGGGCCACAAGAATCACTGACTTCCCTTCCTGCTTGACCCTGCGAAGAAATTGCGGAAGCAGCAGGATAGGAGGCAATGCATAAATCAGTGAGAACTGATTCCATGGGAACACTAAGGCATCTGTTCAGCATGCTAGTGGATCCCTTGTTCTTGACACAAAGTTGTCAATCTTTTTGTTGAACCTGGACGCAAACAGATCTACGTCTGGGATCCCCCATCTCCGGCATTTTGCCAGGAAGATATCAGGATGAAGGGCCCATTCTCCCGGGAACAACTGCTGGTGACTCAAGTAGTCCGCCTGCCAATTTTCTATTCCTGTAATGAAGACTGCCGATAGGCAAGGTACATGGTTTTCTGCCCAAGTTAAGATATGATTCACCTCTCTGTGGGCCACACGACTTCTCGTGCCCCCTTGGTGATTGATATAGGCCACTGCTGTGGCATGGATCATGACAGAACAATTCCATAACCTGAGTGTCCAGGCCCTCAGGGCCAAGCCTGCTGCCTGAATCTCTAGAATGTTGATGGGCAAGGTCATTTCTGATCTGGACCATTTCCCTTGGACAGTCACCTCGTCCAGGCACACCCTTGGAGGCAGAAATCTAGAAATGGGAAATCTAGCGCTTGGACCTTCTTGTTCCAAGCCGATAGGATACTGTTTTGCAGCAGCCTCGAATGAAACTGAGCATAAGAACAAAGCCACCAACTTTCCCAACAATCTCATGCAAAGTTGAATGGAAGGATTCTTCTTTGCCTTGACCACCTGAATCAGTTCCTTTATGGCACTGATCTTTGCCTGGGGCAAGAATACCCTTTTCTGGGCTGTATCTATAGTCATACCAAAGCATTCTAATCTCCTTAATGGTTTTAAGGAGGATTTCTCTAGGTTGAGAATCCAACCTAGGTATTCCAGGTAGTTGACTGTGGTGATCATACTTTGGTCTAAGCGGGCTACCGACTGGTCTATCAAGAGTAGATTGTCTAGGTACGCTATAATCGTTATACCTTGGGCCCTTAATCTGGCTAGAGGAGGGGCCAGGACTTTTGTAAACACTCGAGGTGCAGTAGCTAGACCGAAAGGCAGAACTACAAATTGAAAATAAAGATTTTCTACCTCGAAGCATAGATATTTCTGGTGAGTGGGGAAAATCGACACATGGAGGTATGCATCCTTGATGTCGATTAACGCCAGAAGTTCTCCTCCTTGTAGGATGGAAACTACTGTTCAGATTGACTCCATGCGGAAAGAGCGGATATTCAAGAACCGGTTTAGATCTTTGAGATCCAGAATGGGTCTGACAACTCCATTTGGTTTTGGCACCATGAAAAGGTTTTAATAAAACCCCAATCCCTGCTCTTGCATGGGGACCATGGGGACCACCGAGATCACTTTTTGAGACAAAAGACGGTCCAATGCTTGAAACATAGACTTTTTCTCTGGATCCTTGGGAATGTTTGATCTGAGAAAATGAGGAGACGGGGACTCTTGGAACTCTAGCTTGTACCCTAGAGCTTTTGAAGAAGTCACCCATTTGTCTTAACACTCTTCCTGCCAGACCCTTGAGAACTGCAGAAGTCTTCCCCCCACTCAAGTGAGCGGAGGCGCCCCTTCATAAGGAGGCTTTAGTATTTTGTTTTGTAGTTTTCCTCCCCCAGGACTTCTTTTGTCCCTGGGGTTGACCCTGAGGTTTACCTCTTGAACCTGATGGCGGAGGCCATTGTGACTGCCTGAAGGCTGATGCCCCTGGCACTAGAGAAAGAGATTGTTTAAATGAAACATGTTTACTCCTCTTCCTAACTGGCAAAAGAGTACTTTTTCCACCAGAAATTCTTTGAATGTATTTATCCAAATCATCCCCAAACAGCTGTTCACCATGAAAAGGAAAACTAGCCAGGAGCTTTTTGCATGGCGCCTAAACTGACCAATTTTTCAACCATAAGATTCTACGCATATACACCAGCCCAAGCGTAAGGCACGAGGCCTGAAGAATAGAATCTCTCCATGGCGTCTATTGCAAAACATAACGCCGCTGGTAGTTCGGCTAAATCTTGGGCCTGCTGATCAGGAATAACCTTGAGCACCTGTTTAAACTGGTCTCTCAAGGATTGACATACACGAATTGCTGCCAGCGCAGGCTGAGTCACTGAACCTGCCAGAGAAAAAGTGTTTTTTAATAGGAATTCCAACTTTTTGTCCGTTGGATCCCTAAGCATTTGAGCATTGCCTACCGGACAAGTCAAACTTTTATTCACAGAGGATATAGCAGCGTCAATTGCTGGTATCTCCCACTTTTTAGTGAATTTCTCCTCCATAGGATAAAGTGTTGAAAACTTTTTAGGAGGAAAAAAATGCTTGTCTTTGTGAGATAAGCTTTTCCAGCAATGAATACACAGGAAAGGCATGCACAGCTTGAGGAGGCTTTAGCGAACCGAAAAGAAGTGGGCTTATCAACCGACTCAGTTAAGGGTAGCAAAAATGTGGAACGGACCATCTCAGTAAGAGATTGCACCAACAATCTATCAGATTGTGAAGCTGATCCTTCCGTATTTGACCCCTCAGAAGAGGAGTCATCAGCCTCCTCATGGTCCCCTGAGGGAAATTCATCTTCCCCTGCCCTGAGATCCTCAGTTTGAGGGTCCTGGGTAATTGACCAGCCACCTCAGCTCTCTCAGGGGAGGATGCCATTGTAGAGATAAGTTTAGGCTTTTTAGAGTTTGACAAAGTCCCTCTTGAGCCCTTTTTTGGGGTGTTTCTACCTCCCCTTCTGACCATAGCCTGATGCATAAATGCAGAAGTACTACCAGAAGAAATTGCACCCACTGCTTGAGCAAATAGTCCAGCAACTGCTGCTGCTATTAGTGCTCAGCCTGGTGCTTTAGTAAATGTGCCAAGGGAATGCCTGTGTCACCACTTACATGCCCCCTTTTTGCTCTTGTGTCCCTCCGACAGTTGCAGACAGCAGAATTGAGCTTTTTAAAAGTACTCCCATGCTGGACGTTGCCGCATGCCAATGCCACACTAAGCCACGCCCCCTCTGTATTCCCACCGCGCCCCCCCCTCCTCCTCTAATTAAAAAAAAAAAGAGCATTTCCCGCACGAGTGCGGGCCTCCGATCCAACGGGATCGGCGTGTGTGTGTGGGGGGGCAGCAAGGAGGCTGTGACAAACCGCCGCGCAGGCAGTGGAAAATGGAGCGGTATCCGCCGATCGTTTCTGGCTTGCCCCTCTATCCAGAGAGAGGGGGAGAGCTTCTGTCCAGGTGGGGGTGTTTTTAGGAAATAATTCCCCCCCAACACCTTACCGGAGGCCTGGAACTGCTCGCCGGAGGGAGGTCTGCAGCTTCTGCTGATTACAGAGTGATCTGAGGAAAGCATGAAAGGTACGTGCTCTATACACCTCCCAGTGGTGACTTTTAGGCATGACAACATTTACTTTTTAAAGGAGATAATTCATAAGAGAGTTTAAAATTCCTTAGAAATCTTCACTTACCTTTCCCGCTGCAGGGATTCTGTGGTAAAACCAACAGACCCAATCTTCACCCCTCAGGGTGGGCTCCATTAAAAAACCTTCAGAAACCGGGGGCCCTTTTTATCGGGGATCCACACTCCTGGACCCGTAAAGCACCCTGCCAGGAAAACTTTATGGCTGAAAAAACCAAAGTACTGGATCCCGGGGTCCAGCTCTCTAAAAAGAGAAGTGTTATGGGCTAAACCTCATTTCTTCCACCACGAGGCCCAGGCACCATTCAATTCAGCCTGAAAAGACACTTTGAATGGATCTGGTTGCATAGCCTGCCCCAGCAAGGATTATTCCAGGGGAGCTCAGCACAGCACATCTTTACTCGTTACCAACACCTTAGACACTGGTGAAAAAACTGAGGTACTCCCAGTAGTGGGAAGGGTTATATAAGGAGTGGACTTCTTGTCTTAGGGTGTGCCAGTGTCCATCACCTGAAGGTGACCTATAACCCACATAGTAACTACTATGGCTCTGTGTCCTGTTATGTACGATAAAGAAGCAACGTACCTGTATGTCGCTGTGTCATCTGCACTGCGGGGATGTGCCCGCGGGTCCCACGGACTCGATGTCCGCCAGTGGCCCACAATCATAGCACGGAGAGGCAGAATGCGGACGTTGTAAACAAGGCATTTCCCTGTTCTGCCTAGCAACATGACAGGGATCTACTCCTCCCAGTGATCGGGAGCAGTGATCTCTGTCATGTTCTAGTGAACCCATCCCCCCAACAGTTAGAACATGCTGAGGGAACACAGTTAACTAGGGATGGGTGAACAGTTTGGCCTGAGCATAAGTTCAGGTCGAACTTTGGTTGTTCTGATTTTCTGCGAACACCGAACAATATGCGGGGTTTGGGGAAAATTCAAAAGCGCCAGAACATTGTTAAAGTCTATGGGACATTAACATGAAAATCAAAAGTGTTCATTTTTAAAGGCTTATATGCAAGTTATTGTCATAAAAAGTGTTTGGGTATCTGGGTCCTGCCCCAGGGGACATGTATCAATGATATATTTTTTTTAAACGGCCATTTTTTCAGGAGCAGTGATTTTTTTAATGCTTAAAGTGAAACAATAAAAATGAAATATTCCTTTAAATATTGTGCCTGGGTGGTGTCTATAGTATGCCTTTAAAGTGGCACATTTTTCCCATGTTTAGAACAGTACCACAGCAAAATGTAATTTCTAAAGGAAAAATTGTCATTTAAAACTGATCATGGCAATATAGATAAAACTCATTGAAAAAAAGAGCATGGGATCCCCCCAGTCCATTACCAGGCTCTTTGGGTCTGGTATGAATATTAAGGGCAACCCAAACCAAATTTTTTTTTTAAATTGCGTGGGGGTCCCTCCTAAAATCCATACCAGGCCCTTCGAGTCTGATATGGAAATTAAGGGGAACCCTGCGCCAAATATTTTAAAAAATGGTGTAGGGGTCCCTCCAAAATCTATACCAGACCCTTATCCGAACATGCAACCTGGCAGGCCGCAGGAAAAGAGGGGGGGACAAGAGAGCATCCCCCTCCTGAACCTACCAGGCCACATGCCCTCAACATGGGGAGGGCCTCATACACACAACCCTTGCCTGGTGGTTGTGGGGGTCTGCAGGCGTGGGGCTTATCGGAATCTGGAAGCCCCCTTTAACAAGGGGACCCCCAGATCCTGGCATCCCCCTGTGTGAAATGGTAACTGGGTACAAGTACCTTTACCATTTCACAAAAAAAGTGTCAAAATGTTAAAAATGACAAGACACAGCTTGGGGCCAGCTTGTGACGCTTCAGCGCCTTTGATAGTTCTTATATAACTGAGGGCGGGCCACCCGTGATGTCCCCAGGTGACCCACCCTCTTTGACGCCACAAGGACTTTCCCATGGCTTCCCTGAATCATCAGAGGGGGCGGGGCCACCCAGTTACATAAATGGGTGACCCCGCCCCCCTCTGACACCACGGGGAAGCCATGGGAAAGTCCCCATGGCGTCAGAGGGGGCAGGGTCACCCGGGGACATCACGGGTGGCCCCGCCCTAAGTTATATAAGAACTGTCAAAGACGCTGAAGCGTCACACGGAGGGAGCCTCCCATTGAGGCAGATCGATCTTGTTTTTTTTTTTTATTTTTTTGGTCCATCGTGGGGAGATAGAAGAAGATGAATGGACATTGTGGGACATATATATATATATTTTTTTTAATAGAGAACTTGTCCCCAAGCTGTGTCTTGTCATTTTTGAAACATTTTGACACTTTTTTGTGAAATGGTAGGGGTGCATTTGTACCCCGTTACCATTTCACACAGGGGGAGGCCGGGACACCATCCACACCCCCCACCCCATCACCCCCCCCCCGAAGGGCCTGATATGGATTTTAAGGGGACCAAAAAATGTTTAAATTTTGGTTCGGGGTTTCCCTTAATATTCATACCAGACCTGAAGGGCCTGGTAATAGAATGGGGGGATCCCATGCTCTTTTTTTCAATAAGTTTTATCTATATTGCCAAGACCCAACAATTCATTACAGCCGTGATCAGTTTTAAATGACAATTTTTCCTTTAGAAATGTCATTTTGCTGTGGTACTGTTCTAAACACGGGAAAAATGTGCCACTTTACAGGCATACTATAGACACCCCCCAGGCACGATATTTAACCACTTGCCGACCGCCTACCGCATATATACTGCGGCAGAATGGCACGGGCAGGCAAAATCACGTACCCGTACGTGATCTGCCTCCCGCGGGCGGGGGGTCCGATCGGACCCCCCCCCGGTGCCATCGGCGGTCGGCATCTGACTGGGAGCGTCGGGAGGCGAGGGGGAGACCATCCGATCATGGCCCCCCCCTCGCGATCGCTCCCAGCCAATGGGAATCCTCCTCTGCCTGTGTGTCGTTTCACACAGGCAGAGGATGTGATGTCATCTCTCCTCGGTCTGGCAGTTTCCGTTCCAGCGCCGAGGAGAGAAGACAAGTGAGTGCACAACACACACACACACACAGTAGAACATGCCAGGCATACTTTACACCCCCGATCCCCCCCCGATCGCCCCCCGATCCCCCCCCAATCACCCCCCCCCCCCCTGTCACAAACTGACATTAGCAGTATTTTTTTTTTTTTTTTTTCTGATTACTGCATAGTGTCAGTTTGTGACAGTTAGTGTTAGGGCAGTGAGTATTACCCCCCTTTAGGTCTAGGATACCCCCCTAACCCCCCCTAATAAAGTTTTAACCCCTTGATCACCCCCTGTCACCAGTGTCGCTAAGCGATCATTTTTCTGATCGCTGTATTAGTGTCGCTGGTGACGCTAGTTAGGAACGTAAATATTTAGGTTCGCCGTCAGCGTTTTATAGCGACAGGGACCCCCATATACTACCTAATAAATGTTTTAACCCCTTGATTGCCCCCTAGTTAACCCTTTCACCACTGATCACCGTATAACCGTTACGGGTGACGCTGGTTAGTTAGTTTATTTTTTATAGTGTCAGGGCACCCGCCGTTTATTACCGAATAAAGGTTTAGCCCCCTGATCGCCCGGCGGTGATATGCGTCGCCCCAGGCAGCGTCAGATTAGCGCCAGTACCGCGAACACCCACGCACGCAGCATATGCCTCCCTTAGTGGTATAGTATCTGATCGGATCAATATCTGATCCGATCAAATCTATACTAGCGTCCCCAGCAGTTTAGGGTTCCCGAAAACGCAGTGTTAGCGGGATCAGCCCAGATACCCGCTAGCACCTGCGTTTTGCCCCTCCGCCCAGCCCAGCCCAGCCCACCCAAGTGCAGTATCGATCGATCACTGTCACTTACAAAACACTAAACGCATAACTGCAGCGTTCGCAGAGTCAGGCCTGATCCCTGCGATCGCTAACAGTTTTTTTGGTAGCGTTTTGGTGAACTGGCAAGCACCAGCCCCAGGCAGCGTCAGGTTAGCGCCAGTACCGCTAACACCCACGCACGCACCGTATACCTCCCTTAGTGGTATAGTATCTGATCGGATCAATATCTGATCCGATCAAATCTATACTAGCGTCCCCAGCAGTTTAGGGTTCCCAAAAACGCAGTGTTAGCGGGATCAGCCCAGATACCTGCTAGCACCTGCGTTTTGCCCCTCCGCCCGGCCCAGCCCAGCCCACCCAAGTGCAGTATCGATCGATCACTGTCACTTACAAAACACTAAACGCATAACTGCAGCGTTCGCAGAGTCAGGCCTGATCCCTGCGATCGCTAACAGTTTTTTTGGTAGCGTTTTGGTGAACTGGCAAGCACCAGCCCCAGGCGTCAGGTTAGCGCCAGTACCGCTAACACCCACGCATGCACCGTACACCTCCCTTAGTGGTATAGTATCTGAACGGATCAATATCTGATCCGATCAGATCTATACTAGCGTCACCAGCAGTTTAGGGTTCCCAAAAACGCAGTGTTAGCGGGATCAGCCCAGATACCTGCTAGCACTTGCGTTTTGCCCCTCCGCCCGGCCCAGCCCAGCCCACCCAAGTGCAGTATCGATCGATCACTGTCACTTACAAAACACTAAACGCATAACTGCAGCGTTCGCAGAGTCAGGCCTGATCCCTGCGATCGCTAACAGTTTTTTTGGTAGCGTTTTGGTGAACTGGCAAGCACCAGCCCCAGGCAGCGTCAGATTAGCGCCAGTACCGCTAACACCCACGCACGCAGCATACGCCTCCCTTAGTGGTATAGTATCTGATCGGATCAATATCTGATCCGATCAGATCTATACTAGCGTCCCCAGCAGTTTAGGGTTCCCAAAAACGCAGTGTTAGCGGGATCAGCCCAGATACCTGCTAGCACCTGCGTTTTGCCCCTCCGCCCGGCCCGGCCCAGCCCACCCAAGTGCAGTATCGATCGATCACTGTCACTTACAAAACACTAAACGCATAACTGCAGCGTTCGCAGAGTCAGGCCTGATCCCTGCGATCGCTAACAGTTTTTTTTGTAGCGTTTTGGTGAACTGGCAAGCGCCAGCGGCCTAGTACACCCCGGTCGTAGTCAAACCAGCACTGCAGTAACACTTGGTGACGTGGCGAGTCCCATAAGTGCAGTTGAAGCTGGTGAGGTGGCAAGCACAAGTAGTGTCCCGCTGCCACCAAAAAGACAAACACAGGCCCGTCGTGCCCATAATGCCCTTCCTGCTGCATTCGCCAATCCTAATTGGGAACCCACCGCTTCTGCAGCGCCCGTACTTCCCCCATTCACATCCCCAACCAAATGCAGTCGGCTGCATGAGAGGCATTTTTATGTCCTCCCGAGTACCCCTACCCAACGAACCCCCCCAAAAAAGATGTCGTGTCTGCAGAAAGCGCGGATATAGGCGTGACACCCGCTATTATTGTCCCTCCTGTCCTGATAATCCTGGTCTTTGCATTGGTGAATGTTTTGAACGCTACCATGCACTAGTTGAGTATTAGCGTAGGGTACAGCATTGCACAGACTAGGCACACTTTCACAGGGTCTCCCGAGATGCCATCGCATTTTGAGAGACCCGAACCTGGAACCGGTTACAGTTATAAAAGTTAGTTACAAAAAAAAGTGTAAAAAAAAAAAAAAACACAAACAAAAATATAAAATAAAAATAGTTGTCGTTTTATTGTTCTCTCTCTCTCTATTCTCTCTCTATTGTTCTGCTCTTTTTTACTGTATTCTATTCTGCAATGTTTTATTGTTGTTATGTTTTATCACGTTTGCTTTTCAGGTATGTAATTATTTATACTTTACCGTTTACTGTGCTTTATTGTTAACCATTTTTTTGTCTTCAGGTATGCCATTCACGACTTTGAGTGGTTATACCAGAATGATGCCTGCAGGTTTAGGTATCATCTTGGTATCATTCTTTTCAGCCAGCGGTCGGCTTTCATGTAAAAGCAATCCTAGTGGCTAATTAGCCTCTAGACTGCTTTTACAAGCAGTGGGAGGGAATGCCCCCCCCCCCCAACATCTTCCGTGTTTTTCTCTGGCTCTCCTGTCTCAACAGGGAACCTGAAAATGCAGCCGGTGATTCAGCCAGCTGACCATAGAGCTGATCAGAGACCAGAGTGGCTCCAAACATCTCTATGACCTAAGAAACCGGAAGCTACGAGCATTTTATGACGTAGATTTCGTCGGATGTAAACAGCGCCATTGGGAAATTGGGAAAGCATTTTATCACACCGATCTTGGTGTGATCAGATGCTTTGAGGGCAGAGGAGAAATCTAGGGTCTAATAGACCCCAATTTTTGCAAAAAAGAGTACCTGTCACTACCTATTGCTATCATAGGGGATATTTACATTCCCTGAGATAACAATAAAAATGATTTAAAAAAAAAAAAATGAAAGGAACAGTTTAAAAATAAGATAAAAAAATAATAATAATAAAGAGAAAAAAAAAAAAAAAAAAAAAAGCACCCCTGTCCCCCCTGCTCTCGCGCTAAGGTGAACGCAAGCGTTGGTCTGGCGTCAAATGTAAACAGCAATTGCACCATGCATGTGAGGTATCGCCGCGAAGGTCAGATCGAGGGCAGTAAGTTTAGCAGTAGACCTCCTCTGTAAATCTAAAGTGGTAACCTGTAAAGGCTTTTAAAGGCTTTTAAAAATGTATTTAGTTTGTCGCCACTGCACGTTTGTGCGCAATTTTAAAGCATGTCATGTTTGGTATCCATGTACTCGGCCTAAGATCATCTTTTTTTATTTCATCAAACATTTGGGCAATATAGTGTGTTTTAGTGCATTAAAATGTAAAAAAGTGTGTTTTTTCCCCAAAAAATGCGTTTGAAAAATCGCTGCGCAAATACTGTGTGAAAAAAAAAAATGAAACACCCACCATTTTAATCTGTAGGGCATTTGCTTTAAAAAAAATATATAATGTTTGGGGGTTCAAAGTAATTTTCTTGCAAAAAAAAATTATTTTTTTATGTAAACAATAAGTGTCAGAAAGGGCTATGTCTTCAAGTGCTTAGAAGAGTGGGTGATGTGTGACATAAGCTTCTAGATGTTGTGCATAAAATGCCAGGACAGTTCAAAACCCCCCCAAATGACCCCATTTTGGAAAGTAGACACCCCAAGCTATTTGCTGAGAGTCATGTTGAGTCCATGGAATAATTTATATTGTGACACAAGTTGCGGGAAAGAGACAATTTTTTATTTTTTTTATTTTTTTTTGCGCAAAGTTGTCACTAAATGATATATTGCTCAAACATGCCATGGGAATATGTGAAATTACACCCCAAAATACATTCTGTTGCTTCTCCTGAGTACGGGGATACCACATGTGTGGGACTTTTTGGGAGCCTAGCCGCGTACGGGACCCCGAAAACCAAGCACCGCCTTCAGGCTTTCTAAGGCCGTAAATTTTTGATTTCACTCTTCACTGCCTATCACAGTTTCGGAGGCCATGGAATGCCCAGGTGGCACAAAACCCCCCCAAATGACCCCATTTTGGAAAGTAGACACCCCAAGCTATTTGATGAGAGGTATAGTGAGTATTTTGCAGACCTCACTTTTTGTCACAAAGTTTTGAAAATTGAAAAAAGAAAAAAAAAATTTTTTTTTCTCGTCTTTCTTTATTTTCAAAAACAAATGAGAGCTGCAAAATACTCACCATGCCTCTCAGCAAATAGCTTGGGGTGTCTACTTTCCAAAATGGGGTCATTTGGGGGGGGTTTGTGCCACCTGGGCATTCCATGGCCTCCGAAACTGTGATAGGCAGTGAGGAGTAAAATCAAAAATGTACGCCCTTAGAAATCCTGAAGGCGGTGCTTGGTTTTCGGGGTCCCGTACGCGGCTAGGCTCCTAAAAAGTCCCACACATGTGGTATCCCCGTACTCAGGAGAAGCAGCTAAATGTATTTTGGGGTGCAATTCCACATATGCCCATGGCCTGTGTGAGCAATATATCATTTAGTGACAACTTTGTGCAAAAAAAAAAAAAAAAATTTGTCACTTTCCCGCAACTTGTGTCAAAATATAAAACATTCCATGGACTCAACATGCCTCAAAGCAAATAGCTTGGGGTGTCTACTTTCCAAAATGGGGTCATTTGGGGGGGTTTTATGTCATCTGGGCATTTTATGGCCTTCAAAACTGTGATAGGTAGTGAGGAGTAAAATCAAAAATGTACGCCCTTAGAAATCCTGAAGGCGTTGCTTGGTTTTCGGGGCCCCGTACGCGGCTAGGCTCCCAAAAAGTCCCACACATGTGGTATCCCCGTACTCAGGAGAAGCAGCTAAATGTATTTTGGGGTGCAATTCCACATATGCCCATGGCCTGTGTGAGCAATATATCATTTAGTGACAACTTTTTGTAATTTTTTTTTTTTTTTTTTGTCATTATTCAATCACTTGGGACAAAAAAAATGAATATTCAATGGGCTCAACATGCCTCTCAGCAAATTCCTTGGGGTGTCTACTTTCCAAAATGGGGTCATTTGTGGGGGTTTTGTACTGCCCTGCCATTTTAGCACCTCAAGAAACGACATAGGCAGTCATAAATTAAAGGCTGTGTAAATTCCAGAAAATGTACCCTAGTTTGTAGACGCTATAACTTTTGCGCAAACCAATAAATATACACTTATTGACATTTTTTTTACCAAAGACATGTGGCCGAATACATTTTGGCCTAAATGTATGACTAAAATTGAGTTTATTGGATTTTTTTTAGAACAAAAAGTAGAAAATATCATTTTTTTTCAAAATTTTCGGTCTTTTTCCGTGTATAGCGCAAAAAATAAAAACGGCAGAGGTGATCAAATACCATCAAAAGAAAGCTCTATTTGTGGGAAGAAAAGGACGCAAATTTCGTTTGGGTACAGCATTGCATGACCGCGCAATTAGCAGTTAAAGCGACGCAGTGCCGAATTGTAAAAAGTGCTCTGGTCAGGAAGGGGGTAAAACCTTCCGGGGCTGAAGTGGTTAAAGGAACATTTCATTTTTATTGTTTCACTTTAAGCATTAAAAAAATCACTGCTCCCGAAAAAACTGACGTTTTTATAAAAATTTTTTGCATTGATACATGTCTCCTGGGGCAGGACCTGAGTCCCCAAACACTTTTTATGACAATAACTTGCATATAAGCCTTTAAAATTAGCACTTTTGATTACTCATGTTTGTGTCCCATAGATTTTTACGGTGTTCATGTGTTCTGCCAAATTTTTTGCCTGTTAGTTATGTACTGGTGCGAACCGAACCGGGAGGTGTTCGGCTCCTCTCTAAAGTTAACACCTTGATCGCCCCCCAGTGTTTAACCCCTTCCCTGCCAGTGACATTTACACAGTAATCAGTGCACTTTTATAGCACTGATCGCTGTATAAATGCCAATGGTCCCAAAATAGTGTCAAAAGTGTCCGATCTGTCAGCCGCAATGTCGCAGTCATGATAAAAATCACAGATTGCCGCCATTACTAATAAAAAAAATAATAAAAATGCCATAAATCTATCCCCAATTTTGTAGACGCGATAACTTTTGCGCAAACCAATCATTATACGCTTATTGCAATTTTTTTTACCAAAAATATACAGAAGAATACATTAGCCTAAACTGTGGAAGAAATTTGTTTTTTTTATATATTTTTGGGGGATATT
Source organism: Lithobates clamitans (assembly GCA_037952925.1). Taxonomy (NCBI): domain Eukaryota; kingdom Metazoa; phylum Chordata; class Amphibia; order Anura; family Ranidae; genus Lithobates; species Lithobates clamitans. The sequence continues at coordinate 1,847,620 of JBBGZY010001063.1, forward strand.
TATTATAGCAAAAAGCAAAAAATATTGCTTTTTTTTTCAAAATTGATGCTCTTTTTTGTTTATAGAGCAAAAAATAAAAACCACAGAGGTGATCGAATACCACCAAAAGAAAGCTCTATTTGTGGGAAAAAAAGAACATCAATTTTGTTTGGGTACAACGTCACACGACCGCGCAATTGTCAGTTTAATCAATGCAGTGCCGTAAAAAAGGGGCTGAAGTGGTTTAGAAAGTCACATTTTGAGGAGCAAATTTTGTAGCTGCAAAAAGATTCAAATTTTCTAGAAAAATATAAATTGTTCGGTTTCATAAAAAGTTCAGTTTGTGTATATCAGAGAGTTTTCACCCAAGTTCAGTTCCATTCATTACATTTTAAGAAAATGTGTTTGTTAGATATTTGTAACTGAAGGCAACCTCAGCCCCCCAGCTGTGGTGAATCTACAAATACCATCTCTGCCTCTAGGAGTCATGTCTGGGATTGTCAGGGTCTTGCAATGTCTCATGGGACTCATGGGGTAGTTTCAAAACAGCTGGAGGGCCAAGGTTGCCTACCCCTGCTGTAAGCCATTAACTCTATATGCCATGATTCATTTCTATAATAAAAAAAAGTATGCTTCATTTTACTGAAGCAAAGAGATCACATATGCATAAATAACCCTTATCTGGTCATATACTCATATACTGCATTATCACTAGAAATAGAAGCTTTGTAACAATCCTTTAAAAAGCAATAAGCCTTATTATGTAAATACATACTGTGTATCAAAGTCAAGAATTTGTTTTCAAAGATGTCATGAAGAATTCTATATTTTTTGGCTCTCCGAGAACAACTGCTGTTGAAACTATGAATCAAAGATTTTTACTCATAGCAAAATGTGTAGGTGTACAAATGAATGGACTAATTATATGGAACAAGTAATGGAATTGTATACCCACAAGGCAATTGGTAACTGGGTAACATGTTAATTATCATTATTCTAAATGACATACTAAATATCTAATAAAGGGCCTCATTGCTGAAATAAAAAATGTATAAATGCCTGCATTACACCAAAACCTTTAAAGTAACATTTTGCATCTTAATCAGGGATGAGCCAAACTGCCTTGGGATCAGTTCAAGCAGGGCTGGGTGAACTTTAAGAGAAGTTCAGATGCCAAACCTTAACTCTATTTAAATCATTGGGAACTGCCTCTCATTCTAGGCTAAAAGGCAAAGGGGTGTCCAAAAAATATTTTTCACATGCAATTTTTAATCAACAAATTTTGCTAGAAAATTACTTACAATCCTTAGACGTTATTATATTTTCTGAAAGCAGAGGTCCTGGAGTATACAATGGTGCTTATTGAAAATTTTCTATGTCACACAATATTTGTGCAGCCATTTTTAATTTTTTTTTGGAAAGAATACACTTAAGGGAATTTTAGTGCACACAAACACAATATAACACCCACTTTTTTGTAAAATATAAAGAGTCTATTGTGTTGAGTAAATAGTTCCCAAAGATGTCAACATTTAAAATTGTGCATGCCTGTGAAATGGTGACAAATTACAGTACCTAATATTGCCCATAGGCAACTCTTTAAAAGCCTTTACAGGTTACCAGTTTAGAGTTAAACTTGAGCTCTGGTGCTAGAATTATTGCTCTCACTCACTCCAACATCACTACTCACATCTGTGTTGCAGGATCTACATGTGTGTTTGCATTTGTGCATGGGCACAGGGGGACGAGGAGCACTTTCCATTTTTTAAGTGTATTTAATTTAAATATTTTTTTTATTACAATTTAAAAAATGTTTTTATCATTAAACTTTCATTTTTATCATTAAACTTTCTTGCTATCTCAAAGGATGAACAACATCCCTTGCGATAGTTTGGACAGTGACAAGTCCTCTTTATAGAGATATCTGATCCCCCCTTTGCCCTCCAAGGCAGCCAAACAAACACAGGTAAACAAAGAACTGAAACCAGAAGTGATGAAATTCTTATTGCTTCCGGCTTCCTATGTCACAGAGGGGGAGGAATAAATGTTCTTCCTTCTCCTCTGTGTGCTGATGATCTAACCACTTACAGCTGTCCCAGGCTCCCTGACTGAACAGAATAATCCAGGAACTGTAGTGAGCGACGAAGGGGGGGGACCCCTTCTGAGCCCTGTAAAAGTGTTTGGGCAGCTGTACAGCTGCTTGTATCACTTTTACAGTAAATATGATCGCTGTCTCTAAAAAATGACGCCAGGATCATGGCTGCAGCTGGTATACTGTAACTGTTTACAGTCCAGGAGGTATATAAAATATATATACGCTGCATTGGAGCTTCTATTTAAGTAAAAAAAAAAAACCCTGAATCTCATTCCTACTGAGGAACCCACAACTCATCCCTACTTTTGTGTATATATAACAATCAGCGCCACCCCTAGTTTACCTAAATTGCTAAGTGCAAAATAACAAATACCGTGCATAAATATATCAAAAAAATTTCAACAGCTGTACACTCTTATTGAATTCATCTCACTATACAAAGAATAAATACGTATACATATATAAAGTGCAGCGCTAATATCGTGGTGACTCTACTATCAAAAAAATTTTGCAAATATAATTACAATTACAAACAATACAATCATCACAATCTCCTATTAAATAAAGTTATGTTGTGAATACGCGTGTGACTTCTTGAGTACTGTAAACATCCTTTTGTGTCATTCACCACCGTACTTCTGACCATGCTTGATTGTGCACCCTCCACCAGCTGTTATACCTGCTCACCTCAAGAATGAGCCAGATAGACTCAGAAATAAATCTTTACTCCCATTCCTCTATGGTCTCTCTACTAATCAGCTGTTCACCATCACCATCAGCAATGTCATGGGCTCGGCTCCTCCCCTCTCCTCAACCCCTGATTGGTCTTCCTCCGCAGACCTACTTTTGTACAAAATAATTTTAAAGACATTTTAGCCAAGTATTACCACCACTGGTCACAAGTAGTAGCACACTAAAAAATACTTTAAAGAAGGATTCCAGGTATGGCATTTTTTACATAGTTGCATTGGTTCAGCTTGGACCAATGTAACTATGCATATATCATATCCTAGAAGCTGGAAATGACTGTAGTATGAACCTGCTACTGCAGTGATCTCCACTAGCTTCCCGTCCCATGCCTGGCAACTGCCTGCTGCTTCATAAATACAGGAGGTGGGCCACTAGAATAGGTGACATTCAGAAAATACTTTGTATTTCCTTAATGCAAAGCATTCTTTGATTGGACAGCATAGAGAGTTGAGGAGATGACATCACACCTCCACCTTGTCCAATCACTGAATACTTTGCATTCATTGAAAAAAAATCAAAGCATTCTCTCAATGGCACCCATGTTGAGCAGCTAGCCTCCCGTGTTCCGTAAACAGCAGGGCAGCCTCTCAGCATGGGACCCAAAAACTAGTGGAGCTCACTGGAGTAGTGGTGCTTACTACAATGACTTCCAGGTTCTAGAGGGATCCCACATGCATAGTCTATGCATAGTTACATTGATCCAAGCTGGACCAAGGTAATTATGTATGTAAAAATACCATACCTGGAATTCTTCTTTAAATTTGTTTTCAAGCTGATCCATAGTGCATGCATTACAGAATGTATAGAAGAAGCACATAGATATGTAGTCACAAGAAAAATGAGGGATGTGAATATTTTCTAGTAGGTACACTGATGTCATAAGTCATATGCTTGGTAGAAATCCTGTGCTAAAGAAAATTTGTCCAATTGATCATAAGATTATGTTTCAGCCGTCAAAGGCATCATGTTAGTAGAACTTCAGTAATGTGCTAGATATTGTTATGCATAAACATGTTGCATGTAGAGTGAATAATGGCATACACAGTACTATGCAAAAGTTTTAGGCAGGTGTGAAGAAATTCTGTAAAGAAAGCATATTCAAAAAAATATATTTTAATTGTTTATTTTTTAAAAAATGTAAACCAAATTGATATTTGATGTGACTACCCTTTGGTTTAAAACAGGGGTCTCTTCGAAGGGACACAGACTAGCTAAGGGGATACTTTTTCGAGCCCAAAACAGAGGGGGGATGGGTCTACCTAACCTACTGAAATATTACCAAGCAGCCCAGTTAGCCCAGATATCGATTGTTTACTCTCAGTTTGCTAAACCCGATTGGGTGCATATGGAAAGAGAAGCAGTACCACGATTCACACTAGATTTCTTGATGTGGAGTCACCCAAGCAAACAACCTGCGATTCTTGCTCTAACGCTTTATCACTCCATGACATTATGGGATAAACTCAAAATTGTCCCAAGGCTGGTATCTCTGATTCGTCTGCTAGCTCATCTCTTCCATAATCCCCAATTCCCACTGGGCATGAACATTGGAGCCTTTCAGTGGTGGCTAAACAAAGGGTTGTACAGAATCGGACATTTTTTTAATTCAACGGGTCCACTTACCCTAAATTACTGCATCAATGAACTCGAAATACCTTTGAGTGAAACATTCAGACACCAACAAATCTCACATTTCCTACACTCCATTTGGGGAACCAAACCCTTACCACCCAGCACTTTCAGTAGTGCACACTAAAACAAGCTATATGTTGGCCTGGGAGCAAGATCTCCAATGGAAATGGGAGTTGGATGAAAGGCACAGAGCAATAACATGGTCAAACCGAGGTATACTCAACAGGTCCCTGATGGAGGCAGACTTAAAAGTTCTAACAAGATGGTACCTAGTCCCCACCAGACTAGCAAAATTGTATCCATCAACCTCCCCCCTATGTTTCAGAGGGTGCGCACATATAGGATGCATGATCCACATATGGTGGGAACGTCCAAAGCTAAGAGGATTCTGAGATAGAATCTTTATGATAATCAGAAAGACCACTGGTCTGTCCATTCCTAAGTCCCCTCACATAGCATTGCTGAACTTTCCAATTGAAAGGACCGCTAAAAGTAAGAGGAGCCTCATTCACTTCATCTTCCTGGGAGCCAAACTGACGATAGCGAAAGCATGGAAAAAGCCCACTATTTCAAGTACCCAGGCCAAACAAAAAAAAAATCATGAATCATGGCCCAGGAAAAGATGGTCAGTATCCTCCAAGACACAGTTGAAAAATTTAGGGCCACTTGGGAATCGTGGGCTGACTACATGCACGTATCACTCATTCCATCGTAGGACCTGATCAAAATTTGTTAAGAGTAGCATTCCGGCAGGACATCTTATTCTTCTCTTTTTTCATCATTCTCTTCACCTGATTTATTCCTACCCTTTCCCTTTTCCATCCTTATTGTCTCCTCTTTCCATCCATTTCTTACTTTTACCACATATAGCAGGCGACCAAGTTCAGAAGGTAACATCCCCCCAAGTTCAAGTTAAAAAACACATAACAGAGCCCACCTTGGTGGGGAACAAGTTATCCAATGCACCAGGGGCAAGAGCGTAATGAACGAAACACTGTTCCATAATGTATGTCTAGACTTAACATCCCAGATGGAGGCCTACGGGACACATACTTCAAATGGACATACATTCCCTTATAAGGATAAAGATGATGTATTGTTAAGTGATTGAAGTATCCTAACTAGTAACATGCTTTACCGCCTACCCGATGTACGAATGTTCCTAACCCATGGTAATCTGTATGTTCTGTAATCACACTGTGGTAACCTTCGCATTATTCTGTCTTCATTATATTTTTATTTGTTTCTTTTTTTAAAAATTGAAAAAAAAAGATTGAAAGAAAAAAACAGGGGTCTCAAACTGGCGGCCCTCCAGCTATTGCGAAGCTACAAGTCCAATGAGGCATTGCAAGGCTGACAGTTACAAGCATTACTCCCACAGGCAGAGGCATGATGGGACTTGTTGTTTTCCAATAGCTGGAGGGCCGCCAGTTTGAGACCCCTGGTTTAAAACCATCATCAATTCTTACACTTGCACACACTTGTACAAAGTCAGGGATTTTGTAGGATTGGAGTCAGGTGTATGAATAACCAATCATACTAAGCAGGTGCTGATGATCATCAATTTCATATGTAGGTTGAAACACAGTCATTATCTGCAACAGAAACTGTTGTGTAGGAGGCTTAAAACTGTCTGAGGAACAGCTAAACTCTGCTGCTAAGGTGAGTTTGTGAAAGACAGTTTCATGTAACAGGTCATTGACCATCAGGGGCGGCCCGTGTATTGTGTGCACACAGGCGCCGCCCCCCCAACACCTCCACCGTCCTCTCTATCCATGTGCCTGATCCCTTTCAGAACGCTGGGCACATGAATTCCTATGGTGGGGGTGTGTTTTTTGAAGCACCTGATTAGAGCCAAAGGTGCCCAGGGGGGTAGTGCTGGTTGTTTGCCACCCCCCCAGAAGAAAAGCCCACCAGCCGCCACCATTCACCATGGAAAGACTGAGCACAGCAACAAGACACAAGGTAGTTATACTGCATCAGCAAGGTCTCTCCCTGGCAAAGATTTCAAAGCAGACTGAGAATTCAAGACATGCTGAAAATTCTTTTGAAAAAGTACAAAGAAATAGGCAACGTTGAGAACCATAGGCACAGTGGCCCGCCAAGGAAACTTAATGCAGCAGATGAAAGACACATCATGTTTACTTACCTTTAACACTGCAAGATGTCCAGCAGTGGCAGAAACCAGTGGGGCCCAGGTACACCCATCTTTTGTCACTCTGGAGATGTCTGGGCAGAAGTTGTCTTCATGGAAGAAATAAAGTCAAAAAGCCATACTTCTGACATGGCAACAAGGCTAAGCAATTCAACTATGCACAAAAACATAGGAACTGGGGTCCAGAAAAATGGCTGCAGGTGCTCTGGAATGATGAGTCAAAATTTGTAATATTTGGCTGTAGCAGGAGGCAGTTTATTCACTGGTGGGCTGGAGAGCTGTACAATACTGAGTGTCTGCAGGCAACACTGAGGCATGGTGGAGGTTCCTTGCAAGTTTGGGGCTGCATTTTTGCAAATGGAGTTGGAGATTTGGTCAGGAACAATGGTGTCCTCAATGCTGAGAAATATAGGCAGATGCTTATCCATCATGCCATGCCATCAGAGAGGTGTGTGATTGGCCCTAAATGTATTTTGCAGTGGGACAACAACCCCAAACATACAGCCAATGTCATTAAGAACTATCTTTGGCATTAGAAGAATAAAGAGTCCTGGAAGTGATGGTTTAGCTCCCACAGAGCCCTGAGCTCAACATTATTGAGTCTGCGTTGGATTACATAAAGAGACATAAGAATTTGAGCCTTCATCCACATTAGATCTGTGGTTAGTTGTCCAAGATGTTTGAAACAACCTAGCTGCAGAGTTTCTTCAAAAACTGTGTGCAAGTGTACATAAAAGAATTGATGCTGTTTTGAAGGCAACACAATATATTGATTTGATTTGGATTTCTATTTTGTTCATCTGCTTTTTCATTTTGATGTTTGATAAAAAAAATAAACTATTAACACTTCTATTTCTGAACTCATTCTTAATTTACAGCATTTTTTCACACCTGCCTAAAACTTTTGCACATTAGTGTAAATTGGCAAATATTTAGCAATTATATACTGTATGTGTATGCATAACGATAACTAACACATTGTTGAAGGTCTACTGACATGATTTCTTTGGCTGGCTGAAGCATTTTATTCTGATCTATTGGCAACATTTTGTTAAACATAACATTTCTACGAAGCTGGTAGATTTATGACATCAGTGTACCTACAAGAGAATACTCAGATCCTCAGAATACTCAGATCCTTTGCTTTGCTTGTGGCTACATGTCTAGGTGCTTGCTCTGCAAATTCTGTTATGTATGCACTATGGATTAACTTAAAAACATGCATAGGCTGCACATATAATTGAATGCAACAGTAAGGACTGGGACTTCAAAATTATGTATACTGGGTACTCAATACCTGGCTAAAGTGCCTCAAAGCTTAGACCTCTCAGGGACTGACCTACATGGGTGTCCTATGTATGGGAGATACCCACAGGGGCTATAAAAACATAGTCCCTCCTTATGACTCTATCACTGCTCAGTGGTAAATAGTAATGAGTGGATGGCATTGGGGCCCAAAGTCTATGCAAACAGGAAAAGGGAAACACTCTCCAGAACAAATCCTTGGGGGTCCGAGAAAGGAGTAGTGCTGTCACCTTTAGTTCTGCATACTCTTTTAATTGATCAGACATGCCTGCCTGGAGACTACATACCCCACCTGACCCCTGCAGCTCCTGGGTTTGGTGGGTAGGCTGTTCTTGAGCTGCAGCTGCAGCCAATCAGAACTCCTCCCTCCTCCAGCAGTCAGCGTGGCTTCCGATGGCCATGACTGCAGACTGTTTCAGTATCCTTCTCCCTCTCTCCCAACATTGCTGCACAGCCCCATCACAGCAGGAAATAAGGGAGATAGCAGCTCTGTAGATGGCCCTGTGTGACAGCTGATAGTGGTGCCACATGCCAGGCTACAAAAACAATTATATATTTATTTTCAGTATTGCCTCCCTCTTGGAATTAATGCATATGTAAATGATTGACTGGGCTGCCATTGAGGGCTCAGTCACACTGTAGAGATACATTGCTGCATCATTATGAATGAACTGCCAATGCACTGTAAGGGAACAAAAGGTGCACATAACCTCTTTTTAGCAATGCAGTGTGCATAAATGCATGGTGTTTGCATTGTGGTGTGCTGCATTGTGTGCTCCACTTTACTTTATTGGGTATTAGAGTGGCATTTACATTGAATGTCACCCACCACATTGCACTGCACATACAGCAGTTTCATTACTGCAATGCACAAGTGTGAATGGGCCCGAAATGTTTATGCCACATAAATGAAACTTTTTGAAAAATGTATATTCCTGCATCATTCTCAGCAATGAAAAACAGTATCTATCTGGAAGCGACCAGCAAAAACAAGCAAGCAATAAGGTCACCCAACTTATCCATAACACTAGGATTTACATAAGACCAGCAAAGCCTTGCTTTACTACACATACTTTACACAGAACAAGCAGCAACCTCCAATCCTCCAAAAAAGGGCCACGCATAGGAGTTTAAATTTTGAATAGTTTCTATGCCATTACAAATTCTCAGCTATGAAACACTGTAAGCACTAATCAAAAGCATTAATGCCTTAATTAATAGAACGTTCTAGGAATACAGTTAGAAGATGATAGCAACAGTAATTGCAAAACCTAGATTGTTGCATGACCCAAATCACTGCACAGCGGGCTCATAACGTATAGTGCATTAGCAATCCCATTGGGAGATTACATCTGCATAACAAGAAATACAAGTGGTTGAAAAATGTAATCTGAAATTTCTGTTTGACTGTTTTTTCATTTTATCATAGGAGAAGTGCCACATTGTAATGCCCCTCGTTCAGACTATGTACAGTGACATGCATTTTGCTGAGTTATACATAATAATTATATGAGACTGAGATGACAGTATTTGACAGATCCATATACAGTAATTTATTGCATTTCGTTGTACTGGAAAAAAGCCCCTCACACCAAATTTGTAGTACATTGACCTGCATTTCACTGTTAAAAAGCCTGCTAAAATTAGGTTATTCAGACATACAATGCAAAATCTGTACATGTTCATTGTGGAATTTCAGTTTTTATATAATTTGGTTATGCCTCCATAGAAACTTAAGGCCTTAGGATTTACTGCATATTACCTACCCTGCTGGATGCATAACTGTGGGTGTAAATGCCGGAAACAGCTGATAGTTTGACAACCAGGGTCCTAGTCCATGTAGCAAAATTATTGGGAGAGACTTCCACTTACCTTTATGGAATCACTCACTGACAAATCTCTCACAAGTAAAATCTTGCTGGGGCAGCTAGCAAGGTTATGCCTCCCTTCAAATTTCTAAGTGGTCTATTAACAACCCTGTCACTGGCAAGTTGGTGCCAGAGACAGGTTTGCTTGTGAGAGATGACTAGGGATAAGCAAATCTTATGAGGAAAGATTACAAGCATTGAACTTATTCTCTCTGGAGATGAGATGCTTGAGAGGGGACATGATTTCAATGTACAAATACCATACTAGTGACCCCATAATAGGGATAAAACTTTTCCAAGAAAGGGAAATTAAAAAGACATGTGGCCATTCACTAAAATTAGAAAAAAGAAGCGGTTTAACCTTAAACTGTGTAGATAGTTCTTTACTGTAAGAGCGGTAAGAATGTGGAATTCTCTTCCAGAAGCAGTAGTTTCATCAGGGAGCATAGATACATTTAAAAAACTATTATATAGGCACCTAAATGACCTTAACATACAGGGATATAATAGGGATAATGTAATACTGATATGAAAGCACACACATAGGTTGGACTTGATGGACTTGTGTCTTTTTTCAATCTCATCAATTATGTAACTATGTAACTATGTAATATCGCAGTCCCGCTATAAGTTGCTGATCACCGCCATTACTAGTAAAATAAATATATAAATAAATAAATAAAAATATCTCATATTTTGTAGATGCTATAACTTTTGCGCAAACCAATCAATAAACACTTATTGGGATTTTTTTATCAAAAATATGTAGCACAATACATATTGGCCTAGATTTATGAAGAAATTAGATTTTTTCAATTTTTTTTATTAGATACGTTTTATAGTAGAAAGAAAAAATATTGGGTTTTTTTTTTTTCAAAATTGTCTTCCTTTTTTTGTTTTTAGCACAAAAAATCTATATTTGTGGAAAAAAAAGAATTTAAATTTTACTTGGATATAGTAACACACGACTGCGCAATTGTCATTGTCATGTCGTAAAGTAACGCAGTGCCAAATCGCAAAAAATGGTCTGATCAATGAGGGGGTAAATCTTCCAGAGGTCAAGTTGTTAATTATCCCCTTATGAGCTTGTAGAGACAATTTGTGCCAATCATTGGTTTCTATACTTTATTCAAAGTCTGATTACTAATTTTCTAGGGTAGTTAGGGTGTGGTAGTACATTCACTGTATAGATAGTAAACATGTCCTGGATGTCATAGCAGAAATCTTTTTTTTTATTTGAATACATTTTTTAGGGGAACCTATATCCCTTAGGACCCCAAATATATTTAATTGATATGGGATTGGAATGTTTTACGCATTGTAGTAAAATCTTAATCGGAAGGGCTCTAAAGTGATAAAATTATCTAGGTAAGAAATTGTCATCTTGAAGCAAAGGACTGGGAGCATATCAATACATTAGTTCATTAAGGATCTCTCGATGTACCTACCCAGGAAAATGTAATTCTAAAATTTGTGCATGTTAGTACATGGTGCAAGGTGCCGCACCTACTATACAAAATCTCACCAACAGCTACAGACTGCTGTTGGCGCTGTTTCACGGATGAAGGCACGTCCCTCCACGTCTGGTGAACATGCCCTAGTCTGGTCCCTTTTTGGACTAAAGTTCATGATATTACACTTCTGTTTAAGACCCTCCAATGTCTGTAGGCCTTGAGTGAGTGATCAGTAGAGGCCTTGTGACTGTGATAGATCCAGCATGTATAGTGGCCCCTTGGAGGTGTCACGTTATGTTGTATTACTGTACTTGTACAAAGTTTTCAATAAAAATATTATGTAAAAAATAATAATTTAGGTAAGAAAGCAATTTTAAAAGCATTTTTTTCAACATCCAGGAGAGTGGATAGGCTACCTATGAGTTGATTTTTTCCAGTTAATGTTTGAATAAAGGTGTATAGTTAGCTCTATATAATTGTGCTATTGCAGGAGTGAGCTGATGTCTAAATATAGTAGAAAACATTTTCTCCATAAGAAATTAAAATTATTTTTAATATGTAGGATAATAGATAAATTTAACGTTAAGAATTTCTGATTTTAGAGAGTTTACATGCAATACTGAAAGATTCCCAAATTCTGGGAGAATATGTAGTAGATTGGGGGTTGTCATGGGAGTGACAAACTTTGATATATCATCAGGAAATAGGGGTCCATTTGCACGTTGTACCTGCACAAGGAATTCCTTTTATATTAGGATCTTGGAGAATTGCTATAGCTAACCTTTTAATAGTAATGGCAAACAGGGGACAAAGAACATGCTTGTCTGGGTCCTCTCTTTAATTGATCTCTGAAGAGATAAGACTGTTTATAGAAATCTTAGCTATATTCTGACTATACAAAGATTTAATGGTTGTAATAAAGTGTGGTTCAGATCCCTAATATGATGGGATAATAAAAAAATATTTTCATGAGATTCAAAGGCCTTATGTAGGTCTAAAAAAAAGGCACCATTTTGTTTTTCAGCGCCAGCCCTACATAATAGAAATAATATCAAGTGCATGTCTAAATTAGTCTAGAGCTTGATAGACAGGTATAAAATCCCACCTGGGCTATAGGTATATATGAAGCTATAATTTCCAATATTCTGTTGACTTAAATTTTTATGAGTATTTTCAGATCATTGAGGAGCAAGAATATGAGTCAGTAAATTGAAATTTCACAGGTATCTTTATTGGGTTTAAGTATCATATTGATAAAATCGTTGTTTCATTCAGAGTTCTTTTCTTAGAGAATGAAAGATAGAAATAGGTGTGGGGTTAGTTGTTCCATTAATGGTTTGTGGCACAGCGCTCAGCTCATAGTCCATCAGTACCCAGGATTTTAACTGATTGAGAATTTTAGATGTTTTATTACCAGTTAAAATTGTTGAAATTGTAAGATTCTTCAAGAAATTTGTTAGTTGGGTGTAGGTTATAGAGTGAAGATTTCATATTATTTGATGCAATAGGATTGGAATTCTTTTAGAACTAAATAAGGGTTTTGGGTACAAGTGCCATTGTTTGTCCTATTTTGGGGAAGACTTGATAAAGAAGTTTTGGGTATAATTTTTAGCCAATAGTGATCCAAGGTTATTGGATTGAGAGTAAAATATATGTTTAATCCATCTGATACTCTTCTCTGTTTTAGATGTGTGGCGTATGTGAAGTTTTAAACAAGAGTATCAATGTAATTTCTTATATGCCTGTTTGGTTTGCTTTTGTGTTCTTTGGTTAGTTCCATTAATCTTTGTTCTTTTCGATTTAGGTTGAAGTTTAGGGTTTTTTTGTCACACTGTAACGGGGACATAGCTTAACATCTGATGATGAAAGGTGTGCTGTAGCTCTGAACACCTGGTGCTGTATAGGTTAAAAGCAGCAACTCCTTAAATTTCACATTCTGTGAGTGTCTTTTATCCACCCCTCCTCTATTCATACATTGTGTTGCATTCTATAAAAAACAACACAAAAAGTTTTCTTAGTGGAGGAGGGGACAGGAAGGGAAGGGCAAGAACCAGAAGACTTTGATAGCTGCAGCTGCTGCTCTTAACCCATGTGATGCCTGAAGTTTACGGCTGCAAGAAAAATCTGACAAGATTTAAAAGCAGTGAGCAGGACTTAGCCTTCATAAGCAGTAAGTTGTATCCCTACTTCAGTAAACAAAAACAAAAACAGCTTTAATAGTCTTTGTTTTAAGGTGAGAAGAAACTCGTAAAAATACCTTGATTGTAGCTTTGTGTGCTGCCCAATTCATTATCAGGGATGTCAATGTTGGGTTATTTTCATGATGTAATATAAAGTAGCTCTAAAGGCAAAACATCTTTTACCTTAATGCAGTCCCTGCGTTGAGGTAAAAAATGTTCCAGTAGTTGTATCACCCCCCCTAAATACTTACCTGGGTCCTCACTGGATCCTGCGCTGTGCCTCTCTGCAGCGACTCACAGAACACACACAGAGGCAGCAGCTGGAGCTGTTGGCTCCTACTGCTTTCAGTTTAATCAGGTGAGAAGGGAGCAGGGCCTAGCCATGCTGTATGTGTCTGTGGATGCACAGAGCTTGGCTTTGGAGCGTGCCCACACATATACCCCTATAGCACAGAACTTGGCTTTGGAGCGCGCCCACGCATGTACCCCTATAGCATAGAGCTTACTATGGGTGCACACTCAGGGAAGGAGAAGCGGAGAGCACTGGCAAGGGATGCCAGAAGAGGTGGTAAGAAACTACTCTCTGCAATACCATTGCATAGTGCAGGTGAGTATAACATGTTTATTATTTTAGGTACCACATTAAAGGTGCTTGGAGATTTCTTTCACACAATTGTATTACTCTTTATTGGATTGGCTATGTTTCCAATGAGTTTTTTGCTTTTAAAAGGCCAGGGAATGTTCAGACCATGATATTTCGTATTTATAATATAGAGTGGGTTACAGATGGAAGTGTATGTGGGAAAGTGAATATATGATCTAATCTTAAATATGTAGAATGTACATAAAATAAGTGCATATAATCTCTGATTGTAGCATTCATTTCACATCAGATATCTGAGATTGAGAATATGCAGCATTTTAGCTTGTTTGTGACCAATCTTTGAAGGGTGTGATAATTTAGGTTTATTGGTATTCAATCTATCTAGTGCAAATCTTTAATCTAGAGCAATATTAGAGTCTCCTACAAAGATAATGTTACCATCAATATGGGAAATAGCATCAAACAATTTATGAAAGAACAGAAAATGAGTGTAATTATTATTGCCAATGGACCCCTTGATCAGTATACAACATTTGCCAGGATCTTGGATCATCTTAAGAGGAGTGAAAGGAAAAGATTTTGAGAAGCAAGTTCTAGTTCTGTCTGGGCTTTTTACTAAATAGAATTGTACTTTATGGAGAAACATAGGTTTGCAAGTGAATTAAAAGTCAATCAAAAGTGAGTTTCTTGTTTTGAAAGTGTATCTATAATAATTGAAGAAAAACATTGGAAAGCTTACTTTAAGTTGTACATTATGTGATATGATTTTAGGCTGGGCTCACACTATTATGAATTAGATGTGGGTTTCCCTGCATTCCAATTCGCATGTCAGGAGATTGTGACCGGCTCTTTATGGAGCCGGTTCACACATCTGCGGTGTGAATTGCACAGGAGTCCTGTGCATCTTCTGGTCCGTTTCAGGTCTGAATTCAGCCAAAAATTTGGGCTGAAATCAAACCTGAAACAGTGAACTGGGACGTACCAGACCCCTGGTGTGAGCCGCTCTGTGCTGCAGTGTGAACCCAGCCTTAATCAATCTTGTTAGTGAATGGTGTTTGTGACATGTCTAAACTAGAATTGTACCACACTTGTGAGTTGTTCCCCCAGGATAAATATATATTTGAATACAAAAAAAATATGTGTCTGTAAATAGGCTGACACAGAACTTGATGTCATCCATTCCAACCATGACCAAGTAGAATGGTTATATATTTCTTAAGAGAGCTAATGCAGTTGCCTAAGTTGTCCAGATATTTGCCATTTTGAAGATAGCAGTGCAGTATGTTCAGGTAGTGAAGATATTGACTTTCCTGTAATAATTGCTGTAATCAGTGAATTAATATTAATTAATCCCAACTGGAGTCCTGTTCTCTCGTAATAGATAGCAAAGGAGTGCATTTTGTTGTTGTATAAAATCAGATGAAATGGGAAAACCCTTCTGTATTAAATTCCTAATTTTTTCAGTGTTTGAAGAAGTGGTTTAAATGACTTCACTTTTTGGACTGTAGTTGGAGAGAAATCCAAAAGAATAGTTGTACTGATTGTTTCTAGTATTTTCATGTGCATATAATTCTAGCGATTTTCATCAATTGGTCCTTAATTGAAGACTTGTTCCTTGTAAGTAGAAATGTGGTATGACCACGATGTCCCTTGGTGTTCCATCCAGGCATGGAGCTGTAAGGGCTCCGTCGATTCAATTTCATTGCAGCTTATGGTTTGAAAGTATTTATTTTATTAATATACCTATATGATTTATCATTTTAGAAAGT
The DNA here is from genome assembly GCA_037952925.1 of Lithobates clamitans. Classification (NCBI taxonomy): domain Eukaryota; kingdom Metazoa; phylum Chordata; class Amphibia; order Anura; family Ranidae; genus Lithobates; species Lithobates clamitans. Next base: position 1,863,411 of record JBBGZY010001063.1, read on the forward strand.
CCTCATATACAAAAACTATATCTATGTGATCTGTTTTCAAGGCCATCTATTTATGGCAATGCTATGTCAAGTTGAGATTGTATGTCTTGTATATGGAAGGTATTCTGATTTGTTCTCTGGGATGTGGAATCTAGTTTAGATTCAACAATATCCATTTGGGTGGCTTAATCTTTAAATTAATTTTTATCTGTGTAGTGACATATTTGGTTGTTTTTTTTTTTTTCTTAACCTCTAAAATCTTGTTAATGTAATGGAGTCCCTAGAATATTTGAGACCTTGACGTAGTAGAAGTTTTGCTAGACTGAAAATCAGCTTTGTTTTCAATGTTTTTATAAGCTGAATAGTTTTTAAAGTTGTCTTGGGGATTATAATACTCAGATTCTTCATAGGAGCGAACAAGAGCCCAAATATCACCTTTATGCATAGTATATGTGTCTAATTAACCGTTATTTAGGACTGCTTTATCCCATAATATCTGGATTTCGGTGCTGCATGTTGTCTGTGACCACTGTTATGGTCGTTATCTTGTGGGCAGTGATCACTGTAGTAGTGTCTGAACTCAGTCCCTGTTTACCTTTTTTTGTACCCTTACATGCCATATTTTGACATCCAGGTGATTTCTGACACTGTATAGTAAATATGTGTGAGATCTGCCACCAGTCAATGTACCTCAGCAGGCGAGAATTGGAACTGTGCTTTCTGGCCTCCTGCAGGCTCAGCTGCATGCATGTACCCCTTCAATAATCTTTCTGTATAGTTAGCTGAGGGACAGATTTATAGAAAGTCTGTACCATCACAGAATAACCCACTGTATAGGCTCTCTTCAGTGCTGTGTTCCTCAGTGAACATCAAAGAGAATTTACAATGAGTACAAAAACATTTTATCAATATATGTTTTTGTATAGTTTGTAAACATAAACAGTATGTGGGAGAGGTCCTATTTTCTTACTGTACATATGAGCTTTGTGGTTCTACTTTGCAGATACTTTTATCTATCTGATATATCAGTGATGATAGACCCACATTAATGGTAAATGCCATGTGACAGATAGGAATATACTGTAGTTATGTTCATTAGATGAAAATTCAAAATCAAGCAGTTTCGATTTTTTAAGCTGGAGCTGAGAAAGCTAAATGGAATAGGCTGCGCTGCTTGATAAGTGAACGTGATTATGACAGGTTAGTATAACCATACCAAGAACATTCCTAGTGATGAACAACACTCAAAATGAATAAAAAATAAATACAAACAAAACAAATATGTGAATGCTGTTATAACAGTGTAGACTAGACTCCACAGACTGCACGATTCATAGTGGATGAATAAAAAGTGGAAACTCAGAATTGAGGACCAAATATTGCTAATAAGTCCATACTATCAAAGAACAGTCCTTATGAGAAAAACAACTTTTCTGGTAAAGGAAGAAAGCACCAATCTTGATACAGAGTGAGGCATGCACAAAAATGTCTCCCTGGGGAGCGTGGTGATATAGGAAGTTCCTCCACCTCAGACAAAAAGCCCCTTACCAGATGGTTAGATCTCCTGTCACAGAGATCGTGCGAGCGAGTGGCTGTGTCCCCCAGCCACTGGGTCTCTGTTAGGAAGTATCTCAAGGTCCCCGCTCTGGAGTTCACAGGATTGGGGTATTAACGCTCAGATCCCAAAAATAGATATAAAAAGAGATGCTGACGTCACCACCACACCACGCTTATCCCGGAAGATATGGGCAGCATCTGAGAGCCGGACGGCTTGCATTGTTTTTAAAGACGTTTTACACTGTAAGTGCATTTCTTATATCTTTTATTTCAATAAACCACAACTGTATTACGCTATGGAGCATCTCTTTTTATATCCATCCATTTATCATCCATTTAGCTATTTGAGGTGGGGGTTGTCTCTCATTTGTGGTTGCAGCAGCACAATTATGTTTTTTGTTTTTCACAGACACACTGTTTGAAGGTTATTTTGAGGGGCAGCGCAGTATAATTTTTTTGATTTGGAGCTGAGAAACATCAGCTTCCCCAACAAGCAAGAATGTAACTCAGACTCAGAATACTTTTTCAATTCTAAAAGGAATCCCTTTTGGGATTAATAAATAATTCTGAATCTGAATAGTATTGACCATGCAACTGCTATGAGGCCCAGAAGCACAAAGAGGCCAAAAACTGCAACACAGTAATTTATGCAGGTAATGATAGCAATTGACAAATATGTTTAATAACATAAACATGCATGTAGTTTGGGAACCTTTAGGCTGGGTTCCCACAACTGGATGCGAACTGGATTCCGGTTCACAAATCTCTGTTGTGGCTCCAGTGCGAATTTGCACAGGAGCCCTCTGCGCCTTTTTGGCCTGTTTCAGGTCCGAGTTCAGCCAAAAATTCGGGCTGAAATCGGATACGAAATGGTGAACGGGGACTCCTGCTGTGAGCCGCATGCAATGATAGTGTGAACCCAGCCTTATACAACAATATAAAAAGGGAGACAATACAGTTATAATACTATAAAATACAAGAGGATTTAGAGGGCCCTGCTCAGAAGAGCTTACAATCTAATAGGGTGGGGCAGGTGGTATAAAAAGTTGTAACTGTGGGGAATGAGCTTATGGAAGTGGTAAAAGATTTGTTAGAGAAGTGATAGGCTTCCCTGAAGAGATGAATTTTCAGGGATCACCTGAAGATAGCAAGAGTAGGGGATAGCCGGGCAGATTGAGGTAGCGAGTTGCAGAGTCTAGGAGAGGCTCTGGAAAAATCCTGGAGACGAGCATGGGAGGAGGAGACGAGGGAGCATGAGAGTAGTGGTTCTTAGGAGGAGCATAGAGGAGGTTTGGGTGATATTTGGAGACAAGATTGGTGATATAGCTTGGGGCAGAGTTGTGAATGGCTTTGTATGTTGTGGTTAGTATTTAGAATTTAATTTGCTGGGCAATTGGGAGCCAGTGTAGGGATTGGAGGAGAGGGTTGACGGATGTTGAACGGTGGGTAAGGTGGATAAGCCTGGAAGCAGCATTCATGATAGACTAAAGAGGGGATAGCCTATGGATAAGCAGGCCAATGAGAAGGAAGTTGCAATAGTCAAAGCGAGAGATAACGTGGGAGTGAATGAGGAGCATGGTGGTTTTAATTTGTTAAAAAGGGGTGAATTTTAGAGATGTTACGGAGGTGAATTCTACAAACTTTTGACACAGATTGGATTTGGGACTCAAAGTCAGAGTGTAGGATTACATCTAGTACCCTGGTGTGAGGGAAGGGACTGATGGTTGCATTGTTTATCTTGATGGAAAAGTCATGGTGGGGGGCACGGACAGAGGGGGGGAGATTAATAGCTCGGTTTTAGAAAGGTTTAGTTTAAGGAAGTGGTGCGACATCCATGCTGATATGTCAGTTAGTAATGCGAGAGGAGACTGAAGGAGTAAGGTGAGGAGTAGACAGATAGATTTGGGTGTCATCATCGATGTATAAGTGGTATTGGAAGCCATGGGCGGTTATTAAGTGACCAAGGGAGGAGGTGTAGATAGAGAAGAGAAGGGATCCAAGAACAGAGCCTTGGGGGACCCCCACAGAAAGGGGCAATGGAGAGGAGGAGACAGAGTTGTAGGTAACACTGAAAGGGGCTCTGTGATAGGTAGGCAGAGAACCAGGATAGAGCAGAATCTTGGAGGCCAAAGGAATGGAGTTTATTGAGAAGGAGCGGGTGGTCAACAGTATCAAACTTCTATTAATGCAATTAGTATTCTGTATCACTAGTGGAATTGCCGTTGAGATGGACAGTAGAGTAGCAGAGAGCCTTTTAAAGGTATTCCTGGTAATTCCCAACTCAAATGCTACAGCCTTGCTGACTAGCGCTAACCAGATGTCAGGTGCAAACATATCTTGCTAGGGGATATTTATTACCAAACAAATTATCACAATCAGGAGTGCATCTTCACAAAAGTAGGTCACAATTTACAAGTGGCATCAGAGGCAGCCCATAACAGTGTCATAATACTTGGGATTCAGAAAACTTTGTATTTTATTGCTGGGCATGGTGTGGTCACTAGAATTATGCACTTGAGTAGTGATTACATGTGTGGTAGTTCTTAGAGGACTTAACGTATTTGGTATTTACAAGTAAGCTAAGGTTTGACTTTATATTTATGGTTCAGTTTGCTGTTTTACAATACTGTGTGGTTCTACAAACACCAAATTGCATCTCTATAGTTTCCTATTGTTTTTGTACATGTGAATGCAAATTAGAAATCACACCCACTGATTACAGAGGAGAAATCACTGTTTAGGGTCTACAAAGGTGTGTCAATGTTTTCCTTTTCACACCCTCCCACTTTTCAAGATCCCATTTACATACAGGACCACGCTGACCCTTTTAAAGTTTGTGTCATTTCATATTTTCTTTTACATACATCCTGGATCAGTACATAGCTGATTTACCACCTTCTTCAAAGAATTTCACTAAACTGGAATCCCTGTGACCTGAGACCACTCTCGTTGATCTGGCTCTGCATGCAATACTACAATCTTCATCTCCTGTAGGTAACTACTTATCTCAACTGGTGCCCTGAAGATTCTTGTAAAACATCTGCATAAAAGAAATATTGCCCGTATCAGCATTTAGAAGCTCTATTTTTGGAGAAGAGGAAACGAACATGTAGCCTGATCTGCAACATCATCAGAAAATACTGGGACAGCATTTCAATTGCTCAAGACTTATTACACAAACATTTTTTCTGATTCCTTACAGTGATCACCATCAGTGCAATCTGCAAACAAAAAGTAAGTATAACTTACACAGGCTTCTTGGGTTAAGGTCAAATATATATATATAATATTATATATGTGTGTCTCTATGTAGTTTGTTTAAAGTATGGCTTATGCCGCGTACACACGAGCGGACTTTACGGCAGTCTTTGCCCGGCGGACGGGATTTCGTCGGACAATTCGATCGTGTGTGGGCTTCAGCGGACTTTGTTTTCTCAAAAGTTGGACGGACTTAGATTTGAAACATGTTTTAAATCAATCCGTCGAAATCAAGTCCGGTCAAAAAGTCCGCTCATCTTTATGCTAGTTCGACGGACAAAAAGCCACATTAGGGCAGCTATTGGCTACTGGCTATGAACTTCCTTGTTTTAGTCCGGTCGTACGTCATCACGTACGAATTCGACGGACTTTGGTGGATTGTGTGTAGGCAAGTCCATTCATTCAGAAAGTCCGTCGTAAAGTCCGTCGAAAAGTCCGTCGAAAAGTCCGCCGGGCAAAGTCTGCCGTAAAGTCCGCTCGTGTGTACGCGGCATTAGTTGCCTTATTTGGAGACAAATTTATTCTGACATTACTGACAGAAGTTATTTATCAAAAAAAATATATATGTATTTAACAGAATACTGTATTAGAGCAATTAGGTACATTTCCACATTGAACATCATTCCCATAAAACTTGTGTGTGAGATAGCTAGCCTAATTGAAACCATTGTTCTTATTTGTAGGTATACAGTAATTGCACATGATTGTTCATACCACTGCTCTTGGTGCTATGCAATTAACCACATCATGTAGCAGGACTGTTACAGGTAGTGTTCTATTTTAAGGGGGTTGTACACAGAGCAAGCAAATGTTCCCTTGTGGCTCACATGTAGAATTAGTTCAGTATAAAAAAACATTAGGTAGCTAGAGAGTTTAGAGATTTGTAATCTACCAGTGCTTCTTAAATATGTATGTTATAAAAACCCTAAAATGGAAACTACTATGGCAAGTTTTCAAAGATATGTGATAAAGTTAGTTAAAAAAAACCTATACCTATGCCTATACTTACCTGCTCTGTGCAATGGTTTTGCACAGAGCAGCCTCGATCCTCTTCTTCTGGGGTCCACCGCTGGTGCTCCATACCCCTCCTTTTTGGCGGGTGCCCCCACAGAAAGCTGCTTTCAATTGGTGCACCCCTTCATGCTCGCTCCCAAGTCCCGCTGCTGCGTCCATTCACACTGACAGCAGAACTTGGCCCCGTCCCCCTCTCCCATGTCACAGCTTTTGGTTTAGAGCAGTGGGAGCCAATGGCTCCCGCTGCTGTCAGTCTGTCCAATGAGTAGGGAGCCTAGGCGTGCCCCGCCTATTGCATTAGGGTGTGTATCCCAAAGCCCAAACACACATGCATGTGTATATATATATATATATATATATATACAAAAGTATTGGGACACCTGCCTTTACACGCAGACAAATTTTAATGGCATCCCATTCTTAGTCCGTAGGGTTCACTACTTAGTTGGCCCACCCTTTGCAGCTAGAACAGCTTCAACTCTTCTGGGAAGGCTGTCCACAAGGTTTAGGGGTGTGTCTATGGGAATGTTAGACCATTCTTCCAAAAAGCACATTTGTGAGGTCAGATACTGATGTTGGACGAGAAGGTCTGGCTCAATGTCTCTGCTCTAATTCATCCCAAAGGTGTTCTATCGGGTTGAGGTTAGGACTCTGTGCAGGCCAGTCAGGTTCTTCCTCCCCAATTTCACTCATCCATGTATTTATGGACCTTGGTTTGTGCACTGGTCCAAATCATTTGGTGGAGGGGAATTATGGTGTGGGGTTGTTTTTCAGGGGTTGGGCTTGGCCCCTTAGTTGCAGTGAAGGGAACTCTTAAGGTGTCAGCATACCATTTTGGGTAATTTCATGCTCCCAACTTTGTGGGAACAGTTTGGGGATGGCTCCTTCCTGTTCCAACATGACTGCACACCAGTGAGAAAGGTCCATAAAGACATGGGGTGGAAAATGAACTTCAAGTGCAATAATTTACATTATAATACCAACTAAAACATATACAATTAAGTGTAACAATCTAAAAAATAAAAATCCCAAAGTGATATAATGGTGTGAACCTCCCAACTAGAAGTTAATTTGTGATGCAATTATCTGAAGAGGGGTTTCCACCATCCCTGCTAAGTTTCATTTGTTATGTCTTGTTTTCACTTTGATTTGTATTATATGTGAAGTTGCATATCACAGAGACCGGTATTGTGGTAATATTGACGTTTTATTGAGATTTCCATTTAATTAGTAAGTTAGAGCTGCACTTTTTTTTGTGGTGTGGGAACACACGTAGCAGTGCTTAGTGGCAGGCCTTTTATTGACACTTTTTTTTTACTTTACCTCTAGTAGTTTCTTGTAAATAGTAGTGTGGTGATTACCTATTATACTAAAGATTGGCATGTGGCATTAATAAACATTGACGGATTTCAGTTGTGCCCCACCAGGCCGCGCCCCCCATGGACAATGTGCCTGGCTGCAGAGTTCATCTCACCATCCCTGCACTCAGTGCACTGATGGGAACCGATTGGCAGCACTGATGGGCACTTATTGGCAGCACTGATGGGCACTGATTGGTGCCACTGATTGGCAGCACTGATAGGCAGCACAGATGGGCACTGATAGGCAGCACTGATTGGCAGTACTGATGGGCACTAATAGGTGCCCCTGATTGACACTGATAGGTGCCACTGGCAGCATGGATGGGTACTGATAGGCAGCAGTGATGTTCACTGATAGGCAGCATAGATTGTTAGTACTAATTGGCACTGTTAGGCAGCACTGATGGCCACTGATTGGCAGCACTGACAGACACTGATTTGTGGCACAGATAGGTGCCACTGATTGGCATCACTGATAGGCATTGATAGGTTACACTGATTGGCAGCACTGATTGGCAGTGTTGATGGGCAGTAATTGGCAGCATTGATGGACACTGATAGGTGGCACTGACTGGCAGCACTGGTGGGCACAGATTGTCAGCACTGCTTGGCACTGATAGGCGGCACTGATAGACATCACTGATGGGCACTGATTAGCAGCTCTTATGGGCATTGATTGGCACTGATAGGCAACACTGATTGGCATTAATAGGCAGCACTGAAGGGCACTGATAGGTAGCACTGATGGGCACTAATTGTCACTGATAGGCAGCACTGATGGGCACTGATTGGCAGCATTGATAGGCACTGATAGGCTGCACAGGGAAGTCTGCACTGATGGGCATCACTGATGGGCAGTGATAAGCTGTTCTGATGGACACTGATTGGCAGCACTCATGGGCACTGACAGAGGAGAGGGGGAGCTTCACAGGCATCGTGAGACTTGCAAAGGCCGTTCAGTATGTGAAACTGTCACGTAATGTAACTACATGCAGGGAGAGAGACCAGCTGTCACAATTCGGCCGCAATGTTGGGGATGGGTGGGATCGAGCAGCTGGGCCATTGTCTTTTCCTGGCGCGGGGGTGGGTTTGAAAAGACAGCAATTGTCCCAATCGGCTTTAGCAGCTGCTTGTGATAGTCAGAAACAAATCTGGCAGGCTAGTTGTACCCAAGTTGATCTTCCTACTTGCTACATTCAGCCCTCCTAATAATGGTTAGAATCTTGGCTGGTTTTTGATGAACCGGACGAGATTCTAACCATGTACGGCTGGCCTAACTCAACCTCAGACTTCATATATCACTCCCACTCCAAGATCCCTCTGACATAGTTGCAAATTCTGTTCCTGCCACTTTTAAGTTTTGGGTCTTTCTACCCACCTTAAGGTGTTCCCACTCCTCATGTTGTATTCTCTGTAATTATAAAATAAATTACACATCCCTTAGGCCAGTGGTTCTCAACTCCAGTCCTCGGGACCCACCAACAGGCCAGATTTTAAATATTACCTTGGGGAGTTGCAGACTAGAATACTGCAATCACTGAGCAGCAAGTGATATCACCTGTGATGTATTTCAGCTATCTTGCAAACCTGGCCTGTTGGTGGGTCCTGAGGACTGGAGTTGAGAACCACTGCCTTAGGCAGAGCAAGACCTCTCTCATATTGGCTTTACCCATCCAGGAAAAGTTACACTTTCTATCTGATATGAGTGTGCCTCTGAACAGCGTCTGAACATCCGGTTGAGTAATAAAGCCATACAAATCCCAGTGGTATTAAAGTCAAATCTCTCTCTTTCCCATTATTCATGGTGAGAAATCTGTCTGTCTGTGGTTACCTATAGTCCAGAACTAAATAATACTAAAATGGAGATACAAAAAAAAAAAAAAAAAAACCTCTGAATGATTTAAAATGTAGAAAAATGGTTCATGGCACTCATCACTAGACTGCAAAGAATTACGAAAACTGCCTACTTACGTGGACTTCTACAAACACCGATAGGCAGCATCCTGGTTTATACTTTCCCAAATGCATCAATACACACATGCATTCAAAGGAAATCCAGTTAATATTTTTTTTTACCATCCCTTTACCAAAATGATTTATGTCATGCCAACAAATTTGCTACCATGATCATCTCACTGTGGAAGCATTTGCTAGTGAAATCAGTTTGTTACATACATAATGAAATGTAATTCAGGGAATATAACTCTCTGGAATAAAGTCTATATGCAGCCCAAATATTTTTTTTTAAGTTTTGGATGGAAGGGTTAACATTCTCTGTCAAGTTCATTTAGATTCACCCTCTCTGTTTTCCTTGGTGACCATTTTAACCAAAACAAAAAGTGTTGTGAAACCCAAAATTTTAAAGTGGTTACCAGAACAAGAGGTAAGGATAAATCTCCCAATAGTCAAAAGAGTCCAAAAGGAGAATTCCCCTTATTTTTTACAGCTTTCCCTTATGTTTTCTGTTGCGTTTCTGGAACAGAACATGAAGGGAAATCTCCCCAAATGGACACAGCAAAAATAAACGTTTAATTCTATCTATGCCCACACAAACACTTCAGTTAATATGTGTTTTATTTACCATGTGTAATACTGGGCAGTTTATCAACACAATTTGAATCTGAATGGTCAGTGTTTGGAAATCGGTCAGTACACAATGAAGGGTGTTCAGTGGTTGATTTGTGTTTTTATTGTTTGTCCTATTTATACACACACATATGCAATAGGTAGGAGTAGGCTGAGTAACAATTAGACTTTCCTAGCGTAACTAAAGATATTTATAAAAATCTGTTTTGATATATAATGTTCATTTGTTGATAGCAAGCAAACCACTTACTAGTGATTGAATTGTTCTTTACACCATTATATTTTCCTCCAATACATTGCTATTGAAACATTGTAAAGCCATTTCACTGCACAGAAGCTTGATTTTGACTCTGTACAAATGAAGATTTAGGAATAAACTGAGCTGTGCATAGTCAAGGTCACTGGCTCATTCAAATGAAACTTCACATGATCTTACTCCTTTACTGGGTGGATTACAGGATCATGGAAATAGAGAGGCCAAGGGAAAACAAGCACAAAGAAGATACATTACAGCTTCTAACTCCATGGGAATTTATTTAATGAGATGCAATGTGTAAATACTTTGCTTCTGAATGCACAAGGATTTCAGGCCTTGTGATTAGCCGTTGGATGATGGCTCGTCCTAGTAATGTGTGAACAGATGTTGATGTTTTCAGTTTAGTCATAAAAGCAGTATTGTGGTGGTGACATCAAATTTGCAGTTCAAGGCAACAGATGTGAATGTGAAAATACGCAGGCACAAAAAGCATTGAAGCCCAAATAATGTTCTTGGGAATCTTGCTGAAGTTTGTTTTACAGACTATACGAACAATGTGTTTTTTTTTTCCTAGTAGTATCTAAATCTGGGGCAGAGCACTGGAAGCAACATGTCAAATAGAAGTCCAGACTTCACTAAGACGAAAACTTTTTAATTGAATAAAAAAAAAAAAAAAAAAAAAAACTCTAAAACTCTTGCTTCTAAATGTGTCATAAAACTATAAACACAATTCAAGAAAAGCAATCCTTTCTTTGAAAAGAACACTGTTCATGAGGCCCCACATTGCTCTCATCGTCATTCGCACATGGAAGGATTCATTCTTTTAGGACCAGTGTAGAGGTCTTTCCACCTTAACCAATGGAGGCTTTCCCTCTAAGTTCACCATTGGACAATATTAGGGAGGTAGACAGAGATGCAGCTTGGTAATCTGCATTTTACCAAATCTGCCATCCTTAAGCCTGGTACACACGATGAAATTATCGGACGATGATCGTCCGTTTGTTTTTTTGCATGCTAGTCTCCATATAGAAAATAAATAGGTTACTAAAGTACAAAAATTCTTGTACAACAGAATAAAAATTCGGAAGTAATGTAATATTGTATTTTCAGATGAAAACTGTACTAATCAAACAAAAATCATATGATCTGGTATCATATGAAAAATATATTCATGTTTGTTCCTTCGGAAAATTTTGGTCGAAAGCTGTGTACTATCGTACGATCGATTCAAAAGTGGTATTTTTTGTACATTATGATTGTTTTTTATGCTGCTTTACAGACAAAATTCTTGGTGCATGTAGAAATTTAAACTTCCGTCATTTACAATGGCATTTTCACTTCATATAGGAATTCTGTGTATTTACGTATAACTAAAAACATTTCTATACGTAAATACACATATATATATATATATATATCTATATATATATATATATATATATATATATATATATATATATATAGATATATATATATATATAGATAGATATAAATATGTGCAAAGCAGCTAACATTGTGCAAATCAAAAAGCTGCACTAAAAAAAAATTAAAATGTGCAAAACATTTTATTAGTGCAATATAAAGTGAAATCAGTGCAGTCCACATGTATAACCTTTATAACGTTGATGATTCCAGAATAAATATACATGTTCCATACCTGGCTAATCCTGTGGAAGCAGAGAATCACTGTTGTAAGTACTGTCTTCCACATGCCATACCTGGGCTGCAGAGTGAACACAGTGGGTCAATCACTCTGTATGGGCACCATTCATAGAATGTCTTGCAATTTTCTCAATGAATACAAAGCATTCTCTGACTCTGACTAGGTGGAGAAGCATCCAGTGATGTCATAATATCCATCTGATCCAGAGAATGCCTTATATTCATTGAGAAATACACAAGGGTTTCTTTGAAAGGTGCCCATGCCAAGCTTGTAACTGCCTGTGGTTACTATGCAATAGGGCAGCCACTTGGTATGAGACCCAGAAGCGAGGATCATATATATATATATATATATATATATATATATATATATATATATATATATATATATATATATATATATATATATATACACACAGTATCTCACAAAAGTGAGTACACCTCTCATATTTTTGTTAATATTTTATTGTATCTTTTCATGTGACAACACTGAAGAAATTACACTTTGGTATAACGTAAAGCAGTGAGTGTACAGCTGGTATAACAGTGTAAATTTGCTCCCCTTTCAAAATAACTCAACACACAGCCATTAATGTCTAAACCGCTGGCAACAAAAGTGAGTACACCGCTAGGTGAAAATGTCCAAACTGGGCCCAATTAGCCATTTTCCCTCCCTGGTGTCATGTGGCTCGTTAGTGTTACAAGGTCTCAGGTGTTAATGGGGAGCAGATGTCTTAAATATGGTGTTATCGCTCTCACTCTCTCATACTGGTCACTGAAAGTTTAACATGGCACCTCATGGGAAAGAACTCTCTGAGGATCTGAAAAAAAGAATTGTTGCTCTACATAAAGAAGGCCTAGGCTATAAGAAGATTGCCATGACCCTGAAACTGAGCTGCAGCACGGTGGCCAAGACCATACAGTGGTTTAACAGGACAGGTTCCACTCAGAACAGGCCTCGCCATGGTCGACCAAAGAAGTTAAGTGCACATGCTCAGCATCATATCCAGAGGTTGTCTTTGGGAAGTGCTGCCAGCATTGCTGCAGAGGTTAAAGGGGTGGGGGGTCAGCCTGTCAGTGCTCAGACCATACCATTTGCTAAAGACAAGCAGACTAAGGACATGGATTCCTGGAACCATGTCCTGTGGTCTGATGAGACCATGATAAACTTATTTGGTTCATATGGTGTCAAGCATGTGTGGCGGCAACCAGGTAAGGAGTACAAAGACAAGTGTGTCTTGCTTACAGTCAAGCATAGTAGTGGGAGTGTCATGGTCTGGGGCTGCATGAGTGCTGCCGGCACTGGGGAGCTACAGTTCATTGAGGGAACCATGAATGCCAACATGTACTGTGACATACTGAAACAGAGCATGATCCCCTCCCTTCGCAGACAGGGCCCCAGGGCAGTATTCCAACATGATAACGACCCCAAACACACCTCCAAGAAGACCACTGCCTTGCTAAAAAAGCTGTGGGTAAAGGTGGACTGGCCAAGCATGTCTCCAGACCTAAACCCTATTAAGCATCTCTGGGGCATCTTTAAACAGAATGTGGAGGAGCGCAAGGTCTCTAACATCCACCAGCTCCGTGATGTCATGGAGGAGTGAAAGAGGACTCCAGTGGCAACCTGCGAAGTTCTGGTGAACTCCATGCCCAAAAGGATTAAGGCAGTTCTGGAAAATAATGGTGGTCACACAAAATATTGACACTTTGGGCCCAATTTGGAGAGGTGTACTCACTTTTGTTGCCAGCGGTTTAATTTTAAGGGGACAACAAATTTACACTGTTAACAAGCTGTACACTCACTACTTTACATTGTAGCGAAGTGTCAGTTCTTCAGTGTTGTCACATGAAAAGATATAATATTTACAAATATAACCTATGTCCTGTAAGAAAATATAAAAAGTTTTTTATATATATATATATTATATCACTTTTTGATATTATTACAGCAGCTAGTAATATAGTTGATTTTAGTCTTGACTTTTATATACAGTACATCATATTTATATTTTTAAAGGCCTGTGTCAATGGAATCAGTTTGACTCTTTTCTGAGACTATTCAGAATCCATTCACAGATGCACATGACCTGTTTCAAGCAAGTCTTCCTGCAGATTAGTATGGGAATGTAAAAACTGCTTGAAGTGAACAAAAGTCCTTTGACACAGACCTTAAATCTTCCAACAAAACCAGGATATCTATTCTAATAAAGTTTATTTTTAAGGTGGCACTTTATCTGAATTTTTATGCCTTTGATTGAGTTTTGATTGCATGTTCTCTCAATTGCAGTAAGGCCCTATGGAAATGGCTGTTGAGATTGGCAACAGAAGAAGAACCATCATATTAATATTTTTCTACTTTTCAATGAAACTCATAACATCAGATGGAATGGTTGAAGATAATGTGCACTCCAGTTTTGCCCAGTGGCGGCTGAAGAACCCTGAACGCAGAGAGATACAGAGAGAGATTTTATCTGTTTTAGGATTGCCTCATAGACCAAAACCTCACTTACATGAAAAGAAGACCTCTGCACCAATATTCATGATGAATCTCTACAATTCAATAAGTGTCAGTGAAGAGAGAAAAGATAATTTAAATTTTTTTACCAAGTATGATCCTTCCCTTGTCCATCTTTATAAAAACCACTTTCTTGCTGATGCAGATTTTGTCATGAGTTTTGTTAACCTAGTGGAGAATGATGCCGAATTCTGTCATCAATGCTACAGCAAAGAGTTTAGGTTTGATCTTGCTGATGTTCCAGTAGGAGACCAAATGACAGCAGCTGAGTTGCGCATATATAAAGATCCAACTAACCATAATGAAACCTTCCGGATCAGCATCTACCAGGTGCTGCGGGAACATACTAGTCAGCTGTTAAAGCTGGACAGCCAGATAATCCAGTCAGGTGCAGAAAGTGGATGGTTGACATTTGACATTACTGCATCAAGCAATGATTGGGTGGATAATCCTCAGGACAACCTTGTACTACAAATGAGAATAGAAACTCTGGAGAGGAAAAGTGTTAAACCTCGATCAGTGGGTCTAGTTGACAGAAGTGGACCACAGGAGAAGCACCCATTTATTGTAGCATTTTTTAAAACTGCAACAATTCACCTACGTAGTATTCGTTCTGTGAGCAGTAAACATAGAAACCAAGATAAAAAGGCAGTAAAGGAAAATAACCTTCCATTAGTCAATATTACAGAGAGCTTTATGGATAGCAGCCCTAGTAATACTGGGCACCGATTCTTAAAACAGGCCTGCAAGAAGCATGAACTGTATGTCAGTTTCCGTGACCTTGGCTGGCAAGATTGGATAATCGCCCCAGAAGGATATGCCTCCAACTACTGTGAAGGAGAATGTGCTTTTCCACTCAACTCTTACATGAATGCCACTAATCACGCAATTGTTCAGACCTTAGTTCACTTCATTAATCCTGAAAGTGTTCCAAAGCCATGTTGTGCCCCTAAAGAACTTCAGGGAATCTCTGTCTTGTATTTTGATGACAGTTCCAATGTTATATTAAAGAAGTATAGAAACATGGTGGTGGGATCATGTGGCTGCCACTAGAATCTAGAACTAAAACCTTGAATCTGCATCTCGATTAATGTTTTACTTTTTAAGAGCCACTGCATGTTTTTATGGATTTTTTCCTTAGACTTTGTATTTTAAGATCAAGAACAAAGCAACATATTGTTTTTTATAGAAACGGCCTTTCATAAGTTTTATCAAATGCAACATTACAGTGTAAAATTATGTAAAACATAAATGTATAGTCGTGTTTAAAAGTTTAATCATGGTGATCTGTCTTTCATTTTAAAGAAAAGAAAATATAAATCCTACAACACATGAAATGGAAATGCAAGGTTTCCATGCATCTTACCTCTGTTATTGACAGAGCAATCTCCCTCTAATCTACTGTATGTCTGCAAACCTTGATATCCATATAGAACATATGTGGAACTAATTTAATTTCAAGGCATAGCTGTCCTTAAATGCACACCCCAACTCAAAGTTTGAACTATCTTTAACAAACTAGTATGGGCCCAGAATTAAACCACAGTATCATTATGCTGGACAGGTAAGAATGTTTGGTCATTGAAATATATGCAAACACCATCCCAAATGTTTATGCTAAGTTTTGAGTTTAATATCCTTTTTTTCCAAAAAATCCACACGCATCCACTATTTAAAGGATATACAGTCTTTACAAAAAATAAATAAATAAATGTACTTTTTGCAGGTAAAAAAATATGCATTTAATAATTTATTTGTAATAGACCTGTAAAGCATTGCTGTAAAGCATCACCAGATCCTGGGTGTAATGCCAGGGTCCTGCAGACTGTCTGTGTATCTATCTGGCTGTACTTCCAAAATGGCCAGGCAGTAATACTGACAGGAAGACTTAATGAACTACCGCAGCACTCAACAGTGGCCTGGTAGTTCACTGAAAGCCACAAGTCAACAGCCACAAATGCTGTCGGACCTTTTTATTTTTCCATTCACAGAACACTGTAAATGGATAAACTGGCCAGGCGGGCGGAGCCCTTCACAGCTGTGTTTTTTTGCAGATTATGACAGCTAGCAGAGGGGGGGATCCCCCGCTAGCTGTCAGACTGGGGGAGCGGGGGCTCGTGCATCTGTAACATGTTACATGTTACACCCTGAATATGAATGTAACATGTTACAAAAGGTAAACTTATCCTTCAATTGTCCTGTAATAATTTTTGTAGGAAACTACATACTATGGGTTTTTTTGCCTCCTTGCAAGTTGCAACATCCCCCATGAGCTCCCAAAAATCTTTTTTCCCCCCTCACTTCAGTTTCTTTGAAATAAGCAGTGCACCTTAGATGTGGTAATGTGCACTACAGCATAGCATGCAGCAATCAACTGATATGTAGGGATGAGCTGAACACCCCCCAGTTCGGTTCGCACCAAAACGTGTGAACAGGCAAAAAATTTGTGCGAACATGCGAACAACGTTAAAGTCTATGGAACACAAACATGAAAAATCAAAAGTGCTCATTTTAAAGGCTTATATGCAAGTTATTGCAATAAAAAGTGTATGGGGACCTGGGTACTGCCCCAGGGGACATGTATCAATGCAAAACAAGTTTTAAAAACAACCGTTTTTTCAGGAGAAGTGATTTTAAGAATGCTTAAAGTGAAACAATAAAAATGAAATTTTCCTTTAAATATCGTGCCTGGGGTCCCCTTGGTCTGCCTGTAAAGTAGCGCATCTGCGTGATGTGATTTACAGTCCCACAGCAAAACTAAATTTCTAAAGGAAAAAAATGTCATCTAAACTTGCTCGTGGCTGTAATGTATTGCCAGCTCCTGGTGACATAGATAAAAATCAAGGAAAAAAATGTTGTGGGTCCCCCCAGTCCAAAACAGGCCCTTTGGGTCTGGTATGAATTTTAAGGGGAACCAAATAAAATTAAAAATGCCAAAATAAAATTTAAAAAATGGCGTGGGAGACACCCCAAAATCCATACCAGACCCTTATCCGAGCATGCAACCTGGAAAGTCAGGTCAGGGTGGGGGGGGAGCGAGCGCCCCCCTCCTGAACCATACCAGGTTGCTTGCCCTCAACATGGGAAGGGTGCTTTGGGGAGACTGGTGGTTGTGGGGGTCTGCAGGCTGGGGGCTTATCAGAATCTGGAAGCCCCCTTTAACAAGGGGGTCCCCCAGATCCAGCACCCACCTATGGGTATGGGGTAGATTGTACCTCTACCCATTTACCAAAAAAGTAAAAACCACAAAAGATAGTTTTTGACATTTCCCGTGATGTCCATCCTTCTTCAATCACAGCAGCGACAGACCCGGAAAAAAAAAGAAGCTCTGCCTCGATGGGAGACGCCCCACCGACTGTCTTTTCGTGGTGACAGCTGTTATAAAGGCAAGGGCGGGGCCACACACTGACATAACCGGATGACCCCGCACCCTCTGACGGCACATGACATCAGAAGGGGCGGGGTCACTTGGGTAAGAGCTTTTTTTTTTCTATTTTTTGGGTCCGTCGCCGCCGTTAATGGAAGTAGGATGGACATCGCGGGACACTTTTTTTAAAATTTTATTTTTTAATAAAGGACTTGGCAAAAACTGTCTTTTGTGGTTTTTACTTTCTGACACTTTTTTTGGTGATTTGGTAGGGGTACAATCTACCCAATGCCCGTTCACATGGGGGGGGTCAGCCACCTTGTTAAAGGGGGCTTCCAGATTCTGATAAGCCCCCACCCACAGTTCCCCACAACCACCGGGCAAGGGTTATGAGGACGAGGCCCTTGTCCCCACCAACATGGGGAAAAGGGCTTTGGCGGGGACCCCAATGCACCCTTCCCATGTGAGGACAAGTGGCCTGGTATGGTTCAGGAGGAGGGGGCGCTCGCTCGTCCCCCCTATCCTCACCTGCCAGGTTGGATAAAGGTATGGATTTTGGGGGACCCCCACTGCATTTTTTTTTAATTTTGGCACGGGGTTCCCCTTAAAATCCATACCAGACCTGAAGGGCCTGGTATGAATTTTGGGGGGACCGCCACGCAGTGTTCCCCTTAACCACTTCAATACATTGTGTTATATACAGTATCTCACAAGTGAGTACACCCCTCACATTTTTGTAAATATTTTATTATATCTTTTCATTTGACAACACTGAAGAAATGACACTTTGCCACAATGAAAAGTAGTGAGTGTACAGCTTGTATAACAGTGTAAATGTGCTGTCCCCCTCAAAATAACTCAGCACACAGCCATTAACCACTTCCTGACAAGCCGCCGCAGTTTTACTGCGGCAGAATGGCACCGGTGGGCGATACAACGTTATTCATTTCAGAACCGATCAGTCTCCAGGCAGAGGCCAATGATTTCTGGCCTGGACCTGCTGATCGTTCCTGACGAATGAAATCCTCCCCTGCCTATGAAAGTGTAAACACACAGGGGAAGTGATGTCATCTCTCCTCGTGGAATTCTTTTCCATTCCAGAGAGAGGAAAGAAGACATCTCAGAGTAAGTTGCACCAACACTACACTGACACAGTACACATAGGCACACTTGTCACCCCCCGATCGCCCCCCCCCCAGTTAACCCCTTTACCCCCTGTCACTGTGTCACCCAATGCAGTGTTCATATTTTTTTTGTCTACTGTACTGGTGTCATTTGTGACACTAATCAGCGTTAGGGTACTTAGTAGTAGCCCCAGATAGGTCTAGGGACCCCCCTAACCCCCCCTAATAAATGTTTAACACTTTGATCACCCCCTGTCACTAGTGATCACCGTATTAGTGTCACGGGTGACGCTGGTCAGTTAGTTATTTTTTTTTAGCGTCAGGGCACCAGACGTATATTATCTAAATACAGGTTTAACCCCCTAATCACCCGGCGGGTTCAATCAGTCAGGGTCTGCGTCACCCCAGGCAGCATCAGATTAGTGCCAGTAGCACTAATACGCACGCATACACCTCCCTTAGTAGTATAGTGTCTGAACGGATCAATATCTGATCCAATCAGATCTATACTAGCGCCCACAGTAGTTTAGGGTTGCCAAAAATGCAGTGTTAGTGAGATCAGCCCAGATACCTGCTAGCACCTGCATTTAGCCCCTCCGCCCAGCCCAGCCCACTAAAGTGCAGTATCAATCCATCACTGTTACCTACAAGACACAAAACTGCAGCATTCGCAGAGTCAGGCCTGATCCCAGTGAACGCTAACAGTTTTTTTTGGTAGCGTTGGAAGCAGTTGCTGGCAGTCAGGTGCTTTTTTCCTTTGAGTCTCACTAGTGTACCAGTAAATTTAGAGGCCAAAATGTCAAATCGAAGGTACACTAGTGAAGAGGCCTACATGTTTCTGAGCATGACAGATGAGAGTGAAGAGGAACTCACCCATCTGTCAGATTCAGGCTCAGAATACGAACCCGTAGACAGCAGCGGCACCCGGACAGATAGCTCTGACAACGGAGTAGTGATCCTTGCTAAGGTCAGGCACACCCGACCCCGTTTTTCTGCTGTTGTTGAGGTGCAAGAACCTCAGGGTTCTCGTATGGAGCAGAGAGCCAGTACTAGTGCCGCTCATCCTTCTGGTGAACTGGCCAGCACCAGCGGCCTAGTACATCGTGGTCGTAGTCAAACCAGCACTGCAGTATCACGTGGTGACTTGGCGAGTCCCATAAGTGCAGTTCAAGCTGGTGAGATGGCTAGCACAACTAGTGTCCCACAGCCAACAAGAAGACAAAGACAGGCCAGTCGAGCCCATAGTGCCCTTCCTGCTGCATTTGCCAATCCTAATTGGGAGCCCACCACTTCTGCAGCACCCGTACTTCCCCCCATTCACTGGCCAACCCGGAATTCGGGTGGAAACAGTTGACTATACGTCACTTGATTTTTATTCCCTATTTTTCACAGAAGATCTCTATAGATCTACTGCGGACCAAAGCAATTTTTATGCTGGTCAATTCATTGCCGCTAATCCCCATTTGACCCTTGCCAGAGATTGGAAACCTATTACGGTTTCCGAATTTAAGACCTTTCTGGGCCTATCCTTCCTCATGGGCATAACTAAAAAAAGTGAGTTGCGGTCATATTGGTCCACTGACCCAATTCACCATATGCCCGTGTTCTCATGACTAGGACAAGATACGAGCAGATCTTGCGGTTCATGCATTTCAATGACAATGAACTCTGTCCTCCTCGGGGTGACCCTGGATATGATTGGCTCTACAATATTCGGCTCCTCGTAAACCACTTCAACCAGCAGTTTGGAGCCTTGTTTACTCCTGATCAAGTTGTCTGCGTTGATGAGTCCCTGATTAAGTTTTCTGGCCGCTTGCCATTCAAACAGTATCTTCTTAGCAAGCGTGCCAGATATGGGGTCAAAATGTGTAAGCTCTGTGACAGGGCAACAATCTATACATATAGTTTTATGGTTTACGAGGGAAGAGATAGTTACGTAGAGCCGGAGAACTGGCCAGACTAGATAGGGAGCGCTGGTAAGATTGTGTGGGACTTGGTGTCACCCTTATTCGGAAAGGGTACCACTTGTATGTGGACAATTATTAAAAAAGCGTGCCACTTTTTAGTCACTTGTTTGATCATGGAATTGGCGCATGTGGCAACGTGCAATATAATCGCCGGGGCTTACCCCTAGCGGCTTGTAGATTCCTGTCTTAGGCTGGGGGAGAGAGCCTGCTTGAAGTGTAATAATTTGCTGGCTGTGAAGTGGAGGGATAATAAGAATATTTTCATTCTGTCCTCCCTTCACGCAGACAGGACAGTGCAAATTTCTATGCCGACTTGTGTTGTGGAGAAACCCCTCTGTGTCCACGAATATAATCTTAATATGGGAGGGGGGGAACCTCAACGACCAGTTGTTGGCGCCGAACCTAATTGCCCATAAGGCCAGACGCTGGTATAAAAAAAGTGTCTGTATACTTATTTCAATTGGCTCTGCTGAATGCTTATGTGATATACAAAGCTTCAGGACTAACTGGATCCTTCCTTAAATTCCAGGAAGAGATCATCACAACCCTTCTGTTTCCAGATGGTGCTGTGGCCCAACTTCCCAATCCAAATGCAGTGAGCCAGCTGCATCGGAGGCATTTTCCGCATGTCCTTCCTGGAACTTGTGGCAAAATATAAAATATTCCATGGACTCAACATGTCTCTCAGCAAATAGCGTGGGGTGTCTACTTTCCAAAATGGGGTCATTTGGGGGGGTGTGCTATCTTGGCATTTTATGGAATTCAAAACTGTGATAGGTAGTGAGGAGTGAAAGCAAACATTTACACCCTTAGAAATCCTGAAGGCGGTGCTTGGTTTTCGGGGTCCTGTACACGGCTAGGCTCCCAAAAAGTCTCACATGTGGTGTCCCCGTACTCAGAAGAAGCAGCAGAATGTATTTTGGGGTGTAATTTCACATATTCCCGTAGCGTGTTTGAGCAATATATCATTTAGTGACAACTTTGTGCAAAAAAAATTGTCAATTTCCCACAACTTGTGGCAAAATATAAAATATTCCATGGACTCAACATGCCTCTTGGCAAATATCTTGGGGTGTCTACTTTCCAAAATGGGGTCATTTTGGGGGGGGTTCTGCTATCTTGGCATTTTATGG
Organism: Lithobates clamitans; assembly: GCA_037952925.1. Classification (NCBI taxonomy): domain Eukaryota; kingdom Metazoa; phylum Chordata; class Amphibia; order Anura; family Ranidae; genus Lithobates; species Lithobates clamitans. Next base: position 1,885,193 of record JBBGZY010001063.1, read on the forward strand.
CCTTTAAAACTGTGATAGGTAGTGAGGAGTGAAATAAAAAATTATGCCCTTAGAAATCCTGAAGGCGGTGCTTGGTTTTCGGGGTCCTGTACATGGCTAGGCTCCTAAAAAGTCTCACACATGTGGTATCCTTATACTCAGGAGAAGCAGCAGAATGTATTTTGGGGTGTAATTTCACATATAACCATGGCATGTGTGAGCAATAAAATAATTTTTTTTTTGTCATTTTTGAATCACTTGTGACAAAAAAATTAAATATTTAGTGGGCTCAACATGCCTCTCAGCAATTTCCTTGGGGTGTCTACTTTCCAAAATTGGGTCATTTGGGGGGGGGGGGGTTGTGCTGCCCTGCCATTTTAGCACCTCAAGAAATGAACTAAAAGCTGCGTAAATTCCAGAAAATGTACCCTAGTTTGTAGACTCTATAACAATTGTGCAAACCAATAAATATATGCTTATTGACATTTTTTTACCAAAAACATGTGGCTGAATACATTTTGGCCTAAATGTATGACTAAAATTGAGTTTATTGGATTTTTTTAATAACAAAAAGTAGAAAATAAAATTTTTTTCAAAATTTTCGGTCTTTTTCCGTTTATATCGCAAAAAATAAAAATCACAGAGGCAATCAAATACCATCAAAAGAAAGCTATGTTTGTGTGAAAAAAAGGAACACAAATTTCGTTTGGGTACAACATTGCATGACCGTGCAATTACCAGTTAAAGCAGCACAGTGCCAAATTGTAAAAAGTGTTCTGATCATTGAGCCGCCAAATCTTCCGGGGCTGAAGTTGTTAATGTCTAAACTGCTGGCAACAAAAGTGAGTAACCCCTAAGTGAAAATGTCCAAATTGGGCCCAATTAGTCATTTTCCCTCCCTGGTGTCATGTAACTCGTTAGTGTTACAAGGTCTCAGGTGTGAATGGGGAGCAGGTGTGTTAAATTTGGTGTTATCGCTCTCACTCTCTCACACTGGTCACTGAAAGTTCAACATAGCACCTCATGGCAAAGAACTCTCCGAGGATCTGAAAAAAAAGATACGTTGCTTTACATAAAGATGGCCTAGGCTATAAGATTGCCAAGACCCTGAAATTGAGATGCAGCACGGTGGCCAAGACCTGGTTTCACTCAGAACAGGCCTCGCTATGGTTGACCAAAGAAGTTGAGTGCTCATGCTCAGCATCATATCCGGAGGTTGTCTTTGGGAAATAGACATATGAGTGCTGCCAGCATTGCTGCAGAGGTTGAAGGGGTGGGGGTTAGCCTGTCAGTGCTCAGAACATACGCCGCACACTGCATCAAATTGTTCTGCATGGCTGTCATCCCAGAAGGAAGCCTCTTCTAAAGTTGATGCACAAGAAAGCCAGCAAACAGTTTGCTGAAGACAAGCAAACAAGGACATGGATTACTGGAACCATGTCCTGTGGTCTGATGAGACCAAGATAAACTTATTTGGTTCAGATGGTGTCAAGCGTGTATGGGGGCAACCAGGTGAGGAGTACAAAGACGAGTGTGTCTTGCCTGCAGTCAAGCATGGTGGTGGGAGTGTCATGGTCTGGGGCTGCATGAGTGCTGCAGGCACTAGGGAGCTACAGTTCATTGAGCGAACCATGAATGCCAACATGTACTGTGACATGCTGAAGCAGAGCATGATCCCCTCCCTTCGGAGACTGGGCCACAGGCAGTATTCCAAAATAATAACGACCTCCAAGACGACCACTGCCTTGCTAAATCAGCTGAGGGTAAAGGTGATGGACTGGTCAAGCATGTCTCCAGACCTAAACCTTATTGAGCATCTGTGGGGCATCCTCAAACGGAAGATGGAGGAGTGCAAGGTCTCTAACATCCACCAGCTCTGTGATGTCATCATGGAGGAGTGGAAGAGGACCCCAGTGGCAACCTGTGAAGCTCTGGTGAACTCAATGCCCAAAAGGGTTAGGGCAGTGCTGGAAAATAATGGTGGCCACAAAAAATATTGACGCTTTGGGCCCAACTTGGACATTTTTACGTAGGGGTGTACTCACTTTTGTTGCCAGCAGTTTAGACATTAAAGTGGGGTTCCACCCAAAAAAACAAACCTATCTAAAAAATTCTAAAAAAAAAAACAAAAAAACATTTGGATATTTTTTTTTTTTTTACTTACCTCTAAATGCCTGTTGCTAGGTGGTCCATCGTAGTCTGCCTGTCCATTAGCCTGGGCTGGTGACATCACTTCCTCCTCGGCACAGGAAGGGCTCCGCTCTGCTCCCTCCCTCCTGTCAATCATCTGGGACCCAATTCAGGTCCCAGGTGATTGAGCGGCCAATCACGGCGCACGGCGCCGCTCGCGCATGCGCAGTGGGTGCCAGGCTGTGAAGCCACAGCCCGGCGCCCACAGTTGAAATGCCGGCACCGACGAGCGGAGGGGGGAGACGAGCGGGGCCTCGATCCCCCACATCGCTGGACCCAGGGACAGGTGAGTGTCCAATTAAAAGTCAGTAGCTGCAGTATTTGTAGCTGCTGACTTTTAATTTTTTTTTTTTTGGACGGCCCCCCTGGGTGGAACCCCACTTTAATGGCTGTGTGTTGAGTTATTTTGAGGGGAAAATAAATTTACACTGTTATACAAGCTGTACACTCACTACTTTACATTGTAGCAAAGTGTAATTTCCTCAGTGTTATCACGTCAAAAGATATAATAAAATATTTACAAAAATGTGAGGTGTGTACTCACTTTTGTGAGATACTGCATACTACACTGCCTGCACCAGGGCTGTGTTCTGGCCTAGGCCAACAAGGCCTAGGCCTAGGGCGGCACTTTGCGGGGGAGTGGCAAAAAGGGCCGCCCCCCGCATGAGAGAAAGCCCCCCCACCCCTCTTGCCGATTCCTGGCTCCCGCTGCCGCCTCCCGCACACATGCAGCCTACGGCGGCCGGCTTTCTGTAGCGGCGCCACTGTGTATGGGCGTGCTTGGCAGAGGGTGGGGGCGTGTATCTCACGCCCCCCTACTCTCTGACAAGCACACCCATACACCACGGCGCCGCTACAGAAAGCCAGGCGACGTGGGCTGCATGTGTGCGGGAGGCGGCAGCGGGAGCCGGGAATCGGCAAGACGGGTGGGGGGGCTTTCTCTCATGCGGGGGGGGGTGTGTCATTCGCGCCCCCATAAGCAGCAGGTGATAGGTGGATCCTTAAGCTCCGCCTACCCTCCCTTGCACTGCTTTCCTGCAGTGAATCTTCTCCTCGGCCCTGGGGCGGGATCTTGCTGGAGGAGAGAGAGGAGCACGAGGGAAACCCCCAGGACAGCAGGTACAATGATTGAATAAAGTATATTAGTGTTATGGGTACTGGCAGAATTTGATGGGCACAGTAGCAGCATTTGATGGGCACAGTGGCTGCGTTTGATGGGCACAGTGGCTGCGTTTGATGGGCACAGTGGCTGCATTTGATGGGCACAGTGGCAGCGTTTGATAGGGCACAGTGGCTGCAATTGATGGGCACAGTGGCTGCGTTTGATGGGCACAGTGGCAGCATTTGATGGCACAGTGGCTGCATTTGATGGCACGGTGGCTGCATTTGATGGGCACAGTGGCATTTGATGGGGCACAGTGGCTACATTAGATGGGCACAGTGGCTACATTAGATGGGCACAGTGGCAGCGTTTGATGGGCACAGTGGCAGCGTTTGATGGGGCACAGTGGCTGCAATTGATGGGCACAGTGGCTGCATTTGATGGGCACAGTGGCTACATTTGATGGCACAATGGCTATGTTTGATGGCACAATGGCTGCGTTTGATGGGGCACAGTGGCTGCATTTGATGGGGCACAGTGGCTGCGTTTGATGGGGCACAGTAGCTGCGTTTGATGGGGCACAGTGGCAGCATTTGATGGCACAGTGGCTGCGTTTGATGGCACAGTGGCTGCGTTTGATGGCACAGTGGCTGCATTTGATGGGCACAGTGGCAGCGTTTGATGGGTACAGTGGCAGCGTTTGATGGGGCACAGTGGCTGCAATTGATGGGCACAGTGGCTGCGTTTGATGGGCTCAGTGGCTGCATTTGATGGCACAGTGGCTGCGTTTGATGGGCACAGTGGCTGCGTTTGATGGGCACAGTGGCTGCGTTTGATGGGCACAGTGGCTGCGTTTGATGGGCACAGTGGCTGCGTTTGATGGGCACAGTGGCTGCATTTGATGGGCACAGTGGCTGTGTTTGATGGGGCACAGTGGCTGCAATTGATGGGCACAGTGGCTGCGTTTGATAGGCACAGTGGCTGCGTTTGATGGGCACAGTGGCTATGTTTGATGGCACAATGGCTACATTTGATGGCACAATGGCTACGTTTGATAGGACAGTGGCAGCATTTGAAGGGCACAGTGGCTGCGTTTGATGGGCACAGTGGCTGCATTTGATGGGCACAGTGACTGCGTTTGATAGCACAGTGGCAGCATTTGATGGGTACAGTGGCTGCGTTTGAGGGCACAGTGGCTGCATTTGATGGGCACAGTGGCTGCATTTGATGGGCACAGTGGCTGCATTTGATGGGCACAGTGACTGCGTTTGATGGGGCACAGTTAGGGTGCAATTGATGGGCACAGTGAGACCCCCCCCGTGATTAGCATTAAAACTCAGCAGCTAAAAATACTGTAGCTGCTGACTTTTAATATTAGGACACTTACTTGTCCAGGGATCCAGCGATGTCGACACCTCAGCCGATTTTCGGATTGGCTCTCGGGTTTTGCCACTATCATTCATGGTAAGGGAAACCGACCGGTTCCCTACTGCACATGTGCGAAGCGCGTTGCACTTTTTGAAAGGCCCAGTGGAGGAAGGAGGAGGGGGGGCAAACTTCAAAGGGGACAGCGCAGTCTCCCGGAAGTGGGGAAGGGTTATTGTCAGAAACAGGTACCCGTTCCCCCCTGAAAGGTGCCAAATAAGCCTAAAGAGGAAGGGGTGTTGTTTACAGATGATAAGGTGGGTCTTAAACAGGAAGGGGTGTGACCTCGGCAGGATGGGGTGGGTCGTATTTAAATTAGGGGGTGCATGCGTTTAGTCAGGCCTAGGGCAGCACAAAACCTAAATACACCACTGGCCTGCACGGACTGAATATAGAGTCTACACTGAATATCTAGTCTACACGAAATGCAGAGTATATACTGTATATATACTTATATTCGACTGGAACATTGGGCTAATCCCTACTGATATGTAGCCCATGAGCTACAGTACACAGGGTGGCATTGATGCGACACACAATGCACCCCAATAGTCACAGAAAATGTGTGTTTCAGCAAATTGTAAAGATCCTCTTCATGCTCCTCACTAATGGGAAGCTCCACCCACATTCCTCACAACAATTCCCACCCCTTTTGCTATATATGTTTTTATTTACTACCACCCTCTTCCCCATTCACACTACAGTTACAGGTGTAAAGTAAGGATCATGAGTATCTATCAGTGCCAGTACCTCTGAACCTAACTTGTATGTGACTATTAAAGAGACACTTTTGAGAAAGTAATTCAGTTTACGTACTGAGGAATTTAACCTCATACAAGCAGTTCTTATAAGATAAGATGTTCACAAACAAGTGAAATATAAGAATAAAATTGGTATTTAGTAGTTTATCCCCAACTCTATATATACCTTCGTGACCAAAGATAATCAATGTCTAGTTGCCCAGGCCAAATTCAGCATCAATAATATAGCTTTAGATTTTAAAAACTAAAAAAAGTAGAGTTTTAAAGGACATATTAAACCTCTATTGTACGTCATTGCTGTCGACGGCTCTGAGGCGCACGAATGCCACTGTAGCCGCGATCGTTCAGAGGAGAGACAGAACGGCAGTCTACCTATGTAAATAAGGCAGACCGTCATTCTGTGAAGGAGGAAAAGCAGAAACACGTATCTCAGTTTTTCTCCAGTGTCAGCATTCCCCCACAGTTAGAAATCACTCCCTAAGAGCACACTTAACCATTTAATCACCTCTGATGATAACCCTTTCCTGCCTGTGTCATTTATACAGTGATAGTGCATTTTTTAGCACTGATCACTGTATTGGTGTCCCTGGTCCCCAAAAAGTGTCACTTAGTGTCAGCAAAGTCGCAGTCACTGATCGCTGCCATTACTAGTAAAAACAATAAAAAAAATAAAAAATATCCTTTAGTTTTTAGACGGTATAACTTTTGCGTAAACCAATCAATATATGCTCATTGGGAATTTTTTTTACCAGAAATATGTAGCAAAATACATATTGGCCTAAATTGATGAAGAAATTAGATTTTTTACATTTTTTTAGATGCGTTTTATAGCAGAAAGTAAAAAATAATGTTTTTTTTCAAAATTGTTGGCCTTTTTTGTTTATAGCGCAAAAAATATAAAACTGCAGAGGTGATCAAATACCATCAAAAGAAAGCTCTATTTGTGGGATAAAAAGGACACAAATTTCGTTTGAGAACAACGTCACATGACCACACAATTGTCAGTTAAAGCAATGCAGTGCCGTATCGCAAAAAATGGCCTGGTCAGGAAGGGGGTAAAACCTTCCGGAGCTGAAGTGGTTAATATTATAGGCTGATAAAAAAAAAAACATGTTTTCATTTTTTGGGGAGGGAATTGACAATAACAGTATTAAACAGATGAACGCCACAGCCACTTTCAGGAGCTGCAGTGGCATCTTCAATGCCATCTTGCAGGCTAAAATCTTATTTTTTCGAAGAAGTTACTAACATTTCCTGTAGAAGGCTGGAAAATTAGAACTGATCTTCAAAAACTTTTCAAATGTAGTTTTGTGTGGGGGGAGCATTAGGGCAGCTTACTTAATGTCCAATGAAGGGAGGGATCCCTAGTGGTCAGTGGTCACCTACACTCATTGAAATTACTGCCTCAGTGCTAAAATATTCCCTGTAGAACTGACTCTCACAGGGCATCCATCAGAAATTGTGGGGCTCCATAGACAGCTTTAGGCCTGGGCCCCGCCGGGCCTGACCACTGGCCGTCCCGCCGAATCCGCCCACTAGCCATCCCACCAAGTCCTTCAGTGCACACATTTTAATTCTAAAGCACCATACACACGATAGGACTTTGTACAAACTTTCCCTTGTACAAAGGGCGTTGACCAGAAGTTTGTCTTGCATACAGACGACAGGACTTTTCCAGCCAACTTTCACCAAATTACGTGGTTTTTCAGCTATTTACCACCACCATTTGGTCAACTTGTGTATTGTTGTCTGATATTGTGTCAATCTCGCCACTTTTATTGGTGAGATTGACACCTTGCGAGTCGGGTTTACACTGGTGCGGGGATCCGACTTGGATCCCCGCCAATGCCAGGCACTGTGTTTGGTATGAATCTTGAGGGGGAACTCCACGCCAAATTTTAAATAAAAAAACGGCATGGGTTCCCCTCCAGGGGCATACCAGGCCCTTAGATCTGGTATGGATTTTAAGAGGAACCCCTATGCCGAAAAAACGGAGTGGGGCCCCCCCAAAATCCATACTAGACCCTTATCCGAGCACGCAGCCCGGCCGGTCAGGAAAGGGGGTGGGGACGAGTGAGTGCCCCCCCCCTCCTGAGCCGTACCAGGCCGCATGCCCTCAACATGGGGGACCTTGTCCCCATGTTGATGAGGACAAGGGCCTCTTCCCGACAACCCTGGCCGTTGGTTGTCTGGGTCTGCGGGCGGGGGGTTTATCGGAATCCGGGAGCCCCCTTTAACAAGCCCCCAGATCCCGGCCCCCCACCCAATGTGAATGGGTATGGGGTACATGGTACCCCTACCCATTCATTTAGGGAAAAAAAGTGTCAATAAAAAAAACACACTACACAGGTTTTAAAAGTAATTTATTAGGCAGCTCCGGGGGTCTTCTTAGGCAGCCCCCACACTTGTATGCTCACAGCCCACCTCACACCTGTACGCTTGCAGCCCCCCTCACACCTGTACACTTGCAGCACCCCCTCACACCTGTGTGCTCGCAGCCGCCGCTCACACCTGTACGCTCGCAGCCTCCCCCTCACACCTGTATGCTCGCAGCCCCTTCACACCTGTATGCTTACAGCCCCCCTTTACACCTGTATGCTCATAGCCCCCCTCACACCTGTAGGTTCTCAGCCCCCCTCACACCTGTATGTTCTCAGCCCCCCCTCACACCTGTATGTTCTCAGCCCCCCCTCACACCTGTATGTTCGCAGCCCCTTCACACCTGTATGCTTACAGCCCCCCTTTACACCTGTATGCTTGTAGCCCCCCTCACACCTGTAGGTTCTCAGCCCCCCTCACACCTGTATGTTCTCAGCCCCCCCTCACACCTGTATGTGCTCAGCCCCCTAATGCCTGTATGGTCTCAGCCCCCTCACATGTGTATATATGACACACACACATGTGCACGCACACAGACATGTACACACAGACACACAGGCACATGTACACAGACACACAGGCACACACACATGTACACAGACACACAGGTACACAACCTCCTACCCCTTCACTTGTACAACAGCCCTTACTTGTAAGGTGAAAGTTGCAGCAAAAAGCCCGATGTGAGCTCAATGACAGAGCAGCAGCAGCAGCTGCTGACTCACACTCATTCCAAAAGCCCGCGCAGCCACGGAGCTCCCCTGCACCTGCCCCTGCCTTCTCTCATCCCCTCCAGGTGGCCGGGCCTATCGAGATGCTTGGGTATGGGCTGTACCCCCCCTGATGGCGGCCCACAAAGTTTAGATTTTTCTTGCTGAACACGGACAGGCTTTTCTTCTCCTAAAACTTTCTGCAATAAAAATCTGAACATAAACTAGATAAAAGTGGTTTCTAGATAGCTCAGTACTCCGATCTTCAACTCTTAATTTATTCTTCACATCACATAAAGTTTTTTGCTCTGGCAGTTTGAGACTCTCATCAATAAAATTGGCGCATTATTTTATGATTAAATGCTTGAGCATGCAATTCAAAGAGCTACAGATCTAAATGCCCAGGAGAGCATTTGTCAATTTCAAACCTGAGTCTGTGCGTATTCTCAATGCTTCCTTACCTGCTGTATAATATATAGCAGTGCATGGGTAAGTGTGCCTTCCTTACTCCATACTGCAGTTGCCTTAGGTGTTCTAACTATTCTTCATATTAAGAAAATAAAATACTTTACAAATTTTACTGAAGAGGATTAATGCATCATTATTGCCTATTCTGTTCAGTGAACTGTGGTATATATTATAGCAGCTCCTATAATCTTTGATCATTGTCTAAAGCACTACTCTTGCTTTAAAGAGGATCCATAAGCTTTTTTTTTATATAAAATTGTGAAAAGGAACAGCTAAATGTACATCTTATCAGTAAGTGAATTTTTCAAGAACCTTGTTCCTGTATAGTTTGTAATTATATACGTTCATGGTTCAGCCATATATTCTCTGGTTCCTGCTTGCATTCTCATCTCAGTGAGAGTATTATGCCTGGTACACACGATGAGATTATTGGATGAATGATCGTCCTTTTTTTTGCATGCTAGTCTCATATAGAAAATGAAGAGTTTACTACAGTGATGAAAATTCTCGTATGACAGAATAAAAAATTTGTAGGTGATGTAATGTGTTGTAGTGTATTTGTATTGTATTTTCGAACGACAACTGTACTGATTAAATAAAAAACAAATAATATTGGATGAACTGACCGGATCTCTTTACCAAACCCCAAGCATAATGCTGAACCCCACTATGGGAGGAGAAAACAGCAACTCGATTTTTTAACTTAACTGCCCCCTCCCAGGAGAATAATTACAGGCATAAATTATTACACATTCTCACAAAAAATAAAAAAATGTAAACACATATATATAATACAATAAAAAAATATTACTTGATTTAATTCCATCATCAATGACGTTGTCTGATGTTTGCCCACTGCACTCCATCACACATTGACAGATCCCTTGATCTATTTGACCAAATACATCTTCCAGGATCCCTGGCTGTTTGTTTTCATACCAGCAGCTAAGGATTTGGGAGGCCCAACTGGCCATTTTGGGACAATTGTTTGATAGGTCTGCAAACTGCAAATAGGCTGGGTTTCAGTCAAACAAAAATCTCACCCCTACCTATTAATGTTAAGCTGTCATGTTTGAAAACTATGTCTGCAACTGCAAACTCCTTTTAGGTCTTGCTGATGCCTTTGATCCCCATTATCCCATGTCACAAGAGGGATGTAACCAGTGAATTCATGCATTACAACTTAATTACCTGCAGAATTCTTTTCAGCATTGACATACTGGTGTCAAAGGAGTAGGATGAATATATACTGTGGATCAGGCAACTGGCAAAATCTGAATGGCAAAGAAGCACACATTATTTCTAACATGAGATTCCCTTTAATACACATGCTCATGAAAGCTTTAAAACTGAAGTTTAGTGAAAAATCTCTATAGCTTTATTGACCTAACTTGTCTGTGTTTAATTACGTCCCACACCAGATAGGCAGCTGGATACTATTGAAATCTGTGCAGTGGCGGCAGGCCTTCTTCCTTTTTTTTATAACAAACATGTTATACTTACCTGCTCTGTGCAATAAGTTTGCTCAGAGCAGACCTGATCCTCTACTTTTTGGGTCCCCCTGCTGGTGGTCCTGCTTCCTCCTCCCTGCCAAGTGCCCCCAATAGCTCCCGAGCCATTTTCCTATGAATGGACATTACCCATTCACACACAGAGTGCGGCATGGCCCAGACCCCCGCTCTCTCCTCATTGGCTCACTGACTGTGATTGAAAGCCAATGGCTCCCGCTGCTGTGTTTAGAAATGAGGAGAGAAAGACCTGGGAGAGCAGATGCTCTCATGCACATTGCTGGATCAAGATGGGGCTTAGGCAAGTATAAAGGGGGAGGAGCTGCACCCAGAAGGTTTTAATAGCTCAGAGAATTCAGTGTAAACAAGCCCCTGAAGATGACCAGCCCCTCCTCCCTTCTCTGCTATTGGCAAAAGTTGTTTCATAGTGTACACTGCATGTAAGAAAATCTCTGAATGGAGGAGAATCAGATGAATCACAGGATTCTCTCCTCCCATTCATAGATTGTGTTACAGACAGCGTAATCAATTAAGCAATTTTTCTCAGTGGAGGGGGGGGTGGGTGGGTCCCTATTGGGAACTCACCAGCTTCACAGAAGACTCAAAGTTTTTAACCATCACTGTGCTGAAAGTTCAACTGCAGCAGGAAGACCTATCATCATTGCACTGACGTTTTCTACAGGATCCAGCTGCCTGTACAACATGGAACATACTTAATTATAGGTGTGTTATGTTACAAAAGTGAGGTTTATTTTACTTATTTCAGCTTTAAACGGGAAACCTAAAACTATTCATTCCATCACTGTCCTGATACTTCTTTTATGCATAAGCTGGGGAAGAGACTGCTTCCATCAAAACATTTTGGCATAGTCTACTTCTTGACTGAGTCCACAAGTATACCCAGGGTATGGAAAGTATGTTTTGCAGGCCAAATACTATGTAACTGGCAAACAATATTTCATAAACCAGAGTAAAAAGATTGAAAATGTTAATTCTCAACCTTCTATACAGCCTTTCATTTTTGTGTTTAGGTTCAAGAATAATGTTGCTATTCTTGTGCTGGCCACATTTCACAAATTATGAGAAATCTGTATTGAGCGGTTAAGGATGTTTCCACTGCTGACTCCTCCATCAAAAACCTATCTACCCAGTGGTTTCCATATATTCTGAAAGACTGACCTTGAACAAACTTGTGGATCAGCAGTTCTGACACACACAGTTTACGTGTTGTAGTATGTTTGTTCTTGGATTATGACTCAAAAGTCATGAAGCCACAGCCAGACATGCAACTAGTATTCTTAGTAATACTATTATAAACCAATTAGTGCCGCACTCCACAATGTGATCATTTCAAATAATAAAATGTGATCCTTCCACTTTAACATTAAATGCATGTAAATAATAAATGTGATACTACTACTTAAGCACAAATGCATATATATAAATCAATAAATTAAACCATACATATAGTACTACCCAGTATGAGTGTGAAATGTCCTTTGTGTCACTGTGTGTTATAGAACAAAAAAGTCAAAACAGTACTATAAAGTATACAACAATGTGAAATCCTTTTCAGTCCTCTTCTCACAATCCACCACTCCCCATCAAAGGGGACTCAAAGTGGTCCTTCCAGATACTTGAATAACACAGATGCTTCTGCCTCCTCCTTAGTCACTCCTCCATTCAGCCGCATAAACATGAAAGAATATCACAATACATAGTGTTGTATCCTTAAAATTACCAGTTTTTATTTCTAAAAAAACTCTAGATAAAACACTTACATTTGTTTAGTACTCACAGTGTGCCAGATAGTAACAGCATGTAACAGTATGTAGATTATTCCATCAACCAGTGATGTACGTTAATGAAATTGTATTTTACTGCAATTCCTTGATCTCCGAACATCGTGATGTAATCAGGCCCCTCCCCTACATGTTACATCACAGGGTCACGTGGCTTCCTCAGGGGGATATTGGGAGTTTAATGTCCCGAGAACTATCCTTTCAATACATAGAATTTAGAAAAGCAAAAAAACAGCCCTCCTTCTGTCAATTGATGTCGAAAAGGCATTTGACAAGATGGATTGAGATTACATGCTTTCAACATTAAAACATGTAGGTTTAGGCCCGTGTATGTATAAACTGATAAAGGCATTATATTCCAAACCATTTGCCCAAGTCCGAGTGAACGGGACCCTGTCGTGACCATTTGTTTCACACAATGGAACAAGGCAAGGATGTCCACTCTCCCCCTTGCTATTTTTACTTTCCCTGGAACCCCTTTTAATGATGATTCGAGCAAATCAAGAGATATAGGGCATAGAAATAGCTGCATTTGCAGATGATTAGGTTCTATGTATCTAATCCAAGCAAAAAGCTGCCTGTTATCCTAATGGAACTAAAAACAACTTATAAACTCCTTGGTTATATCCCGCCTTGACTAATGTAACTCCCTCCTCACTGGCCTACCTTTACACAGGCTATCCCCCTTCAGTTTATCAAGAATGCTGCTGTCAGACTAATACACCTTACTAATCGATCTGTGACTGCTGCCACTCTCTGCTAATCTCTTCACTGGCTTCCACTACCCCATTGTATAAAATTCAAAATACTAACAACAACATACAAGACCATCCACAATATCACTCCCAGCTACATCACCAACCTCATCTGCAGATATTGCCCATATAGTCCTCTCTGCTCTCTAGCTCCCATGTTAACACCTCCCATGTTCGCCTCCAGGACTTCTCCAGAGCCTATTTCATCCTCTGAAACTCCCTGCCTCAGTATATCCATCAGCTCCTAGCCTGTCCACCTTTAGACGATCCTTGAAAACTCATTTATTCAGGGAAGCCTATCCCACCTCCACCTAAGAACTGCACTTGTTCATCCCTCTATCAGATCATCCCCTGCAACCAATACCTTTTCTACCACCTCCCCCTCCCTTTAAATTGTAAGCTCCATGAGCAGGGCCCTCCTATTCCTTCTGTATTGGACTGCATTTAATAGTTTAATGTAGAAAAGTATGAAATTATAAACATCTCTGTTTCCCAAGGAGAACTTAGGGCTCTTGGACCTTTATACCCATTTGGAGGGAAACAGAATTAAACAGTATTTGAATGGTTACCCTATTGGCAGGTTATCCTGGTTGGGTAGGATAAACATGATTAAAATGGTGATTCTTTTGAAGGCTCTTGATGTATTTCATGCTCTTCTTATAAATATACCAAGGGGGTATTTTAAAACTCTAATGCCGCGTACACACGATCGGACTTCTCGTCGGACTGAACTCCGAAGGACTTTTTGACGGAGTTCCGACGGAGTTCCAACGAAACGGACTTGCCTACACACGATCACACCAAAGTCCAATCATTTTGAACGTGATGACATATGACCGGACTAGAATAAGGAAGTTCATGACAGTAGCCAATAGCTGCCCTTGCGTCGTTTTTGGTCCGTCGGACTAGCATACAGATGAACGGATTTTTCGATAGGAATCCAGTCCCCCCCCCACCTATTATCTCCTTTATGGTGTGGGGCAAAAGGGTAGGAGAATATACACATCATCCCCTCTCGTTCATCCCCCTCTCTCAACCCCTCTCTCTCTCTTTAATTTAATTTATTTTAACAAAAAATGTTTGTGTTTCATTTTATTTTTTTTCATAAAAAGGCCCACCAAAATCCTCAGCACCAGGCCCATAATGCTCTTAATCCAGCGCTGTGTGAGGGAGTGAGAGAGGGAAGGAGTGAGTGAGTGAGTGAGTGAGTGAGTGAGTGAGTGAGTGAGTGAGGGGAGGAGTGAGAGAGGGAAGGAGTGAGTAAGGGAGTGGGGTTGGGAAAAAGGGGAAGGGCAGGTGTGTATTATGGAAGGAGAGATGGGAAGGAGGGAGGAAAGGGAAGGGATAAGGATGAAATTCATTTTCTTTTTCTACTCACTAAATATCACTATATGATTGATTTTATTTTGTTTGTTTTTGTTTTTTGTCCACATCACATGAAGTAAGGGGTGGATGGAAGATGATGTAGGGGAGAGAAGAAAGAGGGCAGAGGAGAGAAGTTGTGAGAGCCAAGGATTAGGTAGAGGGGTCTGGTAGTTACTAGACCTATTTTGGTGAAGATCAATCTGGTTATTTACATTCAGAAGTGGGGATCCTCCACCTCTTCTGTTTTCTCTTTTCTCCTCTTTAGGGAATAATTATGGTTGCCCTGATATATGTACAGGGTCCTAGGTTATACACCTTTATTATATGTTATGGTTTTTTTCTGCTGTGTCATGTACTAGTTGTAAATATTCTTCCCTTTATGAATGTTTTTTTTTTTTGCTGTATCTATTTGTAAATTATTTAAATTAGTAAAAATAATTTAAATCTAAAATGCTACTGAGGACAAAATAATCATGTGTGAACTCAGCAAAAAAACCTTGAATTACACCTAGGTGAATAATTATAAAAAGTCCAAGACCACATAAAAGGTTGTCATGCCCAATTTGCCTTCTGGCCAATAAAAAAGTACAAGTCTAACTGGATAAGAACGTTTCCTGCTGACTTCCACACCGAGATGATACAGTGATTATCTGCTCCTTCATGAGAATTCCTGCTGTGAATTTTAGCTACAAACACACTGGCTTGAAGGTGTTCTAGCACAAACTACTCTATACTGTGAGAAAAAAACATTGAAAGCTAGAGCTAGTTAAGCACCCTATTTAATGTAGTGCTTATGTAAACCATAGAAAGTGTGGTCTTAATTAAAAAAAAAAAATAAGCATATACTGACTTTTATTTTCTTCTGTATTTCATTGCGAGCACATTTTTGAAGCACTTGCAAAAATACACTTAAATTAATCAAATGAACCATGAAAAATATAAGGAACATGTTATTGTGAATAGTCCAATGTGAATAAATATCAAATTAACTTGGTAACTTTAGTACAGCAAAGCAGTTCTCCCATAGAATAGCAGAACCCAATAAACAAAAAACATTTGTCATTCTATTGATTGATTCTATTGATTGATTGATTTATGCAGCATATACTGAACATGGGTCAGGTGGACTTGTCAAAAGTTACCATGTCCTTGGTGATGTAGTATAACAATATCAGTATGAGGCATTTTCTTTAAATAAATAGTTTAGCTGAGTATATACAGAATTTAAGATCACAATATAAAAAAGACCCTCAATACATTTATTTAGAAATGAGTGAAATAATTAACAGTCTTTCAGTGCACTGGGATAGGTGGCTTATTATGTTGAGGCTGCAGTCCTTTACACCTGGCATGTCAAATAAAACTGTGGGGTAAACTGCATCTTTATTATGTTTGACCAGGGGGCTATGACTATGTAATACGCAAGATTACAGCATTATGGTACCTAAAAAAAGACAAAATGGAAGGCGTGCACACCTAGTGCATTACCGTTGACAATTTTTTAAATGATAAAATCCATAAAAAAGCACACCCCCTTCCTCAGACCCTAGCTCTGAGGAAGGGGGTGCGCCCCCGAAACCCGTCAGCTGTACCCCGTTATATGGTCCTGCACTTGTCCATACACTGTGTGATTTATATGGCTCAAATGAGAGTTGCTTTTTGTGAGTACCCACTTTTTAACGGATTTTTTCATTTAATAAATTGTCATTGGTAATGCACTAGGTGCGCGAGCCTTCTATTTTGTCTTATTTGTAGTTTTCATCGGATTACCCCATCTGAGGAAGGCAGTATCCACCTAGTCTTGGGATACCAATGTCCCCGTTTCCCTTCACTTTGGAAGACCCCTTAGAGCTAGAAGTGACTGTGTTTTTTTTGTGTTTCTACATTATGGTACCTAACATTATAGCAATGACTGCAACTTAGAACATTTGATTCCAGGTAAAAGGGCCTGAGGTTGAGTTCACACTAGTTTGAATTGGATGCAGGTTTCCTTGCATCCAATTTACATAGCAGGAGATTGTGACTCTTTGTCTATGGAGCCGGTTCATACATCTCCACAGCGGCTCTTGTGCGAATTACACAGGAGCCCTGTGTGTCTTTTGGTCCATTTCACATTCAAATTCAGCCCAAAACTCAGGCTGAAACCAGACCTGAAAGGGTGAATAGAGACACACCGGACTCCTGCTGTGAGCCAGAGCATTCTGCGGTGTGAATCCAGCCTAAAACATTGGATCCCAGGTGAAGGGGTCTAAAACATTTATTTATTTTTTTTGCAGTATTAAGCTAAAAAAAATATGTAAGGAAGTTTTGCTTTGCCAAGTGGAAAACAGCTGGGTTAACAAGGTAGGAGCCAGGTTAGAAAAACAAAAAAACTGTTTGACATGAGGCAAGAGGCTGCAGCACTAGCAGACCAATCATACTGGTGAACTTCACCATGCTTTATCAAGCTAAAAATGAACATAACAGTTGTTCCATTTATGATCTCATTAAAGTGTATGTGTAGCCATTTTTTTTCTTTTTAGATTTTAGAGTAGGGCATTGCTAAACCACACCAGTCTATGTTGTGCTGCCTTTTCCTGCTGGGTAGATTTACTTTCACTTCCTGTCCAGGAGACACACAAGGAAGTGGAAGGAAATTTCTGCTTTTCAAGAACATGGGTCCTCATTTGAAGATTTACCCTTTTCCTTTATTCTAGAGAGAACTGCAAACTTTTGCATTTCTTATAACTTTCTGTCCCAGTGACAATGGTCACCAGAACAAATAGAGAGTGTGATTCCACCCAGTAGGGACACAGACAACCATAAAAATTTGACAGGGGCTGTGATGCTTTTTTACTATATGAAAAACGAAATAAATAAAAGGTTTGCCTATACATACATTTTAATCTCTACACAAAATTAAAGTTTCACTTTAGGGGGGCAGCACGTACAATAAGAATAATACAAACTTTGGGGGCATTGGCTTGGCAGATATTTAGGATAGCAGATTGAGGGTCAACATTTTTAGGCAAAAAAAAATTAATATTGTGCACTTCGCAGACAAATCACAGAAGACCACATAGAACTGTCAATCTCTTCTCACATAGGCTTGTTAATAAACAGCTTGCTAGATTTAGAGATGTTCAGATGTTATCAGCATGAAAATAATTGTGCCCATGTGTCTCTGTGTCCAAGTTCTTCCACAGATAGTGCCTCTAGGCTTATGCTGTAGACTCGTCAACCACCGTGACAACCTTCAGAATTTCAGGGCCAGAAGCTTGGAGTTACAAACGTGTACAGTCATAATGGCTTTAGAGACTCTCACTTACAAGTTCAAGAAGTACACATTTTTACTACAGAAAAACATTTGCAAGTGTTTGTTACATACACACAGAGAGAATCTGGTAAAGAGAATTTAGCATATTTGTAGTACTTGTCAAAAAAGAGTGCTCCTTTTTTTCTTGATCAACAAATTATTTGGAAATCACTCACTTTTTGCTAAACATGTTTACCTAAACATGTACCATAAAACTAAAATAGACCGTAAGACTGCATCTTTTCCAATTTATATATAAAATCATTATTTACAAGGCAGTTAATCCAACATCCCAGACAATTGTTTCAGCTAAAAAAAAACACTTCTCGATTATATACAGTAAATAAAATACCACATTAATCCCAGAAGAAAAATATATATACCAGCCATGTGCCTCTATTTGACTCCTCTAGATTGGTGCAGGTTGAGTATTGTACTTCTCCAGCAGTGTGCACAAAGTCAAGTTTAAAATAGTAAAGCAAAAATGTTCTGCTCATATTACAAAAAGTCATAAATTTCCTATTAAAGTTGCAGATAAAACTGGAAGGTAATGATGAAGTTCCATGTCTTAAAAATATGGAGTTCAAATTATACATGCCAGAGGCAGGGAGTCAGATCAGTCATTGTCACACCACTTATCTGCTGCCTCTTGTGTAAAATTATCAGTAGCTGTTATCTTCGTCCAAGGTATCCTGATTGTCGGCTTGCTGCTCTCACACAGGAAGCACAACAAGCTGTCTTGTAGTAGGCATATACACAAAGCCGAGCTTGTACTACCACGTTGCAGTTGTAGTATTTGTCTTTGCATGTTTCATCTGTTGTAGGAATAAACAAGTCATATTTATTAGATTAGGGCACAACACAAAGGGATGCAAATAGGGTTGCTTTAAATTTGATCTCCTAAAGGCCTTTTCACTTCCGAGAATAGCATGCAACAAAAAACAGACAAAAATTTGTCCAATAATCTGATCATGTGTACCAGGCTTTAGTTATTACTAGACATTTGCATTCATTTTCGTCCGAATGCCTTTTCGTCCGAATTTCGGGTATTTTCATTATCGTTTTAACAAACGTGCAGAATCCGAAAACCAAGAGATCCAACATAAACAAATGCTTTTTTTTCATTTCCGTTGCGACAACAGTTCGATATAGATAGGAGATTCAACATGACGCTGACAATAGTGATCTGTGTCCATCGAACCTGTGGTCGAATGTGCCTAACCTTAGCTCTATTAGTCCAAGATTATTCTACATAGAGAGAAAAGATTTGACATATAGAGAAAAGATTTGACATAGAAAAGATTCAACATTATAGAGACAATAGTAAAAAAGGTCGAATGTGCCTAACCTAACTCTATTAGTCCAAGATTATTTGACATAGAGAGAAAAGATTCGACATAAAGATTCGACGAAGCAGTCGCCGCGGGCGGACATTTATGGTAAAATGCTCCACCCATAGGCTATAGAATTCTAATGTTGGTTGACTAGTAATAATAATTAATAAATGTAATTATTAATAGTGTCATACAACATTAGAATTCTACTATAGCTTGTAGGCGGAACATTCGACCGGAAATGTACGATTGCAGCGTCGTACAGTTTAGCTGTTCCGTCGAATCTTCTTAGAACATTTGACAAACACCATAAACCTTCAATGACAGATTCAACCTTAATTATATCTGATTTTCGAACGAATGCATTTTTTTAATGAAATAAATAAAAACGAATTTCGTGAGTAACTGAATAAATTAATTTTTTGGACAAAAACAAAATTCCAAAACAAAATATTTCAGTGTGCACATGTCTAGTAATTACCACAGCCATTTCATCTGAGGGAAATCCTGAAAACATGACCTTTTGGGGCACTTTGAGGACTGGAGTTGAGAAACACTGGTTTAGAGAAGCACAAAGACCCAGAGATGACATCACTGTGACTAAAATAAGCCCCAATGAAAGATGTGATGTCAATCCCTAAAATACATTGGATACCCAGTTAACATTTGGACTAAATTTAATTTCAGACTCAAACTTTTGGGTGTGGTGCTTCAATTTTCAAATCAGAATTCATGCTTACGACAGGCCAATGACTTAGTAGGTAGTGAAACCAAGATCACTGTGACAACGCAAGTGCTATCCTCCAAGTCACCAATGGCAGTTTCCCACCAGTCTTCACAGGTTCACTTTAAATACTGGGACATGCAGGCACCTCTAGGTGCATACTATTAGGGTCCAAAAACAGGGAGAAATATGGAGACTACCCTTTAATAACTCTTACTCTGAAAATAATAGCAGTCTAACCACTATGCTGATCATCAAACTTCAATACCTTTAACAATCTGTATATATTTTCCAGGTCAGTGGCTCACAAATTATTAAAGTCCATGGGTCAGCATAACAGTAAGGCAACTAATAAAAGTATATTGTTATTTTTGTTTCCAAGCAGCAATAACATCTGTTACCTATTTCTGGGATGCAGTCCTGAGTATTGCATGTTTCTTTGTCTTCCGGTCTAAGTTCTGCTTCACATTTGTCACTGTGTGATATGTCATCTGCCAGGCATCGGACCTCACGGACCCGGAAACCACCTTCACATGATTTAGAGCACTAGAACAATCAAAATAAGAAATGATCTTAAAGTTTCACAGAGCAAATAGAGCTGGCGTTAAAACAGAATTTCCCGTCAGTAAATGTTGGAGTGTTTACTACTGTTAGAAAATACTGATTATTTCAACAGGATGTAACAACCTACCAAATGTTGTGCAAAATACATAAACAAAGATAGAGTGGAAGTGCTGTGCTTAATGTCAACCTATATGGGATTATTGATTGACATTAAGACCACAGCTGTTGTGGTCTTAAAGGTGCAAGCTCCAGGACTATTATTCTAATACTGCTGGTGAAAGGTGTAAGCGAAAGAGTCATGTCCAGTGAGTGTGATAATGCAAGAGGAGCCATGTTTTGCTTTCCATAAAGCTTATTGAGTTTGGGAAGCAGAAAACACTGTGGTGGAGGGATGTAAATGATGCACCTTTTCTTATTCAACACTGCAATTGCTCAGGTGTTTGATAATGAAGCCCAACCCTCCCAATAAGCAGCTACTTTGAGAAAGGACATTGGAAAATACATTTTAATTTCACCAAAGCAAAGAAAGGTAAGATTATGCAATAAAGTCTGCTAACTTCCTTGCACTGTATATAGGTTACTTTGAAGGAATTGTATTTTATTCAACAAGACTGCACTCTTACTTAAATAGCCTTGGCTATACACACATATGGCATTCAATGCCTGAGCTGAACTTCTGGGTTGCATGGGGACACGAAAGATTCAGCCAACACACTACAGCTGTGCACATGTGAAAAAGTACTTCCTTCACTCACAGATTTGAAGGGAAAAAAAATCATCTTGATCACATTGTGATCTATAACTTAAATATACAAAATTACACAAACCCAGTTTTATGGACACTCAACTATAAACATAAAAGCATCAGCACCGTTTATCAAACACTTAGCTGTTTACTTGTTTTTTAAAAGCTGTCTGTGAAAAAAAAACTTTAAATGCCTTCTAAATACATAAACACGTTGCCATGAATAAAGAAAGTATGAATAAGCATTTACAGAAATGTACGCAGGAATCCCATTCTTTTGTAGACATTGAGATAACCGACATGATATTTTTGTGGTATAGCTAAGACATTGTCCTTGAATGGAAATTAATTTTATACAAGTAAATAACTGTTTCATGAACTCTTCAATTTATAAAACTTGATAGTGTGTACCAGGCTTAAGCCTGTGTTGTCAGTGGGAGCACCACTGTTGTATGGGCTTGGCAGCCTCTGAACACGTAAGCGAGACCATATCCAGTGGCCCCTCCAGGGTCTTACAGGGTCCTACAGGTGAAACAACAGCTGACAAACTCAGTGCTGGGAAATTTTAAACTCTTGCAATTGGGTGGAGTAACAAGTTGCATTAACCAAATCATAAATCCCTGCATAACAAAAAAAACATTTCCACTGCTAACCAGGAAGAAAAATAAACACCCCAAGATGAAAAAAAGGGGCCAGCTGTAGTGGAAGTCATAGGCTGAAATGACAGAGTGGTAAAAAGTACAAAATGTGTCCACCAAGTTCAGTACTGATCAAATTGCAAATTAGGTCCTGAGTATATAGCCCACCTTTCCATATAACACCAGAGATGTTGTCTATATAAAAATGTTAATGCTTCTTTAAGGAAAAAAAGCTACCCACTCCTTTTGGAATACTCTGACCAGCAGAGCTTAAAGTGTACCAGAGGTAATATAGAGGCCTTGTCACTATAGACAGGATAGAGTAACCTCAGCAACTGCATTCACTGGTTGATCTGTATGTACTGGCTGAGAAGATAGAGGAGGAGAGCCGCTACATCGAGTGTTGTAAGAGACTTTCAGAAAGAAAATTGTCACATGTATGTGTGTTCCTGCACATTTCTGCATGTTCCTGGGTGCACATACGTTCTCCTTTTTAGAACTGCATGATTGAGTTCAGCTAGAGGAAAATGGAGGAGGTGGGACAATTAAAATGATGGTCTGAACACAGGTTTGACAGAACTTTGCAATTGTCCTGAAAATAAAAAAATACGACTATTCAAATGACAGAGGTGCCCATAGTAACATATGTTGCTATTTAGGAATAGGTCAAAGTTTTCATGTTTAAATCGGATATATCATTTATCTGTTATTCCAAAGATGCGTTTCATAACTGAAATATGCCACTTCCTCAGTTGAACGGTGTTGCACAAGAATCCTGCCCTTTCTAGTATCTGTGTCCTCCCCAAAGTGCAATCTATGTCTGAATAAATAGCAACATACATTATTATGGGTGCCTCTGCCATTTGAATAGTTGACTGGGTCTTCCCTCCTTTAAAAATCAGTTTGTCACTCCTTAAAGTCCCACTCTAGTGACTTTTCTCTGAGGCCTAACTCTTCCCTGCATGGGACAGTGGTATCCTTCACACACACACACTCAGAAGGTTGCGTCTACCATACTATGTGGTGCAACCTGACAACTGTAATCTTCTTTATTCCCTATTTTTTCCCAGTAACACAACCATCTACACAGTACACTTAAGGACTTTTTCTGCCTCTCCTCCTATTTTTTTAGTGCAGTTCAGACCCCTCCCCTTTTTATCCCTGTACACTTTTGAGGACAGATCAAAGCAGATGGAAAATTTTGCGGTCAGGCAGACTGGCCAAATCTGGCAATATAGTTCACCCATTTAGCAAACAGCCAGCAGCTCAGGTTTAGGTCAAACTCTTGTGGGTTATGTGCCAGCTCAGTGCTTATCCATAAAGCCATTCATCATGATGTCAGAATTCA
The DNA here is from genome assembly GCA_037952925.1 of Lithobates clamitans. Taxonomy (NCBI): domain Eukaryota; kingdom Metazoa; phylum Chordata; class Amphibia; order Anura; family Ranidae; genus Lithobates; species Lithobates clamitans. Next base: position 1,908,285 of record JBBGZY010001063.1, read on the forward strand.
ACAGATTCATCAGCTCATACCTAACAGATTTGTTCACACCTAATGGCAGATTTGTTCAGAGAAGTCATCTTATTAGCCTAGTTTATTGATTATCCTGTTATATAGTCTGAGACGTGTAATATGTGAGAAATTTGTGAAATTGTGAAATTTGTGAAATTGTGAAATTTGTGAAAAATGTTGATTTTTTTCTCACCAATGACAGAATATCTGCCACAAGTACTTGTTAATACATCTGGAAAAAATCCAAAAACAAGGGATTGCTCCACAAACCGTATTTATTTTGAAATCTTCAAAAGGACATCACCATGACATCCATAAAATCAGGCATCCATAATAAACGTTTTCGGGCTATTGTAGATAACGCCCTTCATCAGAAGTTCATGATCTTCTGATGAAGGGCGTTATCTACAATAGCTCAAAAACGTTTATTATGGATGCTTGATTTTATGGATGTCATGGTGATGTCCTTTTGAAGATTTCAAAATAAATACGGTTTGTGCAGCAATCCCTTGTTTTTGGATTTTTTCTATGTCGAAGAATGTGGGAGGGCTTGATTGCTAAGCACGGCCATCTGAGACTGTAGTGCACCTCACCCTTCTGATTATGTTTATACATCTGGTGTACAAATATTTTTTAGAAACCTACCGTACTCCATTCTGTGTAAAACCATTTTGAGCCACAGGATTTGAGATGGCAAGACTGCTGATTTGGTGGTTTCTCCAAAAAGGAACATTCATGCGGCTTCACCACAGTGAACCCCTCCGCAGTCTTTCTAATACAAATTACATCTCTTTGTTGGGTTCCAGAACCACATTCAACTGAGCACTGTACAGAAAACAAACATATGGATTATAAGACAGGTTAGGTTGAATTGTGCAATAAAGCTAAAATGTAAGCCAACTAACAAGACAATAATAGTAAGTGATATATTATTTAAATAATCTACAGATATGCTAAATATTCATCTGCCTTCTCATTTTTTTAGTGAGGTTAAAATCCAAATCCAAAAATCTAAGTACCTGTCCATCAAAAACTATTATTATTTCCCATTAATTATTTCTCCAAAGACTCATGCAGCACTCCAAATTAAATGTGCTGGAGACTGCACTGGCCAGTGTTAACTCTTTTAGCAAATAGTCAACTGGGAAATGTTTATTTTATTGTGCTCAATGTGCTAAACTGAAAAACACTGAAGGTTTAAAATAAATACTGATGCTTACTATGGAACATCACCATAGTTACAAACTCATGTTTTAGCAGTAACACCGCCTAAAACCATATACATAATGACACTGCTAATTTAGGCTCCATGCACACTGCCCTTAAAAAAATGCCAGTTTATTTGGTGGAGAAAAACGCTCATATAAAGCAATTTAGTACTAGTGTTTATGAGTGTTTAGTCTTTTTTTTCTGTGAGAAGACTCTCAAAAACACAATCCACTGGGTTTTTTCCTGCCTCTAAATGCTGAGCTTAAAATATGCCTCTACATGTCCTAATGCACATGGACACATAGGATAACACTGAGCTGCTTCTACAGGCAAAGCGCAAAACACTTGTAGAAGCAACGTTTTTCAATCCTAGTGTGCATGGAGCCTTAGGCTCCATGCACACTGGGCTTAAAAAAAGTCTGTTCCCTTGGCAGAAAAAAATGCTCACATAGAGCGTTTTTTTACATAGTTTAGGCAAGTTCAGGAGAGTTTTGCGTTTTTTTCTGCCAGAAAGCTCAAATTACAAATGCAAACCAGAAGCGTTATTTTTCCTACCTCTAAACATTGAGCTTAAAATGTACCTGTAATCGTCCTAATGTGCACAGACACATAGAATAATACCGAAATGCTTCTACAGGCAAAACACAAAACTCCTGTAGTAGCAGTGACTTTTAAGTGTGCATGGACCCTTAACCGCTTGCCGACTAGCCGCCGCAGTTGTACTGCAGCAACATGGCTCGGCTGCGCGAATCGCCGTCATGTTATGTCACTTCCAATTTTGGCCACTAGGGGCGCACGTGTGCCCCCTGCTCGCCCACGGAGCCGATGTGAGTGCCCAGCGGTCACGATCACCACTGGGCTCCCGCGATCGCTCGGGGCACACCGAGAACCGGGATCTGTGTGTGTAAACACACAGTTTCTGGTTCTCTGAGGGGAGAAGAGACAGATTGTCTGTTCATACAGAATATGAACAGCGATCTGTCATCTCCCCTACACAGTCCCCTACCCCCTTCAGTTAGAACACACACTAGGGAACACAATTAACCCCTTGACCGCCCCCTAGTGTTAACCCCTTCCCTATCAGTGACATTTTTACAGTAATCAATGCATTTTTATAGCACTGATCACTGTATAAATTCCAATGGTCCCAAAAATGTGTCAAAATTGTCTGACGTGTCCGCCATAATGCCGCAGTCCCGATAAAAATCTCAGATCGCCGCCATTACTAGTAAAAAAAAAAAAATAATAATAAAAATGCCAAAAACTATCCTCTATTTTATAAACGCTATAACTTTTGCGCAAACCAATCAATATAAGTTTATTGCGATTTTTTTTACCAAAACTATGTCGAAGAATACATATCAGCCTAAGTTGAGGAAAAAAATTGTTTTTTTTATATATTTTTGGGGGATATTTATTATAGGAGAAAGTAAAAAATATTGAGTTTTTTCAAAATTGATGCTCTTTTTTTGTTTATAGCGCAAAAAATAAAAACCGCAGAGGTGATCAAATACCACCAAAAAAAAGCTCTATTTGTGGGAAAAATTTTGTTTGGGTGCAACATCGCACGACCGCGCAATTGTCAGTTAAAGCGACGCAGTGCTGAATCGCAAAAAGTGCTCTGGTCAGGAAGGGGGTAAAATCTTCTGGGGCTGAAGTGGTTAAAGTGGTTCTAAAGCCAAAAGGTTTTTTTCCCTAATACATTACCCACATTAAGGTAAAACACCTTCCACTAACTGTTACCCCCACCCCCTTCCATAAATACTGACACTACTGTATTGATCCAGTGCTGTGCTGTGTTGCTATGGCCATTTGTATAGTGAATTTATTGCAATAATATGGAGTTAGTTATATTATTTGAGACCATAAGTTTTGAAGGAAGCCAGGTCCTGTCCCCCCCTGTTGATATGTAAATTGGATAGGTCTTGGAGCTGAGACAGGAAGTTGTCGGCAGGATGTAATGTAAGCAGGAGTTAGGGGGAGGAGATTTAGCTTTGGAAAGAGACATGTGTTCGAAGATGGGATGCGTTTGGAAGGACAATGGAGTAACACATGGCTGCCAGAAGCTGGATAACTTTGGAGACATTTTTAAGTTTGACTGAGCAAGGAACCATAAAAGACATTACATCTTGATACCTAAGTTGAGTAATGCCCCGTACACACGGTCGGATTTTCAGACGGAAAATGTGTGATAGGACCTTGTTGTCGGAAATTCCGACCGTGTGTAGGCTCCATCACACATTTTCCATCGGATTTTCCAACACACAAAGTTTGAGAGCAGGCTATAAAATTTTCCGACAACAAAATCCGTTGTCGGAATTTCCGATCGTGTGTACACAAATCCGACGCACAAAGTGCCACGCATGCTCAGAATAAATTAAGAGACGAAAGCTATTGGCTACTGCCCCGTTTATAGTCCAGACGTACGTGTTTTACATCACCGCATTTAGAACAATCGGATTTTCCGACAACTGTGTGACCGTGTGTATGCAAGACAAGTTTGAGCCAACATCCGTCTGAAAAAATCCTAGGATTTTGTTGTCGGAATGTCTGATCAATGTCCGACCGTGTGTACAGGGCAAAACTGTTCAGTTTACCTAATGCGTACATATTCTACATGCTTATATTTGTAGGCATATTTTGTAAGCTATGAATTGTGTTGTATTGTGTATCCTACAGTTGTATGTGCAGCTTTCCTGTTTAGTAAAGCATTGATACACCACAGAAGTCTAAGCTTCCTTAGTTTTACCGCAAGAACCTTAATAGATAGACAAAAGCAAAACGTGCCCATTTGCATCCTGTTCTCACAAGCACAGAGGCAGCAGCAGATGCCATTGGCTGTCAATAAAATTCTGTGAGTAGGGAGCGAGAGGCAGGGCCGAGCCATGCTGTGTGTGTCTATGGATGCACACAGTCCAGCTCAGGATCGCGCCTGCACTTGTTCACATAGCATTCAGCTTGCTATGGGGACACACAAGAATTAGGAGGACTGGACAGTGGCGGTGGGGGACCACAGAAGAGGAGGTAAAGGGTTGCTCTGTGCAATAGCAGTGCACAGAACAGGTAAGTATCCCCTCTTTTTTATTTTAAAGCAAAAAACTTTTTTGACTTTAATATCATAAAGTTATGTGAAGCCTTTAATGATATTTGCTTTTTAGAAATAACTTGGGAATTTTATAAATAATAGAGTGAATATTAAACAATCCTCAGTATTACTGTATGCATTAGCATTAATTCCCAAAGTATAAAACATGCAGTATTGCCTTTACCCTATGTTATTAGTTGAGTGTAACATGCAAATCTTTGATTGCACATCTGCTAAATTTACCACATGTATTTTCTTGTTCTGATTTTTGTGATGCTCTTCATACAAAAAAAAATCAGCATTAATGCAATTTTATTTCTGTGAACTAGCACTGCCACTACCAGTTAATCCTGCCCCTTTTTGCTAGATTTGGGCTATCCAGCATTCCCCAAGATCTCATTGGAAGGATGAAAACATCAATCCCCCACTTCCCCTGTAGTATAGAAGCCAAGGTAAGGTCAGCACATTTATCAGCTTTTTATCCCTACTGCAGTGTTTTGCCATTTTGGGGGAGGCCTCAGTAGGTAAACAGACCTTGCTTGAAGTTCAAGGTACACTTCAATACAATAAATAACAGATGAAGCAATGGAATCACACTGAAGCTAAAATACATTAAAAATTAGGTTATTAAATACTGTTGTAAGAGTATTAACAAATACAAGGGGCATGCTTTTCCTCTTTTAATTACCAATAGTACACAAAATTAAAACCTTTACCCCCACCCCCTTAATACATTCAACATGAGTGGTGTCATCATTGAAATATAATTTTTTTCTGTTGGCTTGAAACTTTCAGTTGCAGTTCCTGCAGTACACTTCTGCAGTCAAGTTAAACTATTAAAATGTACTAAAGTTTTCATTTTAACCGATTCAGCCCCGGAAGAATTTACCCCCTTCCTGACCAGAGCGTTTTTAGCGATTCGGCACTGTGTCACTTTAACTGACAATTGCGCGGTTGTGCATTGTTGTGCCCAAACAAAAGTGATGTCCTTTTTTCCCCACAAATAGAGCTTTGTTTTGGTGGTATTTGATCGCCTCTGCGGTTTTTATTTTTTGCGCTATAAACAAAAAAAGGCAAGAATCTTGAAAAAACACAATATTTTGCACTTTTTGCTATAATAAATATCCCCATTTTTTTTTTAAAAAAAAGCAAATTTTTTCTCAGCTTAGGCCGATATGTATTCTTCTACATATTTTTGGTAAAAAAAAATCGCAATAAGCATATATTGATTGGTTTGCGCAAAAGGTATAGCGTCTACGAAATCGGGTATGGATTTATAGTATTTTTATTATTTTTTTTTTTTTTACCAGTAATGGCAGTGATCTGCGATTTTTATCGTGACTGCAACATTATGGCGGACACATCGGACAATTTTGACACATTTTTGGAACCATTGGCATTAATACACCGATCAGTGTGATTAAAAATGCATTGATTACTGTAAAAATGTCACTGGCAGTAAAGGGGTTAACACTAGGGGACGGTGAAGAGGTTAACTGTGTTCCCTGCTACGTGATTCTAACTAAAGGGGGAGGGACTAACTACAGGAAGTGACAGATCGTGGTTCCTAGCCAATAGGAACACACGACCTGTCACTCCTGTCAGAACAGAACAGGGATGTGTGTGTTTAAACGTCCCTGTTATTTATTTATTTTATTTATTTCAGGTACTTATATAGCGCCGTCAATTTACGCAGCGCTTTACATATACATTGTACATTCACATCAGTCCCTACCCTCAAGGAGCTTACAATCTAAGGTCTGTTCTGTGTCTCCTGGTCACGACCATCGCCCATGAGCATTGGCACCCCCACGGTGCAGCGGCTGCACGCGCGCCCTGCTATACAGACCCCGCAAGCCAACATACATCTACGTGGTTTCGCACAGGGGAGCCAACCTGCCGCAGTATAACTGCAGCGGCTGGTCCGGGAGTGGTTAATGTGCTAACAGAGTTTATTTTGCATATAAAAATAAATGTATCCTAAATCGTTTGCTATAGTCATGTCGAATTGATAATTTGAAACGAAGTTCAAAATAAACAATATTCAATGGTTCTAGGCCAAAGCCAACAATAAAAGGCTTGGGGGTACGAGTAATTTCCATTTTGTATCTTCTCATAAGGAATAGTTACCAAAGATCTATCCACTATCCTAAAATGAGCAATACATTCTTTTTTGGGTAATTTGTCATGGAAATGAGTCTTTCAGATACCCTATAGTTAACATAGTTAATCTGGTTGAAAAAAGACAAAGTTCATCTGAGTCAACCAACAGAGAAAAAAAAAACACACAGGCAATCAGGTATTTCCTGGATTCCCATGTTTTAGGAAGGCTCTGCTGTGTTTTACACTGGTTCCATAGCCATAGATTTTACCCACCTCACCATAACCTCTCTATTTATATATACACTGTTGTACCACATTAGCCTTCAAATAATGCAAAAAAATTGAAGTTTAAGTTATACCCTTTAATGGCTAATATGGATGAGCTCGGGTGTGTTCACACAGCCCACGTGCAGAGCCCGCTAGGAAGTCTCACTGCACTAATCACAGACAGTGAGACATTTCCCGATCTCTGCAGTATCACTGCCTGTGATTAGCACAGCGCCATGCCGACTTCCTGGCGGGCTCTGCACATGGGCTGTGCGAACACGCCCAAACTCATCCTTAATGGCTAACATGAGTTATTATGAAAGCAAGCTATTGGGACAACTTAGATCCCCTTTTCACGCTAAAGAAGGGATCTGAGTAATCCTGACAGGTTGCATCCTTGATAACTCAAGTTAGTCAATAAAGGGTGTCACTTAAAGTGATTGTAAACTCTCACCTTGCAAATCAACCCATTCAGTTTAAAATAGAAATGAAATGCAAAACATTTGTCAATAGATATAAAAACATTCTCAGGCACAGTGTGTTCCCAGTCGGGGTGCAGACGGTCTCTCCTCCTTGCCCCTCTCCCAACCATTCCTTGTCTCTGGGTTCCAAGATTTAAGTGAATGAATTTTGACACTTAAAGGTATTATTGCTAAGTCCTAGACCATTGTTATATTCGTATCTACTGTCGTAAGGTTAACTTGTAACCCCTAAGGGGTTCGCAATATTCGCCTTTTTACTCCCGCATTCAACGCTAATGATATGTATGTTTTTTTCTTGAAAACTCAATAAAATATTTTGAAAATAGATATAAAAACATTATAGATATCTTTTTTCCTTTTTTTTTTATAAGTGATCACATTCCATTTGTTCTTAGCTGCATAAGTGATAGAGGAGGAGAAACAACAGGACACTGAGCTTCCCAGTAAAGGGCTGCACGTGGGGGGGAGGGGTGAGAAACAGAGTCTCGGGACAAGTCTGATCATTGAAACAGTGTGGTTAGAGTTCTCAGCACAGCTTGAGAACTGACCACAGTGTGTTCTCCTGCTTTTTAGTAGGAAATCAGGGGGACTGACAGGAACACCAGGGATTTCACACAAAGGAAGCAATACAAAGAGAACAGGGGACTTTTTCATACAAGTACACGATACAGTAGGAACATATAAAGAATATGAAATGTTGAGTTTACACAGTATATACTTTAAATGCCAAATTTTCTGCCTTACACAGCCGAGAGTTTTAATTCAATTGACACATTTCTCAATATTTCATATTGATGCATGGCTACTTCTGGGAAAAAAAAGCATGCATCCAGAAACAGGCAGCATTATTTTAGCAAGGTTGTCCAGTTTCAGGGCAAATTCACACTTCTCCGTGAAATCGCAGAGCAGCCTCTGCATGGCCGCTGCACTAGGGGTCAGTGTGATGCATGATTCACTGCATGGCACTGCTCCTTTTTTTTTATTGCTTTGTATTAGCTTCATTTGAAATGTACAAAATGTACACTTGATTCACCGCAGTTTAAGGCGGTGTACTCCACTGCCTACCATTGCAGTGCAACATTTCTGTATTGACAACGCTAGCTAGCATTGCAGCGTGAATAGGACACATAGGAACAAATTGTTTCCTGTGTGTCCCTGCGTCTGTCACCGCATATAGTGTGAATGGGCCCTTAGAACTAAAAGTAGACCTGAAATTAGGTTCCAGTGTGACCCCAAGCATTCCCCTTACCTTATAAAAAATCTAAAGTCCGCACTTATTATTATTATACAGAATTTATATAGCGCCAAGAATTTGCACAACGCTTTACAACATAAGGGCAGATAGTACAGTTACAGTACAATTTGGTACAAGAGGAATCAGAGGGCCCTGCTTGTTAGAGCTTACAATCTAACAGGGAGGGTCCAGTGGTACAAAAGGTAATAATTGTGGGAGACAAGCTGATGGAGAAAGTAAAAACACAGTGTATTAGTTGGAAGCAGGTTAGGCTTCTTTTCAGGGTTTTCAGGGATCGTCTAAAGATGGATAGATTATGAGATAGTCAGACAGATTGGGGTAGGGAGCTCCAGAGGATGGGAGAAGTTCGGAAGAAGTCCTGGAGGTGAGCATGGGAGGAGGTGACAGGGCAGCTAGAGAGCAGGAGATCTTGTGTCACGAAGATCCTGCCAGTAACCGGCGTCCCAGGCGCACGGGAACCCGGCCACAGGTCCCATTGAGCATGCGCGCGCGTTCACGGGTGCGGTCACGCACGGGCACGCACGCACTCCCGCTGGTGTCAGGCGGGCTATTTAAACCTGCCTGTCACATTCCATCCCCGCTGTTTGCTCTACAGCGTTCTGTGAGTGTTACCTGATCTGATCTGTGTTTCCTGTTATCTGACCCAGCTTCCTGTTTGACGATCCTGCTATCTGCCTGCACCAGACCCTCTTGGCTTGCCTGACCATCCCTCTGCATTACCCCTGGTACCTCTGCTGTCCGAACGTTACTGACCACCGGCTTGTTGACCCTCCGCTGTGTTCATCAGCTTCCAGTCTGCTATTACCTGCTGTTGTTCCTGGTTCCAGTCCAGCTTCCAGTTTGCTATTACCTGCTGTTGTTCCTGGTTCCAGTCCAGCGTTCCAGGCTACCTTCTGCTGGTTCCAGTCCAGCGTTCCAGGCTACCTTCTGCTGTGTTCCAGCCCAGCGTTCCAGGCTATCTTCTGCTGTGTTCCAGTCCAGCGTTCCAGTCTATTACCTGCTGTTGTTCCTGGTTCCAGTCCAATGTTCCAGACTATCTTCTGCTGTTGTTCCAGTACAGCTTCCAGTCTGCTATTACCTGTTGTTGTTCCTGGTTCCAGTCCTGCATTCCAGTCTCTGTCCTCAGTCTACTCCTCAGACTACTGACTCCAGAGGGTGCCACCACTACTGGACTTTCAGCAACTGTTGATCCTGCCAGGCACCCATACCACTCTTCACTCCTGGCCCTCTGTCTCCATTCCAGGGGAACGGGAGTGGGAGCTGTAAGGGAGGTCTTTTCCTGCACTTCAGGCTCACAACCTACCAGGTACGTGACAGTAGCAGACAGCCATGTCTGAGCCTGAGCAGGGAACGTCTCCCATGGAGGAACTCTGTGCACACCTGGCAGGATTGACTGAAGCAGTCAAAAATCTGCAGCAAGGATACACCAGACTGGAGGAATGAGTGTTAACCCTGTCTAACCCCATTGGGGCCCAGGGAGCTTCCTCTGCTCCTGCTCCTTCAGTTGGGCCTTCCTCAACGGTGGTGATGCTCCCTCCGGAACCTAAGGTTCCCACACCTGAATGTTTCTTTGGAAATCGCCATAAGTTCAGAGCCTTCCGCAACTCCTGCGAACTATTTTTTGCTCTTCAGCCACATACCTTTTCCCTGGAGGCTACAAAGGTGGGCTACGTGATTTCTCTACTCTCTGGTGACCCCCAAACCTGGGCCCATCGCCTCTTAGAGCAAAAGGACATATCTCTGACCAACCTCTCCACTTTCTTTGACGCACTAGGCCAGTTATATGATGACCCCCAGCTATCTGTAACTGCAGAGGCGGCTCTACACTCCCTTCAACAAGGTCGCAGAGCAGCAGAGGATTATGTGGCTGAATTCAGGAAGTGGAGTGCGGATACTAACTGGAACGATGCGGCTCTCCGTTATCAATTTCGGTTGGGACTTTCTGATCCTCTGAAGGATGAAGTGGCCAGGGTGGGTACACCACAGACTTTAAATGCTTTAATCGATCTAGCTATCCAGATCGATCGACGCCTACGAGAGCGCAGGTCTGAGAGAGCTATGCGGTCTTCTCGTCCAACTTGGGTTACCCCTAAGGTTCCCCATCACCCATCATCAACACCACCTACCTCCACGCTTAACTTACCTGAGCCAATGCAATTAGGAGTCCTGCGGCCTTCACTCACCCCAGAGGAACGACAACGTCGTCGAGCAAATAACTTGTGCCTGTATTGTGGGGAACCCAGGCACTATGTCAGGAACTGTCCCCTCAAACTCCGTAAGTGTTTATCCCTATCTAATGACTATGTGACATCTCTGGTTAAAAATACCACTCACCTTGCTCTTCCTCTTCTGCTACAGCTTCCAGGGAAGGATCTACATATCACTGCCATTATTGCCTCAGGAGCTTGCAGCTGTTTCATGGATTCTCGTTTTGCCATCCAACACCAAATACCCTTGTCACCTAAAGCCCATGGACTTTCTATCCATCTAGCTGATGGGACTGCTATCAAGTCTGGACCTGTCACCCAAGAAACTATGCCAATACCCGTTTTCGTTTCCAACGTCCATCAGGAACAGCTGCGCCTGGACATTATCGCTTCACCCCTGTTCCCCATAATACTCGGCATTCCATGGTTACAGGCCCATAATCCGGACATAAATTGGATCACGGGTGAGGTGACCTTTCCCTCTCCTTACTGCCAACAGTTTTGCAGAACCCAGAACATCCAGGAGAACTCTACTCTGTTATGCCTAGATACAGATCCTAGTCTACTTCAATCCATTCCTTCCGCCTATCATGATTTCCTGGACGTATTTAGTAAACAGAGGGCAGAGGTGTTACCCCCTCACCGGGCCTATGACTGTCCCATTGAGTTACTTCCTGGTGCTGAAATTCCTTTTGGAAGAATATTTCCCCTGACTGAAGTGGAGCAAGGGGCATTGAAGGAATACATTGACGAAAACCTCAAAAGAGGCTTCATTCATCCATCCACGTCCCCCGCAGGTGCAGGCATCTTCTTCGTGCCGAAAAAAGATAAAACCCTCAGGCCGTGTGTGGATTACCGCGAACTAAACAAAATTACTGTGAAGAATCGGTACCCTCTCCCCTTAGTACCAGAGTTGTTGCAGAGACTGGGGACGGCTACCATATTCACCAAACTTGATCTCCGTGGGGCCTACAATTTAGTTCGTATCAGGGATGGAGACAAATGAAAGACCGCTTTTCGTACCCGTTATGGACATTTTGAGTACCTCGTGATGCCTTTCGGCCTGTGTAATGCACCTGCCACATTTCAATACTTTATTAATGATGTGTTACGTGACTTTCTAGACCTGTTTGTCATCGTCTATTTAGACGACATATTGATTTTCTCTTGTTCCCTTGAATCCCATCGCAGGCACGTCAGAAGTGTATTGGGCCGACTTCGACAACACGGTCTATATGCAAAGGCTGAAAAATGTGAATTCGAACAGGAAAGTATTCCATTTTTAGGGTTAGTCATCTCCAGTAAGGGCATTAAAATGGACCCCCAGAAGGTCACGGCTGTTCTAGATTGGCCAGTCCCGAATGATAAGAAAGGAATCCAGCGATTCGTTGGATTCGCTAATTTTTACCGCAAATTTATTAAAGGGTTCTCAGCCATCATTGCACCCATCACACAGCTTACCAAACAGGGTACACGCTTCCATTGGTCGGCCGAGGCTCAAAAGGCTTTTGAGACTCTGAAGGGCCTTTTTACCTCCGCCTCTGTACTGAAGCATCCAGATTCCTCTCTGCCATTTATTCTAGAAGTTGATGCATCTGAAATTGCTGTAGGAGCAGTATTATCCCAAAGACAGGGAACCAAAGCCCTGCTGCATCCTGTGGCTTTCTTTTCTCGTAAATTATCCATGGCAGAGAGAAATTATGATGTAGGTGACAGAGAGTTGTTGGCAATCAAGTCAGCATTGGAGGAGTGGCACTATCTGTTGGAGGGTGCCGCTCATCCAGTTTTAATCTTTACAGATCATAAGAACCTGGAGTATTTGAGGTCTGCAAAGAGGTTGAAACCACGTCAGGCCAGGTGGGCTCTCTTTTTCTCCAGGTTCTCCTTCCATGTCACCTACCGTCCTGGCTCCAAGAATACCAAACCTGACGCCCTGTCTAGGATGTTTCACAAACCTCAAGAGATTTCCCCTCCAGACACCATTTTGTCTCCAGGGAACTTTCTTCTACTTCAGGGAAACCTGCTTTCCCAGATTAAACAGGCCTCCGCAGAAATAGAATCTTCCATTAAGACAGAGCTCCAGGTTAAGGATGGGTTATTGTGGCATGAGAGTAGGATCTTTATACCTGAAACACTACGAGTTCCAGTACTAGAGCTTTATCACGATCATGCGCTGGCTGGGCATTTCGGTGTGGCTAAGACCACTGATTTGGTTCAGCGCACCTTCTGGTGGCCTCAGCTGCGCAAAGATTGTAAAGAGTTTGTAGAGTCCTGTACCACCTGCCTTAGGAACAAAGGGCACAAAACAAAGGCATGGGGTCTACTAAAACCCTTGCCTGTCCCAGATAGACCCTGGAAAATGCTCTCAATAGATTTTATTGTAGAACTACCCCCGGCCGGGGGCTTCACTTCAATCTTTGTCATAGTGGACCGGTTGTCGAAGATGACGCACTTTGTCCCAATGAAGGGTATCCCTTCAGCTACAGAAACAGCACAAGCATTCATTAAAGAGGTCGTCAGGCTCCATGGGGTACCAGTTAACATCGTTTCAGATCGAGGGGTACAATTTACCTCTCGATTCTGGAGGGCTTTGTGTAAAACCTTGGACATTGAACTCTCATTTTCATCGGCTTGTCACCCCTAGACTAATGGGCAAACAGAAAGAACAAACCAGACCCTTGAACAATATTTGCGCTGTTTTTCTTCCTTTGCCCAAGATAATTGGATTGCTGTTTTACCATTGGCCGAATTTGCTTATAACAATTCTATTCATTCTGCTATCAAGCAAACTCTGTTTTTTGCAAATTATGGTTTCCACCCCTCATTTTTACCAAACTCTCTTCCAGAATGCACAGTACCCGCAGTCCAGGAGAAATTGGATTTCTTTACCTCTAACAACCAAGTTCTACAGGACACCATGACCAGAACCCAGGAGTACAACAAAGCAACCTTCGATTAAAAAGAGGCGAGGTGAGCTCTTACTTGCACCTGGGGATCAGGTATGGTTGTCCACCATAAACCTCAGATTGGCCTGCCCTTCCAAGAAATTGGGTCCCAAATTTCTTGGACCATTCCCTGTTAAACGGAGAATTAATGAAGTTGCATATGAACTTGAACTCCCGGATTCACTAAAGGGACATCCAGTTTTTCACGTGTCCTTGCTTAAACCATCTATTACTAACCCATTTCCAGGTCGAAGTACGGATCCTCCTGATCCAATCCTGGTAGATGGGGAAGAGGAATTCGAGGTGGAGGCTATCATGGACCACAGGAAAAGAGGTAACCAAAATCAATTCTTAATAAAGTGGAAGGGGTTTGGCCCAGAGGAGAATTCTTGGGAACCAGAGGATAATATTCATGCTGAAGACCTGTTACAAGCCTTTAAAACAGCTCATCCCGAGAAATTTTTTCAAAGGGGCATCGGGAGGCTGCCCCTTGGGGGGGCAATGTCACGAAGATCCTGCCAGTAACCGGTGTCCCAGGCGCACGGGAACCCGGCCACGGGTCCCATTGCGCATGCGCGCGTGTTCACGGGTGTGGTCACGCACGGGCACGCGTGCGCGCACTCCCGCTGGTGTCAGGCGGGCTATTTAAACCTGCCTATCACACTCCATCCCCGCTGTCTGCTCTACAGCGTTCTGTGAGTGTTACCTGATCTGATCTGTGTTTCCTGTTATCTGACCCGGCTTCCTGTTTGACGATCCTGCTATCTGCCTGCGCCAGACCCTCTTGGCTTGCCTGACCATCCCTCTGCATTACCCCTGGTACCTCTGCTGTCCGAACGTTACTGACCACCGGCTTGTTGACCCTCTGCTGTGTTCATCAGCTTCCAGTCTGCTATTACCTGCTGTTGTTCCTGGTTCCAGTCCAGCTTCCAGTTTGCTATTACCTGCTGTTGTTCCTGGTTCCAGTCCAGCGTTCCAGGCTACCTTCTGCTGGTTCCAGTCCAGCGTTCCAGACTACCTTCTGCTGTGTTCCAGCCCAGCGTTCCAGGCTATCTTCTGCTGTGTTCCAGTCCAGCGTTCCAGTCTATTACCTGCTGTTGTTCCTGGTTCCAGTCCAGTGTTCCAGGCTATCTTCTGCTGTTGTTCCAGTCCAGCTTCCAGTCTGCTATTACCTGTTGTTGTTCCTGGTTCCAGTCCTGCATTCCAGTCTCTGTCCTCAGTCTACTCCTCAGACTACTGACTCCAGAGGGTGCCACCACTACTGGACTTTCAACAACTGTTGATCCTGCCAGGCACCCATACCACTCTTCACTCCTGGCCCTCTGTCTCCATTCCAGGGGAACGGGAGTGGGAGCTGTAAGGGAGGTCTTTTCCTGCACTTCAGGCTCACAACCTACCAGGTACGTGAGCCTTGGGAGGTCATCTTGGGAGGACCGAAGAGAGTGGTTTGGTTTTTGAAAACAGGTTAGTGATGTAGCTGGGGGCAGGGTTGTGAATGGCTTTGTAAGTTGTTGTTAGTACTTTGAATTTTATTTGTTGGGTGAGCGGAAGCTAGTGGAGGGATTGGCAGAGAGGCATGGCAGACACTGAGTGGTTGGTAAGGTGGATGAGTCTGGCAGCAGCATTCATGATGGATTGAAGGGGGGATAGCCTATCTAAAGGTAATGCAATGAGGGAGTTGCAGTAGTCAAGGGAAGATATGACTAGGGAGTGAATTAGAAGTGGTGTGATGTCATTGGTTATTAAGGGGTGTATTCTGTAGATGTTGTGGAGGTTGAGGCAGCAAGATTCGGACAGGGATGTGGACTCTAAAGCAAAGTTCAGGGCCAGGGTTAACCCCAGCACCCTGGCTTGTGGGGATGGACTGATAGTTGTAACAAAAATCAACACAAAAGAGAGGCGCTGCCCCTTTAAATTATCCTAAAACATATGTGCATATTAGTGCAAAGTTTGTAACCTAAGTCAATGTGTACAAAGAAACACCCATACACTGTGCTCCTTTAAAAATAAAGTGCTAAAAATCTTCAAGTTGTGCTCCACCGAATGTGTAAAAAAAAATATATGCTCTCACCAAAACTTTTTGGCCAAAAAAGTGGCCATCAAGCAGGGAATAAACAGATCCACTTCTAAAAGGAAAAGGGACAACTTCCTGATGATGCATGTATGAGCGAAATGCATTGAAATACGGGCCTCATACTAGACTCGTGGAGCTATTCCCCGCAGCACCCAAATAGTGGAACATGCTAGCCCTGGGCACAGTAATTTGACATGGCTAGACATAACAGCTGGGAAGCTGCACAAGCTGCTTGCTGTGGGGGCACCCGGCAGGTGGGAGGAACCAGGAGCGCCGGCGTGGGACCCCAAGAAGAGGAGGATCCTCTTCAGGTAAGTATAACATGTTTGTTATTAAAAAAATAAAAATAAAAACCAAGGCTTTAATATCGCTTTAACATTCTTTCAAGGGCTAGTTACAGGACATATGGTTGAACTGCACTGTACATATATCATTCATACATTATTTTCTTATATCACTCAAAGGGACAGTAACTAGATATTAATTTTAGTGTTGAATTTACCTATATATCATTCACTCATTATTATTCCTTGTCATTTAAAGGGATAGTAAATATTTATTCACTTTGGCTTTTCACTGACTACATTCATTGTATATGTTAATATTTTTCTTTTCTTTGTGTTTGAGTGCAGCACTGTTTTTACTTTTCCCCATACCTTGCCTTTTGTGTGCAAAATAGTTTTATCAGCATCTAAATGTTCTTCCTGGCCAATAAGAGCAGGGCAGTGTATTTCACCACAATGGGGCTGGTGGATTGCATATGCTCCCATTGCCATCACTGATTATGGGATCCCCATAGGTCTGAAGATCCATAGGGCTTTACACTACAATCGAATGGGCTCTATATTGAAACCAGAGGACAAAGTGTCTCAATGCTAATCTAGGGTCTGACATGAAGGGGAGGGTGAAGAGAACATGTTAGGCATTGGTGATAAATAATTCTGGTTTCAAGTTAAATTAAATATGAACGCCAAGAATAAAAAAAGGTACACATTCATTTAAGAATTTGAAATACAACCAGCTTAAGCTTTATTGTTATTACTGAAGCTAAGAAGACAGAAATACAAAATAGCTGCAACTGTTGTCATGATTTTAAAGTTGCAGACTCTGGGGCTGACTTCACTAACATGTGAGTCCCTAAACTTGAAAAAAACATGCAACTAGGGAAAAACGTGTTGGTTTCAGGTCAGTCAATATCTGAAAGTCAGAACTGTGGGTTGAACGATAATGAAGCACACACTTTGCAGCAATTAGTTTCTAGTACATAAAATGTATTTTCTCCCATATGCAAAATAACTGCTTTGCTAGACATGATCACTTGGCATATTCATGAGATCAGAATAAAGCCACTCACATCCCTACTAGCCCTCATGCATCTTAAAACACCCTTGATTAAAACAAATTAGAATGTAATAATGTGATACTAAATTTGATTGCCATTGCTGCAAAATACTGCACAATACTAAGTGGTTAAAATGCATGCATGAGCTACCGAAAGTTCTGGCTCAAAGATACAATAGAATAGATCAGTATACCATTTTCAAAGCATTTTGTTTTTTGTGCCAGATGGATATAGTAATACAACTGTTCATTAGTAGCCACAGTGGAGCCAACTTAGTGGAATCTTGGCTTCTAGAACTCTACTCAGTTAGGTCAAGCCATAGTCCTACCAAGAAGACAGAGTGTACCTTTCATGAATCTGATTCTTTTCTGCATGCACTTCTACCTCTAGCAACAGCATATTTTATACTGGAATAAAAAGAAATCTTGAAGTATAAACAAGGGTTTAGATTTATCTTCTCAGTGTCGCCTTAGGGAAGCTGAGGTCTAGCCAAAATGTGTATTCTTCATCTGTCACCTAAATACTCCTGCTGCCCCTAAGCAAAGTAAGCGAAAGCCAAGGTTCCTCTTTTGTTGTTTTCAAATAAGACAATGTCACCCACATTCCAGGCTGAAAATCGAAAAGGTAATATTTTTTTCTCAAGCATTTCTTCCACTTAACAAAACTTTCAGATCTCTTTATTTTGTTAACTCTGGCTCATAAAACTCTTTGACAGTGGTATCTATTAATAAACGCTTTACTTCTTGGTATGGTATATTGTGTTGAACAGCTGAATATATTAACTTTCTTATAGGGAGAACCATTTTGTAAAAATTGACATTCATTTGCAAGTTAACTCTCTTCTAGAATACATCTATTTTGGTTGGAGATACTGTACATGAGTGCATTGTTAGGAAAATAAATGAGTGTGTTAAAGAAATATTTCCACAAAAGAAAAATGAACCTGAACTCTGATGCAGCATATAACCCAGCAGAACAGATAAAGCATCTGCATGTACTGTAGATGTGGCACAAAAGAAGCATTCATGTCTTTCTTTGGGAACACAATAGGCTTTTCGGACGTTTAAGCACATAAGAGCCTAAATATTAAAGGCCAAGGTTCAATTCTTTAGTCCATTGATTAAAAAATTTTACTGTTACCAAAAAAGTGCCGAATATGTAAGGGTATGGCATCTTAGAGTTCAAATATTTTCAAGTGGACATGAAAGATGTTGACTGCAAATAAATATAGTAGCTGAGTATTTTGAATTGATTAGACTGAAAAAAAGCATCTCAGTTGCTCAATTAGCACCATTAGGATGGATTTAGGTACAACTAATTGTGTTTTTTTTTCTTTTCTTTTTCTTTAGAGGAAAGGATGACATTTATAGTAACTGGAAGTGAAATCATCAAAAAGTGCCACATAACATTCTGCTATGCAGAGCTTAAAGCCAAACTCCAGCAAAGATGTTATCTTAAAGACCAGCTACAGGCTATTTTTTCTTAATGACCCTCCAGAGAAAAAAAAAAAACACTGTTCAGGCTGCTATACTACTCTTCCATCTGGAACTGTCCCCCGCAGCACCTCGTATTCCCAGTCTTTTGGGATGAATGATGCCCAGTTACCCAAACCAAAACATTGAGGTAATATTGTAAGTGCAGGGCTTCATGCCTTCACCCCTGAAAGCAGCACCCTGCAGGCACACCCTAATCAGGAAAAAAAATGGTTATGATTAAGCACATTTTTAGTGTGTGAAACGCATCAACCATGCAGCCTGTTGGTGTCTTGTAGTGTCAAGGATTTTGGAACTAGGCCACGGCGTGCAGCTATTTATTCATTTACCACACCCTAATGACCCTTTGCAGCACAGATTCCCTCTACTGACCTGGTTCCCTTCTCCTTCCCCTCGCAGTGCTGCCGGATGACCTTCCCTCCTCTCTCACCGGCTGTTGCTGCGGGGATGTTTTGGGATGAGTATGTAATTTGCTGGCCCCTTCCCTTTCTGAATGAACATCATGAGTGATTGGTAGTGTGTGTTTGAGCTTTGGGGTGCACACCCTAATGCAATAGGCTGCATGCACCTATGATACCCTATACTAACACTGTTATAATACAGAGAGGAGTGCTGATTTCAAAATTTGGCAGTATTCTCTTCATCATCCAGAAGCATCCACTAACAGCAAAAGAAGATGACCCAACACATTATTTCTGTGCATAAGGTTTCCTGGATCAAGGCATTTGAGATTGCATCATCCCCTAATAATTTTAGCTACACAACAGGAAGATCAGTCAGGAGCTGCACTGTATTTTACTTTTGTGAATAGCTGTTAAGGGCCACATCTTTAAACATTTAGAGTTTTTTCCAATAATCATCGGATAACAGTTGCATTTTTAATAATCCAATTTTTTAAATAATTTTTAAATGTGTTCAAGGGCAGACAAGCCTGCTCAACCATGTAACAACTGAAAGCTAGCTGCAATAAAATATATTCACCAGCACAAATACCTAATCTATGTACACAATTGTACAAAAGAAATGTGGATTATGTCCAGTTCACAAATAGACAAAAAAACTCTAAGGACTAGATAAGGACATTAAAATTTGTAAATGCCTACATTATTTTTATGAAACACTAACAGATATAGTTTATCTGCCAGTTCCATGGAGTACAGTACAGGACACAGGATCTTTAGTCTTACCTTCTGGTAACTGGAGACTGGCAAAGAAAAAGCTGTCGGGACATTCCCCGTAAAAAAGGATTACAGGTGTGTCAAAAATTATATTTTCCTAACTGTACAGCACATGACATTGGATCCCTAATCATAACCATGAGCTATCCCAAAGCAGTCCTACTGAGTAGTAAGAAACACAGCAAACACTAATGCCCTGTACACACGGTCGGATTTTCCGACGGAAAAAGTGCGATCGGATTGTGTTGTCGGAAATTCCAATCGCATGTGGGCTTCATCTGACTTTTTCCGTTGGAATTTCCGACACACAAAGTTTGAGAGCAGGATATAAAATTCTCCGACAACAAAATCCGGACGTTTAAATTCCGATCGTGTGTACACAAATCTGATGCACAAAGTGCCACGCATGCTCAGAATAAATTAAGAGACAAAAGCTACTGCCCCGTTTATAGTCTCGACATACGTGTTTTACATCACCGCATTCAAAGCGATCAGATTTTCCAACAACTTTGTGCGACCGTGTGTATGCAAGACAAGCTTGAGCCAACATCCGTCGGGAAAAATCCATGGATTTTGTTGTCGAAATGTCCAATCAATTTCCGATCGTGTGTACAGGGCATAATGGGTCCACATCCCAACAGGTCAAGAAAGGGCTCAAACTAAAAAAAGCAGCTTGTAGCACCTATGCCCTAAACTAGCATCAGATGAGTTCTAAACATCCACCTGGTATAAGTCAATGTGTGAAAAAAAGACCAAGTGGCAGCCTTCCAAATCTGGGAACTAGATGTCTTGTGCTGAAAAGCCAATGGAGCACTAATGGATCTGGTAGAGTGTGCCCTTATAGGAAAGGGTGGGACCCTTATCCTCCAGGCTATATATTGACTTGCCTAATGTAACTATAAATAGTGCAATGAAAGGCAGCAAGCCCACTATGGAAACCTGCAAAAATGACAAAGAGGGAAACCATGGATGGCAGAAAAATAGACTTTGACAGTGCATACCATATCAAGACAGTGGAGTGAAATCACCATGGGATGTTTTAGAGCAAGGCAAAAAGGAAGACTGAACAATGCCCTTGATGAGGTAGAAGGAGGAAACCACCTTAAGAGTTTAACCTCAAGACTACCTTGTCCATGTGCAACAATGGCATAAGCTCTTTACAGGATAGGGCCACTAATTCAGAGATCCTGCCTCACACAACCACCTTGTGAGTGAGGGCAGACATGGGAATAACCCAATAGGTTTGGAAGAGTGACCTTCAAAGGACCAAGAGAACCATGTTAAGATCCAAATGAGTCTCACAGGGCATGTGCAATATGCACAAAACCCCACGCAAAGACTTTAACTAAGGAATGAGAGGCCAGCAGTCACTGAAACAGAATGGCCAGGGCCCAGATTCTCCCCTTTAGAGTACTCCAGGCCAGATTTTGATACAGAGTAGACTGGATAGAAAGGACAGGATGTGTCCTACGGAGTACTTTCAATGATGGAATTTCCTAGCCTTGCAATGCACAAGCAGGCTCTCCAGATTCAACAGTAGACTTAGCAAGAAGTTGATTTTCTAGCCTTCAAGAGGGTAAGCCTGACCGTATCAGATAGTCCCCTTTAGCATGGAACATAAATTAAAGGCATGTTTTTTTATCTGATAAAAGGCAGGACCTGACATTTTATGTTAATTAGAAGTAAGTAGCTCATTGCTGTGAGAGTTTGTCAATTGGTAGTCAATTGGTAGTTTGTGCAAATAAAGTACGCTACTCAATAAATTAAGAAAAGCTGCAATCCGACAAATTGAGAAGATAATAAGAATATTCAAGTGTAGCACTAATCCATATTATATGTGTAAACTGAAAAAATTGTGCAAATATGCAGACAGTATATGTTACACTTTGAATGTGCAATAAAATCATCCAAATGATAAAATGCTAGGTGCAAAAAACTATTAATGAATATACATACATTTCATAAATGTGAAACCACTAAATAGTCCATAAATGTGAATTATTAATAACCTGTGAGGGGAAAAAGCAAAAAAAAACAGTCCAAAAAAAGTGGAATTAGATCACAGAAAACTAAATAAAATTCAATGATTACATTGAAAGTATAGTCAACATCTGAAGGATTGGCCACCATCCAGTAAGAATTCACCACAGATTGTGCATCCACCACCAATAAAAAAGATTGGGCACTCTTACCGGACTATGTGGACCCAATTCTAGCAGCACGGAGTCAAACCGGCACAGAACTGGGAACGTGGTCACTCTCAGGAAACAGCAAATTCACCACTTCACAATTCATTAAAGAAAGAGGCCGCCACATAGTGTAAAACTAGGGGTTTATTGTAAAACATAGAACCCTTACATCAATGATGATATAAACAGGCAAGATAAGATATGTGATCACAGGTTTATCCAAAAAGCGCAGTAACATGGAGCTAGTTCAGTCTACCCAGAGTGAACTAGCTCCGCGTTACTGTCCTTTTTGTATATACCTGTGATCACATATCTTATCTTGCCTGTATATATCATCATTGATATAAGTAGACTGAACTAGCGCCACGTTACTGTGCTTTTTGGATTTACATGTGACCACATATCTTATCTTGCCTGATTATATCATCATTGATGTAAGTGTTCTACCTTTTACAAGAAACCCCTAGTTTATGGTTTTACACTATGTGGCGGCCTCTTTCTTTTATGAATGGTGGAGTCCAGGATTGTGTCTGGTAACAAGGTGTAACGGAAGCTGAACTCATATGCCGTTTCCTTAGAGTGACCACGTTCTCTGTTCCATGCCTATAGAGTCCCAATTTGGGGCGATCGGCGCTGTTCCACTAAATCCAGTCTGGTATGCAGAAACTGGTATGGTGTAAAGAGTAAATAAATAAATAAATAAAAAATAAAATAAAATATTATATATATAGGAATGGTAAAATTTCAAACGTGTGGGAAAAGCATTATTTGTGTATATGTAGAAAATGACCACAACTCTATAAAGTGCAATGTGTGTTATCACATATATTACAGCACTAAAATAGGAGTGATCCAAACAAAACAAATTGAATAGATGAATATTAAAAAATAGTGATAAAAATACCCAAAATCTTAGAAAATTCCTAGGTGAAAAAAACTGGTGTTAATGTGTACATCAAAAAGTGCTAAAACATATATATGAAAAACATATGTTCATACGTGCACATAAAAGTGTTGAAAAATAATATTAAATCATCAGTCCATAAAAAATGTCCCCAAAAGAAAAAAGAAAAAATCCATAGAACATTCTTCTTAAAGTGCAATAATAAGTCTCTTCAATCACATAACAATACTCTTGATGGGATAACCACTTCCAGCCTTCCAAAGGACCCCCCTATGTGCCCTCACTCACCGGAAGCATTCATGCAGCGCGGTGCGGCGTGCGTTCCACCGCTCGCTACTCAACCCGGAAGTCAGCTCAAAAGGACAAGACGTATGCGTATCACGTGGCCACGTGATACGCATATGTCTTGTCCTTTTGAGCTGACTTCTGGGTTGAGTAGCGAGCGGTGGAACGCACGCCGCACCGCGCTGCATTCCCCGCACTTGTTTGATTGTAAACTAGCCAGCGGAGCACTGTTTGCTCCCCTTTTTAATTCTATCACAATAAAGCTGAGTTTTTTGCGGATTCACGCGATGGGGCTCATTTTTGTTTCATAAACATATGGATGTTCCTGTCGGGGAGTGACTGGATGTGATCAGGATACCAGGAGAGGAGATCTGAACGGAGGACTGTCACCACGGACCATTGCTGCGGGATACGGCTTACAGGCTTGATACCCCTGCAGGGGTGAATGCTTCCGGTGAGTGAGGGCACATAGGGGGGTCCTTTGGAAGGCTGGAAGTGGTTATCCCATCAAGAGTATTGTTATGTGATTGAAGAGACTTATTATTGCATTGAAGAATGTTCTATGGATTTTTTCTTTTTTCTTTTGGGGACATTTTTTATGGACTGATGATTTAATATTATTTTTCAACACTTTTATGTGCACGTATGAACATATGTTTTTCATTTATATGTTTTAGCACTTTTTGATGTACACATTAACACCAATTTTTTTCACCTAGGATTTTTCTAAGATTTTTGGTATTTTTATCACTATTTTTTTATATTCATCTATTCAACTTGTTTTGTTTGGATCACTCCTATTTTAGTGCTGTAATATGTGTGATAACACACATCGCACTTTATATAGTCGTGGGCATTTTCTACATATACACAAATAATGCTTTTCCCACACGTTTGAAATTTTACCATTCCTATATATATAATATTTTATTTTATTTTTTTATTTTTTATTTATTTATTTATTTACTCTTTACACCATACCAGTTTCTGCACACCAGACTGGATTTAGTGGAACAGCGCGGATCGCCCTAAATTGGGACTCTATATTATTTAGAATTTCACTTAGGTGTTATTCTGTGCTGGGGGGGCTGCAGTTCCTTAATTGCCTAAGCGCGGAGCTATTTGTTTCTTATATCTTTCTGTTCCATGCCTGTTTGACTTCATTCCACTGGCATTGGGTCCACACAGTCCGGTAAGTGTACCCAATCTTTTTTATCGTGAATGCACAATCTATGGTGATTTCTTACTGGATGGTGGCCAATTCTTCACATGTCGACTATACCTTCAATTTCATCATTGGATTTTATTCAGTTTTCTGGGATCTAATTTCACTTTTTGGACTGTTTTTTTTGCTTTTTCCCTCACGGGTTATTACAAATTCACAATGTCATTCCCATTTATGGACTTTTTAGTGTTTTCACATTTATGAATTGAATACATATTTATTAATTGTTTTTTGCACCTAGCACTTAATCATTTGGATGATTTATTTACACATTCAAGGTGTTACATATACTGTCTGCATATTTGCACAATTTTTTCAGTTTACACATATAATATGGATTAGTGCTACACTTAAATATTCTTATTATCTTCTCAATTTGTCTGATTGCAGTGTTTGCAGCTTTTCTTAATTTATTGAGTAGCGCAGTGTTTGTTTTGAAATTTAAATTGGTAGTCTGTGCCTATTGGCTTGAAAGATGTATTCATGTTATATGTGCTTACATCAAGTACGTTTGTGAGTACAAAATATCAAATTTACAAAATATGTCAAGGATTTTCCACAATGCCAGTGTGCTCTCTGTTCAGGCAGGAGTACAGTTCAAACAGTTTGAAGTTTGAAGGGAGCTGCAAGGTTGTGAATAGTATTCTGTATTGATCAGTTACACAGGCTGCTTTCACACTGGAGCGAGCGGGTGTTGACGGTAAAACGGCGCTAGTGTTAGCGGCGCTTTACTGTCATTTTTCGCAGAGCTATTCGGCTGCTAGCAGGGTGCTTTTAACCTCCACTAGCGGCCGATGAAGGGGTTAAATGCCCCATGTAGCGCCACTGCCTAAGCGCTTTGCAGGCACTTCAGCAGCGGTGCCCATTCATTTCAATGGGCAGAAGCGGTGGAGGAGCGGTGTATAGCTCCAAAGATGCTGCTTGCAGGACTTTTTTAAACGTCCTGTCAGCGCATCACTTTACAGGCTGTATTTTTAGCCTGAAAGCGCCTGAAAAACGCTCCAGTGTGAAAGGGGTCTAAGAGACAATCTAAGTGGATTTTTGCACATGTGGATTAGTGGAGTCAACAGTTTATATCCTTTTTTACACTTGAGTGCTGACAGTTGATTCTGAACACCAGTGGACTCAAATCTGGTGTCCCTCACTTGTGGCAAAGGACTTGGAACAAAATTAGGTGGAGAGTCCTTTCCTTCAGGTCTAGATACTGATGGCTTGATCAGATATTATTGAGGGCAGAGGAGAGATCTGGGGTCTAAAAGACCCCAAAACTCTCAGTAGAGAGTACCTGTCACTGACTGCCCATCTTATCAAAAGGGATGTTGTTAGCTATTAAGTTGATTAAAAAAAAAACTAAAGTGGGGTAAAAAAAAAAAAGTAAATGTAAATGAACTAAATACTAGAATTTAAAAAAAATATATACCCAATGTGTCCCTGTTTCCCTGTGCTCATGTACAAATGTGACACATATGTAGGTCCTGCACACACATGTAAACTGTAATAGCATCAGAAATGTGAGGTACATGAGGTATGACCACGAACATCAGAGCAAGAGCAATAATTTTAGTGCCAGACCTCCTGTTTAACTCTAAACTGGTAACCGGTAAAAGCTTTGAAAGCATTACCTATGGAGATCTTTAGGTACTGTAGTATGTTGCCATTTAATGAGCTAATGTGTAACATGTTAGATATCTATTTACTTGGAATAACATCATCATTTATATTTTACCAGAAACGTGGTATTATATGTGTCTCTATGCAGTAAAATTCATTGACTTATATTTTTATCAGGAAAATTTATGTTTAAACATTGTTTGCGCACATCTTGTGCGCCATAAAAAATTGCAAAAACCAAAATTGTATTCTCCAGGCCAGGTCTCTGCTTTCAAAAAATATATATTGCTTTGGGGTTCTAAGTAATTTTCTAGCAATAAAATGCAAATTTTAACATGTAATTTAGAAATATCAGAATTGGCCCAGTCTTGAAGTGGTTAAGGCAAGAGATGGCTGGGTTCATGATAGGGACAGCTCGCTTCTTAAGGAACCCCTCCTCAAGAGGGTATTTCTTGGCAAAGTGCTTAGAAGGGGGACACATTCTCCCATGGTGAGTCTCTGTACAAAAATTAGCTCTAGGAATGAACGCACAAAGAAGTACTTAGAAGGTTTGGGCATTTCAAGGGAACCCAGGCTGAGAGATTTCAACTGATAAACACTCTTCCTGATTTGTGTTCTCCAAGGCAGGGGAGGGATTGTCTTATTCCACCTCTGCAGGAAGCATGGCAACTATGAGTGCAGACAATGAAAAACAAGAGAAGGGAACACCGACCTAGTGCAATTCCATGAAAAAATGTATTAAAATGTAAAAAGTCACAAACATAGGTGATATAAAAGCATGTCAAAGAACGATATGAACTGGACACCTCCAGGACTGCTGGGATGCTCCACATAAGCAAGGAGATCAGAATGTATTCGTAATGGCTAGGCTGACACGTTTCCAGGGAGAACCCTCTTCCTCAGAGGTTCTCCCTGGAAAAGCGTCAGCCTAGCCATTACGGACACGTTCTGGTCTCCTTGCTTATGTGGAGCATCCCAGCAGTCCTGGAGGTGTACAGTTCATATCGTGCTTTGACATGCTTTTATATCACTTTCGTTTGTGAGTGTGTTTTATGATACTTTTTACATTTTAATAAATGTTTTCATGGAATTGCACTAGGTCGGTGCGCCCTTCCCTTGTTTTTCAGTGTCTTTTAGTATGTTTGGATACCCATGGTTCTGAGAGGGCAGCAAGACTAAGTGTGGATAAGAAAAAGACTCACATTTATATTCTAATCTCTGAAGCAAAACACCTGAGTGCAGGAGAATTACTTTGCAACTATGACTAAAGAGTCAGGAGACTCTGGAGGAGAGGCTTATGGGGCCCCATGTGCAACCCCTGTGGTCTGTAGGGTTCAATAGATGCCTCAGAAGAAGTTGAAGATGCAGACTAAGTACAGTGGTCAAGGCTAAGAGAATTGGGCCTGTTGGGGGGAGAAAATTTCCCCCGCCCCCGCTAGCTGATTGTAACTCAGTGAAGATCCCTGATCTTGCGTCTCTTACCTTATAACTGCCATGTGCTGTGCTACAGTGTCCCCAGGGGGGTACTCAAAACAACCAAAATGCAGGTTGGGAAAGGTTTCTGTACCAGAAACTTTTAGCAGCTGGAACACAGGTAGCATCCTCGGTTGCTAGGCTTTTCACATGCAGGAGCAATGCCAATCCAGTCTTTAAGATTGAAAAGAAAATGGCACAACCAAATGCAGTAAACTTGATGAAACCAAGTAGTTCAGGGGAAATGCAGAGAAGTTTCTGAATAGCAAAAATGGTGTCACATTTAAAAAAATGAAGTGCAACTGGCCTCCTACCTAAGGCTACAACATCATTTAAAGTGCCATAGCAGTCACTCCACTAGACCCTAGGGGATTGGAGTACAGCACACTTGACCCAGGTAAGGGCTGCTAGCCCAGTCTCACCACAGTAGATTGTCTTCTTCCTGGAGCAAGGTATTAGGGACAAGCCCCATCCTGGCTTTACCTTGCTCAGTGGACATACCCCTGAAGAGATCTTTAGGCACAAGGGTTCATAGGCTGATGGACCAAGGCCCTGAACCTGTACAGCATCCAGTGGCTAAATCAATGTGAAGCAACATGTGCCAGTGTAAGCTCCCATGCAGGATCCAATGTCCCCCCATGCAACATTTCAAGTTAACCCTTTCTTCCAGGCAGGTTTGGGGTTCAGTCCCCCAATGGCTCAGTAGAGGAGTCAACCGTTCACAGAGCTGTATGAGCAAAATGCTTTGGATATGGAACAGCTAGAGTTGACAGAAGAATCTTAAAGAAAAAAAAAATATTAAAAAAGAAGTTTTTCCCAGTAAAGAAAAAACATCCAGCACCTAAAGACACTAACAAAAACTGAGGCTTACTGGGAGTGGGAAGAGTTATATAGGGGATGTCCCTGCAGATTTTTTTGCCAATGTCCAATCACCCGAAGGTAGCTACATATAAGCCATAGTTAAGATTACACATCCTGTGTCCTGCATGATTAAGAAAATATTTTTTGAGGTTATGGATTTAAATCTTCTGGTCAGCATGTCAACGTAAATACATGACTGAACTGTCACTATTAAAGGTTTGTAATTCTATTCAGAGTTGTAATCCAGTCATCCCTATCAGAAAGTACAGCCAGGTTGTCTCAACTTTTTTCCACTGCAGTTAAACTTAGTAGTTAAAAGAGGAACTGCAGTCTGCTCACATAATTTGTAATAAAAACAACTTTGCCATTCTGAAGCTTCCCTCCAACAACTTTGCATACTATTTTATATACACTGTGATTCTGTACTTGCCAAATATGCTGCAGAAGTCTCCTTCCACTGAGTCTGGCTGCAACCATTTTAACTGTGGGCAGCTGAAGCTGCTGCCTGTTCACTTCCTGGATTTACACAGACACACAGAGGTACACCTCCAGCTCTACAGCTCTCATTGGCCCTCTTATGACTCACCCCCTCCCTTCCTGGCAAACTCTGAGGAGAGTGGGAGAGAGAGCTGTGACAAGACAAGAAACAGGAAGTGAGCTGTATAAGGCATTTACTGGCAGAGTAATCAAAAGTTAAAACAAGGGCAGAAGATTTAATAGATGGAAAGATGAAAAAATGAATGAAGGTCCGCTTTAAGTCACTGCTTGCACATTGAAGATACATTCTACAATTATGAGTTTATTGCTCTAGTCTATCCTTCTGTCAGCAAGTCCCTGATGTTAGATTGGCAGTGCTATGCAATGAAGTAGAACCTTACTGTTTCAAAATGCTGGCCCTCTCTCTCCAAGTTTGAGTCATACTGAACAGTTGACACAGGAAACTTTTATAAAGGCAACTTTACACATACATATACTAGCTTATAGTACCATAATTGAATAAAGTTTTGGTGACAAGATCCACATTTTCACAGTCAGCTATGCTGGAGTATGCCCATGAATTGTAATACTGCTGATTGGTTTTCAAAGCTAATACTGTCACAACTCCAAACTGAGTATATTATGAATATTGATAAGTAGAGGTTAAATTTATTGAAAACTGTATGCAAAACTAGAAGTGCATCCAGAGATATATGCAAATATGGATATTTCACACTCTCCTTTCCCCTGCAACTTTCAGGAGGGGTCAAAGACAATCTACACTTTCCAGTGGAAAAGAAACCTTTGCACATGTGTACATTGATATTTGCACAAGTTTTAGGTTCAACATCTATATTTTTGGATCTAGATTCTTTAGAATGAATGAAACTCTGCTTAACCACTTAAGCCCCGGACCATTTGGCTGGCCAAAGACCAGAGCCTTTTTTGCAATTTGGCACTGCGTTGATTTAACTGACAATTGCGCGGTCGTGCGGCGTGGCTCCCAAACAAAATTGACATCCTTTTTTCCCACAAATAGAGCTTTCCTTTGGTGGTATTTGATCACCTCTGCATTTTTTATTTTTTGCGCTATAAACAAAAAAATAGCGACAATTTAAAAAAAAAACTATTTTTTTTACTTTTTGCTAAAATAAATATCCCCAAAAAATATCTAAAATTTTTTTTTCCCCTCAGTTTAGGCCGATACGTGTTCTTCGACATATTTTTGGTAAAAAAAAAATCGCAATAAGCGTTTGTTTATTGATTGGTTTGCACAAAAGTTATAGCGTCTACAAAATAGGGGATAGTTTTAATGCATTTTTATTGATATTGTTTTTTTACTAGTAATGGCGGCGATCAGCGATTTTTATAGTGACTGCGACATTATGGCGGATACGTCGGACAATTTTGGGGTGATTTTGGGACCATTCACATTTACACAATGATCAGTGCAATTAAAAATGCATTGATTACTGTGTAAATGTGACTGGTAGTGAATGGGGTTAACCACTAGGTGGCGCTGTAGGGGTTAGGTGTGTCCTAGGGAGTGATTCTAACTGTGGGGAGGAGGGGCTGTGTGTGACAATACACTGATCACCGCTCCAGATTACAGGGAGCTGTGATCAGTGAGAATGTCACTAGGCAGAACGGGGAGATGCTTGTTTACATTAACATTTCCCCGTTCTTCCTCTCCGTGAGACGATTGTGGGTATCCGCTGTAACGGAGCTCCCGGTGGCATGCGCCTGCAAGCCGCCTCTTAAAGGGCAACGTACAGGTACATTAATCTGCCTGTATGTGCCCTTCTGCTGCAGTATATCTGCGTGAGGCGGTCGGGAATCGGTTAAAGTGTAAGTTCACCTTTGCAAAAAATCTGTAAGGTGACCTTACACTGGAGCCCCTCCCCATCGCACCTGGTCCCACTGACCTGGAGGCAATCGCCCGTTTTGACAGATCGTATAGCCGCTTTACCAGTCCGGGGATTTGAAATCCCTGCAGCTTTCTCTCCTCTTCACCTGCTGTGACAGGATGGGCTATGCGATCGCTCGTAACACACAGAGAACCGGGATCTGTGTGCTTAAACACACAGATCCCTGTTCTCTGAGGGGAGAAGAGACTGATCGTTTGTTCATACAAAGTATGAACAGCGATCTGTCAACTCCCTTAGACAGTCCCGTCCCCCTTCAGTTAGAACACAGAGAGGGAACACAGTTAACCCCTTAATCGCCCCCAATGTGACGGCGCCGACCAATTAAAATGCCTCCTATACGTACCTTTACGAGGTACGTTTAGGAGACTGAGACGCAGGGGATTTCTAATCCCCAGACTGGTGAAGCGGCAACCCGATGTGTCAGTGTAGGTAATCGCTGGACTCCAGGTCATCAGGAACGGGGGGGGATGTGTAAGTTCACAAAACAGATTTTTCTGTAAAGGTGAACTTACCTTTTAAACTGACCCTATTACCAAAGTAATTAATTGCAAGTGAAAGCACAGAAAAATAATTTATTTGAAATGCCCACTTGCAGCGTTTTTCCTTTCCATAATCAATTTTTAAATACCTTGCAACGCATCTCTGAGTTTGCTATGGAATTAATACTCTAGAAAGGGTCCATTCCCTAAACAGACCCCTTCCTTCTTGCTGTACACTGTACGTGTTGGCCCATCTCCTCAACCCATTCCTTTAATTACCAAATAACTTTCATGTATCTCCTGGGAGAGGTGATAAAGGGAAAAACTATAGAGTGACAACTCTGAGTCTGCTGGGGTTGATGATATTATATTGAGATGACGGCACCCAGCAGAAGTTTCAGGGCTTTTGGATATCTACACAAGTTGGTCTTTTACACGTAAATGACATGCCTAAAATATGTTAAATGTCCATATAATGAGGATTATTAATGAAACAAATGATCTGCCACCAGGGTCTCTCTGAGCATTTTTTATCATTTGCTCAGTTTCAATGGCCCAAGTTTGCAACAGACTTACTTTAACCACTTGCCGACCAGCAGCTGCAGTCTTGCTGCGGTAGAATGGCACGGCTGGGCAAAACGACATTATGTAACGTCACTTCTCCCTGTGGCACTGGGGGCTCACGCACGCACCCGCTGCTCGCTCCTGGAGCCGATGCGAGTGCCTGGTGGTCGCGATGACCGCCGGGCTCCCGCGATCGCTCATGACACACTGAGAACCGGGATCTGTGTGCGTAAACACACAGATCCCTGTTCACTGAGGGGAGAAGAGACTGATCGTGTGTCATCTCCCCTAGACAGTCCCATCCCCCCTTCACTTAGAACACAGAGAGGGAACACAGTTAACCCCTTGATTGCCCCCTAGTGTTAACCCCTTCCCTGCCAGTGACATTTTTACAGTAATCAGTGCATTTTTATAGCACTGTTCGCTGTATAAATGCCAAAGGTCCCAAAAATGTGTCAAAAGTGTCCGATGTGTCCGCCATAATGTCGCAGTCCCAATAAAAATCGCAGATCACCGCCATTACTAGTAAAATAATAATAATAATAATAATAAAAATGCTATAAATGTATCCCCTATTTTGTAGACGATATAACTTTTGCACAAACCAATCAATATACACTTATTGCGATTTTTATTATCAAAAATATGTAGAAGAATACATATCAGCCTAAACTGAGAAAAAATTAGCTTTTTTTTTTAAATAAAATGGGGATATTTATTATAGCAAAAAGTATAAAATATTGTGTTTTTTTTTTCAAAATTGTTGGGTTTTTTTGTCTATAGCACAAAAAATAAAAGCCACAGAGATGATCAAATACCACCAAAAGAAAGCTCTATTTGTGGGAAAAAAAGGACATCAATTTTGTTTGGGTGCAGCGCCGCACGATTGCGCACTTGTCAGTTAAAACAACGCAGTACCGAATTGCAAAAAATGGCCTGGTCATTCAGCAGCCAAATCTTCCGGGCCTGAAGCTGTTAAAGTAGATGAAGGTTTAGGTATTTTTTTTTTAGTCTACATTTATTAATTAAATTATATGGCTGATTTTACAATCTTATTTTTATTCTAAATAAAAGAATACACAGTGATATCAAAGGCCAGGCAACAGCAGTTTTAGAATAAGATTTTTTTTTTATTCTTACAGGGACTTAAGGCTGTGCATTTCACTTGAGACAGTAAATACAAAGCCAGCTATAGGAGTGCATTCTTTGCTTTCAGTCAGACAGGAACTCAGCTGTGTACCGTAAAAAGATTTACCTGACTCCAGGCTCCTGTAAACCACTCAACCTTGCCCTCGCATGGCCCGTTATCACAGGTCGTAGTTTCTGCTGGTCTGTTGTTTCCGCATCCTTCTAGCGGCAAACTGCTGATGTGGTTGGACATGCAGACTACTGACCGAGTCCTCACTCCTTCCCCACACTCTGCTGAGCACTGAAATGCAAAGAGGAAGCAATTATTTTGACCACCAGCATTTGTCTATAGGGAGCAGTAAAGCACATGCTGTTTAGCAGGACAGAGAATGAGTAATGAGCGAATAAGTATTGACCGAAAGACTTGTGCAAAGCATTCAAAAGTCGTGGTTACATTATACATTGCCCATTAAAGAAAGTTTCTAGATTTCAGAAAGTTTGTAGTTTAAATGACACCCTTTATCGGCTAACAAAAAAAATATGACAAAAAGAAATATATAATTTGAAGAAGAATGCATGCAATAATAAAAAAGTATTGTATGATAAATTTCTTTACCAGACATGTCTTACCCTATCACTCCATTCTGTAAGGAACCAACTTTTGGCACATGGACCCATGTCACAATTTTCAATGTCATTTGGCCGTAGCTTCATATTACATTCTTCATCGTCAACAACATCTCCAATGTT
Source organism: Lithobates clamitans (assembly GCA_037952925.1). Lineage (NCBI taxonomy): Eukaryota > Metazoa > Chordata > Amphibia > Anura > Ranidae > Lithobates > Lithobates clamitans. The sequence goes on from JBBGZY010001063.1 coordinate 1,941,799, forward strand.
ACTGACACATTTTACGTCACGTGTTTTCTGTCCCACTCCACATGGCACAGAACACTGCCAACAAAAAAATAAAATGTAGTTGTATATTGATTTGTATGTGCATAAATAATACTCGTAAAAGGAAGCCTCAGATGGTTAAACAGTCATTCAAACACATAAAGCTTGTTGTTAAAGGAAATATTCAACCTTTGGGAAAATGTTGCATGTTCCACTAGTTTTTAGGGTGGAACTTGTAACATGTTCTCAGTCCTGCAGCCGCTGCCTACTACGCTACATCTAATGACAGCAAGCAGGGGATCTTCTCCCCATGCTTGCTGTCACTATTTAAAAAAGAGTTCTGTGAATGGGAAATTACAAGTAGAGACAGCCTTTGTGACTGTCGTTTCAATCAATAACTGGTTATTCATTGTAAATGTAGTTTCAATGAAAAACCAGGGCACTGTTGAGCACTCTGGTAGTTCATTGTATCTTCCTGTCATTGTGTATCTACCTGTCCATATGAGGTACGAGCAGACAGATACACTGACAAGTCTGCAGGAGTTATTTATTTTAAAAGGTGAATTTATCCTTTAAGTACATACACTGTACTGACTAGTACTATAGTACCCTAGAACGCTGTTTAAGGTATATCTCACTCCTTCAAATGTTCTGGACTATTTTTTTTATTCATAGTGTAAGCATGTATACATATGCCTTTGCATTTGAAAATGTTTGAAAGGAGATACAGTAATAGCTCGGTACCTCGGATTGCGAGTAACGCGGTTAGCGAGCATTTCGCAATACGAGCTATTATTTTTTTTAAATCCTGGCTCGGTTTGCGAGCATTGTCTTGCAAAATGAGCAGAATTCAAGCCTCTGCAGTGTTCAGTACCGCATTTGGCCAGAGGTGCGGGGGCGCTGGTGAAACTCGGAGTTGCTCGGATACACTCAAAAACACTCAGAAACACTCTGTTCCCAAGTGTTTCTGAGTGCACCTGAGCAGTTTCCGAGTGTTTACGGCACCCCCCCCTACATCTGGCCACATGCGATACTGCATACAATAGAAGTCATTGTGGAACGCATTATCTGAGTTTCAATTGACTTCTATGGGAAAACTTGCTTTGATATACAAGTGCTTTGGATTACAAGCATTCTTCTGGAACTAATTATGCTCGAAATCCAAGGTACCACTGTAATGGGAATGAACAGTGTTTTGCACATATTTTCGTTCTTTGTTTTTACTAAAAAAGTAAAGTAATAAAAATCAGGTGAATATATGAAATATTGCATATGAATAATAGTAGTAGTCTTTTATCCAGCCAGTAGGTGGAGCTCTTGACTTTTTTTCACATCTTAGCATTATTACTTTTCATCTATGCTGAAAGAGTCAATAATCCTTAGTTAACCCATAAAGTTTCAGAATCAGTTTGTCATGTATTAAAGTGTTACTAAACCCACAACAGTAAAATCAGTCTGTATGTGCATTAAAGCATGCTTGTTATACTTATATTGTGTAAAAAGCCTGTTTGATACTGTCTTATGTGATCCTCCCCTTCTTCCACTGTCCCCAATCCATCTCCTGATGATAGAACAGAGCCCTGGGGGCACTCTGCACATGCTCAGTTTGGTGTGTATTGCTAGAGAGTTGTTGTTTATTTGGGAGAGAGCATGTGGTCAGCACAGGGTCAATAAGCACTGTCCAGACAGAGGGTCAGGGGTCCTGCAGCCTCATAGGACAATCAGAGTATAATGAAAACTCCTCCTACAAGCTTTAACCACACACAATTGCTATATACTGCCGATGAGAAAAGGTATTTAGCAGTTTATATTTACTAAAATATTTGCATTCCCATGTTCTGTGTACTGTGGGAGACCAGATATAGTGAATGCAGGGTCCTGGGTTTAGTAACACTTTAAATGTTTATTTGTAAAACAAAGATCACACATTGTGGAAAAAAACAGATAAAAACATTTAATGGTTAAAAGAAAAAATAAATAAAATCAAAACCCTTATAGTTTCCATACAATGGATAACAATCAGACAAAACGCAGTCAGGTGTGTAGGCGGCTGAGTGTCCTTTGAGAGAGCTAAGATTAACAGAAATAGAACATAATCTTCTGATTTACTCTAGGCTATTATTATTAATGACTTGAGTTGATGTCGAGCTATATCTATGTCAGAGGTTTAAAGATCCTCCATAACAATATACAGTATAGTATGAATAAGACTAATGGCAGGTACTTTCTATCTCTAACACATAAACATTATGCGTTTTCCCTTGGCAGATAAAACACATGTATTTGTAAAAGTTTGCTTAGCCTAATGTTACAGCCTAGGGAAGTGTGTTTTTCTAGAGATCCACAAATAAGTCTTTGAATAAACACACATTAGAATGTAAACTACAAGTGAGTATGATAGAAATATATATATATAACAAGGAATGCAAGACATTTTACAATTCTTAGCCACAATTTACTATTTGGAAGACTCTGCAATGTCATATATCTGTTCATAGAATCATTACTGAATTAACAAACATTAAAAATAAAGACATACTAAGCCCCCGTTCACACCGGTGCGACTTGTCATGCAATTTAACAGTTCCCAATCGCATGCCACCCCATTCCTGGCAATGTAACCGTTCATGTCTCTGCAACTTATGTTGCAGCGATTGCTGCAACATAGTATGAAATAGGTTCCTGCACTACTTTTATATCAATTACTTTGCAACTTGCATAGACTTCTGTTAAGTTAAGTCACAAGCCGGAAGTGCAAATCGCACTTATGTGCAGCTTTGAAATTGCTCTGAAGTAGCGCGATTTCAAAGCCGCAGCTGTGTGAGCCTGGGCTAAAAATATTTTGATATTGCATTGTAAAGTTCAGTTAAAAAAAAAAAAAACACAAATTATAGGAAAACTACCATTGGATGCAAACTGTTAACAGCCATACCATGATTGGCATCATTCATATTGGCACTGTCATGTAGGCTGTGCCTGCTTTCTACTACAGTGGGTACAAAAGATGTTGCATGGCTATAAGCATTGTTAATGCTTATTGACAAGCCTGCAGCTTGTCAATGAGCACCTGGCAACACTTAAGCCTTGTACACACGATCGGATTTTCCCACGGGAATTGTGTGATGACAGGCGCTCCTTCAGACAATTGTTGGCCAACTTTCCGTGGACAAATGTTGGATGGCAGGTTTATAAATTTTCTGCGGACAAATGTCTGTTGTCGAATACTCCAAGTGTGTGTACACACGTCCGTCGGACAAAAGTCCAAAGTACAAACACGCATGCTCGGAAGCAAGGATGAGCCAGACGTGGTCGGTCTCGTAAACTAGCGTTCATAATGGAGAATTAACATTCGTGATGCAGCAAATTATGAAATCTAGAAATACAGCGCACAATTCTCTTCTTCTTTAATGGGATAATAATGAAGCTGCTTTGCTGGTGATACTGATGGAGTTTTGCCAAACGTATTTTCAAAGGCTTTTTTTTCTAGTGATATCAAGAATAATATTATTATGCTTGTTTTTTGGGGGTTTTTTTGGGCAAGTTACCACAACACCATTAACCCATAGTTTTTAAGATCAAAGATACAACTATGTTGGTGTCCCTTGTTAATTTTACATTGTATTTTTTAAAATGTAACTGCCTACTCCCAAACTGTCATTTGAAGTAAAACACATAGCCAAGTATTATTCTACACAATTTTTTTTTATTGTGCATTAAAAAACAAATAAAATTAGACATGCTATCTGCCAATAGAACTTAACTAAAAAGTGCATTCTATGCATCCAAAAATATAGAAAATATACCAAATCAAATTATTCAACCAAAAAATAAAATAAAAGCCTCATGCATGTGTCCTGCTTCTTAATATAGGGGGTCAACAATGCCACGAGTTGGTGAAAGCAGGGGTCTGTCATCCGGAGATAATTCCGAAAATCATCCAGATTATTCACCTGGAGCTCCCGCAGAAAAGGCATATGTCATAATTGGTCACGATTAATAAAGCAACCAATTTTTGGTCCAAGAAATCCTCCCCCTCCTGTTCCTGGACTGGACTTGGGTCAAAGCAATAACTCCAAGGCCAATAATAAATAACACTGCTAGAAAAACACACTTAGGCAGCCAGTGCATCCATGAATGCCAGTGATCTGAGCCTCTATCCATTTGTGAATAGGCTGAATGTTTGTAAATACAGGAAGAAAGGTAGGAGAGTGGATCATGGCAGATCAAAGGTGAAGATAGCTGGGAGTTTTAAACCCAAGAGCAAACATTCGTTATATTGCAACTTACCAATTTGTAGATGTGATGGCTGCATTTGTTTCCTTTTTTAGACTTTTTTTCCCTTTATTTTCACCTGGTAATCTGGTCAATAAGGCTGATGTTTGTCAACAGAACAAGCTGTCCAGCAAAAGTGGCAGTTACGGGTTGAGACAAACAATTTAGAATAGGGGAGGGAAGGGGAGGAGGGGAGAGGGGAGGGCAAAGGGAAGGGGAGAGGGGAGGGGAGGAGAGGGGAGGGGAGGGGAGGGGAGGAGAGGAGAGGGGAGGGGAGGAGAGGGGAGGGGAGGAGAGGGGAGGGGAGGGGAGGGGAGGAGAGGGGAGGGGAGGAGAGGGGAGGGGAGGGGAGAAGAGGGAAGAGGAGAGGGGAAGGTGAGGAGAGGGAAGGAGTGGAGTGGAGTGGAGTGGAGTGGAGAGGAGAGGAGAGGAGAGGAGAGGAGAGGAGAGGAGAGGAGAAGAGAGGGGAGGGGAGGGGAGGGGAGGGGAGGGGAGTTGTGGGGAGGAGATTGTGTTCTCACTGAACACTACGGAACTGAAAAAGAGAGAGAGGAAGGTGGAGGATTGGGAGAGAGGGAAATGCAGAGACACACAGGGGAAAGCTGTTATGACAGAGGCACATAAGCTGACAGCAGCCATGATAAACATGGCCAGCACACAGAGATGAAATCAGGACCAGGCAGGATCAACCAGGTACTGTAGAAGATACAATGGGACAACTGACAGGGCAAAAGCACTATGCTATAGTGCCTGCTTTAAAAGGACAGGATCAGGATTTTTTTGGGGGGGGTTACAACCACTTTAAAAAGTGTTACCTGGAGTTTGGCTTAAATGTGTCTAAATTTGCTAGTATATTTGAGTGCAGGCACCCTACGACAGGAAGTACATTACTGGCCAGATAACCAAGAAAACAAATGCAGCCACGAGATTTAAGAAGTAGTAAGCAGCAATATATTACATTTTTGGGTTTAATACTGCTTTAAAGTGCTACTGACTACCAATGATGTTCGATTTATTTTTTTTTTTAAAGGGTGAGGGGTTTAAATGCTAAATGCTGACCACCAATTATTGTTGGATTTATTTATTTATTTTTGAGAAGGGGTTAAGTGTTTTTTTTTTAAAGTTAGGTAGTTTTAAAGTGCCACTGACCACCAATGATTGTGGGATTATTTTTTAAAGGTAAAAAATGAAAGGTAAATGTAAGCTAACCCAATTTTTTTGTCTTTTTCTATTATTCCGTTAAAAAAAACCCAGTGATTATTAAATACCACCAAATAATAGCTCTATCTGTCTAAAAAAATTATATAACATTTTTTTGGGGTACAGGGTTGTATGACCAATTAACTAGAGTCACACCATAACAACCACAATAACTTAAAATGGACTGGTAATGAAGATTATATACAGGCTAGCACCCAAGTGGTTAAGTATAAAACCACATGGACAAGAAGGGCAAAAGAAAGTAGAAACATAACCACACAATAGGAAGAAAATGTAAAGGAAAAAATAAGCTTTCAATGCTTGCCAAGGATTTCATACTAGGTTATTTTTTCTTTTGTGCACAGCAAGAGAAAACAGTTATTGTAAGTCACAAGCAGCTAGGGACATAGTCATAGCCATGTCCTGTACAGAATACAAAATTGTGACTCTTCCAAATTGAGCAAATATCTAAAGCGTTCTGACATTTGGGAAGCACAATATATTGCACTAATTAAAAGATTGACCATTTACAGTAAATACATGGGGGTTGATTTACTAAAGGCAAATCCACTTTGCACTACAAGTGCACTTGGAAGTGCAGTCACTTTAGATCTGAGGGGAAGCTCTGAAATGGGGGGAAGCTCTGCTGATTTTATCATCCAATCACGTACAAGCAAAAACGCTGTTTTTTAAATTTTCCTGCATGTCCCCCTCAGATCTACAGCGACTGCACTTCCAAGTGCACTTGTAGTACAACAGGGGATTTGCCTTTAGTAAATCAACCCTAAAGTCTTGAATGTCTGCTACAAGTTGAAAGCAAAACTTTACCAAGAAAAAAAATGAGTGGTACAAGAAAAATAACATGATCTTTTTTTTTTTTTTTTTTTTAAGTCCAGCTCCAGAAAGGACAATAGTAGCAGAAGTTGTGGTGTCAGTGAAAGTGCGAGCAATACTGAAATCCTTTGCCAAATCACCAATGCATAGAAGTCTTCAGTTTTACCCTGGTACCCATGTCAGGGAAAGTATAGGATTAATTAGTAAATGCTGGATATAATACTTTAAGCTGTGTGTCAAATAGGGTCACAGATGGGAGTGTAAATAATACCCTAAAATAAACCCACTCCCATCAATATTGCAAGTGATTTCTGGAGAAAGGGAGACTTTCTCTGTTTGACGTGGATACGCTGCATTAAGTAAGGGGAAAACCTTATACCCTCACTACACCTTCTGATCATAGACTATTTTTTACACTGCTTGGAGCTTCTAGTGTACACTTTTTGCCCCAGGGCTCTGTCTTGCAGTGGACTCTTTGATTAGGGGTGTCTGAGACTAAATCCCATCTCTACAGACACAGGCTGACTATCATGCCCTGATATCACTGCTCATTTTAGAAGAAAACTTGACCATTCTTTCTAAGATTTATTTAAAATAGAGGAGACATATTACATAGGCATGCAGCTGCAAGTATTTTTTTTATATACCCGTATTTATCGGCGTATAACACGCACATTCATTTTAAGAGGGAAGTTTCACGAAAAAAAACTTACATTTTAAATAAGGAACTTTGAAGCAAAAAAAGGGTAAGTGCCCATCTGCAGCCTCACAAATGCCATCAATGCAGCCTCATCAGTCCACATCAATGCAGCCTCACTCATCGGTCCACATCAATGCAGTAGCCTCACCATTGCCATCAATGCAGCAGCCTTTACCATTGCCATCAACGCAGCAGCCTCACCATTGCCTTCAATGCAGCGGCCTTACCATTGCCATCAGTGCAGCCTGATTGATGCCCATCTGCAGCCTAGAGGGAACAGGAAGGGACGAGCGTCAACAGATTACATACAGTGAGAATCTCCTATGATAGACAGAACAGTGGTCCAATGGCGGCCCAGGAGACAGGACTTCCTATTACAGAGGCCGCCAAGTAAAAAGGAGATTCTCACTGTATGTAATGTGATGGCGCTCATCCTGCTCCCCTCCCTGTCCCCTCCGTGGCAGCTAAAATTGAAGTATTGGCGTATAACACGCACATGGTATTTGCACCTGATTTTCATGGTGAAAAAGTGAGTGTTATACGCCAATAAATACAGTAATAATCCTGACCATATTAAACAAAGAAAATCTATACAAAACTAATGTATTTCCTCAGGCTAAAACTCAGGCTACAACAGCAAGGAGAAGAAGACATTGCTCTTTACTTACTTCTCTCCCTTTACTGAGATACCAATGTTGTGCTGTATTGTTCTCCTACTTCCAGCAGAGGGATAACTACAGTCTAGTAAGCCCATAAACATTAATGCAGTGCGCCAGGAATCCTGACAGGGGTAGTCCACAATGGCAGCCATGTAAAGGAACAACTGACTTGCCAAACTACAGAATCCAACAGACCCTGGCAGCAGGAGGAGCCAGGAGGGGTGATTTTATTTAATTTCCTGGAAAAGCCCATCATCTTGGCACCACAGGAATTCATGTGAACACAGCCGAGGGGGGCACCTGTCTGTCAGCAGGAGGCCAAGCTAGCCAGACCCAAGCTCAAGTCCAGGAGCAGAGACACCAGGGATTTAGCAGCCCTGTCAGCACTGCTATCTTATACGATTGCTGCTGAGAGACTGGAGCATTCATCTTACTCTCTCCACTTCAGATCGCTGAGCAACCTAGTGGCCAGGACAAGATCGAGGCAGCCCCTTCCACCGCAAAAGCCTGTCACCACCTCCTGGGAGTCGGTGAGAGGGCCACCAGCCCGCATTTCCACTGCTATCAGAAATTGAGCTGCTGGGAGAAAGACATTTAAAGCACCAAAGTCATATTGCACTTTCACCAAACCTGTACCATACATCTACCAACTCCATACCACCCCCTTAATTATCCTGAGCTGTGGTAATACCACACTGCTAGCACATCTGGAGTGCAGCCACAGCACCTCTTGCTAACACTGCCCAGCACCTTTCACTACTTGACTGCATGCAGGAAAAAAGACTATCATCAAGTGCACCAACACTTCTTAAAGGGCCCCAACATTACCGGACAGAAGAACAACTTTAAGGACAGCCAATCTCATTAATCTCCCAGTACATCCTCCTGCTCCCTTTCACCACCATTCTTGGTGGTAAAGGGGAGTATTACAACAGCTCAGGATAACTAAATGTTCGTTTTAAAAAAACAACAAAAAACAAACATGTCATACTTACCTCCTCTGTGCAGTTGGTTTTGCACAGAGGGACCCCAATCCTTCTCTTCTGGGGTCCCTCAGCGGCGCCCCTGGCTCCTCCTCTTCTCGAGTGCCAGTTGGAGAGCCGCTCTCCCTTGGGGCACCTGTGCAGTCGCGTTCCCATGTCCTGCTGCTGCGTCTATTAACACAGACAGCAGGACTCGGCCCCGCCCCCCAGGTTCCACATCATTGGATTTGATTGACAGCAGTGAGAGCCACATTGGCTGCACTGCTATCAATCTATCCAATCAGGACTCGAAACACCGGTTGGGGCTGGTGTGCTCATCCCCATCGCTGGAAAGATCAGGTTCAGGTAAGTACAGGGGGGGCAGCTGCATCACAAGAAGTTTTTCACCTTAATGCATAGAATGCATTAAGGTGAAAAACCTTGTGGGTTTACAACCCAGATTTGGTAGATGTGTGTTTTTAAACAAGGGCTGTGTCTATCCAGTAAATTTAGGCCTAGCATAGCCGCATTAGTTCCCACTGGTGGTATAGTTCCTGCAGTTTGGTGGATCCAATCTCATTGCTGCTTTCTGCTGCATTTCAGGTGGCATTGTTACTGTTTATGCTGATCTCGATGTAAGATGGCATCTTGTACCTAATCTTAACTGAAATTCCCATATGCTAGTTAATGTTATTGCCATTGTCAATCTACTTCAAGCTTTCTTTGTTATATCAGTTTGTTTTGGCTGATAATACATCAAGACAACTTTTACTATTTGGTTTGGTGATATAGCACTACCACTGGGTACTAAGTTTTACTCTCAGTGGGTTTTTGTAGTGTTGTATGTTTGTACATTCAACCATGTGTGTCAGAGGGGTTGAAGTTCTTGAGAAGATCAAGGCAAAGATTGAGAGAACCTATCCGATTCAGCCACCCCTATGGGAGTAGCACTACATGTATCTGTGGCCTGTTCCACATATTGATAATATGAACTTCATGTTATTGCAACATAACATATGTATACTAAAGAGAACACAAATCCATGTAACTAGCCTCCTTTACGTTGCTGTTATTGAGACTCAAGACATCAGCTGGCCGTTACTGGCCATTTTTCTTGTTCTTTGATGTATGCTTATGTGATCAGCTAATACTTTCATATATCATTTTATTTTACATTATAGCCCTCAAAGACTTGTGTTTGTTACATAATGCCTACTGTCCCTAATTTAATAAATAAAAATACATGTAACTGCTTTCACCATAAGCATGCTATCATTTCACAATTCTAATGAGCAGAAGCGAGATTAAAAGAAGTGAGGTGGTATCTCAAGCATTACTAGGTGATGTGTTCAGTAATTTTCCAGATACTCTAAAAACTTAGTACATTAACTTTCTTTTCTCTTTCCCTGATTTTTTTTTTATAATTTAGTTTAATATTAGCACAAAATAACTATAGCACAATAATAACTCGAAACAATACCAAACTTAAAAGGAAGCCTGTACTTAGAAAATATGGAGGCTGCCATATCAAACCTGACTTTCTGAAAATAATAGTTTTCTTGCTGTCATGCTGATTCTATGTCTTCAGTACTTTCTAAGTCTGTGACTTGGAACAATCAAAATGATCAGGGGCTGCAACTTCTTTGTGACTTTCCTCATTTGCACGTCTCAAAGTATTGTAGCCAGAAGCAGCCAGGCAAATAACAATTTCAGTAGGAGGTTATCAATGACACTGTCTCAACTTCTCTCAGTAAAGGTTTCTAATTAATCTGAAAGTGTAGTAATAGAATTTTCATAAATTGAATAAGTATTAACTTGCATCAACCTGGTGCCAACCATTATACATAGGAAATGATGCAATTTAAAATAGTTGCTCCCCTTACATCTGCCACTTACTGGTGTCCAGTCTGTCCTGATTTGCCATTCACTGCAGATCTTCAGCTGACAAGTGCTGGTTGTCTCTGGTTTTTCCAGGTTCTGGCAGCGATGTGGTTGCACAGTATGAGTACGATTAGCATAGATGTGTCTGCACAAGATCTGGCGGTGTTGCATTCCTAGGCCGCAAGTCTTACTGCATTCAGACCACTCTCCTATGTCCCAGCTGGTAAACAGAAAAGCAGATTTAAAGCGAATGTTAATGCAAGAACAACTGTCAATCATACACAATAACTAGAACAATTATAACATATTCATTCATTCATATATAATAACAATTCCTAGCACTGACCCACAATGAAAAATAAATATAAATAGCAGCAGCACTTTCAAACCAATATGTAACAAAATTGTGCACGCTAAATCAACCCTCCTTGATAGTATCACATAAGGAAACTTTACATGTAATCATATATACAATACTATCCAGATATTGTGCAGTGACACAAACTCCTCCCATTTTGTGTAACAAACGCAAATTAGGTACATGTATAGAAACCATAAACATCACAAATCAGTCTGTGATCAGTGGTGCAGTCCTTCTTCCCAATATGGATTATGTTTCTCAAAAGAGTGTGAACCTCCATCAGCTGAGATCCTATGGACAGGTGCTCACCTTCCCATATGGACCCTGCTGCTTGCAAAGGTCAATTGCATCATGCTCCACCTTTATCAGTTGGGATCAGCTATAATACCGGTTCACAAACTCTTCACTTTCCTCAGCTCATCTCCAAAGCAGTTAATCCGGCCATATAATAGGACACATAAAATAAAAAATAGTGCTCACGTGTAAAATAAATGCATAGCTACCAACTGTCCCTGATTTTGAGGGACTGTCCCTGATTTGGAACAAAGTCCCTCTGTCCCTCTTTCCAGTCTGATCTATATAGTTGTATATAAAATGCACTTTTTTTTTGTGTTTCAATGTTTTTATTAACATTTTCAAGTTAACAAATTAACAATCCGTGCAAAGAAAATCAAAACAGTCCAAAAGGTCTTACAGAAGACATATATCAGTATAACGAATATAGGTTGCAAACTGAAAAGAAGTACTTATCAATATGTAAATGACTTAACACTTAAATCTAATCAAAAGATGTATTACTGTTGAGTGCGCATAAATGGTTTCAGAGTTGACATAGCTAAAGAGACTTGTCATGTTTTATTTGAGGCGACCGATACGGGAAATGGGAGAAGAACCTCAGTGTCACCCTTGGACCCAAACACCCCTATTGGGAGCTTACTGTGAATGGGTAGGGGCACTGGGATGGATAAAATGCACGTTTTATCTTTCAAAAAGTGTTTCCCTTTGCTAAATCTTATATCCAATTTGTAAATTGCTGCATCTGTACATTTCAAAAGGCAGTGCAAGGGAATAGTAGTGGTAAAAAAAAAAAAAAAGCACTTGTGGGTTAAACTAATCATTTTTTTTATAATTCTCCTTTAAGGGGGCGTGGCAAGGGGAGTGCTCTATGCCTACATACCGATACTTTTGCTAATAGGTGTCCCTTGTTCTCACCTCAAAAAGTTGGGAGGTATGTAAATGATTCTTTTATTTATAGTTAAAAACCCACTCCCATATTGCACATATAACAAGAGGCTACTATCGCTCATCCACAAGCAGGATATCTCCCACTGCTCACCACCTGCTACAAGATCCTACAAGATGGTGCACTTGATGATCCATCTCCATTGTACTGAAAACCAGATGCCTCGTGGAGTTCCACCCTACACATTAAATTGCCAATTATTTCATCTAGGGGATTGGAGAGCTGCAAATTAATTTCTTAAATAAATAATGTATGGCCCACCTCCCTGCTCAAAGCTGTCAGCAAGAAATATTGCTACCGTGACAACATGTAAACACTGGCCACAATATATTTCGGGGGCCATGACAGTTGCTTTGACAATATACTGAACCTTAGTTTAGGCAGCCCGCCTCCCGGCTCAGAGCTGTCAGTTTATCGGGTGCAGTGCTGCATAGAAAACAATCAGCTTCCATTTTTTCTTTTTTTTTATCAAAGCTTAATTGAACAAGTTAGAAGCTAATTGGCTACCATGCACAGTTGCACCTGATTTTTCACTCTCCAGTTTTAGTAATACAACCCCATTGCTACCGTAACAAGATTTCAACATTGGCTGAGATGTATTCAGGAGTCGTGGCAGCTGTTTTGACAATACATTAAGCCTTGGTACACTGATTAATTCCAGGATCATGTACTGCTAAACACTCATAATCATCAAATTAATCACGGGCCGTGCATTGTTTATTTAGAAAGTTACTCTGTAGTGCCCCGGATCCCCTTGATGAAGTAACTGCTGATGTAATGCACAGGGCGGAGCATACAAGGCACAAGACTATTTATAAAATGCTTGGTGAAAAAAAAGTTATAGAAATGTTTAGTTAAAACGGTGTTCCACTTTAGTTATCCTAATAGAATTTGGGATTTTGTGGCACTTGATCTCTCTCAGCAGCAACCCCCATGTGCTGCTCAGCCCTTTCTACAATACTTATTCTATCACTACAAACAGAAAAAGATTATAGTAGCAATGACTTTATATCTAACTTGCTAATAAGTTACAAACAACTGAGATAGAAAAAAAAAGAGATCGCGTGCAAGCCAAAATAGATTTTTAATTTTCCTTTGTATGATTGGGCATTCTTTGCAAAGTGAATTTTCACCACATTTACTAAGCTAAGTGACCATTCTTTTGCAAGGCGAAAATTCCCTTGTACAGCATATTTGCCTTTAGTAAATCAACTCACTTACTCAACAGATCAAGCAGCTGGACCTGCTGGTGTGTGGTCAAATTAACAAATTATCCTGGTACACAATTTGACCTGCTGGGGATGATTTATGAAAACTGAAGCACAACTAGAGTTGTTGCCTACAGCATCCAATCAGATTTTAAGTTTCATGTTCCCTAGAACTAAAGTTACAATGTGAAGAGTTGCTATAGGCAGCAGTTCCAACTCTGGTCTAGTTTTCTTTATTCCAGTTTCAGTAACTCCACCTCACCGATGCAGCCTTTAAAAAAGCAAATGGGTCACAGGCTAGATGTTTTAAAAAAGGTTTTATATAGTAACATGTTTTATCTGGGTAAACTTTTGTAGCAGATAAAATTCTTATTAACTTGTAAAATTTATTCAGCCCTACAGCACTTGTCAAATACAGACACAGCAATTTATAAAATAGAATCGGATTTCGGAAATGACAAAGAGTCTTATACAATATTTCTCAGCCTTCCAATAGATGGCTATGCATATCTCCCACTAAAATGTGTTCAGAAACAATGGACTGTGTACTCAGAATTATTAAATGTAAAACATTTAATTGCTTACATTGAAGTAGACAGGTGACATTTCCATCTATTGGATGTTAATGTATAAAAATGTCTACACTGGCATTTGTTGACTGAGACTGTTTTATAAAAATGATTAACCTTTTGATTATTGACTTAAAATGGAGTGGGAGTTGGACATGCATGAGATTGATAAAATATAATCTGTCATTACTAATTTAGCTAAACTGGCTTTGCTATTGATTATTGAATGCTGAGATATAATCAATCTCAGCAGTCCAGCATTACAAGACAACATAATAAATTTAATTTAGACTCTTATTGTGTATTTTTTTTTCCAAACAATACAAAACTTTCAGAACTCTGCTTTGTAACATATACGTGTTATCTAGAAGAAACTAAAAGGAGAATACGTTAAACACCAAAGACCTATTTGTATTGTTATCTACAGCTCTGTGTCCCTGGATTCATCATCAAGATCTACCAGAAACTATCTCTTTTGTTCTGAGATGCTACAAAAATACTATACAGGTAACGTTTGTGGATTCATTTCTGGGATGTTCTCTTTTTAGCACAAAAGCGGTTTCCTACACTGATTCTGTGTTTACATATGACAGCGTGCCTGAAGAGACAATGCCTCCTAAGTTTAGAAGGAACAACTTCCAGGAGACTAGGTACTAGTGCTCTGCAGTAGCACTGTACTTGCGGTAAGGCGGGGGAGAGGGGGAGCTCTGTGTATTGGAGAAGAAGGGGACCTCTGTTCTAGGGGGGAGTGAGCTTTGTACTGGGGGTGGAAGGAGGGGTGAGCTTTGTGTACTGGAGGAGTTGAGAGGAACGGGTAAGCTTTGTGTACTGAGGTTGAGAGGGAGGGGGAGTTTTGTGTACTGGGAGGTCTAGGGGTAGCTCTGTTTTGGGGGCAATGGGGTGGGGGAGCACTGTACTGGAGGGTGGGAGAAGGGGAAAGAACTGTGTACTGAGGAGTGGGAGAAGGGAGAAGCACTGTGTACTGAGGGGTGGGAGAAGGGAGAAGCACTGTGTACTGAGGGGCGGGAGAAGGGAGAATCTCTGTACTAGGGCAGGGGGCTATGTACTTGGGGGGATAATGGGGGTCATTGGCATACCTATAGGGTGCAGCCCACACCAGGTACCACAGCTCTAAGGGTGCTACTGCCGATCAATTCTAATGTCACACACAATTGTCAGTTTGGCTGGTAAGTCACAGTGTCACTGGCACCTCACAGTGCACCATTGCTAAATCACTCCTCTCCTCCTGCTGTTCCATAAAAAGTTTTTTTGAGCCAGGATGCAGCTATTGTTGCTTAAGAACTTAGTAACAGTAGCTGCAGAATCGCTCAATAATGTTTTTCTATGGGCCAGGTGGGAGGAGGGTAGTGATTGAGCACTGGTGTGCTGTGAGGTCACCCTCCTCCTGTATAAATCCCACCCACACAACATCACACTGAAACTGAGGCTGCCCAGTCACAGCATAACTTTGAAGAGCCTGCTTGAAATTGTAAGCCCTATATTAGAAGGGAGGTGTATGTGGTGAAGGTCTCTGGATCAGGAGAGGAGGCATGTGCTGAAGAAGGCCCTGGACTAGGAGAGTGGGGTGAGTTAAAGATGGCCCTGGACTAGGAGAGGGGAATGCGAAGATAAGGTTGTGGACTAGGAGAAGGGGGTGTGCAGAGGAGGCCTTGCACTAGGAGAGGGGGGTGTGAAGAGGAGGCAGGGGACTAGGAGAGGGGAGTGTGCAAAAGAGGCCAAGGAATAGGAGAGGGGGGGTGGAACAGAGCTCCTTGACTGGAGAGGGGGTGCCTGGAGGCCCTAGGCTAGGACAGTGCGTGTCTGGAGCTCCTGGACTAAGAGAGAGGGGGAGTATGGAGGCCCAGTAATAGGAAGGAGGGTGCCACTTGGCCCTGGACTAGGTGAAGGGGTGCGAGAAGGCCCTGGACTAGGTGAAGGGGTGCGAGGAGGCCCTGGACTAGGAGAGGGGGTTCCTGCAGACCCCGGAATAAGAGAGGGGGTGCTTGAAGGTCCTGGACTAGGAGAGGTGCTGTCTGGAGGCCCCAGACTAAAGGAAGGTGCCTGCAGACCCTGGACAAGAAAAGGATGTGTCTGGAGGTCCCAGACTAGGAGAGGATGTGCCTGGAGGCCCCAGACTAGAAGAGGGGGTGCTTGCAGGCCCCAGACTAGGTGAGGGGGTGCCCACAGGCCCCCAAATAAGAGAGTGGGGACCTGGTGGCCCTGGACTAGGGGAGGTGCTGTCTGGAGGCTCCGGACTAAAAGAGAGGGGGTCTGAAGACCCTGGACAAGAAGAGGGGGTCCCTGGAGGACCTGGGCTAGAAGAGGATGTGCCTGGAGGCTCTACTGAATTCAGAAAGAGTCTGAGCATAAAGTCTGAACTAAGGGAGAGTCTGCCTGGGCCCTGTAGGATGAGCCTGGAGTTGGTGAGTTCACAACATATATGGAGACATTTATCACATTTTGCAAGTAATGACAAACAAAAGCAGAGTGACAGTTTGTTCGAAAGATATATTAAATACCTGACATCTCCTTTTTCCTGCTATCTGACCCACATAACAATTAGGGCTTGTTCACAAGCATCTTTGCCTTATGTGATGGCTGTGTTTTCTATACAAAAATGTTTTGCCTCTCATTTCTATTTTAAACGTAATGGGTTGTTTTACAAGGCGATTGTTTACAACCACTTCAATGATTAAGTATTCCACGGAGAATTTGATACATGTAACATTAAAGCGGACTTCCGCTTTAAGCACTCCTCGCCCCCTTACATGCCACATTTGGCATGTATTTTTTTGAGGGGGGAGAGGGGGGATATCTGGTTTTGACAGGTACCATCATTTATTACCACAAAGTATATTAATTTGTGCAACTGCAGAAACTATCCAGCAAACACGTGCATTGTCATTCCATACAAAGTTAAAAAAGGGCAGCTTTTAGTTCTCGAGAAAGTAGTTCCTTTACATTTTAGGTTGTAAGTTGCAGATTTGTGCCTACAATTCGTAAACACAGTGCTTAGTGCTTCTGCCAGACAAGGGTTTCTTATATCAATTTAATCAAATGTATATCAAGCCATGTGGTTCACTTTGTACATTCAATGTGCAAAACATGTGCCTTGTTTCATGTTGTTTCCAATTATGAATGTACAGTTTTTAGGCTAATTTATCACTCCAATGTGTGTACGTGTATAGGGGAGCTTTTTCTCTAGAAAAAAGTAGTTATAGCCGGCCAGTAGATGAGTGCAATACCCTTAATTTTTTATTGCGCTAATGAAGCAAGTGTATTGCAATGTATTTTCAGTAATAAATACAGCAACATAGTGAAGAAATCCAGTTGGGTATTACATGAATGCTGGGAATCTCTTGACAACAAGAAAAGACTGCTGATGTAATACAAATTTTATGAATGTCTTACAGTTTCCAAATCCATAATCCAAACAAGAGAGTACGATAAAAAAATAATTTCATAATGCCCTTTGTGAATATATTTCCTCAAGTATGTCTGAATCATTAATTACTCCTTTCTACTGCCTTTCCATGTTCCTACAATCTTTGTAAGATCTTAACTTTCTCATAAAGCCATTATATATTTTTTTTGTTCACTTTCACTTAAGACCCTCTGAGATAATCACAGTGAATGACAATGGCGGATGGAAAATTACTGACTTTATTGCTGTTATTAGCCATAAATAATTATTACAGTACTTTCAATACACTTATTTACAGCTATTTGTAATAAGTGCATTACACTTATTCTGTTGCATGTTACCATGCTTATGACTCACTTTTCAACTTTTCTAAGACCCTGAAGAAGTGCTACTGCTTTGTCCTGCAAATTATTCATGCATGTGCTATTTGCAATACTGATATATGTACATAAATATACACTGAACAAAAATTCACAACTCTACTAAAAATAAAAAATAAATATTATTCAGGTCTAGCCAGATGCAGTTGCTTAACAATTATAGTAACAAATGGCAAAGTGGCAACCAGACTTAAAACTGCAGGGAATTGAGGTCTACAAAAGATTCTATTGATGAGTTTAGAAGTCTGCCAAATGTAAAGGAAGTTACAGTTCATTAAAAAAAAAAGAGGATATATAAAAATCCTCAACATTTTGAATGTGGCAGATAAACTTTTAGAGGGCAAATAACTAACAGATTCTAATGCTAGGTACACACTATCAGTTTTTTACAATCAACCCAGCAGGCTTAATGAATCGTATCGTGTTCCGACAAGGGGACTGCCCCCACCCCTCTTCGCCATTGGCTGAAAGCACTGATCGTATGCCGATCAGCACATGTTTTTCAGGCACATCCCTTCCATGTCACGTCTGTACACATGGGCCGAATGTCAGCTGGTTTCTGTTGAACTGGCTGATACCGGCCAATATTCGGCCTGTGTGTACCAAGCTTAAGTCACACAATAGTGATGATGATATAGTGGAAAACAGGTTGTAAAAAATAGTTCCATAATTAGATAGAAGCATCAGAGGAGAAGAGTGGAGGTGTTAAAGAAGATTATGAGCTATGCCAGATAAGTGATATGAAATCAATCTGTACAGTCACAAACCAAATAAACCGTGGGTTCCAAGCTCACACCTAAAGAGTGATTTCGCAACACCTCTCTTATAACATAAATAATATAAAGCAGTGAAGAGCTACCCAAAAGCACAAACAAAAATAAAACTAAAGCTGGGTACACATGAGCCGAATGTCTGGAGACAACGGCAGGTTAAAAAAAAAAAAAAACGTCCGATATTCGGCCCATGTGTATGTCTGGCTGGCTTCTGTTGGACAGGCTTGCCGGAAAACCAGCATCCGACCGACTCCCAATCAGCACCCCCTGCCAATGGCAGACAGCGCTGATCGGAGTATTCTGGCGGGCGGCCGTCCCCCTGTCAGAACACAACAGCTCAGCGGGGGAGGTCGCTGAACTAACCTCGCATGGTAATAGACAGTACAGTGACAGTAATAGTGTGTACCTGGCTTTAGTCATACAATCATATAACATAAACCCTTCCTCAACCCTCATAAAATGTGTATTATACAGTCCACAATAAATCCAATAAAACCAGTGTCAGAGTCACAGCCACCACTTGGAGCAATAGCTACAATATAAAAAATTTTCATCTTTCGAATTAGTTCTAAAAGTAACAGTGACAACAATGCATTATACTAACAATTGAAGGAACTGGAACTGGTACAGATAATGTTTGCCCATCTTCTTCACAACCTCCTAGTTGGAGCTTTCTGCATCCACACTATGAACATAGTGAACTGCTATGTTCCTCCTGCCATCATTTGTGTAAAGTGAGCATTGCTATTCCTTATTGCACCTTCCTTTCTGGTTGCTAATCGAAGTCCTGATTTGGTGGAATTCCACCAGGCACCGACTCCACAAGTATCTCAAAACAATCAATGTCTGTATTTTATTGTTCATATTAGTAACCAAAACAGGAAGCATGTGCTTCTTTAAGCCCCAGCAGTAATACTTACCATTACTTACACAGGTCCCTTTGAAAAAGCAAGTAGATTTGGCAATAAATGTTGCACAGATGTATAGATATTGAATAGGACATCTTTAAGGGATATACTTACAATGCAGGACAAGGAAAAAGATTGCACGGCTCTTCTTCAGAACTGGGTTTGGTACTAGAATCACAGAAAGCATCTGACACCTCCTCATGTGTATTTCTGTTTACACAGCGAAAGATGGGGTAATGTGATCCTGAAATAAGACAAATATTAGTTGTGTTGATCCATACCTCCCATTATGTTGTGGACTGAAGCATAATTTATGAGAATCCAGACTTCAGCAAAACTCTAAATTTGGCCAATAGTTGATTTGAACGAAAAAAACAAAAAAAACAAAACAGATGCCTTCAGCCACACAAGCGAGGAATTCTCCCCACTGCAGTCAGAATACACTGATCAGCAACTGCCACTGATTAACTGCAGCTGGCTGTTCGAGAAGGGTTTTCCCACACAAGCTTGTCCTACTGATGACTTCTGCTGAACAGGCAAAACCACACATGAATTGAAATTCTGCCCTGCTGAATTGTCTGAATTTCAAACCATCTATGACCAGCTTAAGTCACTGCATAGAACTCATCATAAAATCAGAGCAACACCAGTTCCCACATTCTATGGGTCCCGGAGAGGCAGCTTTAACATTTTGAAGATTGAAAATATCTTTGTTTTTGCACACAAGTAAGGTTAAGCCTCATGCACACAGAATGTTAAAAAAAAGTTATGAAAACGCCAGTATCTTTGCAGTGATTTTTTAAAACTTTTTTCAGCTATTTTCAACGGTTTTGCAATAGGGTTTTTTAGCATTTTTCTGCGTTAGCGTTTTTTAGCGTTTTTTATTTTTTCAAAATTTTTTTTTTTTTTCAATGGATCATAAACGTTAAAAAAATGTTGGTGAATGATGTTTTTGAGCATTTTTGAGCGTTAGAGCGTTTTTCATCTGAAAAACGTCTCTCAGAACCCACTGGTCCTGGGTTTTTTTTACAGCTTAAAAACGCCTATGCCATTTACAGCTGAAAAAACGCCTAGGTGGGCATGAAGCCATAGACTAACATAGACAGGCCTTTTAACCACTTCAATATCAGGCACTTAGACACCTTCCCGCCCAGGCCAATTTTCAGCTTTCAGCGCTGTCACAATTTGAAGGACAATTGCGCGGTCATGCTACACTGTCCTTAAATAATTTTTTTATCATTTTGTTCCCACAAATAGAGCTTTCTTTTGGTGGTATTTGATCACCTCTGTGGTTTTTATTTTTTGCGCAACAAATAAAAAAAGACTGAAAATTTTTTAAAAAAACAAGTTTTTCTTTGTTTCTGTTAAAAATGTTTGTAAATAAGTATGTTTTCTTCTGCAATGATGGGCACTGATATGGCTGCACTGACGGGCACTGATATGGTGGCACTGATGGCACTTATAATGGGCACTGATAGGCGGCACTGATAGGTGGCGCTGATGGGCACTGATAGGCGGCAATGGTATGCGACACTGATGGGCACTCATAGGTGGCACGATGGGCACTCATAGGCGGCACTGATGGTCACTCGTAGATGGAATTTATGGGTACTTAGGGGTGGCACTGATGGGTACTTATGGGTGGCACTGATAGGTGGCACGGATGGGCACTGATAGGTGGGCACTAATGGGCACGGATGGGCACTGACAGGTGGCACCGATGGACACTGATGGGTGGCACTGATGACACTGATTGGTGGCACTGATGCTCCTAAGGTTGGCATTGCAGGGCATCTAGGCAATATTATGTTGCCAATCAGTGCCCATTTGTGGGCACTGATTGGCACAGATTGGGCACTGACTGGGCACATTGGGCACATGTGGATGGCCATGGGGTACATACCTGGCCATCCACATGTTACCCCTTCCCTGGTGGTCCTAGTGGCGATCCCTTGTGGTCCAGTGTGGTCATCTGAGGGGGGGCTGCACTGATAAACAATCAGACCCCCCCTGTCAGGAGAGCCGCCAATCGGCTCTCCTCTACTCGCGTCTGTCAGACGCGAGTGAGGAAAAGCCAATCAACGGCTCTTCCTATTGACATCGTGATCAGCCGTGATTGGACACGGCTGATCATGAGGTAAAGAGCCTCCGCCAGAGGCTCTTTACCAAGATCGGTGGAGCGGTGTGTCAGACTGACACACCGCTCCACCGATCGCCGCGATGCGCGCCCCCATGGGCGTGTGGCGGCATGTTATCCTGCTGGACATCATATGACGCCCAGTCAGGATAACGGAACCACTTCCCGGACATCAATCCGCTATAGGCCGGGCGGGAAGTGGTTAAGCTGCAAAAAACACTCAAAAAAGCGGCTGTAAAAACGTCTGTGTGCATGAGGCCTAAAGAAAAATACAGACATTTGCTGGTTGTACAACCTAAACCATCTTTTGGCTACAATTACTGTTGAAAGTCTTTTGGTTTAGCTCTCTACCAGCTTTCACATCTGGGCCTTGCAATTTTTGTCTATTCTCCTATTGCTCCAGCACTGTCAGGTCATTGTCAACTTGAAACTGTTAGAGCACAGCACCTTCCAAATGTCACAATAAATTCTCAACTGGGTTTGATTGGGACATTCTAAAGCCTTCAAATTATTGGTTTCATGAGACTACAGTGAATCTTTGTGTTGGAGAAAGTTGAACTGTCATCTTATTTTCTGGTCCTCTGCATTTCACTCAATCCATCTTGCCCTTAATCCTTGACAGTTTCCCAAGCTCCGCTGATGTAAATCTTTTGTTATCATAGGCATAATGTCCTTAGGGTAATAAATAGTGTCTGCTGCTGTTCAAATTAGATCTAAGTAGACCATGTAACCTTTTTTCCACATTTGCTGTATCTCCCACGTAACGTGCCTTCTGCCAAACATTGCATAACTCCAGCCTTGTAGAGTACATGTTACAGTTCTTCTATGGATAGTTTCTCTAATCTCAGCAGCTGATTTCTGTTGCTCTTAGTTGCCTCTCTGACTAATATTGTGCAATATATTTTTCTAATAAACCAACCCTGATTCCTGTTTTTCCAGAACTTTACCTTTGGAATTGTTTTGATAACTCATTAGCATTGCTGTTTGTTTGGATATGTTCTCAAACAAACTGTGTGGCCTTCTAAAACTGGCTAAATATACAATGACATTATGACACTTAAATTGTAAACACGTGTTTAAGTCATGTATTTATGATACTGGCTACACCCTAGTTTAGAGGTTTTAAAGCAGTGGGGTGAATAATTATGCCATCAAGGCTTTTGAGAGTTTTTTTTATTTGCAATTATTTTGGAAAATGATAAAACATTTTCCACTTAAATACTTTAGACTTTTCTGTGTACCGGTTACATCAGACTTCAATGAACTCCATTTTAATTTCAAATTGTAACGCCACATGTTGTAGAACACTCTAGAATTTTAAAAAGATAAAGGGATATTTTCCTTAAATTGATCACAGATTTTGCATGAAATATCCTCCAACTTTATTTCACAATAAAACCTGTAGCAGACTGAAACTGTTAGCTTGGCAACTCTGGCATTTACAAAAATGGCATGTATATCAGAGACTAGGTGCAGGCAGGTAAGCAGTCCCAGGACTTCTTAACTCAACCAGCATTTGAAATATGGCACGAGTCTAATAACAAATTATTAGTGGAGGAAACATACAAAATTAGAAATGTTTTTGAGCTTAGCAGATATTTTTTTATATGCATAAATGTCAGCTGCTAAGATATATATGCCAGGACTGTTTAGCCCTTCACCCACCTCACCTTTCCCACAGGATACTGAACATTCAGTTGATCCCACTTGTTTCCAGTTATAGTCCCGGTTCCTTCGAGGAGGCTGCAATGGAAGCACTTGGTTGTCTGGAACATGTGGAGGGATCCTCCCAGGCTGACTAGAAGGAATAGATCCAGCTGACATATCAGGACTATTGAAGGAATCTCTATTTTCTGTATGGTCTGAAGTATCTGGTATGTCTAACTGGCCATTGAAGGGTTCACCTAAGTACATAAAAATATTAACACATATATAATGTAAGCAAAGTGTACAATACTGATCCTTTTCTATCTGTTAGAAGAAGCTATACTGGGCTTCAAGTTAGAATCCTGATTTAAATGTATTTTAATTGAATGATGACATGATAAATGTATACACAAACTGACAGTATTAGGGGACAGCAAACAAGATTAAATAAACAGACGACGTTGATAGTAAAACTTGAGAAATGAAATATATAGGCATGCACTCATTATTACAACACCATAAACCCCAGCTTTTACTTTTGATATGGACAGTATATTGCAGTAATTTGAAATACATATTTCAATGTTTATCAACAATAAATAGTATTTAAAATAATAGGTAAGGTAACTGGTAAAACTGTCTGACAGAAAATGGGACTGTAACATTTTGTGTATTAGAACAACTGAAGCCACTATAAAACTTCATAATGTGCAGCAATTACATCAAAAACAAGTTCAATCATGGTGTGGTAATAAACCAAGGGTCAATGTCTGTTCATATCGTTTTCTAATTATGATTGTGAGTTCCCTTTTTTCATCCCTTCACATATAAGATTGTACTTCTATTTGGAAAAGGTGGAATGGTTATCCAATTTGGTTGCCCAAAGTGGGCAATTCCAACTGAGCATATTGTGAAAACAAATATGCAGAGGATTCTTTCTGTAACTTCATGTTACATGATAAGCAAGTCCAGAGAAATTGGCAGATAAAGTTATATGAAAATCTTAAATTTTTGTAAGCTTGGCTCCTCTGCCTTCTTCCTGGTTCTTTATATGACAGGCATCCTTAATGACCAATAGCAAGTAAGAGCTGTGTCCAAATTGGACTTTGCCTATGTACCAGAATCTACTGATTGTTTTGACACTGGAAGTAACATCTAATTCATGTTTTTCTCATATATTCTT
Organism: Lithobates clamitans; assembly: GCA_037952925.1. NCBI lineage: Eukaryota > Metazoa > Chordata > Amphibia > Anura > Ranidae > Lithobates > Lithobates clamitans. The sequence continues at coordinate 1,966,137 of JBBGZY010001063.1, forward strand.
CTTGAATAATCCAAATTAGAAATGTGTCCAAATTGGACTTTGCCTATGTACCAGAATCTACTGATTGTTTTGACACTGGAAGTGACATCTAATGCATTTTTACTCATATATTTCTTCTTGAATAATCCAAATTAGAAATGTGTCAAAAGTGGACTTTGCCTATATACCAGAATCTACTGATTGTTTTGATACTGGAGGTGACACCTATTTTTTCTCATATATTCTTCCTGTGTAATCCAAGTTAAAAACAAGTATACTTTAAAAGGTCAATTCACCCTAAATTCATAATGGTACATTCATTTCATCAGCAGCTTTGAGTGGACTGCTATCAAATAAGCTTGGTCTTGCATGTTTGTGGACTTCCTAGCTATGGCAATTAGAGACAAGAGAAAAACAAAATATCGAAACGACATGCAGCTTCTCAATAACCAGCATATGCCAATATGCTTGACTATACCTTATATCTATTGTTGCTAGAGCTAAAAGTAGCAGAAGATGGGAAGGCATGCTGTTTTTTTAGCTGTTTTTTTTTTACACCATGACATGATTGGTTTCAATGAGATCAGATTGACCATCAGCAGAACCACAGCTGACTGAATCAACCCAGGGTTTTGCAAGGTTTATTAATCTCTACACACGGCAAAATGAGATAAGCTACAAATTAAATCAACCTTTGTGTAACAGCAATTCTATTAACAAAAATTACTATTAAACAAAATGTTTTAAACCTTACTTGTGAAATAGCATGTTCTTCATGTAAAATGTACATAGCATCAGCATTTCACTGCAATGATTTTACGGCATACAATCTTACCTGGTCTCCGCTGTGAAGGTAGATGTGGGCTGATAGTATTTGTACTGGGAACAACATATTCATAATGAATTCCAGGGTTTGGTTGTTGATGTATCATCTACAGTAGAAGTATGAACAAAATGTATTTAAATTTAAAAAAAAAATAGTCAATATACGTATTAGGGGTCTATTTATAGGGTAAAAACCGGTAATTCTCTATTCTTTACAGAAAATAAATAATTTAACAGTTTCACGTTATTTTTCAATTTTATTTTACTATAGTTTTGACAAAGGGAAGAATATTTCAGTGAATTATATTTTGCAATTCTTTTATAACAATAAATTGTTTTAACTTTTGTTTTAAAAAGTTTGCTTATTATTTATGCCAACTGTTACCCAGTCTATCTTATAGATTATCTTCTATGTGAACACGTAGGAATGTTTCTGAATGTAGTAAATTTCTATTTTTCATGTTTGTTAACCAGTGCTTACGGTATAACATTTACCATTGATACACCCACATTGAAATCACACCTTCCCAATTAAAATGTTAAAAGGTAATACACTGGGAGTGAATTGAGATGTAGCAGCAAAATTAGGTAAACTCTAGTGAAATCAAAATTAATAATTTTAACAATTTTTATAAATAGACCCCAGTAATGAAATAGATGTATATTCATTTCCATGAGGCTATGACATACTAAGTGGCAAAGTACTGATGCAGCTAAATAAGAACATTCTCACATTTGGACATGCTACATGCTAAGTGGTTCTAATATTCAATGATCTGCAACTGACATAACAGATCATTTCCAAAATACCCCTGTGAAAATACAGGTCAAAAACATACGTTTGGTGCTCACTGTAAAACAATGTCATAATATGCTAATATACGGCACGCTGTCACCTCTGACAGGGCTTCCATTTTTACCCAGTCTACTTTCTGGGTTCGTGGGCTTTGGCCATTTGAATGGCCAAGCCACGATGACATCACTCCCATGCATACTGAGTATAATGTCCCTTCAGAGCTCAGAGCGCAAGCGCCGGTGACATCACCGGCTGCAGAGATAGAGCATATCTCCTATAAGGTGCATGCTTTATTATATACCAAGCAGTGTGTACTACCACTTTAAAGTAGAAGTAAAAGTGCAATATTTTTTTTCCATTATTTTGGATAGAGTAGGACAAAGTTATTTTCATATGGCCTATTTTTTAGACTTGGGGTGCTTAAAATGCACCATTCACTTGTTGCTGATCATCTGTTCTTGGAGGTGACTTTTTTCATGTTGGATAGAGAAGGGAGGGTTATTTTCTTTCATTTTGGAAATTAATTGTAAACAGGAAAAATAGGGTGAGTCTCCCCAAGGACCCATGCAGACTGGCTTAAAAATCGCTGCTTCTACAGGAGTTTTGTGTTCTGCCTGTAAAATCAGCTCAATGTTATCCTATGTGTCCATACACATTAGGATGATAAGAGGCATTTTTTAAGTTCAACATTTAGAGGCAGGAAAAACCCTTCTGGTTTGTGTTTCTAAATTGGAGCTTTCTGGCAGAAAAATGCTAAACTCTCCTAAACTCGTCTAAACTATGTAAAAAAAATGCTCTCGATGAGCATTTTTTTTCTGCCAAGGAAACTGGTGTTTTTTAAGCAGTGTGCATGGAGTCTAATGGGGGTACAGACAGCAATAAAAGACTAACGTGTGCTAATACTTCTATCCAAACCCAAAAAAAAAGTTTGCCTTTAGTTATACTTTAAAGCTGAACTCTGGGATTAACCAATATTGTCTAATAAAAAGGGTAATAATAAAAGTCATTTGGTTCAACCCCCTTTTTTACTTCATTTACTCTCATACAACTTTTTGATCTTTGTGCCCATGTGTTCTTGCCGCACTGGTGGTGCATGCGGGTTTGGGGTTCTTGGGCTTGTTCGTGGTATGTGGGGGGCTTTTTTCCACATCCGCGGGAGCTGCGATGCACCTCGTGGGTCCCTCCCTTTCTCCCCGCATAGTTGTGTCTTGAGGATCGGGCGGACGCCCCTTCGTGCATCGGCGCCACGGTCCTCACGTGCAGCGCTTGACGCCGGTTATGACGTCATCACGCTGCCGCTGAGAGCACCATCTGCGTGATGCATGTGGGGACGTCTCGGCGCCAATCACCGAGCACTCCGGCTCAGGTGCGGACGCCGTTTCTCGCCCCTCCCATGTTCACGCACGTGGCGTTGGCGGCGTACATACCCCACACCTTCAGTCGGAGCCGGCCATTCACTTGACTGGTCTCCGCCTGGGGTTCCTGCACGCCAGCCACTCCAACGCTTGGCGCTGCATGGCATGCAACTTGGGTAAGTGTCCCTGGAGTTAGGTCCACTCCTGTTTGCCCCCAATGCTATTACACGGTTGTGTTCACATAGAATTTTACCCACACTCTTAGGCTTTGTTTGCATCTATGAGTTCAGTTTTTCACAGCATCATTCACTCTAGTTCACTTTTTACACCCATACCCCTTTTCACTCACTCATCACAACCTTTTTTACCACCATCAATACATGTGGACGTATTGGGTGTATTTATATACAACCCAATTCACCACTTCACTCCACACACATTTCATTTGTCTTTTTCACACTTTCATTGATCCATTTCATACACCTTTCATCCCACAGTACAATTTTTTCATTTGCTCCCAAACATCTTTCATTTCAGAATCACATGTCAGCACTCCAGCACATGGAAACCCTCACAGGCACTCCTACATCTTCCCAAGTCAGTGGTGCATCAATACGCCGCCTCAGCTCCCGTGGTGTGGTCCATGTCCTCGATTTGCCATGTCTCGCTCGCCCCATGCTGCACTTACTACCGGGGTTGGTGAGTATACTGGGTTAAATCTTTCAAATTCAATCAATAGTTTTCATCTTTAAACTAAGTGTGGTTTACCCTATTACTATATTTACAGGGATCTGTCGCATCCGCTCCTGACGAGTGGAAACGAATCCACGAAACGCGTAGAGCTATATGATGCTACAGACACATTCACTATGGCCCATGATGTTACCTTTGTGAACTTAGCTATTTTAGATATCTACCATGTGATCATTTACACAGGTGCCGGGCATGCTTCATTTGGCTTGTTGAGGCCGTTTTGCTGTTGTATACTATCTACCTGATTGTCATGAATTTGTTCTATTCAGTTATATGCTTCATACCTTTGTATTACCGTGTTCACATTTTGTGTATACATGTAACAATGCAATTTAATAATTCTATACAAACAAATAAAAAATGTTTTACATATATACTACCACCTCCGCATTTCAACCGTTTCAATTCAAAGTCCCACCTTTCTTGTTATGCACCCAAATATAGGGATGGAGGCACGTATCTGTGCCTCATTTAAAGTCCCACATTCCCCTTTTTTCTCCCAATAAAAGTCATGTGTTTACTTCCTTGAAATTTGGTGCACTTTGTGTATCTCTTCCAGATCCGTGCAGTAATTCCATGTGAAATTTTACAAACTTCAAGATCATCCAGATTAATAGGAGTAGATTAGTGGACATGAATCAATGATTTTATATTTTTATGATGGATACACTTTAAATAGTACTGCATCAAGCAGATATTCAATATCCCACAATATTTGTGTATCAAAATGATGACAATAAACCTAGCTATGCTTTGAAAGAGAATTATTTTTCTTATTGTTTTAGTTGCAAGTGAAAAATGCACTTCAGTCATTAAACGATCTACTGTGTGATGCAGCAGGTCCAGCAATTTGTAGATTAGTCACTGAGCAATAAACGTTTAACAGCATTTGACGTTGTCTATCCAATGCAGCTGCTACAAATTATGGCGCAGCAGTGATTTATAGCTGCATAGGCAAGCACTGAAGGCAGATAAGGCATCAACTATGTAACTAGTTACAAATCACCAGAAAAAATAAGACAGTCCGGTAGCTGGTAGAGATTTTGATTACAAAGTTGCTATCCTGACATGGCCCTCAGAAAAGCTGGAATAGTGGTCCCTATAATGTGTATGCACATTACTTTGTGGGCCCTGCTGCACAAGTAGGGCTGTAAAAGAAGCTAGTTTTAAAAAAATTGATCTGGGAAGCAAAGACTGGTTGAGTTTGCAAAATTCTGATGCATGGATGAACTTCAGGAAGGAGAAAAAAAGGTTTGGTGTTAGAATGCCCTCAAATCTGTTATTTAGTATCCAGAACCATCTCTTTGCCATTCTGCTTGTCTAACCCAGTGAAAAAAAATACTTTGGTCAACCATTGAAAAGACTATATGTGGTCAGTGTATAGGAGATACAATTTTGCAACTTCAGTCTCCAAGATGACTCAGGAAGGCCATACATTATGCAATTTTCTTTCCTTCAACATCAGGTTGAAAGGAAGAAAATTGCTTGATTCCCCTATCGAGACCGTCATTGTTGATGGGGGAATTCCTCCTCCGGTGCTATTGTGTTCTGCCAGTGGGGAGCGTAGGGGGCCTTCCCCACATAGCTACTGGCAGTGATCGGGTGAAAATAAAAAATTTCTCAAAACATGGCCAGATAGGAAAACACAGGACTGAAATTAGGAAACTATCTCTTAGGGCTCAATCACACTAGCTTTGATCGCCTCACTGCCTGCTTTAATATTGTGATCCCCATACTAGCATGCCTCAACCACATGCATTGCATGCAGTTGTGGGGCACTTACAGAGTGGCCCCATTCACTTGAATGGGTTGCATTCAGCGCCAAAAGTGGCTTTACTATTTTCTTTTAGTCCCCATGCAAATTCCCACAAATACCTGTTGAGCCTGCCAGTGAAATCTACCAAATGCTCTTATCTTGTGATGGTGTGGCAACAATGCTGCACTGCTCCTGAATTCAGAGCAGAGTTGTTGCTTCCATGTAGGCTCTGCAGTAGGATAAAAAAAGTTACATGGGGCATGATTATCAGCATTGTCTCTGTTGATTCACAAGCCTGTAGCTTGTCAATCAGCACTTGGACACACCTAGTCCTGCACACTGCTTTCTGCATTGACAGCACTGCCTCTGTTGCTGAAACCTCCCACTGTAGATTGTAGTGTCTGGGAGGGAAATTATGTGAAACACAATTGAAGGCAGATTTGTATCAGTAGGTTAGGTAAAGGAAGATTTTTGTTTACTTTATGAGGCTTGTGCATCACATAAAGTGCCATGCCACTCATGAGGCCAATGGAGGTCAGCTGCCTGGTGCTGGTGGCATTTATGAAGGCATAGAGGGGTGATGCTGAGATGCAAAAATGGCTGCTTCAGGCAGCACCTGACCCCATATGTGGCTACGATCACATAGTAAATGGATATGGTGCTTGCTTAGACTCTCTTACAGGAGCCTTAAGCTGTTCTTTAAATGCCACATATGGCTTTCCATATGGCACGGTTTTTCTTTCTGCCTCACTCACTGTGTCCATATAACATAGTTACTGCCCTATATGCCAATGTCACTAGTACTGAGTCACTTCACTTTTCTATTCTCTGACAGCATAGAAATTAGATATATATGAGTGTAAATGACTCCTAGAAGATTCAGGAGAACTGACAGGTCTGTAAAAGAAAGACATGACCTTTAAAACACCAGGCAATGACTTTTTCAAACCAATTTCTAATGAATAAGTAAATTCACCAGCAAGCAAATGTATTAAACATGTTTTATTAAAAGGTATATTTCCATTAGAAAGTGGCAGAAAGTATAAGCGATATAAGCAAATCATTTTTACATGATAAAAAAATTTGCATTAGCCATATAAACTGTTCCTTAAAAAAAATTAAAACTGGACAAATCTGAAGCATGGAAAACGCACACTTCTTGATGTTATGAAATATTGATGAGAGTAATCTCAATGCTAAAGTTATTTTTTTTAAATTTCCTAGTACGGTCACAGTTGTCAGAGATACAGTATGTTCTTGTAAGGTTTTATTCTATTTCTGACAGTGTTCCAGTTTTAATATAGCCCAACAGTACAGATAGACTTCACGTTTCAGTATGTTATTGTAAATGTCATATTGTAAATGTTCATATTGCAATTAATGTGTAAGTTAAAGTTACTCTAGTCCCAAATATGTTTCCGGTTCAGCTGTATCTAGAGCAATATATACAGTATATAGAATGGATTCAGTATTAAATTGCAGCTGTACAATTTATACCAAATTCTTGTTTTGTGTTTAAATCCCAGCATGTTCACCTTCATATTTTCAAAGCTAAAGGCTATAACTGTTAAGGCCATGCCTAAAATATTTTGTCTCAATGCCAGGGATGATCTCATGTCTTCTGATACAAAGCAACACTTCAATAGTGTTGCATTGCACATTTTTCAGCATAACCAGAAAGGTGGACTGTAGTAATAAGAGAAACTAAATGTGGACAGAGGACCACAAAATCGTATTTTCTTCATGTTGGAGATATACAAATGATGACACACTCACTAAAGCAAGCCATAGATGATTCAACCTTCTTTCCTTCCACCACACGCATTCAGTGGTAATGGGAGAATCCCTCCTGCAGCAGTATTGTGTTCTGCCAATGGGGGGGTACCTTCCCAGCCAGCAGAATACAATGATTACTGCTAGCGACTATAGCCACTGGCAGTAATCGCACGTGGAAAAATCCAACAGGCTCATTGTACCCAAGTTGACTGGCTGAACTGGATGAATTTTGATCTATGTATGGCCGGCTTAACATCTCAAATAAAATGTAGAACAACACCTAGGAATCGATTACTGTTTACTGTCCTTCAGGCTGGGTTCACATATGTTACCCCGCATCCAATTCGCATGACATGTGAGTTTGCCCTGCTCGCAATAGAGCCGGTTCACACAGGTCCTAAATCACATGTTTAGGATTTAGATGGAGAGAATTAAATGTGTTTATTTTGCGGATTTGGAAATCTTTTCTTCTAAAATTAAATGAATAAAAATAGAATAAGGAAGAAATAGAACCCACCCAGGTTTTTACTGCAGTCTGTTCCCCCACTGGATAGAGTCGCCCTCTTCCTCTGTCCTGGTGACCATTGTCACATAGATAGAAAGTGATGGAAAATCCAAGCTATTAGAGTTGTAACCCGAACAAAAGGTGAGGGTAACTTTTCCTATGAGGAAAACTGTTTAAAAGGGAAATTTCCCTGACTTGGAGATTTCTTAAACTTCTTGCTGCATCTCCAGGACAAGAAGTTAAAGAAAATCTTGCCAAAAGAATATACACAGCAAAAGAATAAACTGAACCTTTTATAGTCTATCTAAAAATAAAGTAAAAATGGGTTTTGCTATACATAAACTTTAATATTTATAGCAGATTAACTAATTATTAGATATTTCTTTGGACCCCCAATGCACAATATCCTGTCTCTATTCTTGATCACACTACTATATACAAGAAAAGCTCACAATATATAATACATAATAAACTGATGGTCATTAAATCATTTTTATAATGAGATACATATCTTGATGAAACTGCCATTGCTAGGGGGAGGTGTGGCTATCATTTTTGATACCGCCACTAACTGAATGACTTCCCATCCACTGGCCTGTTTTACATTGTACACAAGCTGACTGAGAAACTGGGTGACCTAAATGACTATATAATGTGTATGACATCAGCCAATTAGTGAGACCGGCGGGAGAGGATCATCAGCGAAGGTTGTCTTGTTTGTGTCTGCAGGTCATTGTGTCATTGTGGCTGATGATGGATCTACACAACTGGACAATGTGATTGATGTTGGATTTACATGGTCTGACTTTTTTTCTAAAATATTTTCTCAATGGTGTGCGTTTACATTTTTTTTTTGTAAATGAGTAACAAGGGGTACTATGTACTCCTTACTCATTAACAAAGAATGGGGCATATATCTGGGAGCCCCCTTATTCTAAAGAGGATTGTTTTTGCACGGGTTATCATGTCTAGCAGAATGTCACTTATTGAGATTGACATCAGTTAGACATAGCTAGACAATGTGATTTATGTTGGATTTACAACATGGGGCTTTTTATGAAATAAAGGACATTGTCCTTATTTTTTTATTTTTTGTCATTGGGTAACTAGGGGTATAATATATCTTGTACCCATTCACATAGGGGGAAGATGAGATATCTTATCTTAATAGAGCCCCACATTCACGAAACCAGAGATGTGGGGATGAGGCCCTTGTACCCTACCAAATAATCCTCCCAATGTTTTGGGCATGTGGCCTGGAATGGTTCAGGAGGGAAGGCACATGTTTACTCCCCTCCACCATGAATTTTGTTTTTTGCCTGGGGTCGTCCTCAAAACCATACTAGTTCCTTATCAAAGATAAGGGTCCAGTGTGATGTTTTTGGGGGGGGGGGTTGACCCCTTTTTTTTACAAAGTGAAGCCATCTGGGTAGTGTCATTTAGTGGCAAATGTTTGTCAGTTTTGCATAAGTATATCCTACAGATTTGCCACTTCACGTGCAGGTTTAAGGCATACCTTAAGCATTATATTGAAAGAAAGCGTGTATTTTTAATGTTAAGCATTACTAAAAAGAACCTCTCCCCACTGAATGGTATTTTTATTAGATTTATTTTGCATTGGTACATCACCCCTACATCAGTGCCCAGCTACTCGTGCTATTTTTAATGAAAGCTTGCAAATTGTTATTAAAAAAGGCCAGAAAAAAATACAACTCTCATCTCCCATAGACTTCAATGGGGTCCATGCGCTATGTTTGGGGCTTGCTGAATTTTTCAATTGTTTGGCAAATGCCCAGTGAACCAACTTTGCCTGGTTCCCTCATCACTGCTGAAAATTAGGGATAAGACAAAATTTTGAGTTGCCACAAGAACAGAAATAATGGGGAAAACTTCAAATAAGGACACCTGTTCTTGTGATAGGAAGGGATTTCCTTCACTTTGCAGAGATTTCTTGCTTCCTTTTGTGTCTACAGAACAGGGTGTGAAAGAAAATCTTTCCAATGAGACACAGTTAAAGAAAAACAAGCAAAGCCAACAGTAATTTTAATCATCCCCCTTTGCCCACAATGAAAAAATAAAAAGTTTGTCTGGCGATCCAAAATCTCTAAGATAATTATATAATCTTGAGATGAGGCCTCTGTCTCTGGGAGACTGACATGGATGTTGTACTCAATATGGAAGATTGGACTTCCATGTCAGACAATCTCCGCAAAAGTAATAAGGCTATTTCCTTCAGAGAGACCCCAATAAAAATTTTTTCCAGATGGTACTTAACTCCCTCCAAACTTCACACATACTATCCATCCATCTCTCCAAACTGTTTCAGGGGATGCTCTGATTCGGGCACTCTTTTACACACATTCTGGGGATGCAAACATCTTAATCAAATCTGGCTCAAGGCCATTGAGATAATAGAAAACTCCTCTAAACAAAAAATTATACCCACCCCTCAAATATGCTTACTGTATGCCAACATACCAAACATCCCCTCTCCATGTATGAGATTATTCCATTCCTTATGTAGTTCTATACAATGGATGATAGCCTATAACTGGAAAACTGATACGCTACCCTGGCAACAAGTAATAGATAGAATGGAATCACTTAAACTCTCTGAATGGATATACCATACTCTAAATGATACAATTCACATTCACAAAAGAAAATGGTCTTACTGGAACCCGATATAAATATTCATAGTGATACTATATTATTTCCCCACGATTATATATTTTTCTATTGTATTATACCACACGTCATCCCTGTGCAAGTAATTTGTTAATAATTCTACCTCCATGCTGACAATTCAAGGTTATATTCCTTTATTATGTCACAGTTTATATAATTGTAAAACACAATGTGTTAATGTACTTTTTGATTGTTTTTTTGAACTTCCAAATAAAACTTTTGTAAACGAAAAAATAAAAAGTTTGGGCTCTACATATATTATAATAAGCAAGGCATTTTGCAAAGGGTGTACATGTGTTATGCCAGCCATACATGCTTTGAATTTCTCTCATTCTGCCCCCTACAGGGCCACCCACAGCTCAAATTCTGGCCGTTTCAGCAGGAATTGGATGAAATTCAAGCAATGCTGAATAACACTAATCTATATCACACCGGTAAGACACTTTAAATGCTAAATCTAGATAAACAATTCTGTTCTACACTGAATTAAATGATCATTTCAAATGTTGTTTATGTCCTGTCTTAGCACAATTAAATATTAATAAACTAATTTACTCTCTGGGATAATTTTTATAGACATTTACAAAGATCCTGTATAAAATGTTCATGACATAGATTTTGTGTCATTTATCCACCCCCACCCCCAGCTTACAAATGTGTTTTATTCTTAGGGTGTTAAAGATTAATTTTGACCACATAGCGAGGCACTAGTTTTTTAACTCTTGACAAAATCAGTGGAGTATTTTTTTCTGCAAAAAAAGTATTAATAGTGACTGCAGTGACTGTTTTAGAGGATCACTCGTCACTGCCAAGGTAAAATATTAATATTATAAGCTACTTTGTTAAATTCTAAGTCCTGCTAGAATACTCGGAACACCATTCAGCATGAGGTTATTTGCTAGTTTACCCAGTGATTTAAAAAAGCATTGATGGATCCCTTTAGAAAATGAAAAAAGGGAAAATGTTTTTCATTCTAGAAATAAGATCTGACTGGGGAAACAACAGGGGTGGAAAAAGCTAAAGAATTTTTGAATAATTGTTTCATTAACTTGAAAGCCATTCTTTATATTTTGAAGAAAATGGGTAAGGAAAGCAATCAGTCTGTCCTCAGCTCATCATGATTTTCTTCACTACATTATGTCACCAGATTTATAGTGAATGGCTTTTCAGCCCTTATTGCCAACGAAGATTTATAGCTTTATTTTAGAGTCCAGCTATGGGATTTCTGCAATTTCTAATCATTTTTTCTTTTTCCATAAATGTCCAAGAGAATTCAAAATAAAAAACAATGAACTATTAAGTAGCAACACATTGGTTAGGGAAGGATGTTTTATACCTTCCTGCTAATAATCATCACATCTAAGAACTGTTCCTGGATGCTAAATGACCATAATCGAAGATAATACAACATAAAGACTGAAATGGTGCATATATGTGATTCTCTTTTGGTCATTTTCATAGGCCTATACAATATTCACTCTTCGTGCAGTTGCTGTCATATAGATATAACATTAAAACTTTTGTAGGTAGACAGGTTAAGTGATTGTAAACATACATTTTTTTCTACCTGTAGGTAGACAGGTTAAAGTAATTGTAGACATACATTTTTTATTATTTTTTTGTATAACAAGCAAGTCATGCTTATCTAGCACAAAGAAGCCCCAATCTGCCTCTCCTCGGGTCCCCAGTTGGCGCTCCTGGCTTTCTGGTTCCGAGCCGCTTGCTGTGGGGGCATTTGTGCATGCTGGATCCCGAGCCACACTGGGTGCATCTACTAACACACACATAGCGCAGCTCGGCCCTGCCCCCTCTCTCTCCTCACAGGCTTTTAATGACAGCAGCAGGAGCCAATGGCTTCTGCTTTTGCATCTGAGTCCTGTGAGAAGGGAGAGAAAGAGCAGCACTGCAGCTCTCAGGCATGATCCTGGATCAAGTATATGTGAGGAAAGGGGGGCTATGGGGGAACTGGCGACAGAAAGTTTTTTACTTTAATGCATAGAATGCACTAAGGTAAAAAACCTTCTAACTTTAGAACCACTTTGGTCAATCACTGTGTAAACATTCCATATTTGAAATCTTTGTGAATAACTATTTGAAATCAAAATAGAAGTCTGATGATCAAGGTGTTGATGAGGTTAGTTAGATACTCACAAAGGCAAAACAAACACTCTAATTCTCTGCATACTTCTATGACTCTGAGCATATGCAAATACTTTATGTGAGAAGGTCAGACAAAGAAAAATCAGCAGGTTCTAAATTAACAAAATCAGCCTCCGAATCGTTTTTTCATGCTGCAAACTGTTTATAGAAAATCAAAGTTGCCCAATCACAGAACTAAGCATTGTGTTTTAACCCTATCCTGTCCAGGGGTCATTTAAGCTGTAACATAGATCAGAATTATTGCATTTTTGTGAAATAAGTCAGCTGTTTTTTATTGATTATTGAATCCCTGTGCTCATACAGGGGTCTAGAGATAAGGCTCCTTTTAGCAGGAAGTGCAAGACTTTTTGTATCCTGTACCAGGACAGAGCCCAATACCTGGCACCAGCAATTTGGGCTGAAGTCTATACCAAACTCTAGGTATAAAATAACAGCCCTGTGCTGAAATAAGCATCTGAGTAGTCAAAGTTTACTCAGGGCCTCGCTGGAGACCAGAAATAGGTTACATCTGCTGTGACAAAGTTCTTTAACTGTGTATGCTGTGATTGGATTGTAAGCTTCTGTCTGGACACCAGGACTCCCCTTTTCTCTCTCTGTGGACCCTCTGCATTGTGTGCCCTGTATAGATTCAACACTGTGGCTGGCTCTCCAGGACCTACCCCTCTGCCTAAATTTATCCAGAATCACCGGATTTTAACTAATCTTCAGGTCTAAAATGTGCAAAAATGAAAAAAGGGGGGGGGGGGGTGAGAAAATAAGGATACGGTCGAAATCAGGTGCGAAAATCCTCCCACAAAAGCTTCACTTTGTAAAGAATATCCAATCAGGTGCCAGTAAGATATATATTATATATATATATATATATATATATATATATATATATATATATATATATATATATATATATATAAAAGCTTGCACACAATTGGATGATGCAAATCAACAGAGCATTCATTTGCTAAGCTCTAGGGAAAATGAGTGCAACTGCACAGTGTTTGCCTTTAGTAAATCTGTCCCATTGCTGCTTGATATGACGATTAACTGTCATTACACTTTCCAGTAAGTATACTGTATACCATCATTTAGACCCACTTTAGCTGCCCTCAAATTGTGTTTGTCCACCTCTTTTATAATGCTCTCTAGCTTTGTTTCTTACTTCAATGTTTTGTGCCATCTGTCTTTTACACAAGTAGTTCCTTGATGTAGAATTTAAAAGCTAATAGCTTGTACTTACATAAACATCAAGTGCTTCATTGGTTGGTCCTTCAGCTAAAAAAGATTCACCCGCTGTGCTTGATATTTCATTTGGTCGCTTATAAGTGAACATTGTTCCACCACCTTCATATTTTCCAGGTCTGTCAATTGCCCAGTTTCCATTGATGATTGATCTACCCGATCGACTTCGGAGGGCTAGCAGAAAAATATAGAAAGATTTTCAAAGATAAATTATATTACTTTGAACTACTGTACAAAGCTGCTTTATTGCTCTATGATATGAAAAAAATCTTATTAGACATGACCTGCTGTTGCTGAAAATGTCATCACGCTTGTACATTAAAAAAAGTATAATAAAACCACAATACAACCACAAAGCGAAATCATTAAAGATGAAAATGATAAAAGTATTATAAAATTAATTTAGGTTTTGCCTTGGCCTTTGAGACTCTTGGAAGTGATACATGTCACTAGAAAGATTGTGTGGCATTCATTTTCAGCAGCATTCTTACCAGCCTATGGCAAATCCACCGCAAGATGAAAAAAAAATACATATTTTAAAATATGATGTAATATGCTGAGCACAAACTGAACTTTTATATAAATTTTACACTTTCCATGCATACTAAACATTATTCCCATGAGTGTATTACATGTACACATTTCATATATTGAATACTGTATTTTACTGTAAACATTCATCAGTAACTGCTAAAATAAAAAGTCAAGGGTACACAGAGAGTGCTATATTTTGAGGTAGTCAGCCTTCATTGGTTTACTTGCATTAAGAGATAGGAACAGTAATTGCAACCATTGTTCAGATTTACTATGAAGAAAGCAAAGCTTGCATCTGTACTGAATAAATATGCCCAAACCCCCGACACATATACTGAAAAATTACAAACTGGCGCCAATAATTAAGACAAAACTAGCTCAAATTATTAAGATGATTTCCAATAAATTAATCATTTCATATTGCCTATCTATCATGCAAACTGAAATGGACATGCTCTGTCCAAGGATCACAATACACATTACAACCTGAACATTGAACAATCTTTGTACAATCAACTTTTGATTTACCAAAACTTTTTAATATTAGGACCTACCTAATCTATTAAATCTATTTGCATTTAATCAGGCAGGCACTACTGTTGGTACATCTAAAATAAATTGTACAATCAGATTGTAATGTGTGTGGTGAGCTTTAGGAAGATGCAGTTATACTGCTGAATGTCCCCAATGGGGCCACAGACAGAAATAACCTGACTGAAATGTTAACTCTTCACTTTATCTGAACCTAACTAGAGGTAGGCTTTAAACGTCTGCATCTTTATGGTCCTCTCTTACAGCAGACACTGCCATGGTCACCCTTTTGGTCACTTCAGACAGTAAAAGGACATGGCAGGTTATTATTAATCATTATTATACAGGATTTATTTAGTGCCAACAGTTTGCCCAGTGCTTTACAACATGAGAGCAGACAGTACAGTTACCATACAATTCAATACAGGAGGAATCAGAGGGCCCTGCTCGTTAGAGCTTTCAATCTAGAAGGGAGGGTCAGTTGAAACAAAAGGTAAAAACTGTGGGGGATGAACTGATGGTGAAAATGAAAGTACAGTTGTTAGGAGTGGGTAGGGTAGGCTTCTCTGAAGAGAAGGGTTTTCAGGGATCGTCTAAAAGCTAATAGAGTAGGAGATCATCGGACAGGTTGGCATAATGAGTTCCATAGGATTGGAGAGGCTATGGAAAAGGAGGAGGTGACGAGGGAGCTAGAGATCAGGAGGTATTGAGAGGAATGAAGAGAAAGATTAGGTTGGTGTTTTGAGACTAGGCTAGTGATGTAGCTAAATTGTGGATGGCTTTGTAATCACATTAACTCCTTACCAACGCTTACCTAAATGTGACTGGCTCTCACAGTGGCCACGTGATCATGAACCCTTCCTGCCGTCTCTCAGACACAAGCCTTGACTGAGAGCTAGCAGTGACAGCTCGCTCAGTGTGCTGGGAGTGTGCAGTGAGGGCACTCTTGTAAATGCATATGTGCAGCAGCTGGGCACTAAAATTTTTCTTGTTGTTGCATAAACAGCAGGTAAAATAAGTATTCCATTTTATTACACATAACTTAATTTCTGAACTTATTTGTTTTGTATGTATGGATTGCATGGAATGTTACCGACATGTGGTAAAGACTTTATGTCAATAGCACCTTTAGAAAACACAAACTTCAAATACTTACTGTAATTTTCCTGTCCTGATGGACTCCATGGAAGCATATGTATGGGTTAACCCCGCCTCCACTCCTCCCCTATAGGTCCCCACTCCCATAAGTCTTTGCTCTGACCAGAGGCCGCGTTCCGTAACTAGCCAACTCCGGACACTGGGGGGACTCCTGCTGTCATGGAATCAGGAAAGGAAAATTATGGTAAGTATTTGATAGAATATTTTCAGTTTTCCTGACAGACTACATGGCAGCATACGTATGGGAACTAACTAGCCATACACCCAATGGGCGGGCAATGCTAACCCAAAGGCTTTAATTTGCTACACAATAATGAACCACAAATGTAGTGATTGAGGACCACAAGGCCGGCTTAGATTATGCTGGGAACCACATGCTGCGAAGCTGCTCCAGATGTAGACCCACTCCTGGTCAAGTGAGGAGTCACTACCTGCAAAGGAGCCAAGCCCTTGGCTCTGTGAGCCTGTTGAATGGCCTACCCAATCCATGCCACAATCATCCTAGATGAGGCACTTTTTCTCTGTCCTTTCTGGCAAAAGAATGAACAGGCGTTCTGAAGCCTGAAGGAGGCTGTAGCTTGTAGATATGACTTTGCAATATTTGAGGCATTCCTAAAACTTTAGGAAGGCCTTGCTGGGAGTCAATGCAGGATTCCCTGTTTACTAGATGTGCACTTTAACCAACTAAGCCACAGCGTGCACTCTCCCAAGTCTAAAGGACGCAAGTTAAAACTCTAAAGGTTGGGAGAACAATTTCTTGGCTCCCATGAAAGACTGATGCACCCTTCGGGAATTGAGTCAAGTAATGGTAATAGCACCGCTCGACTGGAAAGAACGTATGAAAAGTTCTCCATGACCACTGAATCAATCTCTGAGGCTTTTTATGCCAACGTGATAGCCAGGAAAAAGGCGAACTTGAGAGAGAGGCCTTTAACAGAGACTGCTCTAGAACACCCCGCTCCAATTCCCGAGAGGGAGTTGAGAACAAGAGGGAGACTCCAGACATGTATTGAACAAACTTTGACCAGATTCTCCCTTAAACTTTGTTTATGTTCGTTTTTCTAGTATTCAAGAGAGCGGAGATGACTCTGGAGGAGCAGCCGAGGACCACCAATCTCGAGAACCAGGACCTTCAGGCGCAACCATGCTGGAAATGGATGTAGAATTGCACCCAGTGACACAAGATCTGACCTGAGGAGAAGGTGCACTGTGAACTGTGCTAGCAAGGGGAACCATGGCCTAATTGGCCTATAAGGCATCACTGCAAATACCTCCACAACCTCTGTTCAGAGTTTTCTTAGAAAACCCAAGGTTGACCAGGACTGGAAGAAATGCACAGGTCCTGCTGCATTTCCAATGATCCATCAGGACATCTGCACCTGAAAACTTCCACATGTAGAGACCATTCGTTGTTGTCCAATTGGACGCTGGAAAAAAAGTCTGTTTTGAACTCTGGGGACATAAGCCGCTGAGATGTAGGCTTGATTCTTCTAAGCACAAGACATAATTGGCTCTGCTTCCTGTAATAGAGAATAGGCTGTGAGTCCCCCTTTGTCT
This sequence comes from Lithobates clamitans, assembly GCA_037952925.1. Classification (NCBI taxonomy): domain Eukaryota; kingdom Metazoa; phylum Chordata; class Amphibia; order Anura; family Ranidae; genus Lithobates; species Lithobates clamitans. Next base: position 1,983,746 of record JBBGZY010001063.1, read on the forward strand.
TTTAACGTAGGAGACCACCATAATGTTGACTAACATTAACTTAAGAGCACTGATGCTCCCTTCGTTATATGGTGAAAGGCCTGTAGAGAGCAGAAGGCTGCTCTTAGCCTCAGAATGTTCAACACAATCTTGTGAAATTGACAGCCCCGCCTGCCTTGAGCTATCCCTGACAGGCAGTAAGCCCCATCATTCCGTATTGCTAGCATCAGACATAATTGTGAACCAGGAAATGGGGCAATGGAATGGGAAACAAGCCAGTTCCTTCATTTCAGCCACTAGGGTACTCGTTCTCATGACTGAGGTTATGTAGATGACCTGAATTCTGCTGGAGAACATGCTTCCAGAAGGGCCGCCTTCTCCAGCTTCCATTTGACCCTCGGAATCGTAGACACCATAGTGCCAATCATTTGAGACACTAAAAGGCATTGGGATCCAGAGTGAAGGCAATGGTCCTCTTTATTATATTGAACTGAGCCCCCCAGGCACACATGAGACTGAGAGGGCTTCAGGTGACTCTTTTCCAGATTCAGCTGCTAGCCAAATTTGAGGAGCATTGAAAAGACCTGAGCTCTGGGCTCCAGCAGCTGCCCTCTGTTTTGGGACAGTAGGAAAAGGATATCCACGTAACTATGCAGGCATATGCTCCTTGTTTTGATAAGTGCTTTGATAAAGACCTTAACAACCAATAAGACCCTGAAAACACACAGGGTGATGTTGAAAGCCTGAATGGCTGTAGCTGGAGCTGGAGATGGTCTTGACCTACAGCGAACCGAAGGTACTTGCGGAAGTCTTCTACAATGGCACATGAAAGTAAACATCTTAGGTCTTTTGGAAAAAAGCCAGTCACCTAGCTGGACCCTATATGAATCAGGGGCAATGTTTCCACCTTGAACTTCTCCTTTGCTGAAAATTGTCTCAGGTGCGCAAGGTCCAAACCAGCCTCCACAAGCTGTTCCTCTTCATGACCTAAAGTGGGGCAAGTACCTGCCCTGAAATCTCTCACATTCATAGACTGGCACGGCAGCACTTTGCAATACCAATGGCTTACGTAAAGCATAAGTATATGCTTCCTTTATCTCAAAGTGAGGTAAAATCCATTGAAATGAATCTGAAATGAGGAGGACTTCTAATGTACCATGCATGTCCCAAAAAGACCATTTTGACATCCCAATAGTCTGAGGCCCAAACTCAGTAGCTTCTTGGATAAATAGTCTGAGGCCCAAACTCAGTGGCTTCTTGGATACCCAAGCTCAAGCTTTTAGCATACTTCTGAGGGGAAATCTGGTCTCCACATCAGCTCTTCCTAAAATCCCGACCTGGTCTGTAAAAACGTGCGACCCTCGCACACTTCAAACTTTGTCCTCTAGACTGTCATCTTCCAGCACATCAGACGCCGGTCCTGAGGCAGGACCCAAATTTGCCAACTGTGGCCCACGTTGCGGTGCTATTCAGCTTACCAAAGATGAAGCTCCCTCAAAGGGAATGCTATATTAGCCTGTTAGAGGCAGAATCAGCAAGCCGCGGCCCTTCCCATAGCACTCACTTGCCATAACTGAGGAGAGCATAACCCGCGTCCCTATGCGGATGATGTCAATTGGAGCCTCACTATGGAAACCGACCCCAGCTCCGGCTCCATAACTACAGAGTTTCTGAAAACTCTCTTGAATACTGCGTCCACATTCTCCATCCACATTTTCATCCTTTTCAACATGGCCACAAGAGCCCAGGCAGACTTACCGGGCTATTCACTGCATCTTCCAAGAAAAAGTGACATGTTTGCTCAGAAGGGAGGTATATCTTGCGACCTTGCTCCACTCATCCAAAATGATGTCCCCTAGTTCCGTTAGGAATGGGGAAAATAGGACACTCTCTCTAAGGCTACATCTCCACTATTGCAATCTCAAAGTCGCAAGATTCAAAATGTGACTTTGGAGTGCGACCTTGATACGATTCAGAGTGTAGCCCCGAACCAACTTTACAGTTTCTGGATCAATGATGCATCAAAAGTCACACCAAAGTAGTGCAGGAACGTTTCCAGAGTTGCTGTAACTTTAAGTCGCATAGATTGGGACGGGTGCCATTGACTTGTGATGTGACCCTATGTGTCCAAATTTGCATGACAAGTCGCACTAGAGAAAAACAGAGCCCAAGCTGCTTACAAAAGGCATTACCAGGGTAAAGAGACTCATCACCCTCTGCCTCACTGTCTTCATAGATGGATGGCTTGGTTGGCACAGTTCCAGTTCTTCCTGGTCATCCTAGTGGGAGAACACACGGCAAAGGCTATTGAACTTTGCGTGTGGATTGTATTCCACTCTTAAGGGATTCTTGCACCACGTGCCTCACCAGAGATTCTATTTGCTGGAAATCACCATCACCTTTTTCCAACCACCTGGACTTAGCATAGCTCACACAGAGACTTGCCCTCTGGGATGGGAGCCCAGCATCCCCAGCAGGCTCCCTCCTTAGAGCGGCTGACATAGCGGTCGGTGCGTAAAGGAGTATTCATAGCTTCTACTATGAAGGCTGGACCACGACAGTGACCTATGTCAAATTCATCTGAAAGAGGTATGTTGTGACCTAATGAGGTCTTTATCATCTCGTGCCATGAATTGTCAAGCTGACCTAGAAGGATTTAAAAAAAAAGCAAAATAGGATAGAAAGAAAATGTTTAAAAAAACAAAATGAGTACCCAGGTCAACAAGGAAAGGAAAGGGTTAAACCCACCCTCTCATACCTGTTACATAAGGGCTGGCCACAAGGGGGGCAGTGAAACATCCACAGTGTTAACTGAACAGACAACCTGCACAGGTGATCAAATCATAGCAGAATCACACAGAGGCAGCATACCAGGGTGTTGATGCAGAGCATATGCATGTAATGATTTCACAGCATTTAGGGAAACTGCTGCAAGCTGCCCACAGAGAAATCCCAATATCAACAGTACTGACCGCTGATTGAATTTCTCACCTAAAATGACGCCACCGCCGCCCACAGCATGCATGCGCTGAGTCCCTGGGCAGGAGTAACCCAGGGATGCCCAGCCGGAAGAGAAAGCAGCAACTTGAAACGCCAATGAGCACCAGCTGCCATAGACTGGAAGACACTAGAGCCAGGGAAGAAAACAGACAAACAGAAAAACACACAAACTGCTGTCAAGGAATATGTAATGTAAAAGCATACATCACTGCACAGGGCATGAACACCATTCTGCAATTCAATCCTGCTTCCATGATCAAACTGGGCCAGGTAGGCTGATCCCGCTGGACTTGGGGCAGATAGGGCCACCCGCTAATAGCTGGGCTATCTGGCCATTACGCCTCTTGCCTGCCAATGGTAAGGCTTCAGCTCTTCCAGTGCCTCTTCCGTTTTCCCACTCCATACCCTGCTAATAGCTAAGGCTTATCTGAGTATCGCGACCTGTCTTCCCAGTGGTCGCTGTTGGCCGGTCTTGATCGCGTAGAGGAAAAACTTCAGGTAGTCGGATAACCAAACCGCTCCTTAAGAGGAGGACAAAAAAGAATGCGGCCTCTGCCTCAGAGCAAAGATTTATGGGAGTGGGGTCCAATAGGGGAGGAGTGAAGGCGGGGTTAACCCATACGTAAGCTGCCATGGAGTCGGTCTGGAAATATATTTAGTATTTACCTAGAAAAATGGTGACAGGTTCAGTACTGGTAAAAAAAAGTTGTGCTTGTTTGTGTCCTCTTCACATTTGTTGTCATAGGTGTGCGCAGCCTATTGCATTAGGGTGTGCACCCCAAAGCTCCAACACGTATGCATTTGACATATTTACCGGCCTCTTCCCCGCTCTCCATCCTGAAACAATGAGAGGAAGGGGGAGCAAGGGAGCACATGGGAGACCCGGGCAACAGAAGGAAGAGGAACAGGGAAATGAGGGGTGGCGGGGGTGGCATATATTAGTACCAATCCCCTATATTTTCCTCCTGTGGCAGCTGAATGTTGACAAAAGGGAGAGGAGAAGCCTACTTTTTGCTGCTGCACGAGGAAAATACAGATCGGTTCCACTAAATTCCACCCACACCACCTCTCCTGTCCAGGTTCTGAGGGTCGGCAAGGAAGGGTTGCGGTTTACCTGTCACCTGCCCACCATTGACAGGTTGCCAACCCCAGGATTAAGGTGTGCCCAGGCACACCTGGCACACCCCTTGCGCACGCCTATGTTTGTTGTGTTATCCTAAAGAGCCCTCCTAGTTTTTCAAGTACAGAAAAAATAGACTTTATGTCATGGAGATCTGAGAGGAGTAATTTAGCAAATGACATTGGTCCAAAAAACAGTTGTGTGTTACCCACAACAGAACTTAGAAGCCGAGTACATTTCTGGCAGATCAAAGGTTATTCTGCCTGGGTCAGTGTCTGTAAAAGAATAATGCATGGGGAAATGTATATATATTGAAGACATTTACTGCAATTACATTTTTTTATATTGCCTTTACAAATGCTTTAGGTATAAAATGATTTGGCGAGATGTCCCCCCAGCATGGATGGTGCCCTTGTGTATAAGTAAATTTATATTAATCTACAATAGTACATAGAGCTTACAATTTAAATATTTTTGCACTATAATAGGGCGTACACACGGTCGGACTTTGTTCGGACATTCCGACAACAAAATCCTAGGATTTTTTCCGACGGATGTTGGCTCAAACTTGTTTTGTCTACACACGGTCGCACAAAGTTGTCGGAAAGTGCGATCGTTCTAAACGCGGTGACGTAAAACACGTACGTCGGGACTATAAACGGTGCAGTGGCCAATAGCTTTCATCCCTTTATTTATTCTGAGCATGCGTGGCACTTTGTCCGTCGGATTTGTGTACACACGATCGGAATTTCCGACAACGGATTTTGTTTTCGGAAAATTTTATCTCCTGCTCTCCAACTTTGTGTGTCGGAAAATCCGATGGAAAATGTCCGATGGAGCCCAAACACGGTCGGAATTTCCGACAACACGCTCCGATCGGACATTTTCCATCGGAAAATCCGACCGTGTGTACGGGGCATAAGTCCCATATTTAGACTGGCTTTATATTGAACATTGTGTTTATATGTGGCTAATTCCAATGTTCATATGCAGCCTGAAAAATGCAGTGTAATATTTCTGAGATCTACACTGGAATTATTAAACAAGCTGTCGAAAGATGGATGCCTGGAAATATAACAGCCATGAAATGAATTGTACATTTTCAGAATCAGCCAACATATATTTCTATAAAAGAGTAATTTGACCTTTCTAGACACTTACTAATTGTGGAATTGTTAATTCTGTGTATTCTGTGTATAGAGCACATGCAATAGAGGAAATCTGGAAAGCCGCACTCCAGTGAAAAATGTCTTTTGTAATGTCTATTGAATAAAATCAGTCCATACAGCAATCAAGGACAGTGGATGAATCAGCTGATGAGTTTCACACCCCTTACTGGTGCTTAGTCATAGCATACTATACTGTACTTTACATGGACATACTTTGCAGTAAGCCAACTTTTTTGTATTAACCACATGGCGACCGGGCCATAGCCGAAAGATGGCTACAGCACGGTCGGCTTATTCTGGGTGGGCGTCCATGGACGTCCTCCCAGAATCCTGCTCTCGCACGCCCCCTGGGGCGCGCACCTGAGAACATCCGTGACCCCTGGGTCCAGAGGATCCGCCGCATCATGGATCATGGTAAACGGCTGCTGATCGTCAAATGACGGAGCGATCACATGTAAACAAACCAGCGTCATGTCATGATGCCGGCTCCTCCCTCCGATCGGGTACAGAGGGGGAGGAGAGGGATCAGATGGCAGTAGCGCTGTGGGCTGGATCTCTAGTGCCCACAGCGCTGCACTGTGACAAATACAGTCACATCCATGGATCCATCCATCCATGCTCAGCCATCCCTCCATACTCTAATGCCCTGCAATACCCAACACTACCCTGTAATACTCTGCACTACTCTGTAATACCCCACAATACTCTGCACTACTCTGCAATACACCACAGTACTCTGCAATACTCTGCAATACCCCACAATACTCCGCAATACCCTGCAATGCTCTGCAATGCTCTGCAATACCCCACAATACTCTGCAATACCCCACAATACTCTGCAATACCCCACAATACTCTGCAATACTTCACAATACTCTGCAATACCCCACAATACTCTGCAATACCCCACAATACTCTGCCATACCCCACAATACTCTACCATACCCATCCATACTCTGCAAAACCCAGCACTACCCTGCAATACTCTGCACTACTCTGCATTACCCCGCAATACTCTGCAATACTCTGCAATACCCCACAATACCCCACAATACTCTGCCATACCCAGCCATACTCTGCCATACCCAGCCATACTCTGCCATACCCAGCACTACCCTGCAATACTCTGCACTACCCTGCAATACTCCGCAATACCCCGCAAAACGCTGCAATACCCCGCAATACCCAGCCATACTCTGCAATACCCAGCCATACTCTGCTATACACCACAATACCCCACAATACTCTGCAATACCCAGCACTACCCTGCAATACTCTGCACTAACCTGCAATACCCCACAATACTCTGCAATACCCCGCAATACTCTGCAATACCCCGCAATACTCTGCAATACCCCGCAATACTCTGCAATACCCTGCAATACCCTGCACTACTCCACAATACCCAGCTAAAGTAGCAAAGTTTGGCGCCATTCCACGAGCATGTGCAATTTTGAAGGGTGACATGTTAGGTATCTATTTACTTAGCGTAACTTCATATTTCACAATATGCAAAAACATTGGGCCAACTTTACTGTTTTATTTTTTTTTTTAAAGCACAAAACAGTTTTTTTCCCAAAAAAAGCGTTCAAAAAATTGCTGCGCAAATACCGTGCGAGATAAAAAGTTGCAACAACCGCCATTGTATTCTCTAGGGTCTTTGCTAAAAAAAAATATATACATATAATGTTTTGGGGTTCTATGTAATTTTCTAGCAAATAAATGATGATTTTTACATGTAGGAGAGGAATGTCAGAATTGGCCTGGGCGCTCCAGAACGCCTGAAGGTGCTCCCCTGCATGTTGGGCCTCTCTACGTGGCCAGGCTGCGTAAAAGTCTCACACATGTGGTATCGCCATACTCAGGAGTAATAGCAGAATGTGTTTTGGGGTGTAATTTGTGGTATGCATATGCGGTGTGTGAGAAATAACCTGCTAATATGACAATTTTGTGAAAAAAATGACAAATTTTTTTGTGAAAAAAATGACAACTTCAAAAAACTCACCATGCATCTTTCTAAATACCTTGGAATGTCTTCTATCCAAAAAGGGGTCATTTGGGGGGTATTTGTACTTTTCTGGCATGTTAGGGTCTCAAGAATATAGATAGGCCGTCAGTAATTCAGGTGTGATCAATTTTCAGATATTGGCACCATAGCTTTTGGACTCTATAACTTTCACAAAGACCAAATAATATACACCAATTTGTACTTATTTTTACCAAAGATATGTTGCAATACAAATTGTGGCCAAAATTTATGAAGAAAAATTACTAATTTGCTAAATTGTATAACAGAAACAAAAAAAATTTCATTTTTTACAGAATTTTCAGTCTTTTTTCTTTTATAGCGCAAAAAATAAAAAACACAACAGTGATTAAATACCACCAAAAGAAAGCTCTATTTGTGAGAAAAAAAGGACAAAAATTTCATTTGGGTACAGTGTTGCATGACTGAGTAATTGTCATTCAAAATGTGAGAGCACCGAAAGCTGAAAATTGGTCTGGTTAGGAAGGGGGTTTAAGTGCCCAGTTGTCAAGTGTTTTTTTTTTTATTGGTCTTATGTAATATTCAAATTTTCTGAGATACAGAGTTTTGGGTTTTTACTAGCTGTTAGCCATAATCATTAAAATTAAAAGAAATAAATGCTTGAAATACATCACTCTGTGTGAAACGCATCTATTTAAAATATATGAATTTCACTTTTTGAATTGAATTTCTGAAATAAATTAATTTTTTGATGATACTAGGTAACTATATTCTAATTTTCTGAGATGCATCCGTATATAGGGTAAATCTCCCCAGTGGGTACACAGACAGCAGAAAAACACAGACAAAGTTTGATTCCTCGCCACTCTATTTAATATTAGAAACTGACCAAACATACACTGGCAAAATGGGCAAGAAATAGTTAACATGGATAAGATAAATAAAGAAAAAACTCAAGAGAGCTAAGCCTGCCATACACGCTCCAATTTCTGCCCATTCTTGCTGAACAAACCAATTTTCAAGCCATGGGTGGCCCTGTCAGCACCACCAAGCTCAACAAACCTTGATTAACCACTTCAGCCCCAGAAGATTTTACCCCCTTAATGACCAATTCGGCACTGCGTCATTTTAACTAACAATTGCGCGGTCGTGCGACATTGTTCCCAAACAAAATTGACATCCTTTTTTTCCTACAAATAGAGCTTTCTTTTGGTGGTATTTGATCACCTCTGTGGTTTTTATTTTTTGCGCTATAAACAAAAGAAGAGCAACAATTTTGAAAAAAAAAAGCAATATTTTTTATTTTTTGCTATAATAAATTATATAGTAAAGCAATATTTTTTACTTTTTGCTATAATAAATTTTATATAATATATATATATATAAAAAAAACTAATTTCTTTCTCAGTTTAGGCCAATATATATTCTAATACATATTTTTGGTAAAAAAAAAAAATCGCAATAAGTGTATGTTGATTGGTTTGCGCAAAAGTTATAGCTCCTACAAAATAGGGGATAGATTTATGGCATTTTTGTTATATAGTGGTCAGAGCTAAAAATAGCCACCTATTACTGTATAAATGTCACTAGCAGGGAATGAGGTTAAACACTAGGGGGCAATCAAGGGGTTAAATGTGTTCCCTCATGGTTCTCTAACTGTGGGGAGGATAGGCTACCTAGGACATGACAGAGATCACTGCTCCCGATGACAGGAAAGAGTAGATCTCTGTCATATCACTAGGCAGAACAGGGAAATGCCTTGTTTACATAGGCATTTCCCCGTTCCGCCTCTCCTCGTCGCGATTGCGGGCCACTGGCAGACACCAGCGGGCACGCTCCCACGCATGGATTATGAAGGGATGTAGAGGTTACGCCCTTTTGCGCACCCGTGCCATTCTGCCAACATGCATTGGCATGCAGCGGTCAGGAAGCAGTTAAAAAATCAGATGGAAGATGCAGTGACTGTTCAGGTATTCAGGCAGCTGTAGAGGTGCAGCGGGTGTCTAACTACAATAGTGGACAACTCAGATTCCTCTACCCCGTTTTAGCATGGATGGAGGTATTGATTTCCTCTTGTTCAGCCCAAACGCTGTGTATGTGTATGGCTAGCCTAGAATATAAAGGCCACCATGCCAAGTTCTTCTGTGAGTTACAAGGTGACAAATATGCGGTTATGTAAATACTGCATGCTTCACCATAACAACTCTGCCTGCTTAAACTAATTTTAAAAGATGTCACCGATATTTTGATTTAGTACATGAAGTGCTTATCTATGTATGTACCACACAGATCCACACATTTGGAATCTGTCTCTGTATTTCCTTCATTCATATTATTTAAGATTTACAATAGACATAATAGTACTCATACACTCAATAAACACTTCATATCCTGTTTAAAGCTAACACTTTATATCTAGTTGCTAAATAGCCATTTTTGTAACTCCTTACAGGAGTGTGTATAATAGACTTCATTTCCAGTCTTAATAATTCGACTTTTATGTTACTCTCACATCATTTTCATCCAGTAACCCGAATGTTTACTGTATCTTCTAAACAAGGCAATATTTTAACAATGGAATAGAACACTATTAAAGGAGTTGTGTATACTTTCTGAGGGAACATTACAATGATGTCTGAATTGCAAGCCATCTATCTCGATAACATCATATAGGAAGAAACTGGAATGTGTAAGAAAACAAGCTGTTTTTGTCCAAGCAATGGACTATTTTGCTATGTTTAAATGTATTCTTTTTTACTCTCTTCGCATTTGTTGCAACAGGCCTATTATAGATCAGTAAGGGTGAGCTTTGGGTTCTGGTTGAACATACTTGGCCAATTCGCCTGCTTGAACTATTGGCTGATGTTTGTGCAGAAACATCAGTTGGAACTTGTCAGATGGGGTGGTTTCAATAAAGGACATTTTCACTCTCTGGGTGTTTTTTTTTTTTTACATTTTATGAATGTGAGAGCCCCAGATATCTGCTATCCTCCTAGGTAAATGAGTAATGGGTACATACCCCTTGTTACTCAGACATCACATTTATTTTGAGGAACAGGATGTGTGGGGATGAGGCCTTGTCCCCATCAACAAGAGGACAGGGTGCTCTGCAGGAGGGGGGTAGTCTTTTCTGCCCCCTCCCCCTTAACCTCGCAAGGTACCCTCCCAATGTTGAAAGCATATGGCCTGGTATGGATAAGGAAGTGGGGCTGCATACTCATTGCCCCCTCCTTCTTTGTCATTCAAGCTTTTATTAGGGGGACCCCACATTGTGATTTTACTTGTTTATTTTTTTGTAAATGGTGTGCTGGACCCTTAGGGAAAATATAGATAGAAATCAAAAATACCTACCCTGTATAAAAAGTATTATTTTAGAAAATGCCCCCCAATTTAAATCTAACATCAATCATGTCTTCCAGTAATATAGATCTATGTTGATTAGGAATCAGGATAATTCACCAACTGATGATGATGGCCTGCTGACACAACAAACCAATGCATCTGATGATCTTTCCAGGCTCTCCAAACCATTATATTTACAAACAAAAACAAAACAGAACAACAACAAAACAACAACAAAATCAGTGGCAGTAGCAGTACCATGGTGCTGATTCTAGCATTAGCGTGGCAGTAGTGCTAGTGTTAGCACAGAGGTAAGGCTAGAATGGCGATAGTGCTACTGCTGCTAAATGACAGATCCCTGGCTGGTTTGTGTATGTTTGTTTTAAGTTTTACTGTCTCAAAGCATGTAGTAATATTCTGCCTCAAATGCAATGAACTGTGCATGCTGAGGATTGCTTAGGAACATGTGTCCTCCTTTTTTGAATATTAGGATTCCTCCATGTGTAAAAACTTACAGTGAACCTATGCTTTGCCCATGCAGAACAAAACTTTAACTTTAATACTGGCTGCACATACCTTCTTTCCCCAGCCACTCCATTTGAGCTAGAAATCTCTCCCAGTCTCCATGTGACATAGCTGGGTAGATGAGCACTTTCAACACATTTACATAGGAGGGAGGGAAGTAAGTCACATGTTTGCCAAAACTGGAAAAACTTTGCTCTTTGCTTGTGGTTGAAAATTTGCTCTAGTCTCCATACTTTATAAACAAAGGGCCAGTTTACTGTCCTTCAAACTTTAGAGGGATGAGACTGTGACCAGTGGGAAAAGAAAATGCCTTGGCACCATTGGGAGTAAACAATGCCCCATCATTGGTATTAGTGGGAGGAATAATGCCTCATCATTGGTATCAATGGGAGAAATAGCGCCCCATCATTGGTGTCAGTGGGAAGAATAGTGTCAGTGACAGGAATAGTACCCCATAGCTGGTATCAATGGGAAGAATAATACCCCATCATTCGTGTCAGTGGGAAGAATAGTTCCCCATTGCCAGTGGCAGGAACTATGCCCCACTGTTGCTGATGGTGGGGGGGGAATGCCTCAAGGGCCAGATAAAACCACAGTTTGGAGACCACTGCTGTAGTCCTTAAGGGGTATATAGGTGCTAAAGGTGCTAGGTGCTAAAGCAGAATTGGTTAAAGAAGAATAACTTAAAACTCTAATTTCTCTCCACTTTCATATAATAAGCCAGAACAGCAAAATATTGCAAATGTAATAAATGTAAATGATCTACTTCATTATATTTTGTCAATATTGTATTGTTAACATCTCAGGACAGGCCCTATAGCAACAGGCAAAGTTTCAATATTTATTATTGGGTGCAGTGTGCTATTAAAATTAGTATACAACTATTATTTTATTATTCTACCAGATTCAAATTTCCCAAAAGAATAATTTACACATAATAATTCAGCATTAATCTCATACAATTATACCATACGAATGTCCAGCCTTAAAATTAACCTGTACTGAGAAAATTACGGAGGCTACCATTGCCGACTCTTTTTTTTAAATGCTAACTACCTGTCCATTTATATGCACCTGAAATGTATTTACCTGATTCAAACTGAAAGTTCGTTTGAGATTTTTTTTTTTTTTTTTGAACAGTTGCTGTATTCTTTGAACAAGCCAACATGATAACAAAGAAATAAAACACTAGTAGAAGATCTATGTACTGTATTCTTTGTGAGTGAACATTACAATGGTGTCTGAGAAGTTGGTGTTCACATCATGATAGCATCAAATAGGTAGAAACTGGAGAATGTGGGAAAAGTCGCTGCTTTTTGCTGAAATAAAGCTAAATTTTGTCTTGTTCCGATGGATTCATTTACACTCCTTCTGGGCTTTTGCTGTTATTGTTAATGTGTATCAGTCTCTCAGACATGGATGTAACCAATTATTCTTCCAAGCCATTAGCACCGACACCCATTTCAAGCCAATAGTTATAGAAAAGGTTTGTGACATTGCTGTTTAAAATAGAATTCCCAATAAGCCTCATATTTCACAAAGATCTACCCTAATTAGAACAAGCTTTTTTTTTTGTTGCCATATATTTATGGAAAAAATGAACAATGGTGTTAGCATTTCAAGGGTCAGACATAAGAATGCTAGTAAGTGGTAATTATAGTAACATTTATAGATTTAATGAACCCAGGTATTATACAATTAGTTAGAAATTACATACTGCTGAATGTATTTCATTAGAAAGTGACACTTGCCCCAGGTGTTCGGCAGAAGGCACAATGCCAAGCACTGTACACCTTCAGCATCTGGCAGACCTCATGGAAACCCTACAATGCATATTCTTCCATTTTCACACCTCTTTCAAATATTACTGTAACTGATGTTTAATTAGGCAAATGAAAGCTGGAACATGGGCAACAAGTACATTAGAGACCTCTTTAATCTCTCCCGTAGTTACTGGAAGCGCTCGGCTTACAATGTGATTATGTAAATAGCTATTAATGCATAAAATGCTTCTAACACTAAGTATTTGAAGCATATGTCAGACAATATACCCTTTAAAGGTCTGTGTATTTCCCTGGTTTAAAGTGGTGTTCCACCCAAAAAAAAAAAAAATACATGAATGTGCCTAAAAAAAATAAATAAAAAAAAAAACATTTGGAATTTTTTTTTTACTCACCTCTAAATGCCTGTTGCTAGGGGGTCCCTTGTAGTCTGCCTCTTTCAGTGCCTGGGCTGGTGACGTCACTTCCCCTCGGCACAGGAAGGGCTCAGCTCTGCTCCCTCCCTCTTGTCAATCATCTGGGACCCATTACAGGTTCCAGATGACTGAGCGGCCAATCACGGCGAGCGGCACCTCTCGTGCATGCGCAGTGGGTGCCCGGCTGTGAAGCCACAGCCCGGTGCCTACAGTTGCAATGACTGCACTGCCGAACGTAGGGGGAGACGAGCGAGGCTTCGATCCCCCGCATCGCTGGACCCTGGGACAGGTAAGTGTCCAATTAAAAGTCAGCAGCTGCAGTATTTGTAGCTGCTGACTTTTAATTTTTTTTTTTTTTAAATGGGAACTCCTCTTTAAAGAGCACCTATACTGTAGTAATACACAACTCTCTTCCTCTTCTTGTGTGGCAAGGAAGGCTGCCCCCCCCCCAGAGGTTTTTCCTGGGGAGTTGAGGATCCTATGATAACATGCACCTATAAAGTACAGCACTTCCTTGCATGTGTATTAGGATCCTGAATTTTCCTACGATCCCTCTGTGGGGTCCAGTGATGTAAGTAACAGGAAACAGGAAGTGTCCAGAACCTGGGAGTAAGGTTAGAACTTTTAATGTATTTTGGGGTAGAGGCAACCAGTACTGAAACCCTTGCTTTTTATTTCAAGGTTCACTTTAATTACTCCATAGTGTCTGCAACTACAAAGGTCAGCAGGGGCTTGCTTTAAAGCATATTTGTATGTAATATGTACATATCCAAATCGCAAAAGCCTGGTCAGAGTTCTACTTTAATTAAAAAAAAGTCTAACTTACTTTATTAGCACAGAAGTTATAACCACAGATCACAGTCCCAAATTAGATAAAACTCTAAATTCAACACTACCTAGAATTTGAGTGTATAATAAGATATAATAAAACCACCACATCTATGTCAGCACCAAAAATAAGAACTTGAAGAGCCCATGACAGCTAAGGAAATTGAAATAGCCTTAGCACTTTTTGAACAAAACAAAACAACTGGGCTGGATGGATATCTGAGCAAATGGTATCAGAAATGTAAAAAACTTTCTTATCCCTAATCCACTAGAGATCTGTAAAGAGCCTTTGAAGAAAGTGCTCTTCTGAAATCAATGCTGGAAGCATTAATTATACTATTGCAAAACCAAATAAGTACATATAGATTTCTTGTGTTAATAGAGATGCCAAAATACTGGGAATGTTTTAGCCTTTCAATAAAATGAACATATTGTTTCAATTACTAACAGCATTTATTCCCAACAGATTATCTAAAATAAACATTAGATGGCTTTTCACTGATCTACAATGTCTTTTTTTTTGTTGTTGAATGCAGTAAAAAGAGCAATAGTCTCATGTTACACATTTATAGAATACAATTTAGTTGAATGGCTAATCATGTAAAAGGCTGGCCAGAAATTCTACAACACAAAGCTAGATTAAGTAAATAATTCCATAAATGACCAATCTCAGAAAACACACCAGGGTTCCCCAATAAGTCCTCCTTTCTGCAAGAATAATTAGGACACAGAGGGAAACCCATTCTTCTGATTTCCATCATTTCCATGCTTTAATGTTTTAGCAGCGACACATGGAATTTCATCAAGCAGTGCTAGGGCTGCTTTGGCCAGCAGATAAAAACTGGCCAGTGGTTTGATAGAAACTAGCTATTGGCTAAACAGATTTGCATCAGTGGGAACGGCCACAAAAGTTGAGGAACAAGACACAAGCAATTGTTTTTGTACAAAAAAATAGAGTGTCAGACCTCAAATACAGATCAGATAGAATCAGCAAGAAGAGGCTTAACCTAGACTATGACTAATCTTTATTATTTAATACAGGTATAGTGGGGACAAGGTTGAATGTGATCATATAATGTGAGGTGGTTTAGGAACACTCTGATTTTGCACTTATTATATTTTCTTTTAAACTATGCAACAACATGCTTTAAAGTATAATCCAAAGCGAAACATTTTGTTTTGTATAGGGTGGAGAGGGATTAGGACCCCTGTCTGTGCCCCTATGTTTGTCCTGTCTACTGTTATCACAGAAAGTGAAAGAAAATTCCAGATCACAAATAGAGGGGAAATCTTCCAATGGGGACAATAGTTCTGGTGACCCTGGTGACAAAAGATTTCCTCACTTTGGATGGATATCCTATCACTTCCTGTTTTGGCTACAGAACAAGAAGTGAAAGGGAACTCTCCCCAATGGGACACAGAGTGAAAAAAAAACTGACAGGGGTTATAATCCTCCCTTACTCTATCAAAGAAAAAAAAGTTTACTTTTAGTTCATTTTAAAGTGAAAAGTCTTATTTATTTATTTTTTTAAATAACCAATATGTCATACAATTGTTTTGCACAGAGGCGCTCCAAACCTCCTCTCCTGGGGCCCCCTGCCGATGCCCTCTGCTCTTCCTTTTCTCCAATTGCTCCCACACCCCATAGGAAGTGGTTTGCTATGGGGGCAGACAAGACGGCTCCTGAGCTGGGCTGTATGCATTTATAGACACACAGCATGGTTTGGGCCCACCCCAGCTCCCTCCTGACAGCAGCAGGAGAGAGATGGGAGAAGAGCTGCTGCAGACAGGCACAACACTGGATTGAGATCAGGCTCATGTAATTGTTTAAGGGGGTGTGGGGGGGGGGGGCAGGGAGAAGAATTTGATTTGTTTTTTTTTTTCTTTTACCTTAGTGCAGAGAATACATTAAGGTAAACAATCTTTTTACCTTTATACAGATGGTCAGCAACAGGTGAATGATGCATTTTGAGCACCCCAAACTTAGAAAAGGACCATATCAACATGAAATAAAAAACAATAAAGCCCCAAAAGAAATAAAGACCCTATAATACCCTATACAAGCCAGATTTTGTACAAAATAAAAGCTAATCTGCATGTGGTATTTTAATTGATTGCTACAGTGCATTAAGGAAATTATGTGTTGCAAACAATACATGGTTAAAGTGATATTAAAGTCTCTTTTTTTTGTTAAAAATAACATGCATGTTATACTTACTTGCAGTGGTTTTGCACAGAGCAGATCCTCCTCTTCTCGCGTCCCTCTGCGGTGCTCCTGGCTCTTCCCTCCTGTCGAGTGCCCCCACGGCAAGCAGCTTGCTATGGGGGCACCCGAGCAGAGCCACAGCTCCCTGTGTCCATTCATACACGGAGCCACAGCCTGGCCCGCCCTTTTTCTCTCCTCATTGGCTCACTGAATTTGATTTGCAGAAGAGGGAGCCAATGGCGCCGCGCTGCTACATCAGCCAAAAAAGAGGGGAGCCCCGGACAGCCGAGTCTCTCATGCAACATCGCTGGGGGCTGCTGCACACCAAAGGTTTTTTATTTTAATGCATAGAATGCATTAAGATTTAAAAAAAAAGCTTCTGCCTTTACAACCAATTTAAATTATGCAGCCACAGTAGAATGAAATGATAGTAGGTTAAAACTGCTCAGAAAAAAACCTGTGTGTATTAAAAATGATATTTCAAAGAATAGCCAGACCCTGTGCAAAATAGGTGTTCACAAGCATTAACAGTCAGAAGCTGTAGGTTTGCCAGGTCTATAGTATAAAGTGTAGAAAATAAATTAAAAGTTGAGTAGTTAAATTTCAATAAGAAGAAACAAGGAATTAATGATATGATTATTGTAGTTTAAAGAGTGGATAAGTAAGGTTAAGTAAAAACCTTTAGAAGCAGTGGAAATGCCTAGACCATAAAATTCACAATTAAGGCAATTTGCACAGACATTGGATTTCATTTTTTAAAGGAAATTACACTATAATTTCACAATGAGGCTGTTAATCAGAGTGGAACGATAAAATTAATGTGGTAAGAATTTGGATTGAGCACTTGGGAAATCTAGGATCATGCAATTCACCAAATTTAGGTATTGTGCCTACACAAATAAAACAAGGTACTAAATACATCATTATTAAGGTTAATCTAGAACTCCAGCCAAGACACAGCTTTTATAGTACAGCAGGGAAGAATAAGAACCCCTGTTGTGTATTTATTGCTGTTTTGCTTGAGAAGACTTCTTTGTGTGTAAAAAAATTACTGGAATTCCAAGTTATAAATGTTTGTATATGGATCTTAGTGTACTTAGTGGCATGATAAGCACATGCAAGAAGAAGCAAATGAGTGTATGTGTATACCTATAAAATGGGAAGTATATTGATTCTGTAGGATAGCAAACGATAGAAAAATACCCCAATGATGCTAATCAGCTATTCTTTTTAAGCCTATCCCAATGATATAGAAGTATACAGTAAATAATCACTATCTATAGGGAGGCCTCCTCAGACAATTTGACTTGCCAATTACCATGATATGGTGTCATGCATCCAAGCCACTCCCTGGTCTCACTTAAAAAAATGGTCTTATATCTTCATTGTACCTACTAGGCAATTTGACTGGTCTATTACCATGGTATGGTAACTTGCATCCAAGCAACTTGTTGGTCTCAGTCAAAAAGAGCTCTCCTGACTATATAAAAAAACAGTTTGTTCACCATCCAAATATACCATGTGACCCATGCGACACCCCAAGGTATGGAAAAAAGGGTGCAAAAAATACCTCTGCTCTACATGTTTCGCTCACTAAATGAGCTTTGTCAGGAGTACCAGATATAACACCAAAATCTAAATAATGGGACAAGCAGATATATATGATCCATGGTAATGAAAGAAAAATGGCAACCAATTATTTGGTCACCCTGTATTTATACCATTATGAGCAAAATGGCTGCCATGCATCCTTGTGTAGTGACGTCATGACTTGCATAACATCAGCACACAGTTACATGATCACGAAACTGTGAATTGACGTTCCCACATGTGCAAATGAGAATACGCTATTCTCTATTAGCCACAGTGCCACCTATCAGACTATCTGCGAAGTGTTTAGGCAATATTTGTCCTAAATATCAAGTGAAGCTCAATTGCAACTCACTCCATCTTGTGGATGAAGGACAAAGTGACCCTAATCATGGATCCAAGGTACCAAGCAGCCTGATATTCTTCAGGCCTGGAAATGTTGATTCATTTAACCCCATATACACTTCAATCAGATATTGTATTAAATTTCTGTGGCCAGTTAGAGCAATATATATCACTGAGGACCCTCATGTTTTGAGAGGATTTCCCCTGTGTATTCATCTCTCTTGCTCATATGTACAAGTCAGGGGCCCATAGATCAAACTATTAAATGGCGCCTCCTCTCAACACTCAATTTGCTCAAAATTCTTCCCGTATTTGGATGTTGGACATCAAACTAGTTGTTCCAAAGTTATATCAATACACAAAAGCTGAGCTCCTTCTGAAAATGATTGTTGCCAGGTCTGGCTGTTATACTGACCCTTTAATACTTGAATTCAAATTCAAGATTTGAGAGTAAAGTTAGAATTCATTATCTGCATCCAAATCCTTGACTCAAACTATTGCAGCCTGAATGTCAACATGAGAGCCAGACAACTAGCATCTGTAGAATGGGAAGTAAAGTAGGCATCATGTTTAATTTTGCGTTGTTCCCAAAACAGTAATAAAGGGGAAATCTTCCAATGGAAACACTAGTTCTAGTGACCTTGGTAAAAAAAACAGGGGTTCCCTCACTTTGGAAGAGTTTCCACTCACTCCCTGATTTGGCTAAGGGATATAAAGTGAGGGGAAATCTGTCCCCTAGGACACAGATGGCAAAAAAAGCCTGACAGGAGTTAGAAAAACCCCACTTGCTGTATCCAAAATGAAAAGAAAATGTTTTGCCTTTAGTTTCACTTTAGCTGTCCTTATAGAAAATGCAAAAATATTGATTTTTATTAGGGAAGCTAAAAACTGAAATGTGTACTGTGACAATGCAAGGCCCTGTCATGGTGAGAGTTTAGGATATTGATATAGGCATGACAAAGTGATTCGCATTAGGACAGAGTGCTAAGCTCCAGAACATTGTTTTTGAGTGGAGAAAACCGGCTTGTCAAATTTCCCAGGATTTTGTAATCCAGGATCACAGTCTGGAACTTGGAGACTTCAAAGAGATTTGGGTGGGAAGAAGTCTTCAATCCTGTGTCTGGGTCTTATTGGAGGCCTGCAGGCCATGTGAGTGGACAGATGTGCAGATAAATTATAAGCCAGGCCTGATCATAGCTCAGGGCTCCAGTTTGGAGACAGAGTCCTGTCAGGAAAGAACTGTGTGCTCCAGCCAGGAGGGATGTCTGGTCCTGCAATGAGACTGCACCCCATGTTGGGGGATTTCTTGCCCACGGTAGTGGGAGAGTTGGGACAGCTCTGCAAGACTGGGAAAACTGAGAAAGCCAAGGCAACTAGCAAACTCATTGGACCAGAGGATACCCGTAAATCTCAAGAGAGTTTGAGAGCTCAGGATGAGAGGTCAGAGGTGGCCCTGTACAGCTGAGACTGTAACCCTAGGCACAGGGAGCCCAGAAAACCCATAGAGCCAGGACTGAGGAACCAGTGCCATTAGCAGTGGTACTGCTGACAAGCAAACCAAGTGGCTCTGCATTTTCTTGTTGTACATTAAAGATGTTCAGTACATGCATATGTTTCAAGTAAGTTGAATTTAATATTGAAAATTCCCAATGGAATATACATTTCTACATGTCCTTACAGCCAATATGATGACTAATCATTCCTGAAAACATGTCCCACATTCAGCAATATTGTCTGCCATCTCCTCCCTCAGCTAATGCTTCCTGCTCTGATGTTATCAATTTGCCCCCCGAAAGAAGGCTGTTTACCTAGCCCAATGCAACGTAGATTACTTCTATTTTTAATAGTTAGTAAGTACCTTTCATAATACAGCTACCACAAAGTAAATCTGTTACAAATTAAGAAGTGTATGACTAGTCTGACTGTGAGATGATTAAGTGTTTGACGAAAACAAGCGCACTGATGTCAACAAGGAGTTTCACTAGGGCTTCTGAACTAAACATTTTGAAAAATACAACTTTACAATATAAATGTAACTTTGCATGTTTTTTTTTCATGGCAGACATGTATCATTCCTTCTAAACCTCTCATTCCAAAAGAGGCTGACATCATAGTTATAAATCTTTGTCTTAAGCTTAGAATAATATTCATTACATTCATATTCTCTCCAGAACTTGGCATCAGATACTGGAAACTATACTTATACAGAGAGTTTTAATTGGACTCCTGGGCAATGACATTTAAAGGCAGCTTAGAAGACAACAAAAGAACACATGGCCACTATTTAAAGGGGAAGTATACTCTTTTCAATGTTATTTAACATTAAATATATTAATCAATATCTGCTAAAGTTTCAAAACCATGTTTCTATATATAGGTTTTAAATTATAATGGAACATGGGGGCAGACATGTTTGTTCATAAGTAGGCTCTGCATTCCATTTTGCAGTGCTATGTAATGGTTTTTCTTAACTGCTCCTTCTACTAAGTCAAGTCTATAGGTCTTCTGGCATTTTTTTTTTAAGAACACCAAGGTACCCCACTATTTATGCATCCCAGAAGCAGATACTTTTATAATCCTACATGTCTGCTTAGTTGCCCAGGGAGCTGGAGATCCTGGTTTACTCCTAAACGCAACTTCCAACACTTCCTAAAAGTGTCAAGAGCTTGCCCATTCTCTGCTGCTACTTGTCCTGTTATGGGTAGCCTACAACTGGCCATACACCAGCAGAATTTAATTCAAATGGAAATTCAGTAAAATCGTTCATGAAAGTACTGTATTTCATCTTTCCATCATTGAATCAACAAATTTTGTTTGAAGACCTGAATCCCAGAAGTATTAAACAGTTTTTTTGGGGGTTTTTTCTTCAACATTGTCGATTTGAACCCACTAACAATTAGAACATTGATTGAACATTTTGAAAACTACAATTTTCAAATGCAATGCTGCTAGAGTATGGGCAGCATTACTGCCCAAAGAACAGGCGCAGATAGAGCTGAAAAAGAGATAATGATGATCAAAAAAAGCCAGTGTTTTTTAAAGCTATCGGTCTGTTCAGTTAAATCTAGTTTTGCAATACTGTAGCTTCCCCCCTAAATTGAACTGGTGAATTCTTTCAGACCCCATACCAGTTTATAGACAGCATGCCTTTTAATATCAAACTCAGCAGCTAGCTTTTCATTTACAACCTGACAATTTTCAAAGTATTTTTTTAAACTTCAATAAATGTTTTAATAGTTTTCCTCCAAAAATGAAATATAACAGCTATAATTCCAATTAATAATTGATTTAATAATACATTTAAGAGTGGGGAATCTTGCTTCATTCACATTATATACACAGCACTTGCTTCAATTATTCTTTCTCTGGGGATGTGGCAACTTGATAGAAAGAATGTACTATAGTGCTTAAAGGCCAAGTACATCGTTACATACATTTGCTGAAATTGTTCCCATCCCATAGATACCCCCTTCTACTTATCCAAGCTCACCTGAAGAACTTTTCCAGCTCTAGTCCTATTCAATGTGATGGCAGGCTGCAGAAAACTGCACACGTGCAGCTACATTAAAGGCTTGCAGACCACCGTGCATGCCGCATACACACGGTCAGATTTTCCGCCAACAAATTGTTCAATAGGAGCTTGTTGTTGGAAATTCCGACTGTGTGTAGGCTCCATCAGTCATTTCACGCCGGAATTTCTGACAAACAAAATTTGAGATTTGGATCTAAAATTTTCTGACAACAAAACCCATTCTCGTAAATTCCGATCGTGTGTACACAATTCCGACGCACAAAGTTCCACACATGTTCTGAATCAATTATGAGACGGAAGCCTAGTATTCGTAATGGAGATAGCACATTCGTTACACTGCAAATTTTAAAATCTTTTAATGCAGCACATTCTCTTCTTCTTTATAATACTAGAATAATAAAGTTGTTTTGCTGCTGATATTCACACAGAGTTCTGACAACCTGATTGCTTTATTATTTCTCATGATCTCATGAATAATTTTTTTTTTCTTTTATAGTGATCTCCATAATTTTTTCTTTCGTTTCAAGTTGTGTCAAGTTACCACAACACCATTATTATCTTGTATTTTTTAACCTCAAGGAGGCTGGTGTTGGTGTCCCTTGTTAATTTGACATTGTATTTTTGAAATGTACCTGCTTACTCACAAACAACTGTCCTTTTTGTTATCAATCTTCTTTTTATAAATTAAAAAAAAAAAGACAAGTAATACACATCATACCATCTTCAAAAATATATACAATAAATATTCCTTTTACATAATAAATAATCTTAATGATACCCACTTCTTCCTGTTTCTAAAGAATCATCTAACTAAGTTCCTATTACTCATACATACCTCAAAACATTCATTTCCTATTACTCATACATACATCTAAACATTAAAAAAAAATTATTTTTTCCCCTTTTTCTTCCTTCACTTTCATCCCATATCCTTCCCATTCCCCTCCAATTATAAATAATCCATCCATCTATTCGAGGACCAAAATTTCTCCCATTTTTGTCATATTTCTGGCACCTGACCACCTACATACCCTACATACCCTTCTTCTCTTATCTATTTTTCCATATATTCAATTTCGTTCATTTTACATATCCATTCCAAAACAGTTGGCTTATTTGTTTTTTTCCAATTTTGCGCTATAATTGTTCTAGCTGCAGTTGTCATGTGGTGAAGAATATCTATTTTAGTATTTTGTCCTTTTTGAAGTAAAACACATAGGCAATTATTTGTGAAAAAGAAATATCCATTTATTTTGGGTCATAACAAAATAAAGAGGAAGGCAACACTGGAAAAACTGGTGAAATTTGCGAAGCCTTTGTACCCCAGGGCAGATATCAATTATTTTACAGTCAAAATTGTTGGCCTGAGGAGTCCTTATAATAGTGAGCACAATCCGGTCTAGGACTACAAGAGATCAGGAACAGCAGCAGATGACATATCTGTCCCCAGGCTGTGGTCATACAACAGCCTGCATCTTTTGTCAGACCAGACTGAAACCAGGCCATCACTTTCTTGTCTTCCTTCCACGCTTGTTTCCAGGCTGTGGCTCTGGTGTTGTAGTTGTGGCAGGAAGTGGAGGAGGAGGAACATGGTTGAACTCACAAACGTGGCTTTGGCTTGTGAGTTCGCCCCTCAACCCCTTATTTAGGGCTTGTAAGATAACTTCCTCACATAAGAGGCGTTGGCCCTCCCCCATTTCCTGCATTTTGCAGGCTGCCATGTAGGCATAGTCCTCTTGAATATTGGGGGGTTCTGAGGGCTACAGTAGCCTTCCGAAATAGCCCAAGTGCTGCCTCCTCCAGGTTACTCCTCTTCCTGGGAGTTTTTTTTGGAAGGTGGAGGGGAGGGACCTGGAATTCGGCCACCTCCTGGCTGCCACTTACCCCTGCCACCTCCTAGCTGCCACTTTTCATGGCCTCCTCCTGGCTGAGACTTTCCTGTGTATGAAAAAGGGACATAGTTTTAGTTTTTGGTTCATCAATCACACACAATTTTCAGTTCATGACTGTTGCAAATTGAATGTTAATAAATATAAAAGAATATCATTCTGACCCCAGCATTTTTCATTCTTATCCCAATCATTTGTGGCCACTACTGTCTATTGATATGTAAAACACTTTGTAAAATCAGAAATTACTGATCAATAATAACATCTAGTTAACATCATTAATGATTTGACTAGAAATATGTTGAACAATGCTATACCTGGCTCAAGCTGGGCTCCTCCACTTCTTCCTGGCTGGAAGGCCCAGGTTGGACGTCGGAAGCCTCAGCTGAGGTGGAAGGAAGCCTTGAAGGAAGATTGGAGAATGCTGGACTGGGTTCAGTCTGGCCTGCCAGAAAATGCAGTCTGTCATAGTACCACAGCCTGGGTACATAAATGTCATCTGCTGCAGCTCCTGATCTCTGGGAATCCTGGACCTTCTTGCGCTCCCTATTATAAGTGCTCATCCTGCCACCACTTAGGGCCTTCAAATAAGGGATGTCTGCCGTGGGGATCACCGGCTTCACAAATTCCAGCAATTGATCCAGTGCTGCCTTCCTCTTTGATTTATTGTTATAAAAGAGGTGGTTTACAGACAGGGCAGCTCCCTGTACATACCAAGGAATATGGGGATAAAGTCCTCATCATTGAATAGATCCATTTTATCTGCAAGACACAACACAAGACAAACCCTAATGTCAGGCTAAACTGTCCTAATCTTGTCCCAATATAGGCCTCAATCTAGAAGCAGTATAGGCCACTGATGCACCAAGCTAAAATTGTACCTTCGATAGAGCGATTGGCACTTCCGCTACACCTTCCTCCACTCACAGATGTGGAGGAAGGTGATGTGGATGTTGTGAAATAAGAAGAATCTCATTTCACAAGTGCAAGTGCACACGTCCTCATCAGGGAGATCATGGTGTGCAATCAGGATTTACAGAAGATCAAGGAAGACATCAATGATGTGGAAAAACACTCAAAAACATCATTGATGTTTTAGGCAGAATCTAAAACACACCAAAATTCTTCAATTTGTTGATATTTAAAAAATTTTGGAAAATTGTTTGAAGTATATTGAAAGCCAAATTTTGAAGATGCACACAGTGTGTTAACATGTGCTATCTGCCATCGCAGGATATCAATGTACGCGTTTTGGGAGTGCAACCCCTTCCTCGCAACTCTAGTAGGTGACAGGAAGGGGTTGCACCCCTGAAACACATCCATTGATCCCCCATGATGGGAGCTAGCACATGTTGACATTAGGCATGGGATCAGGAGGGAAATCCCCATTTTGACTCTCTGCACTCTCTGTGCACAGAGTAGAAAGTTTTCTACTCAACAATCTGTGGCTTCTTATTTTAATGCTCAATATCATTTTTTGGACTAAGTTGGTGTTTACACAGAAATGGGGGTTATTTACTAAAGGCAAATCCACTTTGCACTACAAGTGCACTTTCACGTGCACTTTTCCAGTGCACTTGGAGTGCAAAGTGGATTTTCCTTTCGTAAATAACTCCCACAGTGCTTTATAATTGGCCACAATCAGGTCATTTTTGTGACTCACCAAAATAATTAATGGTGCTGAAATAAAGCATATTTTTATCAGTAATGCATTACATACATTAACAACAAAAACAAGGTGCGTGTGTAGCAGACCCACAACATAATAATAGTTTGCTGAAAAAGAGATTGTCACCACATGTATCAAATAAATTAAGTTTGCACTATTGAAGAAAGTGTCCAAAAAAAAGCTCATTGGAGAACCTAGGAGACAGCTAAAAGAAACACAAGCAGTAAATCAAAGGAAATATTATTTCAGTTTAACTTAAAACAATTTTTTTTAAATGTTTATAAAACATTTTTTTGGCATATCAATGGCCCCCGCTACCCACAAAGTACTTCATATATTTTATACAAACCTCGCGTGCGCTTTAGGGGGCAAGCACTGAAAACCAGATACGAACCCAAAAGCACATATTGAAGAGCAGTAATGATCAGAAAAGCACGAGGCTGAAAATCGCGAATCCTCTCTCACCAAACTTCTACTAACACGAGATAAACACAAGATTAGCAGAAGGAGCCCAAAGGGTGGCGCACTTGGTACTGAACTTCCCTTTTCTAGTGCCGTTGTACGTGTTGTATGTCATCGCATTCTTGACGTTCGGAATTTCCGACAAGATATGTGTGACCGTGTGTATGCAATACAAAGTTGAGCCAACATCCGTCGGAAAAAAAACATGGATTTTGTTGTCGGAATGTGCGATCATGTGTAGCTGCAGCTCAATGCACCATATGCTTAACTAGTATAGGGTGCATCTGATAAAGTAGATCTCTCTCTTATGTGAAGATGTAACTTGCTCCAAACCTGCCATAGCCTACAGCAGATCTAGGATAAGGTAAGGAACCCTACACACACAAAGACACATATACATCCTGTATATATGGTATGTTCTGTGTGTGTAGCTGTCTAATCCTATTTTGTATGCTAAGTGGACTTGCGCACATGAGTAGGATGAGTAGCTAACTGGTTTGCACACTTAAATCACATGGACAATATACACTGACCAGCCACTTTATTAGGTACATCTTGCTAGTACCGGGTTTTGCTTCAGAATTGCCTTAATTGTTTGTGGCATAGATTCAACAAGGTGTTGGAAACATTCCTCATTGGTTTCATTGGTCCATATTGACATGATAGCATCACGCAGTTTCTGCAGATTTTGTGGCTGCACATCCATGATGCGAATCTTCCATTCCACCACATCCAAAAGCTGCTCTATTGGATTGAGATCTGGTGACTGAGGACAGCGAACTCATTATCATGTTCAAGAAACCAGTTTTTTTTTTTTAATATTTTTATTGAGTTTATACAATACAGTGTACAATTCAGCTAACAGAAAAAATATACAGCCAAATAGCTCTAAAACAGAGTGATTTTCAATATATAGAGTAAGTAGGAGGGGGGTGTGGGAGGGGAAGGGAAGGGGGTGGGTGAAGATGAGAAAAAAGGATATGTTTACCTGTGAATATAACATAAGTGGACTGGTTGAGATCAGTATTGAAACAGTGGCAGCATAACAAAATGTGTGCTATATAACCCTCAGGAGTGGAAGCATTCTTATTAGTATTAAAGAGAGAACCAACATAGATGGTAGGAACATAACCATATTTAAAATATTAGTGAGTGAAAATATCCGGCTTAATCTAGTGGTTTGTCAATGGGGAAGCTCATAACTGTAAGGGGTGGGAAGTATTGGCCGGGTTACTTATTTTGAGCTAACCCAAGGTGTTGGTGGGGTCACATTTCAAATACCAGTCGGTAAATCTGAACTTATGGATGATGGATAATAATTCCTCAGTATTATACGTATGTTCTATTTACTTTCTCCATCTGGCAAAGAAACGGTTAGTGGAACGGAAATGCAAAGTTATGGTGTCCAGTCTCTCAATATGGAACAGCGATAGCATAGTTTGCTGTATGGCTTGTAAGGAAGGTGGAGATGAATTGATCCAGTGGCTCATGATTGTTCTGTGAGCCACCATTAGGCATATATGAGACCATTGAGCAAGGGTGGGCGACCCCATCAGAGTCGAGGGGGACACCGGTGGGTCACATCCAAACAGACATAAAAGTGGATCTTTGATGTCTTGTTAACCTTAAAAATATATTTGAGTACCGTGTCCCAAAATGTAGAGATTGCAGTCCCACAGGCGGTGTATCAAAATGGGGCAGGTCAAGGAGCATCAGGGGCATTGAGCTTGGACAGGTACTAAGGTGTTGCTCCAGAATGAGTAGTAAGCTCTGTATATAATTTTAAATTGGATTTCCCGCCACATCTCTGATATAGTGAGCTTGTGAATCTGGCGATAGCTCTGTAGTATCTTTTCCGGTACTTCAGAATCATTGAACATTGAGGACCACTTTTGGAATGGGGCAAGATGATATTTTTCCGATTGATGAGTAATAAGATGGGAATAGAGGCTGGAGAGTAATCCTCTTTTTGGAGCACAACATCTAGGTAGGATTTTTGAAGAGGATCTGTTGGGGGTTCATGGCACGTTCGCAGATAGCTGAGTAGCTGATTATGATGGAAAGCATGAGATGGTGGAAGCGAGTATTCTCAGGAGAGAACCTGGTATGTTTTGAATTTTCCCGGCTTATCACTATATAAAGGAGTAATAGTAGTGAAGCCACGCTTGCTCCAAAGGTTAAAGGCTGTGTAAACAGTGGAAGGGAGAAACATGGGGTTTCCTTGAATGGTGAAATGACTGGATATGGTTGAGGGTAGCCCCAGCAGTCTCCGCACCCCCCTCCAGGCAATCAATGTGTCTCTGATGAGGACATTTGATTTAAGATGTAGGGGCAAAGCTTTTAGAGTGGAGTGAAGAATGGCTGGGAGGGTGTACAGGAAAACCAAAGCCCTCTCAAGCACATAGATGAATATCGGGATTTACCCGATAACCAATCGAGACCTTATCTAAGTAAGCATGAGATATTATAAAAGCGTAAATTGGGTAAGTCTGCACCACCTTCAGCCTTCGGGAGACAAAGTTTCTGGAGAGCAATCCGCGGCTGTTTGATAACCCATAGGAAAACATGTAAAGCCTTGTGTATCCTATGCACATCCGAGTGTTTCAATAAGAGCGGAATGGTCTGCATCGGATATAGTAAACGTGCAAAGGATACCATTTTGAACAGGTGACATCTCCCAAAGAGTGAGAGGGGGAGGCACGCCCAAGCTTCCAACTCCTTTACAATCTTTGTTATTAAGGGTGGGTAATTGAGAATGTATAGGGAGGACAGTTCTCGACCTATGTGTATCCCCAAGTATGTGATATAGTGCGTGGCCAGGGCGAATGGTGAAGATACTCTCCATTTAATAGACATTCAGGGGTTTAATGCTAGAACCTCGCTTTTATCGTAGTTTATTCTGAAGCCAGAGCTGAGTCAAAAGGCCGCAAATAAGTCACGTAATGTGTCAAAGTCTGAAAGAGGATTAGATGAGAAGAGTAGAATATCATCTGCAAATAAAGCAGAACGGACTGTTTGGTCTCCGATAGTGATGCCGCTAACACCAGCAGGTGAGTTAAGGATTCTGGACAGAGGTTCAATGGCTATATTGAAGAGTAGAGGGGAGAGGGGACATCCCTGCCTTGTTCCCTTAGTAGGAGGTATAGTGCCTGAGATGAAGTCTGGAGTAACTAATCTAGCCGTTGGGGATGAATACATCTGGTGTAAAAAATGTGTAATTGAACCCGAAAAACAAGGAACCAGTTTAAGATGATTTGAGCTTTGTGACATGGTGCATTATCCTGCTGGAAGTAGCCATCATAAAGGGATATCATTTAAAAATGCTCAATTGGGGCCCAAAGTGTGCCAAGAAAATATCCCCCAATTACACCACCACCACCCTGAACCATTTATACAAGACAGGATTGATCTATGCTTTCATGTTGTTAACGTCAAATTCTGACCCTACCACCTGAATGCGCAGCTGAAAACAAGACTCATCAAACCAGGCAGCGTTTTTCCAATCTTCTCCTGTGCAAATTGTAGCCTCATTTTACTGTTCTTAGCTGACAGGAGTGGCACTCGTTGTGATCTTCTGCTGCAGTAGCCTATCTGCTTCAAAGTTCAATGTGTTGTGCATTCAGAGATGTATTCTGCATATCTTAGTTGTAACGAGTGGTTATTTGGGTTACTGTTGCCTTTCTATCATCTCGAACCATTCTCCTTTGACATCAACAAGGCATGTTCCTCCACACAACTTTCGCTCGCTGGATTTTTTCTATTTTTTGGACCATTCTTTGTAAACCCTAGAGATGGTTGTGTGTGAAAATCGCAGAAGAGCAGCAGTTTTTGAAATACTTTGACCAGCCCGTCTGGCACCAACAACCATGCCATGTTCCAAGTCACATAAAGCGGAAGTAAACCCATCGATTTAACTGTTTCAAAAACCAGTACATTTTCGGCATGTGCCAGGAATGCAACTGTCACATTGGTTGCGCTCTAAAACAAACTGTTAAATCTTCCAATGGCTGGTGTCATAACTAATCACATGTGCAGCATAATGGCAGTCAGTTGAAGATCAAACAAAGGCCAAGATGGCAGCTTCCTTGGCTGAAAATGATAGGAGGGCTTCCTTCCATTTTAAATCCCCTTTCTAACCCATTCTGATGCTCAGTTTGAACTTCAGCAAGTTGTCTTCACCACAGCTAGATGCCTAAATGCATTGAGTTTCTGCCACATGATTAGTTGATTAGCAATCTGTGTTACCAAGCAATTACACAGGTGTACCTAATAAAGTAGACGGTGAATGTATAACCTACACAAGCATATCCATTTTATATTTGTATAAAACAACCAAAGCAAAACTTTTCACCCAATAATATATATGTTAGTGAAAACAGGTAAACATAGCAACATTTAAATCTACTTAATCTTATGGTAGAGCTAATTATGCAGAAAAATAAATTAACCAATATTTGATTAGACTCAGAGCAGCAAACAGTGTACACTCAATAAAAAAGACCCCTTGGCAGTATTTCTTTTGAGTGGAGAAATTAGAAAGACAGGACATCAAGTGTACTGCTTCCAATGCAAGTGCATTAATCTGAAATCTGCCTAGTCTAGATGACCAATACAGTTAAATATTAATAGACTCAAAGATCTAAATTTGATTTATATTGAGTGTTAGATAAAAAGGAAATAAACAATGTGAAAGATAACATTCTGGGAAAGAAAATAGAGAACGTCAATGAAAAGGTTCAATTTTATATCATCTGCATAAAATATTTACCTCTTAGTTGTGTGATTTCAATAAATAGAGCATAAACAGATGGCTAATATCTACAAACAGTCTTAACAATCTATTGTGTGCATATCTTAGGTGTTTTTTGGAGATGCCTAAAGGTAAGTCTCAGAAATCAGGATCTAAGGCTTACCCTTACTAATGGCATGTCATTTGTGCACACTACTGTTAATACATAAAAGACATGACAACACTACAAGGGGGTCCCTTTTAAGCGATTTTGATTTTTTATCATTACCAGGTGTAAATAGAGCACAAACAGATGGCATATAACTACCAACAGTCTGATATCTATTATGTGCATATCTTAGGAGGGTTTTTGGAGATATCTAAAGATACAGCTCAGAAATCTGTGTTTAAGGCTTGTCATTATTAATGGCATGCTCTTTGTGCACATTACTGGTATAAAAAAACATGGGAACACCACAAAGTGATTTTTAAGTGATTTTTTTTTTTAAATAAACACCGGTATAAGTATGCTTAGGCCAGAGGACTAGTTTTGCACTATATTATTAAAAAAACATCCCCCATACCTAGTTGAATAAAAGCACTTAAAATATTCTAATGGATAGTGCTGTTTTCTTTCACCTGTCCAACAGGGATACCCATATATGTTAGATGTCTATTGAGGTAATCAGTCTTGCTATAGACCAAGAATCTCCAAACTATTCAGAAAGAGGGCCAGTTCATGTATAATATACAAAAAGCAGAGTTTTATAAATACATGAATATCATTGAAATTAATAAATAAGTTTCTCCATATTTCAAGAGTGTCTAGTAGAGTTGAGCGAACAGCAAAAGTTTGGGCCAAACATTGCCTGTTCGGCAAACACCTGAATTTACAGGGCGCTGGGCGAAATGTTCGCCTGCCGAGTGCCCAACAATGCATTGCATGCTTCACAGTACATTCTAGGGTCCGAATTGGATAAAGCGATGCACCTGACCGCTGGTCAGGTGCAAGGCTTTGCCAATTAGGGCACAGAGTACTGTCAGAGCCCCGATTGGACAAAGTGATGATGACTTTGTCCAATAATGGCTCAGTGCCCATAGCCCCTCCCCACACTATAAAAGCTTCCTTCCCACAAGAAGCTTTTGCAGTGTGTTGTTGTAGTGTTAGTATAGTGTGAATATAGTGTGTCAGTATAGTGTGTATATAGTGTAGTGTGTCAGTATAGTGTGAGTATAGTGTAGTGTCAGTGTAGTGTGTTAGCATAGTACAGTGTTTAACACAACATTACATAACATTTAGTACTGTACACCCCTTTTTTTTTGGGTTGCTGCATGTTTTTTTTTTTTTTTGTCTTTTTTTTTTGTCCCCTGCTTTCTCCCTTTTTTTTTTAACTGTCAGCTGCAGTTTTTCTGACTGTGACACTGGTGTTCCCCCTTTTTTCTTTTTATAATTTTTACATTTCTGTCACCGTCAGTCCTCAATTTAAAGTGCACCAAACACCACTGTTCATTCAATAAAGTGCATCCAATAACACGTTTAGACCCCTTTCATACTGAGCCGCCCAGGGCGTTAGCGGTAAAGCGGCGCTATTTTTAGCACCGTTTTACCGTCGTTTTAGTGGCACTATTCAGCCGCTAGCGGGACAGTTTTAACCCCCCGCTAGTGGCCAAAAAGGGGTTAAATCCACCCGCAAAACGCTGCTGCAGCGGCGCTTTGCCGGTGGTATAGCAGCGCTGCCCTATTGTTTTCAATAGGAGGGGGCGGTAGAGGAGCGGTGGAGGAGCGGGGTATTCACTGCTCCTCCACCGCTGCAAAGAACTGCTGGCAGGACTTTTTGTGATGCCCTTCCAGCGCAGCGCCCCAGTGTGGGTTTGCAGCTGAGGCTTTTTTCAGGCGCTATGCGGGTGCTATTTTTAGCGCTGTAGCG
Source organism: Lithobates clamitans (assembly GCA_037952925.1). NCBI lineage: Eukaryota > Metazoa > Chordata > Amphibia > Anura > Ranidae > Lithobates > Lithobates clamitans. The sequence continues at coordinate 2,016,243 of JBBGZY010001063.1, forward strand.
CCTGAAAAACACCTCCAGTGTGAAAAGGGTCTTAGTGTTATCCAGCCCCAGCATGCAGAGGAGGTGGTGGACTGGCTTACTAAACCATCCTCATCCTACTTATCCTCTACGACTCAAGCTGACACTAGTGTGCAGTCCACCGCAGCAGCCAGAGCGGCTTATTATACCTCCTCGTCCACAGCTACTCTTGCCATAGCCCCAGCATCATGCATGGAGGAGTCAGCTGAATTATTAAAACACAGCGTCAGCCACTTTCTTCTTGAAGATGCACAGACATTACTTGATTCTGATGTTGGTTCTGAGGTTGAGGAATGGAGTAACATGAGCCTACAGAAAGAGGAGAACACTGATAAACAACAAATTGCCAGTCATGTTCCCTCCATGAACTTGGGCTTGAGTGTACATAATTTGGCCTCTTCACATAAGGCACGCTCACTGTGGTGCAAAAATGTGTTATCTCCAATCAAAGTCTGCCAAAGAGACACCGGAATTTATCCCAAAAAATCTAATCTTGTTCCGAGTGCACTAAATTGTGGCCTCATCATACAGACTGCCGTTGTTTACAAGCCGTTGTTTACAAAATATAGAAAGGGAAAATCACTTTAAATGTCTTTTTTTTTTAAATATATGTCAGTTTTTCTGCAGCAGATTCTATACACGGTACAGGTGTGCCAGTTTACCCCCCCCCCCCCCCCACAGGCACTATATTTAAAAGGAAATTTTAATTTTTATTGTTTCACTTTAAGCAGCATTAAAATTGCTGCTCCTTTAAAAATGATCTTTAAAAAAAAAAAAGTGCATTGATACATGTCCCTCAGGGCAGTACACAGCCCCCCCCATATCCTTTTTATGGCAAATAACATGCATATAAGCCTTCAAAATGGGCACTTTTGATTTTTCAAGTTCGTGTCCCATAGACTTTAATAGGATGTGCAGTTTGGTCCGAACTTTTGCGATGTTCGGGAGTTCTGGAGCAAACCAAACTGAACCAGGACAGTCTCCGCTCCTTTACATGAAGGAGTACCTTTAGAGTCCCCCCTTACATCTAGGAGTGACCATCAGAGTCCCCCCTTACATCCAGTAGTGCCCATCAGAATCCCTCTTATATACAGGAATGACCAGTAGGAATGTGCTCCCAGTTTGAACCGAACACAAGTTCAGACTAATTTTACTTGTTTGAGTGCCATGGCATTCATGCACATCGATACATATACCCAGATGAAAAACTCAGGATTTAGTGCCCCCCAGAATGGTGTAACTATCTGTGTTCACTATAAAGCAGTCACTTTCACAGTAGTGAAAATCATCACATAGCCTAATAGGACCGCCAACGAAATAACAGGAAGTGCCAACCAATAGTGACACCACAGCATACATTACAGCTGATTACCCACAATTGCCCACATATACATTCAACACATTACAGGCCTGTAAATGAGCATGGCAGCAGATAGAATTAGTAGACATGTGCAATTTGTTTCGGTCTGAATAAAATTTAGTTGAATTTTTGTTTATTCGGAGATTTGGATGTATTCGAATCTCCAAATGAAATAGTAACGAATTTAGTTGAAATCCATTAAAATTCCATTTGTTTATTCATTTTCTAATGAATTACAACTTTTCAGAAAAATTTGAATTCGGATCAGTCGAAAAACGATAGATCGGTTCAAATTCTGTGTAAAGAATAGCTAGTTGTTAAGCAGCGGGATGGGAAGCCAGCCGCCCACGTCCTTAACAATTATGACTCATCATCTATCAGCTGGCCTCCTCACTGACAGATACTGTATATGTAAAAAAAAAAGAATGTCAGAAATTGCCCATCAATAAAAAAAGTTTAGAAAAACGCCACGTCAAAATGTAAAAAAAAAAATGGCATGAGGTCCCCATCCAAAATCCATAACAGACCCTTATCCAAGCATGCAGCCCGGCAGGTCAGAAAAGGGAGGGACGAGCGAGCGCCTCTCCCCCCACCCCAAAGTACCTTGTCCCCATGTTGACAAGGGCCTCATCCCCACAACCGTGGCCAGTGGTTGTGGAGGTCTGCAGGCAGGGGGCTTATTGGAATCTGGAAGCCCCATTTAACCACTTCAGCCCCGGAAGGATTTACCCCCTTCCTGACCAGAGCACTTTTTACAATTTGGCACTGCGTCGCTTTAACTGCTAATTGCGCGGCCATGCAATGCTGTACCCAAACAAAATTTGCGTACTTTTCTTCCCACAAATAGAGATTTCTTTTGATGGTATTTGATCACCTCTGCCGTTTTTATTTGTTGCGCTATAAAGGGAAAAGGACCGAAAATTTTGAAAAAAAATGATATTTTCTACTTTTTGTTATTAAAAAAATCCAATAAACTCAATTTTAGTCATACATTTAGGCCAAAATGTATTCGGCCACATGTCTTTGGTAAAAAAATGTCAATAAGTGTATATTTATTGGTTTGCGCAAAAGTTATAGCGCCTACAAACTAGGGTACATTTTCTGAAATTTACACAGCCTTTAATTTATGACTGCCTATGTCATTTCTTGAGGTGCTAAAATGGCAGGGCAGTACAAAACCCCCCAAATGTTCCCATTTTGGAAAGTAGACACCGCAAGGAAATTGCTGAGAGGCATGTTGAGCCCATTGAATATAATTTTTTTTTGTCCCAAGTGAATGAATAATGACAAAAAAAAAAAATTACAAAAAGTTGTCACTAAATGATATATTGATCACACAGGCCATAGGCATATGTGGAATTGCACCCCAAAATACATTCAGCTGCTTTTCCTGAGTACGGAGATACCACATGTGTGGGACTTTTTGGGAGCCTAGCCGCGTACGGGGCCCCGAAAACCAATCACCGCCTTCAGGATTTCTAAGGGCAAAAAATTTTTGATTTCACTCCTCACTTCCTATCACAGTTTTGAAGGCCATAAAATGTCCAGGTGGCACAACCCCCCCCCCCAAATGACCCCATTTTGGAAAGTAGACACCCCAAGCTATTTGCTGAGAGGCATGTTGAGACCATGGAATATTTTATATTTTGACACAAGTTGCGGGAATGTGACAATTTTTTTTTTTTTTTTGCACAAAGTTGTCACTAAATGATATATTGCTCACACAGGCCATGGGCATATGTGGAATTGCACCCCAAAATACATTTAGCTGCTTCTCCTGAGTACGGGGATACCACATGTGTGGGACTTTTTGGGAGCCTAGCCGCATACGGGGCCCCGAAAACCAATCACCGCCTTCAGGATTTCTAAGGGCGTAAATTTTTGATTTCACTCTTCACTGCCTATCACAGTTTCGGAGGCCATGGAATGCCCAGATGGCACAAACCCCCTCAAATGACCCTATTTTGGAAAGTAGACATCCCAAGCTATTTGCTGAGAGGCATTGTGAGTATTTTGCAGCTCTCATTTGTTTTTGAAAATGAAGAAAGACAAGAAAAAAAAAAGTTTTTTTTTTCAATTTTCAAAACTTTGTGACAAAAAGTGAGGTCTGCAAAATACTCACTATACCTCTCAGCAAATAGCTTGGGGTGTCTACTTTCCAAAATAGGGTCATTTGGGGGGGGGGGGGTTGTGCCACCTGGGTATTCCATGGCCTCCGAAACTGTGATAGGCAGTAAAGAATGAAATAAAAAATTTACGCCCTTAGAAAGCCTGAAGGCGGTACTCAACAGAATGTATTTTGGTGTGTAATGTCACATATTCCCATGGCATGTTTGAGCAATATATCATTTAGTGACAACTTTGTGCAAAAAAAAAAAATGTGTCTCTTTCCCACAACTTGTGACACAATATAAAATATTCCATGGACTCAACATGCCTCTCAGCAAATAGCTTGGGGTGTCTACTTTCCAAAATGGGGTCATTTGGGGGGGTTTTGAACTGTCCTTGCATTTTATGCACAACATTTAGATGCTTATGTCACATATCACCCACTCTTCTAACCACTTGAAGACAAAGCCCTTTCTGACACTTTTTGTTTACATGAAATTTTTTTTTTTTTTGCAAGAAAATTACTGTGAACCCCCAAACATTATATATTTTTTAAAGCAAATGCTCTAAAGATTAAAATGGTGGGTGTTTCATTTTTTTTTTCACACAATATTTGCGCATCGATTTTTCAAACGCATTTTTTGGGGAAAAAACACACTTTTTTAAATTTTAATGCACTAAAACACACTATATTTCCCAAATGTTTGATGAAATAAAAAAGATGATCTTAAGCCGAGTACATGGATACCAAACATGACATGCTTTAAAATTGCGCACAAACTAAATACATTTTTAAAAGCCTTTACAGGTTACCACTTTAAATTTACAGAGGAGGTCTACTGTTAAAATTACTGCCCTCGATCTGACCTTCGCAGTGATACCTCACATGCATGGTGCAATTGCTGTTTACATTTGACGCCAGACCAACGCTTGCGTTCGCCTTTGCGCGAGAGCAGGGAGGGACAGGGGTGCTTTTTTTTTTTTATTATTATTTTTTTGCTTTTTTATCTTATTTTTAAACTGTTCCTTTCATTTTTTTTTTAATCATTTTTATTGTTATCTCAGGGAATGTAAATATCCCCTATGATAGCAATAGATAGTGACAGGTACTCTTTTTTGAAAAAATTGGGGTCTATTAGACCCTAGATCTCTCCTCTGCCCTCAAAGCATCTGACCACACCAAGATCGGTGTGATAAAATGCTTTCCCAATTTCCCAATGGCGCTGTTTACATCCGGCGAAATTTAAGTCATGAAATGCTCGTAGCTTCCGGTTTCTTAGGCCATAGAGATGTTTGGAGCCACTCTGGTCTCTGATCAGCTCTATGGTCAGCTGGCTGAATCCCCGGCTGCATTCTTAGGTTCCCTGTTGGGACAGGAGAGCCAGAGAAAAACATTGAAGACGGTGGTGGTGGGGAACATTCCCTCCCACTGCTTGTAAAAGCAGTCCAAAGGCTAATTAGCCGCTAGGATTGCTTTTACATTTACTCTGGCTGAAAAGAATGATACCAAGATGATACCTAAACCTGCAGGCATCATTCTGGTATAACCACTCAAAGTACAGCAACATACCAGTACGTTGCTGGTCCTTGTTGGGCATATATTGTAATCTTTTTTTTTTTCATGCAGCCTGTGGGCTGAACAAAAAAAAGAGATAGATCGGTGGGTATGCCCACCATTAGAATACCTCCCTTCATCCACACACTTCTAATGATGGGCATACATGCACCGTTTATATATGCCAAAGCATGGGGGCAAATCGCTCCTCCGCCCCTGCTGCCCCCATGCTTCGGCATATATCACCTCCGCTGGAGACACGGCTTTATATATCGTGGGAGCAAACGCTGTTGCTGTCAAGATAAATAAATCCGCGCTGCAGCTGAATGGCGTACCTGAAGACAAAAAAATGGTTAACAATAAAACACAGTAAACGGTAAAGTATAAAAAATTGTATACCTGAAAAGCAAACATGATAAAACATAATAACAATAAAACATTGCAGAATAGAATACAGTAAAAAAGAGCAGAACAATAGAGAGAGAATAGAGAGAGAGAACAATAAAACGACAACTTTTTTTTTATTTTATATTTTTTTGTTTTTGTTTTGTTTTTGTTTTACACTTTTTTTGTAACTGTAACTTTTGTAACTGTAACCGGTTCCAGGTTCGGGTCTCTCAAAATGCGATGGCATCTTGGGAGACCCTGTGAAAGTGTTCCTAGTCTGTGCAATGCTGTACCCTACGCTAATACTCATCTAGTGTATGGTAGCATTCAAAACATTCACCAATGCAAAGACCAGGATTGTCAGGACAGGAGGGACAATAATAGCGGGTGTCATGCCTATATCCGTACTTGCTGCAGACACAACATCTTTTTTGGGGGGGTTCGTTGGGTAGGGGTACTCGGCAGGACATAAAGAAAATGGCTCTCATGCAGTCGACTGCATTTGGTTGGGGATGTGAATGGGGGAAGTACGGGTGCTGCAGAAGTGGTGGGTTCCCAATTAGGATTGGCGAATGCAGCAAGAAGGGCATTATGGGTACGACGGGCCTGTGTTTGTCATCAAAACGCAGGTGCTAGCAGGTATCTGGGCTGATCCTGCTAACACTGCGTTTTTGGGAACCCTAAACTGCTGAGGACGCTAGTATAGATCTAATCGGATCAGATATTGATCCGTTCAGATACTATACCACTAAGGGAGGTGTATGGTGTATGCGTCGGTGTTAGCGCTACTGGCACTAACCTGACGCTGCCTGGGGCTGGTGCTTGCAAGTTCACCAAAACGCTACCAAAAAAACTGTTAGCGATCGCAGGGATCAGGCCTGACTCTGCGAACGCTGCAGTTATGCGTTTAGTGTTTTGTAAGTGACAGTGATCGATCGATACTGCACTTGGGTGGGCTGGGCCGGGCGGAGGGGCAAAACGCAGGTGCTAGCAGGTATCTGGGCTGATCCCGCTAACACTGCATTTTTGGGAACCCTAAACTGCTGGGGACGCTAGTATAGATCTGATGGGATCAGATATTGATCCGTTCAGATACTATACCACTAAGGGAGGTGTATGCTGCGTGCATGGGTGTTAGCAGTACTGGCGCTAACCTGACGCTGCCTGGGGCGACGCAGACCTTATCTGACCCTAAGACCTAAGTTATATCACCGCTGGGCGATCAGGGGGCTAAACCTTTATTCGGTAATAAACGGTGGGTGCCCTGACACTATAAAAAATAAACGAACTAACCAGCGTCACCTGTAACAGTTATACGGTAATCACTGGTGAAAGGGTTAACTAGGGCACAATCAAGGGGTTAAAACATTTATTAGGTAGTATATGGGGGTCCCTGACGCTATAAAACACTGACGGCGAACCTAAATATTTACCTCCCTAACTAGCGTCACCAGTGACACTAATACAGCGATCAGAAAAATGATTGCTTAGTGACACTGGTGACGGGGGTGATCAAGGGGTTAAAACTTTATTGGGGGGGTTATGGGGGTACCCTAGACCTAAAGGGAGCTAATACTAATTGCCCTACCACACTAACTGTCACAAACTGACATCAATGCAGTAATCAGAAAAAAAAACAGCTTGGTGTCAGTGTGACAGGGGGGGTGATTGGGGGGTGATCGGGGGGGTATCGGGGGGTGTAATGTATGCCTGGCATGTTCTACTGTGTGTGTAGTGTTTGTGCACACATATCGATATCTTCTCTCCTCGGCGCCGGAACGGAAAATACCGAGCCGATGCCGAGGAGAGATGACATCACTTCCTCTGCTTCTGTTTACTATGCAGAAGCCCAGGAAGCTTGTCATTCGCCAGGAGCGATCGCGAGGGGGGAGCCACGAACGAGTGGCCTCCCCCTCACCTCTCATCGCTCCTGACGAGTATCCGACCGCTGCAGGCACTGGGGAGGTCCTATCGGACCCCCCGCCCGTGGGAAGGCAAGGACGTACCTGTAAGTCCTTTTGCCTGCCCGTGCCATTCTGCCGATGTACATCGTTGTGCGGTGGTCGGCAAGTGGTTAAAAAGGGGGCCCCCAGATCCTGCCCCCCATAGGAATGAGTATCGGGTACATAGTACCCTTACCCATTCATCAAAAAAGTGTCAAAAAGTACAAAAAGCACAGACAGTTTTTGACAAATCCTTTATTAACCACTTAAGGACTAGCCTCGTTTTGTGATTTGGGTGTTTACAAGTTTAAAACAGTTTTTTTGCTAGAAAATTACTTAGAACCCCCAAACATTATATATTGTTTTTTTTCTAACACCCTAGAGAATAGAATGGCGGTCATTGCAATACTTTTTTTCGCACCGTATTTGCGCAGCAGTCTTATAAGCGCACTTTTTTGGGAAAAAATGCACTTTTTTTAATAAAAAAAGACAACAGTAAAGGCAGCCCAATTTTTTTTATATTGTGAAAGATAATGTTACGCCAAGTAAATTGATACCCAACATGTCATGCACCCGCTCGTGGAATGGCGTCAAACTTTTACCCTTAAAAATCTCCATAGGCGAAGTTTAAAAAATTCTACAGGTTGCACGTTTTGAGTTACACAGGAGGTCTAGGGCTGGAATTATTGCTCTCGCTCTACTGGTCGCGGCGATACCTCACATGTGTGGTTTTCATATGCGGGGCTACTCACGTATATGTTCGCTTCTGTGCACAAGCTCGTCGGGACAGGGCGCTTTAAAAAAAAAAAATTTCTTATTGATTTTATTTTATTTTATTTATTTTTTCACTGTTTTTTAAAAAAAAAATTGGATCACTTCTATTCCTATTACAAGGAATGTACATCCTCAAAAAGTCCTCAGATCTCATATTTGGACCTAAATGCAAAAAAAAAAATTGTCATTTGAAAAATGACAACAAAAAAATGGCCCTTTAAGACGTATGGGCGGAGCTTACGTTGTGACGTCGCTTCCGCCCTCCTATGGTATGGAGACGGGTGGGGGCCATCTTCCCCTCACTCATCTCCATACCACAGACATGACAGGTCCTGATCGCCTCTGCCGCTACCGAGGGCGCAGGAGAGTGGCGGGAGGGGGGTGGCACCTCTCCCGCCGCCGATAACGGTGATCTCATGGCGAATCTGCTGCAGAGACCACTATGATCGTAAAAGATGGATACCTCGGTTGTGGCAGCAGCTGCTGCCTTTACCGAGATATCCATCTTCAAAATGCCGATGTATATGTACAGGAGCCGGTCGGTAAGTGGTTAAAAAATAAAAAACAGTGTCCCCTGATTTTGATCCATTATCAATCACGCTGGCCGGCCACACCCGAGAAAAAAAAAATATGCTTTTGCCGTCACGGAGGCCATCTGCCTACTGCAGGCTCCTGTGTTTGATGGTTTTTATATAGGTAAGGGGTGGGGCCACCTGTCTACGTCAACTGGTGGCACCGCCCCCTTCTGACATCACATACCAGTGCATGCTGAGTCCGTGACATCAGAAGGGGCGGTGCCACCAGGTGACGTAGAAATGTCAAATGGAGGAGAAGCCTGAAATAGGCAGATGGCCTCCATGACGGCGAGAGCGTTTTTAATTTTTTTATTTTTTTCCGGATGCGTTGGGCGGCATGATTGACAATGGAACTACATCGGGAGATACTGTATCAAAAAATATGTTAAAAAAAACAAAAATCTTTTAAACATTAGCAGCGCTTTAAGAAGTTCATGTGTGAAATAAAATACAAAAAAGTTCCACTTGTGTCTTAATTGTGTACAGCAGGGTGTGGGGTGGTAGCTGATCCGTTTATAAAGAATGTTGAGCGAAGAAATAGAGGCCCTCTGACGAAAGCATTGAGGAAACGCGCGTCAGGGCATGACCATATAGCTACCTACGCCATTGATCTTCTGTGATACCTTACCTGTGAATATCGCTCTCAGCGGTAATAAGGTATATCGGGACTCAACGATCTATGATACATGCTTATATTATTTTAATACATTGTAAGTGTGCATCTATATGGGATCACTTTGTTTTTTAAATAAAAGTATTTTAATTTACTGTATTACGCTATAGGCACTTCTATTTCTTCGTTCGTTATGAGCTTAATTTAGATGGAAGTATGCAGAGTACGCTGACAGCTATCCAAATATCCATTCACGGATCCAGTCCTATTTGAGTGAACTAAGTCCATCGATATTAAACCAGTGAAAGGCACGCTGTTAACCCATCACCTTCTGGTAAGTGAATTGCCTATAGGGGATTCGTATAAAAGCAATGTGGTGAAGGATTTATCTGGGATTTTGATCAGCAGAGAGTTGGTGTTCAGCATTCTTTATAAACGGATCAGCTACTACTCCACACCCTGCTGTACACAATTAAGACACAAGTGGAACTTTTTTTGTATTTTATTTCACATATGAACTTCTTAAAGCGCTGCTAATGTTTAAAAGACTTTGGTTTTTTTAACATATTTTTTGATACAGTTCACATTTTTATAGTAGCAGCTATATATATATTTTTATTTATCATATTTTTTTTGCATGAGCGCTGAGGGAGAAATACGTTGTATCTGTTTATTTCTCATTGTTTGTGAAACATCGGGAGATACTGTTTTTTATTTTTTTAATAAAGGATTTGTCAAAAACGGTCTTTGTGTTTTTATTACTTTTTGACACTTTTCTGGCGAATGGGTAGGGGTATTATGATGTTCATTCACATAGGGAGAGGGCTGGGATCTGGGGGCCGCCTTGTCAAAGGGGGCTTCCATATTCTCATAAGCCCCCTACCTGCAGACCCCCATAACCACTGGCCATGGTTGTGGGGATGAGGCCTTTGTTCTCATCAACATGGGGACAAGGTGAGCCCCCCTGCCCCAAAGCACCCCCCCTTTCCTGACCTGCCAGGATGCATGCCTGAATAAGGGTCTGGTATGGAGTTTAGGGGGACTCCACGCAGTTTTTTTTTAAATAGCCGGGCCACGAGTCAGTTTAAATGTGATTTTATAAATGTCATTTCTGCTGCAGCATGTTTTATACATGGTACAGATGTGCCACTTTAAAGGGAGACTTAGAGGGGACCCCCGGGCATTATATTTAAATATTTTTTTCATTTTTATTGTTTCACTTAAAGAGGGGCCTGGTATGGACTGGGGGGGACCCCACGCTGTTTTTTTTTTACATTTTTCTATTGCTGGCATTCTTTTCTTTACATTCATCTGACAGTGGCACAGACAAATGATGAGTCATGGTTGTTAAGGACACGGGCAGCTGACTTCCCGGCCCACTGTTTAACAACCAGCTATTATTTACACAGAATTTGAACTGGTCGATCGTTTTTTTTTTGTTCTGAAAAGTAGAATTTGTTCTAAAATTAATAAAAAAACAAACTTTAAATGAAAACAAAATGAAATTTACCGAAAACTAAACTAAACTTAACTAAACGAATTCCGAAACTAAACTAAAAGAATTCCATAAAGAAACTAAATTAGTAACATAACAAATCTATTTGAAACCAAACAAATGTTTCCATTCTGCACATATCTAGGAATTAGTGCTTAAGGCAATGCTATATTAAAAAAGGCTATCACTTTAATTGGCTAATTTGATCAACAAAAGCAGCACAGCATTAGCAAAAAAAAAAAAATAGGGCAAGATAGAGCCAGTGATGACCATGGATGTAACTACTGTATATGTTTGATGTAGTAATTGCAGGAAGAGTGGTCAAGATGTTTTTCCAGCCCCAAAATGATCAACACATGGGCTGCAATACATGCTGTATACAGAGCAGTTCAGTTCTCTTGATCACACATCAGTGTTGAAGCAATCCGCTCAACATATCCAGTATAACAATGGCTGATATAAACAACTGGCATGTATAGACCTGTATCAGGTAGCACCTAGGTAAACCTAAAATGTATCTATAGCCAAAACTTTTTTACGTTTTGGATAGAGCAAAGGAAGGTTACTCCTGTCGGGTTTTACTGCCATCAGAAGCTCTGTTGGAAAGATTCCTTCACTGCCTATCTGGTAAAATGGTTGTCCCCAGGAATGAAAATTAGGGGAAACCTCTCTAGCAGGAAAACAAACAGAAGAACATTTTTAAGGTAATTTGGGAAATTCTAGAAAATCTGTCAACATTGTATTGTCTTTTTCCCCAAGTTTCCCTCACTTCACACCTGGTAAAATGTTGTCCCCAGAACTGAAAATGAGTAAAAACCTCTCCAACAGAACCCAAGACAGCAGTAAAATTTGAAAACCAATTTTAACTTTCCCCCATTATATCTAAAACTTAAAAATGTTTTGACACAGATACACTTTGGAACCTTATCAGGTACCTGAAGCTCGAATTTCAAGAGGTACAGAAAATATTATCACTTGGGGATTAAAGAGGAACCTCTATCTGGCAACCTGAGCTTCTGCAATGACTTCAGGAAGTGAAATATTCAAATGTTATGCTTATCCCATGCCCTGTGTAGATAAGTTGAACGAAAGGTTAGATCCCACCAGGTACATTACTATCCTCTATCTTACCAAAGGGTACAGGCAGGTGTCACAAAAGACAGCTTTTGTGACACCAGGTGGGCTCTACCAGCACACAGTCCTCTCTTTTGGCTTATATGGAGCCCCTGCCTCACTACAAAGCACATTGGACTGCATAGTTAAACCCCACAAAGCATATGCTTTGTCGTATCTAGATTATGTTGTAATTTTTAGTCTTGACTATGATTCCCATCTTAAAAACATTCAGGCAGTTCTAGATTTCATTCATAATGGCTTGTTAACAGCCAAACAAATGCATGATAGGCCTGGAAGTAGCCAAGTATCTGGGCTACAGCATTGGGCAGGGGTTCTAACAAACTAACAAACAAGATTAAAGCAAATAAAAGTTGCCCCCAGCAAGTTTCAAAAACCAGGTTAGAACCTTTCAAGGGCTTGTAGGATGCTACCAGAGGCTTGGCTATAAAACCCTTGAGGTACTGCAATTCATAAATTGTTTAATGGAATAGACTCTTTGCCCATCCACATCAGTAAAGTTATCTGTGAACTCCACAAATGTGGCAAGGGAACATGCCCGTTGGCAGGGACAGTTCTGATAGCCAAATACTCGATGGGGTGCGCACCATCTCTGAATGAACCAGATTGTCTCTGAGGTTTCTAGCTCTTCTTGACACAAGCAATGTTCGAGGCCCCACAATTTGAGACAAATCATTCGATCCATTTAGAATATGAGGAAAAGATGATCCGCACTCCGGTGATTGCTCTTAAAAAGTGTAATATTTATTGACAATAAACATCACTTGTAGTTGGATCGCCCTTTAGGGTGATGTCTAAAAAGTTGATACTGGATACATCATGCTCAATTGAAAAAATGTAGATTTAACTGATTATCATTCAGAAATTTCAAAAATTTGTGCAATCCCATAATGTCACCACCGCACACCATCACAAGGTCATCGATAAAACGACCATACCAAACAATCTGCCTAGCAAAAGGGTTGCTGGGAGAGAAGAAAACTTGTTCCTCCCACCAACCCATGTAGAGGTTCGCCATGGACGGTGAGAATCTAGCACCCATCAACGCCCCACAGCGCTGGACATAATATACGCCATCAAATAAAAAATAATTATGCTTTAATAAAAGCTCAACGCTTAGCAGAATAATCTCCTGTAGCTCTTGAGAGCTGTAGCGTTGAAGATGATATTGGATGGCCTGCAATCCAGCACTGTGGGGGATAGACGAATAAAGTGCCCTCACGTCCAGTGTAGCCCACACATAGGTGGATATCCATTTGACAGATGTGATATGGGAAGCATGCCTCTCCCCAGAGCCTCCTCTCTCTTTCTTTCTTTCCCTCCTCTGGTGTCTTTTTTTCACATACCTGGATTATTTTTATTTTTTACTTTTTGTATCTAATGTTTTTTGTATCTCATGGTGTGTTTTAATCATGTATATGTGCATGAGTGCATGCATGAGTGTGTGCACACGTGTACTTACTATCACTATAAGGTGTGTGACAAATAGTGGCATACATATGGATCAACTAATATGTAGTATAGCTGATTCCCCTTTTTTGGATAATTGCCTGTAGTCAATTAAGTTAATTAATGGGTGGAGCCAGTGATCCTTGGAGCTACTATTTATTTCAAAGTTTCATGTCTGTAATGTGGTTATGACTAAGGCCTTATAGGCTGAAACGCGTCAACTGTTCTCATTTGTGTTTGGTCACTGTGGCTTGTCAATAAATATTACACTTTTTAAGAGCAATCAACAGAGTGCGGATCATCTTTTCATCATTTCCCTACTCAGCCAGCAACTGTGGATCGAGCACCCGGGATCTCTGCTTTCTATGTGATGTATGGGTGGTAGCACTAGCTTTTTGTTTATATTCTATTTAGAATATTCCAGTGCTTGGCCAAAACAGACCAAACCTCATTCCATTGAGATCCATATTGAGTAATAATACAGATAATAATACAGACTGGGTATGACTGAGGTAAGGGGGATAAAGCAACCTGTGGTTTGATAAGGTTTTGATAGGGTGCCCGTCTGATCATGTTATGTGAGTAACCTCTATTTCTAAACCTCCGATAGAGATCTTCAGTTTCAAATCAATAACCTACTTCATCTGAACAATTCCTACGAATACGGAGGAACTGGCCTATGGGAATTCCCCTAATAAGTGATGGAGGGTGATGACTGGAGGCCAGAAGCAGTGTATTAGCAGCTGTCTCCTTTCTAAACATTGTCTCAAGTTTGCCTTTGCAGATAGGTATTGACAAGTCTATAAAATATAGTTTTTGGGTACTGAAGGTGTAGGTGACTCTAATATTCCTTTCACTGATGTTCAATTCAGAAATTAATTGATGTAGCTCTTCTAAATTTCCGGCCGCAAATAACCTAAACATCGTCCATATATCTTAGGCAGAGACATACATGGCGAAGATACATTGACGAGCAATATACATCACTCTCCTCTCACCATCCAAGATGGAAGCAGGCATATGCAGGTGCCCATAGTGCCCCCATGGAAGTCCCCCGGATTTGCTCATAATATATTCCAGAAAACTGGAAACAATTGTGGGTAAGAGCGAAATCAAGTGGCTACAATATGAATTTTGTGAACCCATATTGGGGTATTTTTCCTCCAGGAAATGAGCTACTGCCATCAAGCTGCATTGGTGAGGGATGGAGGTGTAGAAGGACTCAACATCAATATCAACCAGTATTGCCACCTCCTGCACCTCCGAGTCAGCTATCCTTTAAAGGACATCCCTGGTGTCCTGGACAAAAGATGGCAACTCCTTAACCATCCCCCGATCAGAGCATCCAAGAATTGGCCAATCCGTTCAAGTAGACCTCTAATAGCCAAAATTATTGGTCTTCCAGGAGGTCTAGTCAGACTTTTATGGACCTCTGGGATCACATATATAGTGGGTGTATTGAAATCCTTTACTGTAAGGAAATTCAGCTCCTTCCTAGTAAGTAATTGTGCTTCAAAGGCTAATTGAAGTTTGAAATTTAAGGAGCTAACCATCCCTGGAAAGGGGTTGGACATGAGTTTGAAGTTTGAGTTTGAAGTCGATTGATCACCCAATTGTCTCATAATTTCTTGTTCGTAGTCCTGCTCAGAGGAGGACCAAATTCCCTCTTTATTTTCTAGACTTTATGATTAAATTAGGGGCCTCACTTAGTTATTTAAGTGCCAAGCGTTCATCTGGAAGGAGGTTGGTAAATTTTTCCCAGTTGATCCTATTAAGATCTTCCTAGACCAAGTCAAGGAAAATCCCAATCCACTGGTTATTCCTAAATTGCGACATCTTAGTAGATCTAATGTTGAGATGAGCTTGGCACTTCCATGGATCCTGTAAAGGAATCTCATCATCTGAGTTCGTAGAGTAATCTCCCATCAAGGAGACAAGGTCATCTATGGCCTGTTGTTCCCTGGCACCCTGGGGCAATCCCTCATCACTAAGGTCACTAGATGTGTCTGAATATACAAGTCTGAAGTATACCTTCCTAAGAAAAAGATAGAGGTCCTTAAAAACCTCAAAATGGTTCATCCGATTGGATGGTAAAAAGAAAGAACCACAATGGAGCAGTCGTATATATCTATCCTGTAGATTAAAATCAGAGAGATTGATAATCTCCATGGTGTCCATATCATCATTCTGAGACCTCACTTCTCCCTTTCCAACATCTACTTGTGTTTTTGACTCCTCGTAATTGCTTTGTTCGATTCTTTTATAATTTGTTTTCCTCCTCCTCTGGTTTTTCCGATTGTTTAATCCCTTGTCCATTACAGGTAATTTCAGAATTCCACATATTGGGAGGGTTTCATGTAGATGGGGGATTTCCCCCTCTAAATAGCTCACAGATCGAAAATCATCTCCAGGACTTTCTGATGAAGTCAAAGCCCCATTGGATGAGGAATGTGATCGATAACGACGCTGTCTTGAACTGCTACGGCCCCGATTGGCAGGTAAATCAAAGATCTCCCCGCGTGCCCAATCATCCAAGTCACGTTTGAACTTGGACTGTTTGGTCAGTCGAAGGTTTTTTTGGACTTTGTCAATTTCCTTTTTCAAAAGTTCAATATGCCTGTCAAATTCAGGTTTATCCTTATGCAGTTCAAGAAGTTTCATGCTTTCCTCAATCTGATTTTTTAAGTCTGCTAGCTGTCTCGATTCTTCCTCAATAATGAGTTTCATAACCGCCAGACCATGGGAAATACATAGATCCTTCCAGTCATTTAAGAACTGCTCAGTACGGAGATGTTGTGCTGGGATCACTCATTCACGGAGCCCCTGCAGTATCATGCGGTTACTGACATAAGACTCAAGGGAAGAGATATCCCATTTAAGGTTAAGAAATTTCACAGTAAGCTTTTATGTTGTTTAAATAGTCCCTTAATAAGTCATTGTCTGTAGGTGTGAATTCACGGGGCTCCTGTGAAAACACTGCCCTAATTTCCTCCTCTATCTCCTCACAAATAGCAAATGCCATTACAAAATTGACTGAGTTGCCGTGGATGTTCAGTACACACAATAATTGAGAATGGTGAAGGTTTAACAAAGTCTAATATTCAATAGAGTAATCAAGTGGTTCCCTTAAAAACAGATCCAAAAGTGATCCTATGCTATATGTGAAAAATGTAATCATAAAAAAGGGAATTAAAACATCACTTAAAAAATTCAGAAAAGTTAATACATAACCGACTCATTAAAGGATGGGGGATCCCAGAGCCAATTGCAATCTGTCAAGAAAATTAAACTAAGGTACCAAAGTTAGAAGGGAAGCTTTAAAAGGAAACAAACTGTGGTGTTAGTAACAAAAAACTATATTTATTAGTACAGTTTACAAAAAATCCCAAAATTGCAACCTTCACCACACCATCATAAAACCATTCATGACAACGTTGTCAGGAACTAAAAACCAGAAGTTTGTGCCTAACTTTGCTATTATAGCAGTTCCACTAATGGATTTCACCAAGGGGACAATTCCAGCATGATGAAATGGAAGCAGACAAAGCTTTTGTGTAAAGAACCAGTTTTAACCATCCCAACTTCAATTAACAATTTCTTGTACAAAAATATGCATCTAATATTGGCCTAAGAATAGTTTTGTCCAAGGAGATTAAAAGGAAGGACATCCAGAAGCACACTTCAGCCAAAACTAATCCCTGCAGAGAGGAACTATTCAATAGTGAAAAATGAGTTTCTGACCATAAAGAGGGTACTAGAGTCACAGAGGTATCAACTTTTGGGCAGACAAATCTGACTGATTACAGACCATTCCCCACTATAGTGAGTTGCTTGGAACAAACAGAACAATGCAAAATCACAAGATGGTTTTTGCATCTGCACAACTTTCATGTAGAACACAGGCAATGGACCAAGCAAGGAAATGCCAATGGATAATCACTTGTCCACTGTGTGTTGGCAATGTTGGCAAAATGTTCTCCTTTCTACAGGCCTGATTTGGGGTATTGGGGGGGAGGGGGGTAGGATGTGCATGGTGTGTATTTGCCACCTCGGTTTCTCACATACAAATGGGTAGGGACTACAGGGTTAATGGCTGCTGTGGAGAGGACAAACATTTTTGTTTTCTCAGAATCTTAAAAAGTTCTGTTCTGGTCTCACAGCCCATAAACTTTTAAAGCTTTGGGTGCAATAAAGCCTTCATTCCTAGGTCCACTTCATACCTGTTAACCAAATCTCATATGTCATACCATTGTCATGTAATCCATACAGAGGGCTGCACATACAGGGGTTCTTCCAAAGAAGTAGGGTTCTTTAAATAAGTGGGACTTCTGCTCTTGCACCATCCATCTGAACATTTTCTTCTCTCTTCACAGGTAATACCCCCATGTCCTGCAAACTGAAAATTGACTGACTGCCTACATATATACTTGATAATCTGCTTTTATACCCCCATGTCCTGCAAACTGAAAATTGACTGACGGCCTACATATATACTTGGTAATCTGCGTTTATACCCCCATGTCCTGCAAACTGAAAATTGACTGACTGGCTACATATATGCTTGGTAATCTGCGATTATACCCCCATGTCCTGCAAACTGAAAATTGACTGACTGCCTACATATATACTTGGTAATCTGCGTTTCTACCCCCATGTCCTGCAAACTGAAAATTGACTGACTGCCTACATATATACTTGGTAATCTGCGTTTCTACCCCCATGTTCTGCAAACTGAAAATTGACTGACTGCCTACATATATGCTTGGTAATCTGCGATTATACCCCCATGTCCTGCAAACTGAAAATTGACTGACTGCTTACATATATACTTGGTAAATCTGTTTGTCACCGCTGTTTCAACTCCACCTGTAGCCATGTTCATACTATTTCACTGTTTATTTAGCTATTAAGTCTTACCTAAATTATGGGCTCCCTTATCTTTACAATTTTGGCCTCTTGGTCCTCCTGCAATTTGATTGTGATGTGAAAGCTTTGCTCTTCTAGCTGTGTGCCTTTATATCACCTCCTAATTGATTAATTGCCAGATTCCATCCACACCCAACACAGTATATAACAAGGCTTTCTTTACAGGGGAACACATACAGGGGTTCTTGCAAAGAAGCAGGGTTCTTTAAATAAGTGGCACTTCTGCTCTTGCACTTCAGCAATTTGCACAAAGCAAACTACAACAGACTGCAGATGACCTCAATTCCAAATTATCTCACCTTCCTCTCTGAAACATGCACTTTTTACCTATCCTCCTTTTCACAATTGCTGCCTCTCTCCTCAAACTCTCTTTTCTTCACCCCTCTGCTCCCCCCCACAATCTGTACATATCACCCTCACTTCTCCCCTCCCCCTATTACTACACTCATCACCTCTTTCTAACTCTAAGCCCACTTGCTAACAAACCCCCCAGGATACTGAAGCATGTCCCTTCATACAAATCACATTCTCATACTACCTCCCTCACTGGAGATATTTCCCCAAACCCTGGGCCTCCCTTATTTAACTGTACCCAACACACCCATCACCATCACCCTACACCCTCTGACACTTGTCGCAATCTACGCAATTTAGTCTCCATTCCTCTTCTTCCCAACGCAAGCCTCCCTCTCTCCTGCGCCCTCTGGAACGCCCGCTCTGTCTGCAACAAACTCACTGCTGTTCATGACCTCTTTGTCACTAATTCCTTTAATCAACTTGCTCTCACCGAAACCTGGCTCCACGAACATGACACCCCTTCTCCTGCTTCCCTCTCCCAGGGTGGCCTTCACTGGACTCACTCCCTTAGGCTTAATGGACGCAAGGGAGGTGGAGTGGGATTCCTCCTATCCCCCTAGAGCACCTTCCAGGTTATTCACTCCCCTCCCTCTTTTTCCCTCTCTTCATTCGAAGCCCACTGTATACGTCTATTCTCTCCTACTTCCCTAAGAATTGCTGTGATCTACCGGCCCCCTGGACTGTTATCGACTTTCCTTGATGAGTTCTCTGCCTGGCTACCCTACTTTCTCTCTTTGGAAATTCCCACAATCCTTCTCGGCGATTTCAACATCCCTGCTACTTCTAAACTTCTTAGTCTAACCTCTTCATTTGACCTGAAGCAATAGGTACAGGTTTCTACTCACTCTGATGGGAACACCCTTGACCTTGTATTCTCCTACCTATGCACTCCATGCAACTTCTCAAACAATCCTTTTCCTCTCTCCGACCATTACCTTATTAGTTTCTCTCTCCCCCTGTCTTCCACCACCTTTCCCTCCAGTCGCCTAACCATCACCCATAGAAACGTTCGCAACTTCAACTCCTCTCTCCTCTGTTCTGCTACTGACCACCTCTATGACAAAATCTCTCCCCTGTCCTGCCCCAACCAAGCCACGTCCATCTACAATAAATCCCTGTCCTCCACCCTGGACAAGCTCGCTCCCCTCACTACACGCAGAATCAGGCCTCGATCCCTACAACCCTGGCAAACAGATGACACTAAAGTTCTCAAAAAACGTAGTCGCGCTCTTGAGCGTCTGTGGCACAAGACTAAGTCTCTCAAAGACTTCAACCAATACAAATCTGCCCTCCAAAAATACTATTCTTTCCTCCACACTGCCAAGCAAACCTATTTTACAACTCTTATGCCGCGTACACACGGTCGGACTTTCCGGCATACTTGGTCCGGCGGACCAGAGCCTACCGGAAAATCCGCCCGTGTGTGGGCGCCGGTAGACTTCTTCCCAAAAGCCCGCCGGACCTAGATTTGAAACAAGTTTTAAATCTTTCCGTCGGACTCAGTTTCGGGCGGAAAGTCCGCTCGTGTGTGTGCTGGTCCGACGGAAAGCCCGCTCGTGTGTATGCTGGTCCGACGGACCAGATACGACACAAGTGCAGGGTATTGCATCTCGCGCTCGCTGCAATAGGAAAAACAAATTTTCCTATTGCGGCGAGCGCAGGGCATACCAGGCCCTTAGGTCTGGTATGGATTATAAAGGGAACCCCCGATGCCGAAAAAACGGCGTGGGGTCCCCCCTAAAATCCATACCGATCCGAGCACGCAGCCTGGCCGGTCAGGAAAGGGGGTGGGGACGAGCGAGCGCCCCCCCTCCTCCTGAACCATACCAGGCCGCATGCCCTCAACATGGGGGTGGGTGCTTTGGGGGAGGGGGCGCCCTGCGGGCCCCCCCACCCCAAAGCACCTTGTCCCCATGTTGATGAGGACAAGGGCCTCTTCCCGACAACCCTGGCCATTGGTTGTCGGGGTCTGCGGGGTCAGTGACCACGCCCCCTAAAACGTCACAGTCCCAGCATGCCCAGGGACTGTGACATCAAAAGGGGGCGGGGTCTCCACCTATATAAGTCACAACGCAGCCCTCGGAGAGCAGTCCAGCCGGAGAGAGCGTCGTGTCAACATCTGGAGAAGAGAAGAGAAGAAGCCCAGAAGCCCGGACCTCTGCTGGCAAGAGAGCTACCTGAAGACAGCGGAGGAGCCGGCCGAAGAACTGGAACACCGGGAGAAGAGAGCGGAGAAGAACCAACCGGACGCCGGGAGAAGATGAAGCGGAGGGACCCCCGAAGCCGGAAGAAGACCCCCCCCACCCGGAGCTGTTTAATAAAATATGTTAAAAACCTGTGTAGTGTGTTTTATTACTTACACTTTTTCCCTAGGTGAATGGGTAGGGGTACCATGTACCCCATACTCATTCACATAGGGTATGGGGCCGGCATCTGGGGGCCCCCTTATTAAAGGGGGCTCCCAGATTCCGATAAGCCCCCCGCCCGCAGACCCCGACAACCAACGGCCAGGGTTATCGGGAAGAGGCCCTTGTCCTCATCAACATGGGGGACAAGGTGCTTTGGGGTGGGGGGGCCCGCAGGGCGCCCCCCTCCCCCAAGGCACCCACCCCCATGTTGAGGGCATGCGGCCTGGTACGGTTCAGGAGGGGGGGGGCGCTTGCTCGTCCCCACCCCCTTTCCTGACCAGCCAGCCAGGCTGCGTGCTCGGATCGGGGTCTGGTATGGATTTTAGGGGGGACCCCACGCCGTTTTTTCGGCGTCGGGGGTTCCCTTTATAATCCATACCAGACCTAAGGGCCTGGTATGCCCCGCGACGGGGCTCGCAAGGTGTCAATCTCGCCGATAAAAGCGGCAAGATTGACATCCTTTTCTAGTCCCGTCGCACCTGAGTCACGTTCAAAATGAACGGACTTGTCCGTGTGTGGGCAAGTCCGTTCATTCTGAAAGTCCGCCGTAACTCCGGCGAAAGTCCGTCGGAAAGACGGGCGGACTTAGCCCGCCGGAAAGTCCGGGCGTGTGTGGGCAAGTCCGTCCGTTTTAAAGTCCGGCGCACCTGGCGGACAAAGTCCGTTGGAAAGTGTGCCGGACCAAGTAGGATAGAAAGTCCGACCGTGTGTACGCGGCATTATTAACACCTTCTCATCCAGTCCCCGTAAACTCTTCTCTACCTTTAACTCTCTACTTTGTCCTCCACCGCCTCCACCCACTGACTTACTCACTGCCCATGAGATCGCTAATCACTTCAAAAACAAGATTGATACAATCCGTGATGAAATCTCCACTCTACAGGTATCTCCCCAAGCTAAGACCCCATGTCAACAGGTACAACTGACACTCCCTCTATTTAAATCTGCTATTACAGATGAAGTTGCTAAACTCCTTTCTATCGCCCACCTAACCACCTGTCCACTGGACCCTATTCCCTCTCGAATGCTACGGTCACCCTCTGACCCCATTCTACACTCTCTAATCCACATCTTCAATCTCTCCCTCACTTCTGGCATCTTCCCCAATGCTCTACAACAGGGATCCTCAAACTACGGCCCTCCAGCTGTTGCAGAACTACACATCCCATGAGGCATTGTAAAACTCAGACATTCACAGACATGACTAGGCATGATGGGAATTGTAGTTCCTGAACACCTAGAGGGCCGCAGTTTGAAGACCCCTGCTCTAAAACATGCACTTGTCACTCACATACTTAAAAAGCCGTCCTTGGACCCTACCAATCTTAACAACCTACGCCCTATCTCCTTTCTCCCCTTTTCCTCTAAACTACTTGAGCGCCTGGTTTACAACCAACTGAGTGACCACCTCATTAAAAACAACCTTCTTGATCCCCTTCAATCTGGATTTCGCCCCCAACACTCCACAGAAACTGCTCTTTTAAAACTCACAAATGACCAAAAACCAATGGACACTATTCTGTACTCCTACTTCTGGATCTTTCAGCTGCCTTTGACACGGTTGACCACCCCCTCCTCCTCAAAAAACTTTACTCCCTCGGTCTTCATGACTGTGCTCTTCAGTGGCTCTCATCCTACCTATCCCAACGCACCATCAGTTTCACTTACAATTCTACTTCCTCCACTCCTCTTCCCTTCTCTGTCGGGGTCCCCCAAGGTTCTGCTCTTGGACCTCTTTTAATTTTCAATCTACACCTCTTCCCTGGGTCAGCCTCTCACGGCTTTCAATATCATTTCTATGCTGACGACACACAAATCTATCTCTCTACCCCTCAACTCACTCCATCAGTCTCCTCATGCATCACTAACTTACTAACCGACATATCTGTATGGATGTCACACCACTTTCAACTTGTCCAAAACCGAGCTTATAATATTTCCTCCCCCACGTGCCTCTTCCCCTGACTTCTTTGTCAAGGGCAATGGCAAAACCATCCACCCATCCCCACATGTCAGGGTGCTAGGTGTTATCCTGGACTCTGAACTCTCCTTTCGGCCCCACATCCAATCACTTTCCAAAGCTTGCCGCCTCAACCTCCGCAAAATCTCTAAACTACGTCCCTTTCTAACCAATGAAACCACAAAGATCCTGATTCACTCCCTGGTTATCTCTTGCCTCTACTACTGCAACTCCCTCCTCATTGGCTTACCTTTAAATAGACTACTCCCCTTCAGTCCATCATGAATGCTGCTGCCAGACTCATCCACCTTACAAACCGCTCAGTGTCTGCTACCCCTCTCTGCCAATCCCTCCATTGACTACCACTCACCCAAAGAATTAAATTCAAAATACTAAGTTACAAAGCCATCCACAACTCTGCCACCAGCTACATCACTAACCTAGTCTCAAAATACCAACCTAATCGCCATCTCCGTTCCTCCCAAGACCTCTTGCTCTCTAGCTCCCTCATCACCTCCTTCCATATCTGTCTCCAGGACTTCTCCCGAGCCTCGCCCATCCTCTGGAATTCCCTACCCCAATCTGTCAGACTGTCTCCAAATTTATCCACCTTTAGGCGATCCTTAAAAACTTTCCTCTTCAGAGAAGCCTATCCTGCCTGCATCTAACAACTGCACTATTTTCCCCATTAGCTCATCCCCCACAGCTATTACTCTTTTGTATAACTTGACCCTCCCACCTAGATTGTAAGCTCTAACGAGCAGGGCCCTCTAATTCCTCCTGTATCGAATTGTATTGTACTTGTATTGTCTGCCCTAATGTTGTAAAGCGCTGCGCAAACTGTCGGCGCTATATAAATCCTGTATAATAATAATAATAATAATAATAATAATAATAAAGCTTTGGGTGCAATAAAGCCTTCGTTCCTAGGTCCACTTCATACCTGTTAGCCAAATCTCATATGTCATACCATTGTCATGTAATCTGTACAAGGAAAATGTCAACTGTTGCTTACGGACGTCGAGAAGAATTTTTAATTTTTTAAATTTTTTTTTTTTTTTTTCTATACAGCACTGGGATTGATCATTTAATTATAACAAACAATATTGTAACTTCTGCAGGAAGACTATGTTTCTGTCTATCTCAGTATTCAGAAACTGGTTATGAAGTTTTCTAAAATGTTTGCTATGTATAGAAGGATTACTAACTTTTTTACCAGAGCAAAAGTGGTGTTTCACTTTAACTATACTATAAATTAAAATGACACATGATGTGTACATTTGTAGGATTCAGCACTATGTTCTAAAAGCATGACTATTTATTATAATGCAATTCAAAATAGTGAAAAAAATCTCCATATTGTGTTTCAATAAACATTAGTCAAATATTAAATCCTAAAGCATTATACTATTTCAAATATGGCTTGGAGCACAATAAAAAGCTTTTAAAATGTCAAATATAAACACAGGTGAGAGTAATGTATGTTTAAATACTTAACGTCTGAACCAAAAGTATTAAGCATATATACAATTTGTCTATCAAATTTTGGCTTCTAATTTTCAAGATTGCAAACAGCACAACATAAGAATGAACATTAGAGGTTGTTTGTTCCATAGTTTTATTATTCGCTGAATCAGGAAGAACTTATTGATCTAACACATCATAAAATGATTTGTCTGTTGATGGCAATAATTAAATTATGACAGATAAATGTTTTTAAACAGAACCTTAAGCTGAAAATATAATCCTTGCACTTTTAGGGGTCCAATAAAAGTGGCATAGTTCTGCTGAGTCTGTCAGTGATTGGATTAATACAAATAAAAACTCTCTTTGAATGCATCCACTTTAAATGATTATTGGCAGCATATAGACGCACAACACTGTAGAGTGAAAACATTTAGATGCAGCTTTCAGCTACAGAATCAGATATATAAATAAAAGGCATTAGAACTGCACATTCTTCATAATGGATTACTTATCAAAGGCAGTATTGATTTTAAAGATAAAGCAATATTTGAACTGTTTTACAACACTGCTATATGGCTGCTTATATCAAAAAATATAAAGTACTGTCAGTGCATTACCCTAAAGCAGTGGTCTCCAAACTGAGGCCGTGGGCCAGATGTCACCCTTTGCTTGCTTATATCTGGCCCTTGGGGCACTATTTCTCCCACTGACAGCAATGATGGAGCACTATTCCTCCCACTGACACCAGTGACTGAGCACTATTCCTCCCACTGACACCAGTGATGGAGTACTATTCCTCCCGCTGACACCGATGATGGGGCACTATTCCTTCCACTAATATACACGATGGAACACTATTCCTCCTACTGACACCAATGGTGGAGCACTATTCTTCCAACTGACACCAACAATGGGGTACTATTACTTCCACTATTAATATGAACAACGGAACACTTTTTCTCTCACTGACACCAATGACAGGGCACTATTCCTCCCACTGACACCAATGATGGGGTACTATTCCTTCCACTGACCCCAATGATGGGACACTATTCCTTCCACTTACCCCAATGATGGGACACTATTCCTTCTACTGACACCAACAATGTGGCACTATTCCACTAATATAAATGATGTAACCCTATTACTCCCACTGACAACAATGATGTAGCACTATTCATTCCACTGACACCAATGATGGGGCACTACTCCTTCCACTAACACCAATGATGGGGTACTATTCCTTCCACTGACACCAATGAGGGGTCACTATAGCTCCCACTAATAACAATGTTGGAATACTGTTCCTCTCATTAATACCAATGATGGAGCACCATTCTCCTCCTAATGACTACAGGCACTTTAACTTTTTTACTTCACTGGTCACTATGCCTGAGGCATCGATTACTCCCACTAATGCCTGGGCATTTTCTATTCACACTGGTCCCAGTCTGACCCCCCCCCCCCCCTCCAAGGTCTGAAGGGGAGTACACTGGCCCCTTGCCTAGAAAGTTTGGAGATCCCTGCCCAAGACCTAGGTTTACACTACTGCAGCTGCAGAAATGAATGTAAATTGCACGCATTCCCAAAGCCAAAACGCGCTGCTCTGTAGCACACATGCAGGGGTGCCCAAAATTCTTAATGGCACCACCACGCATAAGAAACCATTGCTTGTTTTTATGTGCATGAAACCACATGGTGCCAGAGCACACTGCAGGAAACGCCAGTACAGCAGCCCACTTTTTGTGCTTGCACAAACGCAGGCCGCACCACCCGCAACAGTGTGAACCTAGCCTAACAGGGCAGATAAAGGTATTGTTCTTTTTGTAACATGTTTAAAATTCAATGTGGTTCCCATGTGTTCATAAAGCATGGTGCTGTACTGTGCTGCCACTTTTTCAGGCAGTACTAAGACCCCATAATCTGTAGCTCTACTTTTGTTGTGGACTGCTGGAGCCATAGTAAAGATATTTGTGTTTTTTATATCAATTCTTTTATCAATGTGTGTTATATATAATGATTTGTTGAAATTCTAAACTGTCATAGTGAAATTACATTTAGGAGCAGAAGTACACCCCGAGGTAGTTAGACTGATTTACTAAAGGAGTTGAGAATGTTCACACAATTATTTGTATGAAATTTCACTTCAATTATCCAATCAGTGATTCGACCCTTCCAGAATTCGACCCTTCCTGACTAATGACACCACAAAGCAACTTATTCACTCCTTGATTATTTCCCGCCTTGACTACTGCAACTCTCTCCTTAATGGCCTACCTTTATGCAGGCTATCCCCCCTTCAGTCTATTATGAATGCTGCTGCTAGACTAATACACCTCACTAGCCGATCCGTGACTGCTGCTCCTCTCTGCCAATCCCTTCATTGGCTTCCCCTACCCCACCGTATAAAATTCAAAATTCTAACCACAACATACAAGGCCATCCACAACATCGGCCCCAGGTACACCACCAACCTCATCTGCAGATATCGCCCAAAGCGTCCCCTCCGCTCCTCCCAGGACCTCCTGCTCTCTAGCTTCCTTGTTACCTCCTCTCATGCTCGTCTTCAGGACTTCCCCAGAGCCTCTCCCATCCTCTGGAATTCCCTGCCCCGGTATATCCGATCAGCCCCTAACCTGTCCACCTTTAGGAGATCCCTGAAAACTCACTTATTTAGGGAAGCTTATCCCACACCCACCTAACAACCCCATCAAATCATTCCCTGTATCTATTACCTTTTGTACCACCACCACCCCCTCCCTTTAGAATGTAAGCTCTACGAGCAAGGCCCTCCTGTAAATTCTGTATTGAATTGTACTGTAATTGTGCTGTCCCCACTCTACATTGTAAAGCGCTGTGTAAACTGTTGGCGCTATATAAATCGTTAATAATAATAATAATCAGTGAGGAAAATCACTGTGTAGTTATTTCATCTGCACATGTTTGGATAAATGAAGTGAATATTCACACACACAATATTGTGTATTTCTTTTGTGTACATTTTCCGCTGATTTAGTAAATCAATATATGTACAAGGGAAATCAGCCAAAATGACTCAAAATGGCCTATTGCTCTTTCTTGTGAGATTTAGTGTTACTAACCCTGTATTCACTATATCTGATCTCCCAAATTACACAGAACATGGAAATGCAATTATTTTAGTAAATATAAATTGCTAAATACCTTTTCTCATTAGCAGTTATAGGAGTCCTATGACTTCTATGAGTGTCTGGTTAAAACTTGTAGGAGGAGTTTTTATTTTACACTGACTGTCATATGAAGCTGCAGGACCCCTGACCCTCTGTCTGGACAGTGCTGATTGGCCCTGTGCCGATCACATGCACCCTCTCAATTAAGACCAATTTTACTGTTGTGGGTTTAGTAACACTTTAAGTCTAGTGTGCCCTTTTGACACCCACAGACATGGGGTTCATTGACCAGCACAACCAAAAACCAATTAGATCAGGAGTCAATCATCCCATATCTGTGACTACCTTTAGATAATAAAACAATCCTTAGGGATATACATATTTGCAAGTGGTGGTGAAAGGCCAGAACTTACTATTTAGCATTAGTGATGAGATTTGGGTTTTAGGTCCGAAGTAGGTTCAAGGCAAACCCAGCCAAAGGAATGCAGCTGTTCCCTCAGTCTAATTACCACCGGCTGCTGTAATGTTAACAGTCAGGCAGGTTCCCAAATGATGTCATTGACCAAATTTAGATTTTTTACCATATTTGGTCAGTGACTCTATCTATAAGTATCAGATTGCCACAGCACCAGAGATCTGTACTTTAGTTGCAAGAGTGGATCTTTTACACATTGGCAGTGTTAAGTCTTCATGATTGACATTGGATTTACACCACTGAGCGCCATGATTTAAGATGGAATTACATTGCTGACCATTGTGGGGACATTCATATTATTTTTATTGTGTTTTTACTGTAATGTTATAAAAGAACATTTTCAATTTGCTTCTTTTATTTACATTAAACTTTTTGTGGGACAGGGTAAAGGGTACTAATGTATCCCTATACTAATTCTCCCGGAAAGGGAATGTGTATTATCACTTTTAAAAAATGGAAAATAAAACAGTAGGGGTTTCTCTGAACATCCACTCAGACACCTATCCAGTCATGCAACCTACCAAGGTACCCACCAATGCTGAAAGGCATGTGTCCTGGCTGGTACAGAAAGGTAGGTCTCCCTTTATTGGCCAACCAGGATACATGACTAGATATGGGTCTTGGTGAAAGGGCTACATCATAATGGTTTGCAAAACCAGATGTAGCTTCAAGGCACCCTCCCAAGCATGTTATTTGTTGTGCCTTTTCATTGTTGCCCTTTAAGCCACTAAAAAACTCTCTCCATGCTAAATGATATTTAAAGACATTTTTTGCAATAGCACTTGTTACCTATGCCAGTTCCAAGCTCTCCATGCCCTTTTTCAACAATAGCTTAGCAGCCTTAAAAGTGGTCAGAAAAAAAGATATTTGGCTTCCCAAAGACTTTACATTGGGTTAAATGAGTAACCAGGGTCACATATATACTTCTAGCTCCCCCTAGTTTTCTTTGAAGAATGTTATTCATCCAGGTCATGGTATAGCTAGTACTAGTTAGTCACAATCAAACTGGACTTGTACAGTAATGCTGAATAAGCAGTTAAAGTAACAAGAGTAACTCAGTGAACTTTATCCAAACACTGTGGTGTATGTCAAGACAGATGCTTATTGTCTAAAAACATGACACCCCGATCATGTCCTCACAGTAATTGAATTAAGTTGACTGAGTTCCCAATGTGGCCATAAATGCTGGAGTACAGCCCGGACGTTTAGTGGAACTGAGGAAGCTAATTGGATGATCTTGTAAAGTATCTGAAAGACAAGGAAAAACAGCAGCACAGGAGGTCTCCCAAAGTATAGTAAGTAAAAGCAATTTATAAATAGAAGCATAATAAACACACAATAGAAACACACAATGAACTCACAAGAGCAGTAGTACATATTCGCCTTAAGGCTACTTTCACACTGAGGCGTTTTTCAGGCGTTAAAGGGCTAAAAATTGCGCCTGTAAAGCGCCTGAAAAACGACTCCCCCCTGCAGCCCCAGTGCGAGAGCCCGAGTGCTTTCAAACTGGAGCGGTGCGCTTGCAGGATGTTAGAAAAAGTCCTGCAAGCAGCATCTTTTTGGAGGTGCGGGAGAGGCGAATACACCACTCCTCCACCGCCCCCACCATTGGAATCAATGGGCATCGCTGCCGAAGTGCCTGTAAACCATTTCGGCAGCGGCGCTTTGCGGGCGCTATTAACCCTTTATTCGACTTGCCAGCAGGGGTGAAAAGTGCCCCGCTAGCGGGTGAAAAGCACTGTCATTACATCAGTAAATTGCCGCTAAAATTATCGGCGCTTTACCACTAACGCCCCCCCTCACCCCAGTGTGAAAATAGCCAAAAAGGATCACATTTGTAATCAGTCCAGTGATCCACCACTCTCAGAAAGGAAGTGAGGCAGTCTCTGGCTGTGATAGCAACCTCTTGTCTGTAGATGCATAAATTGATCCCAACCATTGCTCTCAGTCTTGACTGGAACAACACAAGAAAACATTGCTCTCCTGCACCCTAGCAATGGTTTAGAACAAGACCTCCTCTTCCTCAACTTGGATGAGTGGTGAAAAGCCTTCAACATTATAGAACAAATTTAGTTTACTGCGACTATGAACTACTAGCTGTCCCCCAGGACAAATTTCTTGTTTGCCTCTCTATTACCTTGACTGGTTAGATATATTATCCCAATAACAAGATCAGACATCATAAGCAAAATAAAGGTATGTAAAAGGCGGAGATGGAGTGGCAGAAAGAAACATTTTAGAACAATTTACTGACCACACAAGTATGGCACATTGTGGCCCTACTCTGCAAGCAGTTTAGTTCTAAAGAGATGCATAGTATTTGAACTGTGAGGATGTCTTAATTTATTCCACAAATAAAAATATGTAAACTGTTCAGGGATAGCAGTAATGAGATACAGTGACAAAAAAAGTAATGAGACAGGAGATGGGAGAGATGTACACAGAAGAGTTCAAGCAGGCAAGAGTGAGCTGATATAACAGAGATCAGACAAAAACACGGAAAGATTTAGATTTTTTTGTCCAAAGGACATATAACGTAAATAGAATTATTAAAAAAAAATTATTTTTTTAAACAGGATCATAGGCAATGTAGTAACAAAATGTAATGCCAAGGGAAGCAACAGCAGGAGCCAGAATCAGGTTAAATCTACTGGTGATAACTAAAGCCTCAAAGTTCAGCTATCCAAAGAAGTCAAAGGCCAGTAACAGTTTGCATTAGATATGTCACCATTTTTGTGAAAGGGACCAACATTCTCCTCCCTATACTTTAAGTTTACCACTGTCACTGATAAGAGGTTAATCAGTGCTTACTTCACACTTATACAAGTGCAGGATTTTTCATACCAAACACAATCAGTGGCTGGGGGGTTACAGTTTGATTTGGGTGGGGTGTGTGTGTGTGTGTGTGGGGGTGATTTAAATTTTAAATGCCAGTAAATTTAGCATTCATTAGGGTTTTCTCTCCCAATTGGTGTCATATGATAGCAGTCTTCTATTATATATGCATTTAAAATGCTAAAAACTGCCCATTTTGTTTCTCTACTCACAGTTCTCTTTCATTTTTATCTCTGTCAACCTTTTTTTAGCCTATTGATTTACTGGTGCAATAAAGTATAACAATTCTAAAAATATATACATTTTTACTGTGTTTCCTTTGCTTTCCTGCCTTAATTAATGTAATGTAATAAACTGTACAATTCCATGCTATATAGTATCTCAAGCTGGCCAAACACAGATATATTTTTTTTCATTCAGTCTGCAGACTGAACAGAAAATCTGTCCGATTCCTCCATCCATGCTTGGATGCACACATTTCCTACTGAGGTTTTTGTCAGAATACCTGAACAGTGCACTGATTATATGCAGAAGTTGTTTGGCCAAGAAGTATCTGTCTAGCGCCTCTGTTTTTTGATTGAATTGAAGGACATTGGAGAGAAGGGTGCTAAAAGAGCCATGCATTGAGTGAATTTCAGCCTGTTCATCCGCAACCAACCAAAATTTTCTCCATTTATAGCCAGCTTAATTCCAAATTTGCAAAACAAATGTTGATTATATATAAAACATTTTCCTATCAAAAAATCTTAAAGAAAAAGATTTTCCTGTATGTTCTATTAATTTTTATCTGATGGCTATATTAACTATATACAGTACATTTAAAATAAACACAAATCTAGCCTAGTATACAGCATAGTAAGATATTAAGAATCAAAATCTCAGAAACAGCAATCAGGAGTAGCGCGTGTGTTCCTTCAACCACAGGTTGAAAGTGGTTGTAAACCCCGACCTATTATTACATATAGGTAAACCTATAATAAGGCTTACCTGTATGTACTGAAAATGTACTGAAAATATCTCCTAAATGTGCGCCATTTAGGAGATATTCGCCTTGTAGTGCGCCAATGATGTCCTCTGCGCATGCACAGTAAAGAAACGGCCCTCCATGCACAGTCACAGAGCCGGAGTCCATGGCCCCAGAAGGAAGAGGGGTGAAGATGGATTTTTTCAGCAGCGGGGACATTGTGGACATTGCAGGCTTTGTTTGCAGGTAAGTGCCACATCATAGGCTAGTATATGATGCATACTAGCCCTTTATGCTTTTCACTTTGCAGGGAATAAAGAGGAAGTAAAACCCATTAGGGTTTACTTCCTCGTAAAGGAAAGAAAATTGCTGAAATCCCCCATCAACACATTCAGTGTTGATGTAGGAATCCCTCTTGCAGAGCTATTGTATTCTGATAGCGGGACGTTTCCCAGCTGTCACAATACAATGATCACTGCTATAGTTGCCGGCAGTGATCACACAAAAAAAAACCTGACATGCTGGTTGTACTGAAGTCAATGGATGGATCAATTTCAGTACAACCAGCCTGCCCAATGACAGATCAAAATTTGGACGGTTCCTACTGAACCAGCCAAATTTCGATCCGTCAATGGCCGGCTTTAGAGTGCACCAGAATTTGTGCAAGATTTGCATCTGTGTGTGTTCAGCTAGCTTCCTCCTGTGGTGGCTGGTGGTATTGGGGAAACCTGTGCCAGTGTATGTGTGCTGTACTAGGTTGCTACAAGTGTCTCGATGGGTTCACCATGCTAGTTGATGTCTAAGAAAGTTCTCATAGCCCAGCCTGCCTCATCCTTATACGTTCTGTACCCTGATCTGTGACAAGTGGTTTCCCTACCAGGTAAACTTTATTGCAGTTACTGTGTCTTGCTATGGAATAGTAAGACTGGCTAGCCATAGTCCTACAATAACGAACCTTGGGCGTTTTCATTGGCCAGGCTGAAATGACATAAAATTGTACAGTGAGCTGTGTAAAGTGCAGACAGGCAAGTAAGAAGCTTTAATGGAGAAGAGACGTAGCATGTCCCTTCTGTTCACAATTTTTTTATTTTTAAATACAGATTCACTTTAATCATTAAAACTAATGTTTCAAAATAGAATGTACTCTTAGTGGCTATTCAAAATTTCAGAAGAATAGAAATTTCTATTAAACCACTCATTTTTTAGATTTATGCCATTTGATTTTTTTATATACTTTAACTTAAATGCCCATTGCAATATGGTTTGCCTATAAAACAGCATGTTAATTTGTGCACAGCATATAGAAATATTCAACTTGTAAAGCCTCATTCCTAGAGCATGAAATAAATTTATGTCCATTCCAGAGGGTCATGAAGAAAGTAAAAGGGAATTCATCACATATGTTTTAACACACAATTAAATCTTCTGAGACACTGTGAGCCTTTGGGCTGCCCTGGGCTACATCTTGATCCAATGGCCTCTGTGTGGTGACATCTGGGAAACAGTTCCAGACATGAACCAGCAAATGGTTTCATTACTCATTACTGAAGGCCTCTTACCTTCTTTTCTAGGAGCTCAATAGACATTCACTCATTTGCATGATCAGGACATTTTCTCAAAGGCAAGACAAATATCTTTATTGTCAGATTAGGCATGCTCTTGAATGAGTACAGTTACTCAACTCTGGTTATAACATTTCATGCTACTTAGCAGCCCTTCTTCACAAGCCCTTTAAATCTCAATGGCACTGGAAAACCCTGAGGGAAAACAGTCAACAGTTCACGTCCCCACTAGAACAGGAACTCCACTGAGCAATCACATGGAAAGCTTAGTTATCTTACACTATATTGAGAGCGCTTTTACCTTGACCTTTACATCTCAGCAGGAGGTACCCTTACTGAATTGGGAAAACCATTCTACCAATTAGAAAACAGAATCTCTGGTACTATACTACAATGATAAAGGTTCATTTCCTCTTCTGGATGATTGTTATTGAGACTTTATTTTCAATAAGACAAAGCAAAAAAAAAAAAAAGATGCAGCTACCCACAGCAACACATCTGCTCTCATCTCATGTTCTTCTGAATAATATTTATCAAAATTTCATTTATTGCAACAGGCAACACTCCACTTTTTCTGCCTGGCTCATTAAATCTTCAGATTTAAGCACGTCAAGCCTGGTGGTGCCATCATTGCCATCCACAGATAGAGTTTCAGCCGATTCAACAAGAAGCAACTGAAATTTGATCTGTGTATGGCCAGCTTTAAGCAACAGAAAAAGAACACACTATTAACCTAATTCACATTTAGAGGAATATCACTTACCTAAGTAGTTATTGCTTTTTGCCATCTCTGTAACATTAATTTTCGTGGCGCCTTCAGGAATTTCCACAATTTTATGATAACCAACCTTCGTTAAAATATGCTTGAAGACTCCTGATACAACTTTACATGCTGTATTATCTCCGCCACAAACTCCACACTTGTCAACCACTTTGTCAGATCCCAGGAAATCATCACAGCCAATCATCTGTAAAAAAAATACAAATATATATATGCCTGTCAATCTATTTTTTTGGTTATAGAAACACAAATTCTGAATACCAATGACCAAAACTAAATTTCCTGTTATCAATTGCTCCAGGGCATTTCTTGTGGGAAATTTTAATTAAAGTTGGATCAAGTCAAACTTTTTTCCTCTCTTCAGTTTTAAAACACCTCTGCAACTTTTCCCATTCAGGGGTAAAGTAACAGTTTCTCTTGTAAAAACAATCATCCACACATGAATGCTTACTTTCCTGCCACTTCTATGAACCAAAAGTCCACACTCTATCTAAGATCCATGTCAGATGGAGCCGGAGCCTACAAAGGAGTAATTCTTCTTCCTATTATCACATGGCAGCAGAGATTGGCCACTCATGCTCAAGCGCTGCATCTAAGGAAGAGGCAACACATGCTACTCTACACCTAGAATGTTCAGATATAAAAAAAAATGGAAGCAACAGAGTTGCAGGATAGAGAAGTGAGAGTGAATATCAGCAAGTGGAAAGCTATGTTCCCAATGAAAGGATTACACATGAGTGCTTATGGTGGTCACCAGGAAAGGAAGCAGGTTTTAATTTTTTCCAACTTTACTCAAAACTAAAATGTTTAAGCCATCTTAACTTTTTTAACATCTAGAAACAATTGTGCCAATGTTTTTAGATTTTCAAATAAAAATTTTACCAAGTAATTCTGAATAATGTGATAAAATATAATAAAGAAACAAATTTGTTATACTGATAAGTACAAGATAAGCAGGGAGGTGTTAAAGTGAGCTTGCTGCTTTTCCCTTCATGAACAATTTAAATTGCCTACATTCTCTACATTTTATCTTTGTGTTTATTGAGCTGTACACTGTTTTGAAGAAAATAGAAAGAAAGTGCATCTCCACCTAAAACAAAAGTGATATCCCCTTAATAAATTCATATTCAAGGATTGACCAAGTCAAAAAATTAAAGGACTTTGTGGGCACATAATGAGAGAGAGAATCAGTAAAAAAGTATACATTTTATTACAACATAGTTAAGAAACATATAAACACCATACAAACAACACCCTCTATGGACACAGTTATCAGTTACCCAATAACGCAAGCGCCGCTTCAACACGCATAAAAAAATCGCTGCAAAAATTGCGGTAAAGTCGCACGACTTTGGGGTTGCAGTGGTGGAGACCTAGCCTTAGTGACATATGTGATCTTTATGCATCCAATTTAGTATGGAATATGACCACTTATATCAAACTATTGATTTGCGCAATTTACCAGTATTTTTTTATTGCGATTTTAATATGTTATAATTGAACCACACTTCGGGGAGGGTAGTTTACATCTAGGTGTGCATTATCACCTTGGCTGTTAAGCCGTTCTATACCAATTAAGGTAATTTCTTCTGCCATACACAGTGCAATCAAGCAAGATCACGATCTACTGACCGATTTATTAGATTGTGACAAATGTGATGTAGATAGTGTTCAATTATTAATGTTTAAATATATCCTTGGTTGAATATAGGAGGTATGCTTGGATTTTTTAATTTTTTAAATGCTCATATTAATTATAGAATGCACTATAGCCCTTATGAGAATATAGGATAGCTTGAGAGTGTAGTTGTATGGGTGGTGAGAGCCACTCAACAGCAAAATTAACATTCGATAGCGGGTTAATGTCCGTCTTTCCGTATGTGTATAAAAGGTTGGGAGCTGCGCTGTGTGGCCACAGATTCTGATGAAAGCAATGAGGAAACTAGTCAGGGCCTGATCACGCAGCAATCCACACTACTGAATCATGCTGTCGGCTCTCCAGTTTGCCTCAACCGGGAACATCGTTGTAGCGGTATAGAGGTATATCAGGAGGGAGCGACTTCATCATTATAATTCTATTTATGCTTTTAACATATATTTTTATTGTAAGTGTACATCTATGAGGAGTTACTGAATAAACACACCTTTTTGAAAAATTGGATTACGCTATGTGCACCCTTTTTTTCTGCTTGTAACGAGCAATATATAGATGGAAAGATGCAGTGATTGCTGATTATAGCCACCTGACATCCATACACCTACCCACCAATATTGGATGAAGATTCACAGAGCCTTGCTGACAACAACACACCCAAAGATATGCAGTATATCCAGTAATATCTGGTAAGTGAACTTACTTTGGGGGATTGTCATACAAGTGTCGCGGAGATGGTTAATCGTCTGGATTAATGTATTCTTAATTCTTTTCTTCTGGAGCGGATCGCCTTTAATCTCTTTTTTGCATTTTTGCTTCCTATTTTAGCTCAAGTGGATTGTGCATCAAGACTAAAGACTCTTGGATTTTATAAGCGCTATTAGGGTTTTAAATATTTATATTTGGACAAATTTTTTGACCCAATAATGCAGTTATAGAGGACTGGACCTATGGTACAAAGATTAATTTAACACTGTATCAAGGTAAAAGAAAAATTTCTGATCCAGTATTTGCTCGTCGATGCATTTCACTAAAATATTAGCTTCCTCAGGACAGATCCCGGTAAGGTGCTGGTAAACTTGTGGCTCAAGGTGTGGGAGAACTTGACCAAACTGACAAACAGCCAAAAAAATGAGATTGCATATGTGTGTCTAAAGTAGTGGGATACACCTATATCATTTGGTCTATAGTAGATACCACTGGTATATAGTAGCCATGTACAGATATTTGAGTATAAATCACACACAGCGATAAGTGATCAAAAATTCCCACTAAAAGCGTGTTCAATACAATATCAATAGTACCAAGAGATGGCCCATGGATACCAGACCAAGTTATTAAATGGATAAGAACACAGTCCCCTTAAGTATAGAGGTGAATGTAATATCTGAGTGTGTAAAAGCTGCGCTTAACACATAGGGGGAGACCTTTTGTTGGGGCTCAAGTTGGTATTGCCGCATACATAGGGGAAAATGTGCCCCTTTTGGTGCTACACCCCTGTGGATGGATTTCCTTGCCGTGTGAATTAATTCAGCATTAATGGCACACTGAGGACAGTATTTCCTCTGGATCTTTTAAAAATAACAGGTAACAACAGAAAAGGTTGGTGATTAGAAGCATGAGAAAGGCATCTTCAGCAGCTGCAAGGCTACAAATAAATACATCTATTGTCCTGGGTAATGTCAATGATTCTTCACATCAGTTGTTATGAATCGCCAAGGTATTTGCAAAGGTAAATGCACCCAATTAGCTGTGAAAAAGATACTGGCTTTGCTCACTGGATGCACAATCAATTTAAAAGTAAAAAAGAGAGAATTATTTAACTTGGCTCAAGGTGAAGATAACACTTAGTTCATCTGGCTGTTTATCCTATATGGTATTAAAAGCTCCCAATCACAATACAGGAACATTAGAGTATTGTCATACTAATTATATTGCTTCCTGCTTCTTGAGCTATACTAAAAATTAGGTAATATATCTATATATTACTGGTAATAACAATGAAACTCAATGTTTTCAATAATGAACACAAAGAAGCCTTGTGGCTCTAATGTCAAATTAACTCCAATAAGTTAGTTATTTATTCTATAACAAAAAGGGGTGTCCCTCTTGAGTACTATAGGATAACACTTAGTTTAAGCGGAATGTGCATTACGTTACATACCAAAGCAAGGTTAGTATAAATTAACAATGCTTATCATTGCTGTAGAATATTTAAAAGATTACAGACCTTAATCACTGTAATAAAAGTTATACAGTAAGTATTAGGCAATAACCTGTAATTTATCTGCAGGGTATCCCAAAAATATAGCAATATGAAGCTGACTTTATAGATTAACTAGTTTAATGTCAACATCCTTTTAAATAAAATCGTACATGTAATTCCTAACTGACTGCTATTTAGTTTGTTTAAAAAAATAGGATCACTTATAAAAGAAGCCCATTTATACTTACCTTTCCGATAGTCCTCGTCTTGAAGTGCCGTTGTTTCACTGTTTCCTGGCCACTGCAGGTATTACACTTTTTCCAGTGGGTCAATTACCTGTTCCTCCAGCTTCACACAGTGGTTCTTGTCCTTAGGCTTGTACTGTACATGTAGTGACATACAAGTCAAAGGAAAGAACCAATGCGTGTGGCAGGAGGAGCATGTATTTACACTCTCTGAAGTGTAGAATACCTAGAATCGTTGGGGAACAGTGAAGTAGTGATGTTTCAAAAAATGAGCATACATGGTCTTTTACAGGGCTGGTTTTCTTTTATCCTTATTTATATACTTTTTTTTAATAAAAAACAGTTTTTGCATTTTTTCATCCTAGATATGCATATAAAAACAACTCATTTCCTTCAGTCTCTTTGCAGTTTCTTCCTGTCTACATGCATGCACTCCAGTAACTGCTGTACATCATTTCTATATTATCCCCAAGGGAGGTTTGCCTGATGGTGACAACAGTAGAACATACCTGTGCAACGTGTGTCAGCACGCTCGCTTGTAGACACCATTGGAAGAGCATGTAGCAGAGTAACAATGCAGGAGAACAATTTGGGGAAAGTAGGGACAGGATGAGGAACGGCAGGAAGTAAGCACTGCAAAGTGCAGGTCAAATGGCAGTTGGGGTGTACACACTTGCAGGAACAATGTGGGAACGCTGCTTTTAATGTAGCACCATGCACTCTATTGAAACTGGCCTGCTGTGCTGCCTTTTCCTTCTGCATTTCATCAACATGCTATCCCCAGATTTGCTGCTCCTTCACTCTCGGCACTGCATGGCACCTGAAGGCATCATGCCTGCATGTTCACCCTCCAGCTCTACCTGATGACAAAGGGAGCTGGAGGCTAAGCTTGAGCAGACAGAGAAAGGTGGGAAACTGGCCAGGGAAGCTTGGGACACTGAAAAAAAAGGGGCCAGAATAAGAAGAATAAAAAGAAAAAAAATTCTGCGCTATGGCCTAAAAAACCCAAAAGCAGCTACCACAATGTTGTAGCACAAAACAGTCCTCAGAAAGGATGTA
The DNA here is from genome assembly GCA_037952925.1 of Lithobates clamitans. Classification (NCBI taxonomy): domain Eukaryota; kingdom Metazoa; phylum Chordata; class Amphibia; order Anura; family Ranidae; genus Lithobates; species Lithobates clamitans. The sequence continues at coordinate 2,055,703 of JBBGZY010001063.1, forward strand.
CTGGAATTGAAGCAAGTTCAAAGAAGGGCAACAAAGCTAATAAACGGTCTGGAGGATATTAGTTATGAGGAAAGGTTGCAAGCACTGAACTTATTCTCTCTGGAGAAGAGACGCTTGAGAGGGGATATGATTTCAATTTATAAATACCGTACTGGTGACTTGGGATGAGCTTCGACTAGGGATGAGCTTCGCCAAACAGCGAACAATTTACGGTGTTCGCGGCAAATTCGAATGCCATGGAACACCCTTTAAAAGTCTATGAGAGAAATCAAAAGTGCTAATTTTAAAGGCTTATATGCAAGTTATTGTCATAAAAAGTGTTTGGGGACCCGGGTCCTGCCCCAGGGGACATGGATCAATGCAAAAAAATTTTTTAAAAACGGACGTTTTTTCAGGAGCAGTGATTTTAATAGTGCTTAAAGTCAAACAATAAAAGTGTAATATCCCTTTAAATTTCGTAGCTGGGGGGTGTCTATAGTATGCCTGTAAAGGGGCGCATGTTTCCCGTGTTTAGAACAGTCTGACAGCAAAATGACATTTAGAAGAAAAAACCCATTTAAAACTACTCGCGGCTATTGCATTGCCGACAATACACATAGAAGTTCATTGATAAAAACGGCATGGGAATTCCCCACAGGGGAACCCCGAACCAAAATTAAAAAAAAATGAAGTGGGAGTCCCCCTAAATTCCATACCAGGCCCTTCAGGTCTGGTATGGATATTAAGGGGAACCCCGGCCAAAATTAAAAAAAAAATGATGTGGGGTTCCCCCTAAATTCCATACCAGAGACAGTTTTTGATAATTCCTTTATTTAAATGCTTCTTCTTTCTTCTATCTTCCTTCATCTTCTTCTTCTGGTTCTTCCTCCAGCGTTCTCGTCCAGCATCTCCTCCACGGCGTCTTCTATCTTCTTCTCCTCGGGCCGCTCCGCACCCATGGCATGGGGGGAGGCTCTCGCTCTTCTCTTCTTCTCTTCTTCATTTTCTTCATTTTCTTCTCCGGGCCGCTCCGCACCCATGCTGGCATGGAGGGAGGCTCCCGCTGGTGACGGCATCTCCTCATCTGACGGTTCTTAAATAACGGGGGGCGGGGACACCCGGTGACCCCGCCCCCTCTGATGCACGGGACATGACGGGACTTCCCTGTGGCATTCCCCGTGACGTCACAGGGAAGTCCCGTCAAGTCACAGTGCATCAGAGGGGGGCGGGGTCACCGGGTGGCCCCACCCCCCGTTATTTAAGAACCGTCAGACGAGGAGACGCCGTCACACAGCGGGAGCCTCCCTCCATGCCAGCATGGGTGCGGAGCTGCCCGGAGAAGAGAATGAAGAAGAGAAGAAGAGAAGAGCGGGAGCCTCCCCCCCATGCCATGGGTGCGGAGCGGCCCGAGGAGAAGAAGATAGAATACGCTGCGGAGAAGATGCTGGACGAGAACGCCGGAGGAAGAACCAGAAGAGCCAGAAGAACCAGAAGAAGAAGATGAAGGAAGATAGAAGAAAGAAGAAGCATTTAAATAAAGGGATTGTCAAAAACTTTCTCTTGTCATTTTTAACATTTTTGACAGTTTTTTAGTGAAATGGTAGGGGTAAGTACCCCCTTACCATTTCCTACAGGGGGGCCCGGGATCTGGGGGTCCCCTTGTTAAAGGGGTCTTCCAGATTCCGATAAGCCCCCCCGCCCGCAGACCTCCACAACCACCGGCCAGGGTTGTGGGGATGAGGCCCTTGTCCTCATCAACATGGGGACAAGGTGTTTTGGGGGGCTACCCCAAAGCACCCTCCCAATGTTGAGGGCATGTGACCTGGTACGGTTCAGGAGGGGGGGCCGCACTCTCGTCCCCCCCTCTTTTCCTGCGGCCTGCCAGGTTGCGTGCTCGGATAAGGGTCTGGTATGGATTTTTGGGGGGACCCCACGCCGTTTTTGGGGTTTTTTTGGCGCGGGGTTCCCCTTAAAATCCATACCAGACCCTCTGGTATGGAATTTAGGGGAAACCCCACGTCATTTTTTTTAAAATTTTGTCCGGGGTTCCCCTTAATATCCATACCAGACCTGAAGGGCCTGGTATGGAATTTAGGGGGACTCCCACGTCATTTTTTTTTAAAAATTTTGGTTCGGGGTTCCCCTGTGGGGAATTCCCATGCCGTTTTTATCAATGAACTTCTATGTGTATTGTCGGCAATGCAATAGCCATGAGTAGTTTTAAATGGGTTTTTTCCTTTGAAATGTCATTTTGCTGTCAGACTGTTCTAAACACGGGAAACATGCGCCCCTTTACAGGCATACTATAGACGACCCCCAGCTACGAAATTTAAAGGGATATTACATTTTTATTGTTTGACTTTAAGCATTATTAAAATCACTGCTCCTGAAAAAATGGCCATTTTTAAAACTTTTTTTGCATTGATCCATGTCCCCTGGGGCAGGACCCAGGTCCCCAAACACTTTTTATGACAATAACTTGCATATAAGCCTTTAAAATTAGCACTTTTGATTATTCATGTTCGTGTCCCATAGACTTTAACAGTGTTCGCGTGTTAGAACGAACTTTTTTCCTGTTCACATGTTCTGGTGCGAACCGAACAGGGGGGTGTTCGGCTCATCCCTACTGGTGACCCCACAATAGGGATAAAACTTTGTTGCAGAAGGGAGTTTAACAAGACACGTGGCCACTCATTAAAATTAGAAGAAAAGAGGTTTAACCTTAAACTACGTAGAGGGTTCTGTAAGAGCGGCAAGGATGTGGAATTCCCTTCCACAGGCGGTGGTCTCAGCGGGGAGCATCGATAGTTTCAAAAAACTATTAGATAAGCACCTGAATGACCACAACATATAGGGATATAGGGATATACAATGTAATACTGACATATAATCACACACATAGGTCGGACTTGATGGACTTGTGTCTTTTTTCAACCTCACTTACTATGTAACTATGTAACCACAAGTAGGAAACCAAAAAGTGCAGCACTATGTGTAAATATTGAACCTCAGTTCCTTTGTGTACAGAAACTTCTGCTGTGTGACAATCATCACAAAAATCTAAAAAATCAAAAGATTTTATACTATAGAAAAGAGCAAGTGAATATCATAGTGAAATTAAAAAAGTGCACAAAATAAATATATGCAGAGTCCATAGAGGAATATGAGCAATTAAAATATCAATCCTCAATACTCCAAATATATTTGGAAAGTCCAAGAGTAAGGCAGTCCTCTCAGCCAGATGGGTCACACGCAGAACCACGCATGGGTGATCCAACCAGTGGCCAACTTGGAACCTCGCGGACAGACTTTTTTTATGAATGCTGTTAGCATTATCTACATTAATTTGTAAGTGCATCGGCTTAATAAAATGTACTTGCTTTATATGGATCTTCATTATGGGGAATGTTTTCTGTTTTTATTGTGGTATGATGTTCGGCTTTTAACACATACACCACGTGTATGAGTTGGCGTTCTTGGAGGAGGTATTCTCGGGAGACAGTCCGAAGGTTCTATGCTCAGAAGTGGATCTAGAGAGAAGCTGTGGGGATGTAAGAGCCCCTGGGAATGGTTCTAAGCTCCTTTTGACCACTATAATATAGCGGTCCTCTCGTTCTGGTAAACTCCTGCTTGTCTCACTTGGGTGGTGTGGTGCACATGAGATCCGGTATTTGGAAACTTTTTTTCACCTTTTTGATTACTCTGGCTGAGAGGACTTCCTTACTCTTGGACTTTCCGATAATATTTGAAGTATTGAGGATTGATGTTTTAACCACTCATATTTCTCTATGGACTCTTTTTCTATATGAAGTTTGGTTGCTATTTTCTGTTGTATGAATTCTTTTGCATTTTTTTTTTAAGATTGTCACACAGCAGATGTTTCTGCACACAAAGAACTAAGGTTCAGGATTTACACATAGCGCTGCACTTTTTGGTTTTGAGGATGAGGAAAGCAAAAGGCAGCAGGAAGTGGTGGGAGGCCAGGGCCGAAGCAGGAGAAAGCAGGGCCTATTCTGCTAGATGAGTAAAAAAAGAGAAGAGGAGAGATGGGAGGAAAAGCAAGCTGTGGGTGTGGTCTACTACTGATCAATGCCGACATATGACTCTGGATACACCAATACTCACATTGCCTCCATTTTGCACATGATTTATATCCATTTCTGCTTAGGATCACTCACTCCTTTGTACTGACACCAAATTATCATTTTAATATTTGCATATCTACTCCCAAGCTCCAGCTCGCTGATTACATCTGGGCTAAGGGGATCTTGACAGGAGTACTGAGACAAGGTTCTGTGGTGTTTTCAGGAAGCTATGTACAGCACCCTGCTAGCTCCTCCCACCAGTATTAAATTGAGATCCATTGTTGGCATCACTGAATAGTGTATGCAATGAAAATGGAAAGGTTTTATTTAAATTTTTTAAAAAAGAAAGGAAGAAAGAGAGAAAGAAAGAAACAAAGATACACCATCTTCCACAGGGTATAGTCTGTTCTGTGTATGTATATTTGTCCTACCAGAATCATGGATGACGTTTACCTAAATTGCCAGTAAAGTGTTTGCACATACACATGACTTGTTCCTACAGAAACAGGTGTTATAATGTCATTAAAAGCACATCACTAAAAACTGTCTGTACATGCTGTATTACATGCTGTACATACTCACTGTCCCTTCCTCCTTCTCTGTATCTCCGCGGCAGCCTGGTATTGTGCAGACCAGCCATATATTGGCATATTTACTGAGCATGCTCCAAATTCAGTTCCTTTCTAAGCTGCTAATTTCCTTCTTTTTCTTATCTGTGCAGCCCATATCATTTTACAGTCACATGTGGGCGTATACACTCTGTATACATGACATCCCCTTCCCTCCCTCCTCCTCTATACACTATGGGGGTGGGGTATTCCATGTTGATTGATGGAGGCTTCACTTCCCTGTAATTCCTATCACATACAAAAACAATAGACACAGGCTGGAGGAAAGTTAAACAGGTTGTGATTGGCAGAACCAAGCCCTAGATAGCCCACATCATGTTTTTGCACAAAAATAATAACTATTTGAGTTCAAATACTTTTAAATGTAAAGTCCTACATTTAGTTATTTTTTTAATTATTAACTTATTTTAATTTTATTATATTTGAGATCAATTGCAAATGAATACATTACAAAAAAAACTATTAAAAAAAGAAAATGTAAAACTCATACACGCCACAATAAAAAGAAACTATACCAGACACATAGACAAGTGTGTATCCTATAACCCTGTTCAATTATCATAGCAACCATATTTATTCCCTAAAAAGGAGGAAAGGGACAACAGGAGATGTGTGGTCTCCTGGATTTCAATGTATATGATCCAGATAATCTTCATCAAAAAAAATCTAGTGACTACCAGGCCCTTTATTTTTTTTTTTAAATAATCAGATTTGTACTTACCTGCTCTGTGCAATTCCATTCCAAAGAGCGGTCCCAAACCTCTTCTCAGGTCCCCGCCAGAGCTTCCCCCTTCTTGGTGTGCCACCACAGGAAGCTGCTTCCAATCATGGCACACCTGCATGCTTAATCCCGAGCCATACTGCCTGTGCCCATTGACACAGATGGTGCTGCTCGGCCTTGCCCCCCACTCCTTCATTACAGGATTTGACTGACAGCAGTGGAAATTAATGGCTCCAATGGCCTCTGAGTGGGAGAGCAGAGGAGTGAGCCACTGTAGATGGGCACAGCTCTGGATCGAATGATGACTCAGTTAAGTATTACAGACAAAGGGGGCAAGCAAGCAGGCACGCAGCAAAGCAAGCCCCCATAGCAAGCTGCTTGCTGTGGGGGCACTGAACAGGAGGGAGGGGCCAGAAGCACAGAAGAAGGACCCGAGAAGAGGAGGATCCAGGCTACTCTGTGCAACTCCACTGCACAGAGCAGGTAAGTATAACATGTTTGTTATTTTTATAGGGAAAAAAAACAAGACTTTACAATCACTTTAAGGTAAAAAAATTGTTTTGTTTAGGCTTTAGATTTCCTTTAAAATGCCATTGGCTGATATACAGGGAACAGAGTATGTATAGATATTCCTTCTCAGGTCTGAACCAGGAAAAAACTAATTGTAAAATATGTTGAAGTTGATGTGATGGTGTAGAGAGCTATGTCCAATGAAATGTATGGTTTATACAGCATATTATTGTAGAAATAATATCTTGGTTTCAGTCAGACCAGACCTGTAGTCACAAATAGCTGGTAGAACGTGGGCTACTGTGTATTGTAGCTTAGTAGAGTCATTTTGGGATAGATCTCCTATGTTATTCAGTCAATAACTGTCGTGAAATGCATACCATAAACAATAATGGACAGTAAAACCTGTGAAAATCTCTTGTATAGTCTATCAAAGAGTGTCACAATGAAAAACAATGCCCCAACTATAATACATTTCATATGTTCCACGTCGACACAAGTTGCACTTTAGATAATTGAATGTGATTGTATAAAACGCCTCAACACAATAATATGGAGGAATGTGTAGGGAGAGACATCACACAGTTCTTCTCTCTACATACCATAGAGAACAATAGCTGCCAAGCTGAGATTCAGCTCCGAACATCTGCTTCTATTTGTAGTGATATGAATCTGCTATTTAATACACTGAAGATTAATAACCTATAAATATAGTTAATATAAAACAATTGGAGTTGTTAGGTGATTATCCAGTAAGGCCAGAAAACACTCACAGGTCTAATCCTCACATGGCAAGAACAGTGCGAACTATTAAGACAAGGGGTAACAAGACATAGATAGATTAAATACAGGTGGGATATCCCACTGACCTCATGCATTTTCTTCTTGTGCCTCTCAAAGCAAGTGCTTAGCATTATAACTGATTGCTCCCTAGTGAAACATTTCTTATTGTTATAGCTCTGACTCAAAACCGTATTGTACATAATATAATTGATATGTAGCTATGAATGCAATAAAGGAAAGCAACTGCTTGAGGGATTATTCCGTTATTTTAATGGAAGCACATTTACAGACATACCTGGGCCATAAACAGACTGACCGCTTAGGCCCCTCAGTCTGGCTGCACACTGATGAATACTGATGTATGATCAGGATCGGTCAAAATGCTTAAAGTGGTTCTAAAGGCAACACTTTTTTTACCCTAATGCATTCTCTGCATTAAAGTTAAAAAAAGTCCCCCCTCACCTCCCTATATACTTACCTGAGTCCTACCTTGATCCAGCGCTGTGCCAGTCTTCAGCGTTGCTGGTCTGTGTTCCTCTCCTCACAAGATTTGGCTCTTTCTGCTCTCAATCTAATCCTGTGAGGAGGGAGCTGGATTGGGGTCAAGCCACACTGGCTGTGTCAATGGATGCACTCATCTCGTGAGCAAGCCCGCAGGTGTGATCCCCATAGCTTGCTATGGGGGCACGCACAGAAGATATGGAGTCGAGAGAGCCAGGGGGACCCCACAAAAGGAGTTTTGGGGTTGCTCTGGGCAATACCTATTGCCCAGAGCAGGTTAGTATTACACGTTTTTTATTTTTGAAAAAAAGCCTTTACTACCTCTTTGAAATAAAGTATAAGAAAAAAATAACTCACATAGGAAAGACAAACTGACATTTTTGCACGTAATTCGTAGCATTATGCATAGTAGAACAGGCATAATAAAAAACAGCAGATAGGTTGCATTTTAAAAGCTAAAACTTTTATTTTTTTGTAACTTTTGGATAGAATAGGAAATGCCTAAAGGCATAATTTACATTTTGCACAAAAAATAATAATTGCACCCACACTGAACATGTGTAATTATCAAACTTATGCATTTGAGTCCATAATACACTGCAACCACGATCAGTGGATTACAGGGGTAATGCACAGGCTCCAGCAAACTATTCCTCTAGGCTTAGGTCCATACAGAGATGCCAACTTCAGTTATGGGTCTGAAGAAAATATCAGTGGATTTAACGTGCAGTGATGTCACTGTACTTGTACTGCATCGAGAAATAGGATTCCCTCTGCTGCAATGGCAGATGGAACATGTAGTCTGTCCTTTCACAGATCTCTGTAAATAGATAATGCAGCTGTGCGAGCGGAGCCATCAACAGCCACACCAAATTCACAAAATGACAGGAGGCTGCAGGAAGAAAGACCCTGAGATTCAATAAGGGGAGCTGTACAGGGGTGGGGGGCTGCAGACTCTGACTATGTTTCCCTGAATATAGATGTAACATGGTCAGAAAGATGGACATAGCAGTCATGGTGGTATTGTTCTTTGTATTCCTGTTGGATAGATTTATAATTTCTATTTGTCCTGGTACCTTCTGCCAATAGGACAGATAGAAGGGAAATACAAAACATGGAGACAGCTGTATAATGGTGACCATGCACACTTCAACAATTGTTTAAATGTATTTTCCAATTGATCTCTCTTAATAGGAATAATTGATAATTGAGTACCCAATCAATCAATATGCCACAAATGGGTAGGTGGAGTTTGATAAACAGTTGGAAGTAGAGCTGCACGATTGTGGACAAAATGAGACTCACAATTTTTTTGCTTAGAATAAAAAGATCATGATTCTCGCGACGTAAAATCTTTCACATTATGCAAAAAAAAAAAATGGGCTAACTTTACTGGTTAGCTTTTTTTTTTTTAATTAATTAAAGTTATTTTTTTTTTTTAAAAATTGCATTTGAAAGACCGCTGCGCAAATACAGTGTGACATAAAATATTGCAACAACCACCATTTTATTCTCTAGGGTGTCTACTAAAATATATATATATAATGTTTGGGGGTTCTAAGAAATTTTCTAGCAAAAAAAAAATGCTTTTAACTTGAAACCAACAAATGTCAGAAAAAGGTTTAGTTTTTTCACTTACACACAAAGGGGTTGATTTACCAAAGGCAAATCCACTTTGAACTACAAGTGCATTTGGAAGTGCACTTGAAAGTGCAGTCGCTGTAGATCTTAGGGGAAGATCTAAAATGAGGGGAAGCTCTGCTGAATTTATCATCCAATCATGTACAAGCAAAAATGCTGTTACTTATTTTCCTTGCATGTCCTCCTCAGATCTACAGCGACTGTAATTCCAAGTGCACTTGCAGTGCAAAGTGGATTTGCCTTTCATAAATAAACCCCAAAGTCTATTCCATTGACAAATTATTACAATGTTTATACTTAAGTTCAACTGATAAAGAATGTTTTGATTCCTGGCAGACTGCCCAGTTTTCTCTTCCTTTCTTTTGAGGGATGTGGCTTCAAAAGAGTAGAGAGAATTCTTTGCATAGAAAGAATTGTGAAATACTTTAGTCAAGATCGCGATAACAATTCTTGACAATTAATTGTGCAGCTCTAGTTGGAAGATACAATAATAAGTTAGATCTATTGCATCTATAAATCTAGTCTAAATTTATCAGAAGAGAAATTATGGCTGTTTGGATTATTGACGATTTAATTCATTTTGATTGATCAGATACTAAAATTGTGTATGGCAACCATTAGAGTGATTTGTCCTCACTTTTGAGGGGTTTTTTCATGCTTCCTTCTGCATCTGTAGGAGATGAAGTGGGACACAGAGAGAGACGAAAAAAATGGCTTCTGACCATTCCCTATTATATCCAAAATGAAAAGAAATGTATTGGCTTTAAAGTGATTGTAAAGGCTTGTTTTTTTTTTTTAATAGCAAACATGTTATACTTACCTCCTCTGTGCAGTTGGTTTTGCACAGAGCAGCCTGGATCCTCCTCTTCTCGGGTCCCTCTTCACTGCTCCTAGCCCCTCCCTCCCTTTGAGTGCCCCTCAGCCAGCAGCTTCCTACAGGGGGCACCCAAGCCGAGTCAGAGCTCTGTGTATCCATTCAGATACGGAGCCCCGACCTGGCCTCACCCAATCTCTCTCCTGATTGGCTGATTGACAGCCGCGGGAGCCAATGGCACCGCTGCTCTGTCTCAGCCAATCATGAGATGTGTCCTGGAGGGCTAAGGGGATCGTGGACATTGCAGGAGAGAGAAGGGGCTCAGGTAGGCAATTAGGGGGGTGCTGGGGAGGCTGCTACACACAGAAGGTTTTTTTTATCTTAAAGCATATAATGCATTATGATAAAAAACCTTCTGCCTTTACAACTCCTTTAAATACACTTCAGGGGACAAGTGAATTGACCCTCAGGGTTGCAGGCTTGACTTAAATCTGACCAATTTGTAAATGATGAACACAGCCAATGCTCCTAGACTATCTGCCACTTTTTTCTTAGGTTTTAATAAAATAAGCTCATAGCAAAACCAGTAGAGTTTCTGAGAATAGCATAGCAGCACCTCCATACCAAGAAAGCAGCAGGTATGCTGAGGCCTGCTATGTTAATGCCAACCTTTAGGCACACTTTGCCAGCAAAAAAAAAAAATCTCTATGAGCTAACAAAAATCCAGAAATTCAATTCAAAATAAAAAGAATACTTTAGACTTCCCCATGTTGCTGTGTAGCTAAACTTAACATTTTAAAAAATGCAGCTGCACATGATTGGCTATGTGTTTTCCACTGGAGGGAGTGCCATTAGCAACAACAGACAGTTGCAATGTCAGCCACAGCTTTGCCCTCCACTGAAGTCCTAAACGACAGGTGAAAGGTCCTAAGTCTGGTCTGGAGGGTGATATACTTTTACAGGACCAAACACACGTTAATACAGTATTTCTGAACAGGCTTATTTTTTATTCTTTTATTTTTTTACATTTAATAATAATAATACACTTATTATCAATCATTATTGACCATCAGTCATAATATGGGACCACACAAATAGACATAACAGACTAACTTGCAAAACACCACCAAAGGTGACCATGAGGCTCCCTTGCAATTCCTTTCAATATCAATCAGATATCAATTATCTTTTGTCAGCAAAAGTTCCTCAGATCTCTTTTAAATCTTACCAAAGTCAGAATAAATATGACGTGTGGGATGTCTCTGAAACCACAAAGTGAATTTGATACATAAAAACTACCAACTGCATACAAAGTAGCTTTTATTTCCCTCTCAGGGATCTTAATAAGAAATACCCTATGGTCAAAGATAAACTATTTCTGTAGGCAATTTGATCCCCATTGTCTCAAGTAAAATGACTGTATGTATGGAAAATTTAATTTGGTAGTTTACTCTTTGTATGGAATAGATATTACTGCAATAAATAAACGCTCCTGCTGTTTTAGGGAAACAACACATTTGCATTTTTGTTAAGGTTTAGGTTAAGCCTATACATGCATATTGATTAAAACAAAATACAGCATATTTCCCTAAGTAAGCCTTTATAATACATACAGTTGTTATTTTATAGAATACTGTTATTTAAGAAATAGAGGAAGAACATTATTTTAAAGATTTTTAACTCAATAATAGAACATTGGATTATAAGTTTGCATCAAGTTTTGGGAGAGATGCTTATGACAAAATATATCCACAGTAATGAATACTAGTCACAAAGATGTGACTTAAAAGCTTTTTAACCGCTTCAGCCCTGGAAGATTTTACCCGCTTCCTGACGAGAGCACTTTTTGCATTTCGACACTGCCTCACTTTAACTGACAATTGCGTAGTCGTGCGACGTTGCACCAAATCAAAATTGACGTCCTTTTTTTCCCACTAATAGAGCTTTCTTTTGGTGGTATTTGATCACTTCTGCATTTTTTTTTGTTTGTTTGTGCTATAAACAAAAAAAGAGCAACATTTTTGAAAAAAACTAATTATTTTTTACATTTTGCTGTAATAAATAATATCCCCAAAAATATATATAAAAAAACACATTTCTTCCACAGTTTAGGCCAATATGTATTCTTCTACATATTTTTAGTAAAAAAAAATCGTAATAAGCGTATATTGATTGGTTTGCACAAAAGTTATAGCATCTACAAAAAAGGGGATAGTTTTATGGCATTTGGATTTTAATTTTTTTTTATTAGTAATGGTAGCGATCTGTGATTTTTATCGGGACTGCAACATTATGTCATTGTCATTTATACAGCGATCAGTGTTATAAAAATTGATTACTGTGTAAATGACACTGGCAGTGAAGGGGTTGACCACTAGGGGGCGATGAAGGGGTTAAGTGTGTCCTAGGGAGTGAGTCTAACTGTGGGGGGATGGGCTTCAAGTCACATGACAACGATCACCGCTCCCGATGACAGGGAGCGGTGATCTCTGTCATGACACAAGCCAGAATGGGGAAGTGCCTTGTTTACATAAGCACTTCCCTGTTCTGAGGCTCCGCGACCTGATCGCCGGGAGACTGGTGGACATAGAGTTCGCTGGTCCCACGAGCACAGTTACTCTGTACACGGCGGGCGTGTGCATGCCTCTGCTATCCCCGGCTCTTAAAGGGGACGTACAGGTATGCCCATTTGCCCACTGCTGCCATTGTGCCGACGTATATCAGCGTGCGGTGGTCGGCAACTGGTTAAAATATAGAGGTGCTCAAGCCAGTGGCAGTGCTCCACATTGGTCATTTTTTAGAATGCTTTTTGAAAGCTTTGACCCCTTTTCGACTGCCTAACACAGATGTGCAGAGGCAAAAGGGTGGGCTTTAACCCACATGCCACACATATGTATCGCTGGGCAGCTGATGTTTATGTGCTGAGAGCATGCTCACTGGGGTACTTCCAGCACAAAAGCTGAATTGTCAAAGACAGCTCTCAGTCCAGACTAAAGATCAGTAACCAGTGAAACTGGCTTCCAATCATGTGACCACTGTGACAGTGATCATATGATCATCGATCCTTCCAACCCTCCAATGTGCATAACTGTTTAAAGGGATGTCTGGGTGGGCGGTAAGGGGTTATATTACCAAATCCAGTTAATGTCTGATGCACAGAAGGAGCCAAATCCTCCTCCATTTGTGTCTCACACCACCCAACCCACCTCCTAGACAATGTTTCCCACAGTGAGAAGTAGTGCAGCATTGTTGACAAGCCATTGCAGAAAGCTGAATTAGGTGAATATACTGACATTTCTCTAGCAGAGCAGATTTATGAACAATGGAATCATGATAAAGGAAAAGAATGAGCTTGTGAGTGACTTTTTACTATTATTAAACGCTTTTCACTTTCAAAATCTTCATCAGCATCAAAAAAATACTGTATATACCTCTGGCTATTAGGTCTACATGGGGAAAATGCAACTTGACTTGAAAGTAAAAAAAAAAAAGTCAAGTGATCCAAGAAAGTTTATAATAAACAAAACATAAAGAGGGGTAGGCGAGAATGCCTGTATCTATTAAGCCTCAGTTACTCTGTATTATTTGCCAAGTATTTGAGTTTGACAGACACCATACATTCAAACCTTGTAGCAATAAAATATATATATCTTTTCAAAACCCCTGAATGTAGGGAAGTAATATGTACTGTCTGGAAATCTGTTATACTCTGATATATGTTTTGACAAACCAGCAATTCGCAACAAGCCCTGCACTGACCTATGCTATGAAAGGGAACAGCTGGAAGGAAACCTTTCATTACTAATTACTCAGTCGGAAAGCTGTCATAGCAAAAATAAAGGGTTTGACCAGCAACAATTCATATCCACCCAAACATATTCAAGTCTGTGCACTAAGCATCATTGACCTGATCAAATCAAAATGCCTTCTTGCAGATGCGCTACTACTACTCAGCAATTTAACTAGATATATAGTAGACTGTTTAAGCAAGCCATTAGTATTTTTCATTTCTTGCTGCTTTTTGAACATTTAAGGAAAGTTTCTGCACACAATTTTAGCCAGTTATGGCTGTAGCTCACAATAAAAAACAAAACAAAAAATGTTTAAATTAGGTTTACTGGTGTTTTTGGCTGGAGTTCTCTTCCTTAAAGTTAACCTAAACTCAAAAAAGGAAGAAAGCCAGAAATGAACCACCTATGAATCTGCATTGTGCCTAAACAGATTATCTCTTTTGCCGCATACACACGAGCGGATTTTCCGTTGGAAAAAGCTTGGATGGTTTTTCGGACGGAATTCCGCTCAAGCTTGCCTTGCATACATACGGTCACACAAAAGTTCTCTGAACTTTCGACCGTCAAGAACGCGGTGACGTACAACACTACGACGAGCCGAGAAAATGAAGTTCAATGCTTCTGAGGATGCGTCAAATTGTTTCTGAGCATGCGTAGGAATTTTGCATGTCGGAATTTGTACAGACGATCGCATTTTCGGATAGGAACTTTTTCCGACCGAAAAATTGAGAATCTGCTCTCAATCTTTTGCTGGCGGAAATTCCGCTAGCAAAAGTCCATTGGAGCATGCATTTTCCGACCAAAAGCTCACATCGGTCTTTTGCTGGCCGAATTTCCAATCGTGTGTACGCGGCATTTGTCTTTAATTCCTCCTGAATAGAGATGAGCTCCCGGATTGGTCCAAACTCAGAATCGGACCAGACTTTGCTTGTTCAGGCGTTTGTCCAAACGCCAGACTCTCAATATATTTGGCAGCAGCCAAATATATATAATAGCCTACTGGTGCCGCACTATGAAATATTGCCTCCTCAAATTATACAATGTGATAATGCAACTCAAACACAAAAACAAAAAGACTTATGCCCTGTACACATGGTCAGACTTTCCGACGGAATATGTGCGATCGGAGCTTGTTGTCGGAAATTCCGACCGTGTGTGGGCTCCATCGGACTTTTTCCATCGGAATTTCCGACACACAAAGTTTGAGCGCAGGCTATAAAATTTTCCGACAACAAAATCAGTTTGCGTAAATTCCAACCGCGTGTGGACAATTCCAACACACAAAGTGCCACGCATGCACTGAATAAATTCCGAAACGGAACTGCTCAGTCTGGTAAAATTAGCGTTCGTAATGGATATAGCACTTTCGTCACGCTGCAATGTTTTAAATGGTTTAATGCAGCACACTCTCTTCTTCTTTATAATGCTAGAATGATGAAGTTGTTTTGCTGCTCATATTCACACAGAGTTCCCACAAACTTCTTTCTTTATTATTTATCGTGATTTCATGAATATAATATTTGTAGATCTAATTAAATTTTTGGGAGTTTTATGTTTTTATATTTTTGATAAGTTGTTCTTTGTTTTTTTAATCAAGATCTCCTATTTTTGTTAATTTTTTTGTTGGTGATCTCCATAATTATTTTTGTGGGTTTTGTGTGTCAAGTCACCACAACACCATTAGTAGATTGTATTTTAGAATCTCAAGGAGATTGGTTGGTGTTGGTGTCCCTTGTTAATTTCACATTGTATTTTGGAAATGTACCTGCCTCCTCACAAACAAACTGTCCTTTTTGAACTAAAACACATAGGCAAGTATATGTGAAAAATAAATAGCCATATATTCTGGGTCATAACAAAATAAGGAGGAAGGCAACCCTGGATAAACTGGTGGATAAACTGGTGAAATTTGCGAAGCCTTTGTACCCCAGGGTAAACTTCAATAATTTTACAGTCAAAATTAGTGGCCTGAGTAGTCAATATAATAGTGAGCACAATCCGGTCCAGGACTACAAGAGATCAGGAACAGCAGCAGGTGACATCTATGTCCTCAGACTGTGGTCATACAAGAGCCTGCGTCTTTCGCCAGACCAGACTGAACCCAGGGCCATCACTCTCTGGTCTCCCTTAGACACCTCTGGTGAACCATGGTTGAACTTACAAACGTGGCTTTGGATTGTGGATTGCCCCTCAATCCCTTATTTAGGGCATGTAAGATAAGATACTCACATATTAGGCGTTGGCCCTCCTCCATTTCCAGCATTTTGCAGGCTGTAATATAGGCAAGGTCCTCTTATGGGGGGTTCCAAGGTCCGCAGTAGCCTTCATAAATAGGCCAATTGCTGCCTCCTTCACGTTACTCCTCTTCCTGTCACTTTTTTGTTGAAGGCGGAGGGGAGGGACCTGGGTACCGGGCAGGCTACTGGGCCCGGCCACCTCCTGGCTGCCACTTACCCCCGCCACCTCCTGGCTGAGACTTTCATGTGTATACAAAAGGGACATCGTTTTAGTTTTTTGTTCATCAATCACACACAATTATCATCTTATGACTGTTGCAAATTGAATGTTAATAAATAGAAAAGACTATCATTCTGAGCCCAGTATTTTTCATTCTTGTCACAATCATTTGTGGCCACTACTGTCTACTGATATGTAAAAGACTTTGTGAAATCAGAAATTAGTTATCAAAATTAACATATATCTAACATCATTAATTTGACAAACAGAAATATTTAGAAGAATGCTATACCTGGCTCAAGCTGGGCTCCTCCACATGTTGCTACCTGGAAGGCCCAGGTTGGGCATCTGAAGCCTCAGCTGGGGGGGGAGGAAGTGTGGAAGGAAGACTGGAGAGTGCTGGCCTGGGTTCACTCTGGCCTGCCAGAAATCGCAGTCTCTCATAGTACCACAGCCTGGGGACATAAATGTCATCTGCTGCAGCTGCTCATCTCAGGTTATCCTGGACCTTCTTGCGCTCCCTTAGATAAGTGCTCCTCATGCCACCAATTAGGGTCTTCAAATAGGGGATGTCTGCCGTTGGGATCACCGGCTTCACAAATTCCAGCAATTGATCCAACGCTGCCTTCCTCTTTGTTTTATTGTTATAATGTGGGTGGTTTACCTGCCACAGACAGGACAGCTCCCTGAACATATCAATGACTACTGGCATAAAGTCATGATCATTTATCATTAATGTGACCTAAAAAAATGTTATACAACAAACATGTTGGTTTGTTCAAAAACCCTTTTATAAACGCACAAGTGATTGTGCTTTGATTAAAAAGATTGATAATCAGAAATGTGTGGCTTCTTCTTTCAATGCTCAAAAGCATTTTTTTGTAGTAAAGTTGGTGTTTTCAGTGACAATGGGGGTTATTTACTAAAGTCAAATCCACTTTGCCTAACAAGTGCAGGTTCAGTGCAGTCTCAAGTGCACTTGTAGTGCAAAGTGTAGTCTCCTTTAGTAAATAACACCCAACAGTGCTTTCTAATTTTACACAATCACGCCTTTTTCATGACTCCCCAAATTTCGGTCATGGTGTTGAAAATTAATTAATATTTTTGTCAGTAATGCATTACATACATTAACAAAAAAAACAAGGTGTGTATGTAGCAGACCCACAGCATAATAATAATAGTTAGCTGAAGAAGAAATTGTCACCTCATGTGTCAACGAAATTTCGTTTGCACTGTTGAAGAAAAAGGCCAAAAAAATATAACATTAATAAAAGATAACCGAGGAGACAGTTTCAAATATATTTTTATTTAAAAAATATCTCAGACATTGTCTGGCATATCGATGGCCCCCCTACCCACAAAGTATTCCATGTTTCTTATACGGACCTCGTGGGCACTCTGGGGGGGCAAGCCAGGACGGCCAGTTTCAAGCGCCGTCAGGGTTGGTTCATTAATATGAATTCCGGCCTCAGGCCCAACTGAGGCAGCATAGTTCAAAGAATTTCTCCTTAAAAAGTTGTGGAGAACACAGCAAGACAGGATGATGTGATTGAGTTTATATTCCGCCATGTGTATCGGTGTAAGAAATAGGTGGAACCGGCTGGCCATTATTCCAAACGTATTCTCCACCACTCTTCTGGCTCTGGCCAGCCTGTAATTAAAAATCCTCTGGTCCGGGGGGGGTCCTCATAGGGAATGGCCACATAAGATGGTCCCCCAGCGCAAACGCTTCATCCGCAATGAAGACGAATGGAAGTCCTTCCGCATTGTCCTCTGGAGGTGGCAAGTCCAAGCTGCCATTCTGTAGATGCCTTTAGAACTCGGTCTGGACGATGACTCCACCATCCGACATCCGGCCATTCTTCCCCGCGTCCACATACTCGTAAGTAGCCGACACCACCGCCAACATCACAATACTATTGAACCCCTTGTAGTTGTAATAGTATGACCCCGAGTTGGGGGGTGGGACTATGTGGACGTGTTTCCCATCAATTGCCCCTCCGCAGTTGGGAAAGTCCCACCGCTGGGCAAAGTGGGAGGCCACGGTCTGCCATTCCTGTGGCATGGAAGGAAACTGTGGAGTCAAACCAGAAAATAAAAATTAGTCATTTTGCACATAAACATTGAAAGCAGATTAGACACAAACATCCTTGGCCAACATCAGTATAACATTTATTTTAGGGAGTATTTAAAGACAAAAAAATAAGGTCCACTTATCAGATTCATCAACCCCTTTGATGGCCCATTGTAAAAAAAATTTTTTGGGGGGGATGTTTTGGACAGGTAACCCTCTCCACTTCATTGAGAAATAAATGCATACATAATGTGTGTTACTTTGGCCAGCCCCTCCTTACTTACAATATTGGCAGCCCACTGGACAGGTAAGAAGTGTCATAATACAAAAATATAAATACACACTGTCCAAATTGGAGCACAATTTTAACATTCTGCAATTACCTATTAAGATAATAATAGGATCCAAAAAATTTAAACAGTACCATTTGAAAGTATTCAGGCAGGCCCTTGCACTACATGCTTTGGGGAATTCATACATCTGACTACAAAAGAGGTAGTTATAGTGTGTATGGGTTTGGCAAAGTCAGCAGATAGAGGATTGTTATGGGTTGACTTAGCGGTTGGGGGGAGGGAGGGTTCCAAATGAGTTTGGGGCCCAAAAAAAAGCCTTTGGCACTCTGCCAGAATTTAAGGACACAAATAACATATGTACACAATTTAGGGGGTGTTTAGTGTAAATCACTACAATGGAGCTGACAAAATACATTTTTAAGTGAGTAGGCGAGGTGGATATAGGCCCAGGAGAGCATGCTGGGGAGGTAAGTGAAGGCAAATATGCATGAAGGACAAAAAAAAGTTAAAAAATTCCAGCATGCATGAGGACAAAGGGGACATTCACAGTACATTACAATTATGGTAATTAGGGAATGATGAAATAAATACAATATATTAGCAAACATTAAATACATATAATGAGATGTTAAAGGATAAATCTTACCTTAATATAGTCCTTCTGTAGGACCTGGATGATGGCAGAACAGGTCTCTGGGCTAGATGGGGGGGAGATGCTTGTCGAGAATTTGGAGGTCCTGCAGGCTTCTCCCTGTCGCCAAGTACCGCAATGTGGCGACTAGCCTCTGCTCCGGAGTGATGGCTTGCCTCATGCAGGTGTCCTGCCTGCTGATATCAGGACTCAGCAAAGCCAACAAACGGTGAAATATGGGGTCCGTCATCCTGAGAAAGTTCCTGAAATCATCAGGATTATTCTCACGGATCTCACGGAGCAAAGGCATGTGACAGAATTGGTCACGCTGGAGTAACCAATTCTTGGTCCATGAACTCCTCCCCACCCTGTTCATGGACTGGGCTTGTGTCAAAGTAAGAACCCCAACACCAAGCCCCCGCACAGCACAAACCCTACGATGAGTACGTACACGCAACATGGCTTCAAAACGGTCGCTGGTCAGAACGAAGTAACAGAACGCACTGAAGAACAGCAAGGCCTGTGAAGAGCGACCTGAAAATCAGTAACGAGCGGACAAGAACACACTGAATAAACCAATGGGAACTCACTGCACGCACTGAAGACCAGATACAAACCCACAAGCACAAACTGAACAGCAGAAAAACAATCTGATAACCACGAGTCTGAAAAAGCGTGAATCGTCTCTCACCAAACTTTTACTAACACGAGATTAGCAAAAGGAGCCCAAAGGGTGGCGCGCTTGGTATTGATGTATATCACCGCGTTCTTGACGTTCGGAAATTCCGACAACTTTGTACGACCGTGTGTATGCAAGACAAGTTAAAGCCAACATCCGAAGGAAAAAATCTGATGGATTTTGTTGTTGGAATGTCCGATCAATGTCCGATCGTGTGTACAGGGCATTAGAAAACATAAAAAACACAAATTAGTCCCATAAATCACTGCTAAATGTGATTTAAAAAAAAGTAATAGTCCACAGTGATATACTGTAAGTGCTTTATATTCTTCTAATATCAATCCACCATTCAGTGCCAAGATCACTTAAAGGAGAAGTACAGCCAAAGCTTGGTGAACAGGTGCAGCATAGGAGCGATGTTGTATAAGGATAAGGTAAGTATGATTCTAAAATTAAACCCCCTTCCTGACCAAGCCCTTTTTTGCGATACGGCACTGCGTCGATTTAACTGACAATTGCGCGGTTGTGCGACGTTGTACCAAAACAAAATTGACGTCCTTTTTTTCCCACAAATAGAGCTTTCTTTTGGTAGTATTTGATCACTTCTGCTGTTTATTATTTTTTGCGCTATAAATAAAAAAATAGCGACAATTTTGAAAAATAAGCAATATTTTTTACTATAATAAATATCCCCCAAAAATATATAAAAAAACTAATTTCTTCCACAGTTTAGACCAATATGTATTCTACATATATTTGGTTAAAAAAAATTGCAACAAGCGTATATTGATTGGTTTGCGCAAAAGTTATCGCGTCTACAAAATAGGGGATAGATTTATGGCATTTTTATTATAATTTTTTATTAGTAATGGCGGCGATCTGCGATTTTATTATGACTGCGACATTGCGGCGGACAGATCGGACACTTTTGACACTATTTTGGGACCATTGGCATTTATACAGCGATCAGTGCTATAAAAAGGCACTGATTACTGTGTAAATGACACTAGCAGGGAAGGGGTTAAACACTAGGGGGCGATCAAGGGGTTAACGGTGTTCCCTCAGCATGTTCTAACTGTAGGGGGTTGGGCTCACTAGAATATGACAGAGATCACTGCTCTTGATCACTGGGAGCAGTAGATCCCTGTCCTGTTGCTAGGCAGAACAGGGAAATGCCTTGTTTACATAGGCATCTCCCCGTTCTGCCTCTCCATGCCACCGGCGGACATTGAGTCTGCGGGACCCGCGGACACGCTCCCGCAGCGGGTGCACGTGCCCGCTAGCCATGGATGATGCAGCGACGTACGGGTACGTCGTTTTGCGCATCCGTGTCACTTTGCCGACGTATATCGGCATGAGCCGGTCAGCAAGTGGTTAATGCAATATGTGCATCCTCCACCGAATGTGCTCTCACCTGGGATATATGAGTGTACAGTTAAGCATGATCTATAAGCGCACCCTTCATACATAAGTATTGCTCCTTTCCATGCCTCCACTTAGCTGTATATTCATAAAGAGAAAACCACCATACATAGTGCTTTATCCTTTATAAAACTGGTGCACCAAATTGTAACACCATATATGGTTATTCCAACAGCCAGTAAACAACAGGACTTCCAGGATTATAGCTACCACGGTGCTTCATTCACAGAGCATTGTGATGTTATCAAGCCCCTCCCCTATGCGTTACACCACAGGGTAATGTAGCTTTATCGGGGGATATGATTGGATGCCACGTCGCTCCTACCTATATACTGTATATAGGGTGCCATTTTCTTGTAGTTCCCATAGGATTTCATTATGTTAATCGCTACCATATTACCGTGGATTGTCATCCATATATAGATCTTATTAGTGGGCACTATTTTCTCTTAGTTCTGCCCCATTTCTCATGGGTTCTATTCTACTTTTATGGGTACATGGGATGCTGATATGTTACTACATATATTCCTGATTACATAATACACCGTTCTTCATTACATAATGCTAACATCAAAGCACAGTTAGGTAGGTTCAGCTCATCCCTACCTCTGAAGAAAAGCAGTGCACTTCCTGTGCCCAAAGCTTTATAACTGTATATCTACATCCCACAAGTCATTATATTATCAGTCTATCAGTCACTACTATCAGTCAGAGGAGCAGTTCTGTAAAAAGAAGGTGTGGAAAAAAAGCCCTGGTCAAGCCCTACCAAGTTGTCCACCTCAACATGGAGACATGGTATGAAACAAGGCAAACTATGTCAGTAATGGGGAAAAGATCAGCTGTATGGAGTCCACTGGCATTATTTGACTAGTCCTTTAGACTCTGTTTGCCTTTTGCGGCACAGCTTCAACAGTACAGTTTTATTTTTAAAGAAATGTTTGGAAGAGATACAACATATCAATGCACCACTGGAGATGAATTCAAAAACATCTACATGGAAGTGTGAGAAATCAGGCTGTTCCAGTGCCATGTGGTAAACTGTTAAAAGCAGGATTAGAATGCTCAACAAGTATGCAAATTGATGGTTCTCGTTCCTTTGTTAAATCGTAAATATGGTGTAAATAGTATTCAATGAACCTGAAATCAACTAAACAATTCAATCACTCAACATTTGCTTTATAGCTAAAATAATTGTAAAAGAAAATGGTCTGTTCTTAATCTAGCTAACAAGTTTGGTTTAATGTTTCTTTGGGAATATTTCAGTGTCCCATCATATTTCATTGTAAAAGTGCACCTCTAGGAATTATTAAGCCATTGGAGCTTTTACAACAAACGTGTTATAAACGTTTCTAAATAATAGAAACACATCTGTGTCTCGTCTATTGTCAGACTTCAGCTCAAGTTAGTTATCCACTTGGGATTACTAATTCTTGAGATCAAATCAAGTTTGACTTTGTTGTCTCATCGTTCTCTTTAGAAACATATTTTATTGATTCTACCTGGCACAACTTTTTAACAAAACCTTTGTTCAAGCTTCACACAGCTATAAAGTAGATTATGACCTCCGATTACAGAGCCCAGTGACTGCTAAATATAACAGAGAGAAAAAAAAGTTCTTGATAGGTTAGAAGGTCAGTAAAAGCAAGTCTCTTATTTAAAAAACATTATTTCAAAGATGTAACATGGAAAAAAGTGATTCACACCTCATCCAAAATTATAACCTAATATAAGGGATATACAGAGTTATGGGGAACATAAAGTCACATCTAATAAATTACATAATGTTTGGCGGCTACATTTTCCCATATTTAATCCTATACCACGAGAAAAAACAATCAACTCTTAACTTGCATTTTATGAATAAGGATGTAGCTATGAGATGAGCCACCATTATGGGATAAGAAATACTGTGTTAGTTGCAAATCACTCACAACAAAATTTAATTCACTGATAGTATTAAAATGTGCTAAAAACAGAAAGTTTGTTCAGTTAACCTCTTGCAGCCAGGTTCATCTGGCTTCTCATATCCCTTCATGAAGAATCTTCAAACCCAAATAATGTAATTAAACATTATGAAAACTCTCTTTCATATTCTGTGGGTACAGCCTAAGCTATACACATTGAGATCAGAGACACTCATAAGTTAGACTCAGAGTTTGAGCTGAACTCCAGAAAAAAAAAAATTCCCCATACAGTGGAACCCCCTGCACTGCAAGGGTTACATGCTCATTAAGTCGAGGGGGAGGGGAATACACTGTAATAAATACCTTATTCCTTACTTCCACAATGCTGTGCGACTGGTCCCCCAAAGTCTTCAATGCTCTGGCCAGTGGTCATGCGCTGATGTCATCACGTACAATGCAGGACCAGCAGCCCTTCATTAAACATGACGATGGCGAGGGCCCGCCCACAGCCTGGAGCATCGGCGAGAAGAGAAGAACACCTGAGGCATAAAATAGCAAGGAATAGGTCAAGTGTTGCAGCTAATTCCTCTACGCCTACACCTGATGTGTTGCCTTGATGAGTTTGCCCTTGCAAACTAGCTTTGAAGGCAAACATTTTTAGTGTGAAAAATATATTTTTAGTATATACTGATAAAGAATTTACAATTTTAAGTGTTCCACTTTTCAGAAGTGGTTTAAAGCCGGTTTACAGGCACTCAGGAGGTGAAAGCATCACCTCCCAAATGCCTGCTATTTTTATGTTTAATCCCAAGGGACATTTTACCTTGAAATACTGTGCTGCAACCATAAAGCAAGCAGTTGGCACCCAGTTGTAGCACAGTCTATTGACTTCAATGGATGCACTTGGTAAGCAGCACCGCCTGCCAAACGCAACACCTGTCTTTACGGTCTTTGTCACATGTGTGAATAACGCCTAATAGGCTGCCATGAATAGGACATTTATTACATACTATGGAGCAAATTTATAAACGAGTGAATCTCACACACTTCAAAAATTCACTACAGGTGAATCTTCCAGATGCATGTGTTTTAAATTACAGTAAATGATTCACCAACAGTACATGTTTGGCGAAAGCCACAATTATGGCTTGATAAATATGCCCTTACATTTTCTATCCAAGTGTTGCAAAAAAGTATAGGTTAATGTGTGAGTGATACCAAGCTCCTAAACATTACAGAAGATGTTACTGAGATTTGTCAGCAAATCTATGTATAATTAAAGGCAGAGATTTAGCTCTGATAATTTTTAATTTAAGAACATTTAGTTACTGAGCCTTCTGTCTAGTCAACAGTGCACTGTCTGATTACACCCTGTCTACAGAATACACAAGTTAGATTATTTAAAGAGCAACTTTGGGCAAGAAATACGATTCGTCAGTCAAATGGTAAGGTTAGAGCTACATAGGAGATTGTTGGAGGTTTCATTGCATAAAAAAATAAGGATTACTTACTAGGTATAGCAATTAATTGCTAAATAGATATAACAAAGAGTTACCAATATAGTAAACTACACAGGTAGCATGCAGTAGCAATCAATCATACATAATTGGATCATTGTGCAATAATAAGAGATTAAGCACTACTAAATGCCCACAATTGTAGTTTTTACTGGATGGGCCTTTGGTTCATCTGTGACTAACTGCTATTCCTAGTGATTAATCCTTAGCAATTTTAGCAACATAAAGGTACTAACAAACTCCTGAGTAGATCTACCCTCTACCCTAATTACTTAAAAATGTACTACATTTTGAGTTTTATGAAAACCAATACAACTAGACATTTTTTTTCTTGGTGGGTTTACAGACAATGACTACATGGTTCTATGTGGTGCAATGTTCTCACTGACTCCTTGCCATTTGTTCTCTTTATAGTGCATGGGAAAACATTCAACAACTTCAACATAAAAAATAAAAATAAGGGTCCAAGCAGGGAACAATTCCCCCCTCCACTTTTATCAGCTTTGAGCTGCAAAGTACAGTTGATACGAACTGGAAATGTTTTAAAAGTGTATGTAGAGCCAAACTTTTTTCCTTTTTTTTTGTTTTGTTTTGTAGGAAAAGATAAAAAAGAGCGGAGAAAGCTTAGAACCCATTTTATGTTTTTTTTTTTTTTTACTGTCTGTGTCCATTAGATAGTCACCCCCTTTAAATACCCTGGGAACATTATCATTGGTGCACTAAGTGATAGGGAATTCAAAACTTGAAAGGTATTACCAGAACAAGAGGTAAGGGTAAATTGTTCTCCAATGGCAGCTGTCTAAAAAGGGGCTCCCTTTATAGCAGACTCACTTTAAGAATATATAAACCCAATTTATTTTATTTATTTTTTATTTATTTCAGGTACTTATATAGCACCGTCAATTTACGCAGCGCTTTACGTGTACATTGTACATTCACATCGGTCCCTACACCCTCAAGGAGCTTACGAACTAAGGTCCCTAAACTCACATTCATACATACTAGGGACAATTTAAACAGGATCCAATTAACCTACCAGCATGTCTTTGGAGTGTGGGAGGAAACCGGAGTACCCGGAGGAAACCCACGCAGACACAGGGAGAACATGCAAACTCCAGGCAGGTAGTGCCGTGTTTGGGATTCGAACCAGCGACCCTTCTTACTGCTAGGCGTGAGTGCTACCCACTACACCACTGTGCCGCCCGATATTTCATATTCCTGATATGTGCCTCCTGTACCATGTACTTGTATGAAAAAGTAACCTGTTCTCTTTGTATTGCTTCCTTTGTGTGAAACCCCTGGTGTTCCTGCTCTCCCTCTGCTTTCCTTTTAAAATTGACCATACTAAGCAGGACAGCACAGTGTGGTCAGTTCTCGTGGTCAGCTATGCTCAGCGCTCCAGTGAGTGGAGGGGAGGGGGTAGAGCAGAGAGCAGTGACTGACATCAGGTCTCTGCTCAAGGAGCTCTGAGAACCGAGTGATCAGCAGTGTTAGATCGCTCGGTTCTCAGTGTTAGAAAGGGCAGGGGACCAATGCTGCATCCACCCAGGTAAGTATGATTCTTAAAAAAAAAAGTTATACTTCTCTTTTAAATGAGAGGAAGGATGAGCATTTGCTCCCCCATTAAAAATAAAAGCAATTAAAACAAAACAGAAAAGTTGAAAAAAGGAAAAACTAATTTTAACTCTCCAAATGCTGAGACTGTATAAATACTGTATGAAGAGCTCTAGCAGGCATATTCGCTGGCTTAAAGTGTTTTTTACAGCTTACTGTACTAAGGGCTTTCACATCTATCATATGAAACATATAAATAAATATAGCAAACGTTATTGTGCAATAAATGACATAAAAGGTGCAGCGAGCTAATATGTTTTTTTAAGTCTTGCTGGTGAATGTACCGAGGAATGTTTATAGAGATGCCCCAAGGAATGTTGGAATGCTGTGAATACTGTGATACAGAAAGCTTCAAAATTGTGACTTTTGTTACCGGTATTAGTTTTACTTTTTATTTTTAAATCCTACATGTTGTATGAGTGATAAAATGTTCTAATTTCTTTGTGAAATTATATTCCAAGATTCCAAAATACCAGGAAAGCATTAAGATAACCAGGGAAGACAAAATAATGTTTTCGTAACTATTTTTCTGAAATGAACACTTATGTAAACTAATTACATTTTTGTTTGGCACCTTTCCTGCAGAAATCCTTTGGAAGTGTTGCTAATGCTACATCAGGAATCATAGCAATATAATAAAACCACACAGCCAAATTAGAAATGTTATACCTCATCAGAACTGTGATTATCAGTTATCCACAGTACTTTAACATTATTCCGCTACGCAAATGTAACAACACAGCAAGACACACTAGCACACTCTTCTACAATCCCTGAAATTCATAGACATCATTTGTGAATGCTCAACAGAAATTTGTCTCCCGTCTATTCTAAAAAATGGCGCAACTGTGACAGATTCATATGCCTGTAACTGTAGAATTGCCCTGGAAAGAATTCTGTCTAACCTAGCTGAACAAGTCAGTTAGGAAGCCTTCATTGTACTTGGCCAATCATAAGCGGCCAATGCATTCCTCATGCTGCAGCCATATGCACACATGTCTATAGTATGCGTACGGCTGCAGGGTCTGCAAAGCTCCGGTCACAGATGATTTGCCCAGTACAGGTGGCAGCTTCCTTGCGGGTTCGCTCAGATGAGCACCATGATGACAGATTCATGTAACTGTTGGTAAAGTGTATATGGATCTGTTGCAGAATTGTCTAGGAAGAATTTTATCAGAAGCACAATACTTTTTATTCCAATGCAATGGTCTTATTAACCTCCACTTTTCCTATAACCGATATAGCGATAATTCTTAATGAAATTGTCACAGCCCAAGTGCCAGAATGTAAGTCTCGCACATAGGAACCAGGTGAATGAGTTGCATGCATCAAAAACAGCAAGGAAACAGTTTTAATGAATTTTGCGTGGGATGTTCTAATACGCCCATAACACTAGAAAGGAGTCACAAATGCTTTATGGAATCACCCCCAATGTGTTTATCAGCAGGGGAAAGCATTTCCAATCCCTGTGCACTGTTATAATTCGAGTAAGGTAGGGTAAAAATGCAAAGAAAAAAAAGAAAAGTTAAACTAAACCTTGAGCCATAGTATAAATGCTATCCAGCAAATACTGCAACTGTACTAAACTCACTTAATTTACCTTTATATGTTTTTGCAGTAATCCATTGCATCTAGAAAGCACACCCCCCCCCCCCCCCGGTACACTGGGAGTATACCTATTGAAGTGTAATTTCCTCTCATGCATAATAAACTCTAGCACAACTGTGTGTCCAATCACACCTATAATTCTGTGAGTAGTCAGCCAGCACTTAGCAAGTGTTTTACACCCTCAAGTTTATATAAAGTCTGAAAGATGTGCAGAGCTATATCAAGTAGAATTGCTCGTGCAAACCAAAATTCCTCTAACACACTAAATGATATCTAAACTGTATCTACTAAACAAAATCATCTAGTACTGAATAAACAAATGCCAATCAATTCTATACATAATTGAGTGCAAAATGTGTATCATCAAACAATACCATCTTATCATAATGTCTTCTTGCACACAAACTTTTCTCATGCCACCACAAAGTTTTGTCGTCTTCTCCTCATGACCATCAAACAGTTCACCTTAAAATTAGACCTCTTAAATCTGATCATAATATTTCTTCCACACAAACTTGTCTCATGCCACCACAAAGTTTTGTCGTCTTCTCCTTGTGACTGTCAAACAGTTTACCTTAAAATTAGACCTCTTAAAATATAGAAGGTCTAAATGCGCTTGACATGTATAGGGTTAAAAATCTTCACATAAGCTTTCAGGAGCAAAGAGACACAATGGCAGCAACGGGTTAATATTATATCACTCCCAGGAGCAGGTCAAACATGTAAGGAGACATAAATCACAAAAAATAGTGCTCTCTGTTGATATTTTATTGAATTGCTATGGCACCATATAATGCACTTTCAAGATAATGTGCAAGCCAGCAGCATATTATAGAGTGACAGCTTCCATGTACAAAACCAATGTTATCCTCAGCTAGCCCATATTCTCCAGCACACCATTCCACTCTGCAGAGATTGCCAGCAAAAAGTACCAGTTTGCGTGATGACATCAGTAGGCTCTACCTTTTTGCATTGCATCTGTCTAGACCAGTGTTTCTCAACTCCAGTCTTCAAGGCGCCCCAACAGGTCATGTTTTCTGGATTTCCCTGAGATGAAACAGCTGTGGTAATTACTAAGGCAGTGAAACCGATCAAATCGCCTGTGCAAAAAATGGTGAGCCTGAAAACATGAGCTGTTGGGGCGCCTTGAGGATTGGAGTTGAAAAACACTGGTTTAGACTTCCTCAGAAGGTGGAGACCTGCTCTGACGCCCACACTAATAAAGACTCTGGAATTGGGTTGCCATGGAAGCCTGACAATCATCAACCATTTTTAAACTTTCATATCAATGTTGAACGTGATTGGTGGCCTTTGGAAATGTCTCAACCTGAGGATCATTCAACAACAAAGGAATATCTCTATACTATAATTTGCTTCAGGGGAAAACAATGTTCCAAAAATCAAGAACACACTTTAGATGGGATATGGACATGAAAACTTCAATTACTGATGATCAATGGCAATTCGCGTTTAAGACCATACAAACTGTATCACACTGCACCACACACTGGGAAACATCCCTCAAGGTAATACACCAATGGCAATACACCCCTCCTAGACTCTCAAAAATGTTTCATAACACCTCATCTTTATGCTGGAGAGAATGTGGAAACAAAGGCCATCTTCTCCATACGTTCTGGGAATGCCCTGACATCACCAGCTTCTGGAACAACATCTTTAAACTTTTAGGGGAGATTGCAGGCATTATAACACCCCCAGACCCTAAACTAGCTATATTACTAATTGGATTAGAAAGATTCCCATACTCTGTGAGGCATGTAGTAACACACATACTATTGGTTGCTCGGTCCCTCATACTTAGTAACTGGAAAAACACTCCAACACTTAACGTTACGGATGTAACTAGGAAGGTCCAACAAAACTACATTTTTGAACGACTTATAGCAATTAACTCTCTTAGATGTGATAAATTTGACAAATTGTGGAAAACATGGACTGATATATAAATATCATTATACATAAACAACTGTATACATAACCTGAAGATTCATCATACGACTGCCATGGATTAGTGCTTCTTATTATTATTATTACTGTTCCTATTTTATTTCCCCTTATTATCATTTTGTGTATTTATCATTTTGTGTATTTCTTTATTTCCAACCTTTCTGTTCAATACTTTAAACTCAATAAAAATCTTTGAAAGAAAAAAAAAAAAAGAAATGTCTCAGTACTTAAACATTTTATGCTTTCTGTGTGCTGGAGACAGCAAAAAACCTGCAGGGATGGGTTTGGGAATACCTCTCCTATATACAGCCCAATCAGAGCAAATTAATGACAAAGGGAACTGGGGTGGGCTAGCACACTACAGTAACAGTAGCCTGTGCTCCCTACATGCATTTCAAGGAATACTTTTCAGTTTATTACTGGAATACACCTTAAAAAGGGTTAGTTCACCTTTTTTCACAAAAATTGAAAAGGTCAACTAACTCATAACACCCCCCCCCCCCCACCCCGGATCCCCGCTGTGCTTATCTCCTTTGATGATTATCTTCTACCACCCACTTCAGCCAGGGTGGCAGTCCAGACATCTGAAACATTTAGTTTGGAGGCTGTGTAGCATCATAATGCCTGCAATCATGAGTGGATATTGGTCAGCACCTGCATGTGACCGCACTAACCAATGAGAATATCTTTGAGCCCTCTTTGGTCCAGGACAGCATCCAGGAAGAAAAAAGGGTGCAGAAAAGCACAGCTCTCCAATGTCCAGATATGGGCAGTGAAACATCAGTCAAGGAGTTAGAGCATAACTTCACTCTCTCAATCAACATTCACTATTTTAATCCTTATTCTGTTAGTTTTAGTAAATAGATAGAAATATATGTCATATTTACTTGTTTTTTTTTTTTTTTAATGACATCTCGGGAAGCAGTTACTTCCTGGTTTCCAGGCCTAGGCAAATGATGTCATGTCATACATCCTAGCAGTCTTCAGGTAGCGAGGAGGGGTTTTCTCAGCTAAGCTCACCCTCATGCCTGCATGACTGAGGTAAGGGCAGATGGATTTCAGGAAGTAAATTCTACATGAACCATCTACCCTTACTCAAGATGGCTACAGCCAGAAATGCTAGGTGGGGTGTTTTTCAAAGTCGTTTCTCAGAAAAAAAAAACAGAGACATGGATGCCAGGATGAGTTTCCTTTAAATATTATGTGAGTTAGGGAACATTTTCAAGTTTTAGGAAAAAGTAAACTAAATCTTCAAACATTCTTATTACTGAGTATCTTCAGTTGTGCTCATAAGTTTACACACCCTGGCAGAATTTATGATTTCTTGGCCATTTTTCAGAGACTATGAATGATAACACAAAAACTTTTCTTCCACTCATGTTTAGTGTTTGGCTGAAGCCATTTATTATCAGTGTTTACTCTTTTTAAATCGTAATGACAACAGAAACTACCCAAATGACCCTGATCAAAAGTTTACATACAGTACCTCAGTTCTTAATACCGTGTATTGCCCCTTTTAACATCAATGACAGCTTGAAGTCTTTTGTGGTACTTGTGAATGAGGCTCTTTATCTTCTCAGATGCCCATTCCTCTTGGCAAAAAGCCTCCAGTTCCTGTAAATTCTTGGGCTGTCTTGCATGAACCGCACATTTGAGATCTCCCCAGAGTGGCTCAATGATATTGAGGTCAGGAGACTGAGATGGCCACTCTAGAACCTTCACTTTATTCTGCTGTAGCCAATGACAGGTCGACTTGGCCTTGTGTTTTGGATCATTTTCATGCTGGAATGTCCAAGTACACCCCATGTGCAGCTTCCTGGCTGATGAATGCGAATGTTCCTCCAGTTTTTTTTTTATAACATACTGCATTCATCTTGCCATCAATTTTGACCAAATTTTCTGTGCCTTTGTAGCTCACACATCCCCAAAACATCAGCGATCCATCTCAATGTTTCACAGTAGGAATGGTGTACCCTTCATCATAGGACTTGTTGACTCCTCTCCAAATGAAGCTTTTATGGTTGTGGCCAAAATGCAAAATTTTGGTCTCATCACTACCAAAAATGACTTTGTGCCAGAAGGTTTGAGGCTTTTCTCTGTGCTGTTTGGCGTATTGTACGCAGAATACTTTGTGGCATTTGCATATTAATGGCTTTCTTCTGGTGACTCGACCATGCAGCCTATTTTTCTTCAAGTGCCTCCTTATTGTGCATCTTGAAACAGCCGCACCACATGTTTTTTGAGAGTCCTGTACCTCACCCGAAGTTATCTGTGGGTTTTTCTTTGCATCCGGAACAATTTTCCTGGCAGTTGTGGCTGAAATTTTAGTTGGTCTACCTGACTGTGGTTTGGTTTCAACAGAACCCCTCATTTTCCACCTTTTGATTAGAGTTTGAACACTGCTGATTGGCATTCTCAATTCCTTGGATATCTATTTATACCCCTTTCCTGTTTTATACAGTTCAGCTACCTTTTCCTGCAAATCCTTTGACAATTCGTTTGCTTTCCCCATAACTCAGAATCCAAAAATGTCAGTTCAGCACTGGATGAAAGATGCAAGGGTCTGTCAGGAGTCCAGAAACTCATTGACCTTTTATACACACACACATTAATTACAAGCAAACAGTTCGCAGGTGAGGATGGTTACCATTAATAGCCATTCAAACCCCTTTGTGTCAACTTGTGTGCATGTTATCAGGCCAAAATCACCAGAGTATGTAAACTTTTGATCAGGGTCATTTGGGTAGTTTCTGCTGTCATTATGATTTAAAAAGAGTAAACACAGTGGATTGATAATAAATGGCTTCAGCCAAACAGTAACCATGAGTGAAAGAACATTTTTGTGTTATCATTCATATTCTCTGAAAAATGGCCAAGAAATCATAAATTCTGCCAGCACAAGTGTAAATGCTTTTTTTTTTTTTTCTGATAGAAAATAATTGCTTTGCTTTGTTTATTACAGATGATTATGCCTCAAGTAAAGTTTATGTAGCTCTATGAAGCCAGATGATATTATAAAGGTGCATAGGCAAGGACACAGCTTTACATGTAAGATTTATTATGTCTAAGAGAACAAAGAGTACTGTTTTATATATGACAACTGAATGAACATACTGTACATTACAATTTCATTTTAAACATTTCATCTCTAGCAGTCTAAGGCCTCTTTCACAATGGTACTGTCAGATCTGTGTTTATCTGCATTTATAGGTCATAAAAGGCCATCTTGGCCAATCTTCTTGGGATTTCTGTTGGTAGCCATGGATATTAAGATCAACACCTGATCCAACTAAATTAGGAAAGGATCATCTCATACCTGTGGGTACCTCCAGGCCTCATTCACACTGGCACTGTCAAACCAGCATTTATATGCATTTAGAAGACATTTCTAAATGCATATAAATGTGGGTAATGATTTTTATTGAGGCCATCCAAACAGAATCTTTACCGGCATTTAGGTGAGGTCAGTTTATCAGTGTTTAGAGAAAATGAAATTCTTTGCATCCAGGATCTGATTACAAATACTGCTAAATAAATGTAAATGTGGTTAAACATGCTTAAACACCACTAAACCTGCTTTTAAGATCAAGTTCATATTTTAGAAAAAAAAAGAATAAATACACATATGTTAGCACAAAAAAAACTGCATCTATTATTTTTTCCTACAGGAGCCTGCAAAGCATTGCACCCATGACTGGTGCATCCTGTGTGCAAGGTCAGGCTCCTGTACACAGGAAGAGTGAATAGATGCTGATCAGTGCACTCGTAGTTCATTGAGAACTACAAGTCTATCTTCTGGGTGGAATCCCTGTGACTGAATGATGCTGTTCTGCAGGTGGAGCCCTGCTGATTTCAAATGTAACATGCAGCTGCAGGGAAGAGAATCCTCTGTCACAGGGGAATGGGATCAGGGGGAAAGGGGGGTAGGAGCTGGAAATTGTTACATGTTACACCCTAAATGCAGGCGTAACATGTAACATGTTCTATAAGGTGAACTTATCCTTTCAAACAGGAACACCTAAATGCAGGAAAAAGTGGTCTGGGAAGCATAACATTTGTGTATACTAGTGTGAATGAATGAGGAGGTTGAGCTAAAAATGCAAATAGACTGTTTAATTTGCATAGGAACTATCTCCAGAGCTTAGTAAATGTGGTGAAATTTTGCTTTTCAATGAATACCCAATCATGTGCAAGGCAAATAAAAAGAATCAGCATTTTTGCTTGAGCATGATTGGATGTTGGAAATCAGCAGAGATTTACCTCATTAACCAATGCTAATAACTGGGAAAAATTCTCATGCAAAGTGCAGTTTCCCTTGCAAGGGCAACAGTCTATTTGCCTTTAGCAGATCAATCCCTACATGTTTAAATTACAGTACACTAAATGGCAAAGGAATGTTCTACAACTGGGATATCAACATAATCATAATCAACAATATCAACATAATATTTACATGATTCATGAATATTTGACATACTGTAGCTGGCAATAACACACTTTATGTGGGGTCGGCATATGAATATAAAATTAGAACTATGTCATTGGGCAACAATATCAAACTTGCACACTTGCTTGGTTGACTCTGAATAGTCCTGAATGTTTTTAAGAGAAACAAAGAGACACTTGGCAACTGTACTTTTGGTTAATTAAGCACTGTGAAATATTCAGTCACAAATAAAATTAAGAATGGGGGTTCTTAACCTTTTTTCTTTTTTTTTACAAACACAGACCACCAATGGATTACCCAATATGTCCCCATACTCCCTTCATCAAACTGTCAAAAGCATCATCATCACCAGTTCTATTAGGTATCAGTATGACTGTAAAAGTTTGATTTACTGCATAACTAGGAACAGAACAGCTGAAAGAAAATTATAAGGATTGTATATTTCTTTATATAAAAATGAAAAATACACTAATCACTAATACACAAAAGCTAGCTAAGACAAGTGAAATTTAAGCTATTCTGTAAAATCGTGGTACAGTTACTGTTATTCGCATGTCATCTGACACATCAAGTTGATTTCTTTATTTTGATTTCAGGTTCATAATGCAGAGAAACTTATTTTGGATATATTCAGAGATCCAGCCACAGATTAAGGCCTATACTCCTATCATTTGGTTCCCATACCCCTAAAGTGATTGTAAACCCTTACAACACACTTTTTGCTACAGGTAAGCCTATATGAAAAGCTTACCTGTAGCTACCCCAGATATCTCCTAAACCTGACGTTATCAGCACGTGCGCACTGAAGCAATGGCACGTCTGTGCCATTGCTTCAGTGAGTGTGTCGTTACCGGTAGCTCCCGCATGCATGCGCGGGAGTGACATCATCGTGGCTCACAATACCAGGAAGTAACTCCAGGAGCAATGTCGGCCGCCGGAGCGGTGTACAAGCACGGCTGCAGGGGCTTTGATCTCAGGTAAGTAATTCATAATGAGCTAGTATGCTATGCATACTAGCTCATTATGCCTTTGTCTTGCAGGGTTATTTTCCTTTGTCCTAGGGTTTACAACCACTTTAAAGGGCATGGATATTTCCGGTTAAAAATCCCTGACAGAAGGAGTATCATCATAAAACGATTGCATTCTGATTACTTTATGTGACTAATGCATGTATGGATATTTGTGCATAAAAGTCATCTGCACAACCAATGCTGCTCAAGAAACTTGTATGTTACTGTATCTGTAACTTATAAACTGTGGTCTTCCTAACAAAAACAAGATTCTTTAGCAGCATTGGTTGTGCAGATCACTTTTATAGACAAGTATCCTGAGCTGTGCGCCTGCAGATCGATCACCTGTGAGCTCTGCCAATGGTTGATTGTATGGGTGGCAGTACTGAATTCCTTACAAACATGTCTGGATATTCATCTGTATATATATATATAGTATAGATTTTTTTTTTTTTAACACACCTTTATTTTTTATTTCTATTTTTCTTTTAAATGTATATGTACCTAGCTTATCAGTTTAATGAAAAAAAACTGACAGTAAAAGGAAAGAACACTAGCTATAGCAATGCCATGCATGCTTGAAATGCTTACCTTTTATTCATATATTTTTCTTTCTTTTTTTTACCTACAACTGCTTAAACATCACTGGCAATATTATGGTCTGTTCCAACCCCTGTCACTCTTGCTGGACAGTTAGGTCTAAATGTAAAACCACATGTAGCACTTACCCCCTAAGGAGCTGCTGGTAATTAATCGGGCCTATACTCTGCCTTTCCACCCCCAATGAATTGGCTCAACCCACTTGACACAGCTGTGTAACAGGGCTGGTGTGAAACCCAATAACAAGGAATAACCATATATTGTACCTCTATTATTACCTGGGTATCCATTGTTCCACCTGCTTGGAGAATGAACAAACTTCACACCAATTTATACTTTAACCAGACTGTTAGTTTACTGAAGGTAGGGTTATGTCAGGGCTGGCTCAGCCCATCCTTCTCTGAGCTGGCCGCTCAGCTGTCGGCTAATTGCCATCTCTCATCTCTCCCCACAGTTAACCAGCTGTTGTGGATCTACTCGTCAGTCCCGCCTACTTAAAGATGTCCAGCTCACTTCTTTCTTGCCTTCACCTTGGTCACATCACAAGAAACAATCTCCTGCGTTCCTGTTTAAAGACTGGCTTGCTGAAATCCCTTCTGGCTCCTTATCCTGCTTGCTGTTCCTCCACTTGGATCCCTGACTTCTGGCCTCGCTGATTACCTGATCTGATTACTGAACTCTGGCTTGGCTGACTACCTGATCCGATTACTGGACTCTGGCTATGCTTTGACTATGCTTACTCTATTTACCTTTTTATTTTTATTAATAAACAAGTGTGCTTAAACTGTACTTCTGTCTCGGTCTGGTTCATGGTTTCTTACAGGTTAAGACAGTGATTCTAATAACAATCCTGGTGCACAGATTCAGAACAATAATAAACCAAATGCATATAAAAGAATATCACTCAGACATTACTGGAATGATGTAGGCAGGCGCATCTCCAAGTGGGACTGATGCTCAGGGTGGTAAGACCTTGACACTGGGCACCTTCCCACTTCCAGTGCGACCACGCAAACACACACCAGGCTTGCAGCACACTATCCAGTACTAGGAAAAAGCATTCAGTCAGTTTGGTTTACTAAAATGTAGACCCTGTTCACTAAGCACATTGTAAAGTGAACATTAATTAATAGGGTGAACCTGTGTTTACTTTAAACACTCAACTATGTGTGAGAAAAATTATAAATAAAGGTTTTGTTAACACAGGATTAGTTGGTTAAAGTGAACACAGCTCCATCCTATTTTCCTAAACTAAGTAAACATTCACTTTCCTAAATAAACATTTTCTACACTTTTAGTAAATAAACCTCATTGTCCTTGCAGGGCAAATTAAACTTTCAACCTAAATGGGGATAAACCTGCAATGTGTTATGGGTGGAAAAAGAGCTCCTAGTGCCAACGGAGCTTCTAAAATAAAATATATGAGAATGAAAAATGCTACTTCAAATCTAAAAGGTCAATACGTATTTTATTATTTAGAGACTTCATTCCCACCAAGCAATTAAAGCAATGCCAAAAAAAGATGAGCAGAGCAAAGACTGTTAACACAGCAGATTTTAACAATTTACCTTGCGCCTAGCACTGGAAATACAATATGCAGAAATTGATTTCCCCAAAACAGAAAGAATGGCCAATTATGTGGTTTTGGATATTTTGTCTTGTGCAACAGCGTGCAATATTTGAATAAAGTATGAT
Organism: Lithobates clamitans; assembly: GCA_037952925.1. Classification (NCBI taxonomy): domain Eukaryota; kingdom Metazoa; phylum Chordata; class Amphibia; order Anura; family Ranidae; genus Lithobates; species Lithobates clamitans. Next base: position 2,093,076 of record JBBGZY010001063.1, read on the forward strand.
GTCTAGTTCAGGAGAGCTTGCATTTTAGACCATTTGTAATTACAGTACACAATGGCACCCTCTAGTGGCTCTCAAAGGTCATACCTATTCTGCTATAGCTCTTATACATATAATAAAATCATTACATCTTAAACAGGTTTTTAAACCAGAGATGTTTAATGGGTTCATGCACTGCAGAGTTGGAGCCATCATAATATTGCTGTTATGCGATTTTGTTTAGAACATGTTCCCTGGCATAATGAAGTTGGGATCTGTGCCTAAACTAAAGATTTTGCAATAGCTCATGTCGTTAATGAGTGTGAGTTAAAGTGATTAATTAATTTTAGAACAGTTTAGTGACAAGGCTCTATACACATTGAAAGTGACAATGGACAAGCTTGGTAGCAGGGCTCTGTTTGTCACGATGTGCCGTGGCATAGCCAACATTCTTCCAGACTGTCTGGGAGTATCCATGTGGCAACATGCTGCGAGTAATTCATCACCCGGAGACACTGAAATGTTGCAGCCCAGCTCATTAGAACACTATGGGCTACCTAATCTACAAGGTCACAGACTGACATCTAAATTGCGGTATCAGAGGCTTCAGCATCAACAGTAAAAGTGACACAATTTCTTCTACATGAAACATTCTGTTCCATGTTCCTTACAATAATAATAAAAAAAAAAAAAGGAATACATTACTTAAAAATAGATATACATCAAGGTACACTGTTATATTTGATCTCATACAGCTAAGGGGGGCACTGAGAAATCCTTGTCAGTTTTTTGCCAACTAAACTTTTATCTTGATTTAATATAATCCACCTACATAACACAAGCTATACATATGCAAGCTAGGGATGGGTTGGGTGGAATTATGTGACAATTTCCTTTGTATGGGGTATGAGAAACAAAAGACCTAAGCCACAAGTGTGGGGGGGGGGGGGTAACCTGCTAGGAGCAGACTATTTTTCTCAGGTGATTCAGAGGAGCAAACCAGCACTGAATTGTACATCTTCACTGAAGGCACATGTGACAAGATAACAATTCAGGAGACTGGAAAGAACAAAGCATTGCAAAAAAAAGGGTTTACGAGAAAGACCTTTATGGCAAGATCAACAAGTAATAAAAACAGGTAATTTTAAATACAATCTATATATATTAAAAAATACTGAAGTGACTTTTGAAATGCCATTCGCCTCTTAAAGATTATGTAAGATCTTTATGAGGAAATGTAGAATATCAAAAAAACAAACACACATACTCACCTACATGGCTGCATCATTGATCTGATGCTGCAGCTGTCCCCCACCCACTCTAATGCCTAGTACTCATGGGCTGAATGTCGGGAGACATCAGCCAGTTCAATAAAAAAACATCTGATGTTTGGCCCATGTGCATGTTAGATGGTCCGACAGAAGCTGGCCATGTGGCTGGCTTCTGTCGGGTGAGCATGTTGACCAGCTCCCGATCTCAAGGCTTCACTGCTGATTTCCCTTAGTCGAGATGGCGACGCCAGTACCTGATTGAAAATTGGCCCAGGTGAGGACACTGCTGGATTCCTGGACAGGTAAGTGTCCTAATATTAAAAGTAAGCAGCTAGAGTATTTGTAGTTGCTGACTTTTTATTTTTTGGGGGGGAGCCTGAAGCTCCTCTTTAATTGGCTCCTGTCTAATTTGTCCCTAGCATGTGCGATAGAGACCTTAGACCAGTGGGGGGGCAACTGCCACCCTCCAGGTATTGCAGAACTACAAGTCCTATCATGCCTCTGCTTCTGGGAGTCATGCTCGTTACTGTCAGTCTGGCAATGCCTCGTGGGATATATAGTTTTTGAACAGTTGCCCACCCCTGCCTTAGACAGTAAGCTCCTTGGGGGCAGAGATTAATGTGAATGTACAATATTTGTAAAGCACTTCATGAATTGTTGGTGCTCTACTAATACCTATTATAATTACCTCTATTATTTAAATGAATGCTGTTTAATCTCATCCTGGATTTATATCACATCTAGACTATAAAAAGCAAGCATCTAGTCATTGCTTCAAACCACGGTGAGTCTTTCTGTGTGGGGACACTGATAGAAGGTTGTTTGATTTGAGGTGATGGTGGATTTTGGCATAATGATACAAAGGCATGCATTTATATGAAAAATTATAATTCAAGGTTTAAAGATGGGAGATAACAAGCAGAGTAACAAGTGTACGTGCACGTTCATTGTATTTAGCATGAGTTTACCAAACGTGAAAACATTGTGACATGTGGTTAAACTGTCAAGAACGAGGCAATGACTGCATATTTCTTTGTCATACAGAACAAAATTTATCAAAAACAAATCACGTTCTTGATGTCTAAACATTCATCGCACATCATTATGAGTATTGGAAAAATAATGAATACAAGTTTGATAAGCTCAACTTTAGCGGATGATGTAATGCTGTGAAATTCATTGTACTGTGTAAATAATTGTTAGGAACATATACATGTTGTCTATAAGTTGTCTGACAGTTGGCAGGGGCCTAATAAAACATGATGTTGGTGCATAGGGTACATCCAACACATGAGATGAGTACAAGGCTCTGCCCATGAAGAGGAGGAGCAAATAGTAGATCAGCTTTTTATGGAGGGATTTGGGGTCTATAAGACCCCAAATCCCTCCTTTGCACTTAAAAGCATTCAAAAAGCCAAGTTTGGCTGTTTTGAATGCTGTCATTTTTTTTTCAATTTGGCGCCTTTAAGTCTTCAGTAAACCGGAATTGATGTCATAACATCGCTTCCGGGTTACTAGATTCGAGACCTGATCAAAGCTTATTCCGGATTGATTTGGGTCTCCGGCAGACGTGCCAGCTGGTCGCTTGGACCTTCCCGGTGGGACGGGCGAGCCGCGGAAGGCAGCGGGAGGGCGTCCCCTCCCGCTACTTGGGATAACAGCCGAGTGGCTGCTTAGCCGCATCAGTTGTTATCAGAAGAAAGCCGACCACCGGCTCTAAAAAAACGGTCCTGGGGTGATGCGTGCAGCTGCATACGTCACCCCGGTACAACCTCTTCAAGACGAAGGCCGCATATTTGCGCTATGTTGGCGTGAAAGGGTTAAGTACCTTAAGCATTTAGAGCCCATCTCCATGTAGCTCCACTGCACAACATGGGTAAATAGGGGTGAAGAGAACAGTGCCACCGCCTACATATTAGGAGCTCAGGATTCAATAGGCTAACTAAAACAAATGAACAGGTGCATACCTCCCAACTTTTTGAGATGGGACCAGGCAACACCTATTAGCAAAAGTATGTAGGCCTAGGACACACCCCCTGCCACACCCCCTAAAAGGAGGATTATACAAAAAGTGTTGTTTTTTTTTTACCACTGCTATTCCTTTATCCTGGCTTTGGAAATTTACAAATGCAGGAATTTTGAAATTGGATGAAATGTTTAACACTGGGAAACACTTTTGAAAGATAAAAAGTGCATTTTATATACATCTATATAAATCAGACCAAAATGAGGGACAAATGAGGAGGAGGAAAGGAGGGACAGAAGGATTTTGTTACAAACCAGGGACAATTGTGTTTTGTGATGAAATGATACTACAGATAGTGCAGCTCCATTCAGTTCAGTAGAGAAGTCTGTCACTCAATAATCCGAGTATTTTAATATGTTGCCACTTTTAAATTAGTGAAAGTGCATCTGTTATGTGTAAATGTGTGTGAACACCACTTTAAATCAATCTCCCATCTCCGCCTTCACTAACACACTAATCAGGTGCTGGCCCATCCATCATGCATTCCAATGGGCAAAAATAAATCTGGTTAGCTGCACATCCAGTAAAATCACCTTTTTTTCAGAAAGTCCATAAAAACAATTTTGAAAATGCAAATAGAGAGGAACAGCATCACCAGCTAATGCATTTCACACTCAGCGCTTAGTCATAGATCATCTGTTATGTGCATGTTTTCACTTAATAAAATAAGTTACACTCCGAGAGGCTGTCACAATTTTATTGCAGAGTATGTTGTAATATTAGAGTTTTCTGCTGCAGAGTCACATGACCTGAAATTAGGCAGCCCATAAACTAGTTTTTTTCATCCAATTAGTGGGTTGGATGAAAAAAAATGACTTAATTCCCCCATCCACAGGCTTGATGCAGATGGAGGAAATCTCCCCGGTGAGCTATTGTATTCTGACAGCTGGCAGATTTCCCCGCTACCAAAATATACTAATCAGAGCCACTGGCGCTGACTGAGCCACCGCCTCCCTGCTTATACATGGATCAAAATTTGTCCAGTCCCTGCTGAACTAGCCAAATTTCGATCTATGTATGGCCGGCTTCAGTAAGGAGCTTATTTGGGAGTGGCGTTTTTGTCTAGAGCATATGGTTTTTAATTTATATTCTTCATAGTTTATGTGATTAAGCAACAGTGGTCATGTACAAATTAGCATTCACTTTCCTGTGCATCGTTGCATGCAGATTGTAAAAAGCAGGTAGCTATTATGTTATTTAAAGGGTCAAACCAATTTTGCCTCGAAGAACCAGGAGACTGAGAGGGAGAGGGGGTTTATAACTGACAAGTTTTGTCATAGCAGTTCTGATGAGATCTATGTCCGTATCATAAAGTGTAATCCTTGTATCACAAACTCAAACGTATATGTCTATGATTAAATTCACTAGAAATAAGTTAGACTGCTTTATCCAAGTGAGTAATCAAGAAATAACTAGTTGATAATGAGGTTCAGTTTGGCTTTTTAAACGTGATTACATTTGATGAGGGCTTCTAATCTGGAGTTATTCTATGATCACCAGATACCTTGAATGATCTATTAAGTAATCAAGATCCACATGGGGATGATGACCTTACCTCTGCAAAGTCATCAAATGACACAATATGCTTGTGATTTGCAAGCTAACATTCAGCTAAGTCTTTCATCTGCCAGGGTCATCATCCCCTATGTGGATCTTGAGTGTTGACATCCAGTGGATTTTACAGTTTCCTTTTAATTCTTGCTACTGAAAAGATTAACTCTTGAGACTCTACTGAGCATTTTCTGTTATTTTTTTTCTGTTAGATATTTCAAAATAAGTAATTTCACTGGAAACTCTTTATAAATTCATCATATCTGTTTTTGTAAGAAATAAATAAGTCAGTTTTTTATAGATTAATTCTAACTTTGCTTTAATGTATGCTTTTATGGAATCATATTTGAGTTCTTTTCCATCCACTCAATGTTCTAGAATGTCACTTAGATGCAGAGTTAAGTCTCAATTGACTGAAGCAGTTCAGAAAATTATTTGTAGCAATGCAAGAGTACCTGGCTAACCATTAGGCCACAGGATTATATAGCATCTAACAAACTGTAGTTAGACCACATGGGAAAGGCCAATACACTGTGTTCCATATACCAAGAGATAAAGCAATACACTGAGACAGAAGTTGGTAATTCCAAACAGACCAACACCTAGGCAAAAGCAAAGTAGCTTGGTACAGTAGGGGTATATGCATGGTAGTAAGGACCTGTATATGAAAAAACTGAACCACACCATAAAAAAAGAGTATAGTTCAAAGTACCACATAATAGAGCCACAGGGACATAGTATCACACTACTACAAAACAAAACCAAATGGATCAAATATACAAAAGTCATTGTATAAAATAGCAAAAATAAAAAATGAAACACCTCCACCTTCCACCACTAAAAGACAACGTTGTCTATAAAAACTGTGTGCTGTGTGCAGCTACGAGGAGAGACAGCGGGAGTGTGGACTGGCTTCTACTCCTGCTGCTGTTCTGTATACCTGAATTGATACCTTATTAACTTCAAGACATGTAAATTTACTCTGCAAAAGCAGGATTGAGCCCCACTCTTGATAGGAGTGAGTGGATGAGTATACAGTGGTACCTTTGTACCACAATTTTTGAATTGGTTCCTTGTTTTCTTTTAGTTTATTCGGAGGAGTCCATCTATGTCAAACTGGAACAACCAATCTTTGAACAGAGGTGGGCACCTTCAACACCATCTGTCTTCCACATATATTGCCATTTTAACACTATATTACTAAAATTATCGGGACACCTGCCTTTACACGTACATGAACTTTAATGTCATCCCAGTCTTCATCCGTAGTGTTCAATATTGAGTTGGCCCACCCTTTGCAGCTATAACAGCTTCCACTCTTCTGGGAGTGCTAACCCACTAAGAAATCTATACAGATCCAAAACAAATCTAAAGGTACTCAAAGGTCTTGCAGAGGAGATAGATCAAAACAGCAGCATTTCAAAGTGAGTATTATAAAGCTGTAGTCCACCTTACAGTCAAAGCAAAACACCCTTTAGGTATTCCCTGACTTAAGAGTAATTTTGCTATTTATTGTTGCAATAGAGTGTTAGAACCTAAATGTATTATATTTCCTAATGTTTTTGAAGATTTTCATTTATCCAGGTCATGGTATATGTAGTAGTAGTTAGTTACATTCAACTGGACCTGTTTTGTATTATTGAAGATGTTTTAAAGCTTGTCCAAGCCACATCTTCAGTTCTAATGAGTGTTAGAGTCCCATTACCATGGAAAGGTAGATGTTGCTGTCTAAGGACATGATGGGAGGTATAAAAATTGTGGAACCACCCAGTACCAGTTACATAATCCCGTTCTTGGTGTCAGGAAGGCTTTATAAATGTTAATCCTTTGATTTACAAGACTGAAGGCATGAATTGTTGTCAAAAAGCAAGGGTAGATACACCATATTTCCAAAAGTATTGGGGCGCCTGCCTTTACACACACATGAATTTTAATGGCATCCCAGTCTTTGTCCTTAGGGTTCCATATTGAGTTGGCCCACCCTTTGCAGCAATAAAAGCTTCCACTCTTCTGGGAGAGCTGTCCACAAGGTTTAGGAGTTTGTCTATGGGAGTGTTTGACCATTATTTCAGAAGCATATTGCAACAATAAATATCAAAATTACTCTTAAGTCAGGGAATACCTAAAGGGTGTTTTGCTTTAACAGTAAGGTGGACTACAGCTTTATAATACTCACTTTTAAATGCTGCTGTTTTGGTCTATCTCCTCTGCAAGACCTTTGGGCACCTTTAGATTTGTTTTGGATCTGTATGGATTTCTTAGTGAGTGAGCACTCCTAAACCTTGTGGACAGCTCTTCCAGAAGAGTGGAAGCTGTTATAGCTGCAAAGGGCATTTACTTTAAAGATAGGGTGCAGTGGCTACCCTTGGGACCACTTTATAATACTCATGTAGTATTATAAGAAGCTGACTTAGGGAACTAAACCCATCTATGTTACTATGCAAGTTAGCATTAAAAAAAAATCCTTCCTATTTGTATACATAAGGCTTAGTCTTGTAGTTTTGCAATGGAATCTATAGATTTCCAGTAAAAAGATAAGACAGTACTGCAGATGAGGATTTTGCATCTGCAATATTTATGGATATAAAACAAGTATCAATTAAGAAATAAAGTAGAACAAAATTGTTTCATTAATCTACAACTACTATTTGATCCATGCCTACAGAACAAGCACATTATTGCTATGCATGAAGCATGCTACGCAATTGCTACATCTTCAGCGTTAGCTTATTTTCCAAAGAGGATGAGGAGCGATGAGGAGCTCATCAGACATTCCAAAAGAAAGCAGCACAAGCAAGGAGAGCGAGTTTAAATATTCACTTTTCTACTGTCAATTAAATTCCAGTTTCAGATTAGAAACACTAATCTAGTAACAGGAAAAACCTTGGAGAAATTCTACGAATTGCTGAATTAACTGCACTATGCTGTGCATGAGAAAAATAGATCCGTCTCAGTTCATAACAGTTTAATCAAATCTTCTGGCAGTGAGCTCCTGTGTTACCCTCTCCACTCCAAACACATGGCAGAAAAGGGAACAGCTCCTTATTTAAAGAAAACCTTTCCTGAGAGAAATGTGGAGGCAGTTGTCTGGCTATCAGGCTGACCCTCTAGCTTCAAAACTTCAAATTACTAACCCAGAGCCTGTAAGCATTTCAGGATCCAATATTTCTTTCCTCATCTACAGGTTTGCTCAAGGTCAGTGAATCAGAAAGTCCAGTTGATTACCATAACAGAACAGAATTGGTTCTAAAAGCAGACTTTCCTTTCTTCTTTTTTTATCATAACACATTCCATGCATTAAGGTAAAAACCTTCTGCATGCAACTCCCTCCCCCCTTCCAGCCCCTCATTATACTCACGTGAGCCTGATCGCGATCCAGCGGTGTGCAGGAGAGAAGCAGCTCTTTTAGCTCTCACTCCTATTTGGCTCAGACACAGCCATTGACACTCAGAGAGCAGGTAAGTATGACATGTTGGTTATTTAAAATGTTACCATAGGTTAGTCATATTTCTAACAGAAAAGATTTACTTTAAAGTGACACATAATTAAACACTGTCAACCAGGCTATTATTTGTAAAGAAGAGACTGAATACTTACTCTTCAGCTGCTTGCACCACTTATTGCTACTTTGTTGATGAGATAATCATCCCTTGGGATAGTTTGGAAACAAACACTTTTGGGAGTGTCAATCTCTGGTGGTGATATGGAGGTTAGCAGGAGAAATCAGTGAAAGCCCTAAAGATCAACTTTTCCGAAAGTGTTTGTTTCCTTGCACACTCGGAGGTACCATTTATCAGCAATGGAGCGGGGTTCAGCACTGTGGATGGCAGGAGAGTTAAGTATTTAGTCTCTTCTCAACAGGGATCTGCTGGATTGAGAATGTTTAATTATTTTCTCATAGTCAGTTTGGGCACACTGGATGTATCTTTGGCCTTTCCCCCTCAGTTTTACCTGGTGATATGGCCAGTAACAAACCTCCTGTATTAGTGAGACACAACTCTGTAGTAATGAGAAGAGGAGGCACAGCAGACGGCAGCATTGTATTAGCAGATTTAGAACCACTAACAAATTGAAGCCAAACTCCAGCTCACACTTTACAATTAGTTACAGCAAACAGTTTTTTTTTCCTTTTGGGATAAAAGTTTTGCTTGAGTAAATAAAAGCTGATCACTTTGCCAGTGTTAAAATGCAGGACCCTGCATTCACTATATCTGGTCTCCCACAGTACACAGAACATGGAAATGCAATTATTTTAGTAAATATAAACTGCTAAATACCCTTTCTCATCAGCAGTATATAGCAGTCTTGTGACTTCTATCAGTGTCCATTCGAGCACTGGTTAAAGCTTGTAGGAGGAGTTTTCATTCTCCTCTGACTGTCCTGGACAGTGCTGATTAGTCCTGTGCTGATCACATACACCCACCCACCCAAAAACAAAAACCTTTCTAGTAATACACACCAAACTGAGCGTATGCAGAGTGCCCCAAGGCTCTGTACTATCAGCAGATAGATTGGGGACAGAAAAAGAAAGGGAAGATCAGAGAAGACAGGCTCAAACTGTATTTTTATACAATGAGCAGCATTAACCCCTTAGTTTCCACAGTGAGTATAACAATCATGCTTTACTGTATATACAAACTGATTTTACTGTTGTGGGTTTAGTAACACCTTAAGTGTAAACTGATACATTCTGCTGGCGAGTTTGTGCTATGAAAAACTACGGACTTGTTGTCTGGATTACCAGATGAAAACAGAAGAAAGTAAGCTTAAAAAAGGAAACTAATGCAGCCATCACATCTGAACTGAAGAACTGGTAAACTGCATTATAATATATGTTTGCTTTTGGGTAAAATACCAATTTAGCTCAATAATAATCCTGAGTGAAAACCAATAAAGTCATTTTTTACCAGAAAATATATTAGAAAAATGAAAAATCACCATAAAACAAGGCCAAGAGAATGATGAACTTCCTGGTGTGGACCGGACTGGCAGTAAAAGATTTATGGGAAGATTTGTGGGAAGATATAACACACTTCATTATAAGAACCTACTGAAAACCTAGCTCTCGGAAACGTATCTACACTTGAAGCTGGCTGTACAATAAGAAATGATCAAACTATAGCAACCATTCTGAATTATTTCATTATTCTAGGTAAACTAGACAAATACTAAATTAAATCTCTGTGTGTGTTTTCTGACATTCCAAGCCTTGGCCTGTATACACTGTGCATTTATTTATGGATGAGTCTCAAAAAGAAGGTGTCACTAATTAGAAACCAACCAGAGTCTTCATTTCTTCTATTTCATATGAGGTAAAAAAATGCATAAAAACTCTGGACAACAAAACAATTTTTCTTTTTGGATAATATAATACATGATACCTAAAATGTTATAAAATAAACAAATTAAAGAGTTTCTATAGTAACCAATATTTATTCAGCTAATCTATTGGGGGGACCATAAATACCTCTTATGCCCTGTACACACGATAGGATTTTCCGACAACAAAATCCATGTTTTTTTTCCAATGGATGTTGGCTCAAATTTGTCTTGCATATACACGGTTACACAAATCTTGTCGGAATTCTGATCATCAAGAACGCGGTGACGTACAACACGTAAAACGAGCCGAGAAAAATGAAGTTCAATAGCCAGTGCGGCTCTTCTGCTTGATTCCGAGCAAGCGCGCGTCGGAATTGTGTACACACAATCGGAATTTACGAGAAAGGATTTTGTTGTCGAAAAATTTGAGATCCAGATCTAAAATTTTGTGTGTCGGAAATTCCGATGGAAAATGTCCGATGGAGCCTAGAGCCTAGATTCCGACAACAAGCCCCCATAGAACATTTTCCGTCAGAAACTCCTATCGTGTGTACGGGGCATTGGTATGCCATGATTGTGCATCAGCCACTTTAAGAGGAAAAGGTTGCTAGGGGATGCCCTTTGCAAATAATATTGGACTTTTACAGAGCTAAGGCACAAGGCATTTCTGCTGTGCCATAGCTCTGATGTCTTAAATGTTCCATCACGGGCTATATATCATTAAAGCTGAATTCTAAAAAGTAGCTCCTTTGTAAAAAGTGAGGCACACTATGAGTTAAGTCCAGCGAGGTGCATGACACCTGAGCTTAGCTCTATTATTTATATCTGACAGCTTTGCAGTACTCCCAGAAGACAGCTATTGCTATATTTCTGGGAGAGCGGCATTGATCCTTCTGAGCTCTGCATCTTGAAGAGAAGCATCATTGCATCTGCTATGCCCGCCACCCCCCTCCTTTTGCCCAGTCACAGAAGCCTTGGCATGTGAACACATTCACAAAATACCATGGCTTCTGTGAATGGGCAGCAGAGGGGAGGTAAGGACAGAGCTGCTCTGCGTGTTTCTCTCTTCACAGATACCCAGAGTGTCTCACCGGCAGAGCAATAAACCTGCCAAATGTAAATAATAGAGGGAAACCCAGGAAGTATCATGAACCTAGTTGGGCTTACCTCATACAGTGCCTTCACTTTTTACAAAGTGGCTGAATTCCTGGAATTCAGCTTTAATCACCTTCCATCCTCAGCAATTGTATTACTTCCTGAAGAACCTTACAAACAATATTAAAGGGTAAGTTCACCTTTATAGAAAATGAGGTGAACTTAAACTGGACCCCCTCCCCAGCCCCCCTCCCGGCCCCGCTGACCTGGAGTCCCGCGATCACCAGCTGTGACACATCGGGTCGCCGCTTTACCGGTCAGGGGATCTGAAATCCCCTTGGCTTAAAGCGGGGGTCCACCTATCTATCGTTTTTTTTTTTTAGTTCATTCACAAACTTTTCTTCTCAGCATTACTTACTCACATATTGTGTGTAATATGTCCGCCTGTGTCAGATTTCGTCGGAAAGAATAACTTATATTATTCACTGCAGGCGGTTTCCATCTTCATTGTGGGCATTTGAAGCCCACAAGCATTTATTTCCGGGATGCGGTGAATGCTGTGCTCCCAGCATTCACCACTCGTTCCCGCACATGCTCAGTGGCATCCTGGGAAGCCTGAGACTAGCTCCCAGGAGACTGTGCGGAGTCTGGGAGAGGCTAGAAACACGCCTACTCCCACGGGAGGAGAACCAGGAAGTGCAAAGAAGAATAGAAAAATAAAAGGTAATTACGGTGATTTAAATTTTTTTAAACGGCATGTTAGCATCTAGGCAAGGAAGAGAATACATACAGATATTGTTCAAAATTTGGGTGAAACCCCGCTTTAATATCCTAAACGTACCTCGTAAAGATATAGGAGGCATTCTAATTGGTCGGCGTCGTCACATGGCGCCAACCAATTAGGACCCACCCAGCTCGTCCTGTCAGCACTGGAAAAGAGGAGAGAAAGCTTCTGGGATTTCAAATCCCCTGACTGGTAAAGCAACTACCCGATGTGTCCCAGCGGGTGATCGCGGGACTCCAGGTCAGTGGGATCGGGGGCATGGGGAGGGGGTCCAGTGTAAGTTCATCTTACAGATTTTCTATAAAAGTGAACTTACACTTTAACAGCAGCTACACCACATTATCATTTTCATTTTGAACTTACAGTTACATGGCAGAAAATGAAACCAAATTAGTGGGGAAAAAAGTATTTAAAGTGTAAGTTCCCCTTTACAGAAAATTTGTAAGGTGACCTTACACTGGACCCCCTTCCCATCCTCCCCGGTCCCGCTGTACCAGACTGCTGTGATCCCCCGATGTCAGACACAGAAAAGCCATTTCACTGTTCTGGGGATTTAAGATCCCGGTAGCTTTCTCTCTTCTCCTTGCAGTGCTGACAGTACAGACTAGACGGCTTCTGATTGGTCAGCTCCATCCATGGGCCGGTGCTGGCAAATTAGAATCCCTGCAGTCTGTACTGCCTAAGCAAATCCCTGGACCAGTGAAACAGCTTTTCCGTATCTGACAGCAGGGGATCATGGCAGTCTAGTACAGCGGGACCGGGGACGATGGGAATGGGGGCCAGTGTAAGGTCATCTTACAGATTTTCTGTAAAGATAAACTTATACTTTAAGCAAGGAAGATAAAATGTTTGAGAGAAACTGCAATTAACATAAAATGACTGTATTAAAATGGATATTTACTACATGCAACTATTTGAAATAAATAAAAAGGAAACAATATCAATAACTTGTAAAGCATATACTGTGCTACACAAAGTCAGGGTAGAAATATTGTTGTATTTATTATTGTTATATTACTTATATATGTTTTGTCCAGATCAGTAAAACATTACATATGCTGCAAAAACATGGGGGAAAAAAAAGGTATGTTAGGGTCTACTAAAAGCAGTATATTATACTTTAAGGAACACATTTCATATTCCTTAGGCATTTTCAGTCACTGCATTAATTTTATGTGTGTAGTTACGTAACTAACAGTTGTAATTTATGTATTATTTGTATATTCAGGTGTATTTTTCTTTCACAGCTTCTCCAATTACTGTTTAATGACACCATGTAGCTGAGACTGATTTTTGTATATACATAAGTAGGTTCTAGAAATGGTTCACTATGCTCTGTACTCTAAAATATATAATAATTATATATAATAATAATCATAATAATAACAAGAACAATAATAATAGTATCTGTTCTTAACAATCCATTGGTTTGTAGCTATTACTGTTGGCAATTTATAGTCTGGTCATTCCCCCTTGGCTGCATTGTATCCGGCACTGTGGGTTGGCATAGACCATACTAGTATGTATGCCAGCATTTTGTTTTATAGATTTTAGATCTATTCTTCCAATATCTAACCACTTTTCCTTAAAAAAAAATAATAAAAACACAAGGCCTCTAGGAATCCGATATGGATTCCCACAAACATATAGTGATGGAGGTATTTTCAGATACCTTATTTTTTAAAATACATGGGATTTATAATAAATGTGGTTTTCCTTTGAATAGTTTGTATTTGCTATTTATTTGTAACTTAGCAAAATTATGCATTCCTTGCACTAGTTTTCTTTTGTGATCCTGTACGTAGGTTCAAGGAAATCTATTTCTAAGAGACAGCGGAGCACCTCTTAGAATAATACCTACATTACCTTCAGGTCTTTTCAATAAGCTGAAGCAGAGTGTGAAGCTGCTTCAAGCTTTTAATAGAATGAGAAACATCAACTTCATAAATATTCTGCTCTTTAACCACTTGCTGACCGCCTCATGTACATATACTACTGCGGGGCGGTGGCTCCTACAGGCGGAATCACCTCCGGAAGGTTTACCCCCCCCCTTCATGACCAGGCCATTTTTTGCAATGCGACACTGCATTACTTTAATTGACAATTGGGCGGTCGTGCAGCGATGTACCCTAAAAAAAATATGTCCTTTTTTTTCCACAAATAGAGCTTTCTTTTGGTGGTATTTGATCACCTCTGCGTGTTTAAAAAAAAAAAAAAAAAAAACACTATTTTTTACTTTCTTCTGCTGTTCTTCTGCCTTTAAATCACATCTGGGATTATCTCTTAAACAGAACGATGTCCTCCCATGAAAAAATGTGTGCTGCTGCACATAATTATAAGTAGATTTGAACTTACAGTTTTCTTTTTATCTGCCTGCATAGTCTCTGGAAAAAAAACTGTTAATCCTAGCCATGAGGTCCACCTAATGTAGCTTCCTCTGCAGGGACGTGCAGTCAGGTAAGGCAGAGCCTCATGAACAAAGAAAAAAAGAAAAGAAAAAAAAGAATTAAAAAACAATAAAAAAAACATAGCTATGTGCCCTGGGGTCACAGAAACCCAATTTAGGGGGTAGGTAGCTGAAGTCCAACCTACCACTGGTCAAAATTTGGGGCTCCTATCATCTATGATTCCGGAGATACGGGGCTCCTTGCACAGCCTGTCAAAAGCTACATACAGAGCAGCCTGTTTAAATACAAGCTAGCACACTCTGTTTGCAGACTGAGAGGATGAGCTCACAGTGCCTCTCCTCACTTCTTGTCAAAGGCACTGAGCTCAGTGGATAGCTTGGAGTCTTGGACCAATGGTAAAGTACCATTAGCCCTAGCTGTCCAATAAAAATGCTGCAGTGGAGGCACGCCTCTCACTGCAGTGTCATAGAAGGGTGAATGTGTCTAAAAGACAAATACTCCCTTCCAGCCCAGCCCTCTTAATCACAAGGAAAAAACATGGGTTTATGGGTAAAAGATTTACCCATAATCCCATGTTTTTCTCATACAGTTAAAAGGGAGAATGAGAATCTGCTGCTGCTGAAAAGGTACAAGTTAAATCATATATGTATATGCTATATGTTATAAAATAATTTATTATTTATCTATTTACTGTGAAATTACTGGTTTGAAGTTATAACTTCAAACTTCAGTAATGTGTCCGTTAAGCCACCTCCTTGAGTGCAGTTTTTGAAAAGATAGTAAATTTCCTTAAAAATAATATATAATAATTATTTGTATATTACTTACTTATGGTAATTAACACCTTACCACCCAGGCCAATTCTGACACTTCTCTCCTACATGTAAAAATCTTCATTGTTTGCTTGAAAATTACTCAGAACCCCCCAAAATTTTATATAGTATTTTAGCAGACACCCTAGGGAATAAAATGGCAGCTGTTGCTACTTTTTATATTACACGGTATTTGCGCAGCAATTTTTCAAACGCATTTGTTTTGGAGAAAAACTGTTTCATGAATACAAAAAAAACCTAAAACACTAAAGTAAGCCCTATTTTTTTGTATACTATGAAAGATGTTACACCGAGTAAATAGATACCCAACATGTCATGCTTTAAAAAAATTGTGCACACTTGTGGAATTGCGCCAAACTTCAGTACTTAGAAAACTCCATATTGCTCACGCTCTAATTTTCGCGGCGTATGTAACCTGTGTGTATCTGGCTCTGATGCTAGCCAGCGCCTCACCAGCCACTGACCTCACTGCACATCCCTGTTCCTATGATGGTGTGGCAACAAAGCTGCACTGATCCTGAATTTAAAGCAGTGTTGCCACTCTCATGTAGACTGTTCCTGCCTGCACTACCATAGAATGAAAAAATGCTGGAGGCAACATGGCAATCAGTATTGTCACTGTGACTCACAAACCTATAGCTTGTAAATCAATCATCACCAAGTCCTGCCCACTTTCTGGATTAACAGAAGTGCTTCTGTTGATGAAACCTTCCACTGTAAGCTGCAGTGTCTGGGAGGGGAAGTGTGAGAGATACAAATGAAGGTGGATGATTTGACTTGGTCAGGGAAGGTTAAGGAAGTTATTTGTTTACTTTAGGATGCTTGCGCATCACACCTACTGCTGGACTAGTTATACACACAGTCCAAAACATATCTGTCCAACGAGGACACTCATGATTATACACAGATAGTCAGAGTGAAACAGTAATAAGATATTTACAATTGCATTTGATTCTGTGCTTTATCCTTACACTTAATACAATTAAAGCATACAATATATACACTAAATTGTGCTTACAATTATTACATACAATACATAAGTAGGTTCAGAAATGGTTCACTATACTCTGTACTGTAAATTATATACAAAAACAATCCATTGGTTTGTAGCTATTACTGTTGCCCAGATAGAAAGCAATTGAGCTGCAAGTTTGAAAATGACTTGCTAAGCTATTGCTAGACTTGTCAGGCTTCACACGTTTGTCGCACAATTGCAGCAAGTCCACACTGCATGACTTCAGATCAACTTTCTATGGAAACATTCTGCAAGTCTGCTGCAAGTTCCGATTCAGTTATGTTGTGCAATAGTCATCCCACCACAGGGGTCACTGTGGCTGAATTTTCATGCTGTAGACTTGCAGAGCTCTTGCTGTAGACTCACCACTGCAACTTTGCTCTTGCTAGAGACTCGGCACGCAAATTTGCTACAAATTGGAAAAGTGTCAACTAGAACTTGTCCTTCAAGTGCTCTGCAAGTGTACAACTTGCCAGTGAAAATGTGCAGCAAGTTAACATGACTTACAATTCAACACTGCTACAAATTTGTGGCAAGTTATCATTGCTATCTGGGTGGCAATTCAAAGTCTGGTCATTTCCCCCTGGCTACAGATTAAGTTTGCACTGTATCCAGCAATGCATTGTAAGATATTTACAAATGCATTTGACACTATGCTAACTCAAAAAGTATGCCTAAACTTAATACATTTATTACATACAATACATTATTATTATTATATTATTATACAAGATTTATATAGCGCCAACAGTTTATGCAGCGCTTTACAATGTATAAGGGGGACAACACAATTACAGTACAGTTCAATACAAAAGGTACAGGAGGGCCCTGCTTGTAGAGCTTATATTCTAAAGGGAGGGGTGGTGGTACAAAAGGTAATAGCTGCAAAGAATGATTTGATGGGGGTGGCTCAGGGACAGTTATGTGGGTGTGGGATAGGCTTCCCTGAATAAATGAGTTTTCAGGGATCACCTAAAGGTGGACAGGGTAGAGGCTGATCGGACATACTGGGGCAGGGAATTCCAGAGGATGGGAGAGGCTCTGGAGAAGTCCTGAAGGCGAGCATGGGAGGAGGTAACAAGGGAGCTAGAGAGCAGGAGGTCCTAGGAGGAGCGGAGGGGGCGATTTGGGAGATATCTGCAGATGAGGTTGGTGATGTAGATGGGGGCGATGTTGTGAATGGCCTTGTATGTTATGGTTAGCATTTTGAATTTTACACGGTGGCGTAGGGGAAGCCAGTGAAGGGATTGGCAGAGAGGAGCAGCAATCACGGATCGATTAGTGAGGTGTATTAGTCTAGCAGCAGCATTCATAATAGACTGAAGGGGGGACAGCCTGCTTAAGGGTAGGCCATTAAGGAGAGAGTTGCAGTAGATACTATACTATACAATACATACTATATACAATAAATTGTGAATACAAATAATACATACATTACATAAATTGGCACTGTCAAGGAATTTTGACAGTGCCAAGTTAACAGATGAGATCAGGGGTTTCCCTAAAATCAGTAAGTAGTTCTCCTTACCAGTTTACTCACAAACAATCCCTTAACTTTGACAGATTTCATCAGTTTCATGAACTGTGTTTTGTATGGCAATAACTAAGACACAAATTGCATTGCACTCTCTTGTGGTTAACCACTTATTCTGTTCAGTGGTGGTCATACACACAATCCTATACCCTTGTAAAACATTCCCCATAGCAGTCCTCTGCTGCCACATTGACACACTGCCCATGTCCTGTTCTGACAATAGCATGCCTATTTTCCTTAAATTTCACTAGAATTTAGTATCGAGATTCACTTCCCCCACTCTCCAAAGACTGCATAAGGACTCACTGCTAAGATTGGGATAAATTAATTTCTGCCAGGTTTAATCGAACCCCCTACGAATCAGACCTAGGCAGATAAATAGAATCCTTATATAGACAAACATATATGTTGTGCTGTGCTCAATGAAAGAAGTACTGTGGCCAAGCCACAGACTTTAAAGTGTCACTAAACCCACAACATTAAAAACTATCAATAAATGGTGTATTCATGCTGTTAATACTCACTCAGTCACTATGAGATTCATTTTCTGTATTCTGCAAAAACCTGGTTGATCCTGCTGCTCTCTATTGCCACCTTCTGTTCATGTCCCCAATTCAGCTAGGGATTTTGCAGCTGTAGTGGCAACCCTGCACATGCTCAGTGAGTTTCTATGCTGAGAATTTCCTCCCTATCACATCTGAGCAGCCTGTGTAACTATAGAGTCACACATGAGAGCGTATACACAGTGATAAATGACAGCCCACTCTATTCCTCCTCCTCCATGGCCAATAACCAGCTAAACACAGTGAGGGTGGGATGTTACAGTAGATTAATGGTGGCTTCATCTCCCTCTTATATTAAGACACAGGCTGGAGGGAGTTGACACAGTTTGTGACTGGCAGTAATCCACCCACACCATGTTATTTTCACAAAATAATAAGATATATATTAGTATGCCAATTCAAAACGGTTTATTGATATTATTTATTTTTACTCTGTATTCCAAAGGCTATTTTTTTATTTTGAACATGTGACCTGCAGCAGAGGACTATAGGTTCCTCCTGATTATGTTTCCCTGCAGACAGGCTGGGAAAGATCTGGGTCATGTGACAGCTGTATATTGATTAGGAAAAGGGTACTTAGATGCTTTTTTATTTAGAGAATTACAGTGCCATCATCCACATACAGAGAAGGGATGATGTGAATTAAACAGTGTGTGTTTAATATTACTTTAAGGCTTGGTTCACACTTGCATATTTTAAAGTGCGTTTGCTGAAGTGTAACAATGCATGACAATGTATTTTAGATTTTTGAAAAGGGTGCAGGCACTTCATTTGCTGCAAAAAAGTAAGATTTTGTCCCCATGCATTTCAATGGGAGTGCAAGAAAAACTCATGAAAAACATGTACATGCATTTTATTGGTGTATTTTTGCTAGGAGTTTGTGTTTAGTCTCTTCCTACTAAAAAATAAAGTGCTTGAAAAGATGCACCATAAAATGCATGCAGAAACACACTCACAAATGTGAACCTAGCCTTACACATTCTATATACTTAACAAGCAGTAAATAGGCTCTAAAACAAACCCCCTGACCTCTGCAGGTGCAGACACTGTGAAGTATTTCATTCTTAAAGTTCACAAGAGAAGCAATAAAGTCATTTAAGTCAAATCACTCTCCTTTTCCCGTTAATGTGTACCTGCTCTGTGTTTACATTATGTATCAGAAGGGTGAAAGGCTTCCAAGTCACTACTTGTACGGAGAAGAAGACCAAGTTAAGCTGCTGAAATGAAAGTCCTTCTTCCTTTGTTGTTCAACTGTGCACGTTTGAAAGTCTGTGGGAGTCAGCGGTCTCTCTCTACCCAGTTTGCCAAGGAGAGTTGCCACCTCATCCCTTTAAACCCGAACACATATTAATCACATTCTGTGGCTGATTAAGGTGGTTAAAAAACTCACTTGGTGCCTTATCTGCATTAAATTAGCCTCAGAACCTGTGTAATTCATATATGTTTGGGTTTAAAGGGATGAGGTGGTAACCCTATTGCCAAGCCATGTGATTTTTGCAGAAGTCATCTTCAATTCGACTCGTTTCCCACACAGTGTCATTTTCAGCCATTCAAAGTGTGAGGAAGGGGTATACAAATGACACTGTATTCAGAAGGGCTCATCCTGTCTTCCTTGCACAACCCTGTTGTGGTGCCACTATTAACTAGGGGATATGATTTTAATTTACAAATACCATACTGGTGACCCCAGAATAGGGATTTTAACAAGACATGTGGCCACTCATTAAAATTAGAAAAAAAGAGGTTTAATCTTAAACTACGTAGAGGGTTCTTTACTGTAAGAGCGGCAAGGATGTGGAATTCTCTTCCACAGGCGGTGGTTTCAGCGGGGGGCATCGATAATTTTAAGAAACTATTAGATAAGCACCTGAAGGACCGCAACATACAGGGATATATAAAATGTAATACTGACATATAATCACACACATAGGTTGGACTTGATGGACTTGTGTCTTTTTTTGACCTCACCTACTATGTAACTATGTAACTATATGGTTTACTGCTTTATGCTACCTTTCAGCCCACTTGCTTTAAGAAAACTACATGTATAAAAAATTGTAAAAAAAAGAAAAATACATATGGCACTTGCAAGAATGAGTATGAAAGAAGCATGAAAGAAGCATATTAAATGTTGTACTTTATACCCAACTCTAAATTATCCTTTGTGATTAATACTGCACAAAGAAGTCCATAGCTATAGCAAAATGAAAAAAAGCATGAGGGGAAGAATTACCTTACCCTGGCTTCTGGCCCTTGGGGCCTAGGCAGGGATTATGTAACCATCCTTCAAGCAAGACCTAAGGGTACACCAAATTTCATGAGAAGATGCTATTAGACTGTGCTGGAGTATCTTCTCATGAAGGTAAGGTTCTTGCCAATGTCTGGGATTTAGTTGTATTTTTTTTCTTTTTTCTATAGCTTTTTTTTATGGTAGGGGGTCCACTATAGGCTGTCAAATGAGAGCTTAAAATGTGTTTCCACTTTTGCAGCCAAATTAGAATATTAACATAAAATTGCTGATTGTCTTTTTAGGTGTTTTTTACCTATTTAAAAACAGTTACATTCTCTCACTAATTTATGATTTTTAGAAGGGGGCTGTGGAATATTGTTTAAAATAATTATGGTAACCCTGATCTGTGTTATGTGTACACCTATCAGTGTTTGCTGTAAACTGGATTTGAACACTGTCTATCCTAACAAATGGTTAAACATTTAGAAATTGACATCCTGCATCGTATGCTAATGAGGTATATATATATATATATATATATAGCTCACCCTGTGTGTGACACTGTAGGACTGTTCATAAATTCACAGAATCAGGCATGACACTGTGACATCTAAGGCTGCATTCACACCTGTGCAGAGCGACTTTCAGGCTCGGTTCAAACTGCCGCGACTTGTTATTCAACTTGTGAGACAACAAGTGGCGTGACATGTGAAATCCCATGTTAGTCAATGAGAGCTGTCCTAATTAGCACTACTAAAGTCACTCTGGCTTCAGTAAAGAAAAGGTTCCTGTACTACTTCAAGGTGACCTTTATCCGACTTGTGCCCATAGACTTTAATGGAAGTGTCCTCCAAGTCAGATCCTCATCTATGTTGATGTGATTTGGATCCAACATTACAGGAAGATTATCCAGGCATTCCCTAAAAGTTGCTTCAAATTCGATTCAAAGTCACATCAAGTAGTACTCAAGTCGCCAGAAAGTCGCCTGGCAAAGTCGCTCATTAAGTTGCATGACTTTCAGGTCGCAACATTGTGAACCGAGTCTCAGGCTTTTTTTATTTGACAGTTTTTTTGGGAGCTTTTAGAAGTGTATTACAAGCTTTTTACAGCTTCAGGCTTTTTTGTTCAGCCAATAAAAAGCACTAGGGGGAGGCGAGGTGGAGGAGATTAGGGGTGGAGAGCTGCTGTTTGAGCAGAAAACGCATGTAAAACGCTCATGTCGTGCATTTTCAGGCGTTCCCATTGAAGTCTATGGGACCCAATCTGCTCCAATCTGCCTAAAAGAAGCCTGTGTACTTTTTGAGTGACAGGTGTTTTGCTTTAGGTGACAGAACACTCAGATGTAAACAGGGGCCATTGAAATTAATGGGATTTGACTTGTTGATCATTTTAGAGCTACAAGCTTCAAGCAGAAAATGGCTGTGTGAACGGGGACTAAAAGGTACAATTTTTTTTTCTTACTTGTTTGTTTTTTTGTTTTTTTTTGCCATGTGAATGAAGTTTTTTCTGATTTGACTGCAAAAGTGGAAATACCCTTTAAAGGAGTTGTAAAGGCAGAAGGTTTTGTATCTTAGTGCATTCTATATAATAAAGAGGTTGTATCTTCATGAGCGAGTGCCATGACTGACGGCTCCCACATGCATGCGCAGGAGTGACATCACACGGCTCTGGCCAGTCACAGAGCTGGAGTCCATGGCCCCAGAAGGAAGAGGGGCAAACATGGATGTGGCCTGCAGGGGGATGGCATGGGCTTCGATTGATGTCCGCCGGGCACCCGCGATCGTTTGTGACAGAATAAGAACGTGTACATACCCGGTTCTGTCAGGGGAGAGAAGACAGATTGTGTGTTCCTACTAAATAGGAACATAGATCTGTCTCCTCCTCTAGTCACTCCCATCCCCCCACAGTTAGAAGACACAGTGAGAGAACACATTTAACCCCTTGATCGCCCCCTAGTGGTAACCACTTCTCTGCCACTGCCAGTGACATTTATACAGTAATCAGTGGCTATTTTTAGCTCTGATCGCTGTATAAATGTCAATGGTCCCAAAAAAGTGTCAAAAGTGTCCAATCTGTCCGCTGCACTGTCACAGTCCCGATAAAAATCGCAGATCACTGCCATTACTAGGAAAAATATAATAATAATAAAAATGATAAAAATGACATAAATCTATCCCCTATTTTGTAAACGTCATAACTTTTGTGCAAATCGATCAATCAATATATGCTTATTGCGATTTTTTTACCAAAAATAAGTAGAAGAATACATATCAACCTAAACCGAGGAAGCAATTTTTTTAAATATATTTTTTGGGTAGATATTTATTATAGCGAAAAAGTACAAAATAGAGTTTTTTTTCAAAATTGTCGCTCTTTTTTGTTTATAGCGCACAAAAAAAAAAAGAAAAAAGCAGAGGTGATCAAATACCACCACAAGAAAGCTCTATTTGTGGGGAAAAAAGGACATAAATTTTGATTGGGTACAACGTCGCATACCGCGAAACTGTCAGTTAAAGCGACACAATGCCGTATCGCAAAAAATGGCCTTGTCAGGAAGGAGGGGAAATGCTTCCGGGGCTAAAGTGGTTAATAATTGCAAGGGGTCTGAGGCAGCACTGGTGTTCAGGAAATATGAATGTTTCTCAGTGTCATTTTAAAATGCCACTTTGACAATATGAGATTACTAAAGTAATGAAAAATAACCTCAGTTTCTGTTGAAGTCTTCCCTTTTTCTTATAATTAGAGTATTTTCAGAACAGAAATTCTACCTTTACTCCACAGCTAACAAACAATCTTCAGCATTGTATGACATACAGTATGTAAGGGCATTCTAAAAGCAGAGCATACTGGGAGTAGTAGTCTGGGCACAGCAGGGAATCCAGAAGTCCAATCCTATTACACAATGTACGGTTTGTTTTTAAGAGTCACCCTCCCTTTCCTTGGCAATAAGCTGTTTCTTTCCTCCAAGCCCCATAGGTATGGAGGTAATAATATCAGCTATGTAAACAGCAAGCTGTACACCACACCTGGATATCAGTTCACATTCTGGCTCTGCAGGCTTTCTAGCTGAAGCCAATTTTGTTCTGAGAGTAATTTTCTATGTGTGTGCTGATATTTGGATCACAAAATAGTATCCTTTACTTCAATTAACAATACTCTATACAACAGCAAATAACACAGCATGTTTGGATTCATTATTGGGTTTCTTCTGTTCTTTTCCAAAATGAAAACGTAGAATTTGAAAAGACATGCAGATAACGACATTCAGGGCACAAATGGCTCTGTGCAGTGCCTAATGTTTGCATTACCTATACTATTTTTAGAAAATCTGTATTCGCAATGGATTCATCTGGAATATGTATAAAATGCTTATAAACACGGCATCAATATATTGTGTGGTACATTAAATTAAACTTGAACTAGCTTCTAAGCAGCCAAACGCAAATTCTGTACAGGCACCAAGAGGTCAACAAAGGCAGCCAACATATTTCTTTAAAAATGGGATTCCTTTAAAGGAATGGGAATAGTGTATTTTGAGTGACAGTACATTACTAGTTATTATTGCATTGTTTACCTTAAAGTAATATTTAAATAACTTTTTGATGTTTTATAAGCTTTGCTCTCTCATATTTTATTATTGTATTAAACATTGAAATTTACAGATCAGACACTAAAAAGGGGAAATCTGTGTTTCTGCCCAATTGCTGTCTGGCAGATCCAGAAATATAGACAGTTGAAGTTATATGCCAACCATGACTTTTGTTAGTGAAAAAAATGTACCCCCAAAGGTTTCTTATTAGTCCAGTAAAGAGACCCTGTCACAATTTAGTTTTTTTTTTAACCCCTTCATGATGGTAAAGTAAATCTTAACACCTGAACATTTTTGCAAGTTTTACATGTGTTGGTAAAACTATACATACATTGCAACTGCTTAGTGTATTCAAGTGGATTATATCTTGTTTTTTTTAGGACAAATTGAGCTTTCATTTGGTGTTAAATAGTAATGGATATGTCCTGATTGTTTTTTATTATTATCAAAAGAAAACTGGCACAATATAGTAAAAAAAAATAATTTTAACATTTAGCTGTATATTTCTTGCTATTACCATAACTTGACACTAAAGAACAACCCAGACTAAATACTCCTGCCCCTGATGATTACAACAATACAATATTTTTGGTTTATACCCGTAGCATGGCCCAGAAACAATTGTGCATATTTTTGCTTTTTTGTCTTCTCTAAAACACACTGACACCGATACTAATCTTACCTAAAATACCTGGTCCTGGACTCTGACCATGACTTTTGAACATAAGCTGACCCAAACCCTGATCTAGCTATTTTACCTTTATCTATTTTTTTTATTCTATTTGTTTTATGCACACTTTTCTTAGCTAAAACTTTTCTCTTCTAACAAGGAGAAAAAGATACAATGTATCTTTTTCTCCATTCATGAGGCTAAAACTACACAGTATTGGACAGTACAGTGATTGATCATTGTAATAGCCAATCAAAGGCTACCACAGCAATCAAGTGATTGGGAACTGGGAGGCCTGATCATTAGTACAAGATGTATAAAATAGTGTGCAGCGCTAAAATAAAATAAGCGGAAAAAAAAAACACAGAAAAACCCTTTAGGCTGAAAACACTGCAGGATATACGAAAAAACAGCAAATCAATATGTTCATCAACAAAAGTCCAAATTTGTGATAATAAGGTGTTTAACCTTAGTGATAAGTGAGAATCCTTAGATGCAAAGAAAAAGTGATGCTGGTCAGAAAGCAGCAGATAAATGTTGTGCTCCCCAGATCAAACTGCTACCGGAGTATATTGACCACTAAATTGCAGGTGGTCAGATTGCACATGAGGAATTAAGGTCTCCCTCTGATCCAACTATGTCCATACGTCTCACATAATGTTCAGAAAACAAAATTAGAATGGCAGTCTACTAGTGTAGTAAGATTAGGCAACTTTTAATAAAAAAGGTAAGTAATACACTCACAAGATGATAAAATGGTAAAGCTCGACAAAACATCCAAACATTCAAACAAACTTTTAAGGAAATGTATCAGTACAAGTCCCAGAGCTCTGGGTTAGAGCTTGGTCCCTGTGCTGGAAAAATGCTGTGTAGAGCGCTCTCAGTACAAACACAGAAGTGCGTGCATAAAGGCCCACTTCCATGAGGCCATAAATGTGCATACGCTCAGCGAGAAGGGGTTAAAATACATCTCCTGACTACCATATACTCACCTTTAAAGCAATTTCTCAGTGCTGTTTCTTCCATCACAAAATACCCAGTACTACTGGGTATGGGGGAGCATACAACTTCCTCCATGATGTAGTACCCATGCCTACCACTAGACCCAAGCAATGGAACATGAAGCAAGGGGTGACTTCACTGTTCCCTCTGAAAGCAGCTGAAATGCGGTTTTCTATTCCTTTTTTAACTCCTTTTCCTATATTCACCTCAAAACGTCGCTCTGCTATAGGAGCCTACCATTTAAGGTTAAATGAGCAGCTCAAGGTTTTGTCTCTCCTTTTCTTACATTTCAAAATTTAAACTAAATGTTCTAAAAGCTTGTCCCAAAGTGTCCTTTTTCAGTCGTTAGTACAGCACTTTTACATTCTGCAGGGTTTCTTTTTTTTAAGCACATTTCCCATATTTTACTGAGACTTGAATTGCTGAAAGAATCTGCAGCATAAATAGTGCACTATACCATTGGCATACAGCTTTACAACCCTCTTCATTCTTGATAGATTTGGTTTCGAGTCAGTTTTGTTTGCAGTTTTTCGCAAATGTTCTTTTGACTTTGTTTTGAACTTCCAATAGAAAGATCAATGCTGTATCGTGGCCTAGGCACACAAGGCCCAGGCTTAGGGTAGCACTTTGCAGGGGGGCAGCACGGAAAGAGTCCCCGCCGGCTTGAGCTACACTATTATGCCCTGTACACACGGTCGGACTTTGTTCGGACATTCCAATAACAAAATCCTAGGATTTTTTCTGACGGATGTTGGCTCAAACTTGTCTTGCATACACACGGTCACACAAAGTTGTCGGAAAATCCGATCGTTCTAAACGCGGTGACGTAAAACACGTACGTCGGGACTATAAACGGGGCATTGGCCAATAGCTTTCATCTCTTTATTTATTCTGAGCATGCATGGCACTTTGGCCGTCGGATTTGTGTACACACAATCGGAATTTCCGACAACGGATTTTGTTGTGGGAAACTTTTATATCCTGCTCTCAAACTTTGTGTGTCGGAAAATCCTAAGGAAAATGTATGATGGAGCCTACACACGGTCGGAATTTCCGACAACAAGGTCCTATCACACATTTTCCGTCGGAAAATCCGACCATGTGTACGGGACATTAGTATAGCGCCAGTCTTATGGGGTGGACTGGTCTGAGAGGTAAATTAGTCTAGCGCCCCCATAAAGCGGCCACACTGCTTCTGGTATGTGGGCGGCCGGAATTCCGCAACTGTGGGGGGGGGGGCGCTTCTAATTTTGACTGTCCTATCATCCTGGACCACAAACCTTCCTCACTATGCTATGTTTTCTGCTGCACCATTGACATGGTTATATCTTCTTAGTCCTCTCCATAAAATTATAAGAAATTTGTGCTTAAAGTAGAACTATAGGCAACACTTTTTTTTTTCATTTTGGATAGAGTAGGGGCCTTTCACACTTGGGCGGTTTGCAGGCGCTATTGTGCTAATAATAGCGCCTGCAAACTGACCCGAAAGTGCCGCTGCTTTAATTCCAATGTGAAAGCCCCGAGGGCTTTCACACTGGGGCGGTGCGCTAGCAGGACTGGGAAAAAAGTCCTGCTAGCAGCATCTTCGGAGCGGTGAAGGAGCGGAGTGTATACTAATCCTTCACTGCTCCTGCCCATTGAAATCAATGGGACAGTGCGGCTATACCACCGGCAAAGCGCCTCTGCAGAGGCGCTTTGCAGTGGTTTTAACCCTTTCTTGGCCGCTAGCAGGGGGGTAAAACCACCCCGCTAGCGGCCGAACACCAACAGTAAAGCGCCGCTTACAATAGCAGCGCTTTACCGCCGACAACGCCCCCGCCCCAGTGTGAAAGGGGCCTTTAGGGAGGGTTATAAAATATATAAAGACAAGAGAGAGCACACGCCAGCCCTAGTTTATTATCAGTTAATAGATGAAGATAAGTATATACTAAGTATAAGTATAAGGATAAGTATATACACTCACAAACATCCAGCGTTAAATGGCATAAATGGATGTTTGTGAGTGCAACCCTCGTTTTTATACACTTATCTTCATATATTAAACGATAATACACTAGGGCTGGCGTGTGCTCTCTCTTTTCTTTATATATTTTCAGAATCATGTCTAACACCCAGTGGACTTTTGGGAGAGCTGCAACACCTTAAGCGAGGAATATACATACAGACTGTTCACTGTTGGAATAGGTATAGTGGGGACAGTGCTAAACTTGGTTTGTTGTGTGTGTAAGGGAGGGTTATAGCCCCTGTCAGTATATTTTTTACCATCCCTGTCCCATTGCAGAGATTTCCCTTCACTTCCTGCCCCATAGCCAAACAGGAAGTGAGAGGAAATCTATGCAAATTAAGGGAATCCATTGCCCCCCCCCCCCCTTCAGGCCCTCAGAACTAGTGTCCCACTCGAAAATTTCAGGGCAGGTCTTAAACAGCAAGGGGTGTGGCCTTGACAGGAAGGGGTGGGTCATATTTAAATTAAGGGGTACACGAGTTTAGTCAGACCTAGGGCAGCACAAAACCTAAATATACTACTGAGAAAGATAACCATTTTTTGACAGAAAGAATGCTGGTTTAAAATGCATGAAAAATACAGTAATTTTGTCAGAAAACTGGCAAAGCAAAAAGTTGCAAGCTTGATTCAATTTGCACATTTTTCATGAATGCGCACCTAACCCTGATTATCAGCTCTCAGCCAAGAAAAAATATCATGCAGACAGCCATCCAAAATGTCTTTATATAGGTAATTTATCCTCTCACTAAATCAGTATAATGACAGAACACTACTTAGGATACCTTGTAAAATGAACTAACATCCATAATCGTATGCTCAGGAAAAATAGCAACAATTAAAGCAATCAAAACAACTAGTACACACTTTACATTGCACGCTCACCTTTACAGTGCAGCAGGGAATGGTTTCATGAACAGAGCGCTTTCCTAGATATAAAAACTTTCCATCGTAAAATTTTAAAGGTATATAAATATTGTGGATTAATGCTGTCATCCTGACTTTTAGATGGATTGTTTACTGCAGTGGAGAGACCACCGCCACATAAATACCTCGCAAGAAATAATCTTAACTACTAAACCTCTATACAAAAATGTTCTCTGCTGGCACAGGACAATAAAATTCAAGGAGCAGTGTCAACAAGATAAGCACTTGGGGTAAGCACTTTGTTCATTTGGGAAATTAAGCAAGATGTCTTGAGAGTATTGCAAAATGGATAAATTAAGAACCTGACGCATGAACCATACCCGTTATATTTTGTCTGTCACTTTGATATTTAGGGGGAAAAAAATAGCAGATTAAAATGTATCTAGGTTTCTTCAGAAGTATGAAGGAATATCAAAAATGCCTCCAGGCACCAATTCATTCACACATTGTATCCAATTTTTGTTTGCTACTGTTATTTATCACTTTTTCTCATAACAAAATTTGTACGTAACTCATCTATCACTATATCAGCTTCATCTGTATATTTAAAGCATATGTATACCCTAAATAACTTTTTTTTTCCATTTGGTCTGATAAATATACCATTCAAAGACATTTGTTATATCTGTTCTATATGTGCAAAAAAAGTACCTACTGATTTTTCCAAAAATCTTGCGAGTTCATAACTTCCTGTGCACAAGAAGGAGTTATGGTGATGAGGTAGAAGGAAGAGAGGAGATGAAGAGAGGTAAGTGTTTTGTAACTCATCAGAAATGAAGTAGGCAGGGCTGACACCACATGCTTAAAGTGTTACCAAACCCAGGGTCCTGCATTCACTATATCGGGTCTCCTATAGTACACAGAACATAAGAATGCAATCATTTTAGTGAATATAAGCTGCTAAATACCCTTTCTCATTAGCAATATATAGCTGTCTTGTGACTTCTATCAATGTCTGGCCGAGCGCTGGTTAAAGCGTAGGAGGAGTTTTCATTCTCCCCTGATTGTAAGTCCACATGCGGTGCTAAACTGGAAACTAACAAACAGTCTTTCAGAAGGAGGAAAAGATGGAATCCCTTCACCAGCTTCAGTGTGTAATGAAGAGCACACCACACCACAGTGTCAACAGTGTCAATCCAATCTATTTACCAGATGTATATGAAAAACAGGCATATATCAAAGAACTCAGCATTTGTTCCAGCTCCACTCTCTGGTCAGATGCCTTAATATGGCGGATCCACATGAAAAGGACTTGCATCAAACACCACTCGTGGGAACTCAAGCAGCCAGGACATGCAACAACCAGGTGTATCAAAGGCATCTTTCTCCCAATCGGGTGGATGGCATCACCAGTGGAACAATAAAGTAACACATAGTGAAGCCCGTACAGTAAATCAAAATAATTTAAGATGGACTTACATCAAAGTGGATAAAAACTAGCATGTAGGTATATTAAAAACTGCCACGGCTCTCAGCATGCTTGTGTCTCCGCCCGCCTAACATGTTTCAACCTTTTGGACATCGTCAGAGGCGTGGCCTTACAACACAAACACGCCTATTTGTATGACTCATAGATGATGTTTCCGCCAGGAGTTAATAGGTGGAACGCATTACTGTGACCGCGATTGCGCTCCACCATCCAGAAGTCAAAGGGAGAAGTATCTGTTTATATCCGGAGATGAAGGAACAAAAATGGTCACCCGTATACTTCCCCATCCAAACAAAACAAGCCTAAGGGATGCAATATCACATCGCTGGAGGTTAGAAATTAATACAGAAATAATATAAAATTTTCTGTATAAACTACTAAAAATATCTATATATCTATATATAGATATATATATATATATATTTTTTTTTTTTTTTCACATAAAAAGAAAATTAAAATAAATAAATGTAAAACAATTTTAAGATTTTAAGGAGAGCATCCACCAAGAGGTGAGAGAAAAACCCCTAGTGGACACAGACAATATACTTAACACAAAACAGGATGATGATACAATAAAAATATTTACAGTATGTCAAAAATAATAAAAACAGCATTGTTCAACCATTGTTAAAATGATCGTTCTATCGTCCATAACCCTCTGTCTGGACAGGGCTGATTGGCCCTGTGCTGATCACATTCACCTTCCCAAAAAAAAAAATTTAAAAAAGCACTCTCTAGCAATACACATCAAACTGAGCATGTGCAAAGTGCCCCCAAGGCTCTGTACTATCAAGAGATGGATGGAGGACTGTGGAAGAAGGGGAGGATCAGAGAAGACAGGATCAAACAGCTTTTTTACACAATGCAGAGGATTAACCCTTTAGGTTCTACAGTAGAGTATAACAAGCATGCTTTGCTGCATATACAGACTGATTTTACTGCTGTGGGTTTAGTAACACTTTAAGATTTCTAATAACAGGCATCACAAAAAATAAATGTATATAGGAGAGGAAAGAATTCAAATAAAATGGCAACACTTTACAATCACTGGTCAGTGGCCTGTGGTCAGGTCTTTATCATCGGAGGCTGAATCAAAATGGTGCCTATTTCCCTGGCATGATATCTGTCCCTACCGTTCTCCCTTTCCCTTTCAATGGAAAAATATTTCTTGTCTGTTTGACATAGGAGGGCTGTATCTGTCACACCATGCGGAGGTAGTGTGTGTGTACAATTACCATATTGGGATGCCTAGTACAGCAGAAGAGCCAGCACCACTGTAAATCACAGTATTGCTTGAAGTTTATTGTAAAGCGGTGTAAACAAAACAGAAAGTCAACGCGTTTCAGCCTTAAACATCACATCGTGTCATGATTAAAGGGGTTGTAAACCCTCGTTTAAAAAAAAAACCAAACATGTCATACTTACCTCCACTGTGCAGTTTGTTTTGCACACAGTGGCCCTGGTCCTCCTCCCCGCATTGAGTGTCCACGTCGGAGAAGTGCTCACCTTGGTGGACACTTGTGCGGATGCGCTCCAGAGTCCCGCATCTGTGTCCATTCACACAGAATGCAGGACTCGACCCCGCCCCCCCCCTGGCGCCGCGTCATTGGATTTTATTGACAGCAGCGGGAGCCAATGGCTGCGCTGCTATCAATCTATCCAATCAGGACACGAGGCACCAGGTAGAGCTGGTGTGCTCGTTCCCGGCTGGAGAAAGATCGAGATCAGGTAAGTAAAATGGGGGGGTCTCGGGGGCTGCAGCACCACAGAAGGTTTTTCACCTTAATGCATAGAATGCATTAAGGTGACAAACCATGAGGGTTTACAACCCCTTTAGGCTGTTTTAAGCTGAAATGTGTTGACTTACTGTGCTGTTTACACCTCTTTATAATAAACTTCAACAAACTTCAAGGAATACTGTGATTTACCATGATGTTGGCTCTTCTCTTGTTCTAGATGTATTTGGTGGCTCTTAGCAATCTGCGCCTGAGCACCAGTAATTTCAGACACTGAAGATACCAGGAGAGCTAGTAGCACTGCCACCGGTGAATCTTACTGGCACCATACTTAACATGGCTACATCATAGCACAAGATAGCGGAGGACTACACCACCGGAGACATCACCGTGGATGTTTGTGTGCCTGAGACAAACCCCCCAAATTGAGGACAAATGGGAACAGATGGCAACCATTTTGCCATATAAACATTATGCGCTACACTACCAAACTACAAACCTATCACCAGGAATCAAAGTATAACAGATTGCTGACTTTACTTGTATTTAGCTTTATTCTGTGTATGTATAATCAAAGGTATTATGCAGAGAAAATCTTAGTTATCTATTGCAGCTATATTGTCTATTATATCTGCTATATTGAATATTTTTATGTGTCTTTCATTTAGTCATAAGACATTTGTTATTTATGCGTTTGCCTGTTTGTACAAGCATGTATTTTTCACTATACTCTACCTTTTCTACCTTAAATTAAATTGTAAAATTGCAAAGAAAATTGTTGCTAATTTACAGAACAAATCTAAAATAAATATTTAAAGTCATGACAATTCATCTAACTAATAAACAATGACAGCGCAATTATGTGTATTGTGTATATGGGTAAGATGCCCTTGGAATCAAAATGAACTTTAGGAGAACTTTCTGAAAGGCATATGGATGAATACCCAAGATTGGCTTTTGAAGTGGCAGGAGCAATTTTCTAGCTCTTCTAGAGCTGAACAGATAAAGAAAATGTCTAGGTTCAGTCTTTTAATGTCAGCTCATAGTGCTGCCCTGATCACAGCTTTATGATAGACTCAAACAGCTCATTCAGCTGCAAATAGGCCTTCTTAAGAGGAAAAGCCTTTGGTTTTCTATTACAACAAAGAGCAGATAGTTGATAGCCTATGATCTGTTTGCCCCTGTCCCTGTATAAGTTACGTATATATTCTGGGAACGTTCATTACTTTTCCTTTCAGAAGATCCAGCTCCCTCCTCAGTGTTTACAACTTCAGGCTACACAAAGCCATCTGTCATTAGTGACCCCACTAGAAAGGTCTCAAGTATGACTGGCCATGAAGTACTCCTTCAATGAACCTTTTACACATGCCATCTTCCGCTGCATTCCCCTGGAAGCAGGTGGCTTTGAATTTTGTTCAAATGGGTTAGCATTCATTACCAGTTCACAATGACAACCAGAAATCTATTGGCTAAAATACTTTCTTCATCCCAGACAGACAATGGTGCTGCTAAGAGACCTTTCTGAACTACTGATTCAGATAGCGCACTTGTGTATTTGATGGCAAATGCCAATAAAGTTTAAAGAGGCAGCTCTTGTCCAAGTTCAGAACTAAGAACGCCTCTTGGTGAGAAGCAAATGCCACTATTTACATTTCAGCATGAGTAACATAATCGTCAGTTAAAGCTATGTTTCTAGAGGATTCACAACAAATATAAGTTTACTTGTGCTTGCTTTATGTTAACTTTTAGGAATGTCATTATTAAAGAAATTCCAATCAAGGATCTTAAGATCAAAATACAAAAAAATAAAATAAAACTGTCATCTATAACCAAGTTGATATGGCATAATACATTTTATATAACGTTTTTCTATCTCTTTTGAATCTCTTGAACTCTCCCATTTGTTTATTCTTTTTCTTGAGTAGTTTTGACTTGTACTTCCTTTGAATTCCCTCTTTTAAAAGGCTGTCGATGTCATTGCATTTTCGCAATGTTTTCATCCAGGCTTCTGCATTTTAAGTCCTGCTTTTCTCACCCCTTATTTTTGCTCAAGTATTATTAAAACTACAATAAGAATGCTGCAAGATACAAGCAGCCCTGGTTGTGGTTATTAAAATGCTTTGATTGCCCTTTAGCTGAAGTTGATAGGGGGAAGTAGTCTGACACACTTTTTCTTATCATGGTTCTCTTTTCTCATTGTCAGCAGCCTAATAAACCAGTAAGCTCCCTTCTAAACTCCTCCCATTCTCACCTCCAGCACTTCTCCCAAGCCGTTCCCATCCAATGGAACATACTACCCCAATCTGTCTGACTATCTTCTACTCTGTCCACTTTTAGGAGATCCCTGAAAACCCTTCTTTTTAGAGAAGCCTATGCTGCCTCCACCTAACAACTGTACTTTTTTTCTTCATCAGCTCATCCCCTGCAGTTATTACCTTTTGTTTCAGAACTCTCAATTTTAGATTGTAAGCTCTAATGAGCAGAGCCCTCTGATTCCTCCTATATTAAATGGTGTTGTAACTGTACTGTCTGCCATCTTGTTGTAAAGTACTGTGCAAACTGTTGGTATTATATAAATCCTGAATAATAATAACAATAATAATAATGACAAAAAAAATGAATGGAGGTGGCAGATAGAAGTTTTCCTTGACATAAAAACGCTGACAATGTGTGTACAAGTTTTCAATACTTGTTCCATTTACATACATTTCTGTTATTATGATTCTATAACATACAGACTATGGAAACTGATAACTTGGAGTTCCCTGTATTACTTATCATCTTTTCTCCTAATACAAATCCCAATAAATCTTTATAAAATAAAATAGTGATGGCAACAGCCATCATAACCTTTACTTCTTTAAGTAATTAACTAATCACATCAACATTTTTTTCTTATTTTCTACGTCTTCCAGCTGCCGCAATATGGATGCAATTGAATAATGGAGGTGTACAGAGATCCAGATTGGCATCTCCGCTGTAATAAAACATGTTCATTACATGCTGCAAAACCCACTTTTAAATGACATAACACTTTGTCATTTTAGTACAAGGTGATCTCAGAGGCATTTGATCCCTACGATTGGTAGAAAGTATAGCTGAGGACATAAATCCTAAAGGAAACCTGTTAGAAGAGAAACTTGGAAGATGCCATTCTTGCCTATCATGCTGACACTCTTGCTTCATATTTTGAGGTTGATTTACTAAAGGCAAATATTTTGTTCACTTTGTAAAGGAATTTTGGCTTTTCAAGGGAATTTTCCCTTAGCTTAGTGAATGTAGTAAACATGCATCCTGCAAAGAATACACAATTACATGTGAGATAAATAAATAAAAAAAAACATTTTTTTACTTGCACACAATTGGATGATGGAAGTCAGCAGAGCATCACCTCATTCACTCAACTAAGGAAAAATGATCTTGCAAAACGAAAAGCCTATTTGCCTTTAGCAAATCAACACCTGATTTTCCTGACCCAAATAATTGCTTCAGGTCAATACTGAAGCTAGCAGACGAGTGTAATAGCCATGTACCTTGCGTTTCTAAAAGAGATCAGCAAAGGCAGCGCCCATATTTTTCTCATAGCTGGTTAATTTTAAATTAATTTTACTGATATCATGGTATGAAAGATAAAAAGGTAAATTTTGTTTTATTTTATTTTCTCTGTAAATAGATGACCCTTACATAAATCCCTATGTGCCTACAAGATGTTTTTAATTGAATTTATAAATTGAGATTTATATAGTGGACCTCAACATAATAAGTACTGTTGCAGAATTTTAATCGTAAAAAGAAGCAATGATTATTATTGTAGATATGGCACTGATCCTGCTAAACTATAATATATATATATATATATATATATATATATATATATATATATATATATATATATATATATATATAATTGTATGAGGATGTAGCTGTCATTACGATATTTCCATTAGCAAGTGTGAAATAACGGTCACATTATAGGCAGAGTGAACCTCCGTATTACCTTCTGAAATTACAGATTGTAAGGGTTCCTAGCAGAATCTTTTAGACATTTCTAGCACCCCTTAGTCAAAGCAATTACCCTGTAATTAATAGAAAATGGACTGAGGCCTTCTAAAATCATAGGGTAAGCCTTACACATTCCCATTTCCTTCAATATACTGTAAAAATAATATAACTCCTATATGAAATTTAACATGACATGATCATCAATGACAAAGAATGCTAGCAGTCTGAAGTCAACTGCATTATTCTAAAATTTTAGATCTGTTAAATGCTGTTAAAAGCAAAACAAATCACTGGGTTAGGGTGGCAAAGGTGAGTCCAAATAGATACAGGCAATACATTAGAGACAGTAAACTAACTAAAGAGAATTTTTGTTTTTGTTTTTTCTTTTTACATCTAGCTTCCTAGGCTGCCCCACAATTAGCTGAGGGGTATCTGCACTACTTTGATTAGTACATGCTTCCAGAGCCTTCACCACAGGCATGTAATGCATCTGAATCCTATATTAATAAACACAACACATGTACCAGCATAATTTGTTTTTGCTTTTATAATAAAACTTGCAATTAAAAAATGGTGCTGCTTAGACTAATCTGGCATACATTTTCCAGTGGATAAAGCATCGACTGCTGATAATTGACATCTTGCTGGCTTAAATTCCAGAATAGGTTGAGATACAGTCCATCTATTAGCCACAACTCTTATTGATCACATCTACCCTGTTGTGCAATTATCACATGACTGGTTTTAATCCTGGACACCATTATTCAGATGTTGGCTCCAGCATTGAATGTCTAGATCTTTTGAGTAAACCCATTAAAACCACATGACCAAATCTGTAAAAAATCTACAGGGGCCAAGCAGATGGATTTTCTGGTGTAGGGCCAGTTTAAACACCAAGAACTGCATTTATAGCTACAGTACATACAATCAGAACTTTTGTAGTACAGTTCTTCCTTTAAAACATGTCCCTGTTTTGACGTTTAGGTGAACATACCAGTTTTCTGATAAATGCTCACATGGTAAATACTATGCTTAAATATATCCTCTACATTGATAAACATATATAAAGCACAGTAAAATCCATATGTCAGATGCATGTAAAGCAACTGACAACATTATGGTTACCCACAAGATAAAAAAAAATCATTTTCGTAATTTAATAGATTATATAAGCTCTTCCTATCCTGTAAAATATTTATAAGTCAATTTAATGGACACATAAAATGGCCAATAATCCCTCTCTACAGTCAAAGCCTCATTATGAAATGCCAATAAAACCTGTTTTTGGCAGCTCAAAAGATTGAGGACACCTCTGATGAAATTACTTTGGGATTTGCATCAACTATAACTACCTAAACATTATGGCCATATACTTAGGCAATCATTAAATTCTACTTAGCTTGTTATTTTCTCCACACTTTCAAAGTGGTCATTGTGGTTAGCAACTGTCAGTCATTAAAAACCTGCCTGCTGTTACACTTTAGGTAAATAACAATACAAAAGATCTACTTATTAGTATTTTTAGTCACTTCATATTATTTTACCAGTTTTTTACAAGAATACAAATGTATCACCCAAGAAAGGGAAAGGTAATCATACTTAGTAGTTTTGGTGCCACTGGAAAGTTATCCCCTTTAATTAGATATCTGTATTCTAATAATGATTTGGTATATATATATATATATATATATATATATATATATATATATATATATATATATACACACAACACGCAGGATCAGTTCTCAAGGTAAGCACAGACATTTAGCACATCTAATCCCTGCTATTCAACAGGCTCAGAAGACACATAGGCTGCCAATGGAGTACAAATGACTAATGAAGATAACCTTGGTGCACAATTCACTGGTTTCACGTGTCGCTTACGGTGATGTAAATGTGCAGCCGTTATTCACAGCACATCATAGCTACTGTTTTGGTAATGTTATTATGTTCTTGTTAAACATAAATATTATTTTCTTCACTTCTCATTTGATTAATGGATGCTATAATGCCAATAGTTTTTTTTTGTGCAGCAAAAGGTTGTGCAATGTTGACCCGAAAGACTAAATAATAGACTGCCTTTAAAGTTCAATTTCTGAATTTTGCATCGTGGTAGGAAGGTCATATGCTCCCCCATATTTCCAAGGGCTCTAGCTGGCTTTTAAAGGGGCGAGTGAGGGAAGGACTGAGGAAAGAGGACTGGCAACAGTGAATATCATTGTGTGTGTGTGTGTGAGTGTTGTGTCCTATAAAGAGAACCTGTAATTTTGCATTGAATGGGGAAAGTGGCAGGTTTAATGGTAATAACTGTACACACTAGTGATGCTTATATTGACTGCAAAATAAAACAATTAAATATATATATATATAAATATAAATAATTGTATTGCCAGCATGCGTTCTCTACACTTAAACCTGAAACCACTGCTCTTTACCTTGAAATTAGCAGGAGCTACATCTGTGTCCTTCCACAAAGCATGACTGTTGCCTTCATTAAGTACTGAGCAGGAATTGTCAGGCAAGGAGCCAAAGCATGATAGGATATACAGTTTTTCAGCAAAAGTCTACACAATCCTTTAATGAAAGTTGACTGAAATAAATGCAGACAGGCATAGGATATGGAATAAATGGCTTCATTTCTATCACAAATGACCAATGTACAAAATAAAAGAAGAAACAGAAGAGGGTAAATTACTTTTATTGAAATATTTGTCTTGACTGCAGCTCTTCTTTAAGTATTTTGGATTTTTCAAAACATGATATCCATTCTTGTGCAATGATCCATTTTCAAATGTAAGCCTTCATTGCTCCACACATAAATTGAGGAAATAATAAATCATAGAGATTTATCGAAGGCAGCACAAATGGAGAACACAGCAGCTACTAGGCATTCCCCACATGGTCCAATAGAGCAGTCAGGGACAACAGCCCATAAATAACAATGAAGTCATTTTGGCCTCTGCAGTATGAAAGGTCAGGAGACATCATAAAAATGTGTCTCTGACTTTAAATCTATTTAAATTATAGAGGACCTCTGAACAATTGAATCTCTACTATTTATTCAAGTTTATGGCCAGTCATTCACAACACTTACTTGGGAGATCATGAAACAGTTAGGTTAGAAGTGTTTATTTCTGGAGGGTATTCATTTTCTGCTTCCTTACTGTGTGTGGGTGTCATTTATTGTACTTGTACAATCCCACAAAAAAATTACTAACAAAAGAGTATTTATTACACAATTACATAAATCTTAAGCCTTTAGAGGAGAAGGACAAATACTGAACCCCATCACTCACATTAAAATAAAGATTTTTTTTTTCAAGAGCAACCAGGCAAGAATCTAAATCAATAAAGCGCTAGAACTAGTGAC
Organism: Lithobates clamitans; assembly: GCA_037952925.1. Classification (NCBI taxonomy): domain Eukaryota; kingdom Metazoa; phylum Chordata; class Amphibia; order Anura; family Ranidae; genus Lithobates; species Lithobates clamitans. The sequence continues at coordinate 2,132,411 of JBBGZY010001063.1, forward strand.
AAAACGTTGCCAGAATGCTTTTTAGGTTTAGAGGTCTTAGGACTTCAAGTTATTCTGACCCTACTTCTTCCAGCTACATTCCCAAAGACTGAATAAGCCTGCAGTGTCATAAGAGATATATTCCAAAATCCCACTTTCCAGAATAGGTAGATGGGTGTTATGCCACGTACACATGAGCAGACTTTTCTACCGGACTCATCTGATGGTCTATCCGACGGACTTTCGGCGGACTTCGGACGGACTTTCCTAACGAACGGACTTGCCTACACACGATCACACCAAAGTCTGACGGATTCGTACGTGATGACGTACGACCAGACTAAAATAAGGAAGTTGATAGCCAGTAGCCAATAGCTCCCCTAGCGTCGGTTTTAGTCCGTCGGACTAGCATACAGACAACTGGACTTTTTGAAACATGTTTTATTTCTAGGTCCGTCTGACTTTTGGGAAAAGCCCCACACACAATCGAATTGTCCAACGGAGTATGGTTCGCCGGACCAAGTCTGCCGGAAAGTCAGCTCGTGTGTACGTGGCACAAGGTATCTGGAAATGAAAAAAGGAAGGCTTATTGGCATGTCTGGCCAAAAAATCATAAAGTGAAAATCAAAAATACTGCCCTATGCTTTACAATAGTAAGTCTTGAATTCTCAGAACACCAAATTCTCATTGATAAAACAATCTTCAAGATCAGAAAGGATTGGAGAAAATGCAACAACAGATATCTGAACAGATAGGTCATTCCTCCAAAAGCATTTTTAATGAAACCTGTGTGTAAGTGTAAAAAAAACAGGGTCTGCGTTTGCTGAACTTCTCTAGAAAATACTGCTTGCCTGACTTTCTCTGACTTTAAAACTTCCCTGATCCCACACATTCTTTCTTGTCTTATTAAAGTACAGTTGTCATGAAAGAGGTACAGGGCTGCCATTGCTGGTTGTTACATTAATCCTCAGACTGCAATACGTTTCGACCATCAAGTGCAAAGTGTATTCACAGATCCAATAGGCATCTTCCATAAAGTTATATATGGCTGGCTCACCCACAGAATAGATCCTCCATGCACTATCCAGCTAGTCAGGGCCATGCGCAATAAATCTGGCCTAATGCAATTCATCCGTTGGACGGACTTTCTCAGAGGGACCTAAGGTGGTTGGAGACCTTACATGCAGTTGTTTTTTTCCTATCAGGATAATGTATAGTTTCTGTAGATTTTTCTAATAAATACAGGATAATGTATAGTTTCTGTATATTTTTCTAATAAATACAGATGAGAGAACGAATACACTATACTCAGTACAGATTACTCTGCTGGGTCACCTCTAAAATTAATAAAAGCATACAAGGATGCGGACATGCTCCTAAGGCTTATAGCCATATCCATTGCCCAATCTCTGAGAATGAGCAAAGAGGTAGAAGAAATAGTACAATGTGTCATGAGAAGGTCTACCCGTTGGTGGCGCTATCGGTCTCTTGGATCGCAGTACCAGTGTCCATCAGCAGGTGTCTTCCAACACCTAGGACCTGCAGTAAGAGGTCTTTCCTGCTGGTGGCACTGTTGCATCCTCGGGCCGTAGTACCGGCGTCAACCAGCGGGTGCACTCTGGCAGTGTGGAGCAAACAGGTCACACTGCGCTCAGCTGTAACGTGAGGTCAATTACCACAGCCTTACAAATACCCGGCAAGCCCTCATAGGCTTGCCTTGGTATCTCTCTCTCTCTCTCTCCCTGCGTTCTGACCTTGCTGCCTGTTTGACCTTGAGCCTGCTATCTGCCTTGTCCTGATCTGATCCAATCCCTATCCTGAGGCCTTCCCAGTCCTGTCCCTTCTGTTCCTGGCTCCCTTGGATCCCTGCCCTGAACCCCATCCATCCATCCTCTCCTTGTCCTGTTCAGGTTCCCGTCCTTACCCTTCTGCTGACTTCCCTGTGTATGACCTTGGCTTGGCTTGTTTACGATTACGGTATCTCCCTTTACTTATATATATATATATTGTTGTTTGTAGTGGGTTGTTGTGTGGGTTTTTGCACTGTTTGTTCCTGTCACTTATCACTTGTTAATAAACATCATTTCACTTACATGTGTTTCTGGTCTCCTCTGTGCAGTCCACACAGTCTGGTCTACTAGTCTCCTGACAGTATACCAAGGCCATCCCTGACCAGACGTGGCTGCACTGAGAAACCGTCCTGTTACGGTGGGCGCGCAAGATGGACTTTGATGAAATTGTCTATTATTCTCTGCTGGCGGCAGAGGATAATGAATATTGTTGTCAGACTCTTAAAGATTGGACCCGAGACCAACTGCTGGAAACGATACAAACCGCCCATTTACTTGTAGATCAAGGTCATGTGTTATTTGAGGATGTTCTGCCTTTGATCCAATTATGTACAAAGTCAGCCTCATCATGCATTCCCGAAGGTAGTGACGATTTCTCCCCTCCTTTCAGTTGTGACCAGGTGGAATCCCTGGTATGGTTGTTAGAGGATGATCCGGCTTACTTTGATGAACATTATTCCGCTTGTTCCCAGCAGGTGTTATCCGATTGCATTTATTCAGTACAATCTCTGGTTAGTCGGGCTGTATGTAAATCAGCGTTTGTTCAACCTTTGCTGCAGGCATGGTCAGATCTCCTGTCTTTAGCTAAGCCACAACATTCCAGCCCTGCCATTAATCATCTGCCTTCCAAAAGATCTATCTCCCCGTCACCTATGGCAACCTCAGCTACAACCCAGTTTAATCAGTTCCCTACCAAATACTATCACCCAGTCTCCAAGTGTCGCACCTATCCTGCTTTCAATTCACCTGTCTCTTCTCCTCCACCTGTAACAGTCCCACAAAACCCCTCTCTAGCTACAGTTCCTTGGTCTTCCTTCGATCCAGCCACTTTCTTTGCTTACAGCCCTGCACCTACATACAAAACTGCACGGGCTAAACCAAAGAAGAAGCAAAAATTCTTCCCGACCCACACCATCTTGCCAGTAACCCAACCTGTTCCAGCTTTGCAGTCTGACGTTCCAGCTCGCCAGTCTGATGTTCCAGCCTTCCAGTCTGATGTTCCAGCCTTCCAGTCTGATGTTCCAGCCTTCCAGTCTGATGTTCCAGCTTTGCAGTCTGATGTTCCAGCTTTGCAGTCTGATGTTCCAGCTTTGCAGTCTGATGTTCCAGCTTTGCAGTCTGATGTTCCAGCTTTGCAGTCTGATGTTCCAGCTTTGCAGTCTGAAGTTCAAGCTTTGCAGTCTGAAGTTCAAGCTTTGCAGTCTGATGTCCCAGCCTTCCAGTCTGATGTTCCAGCCTTCCAGTCTGCTGTTCCAGCTTTGCAGTCTGCTGTTCCAGCCTTCCAGTCTGCTGTTCCAGCTTTGCAGTCTGCTGTTCCAGCCTTCCAGTCTGCTGTTCCAGCCTTCCAGTCTGCTGTTCCAGCCTTGCAGTCTGATGTTCCAGCTTTGCAGTCTGACGTTCCAGCTCGCCAGTCTGATGTTCCAGCCTTCCAGTCTGATGCTCCAGCTTTGCAGTCTGATGTTCCAGCTTTGCAGTCTGATGTTCCAGCCTTCCAGTCTGATGTTCCAGCCTTCCAGTCTGGTGTTCCAGCTTTGCAGTCTGATGTTCCAGCTTTGCAGTCTGCTGTTCCAGCCTTCCAGTCTGCTGTTCCAGCTTTGCAGTCTGCTGTTCCAGCTTTGCAGTCTGCTGTTCCAGCCTTCCAGTCTGCTGTTCCAGCCTTCCAGTCTGCTGTTCCAGCTTTGCAGTCTGACGTTCCAGCTTTGCAGTCTGATGTTCCAGCCTTCCAGTCTGATGTTCCAGCCTTCCAGTCTGATGTTCCAGCCTTCCAGTCTGATGTTCCAGCTTTGCAGTCTGATGTTCCAGCTTTGCAGTCTGATGTTCCAGCTTTGCAGTCTGATGTTCCAGCTTTGCAGTCTGGTGTTCCAGCTTTGCAGTCTGAAGTTCAAGCTTTGCAGTCTGATGTCCCAGCCTTCCAGTCTGATGTCCCAGCCTTCCAGTCTGATGTCCCAGCCTTCCAGTCTGATGTTCCAGCCTTCCAGTCTGCTGTTCCAGCCTTCCAGTCTGATGTTCCAGCTTTGCAGTCTGATGTGCCTGCCTCCCAGTCTGTCGTCCCGATGCCTGCCTTCCAGCTCGATGTCCCTGCCTTCCAGCCGGATGTCTTGCAGCTTGCCTTCCAGCCTGATGTCTTGATGCCTACCTACCAGTCTGATGTGCCAGCTTTCCAGATTGGTGTGCCAGCTTTCCAGATTGGTGTGCCAGCTTCCCAGATTGATGTGCCAGCTTCCCAGATTGATGTGCCAGCTTCCCAGATTGATGTGCCAGCTTCCCAGATTGATGTGCCAGCTTCCCAGATTGATGTGCCAACTTCCCAGTTTGCTGTACCAGCTTCCCAGCCTGATGCCTTGCAGCTTGTCTTCCAGCCTGATGTCTTGATGCCCACCTACCAGTCTGATGTGCCAGCTTCCCAGTCTGATGTGCCAGCTTCCCAGTCTGATGTGCCAGCTTCCCAGATTGATGTGCCAGCTTCCCAGATTGATGTGCCAGCTTCCCAGATTGATGTGCCAGCTTCCCAGCCTGATGCCTTGCAGCTTGTCTTCCAGCCTGATGTCTTGATGCCTACCTGCCAGTCTGATGTGCCAGCTTCCCAGTCTGATGTGCCAGCTTCCCAGTCTGATGTGCCAGCTTCCCAGTCTGATGTGCCAGCTTCCCAGATTGATGTGCCAGCTTCCCAGATTGATGTGCCAGCTTCCCAGATTGATGTGCCAGCTTCCCAGATTGATGTGCCAGCTTCCCAGATTGATGTGCCAGCTTCCCAGTTTGCTGTCCCAGCTTCCCAGCCTGATGTCTTGCAGCTTGCCTTTCAGCCTGATGCCTCGAAGATAGCTTCTCAGTCTGATGTGCCAGCTTCCAAGTCGGATGTTCCAGCTTTCCAGTCTGATGTTCCAGCCCTCCAGCCTGATGTTCGGGTGTCTGCCCTCCAGCTCAAGTGGTTCCTGTCGTCTGCTGCCCAGCTCAAGTGGTTCCTGTCGTCTGCTGCCCAGCTCAAGTGTTTCCTGTCGTCTGCTGCCCAGCTCAAGTGTTTCCTGTCGTCTGCTGCCCAGCTCAAGCGTTTCCTGTCGTCTGCTGCCCAGCTCAAGCGTTTCCTGTCGTCTGCTGCCCAGCTTAATGACTCTGACATGCCAGCAGTACCCACTGTCCAGGTTGATGTACCCGATGCCCGGCCTGATGTGCCCTCACCTGTCCAGTTGAAGGCCATGAACTTTGAACAGATACACCTTGTTGGAGCGTCCGGAGGCCGCTCCTTTAGGGGGGGGTACTGTCATGAGAAGGTCTACCCGTTGGTGGCGCTATCGGTCTCTTGGATCGCAGTACCAGTGTCCATCAGCAGGTGTCTTCCAACACCTAGGACCTGCAGTAAGAGGTCTTTCCTGCTGGTGGCACTGTTGCATCCTCGGGCCGTAGTACCGGCGTCAACCAGCGGGTGCACTCTGGCAGTGTGGAGCAAACAGGTCACACTGCGCTCAGCTGTAACGTGAGGTCAATTACCACAGCCTTACAAATACCCGGCAAGCCCTCATAGGCTTGCCTTGGTATCTCTCTCTCTCTCTCTCCCTGCGTTCTGACCTTGCTGCCTGTTTGACCTTGAGCCTGCTATCTGCCTTGTCCTGATCTGATCCAATCCCTATCCTGAGGCCTTCCCAGTCCTGTCCCTTCTGTTCCTGGCTCCCTTGGATCCCTGCCCTGAACCCCATCCATCCATCCTCTCCTTGTCCTGTTCAGGTTCCCGTCCTTACCCTTCTGCTGACTTCCCTGTGTATGACCTTGGCTTGGCTTGTTTACGATTACGGTATCTCCCTTTACTTATATATATATATATTGTTGTTTGTAGTGGGTTGTTGTGTGGGTTTTTGCACTGTTTGTTCCTGTCACTTATCACTTGTTAATAAACATCATTTCACTTACATGTGTTTCTGGTCTCCTCTGTGCAGTCCACACAGTCTGGTCTACTAGTCTCCTGACACAATGCCTCCCTTAGCTGACTTGTGGTTCTATGTAGGGCTCTGCTTTAATCCTTCCATCATCTCTTTTTGACACATTAAACTCAATTGCTAATTGATTTGCAATCTTTAGTGTAGACAGCTCCTGCTTATGGCCAAATGATCAAATGATAATTATATTCAGCCATTTGTCCTATTTTCAGCAAGCATTGCCTATAGTTTAATGGCACTGTTTTTCTGAATAGAGTTTTTATTAAAGCCAAACTCCAGTAATTTTTTTTCCTTGTGTAGGGTAGATCGAAATTAGCACCTCTGCCCATTTCTTATTGCTGCCCTTGTCTCAGTAGTGGAGAATCCTCTTTACTTCCTGTCTCCATGAGGAGAGTCACACAGAACAGGAATTGAGTTTCACTAATTAGTGTTCATTTATTTCAGCTACAACTTGTTCAGGGCTAATAAATTTCTTATTCACAACCCCTATTTAGTATGAATAAAGCACCATATACTAAAACAATAATTTGGGCACATTTTAATTGCGGTCGCTGAAAGAATCTGTTCACTCCTATGTGTATTAAAAATTAACTGCTGCCAAAAAAAAACTGCAGCCTTTTGTTTTTATCAGAGTTATGTTACTCTCTAGCCTATTATTACAGCATCCTACTTGGTACATTATACTAATAACTTTTTATGCCATGTGTTTCTGTAATAAGATTACCAAGTTTAAGGATATAAGGTTATAAAACAAACACTTGCTCTTGAAATATAGAACATCTGCAATGCAGGCTACAAAAAAACCTTCATTATAAAGTAAGTAAAAGCAATATTTCCCCTGGCTATTGATCCATACATACACTGTAGTTGCATCCCACTGGGGCTACTTTTTGACATTATGTCACTATGGCTTGACGGCAACATATCACTGCATTTGTGATGGTTTAGTCCGCAGTGATATACAGCGGCATGCTTATCTTCCCTCTATTATTGCGATCATCAATCTTACGCAAACAAACAACCTCAGCACTACTAGTTATAGGTGTGCATCAATAGAAATGTGGCAGTCTTAACTGCATTTTCAGAAAATTGCAGCATTTAAAATTAGTGGTGGTTTATGTGCAAGAGAATTGCTACAGGTGAAAAATAGAAAGATTGCTTTGGGGGGCATCAGAAGGGGCAAAAGGGGCACACGGGTCACAAAACAACCATCAGTCCTAAGATGACAATTACTGTAAGGCTGGATGTGTACTTTAAAAAATATAATTTCAAAGCTTTTACAGAAATTCTATATACAGTATCTTAGTTATGCAATACTGAATTTTCTGCCTGGCAGGAGGATTTTAAACCTTACAATGCTTTGAAATGCTTTGGCACTGTTTTGGTAGTTCAAACTTAGAGGGTTGGAAAGATCCACACAGTTCACAGGTAAAATATAAAGTATTGAGATCAGGTTTATTTTTGTTGTTTTTATTACATACAATAAATCATTTAGTAATAATTATTTAATTCAAGGCAAATCATTTCCCAAGAACTCTTGATTAGTTGTTGATATAGTGCGGAAAGCAAGCCTAGCTTTACAGCTCCCTCTGTCTGGTTAGACCTTGTACTGTGCCGTTTTATTAGGAAGGAGTTACTGCCGTGATGACTTTTTGAGTTCTGTAAAATGACCAGCTTTTAGCATAGCTGAAAGATTGATGTTATTAAACCTTAAATATTATTGACAAAATGTGGTAGCATCACTCGTTTGCTTTAAGAAATATTTCTTTCTTGTCGACATCTATTCTTCAGAAATAAAACTCTTGCAACATACGCTTCCTTCAATAGGGTGACTACTCCTCCCACCAGCTCCTAAACTGGCAACTGATTTTCCTCTTCCCAGCTCCTGCATTGTGTGATGTGCATAATACATGCTTTCCAGCCTGAAGTTTAGAGGAAGCAGGGAAAGAATGGGATGGTGACTGGCCAAGTTATACAAGGTAAAAAAAATCTGGAATCAAAAGTTGATATAAAAGATAAATATGACTTTAAAAAAATATATTGTTTAATATTATTTTAAATATTGTATATATAAAAAGGACACTAGAGTCCCTCCCCTGACTGGATAGAAGACTATATAATATTAATATACAATATTTGATATCTACCTGTCCAAAAAAATCTTTTTTTTTTTATTTTTTGTAACCTGACAAATCATCCTTTTACAAAAAAGTCTACTTAGGAATAAAACTTTACCTTATGGTCTATAGATTCATTATTAAATACTTCTCTTTGGTTGTGAAAAGAAATGCTGGACAATTCTATATAAAATTGAGCTCCTCCCCTGCTTGAAGCCTGATTTGTAAGTATTCCTACTTTAGAGCTTAATCAGAACTGTTGGGTGTACAAACGTCATCAGCACTATAGAAGACAATAAAGGGAAATTCCCTACAGAATACTGCACAATGGCAGTCAGTGTTTAAGTTTTCTAGTAAATGTGCATCACAGGTGCGCCTCTTGGGTGCGATGGTGTCATCAACACTGGTATAAGTTCCCCACAGGAAATTAGGCAACATCCCCTTCCCCTATGCATGTGTTGTGAGGGTGATGGTCTCAAGCAAGCACTTGGTACCGGAAACAAGCACAGTCAATCAATGCTACTTAGTTATTTGTGTCCTACAAAGCAAAGTGGTCAGACTTTGGTGGGGAGGGAGGCATGCTGTCAACCATGCTAACTCGGGATCCAAAGCATCTATACACATGGGGCAAAGTGCTACCCCTGGTGCACAGGATAAAGGACATTTAAGTCACTGCATTAGTGATTCGGTTGACTATCATTGAATTTGTTCAATGAATATCCTGTATTCGCTGGGTTAAACCACACAATAAAAAGCACTTCGCCTTATTAAACAACTCCAAAGTCTCCAAATTATGAAGTGATCAGTATAATATGTTTAGTCATTTCTCCTCTCGCTGGAAAGCGATTGATCTTCCTCGCATCTTCTTGCACAAGCTGCTGGATCTATTGAAGTCTATTGGGATATTTGTACTGCTTGGGGAGACAGCATAGTGACTTGTACAGTCAAACAAATGTCAAGACCTGCTTTTTCAAAATGAATATCTGCGGACTAGAGACATAAAAGTAATTATAATTAATGTCTATGTATGCCTAATCCACATAAAACAGAGCAATTTGGCTGTAATTAAGTCTGAAAGTTCGATTAATGCAGCAACTGGAATCAACAGTCTAGACTCAAATGTGCCACCTAGAGGGAGCAAGCAGCACTGTAGTGAGATGGTCCCTTTTTGTACAGGTACCTAAAATCCATAGAAACTTAAATAAAATACTAAGGAGCTTATTTGGTAAAAAGATTAAGCTTGTATTTTTTTTTTTATCTGGATCCAGACATATAAGCTCATGCACAAGAGGATTAATGCAGCTATCCCTTTCTTTTATATTCATAAATTCCAGCTAATTAACAATCAAATGAGTTTAAACATCAGTTACTGCAGGGGCTAACTAATCTCTTTTCTGTAGTTAATTTGATATGTGGATAGTGATTCTGTTAGCTTTCTATAGCATACATTAATAGCTGTAATTATTCTGCCCGCTTTTATTTATCCTGCCGTTTCTCTGCAGATGGGCACCTGTCATCAACCTTTTCTTTGTTCTTCCTAAAGCACCATATTCACTCTCATCAAATAAATATTTTGAAGCTTGAATAAGACAGAAGCAGCGCTTTAAACTAAAAAAAGGAGCAACAATACATGATCATTATTTAATTAGATAAATAAAGGAATGACAGACACTTCTTATTTCAAACATAATTAACATAATAACCTCTCTTATACATATCCATTGGATGTGTGAACAGAGTAATTACTTCAAAGTCAGGATCACTAATACTGTACAATAGTGTAGAATAATATAAAGCAACATATTTCTAAGTGACAAGGTTTTATTTAACCTCTTTGTGCCCATGCTATAGCCGAAAGACAGCCACAGCGCGGGCCTAAAAAGGAGGCATCCATTGACGTCCTTCCGAGCATGCACAGCCTGCATGGCCCCTGCAGGGAGAGGGCAGCACACTCTGTGCTCAGCAAGTCCATGCGACTCAGCTGATCATAGATCGGAGTAAGGGGCCGATCCCAGCACCCTTACCACGTGATCAGCTGTCAGCCAATGACAGCTGATCACATGATGTAAACAAAAGCTGATAATCATCATGAGGAGAAAAAAAAGCAGACTGCTGGCTTGTGTAAACAGGACATCAGTCCCACAAACAGAAAGCCACTACCGCCTCATCAGTGCCCACCAGTGCCACCTACCAGTGCCCACCAATGCCACCTAACAATGCCCACCAGTGCAACCTATCAATGGCCATCAGTGCTGCCAATTAGTGCCCATCAGTACCACCTATCAGTGTCACCTTCCAGTGCCCATCAGTGCCACTGATCGGAGTAAGGGGTCGATTCCAGCACCCTTACCACGTGATCAGCTGTCAGCCAATGACAGCTGATCACGTGATGTTAACAAAAGCTGGTAATCATCATGATATTTCTTAATTTTTTTATTGCATTTTAGTGTAAATATGAGATGTGAGGTCTTTTTGACCCCACATCTCATATTTAGGAGGTCCTGTCATGCTTTTTTTTTATTACAAGGGATGTTTACATTCCTTGTAATATGAATAAAAGTGACACATTTTTTTTAAAGAACAGTGTAAAAATAAAAAATAAAAGGTAAAATAAATAATAAATAAATAAATAATAAAAAAATGTAAAAAAAAATCTAAATGCGCCCCAACCCGCCGAGCTCGCGTGCAGAAGCGAACGCATATGTGAGTAGCGCCCGAAAACGGTGTTCAAACCACACAAGTGAGGTATCGCCGTGATCGGTGGAGTGAGAGCAATAATTCTAGCCCTAGACCTCCTCTGCAACTCAAAACATGCAACCTGTACAATTTTTTAAATGTCGCCTATGGAGATTTTTAAGGGTAAAAGTTTGTCGCCATTCCAAGAGGGGGCGCAAATTTGAAGCGTGACATGTTGGGTATAAATTTACTCAGTGTAACATTATCTTTCACGATATAAAAAAAATTGGGCTAACTTTACTGTTGTCTTGTTTCTTAATTCAAAAAAGTGTGCGCAAATACGGTGTGACAGAAATGATTGCAACAACCGCCATTTAATTCTCTAGGGTGTTAGAAAAAAATGTATAATGTTTGGGGGTTCTAAGTAATTTTCTAGCAAAAAAAAAAACTGTTTTTAACTTGTAAACAACAAATCTCAGAAAGAGGCTCGGGCCTTAAGTGGTTAACATCTTTACCAGACCCTTATCTAGGATAAGGGTCTGGTATAGATGGAGGGAATCACCAGCTATTGGTTTACAAACAGACATAAGTGGCAGACAACTTCCATTTGCTGAAAATTTGAATTACATTTTTGTTTTTGTAGATGTTGTTTTTGTAGATTTTTCAGTTTTGAGTAGGTTGTAAAGATTATACAGACGTGCCACTTTACAGGCAGAATAACGGCACCCTCCAGGTTTGTTATTTAATGAAGTTTAGCATTTTTAATGTTGCCTTTAGAACATTATTAAAATTGCTTTTCCCCACCAAACTAAATTTTGTGTACATTTTTGTTTGGTTAACATTCTCCAGGGTAGTGCCTGACCACCCATGTCATTTGTTTGCCAGTGTTTTGCCTATTAACCTAGAAAATGGCCATTGCTACTTTTAAATTTTCAGCTCCCACTGACCGCACATGGGTTCAGATTCAGCACCTGAACTTCAGTAATGTTTGCTGAACTGAACCTAGGTATGTAAAGCCTCATTCACATGAGTTTTTTTTTTTTTTTTCGTTCAACCCAGCACATGTACTATTGTGTTCTGACATAAAAAAGAGAGTTGGGACTTTAAATGAGGTCATGGAAACCATGTAGGTACCAGGGGTAGCAGTGCAATTTATTAATCAAATGACATGCATAAAACAATTCAAGAAGGAACCACATAATATGGAGAAGGACATTATAATAAATATCATTCCAAAAATCACAGCACATGTATTTGTGCATATGCGATCAACATCAAGGGTACAATCCGCTTGGCGCCACACAGTGGTCTAGTAGAGAAATTTAGTGCATGTACAAAGAATTCATAATATGTACAAAAAACAATACCACAGCACAATGAAATAAATAATAAATACTATAGTATAAGAAAACCATGATAGTTGTCCTTGAGATGTTGTAATGTCAACATATGTTGGTGTCCCAGAAGCCCGACGCGTTTCGTGTAAAACACACTCATCAGGGGCCAGATGGTCAGGGATTTCTAAAAAGTAATACAACATAAGGTGAGTCTGACAAGATAGCTCCTATTGGTAGTGGGGGAGGGGTGAGTCATCCTAAAGCACTTACATGTAAGTAGTACATTGGGACATGGCAGGTGCTGGGCCAGGACCAACAGGCATCTCTCCCGGGAGCTGAGGTGCAGCGGAATGCGCGCTGGCGAGCCGGGTACACAGGGTCCCCCCCAGAGAGCGGCGCGGAAGCCACAGAGCCGAGACGTATAGAGTATCGCCAGAGAGTGCCAATCTGAACTGCCTGGGAGAAAGTTGAATTAAAGCAATGTGTAAAATTTCATGTTGGTGAAAAGACCCAATGATATCTTTTTAATGAGCATGGTGAAGACAGGGAGGTCTGTGCCTGAGAAAACTGCATATTTAAAATTAGAGCATCACAGGTATCCACATCCAACATAGTGGACTGTGGTATAAACACAATTGAAGAAATTCAAAACAGGCAGCAGAGGTAACACTGATTACAACCAGCCATGAAGTGGATGAAATAGCCATGTATAAACTTACATGCATCCCAGGCAGGAGAGAGGGCACTGTGGAATGAGTGATGATGAACCATCTCGGGACAGAGGCGCCCACGCCGTGTCAGGGGGGGCAAGATATACCCGACAGAAACCACGTGCACGCTGTCCGCGTACACCAGCGTCACCCGAGCACGGCAGAGAAAGGGGGGGCGGGGCTCTGACTCAGAGTCAGAGCCCCGCCCCCCCTTTCTCTGCCGTGCTCGGGTGACGCTGGTGTACGCGGACAGCGTGCACGTGGTTTCTGTCGGGTATATCTTGCCCCCCCTGACACGGCGTGGGCGCCTCTGTCCCGAGATGGTTCATCATCACTCATTCCACAGTGCCCTCTCTCCTGCCTGGGATGCATGTAAGTTTATACATGGCTATTTCATCCACTTCATGGCTGGTTGTAATCAGTGTTACCTCTGCTGCCTGTTTTGAATTTCTTCAATTGTGTTTATACCACAGTCCACTATGTTGGATGTGGATACCTGTGATGCTCTAATTTTAAATATGCAGTTTTCTCAGGCACAGACCTCCCTGTCTTCACCATGCTCATTAAAAAGATATCATTGGGTCTTTTCACCAACATGAAATTTTACACATTGCTTTAATTCAACTTTCTCCCAGGCAGTTCAGATTGGCACTCTCTGGCGATACTCTATACGTCTCGGCTCTGTGGCTCCCGCGCCGCTCTCTGGGGGGGACCCTGTGTACCCGGCTCGCCAGCGCGCATTCCGCTGCACCTCAGCTCCCGGGAGAGATGCCTGTTGGTCCTGGCCCAGCACCTGCCATGTCCCAATGTACTACTTACATGTAAGTGCTTTAGGATGACTCACCCCTCCCCCACTACCAATAGGAGCTATCTTGTCAGACTCACCTTATGTTGTATTACTTTTTAGAAATCCCTGACCATCTGGCCCCTGATGAGTGTGTTTTACACGAAACGCGTCGGGCTTCTGGGACACCAACATATGTTGACATTACAACATCTCAAGGACAACTATCATGGTTTTCTTATACTATAGTATTTATTATTTATTTCATTGTGCTGTGGTATTGTTTTTTGTACATATTATGAATTCTTTGTACATGCACTAAATTTCTCTACTAGACCACTGTGTGGCGCCAAGCGGATTGTACCCTTGATGTTGATCGCATATGCACAAATACATGTGCTGTGATTTTTGGAATGATATTTATTATAATGTCCTTCTCCATATTATGTGGTTCCTTCTTGAATTGTTTTATGCATGTCATTTGATTAATAAATTGCACTGCTACCCCTGGTACCTACATGGTTTCCATGACCTCATTTAAAGTCCCAACTCTCTTTTTTATGTTCGCATACAGGGATGGAGGCACCATTAGGGGCCTCATTTAAAGTCCCACTTCCCCCCATTCCCCTTCTCTATTGATTGTGTTCTGACAGGGGGGGCAGCCCCCCCACCAGACCTTTTTCGGTCAGGGCCCTTCAACAGAAGCCAGCCGAAAGTCCAGCTTCTGTCAGACCAATTCCAGTACAGATGGGCCCAATGCTGCCCAACATTCAGCCCGTGTGTACTAGGCTTAAGGCTCATCCCTAACCAAGAGTAGTGCTCTTTCCACTCATGACATGAAAGAGATACTTTTCATCTCAATATAATAATGTCATTTAAGCTGTCATATATCCTACTGTATCCTTTGAAGTGGAAAGTCATATTTTTTCAATATAGGCATGTTTTGCTTCTTTTTAGTAATGTAGCACAGTGTAACTCCATTATCTTAAAGCTTATTTATAGAATAAGAAATGTGGGTAATACTGCACTGTCCCAAAATGCAAATGATAAGATTATGTGACCCTGCAGTAGCAACTTTTCTGTGAGACACGCACAGCACAAATCATATAGTCCAAATAATGTTGTGCTATATATTGAAAGAAAAAAGGCAAAACAAGCACACTGCAAAAAAGAGTCCACAAACTGATAAAAGAATCCAATAAATCCCAAAAGTGCACTGACAATCACAGGAATGGTATGTGATCTCCAGTAAAAAGTCTCCACCTCATAGAATGGTCGCTTACCAGCTCCTCATGACCTTCCGTTACAGAAGGTCTTTCCTGCTTGTGACTTTTAAACCCAGCCAAGGCCTCTGTTCATCCAGGGGGATCAAGCTGAAGAGAACCAGCCACTCATGGGAGAACTCAATTACATGCAGACCCCAAAAATATAAAGCTTTTTATAGTATAAAATCCTTAACATTTTTAGTGGTAAATAAAAGATTGCACTTATGAATAGAATAGGGATGGGCAAATGGTTTGGCCCAAAAATTAGTTTGGACCAAACATTTGCCTGTTCGGTTATTCCCTCTAGTCAGTCCCCACCCCCTACATTTAGAAACAAAAACAGGGAACACAAGTAACACCTTAATCGCCCCCTAGTGTTAACCCCTTCCCTGTCAGTGACATTTTTACAGTAATCAGTGCATTTTTATAGCACTGATCGCTGTATAAATGCCAATGGTCCCAAAAATGTGTCAAAAGTGTCCGATGTGTCCGCCATAATGTCGCAGTCCCAATAAAAATCGCAGATCGCTGCCATTACTAGTAAACAAAAATAATAATAATAAAAATGCTATAAATCTATCCCTTATTTTGTAGACGCTATAACTTTTGCGCAAACCAATCAATATACGCTTGTTGCGATTTTTTTTTTTAACGAAAATATGTAAAAGAATACATATCAGCCTAAACTGAAAAAAAAATCTTTAAAAAAAAAATGGGGATAATTATTATAGCAAAAAGTACAAAATATTTTTTTTCAAAATTGTCGCACTTTTTTGTTTATAGCGCAAAAAATTAAAAACCGCAGAGGTGATCAAATACCACCATAAGAAAGCTCTATTTGTGGGTAAAAAAGGACGTCAATTTTGTTTGGGTGCAGCGTTGCATGACCGCGCAATTGTCAGTTAAATTGACGCAGTGCCAAATCACAAAGAAAGACCCGGTCATTCAGCAGTCAAATCTTCTAGGGCTGAAGTGGTTAAGAATCGATGAGTCATCAGCTATCAATGGGTTTCCCTGCTGACAGCTGAATAAAGAAAAAAAAGTGTTGGTAAATTTTTTTTTTTTTTAAACGGCATTATATGCAAGTGATTGGCCATAAAAGGGTTATGGGGGGTCTGGGTACTGCCCTGGGGGACATTATATATATATATATATATATATATATATATATATATATATATATTTATTTATTTTATTTTTTTTTAAACAATAGTTTTTTTTAGGAGCTGTGATGTTAATGATGCTTAAAGGGCAACAATGAGAATGATATACAGAACATGCTACAGCAAAACTGACATTTCTAAAGACAAAAATCCTATTTAAAATGACTCCCAGTTACAATTGCCAGCACCCGGCTATTAAAAAATAAAGAAAATAACGGCGTGGGGTCCCCCCTTCCAGTCCATACCAGGCCCTTCAGATGACGTCAGGAGGGGGCCATCCGGTTACATCACTTGGTGGCCCGCCCTTGCCTATATAAGAGCTGTCAAAGGGAAGAGAGCATACGGTGGGAAGCATCCAATGGAGGCGAAGCGTTTTAATTCATTCCTATCTTTCAGGTCCGTCGGACAGCATGATTGATGGTGGATTACATCGCAGGACACTTTTCTTTATTTTTTTCATTTTTAATAAAGGATTTGTCAAAAACTGTCTCTTGTGGTTTTAACTTTTTGACACTTTTTTGGGTGAATGGGTTGGCACAGAGCCCCCCTTGCCCCAAAGCACCCACACCCCCATGTTGAGGGCATGTGGATTAGTATGGTTCGGGGGGGGGCTCGCTCATCCCCCACTATCCTGACCTGCCAGGCTGCATGTTCGGATAAGGTTCTGGTATGGATTTTTGGGGGGACCCCACGCCGTTTTTTTCTTTATTTTTTAATAGCCGGCAATTGTAGCCACTAATCCTTTTAAATGGATTTTTTTTTTCCTTAGAAATGTCAGTTTTGCTGTAGCATGTTCTTTATATGCTACAAATGCGCCACTATATTTAAAGAAATTTTTATTTATCATTGTTGCACTTTAAGCATCATTAAAATCACTGCTCCTAAAAAAAAAACAATCTTTTTTTTTTGTTTTTTTTTTATTGATACATGTCCCCCAGGGCAGTACCCAGACCCCCATACCCCTTTTATGGCCAATTACTTGCATATAAGCCTTCAAAATAGGCACTTTTGATTTTTCCTGTTTGGCTCCCACAGACTTCAATGGGGTTCGCTATTAGGGGGGTGTTGCGCCCATCCCTAGAATAGAAGAGAATAACTCTATTAGCTGACTGAAGCCTAGTACACACAAGCCGAATGTCAGGTAACTTTGGCCAGTTCAATAGAAACCAGTTGACATTTGGCCCGCGTTTTACTGGAGTCGGGCTGGCTTCTGTCAAAGGGGCATGACCGAAAAAAGGTCTGCCGATCGGCTCTCGATCAGCGCTCTCAGGCAATGGTTGAGAGTGCTGACCGGATAGTTTTGGCAAGGGGGCCGTTCACCTGCCAGAACATAATAGAACAGAAGGGTCTCCATTAGAAAGATAAATATGAATATTGATTTTTGAAATATAATAAAATTATCAACAACAAATGAGGAAATCATATGTAATAATTACCTTTTAACAAATGTTAATTAAAAAAATTAAAAATACATCTATTACTGTTTATCTAGCCTGACTGAACTACAGTAATAGAAAGCAAAAGCTTTATTAGGTTCATGGAATAATACACACATAAAAGAAAACTCACAAATACATAGTGGTTCACTTACTTAAAAATAAAATTAAAAACAAATGTATACCAAACTCACTTACATGGGGTGAATATTGTCTATTTCTGGCTAATGTGCACCAATAATAAAGGAAAGTGTATCTTTTATTAAAGTGACTGGTGGGTTGTTTTGTGGTTAAAAATGGAATGGTTTGTTTTTCACAGGTAAGAATTCCTATACAGAGCCAAGGCATTGTTAATCGTAGCAGGAATAGAAAAATCGATATCCTGTATGTATGCCTTTAGGACCTTTATACAAGTCTTTGTTCTATTACTTTACAGAGGATGGGTAAAATCAGCTGCCAATAAGCTCTGCTCTTCCTGCAGCTTGTTTCTTAAGTTATGTCCTAAAATTTGTGGGTGATCTGTGTTTACAGCATGAAACAATATTTGAATGGTGGAAATGCACTACATTTTTCACTTTTAAACATGACTTGTTTCTATAAAATGTCATCTGCTGAAATCATCAGCTGCAAGCCAAAGACTGGAGGGTATCTGCTATATATGTATGGTACAACACTACTAATCATCAGAGTCTGTCCATTATTCCCAAAAAGGCAAGTGTGTCACAAAAGAATTATAGAAGCTTCTATTGCACTTTAAAGTGGTTGTAAACAATTCTATATACCCAGTGAAGTAACTGGCCTCAGGTGATACACAGAGATTAAACAAATCCTCCTACATAAATTGTACCTGTTTATCTGCAGTCTTCTCTTTTATACAGCCATACAGCAGCCATGCAGCATTTATACAGCTTGTCTGAGATTACAAAAAATAGGGGCTAGAGAGCCGAAATTACACTCTGCAGAGCTCAATGAGGGGAGATCTGAAAGCTGATTGGAGGAAAGGGATACACTACCCTTAACACAGCATACAGGAACAGAGCTGAGGCTGTCCATCACACGCTGTTTGCTGCAGATCCCTCCCGTCACCCTTTTTTTTTTCTCTTGGTGTTGGGAAAACTTGTCAGAAATTATTCATGCTTATAGCAGAGGAACAAAACAGCAGACACAAATGACACTATGGGGGAGATTTACTAAAACTGGAGCACTCAGAATCTGGTGCAACTGGATATGATATCCAATCAGCGTCTAACTTCAGCTTGTTTAATTACGCTTTGACAATTGGAAGCTGATTGGTTTCTATGCAGAGTTGCACCAGATTTTGCATTCTCCAGTTTTAGTAAATAACCCCTTAGTGCTCTGGATTGAAACAAGTACACACTAGAGAGGGATATGCTTTGTTTAAATTTCATGCCTGAGGAAATAGATCTAAACCCAATCTTTAAAATCCTGTATTAGATTGAACATGTTGGTGTATTTAAAAAAAATGTATATATATATTTTTTAAATGTGCATCTTGGTAATACTTTTAAGGTCTTTTTTGAGGCACTTTCTGTTAGGGCTCTTTGGGGCAAAATGCGAGTTTGGTGGGGGTTTTTTTCTGCCTGTAGGAGCATATGCCTGAAAACGCCTGAAAAAGCCAGTGTGCATGGACACATTGGCTAACATGGAGGGGAGTTTCCAGGCAGAAAAAATAGGAGCTCAAAAGCCTGTAGGAGCCGCTTCTTTGAGCTCCTTTGAGCTGCAGTGTGCCATGAGCCCTAAGGCTCTATTCACACAAATGCGTTTTTTGATGCATTTTGCATTTTGCAGTAATGCATGGGAATTTTTTAACATGGGTTCCTATAAAACATGTTCACATCAATGCATTTTTGTGCCTCTGCGTTTTTGGAAAGGGTCGGGGCTGCATTTTTCATGAAAAATGCAGTGTCTTGTATGTAATAGAATTCAATGGACCCGCATCCAAAAACGCAAGTACCGCGTGCTTACCGCGTTTTTGCAGCATTTTTTTCCTTTCTTTTTTTTAACACGGTATACAGTATAAAAAAAAACACTGTAAAAAAAAACGCAGTAAAAACGCGGCAAAAAAGCATGTTCAAAAACGTGGCAAGCACCGCAAAAAGCACTGCAGAAATGCTCAAAAGCAACATGCATAGATGTAAATCGAGCCTTATAGATGACAACTGTTCCATCATTTGTGCTCCTGCATTGTGATCCCATCACATGTGCCCCTGGTTCAGGCTACAGGTGGTCATACAGGCACACATTGTACCGGCAGAGTTAACCTCAACTACTAGCCATAAACTGGTTCAGAGCAATGATGAGCAGCAAATGCTGGAACAAATGAATGTAGACAGGAAGGTGGATCTTTTTTATTTTTTGCATTATTTTAACTGACAATTGTGTGGTCATGTGACACTGTACCCAAATAAAATTTTTGGCATTTTTTTCCCACAAGTAGAGCTTTCTTTTGTGGTATTTGATCACCTCTGCAGTTTTTATTTTTTGCGCTATAAACATAAAAATACCGACAATTTAAAAAAAAAAAAACAATATATTTTACTTTCTGCTGTAAAACATACCCCATTAAAAAATGTAAATAATCTATTTTTTTCATTAATTTAGGCCAATATGTATTCTGCTACATATTTTTGGAAAAAATCCCAATAATAGTATATTGATTGGTTTGCGCAAAAGTTATAGCGTCTACAAACAATGGAATTTTTTTTTTTTTTTACTAGTAATGGCGTCGATCAGCGACTTATAGTGGGACTGTGATATTGTGGCGGACAAATTGAACACCTAACTGACACTTTTGACACTTTTTGGGGACCACTGACACTAATGCAGTGATCAGTGCTAAAAAATATGCACTGTCAACTGTGCTAATGACACTGGCTGGGAAGGGGTTAACACCAGGGGTGATCAAATGGTTAACTGTGTGCCTAGGCTGTGCTTACTCACTGTGTGGGGGAGGTGCTTTGACTAGGGGAAGGCAAAGATCCGTGTTCCTACTTATCAGAAACACAGGATCAATGCCTTCTCTTCTGACGACAATCTGCCTTGTTTACATAGAAAGATTGTTATTCTGCCTGTGTCCTGTGTAATCGGCGGGTGCCGGCGGACATCGAGTCCTAGGTATGCGATCTGGCGCAGAGCGGCCATGACAGAATATCTATGGGGGGGCGGTCCGCAAGTGGTTAATTAAACAAGCTGAAGTTAGAAGCTGATTGGTCACTATGTACAGCTGCACCAGACTCTGTTTGCACGAGTTTTAGTAATTCTCCCACTATATATCATCAAGTTAGGGATTATATTTACTTCAATATATTAATTCTTTAGCGTATAGCACTGAAAATTCTTACCACTTTGCAGGTGTCACAAGAAATACAAAAAGGCTGACCCACCACTAGATAAATTCAACCCAAGTTTAGGATTTGGAATTCTAACACCGCATGATAGGACTGCCACTATGTTCAAGCAAGAGACTTCAGCTCAGGCAGTTATTTTTTTATCTTTAAGGTAGAATAAGAATAATAAGTGAGCACCACTTTGCCCAACTCCCCCCACCTTTACCCACTCCCATCTTTGAGACAGCATACAGCTGTAAAAAAAGGCAGCCCTCCGAACTTTTATTCATTCAATTTTTGCCCAGCCAAGACCTAGCATTGTCCTTCATAAACTAGTAGCCAGTAGGGATGCATGAATCTATACTTTTTTTTCCAATTAAAGCCTATGGAGCTGAACTGTGCATGTGCTGCCCACCAGCTCCAAATTTCTGAAAGAGACCTCTAGAGTACTGGTTGGGTTAAAGGGGTTATAAACCCTTGTGCTTTTTTCACCTTAATGCATCCTATGCATTAAGGTGAAAAACACCTGGCAGTGACCAACCCCCCAGCCCCCCGTTTTACTTATCTGAGCCCCATATCCCTTGGCAGATTTGCGCTGTCCCTCTCTATATGGGGTCCCGGCTCTTGATTGGATAGATTGATAGCAGCGCAGCCTTTGGCTCCTGCTGCTGTCAATCAAATCCAGTGACGCGGTGGCCGGGGGGCTAGTTCGGCAGTCGTGTCTATGGATGCCGAATGCTGGACTCAGGAGCGTGCCCGCAAGGTAACCCTCTGGGAGAGCACTTCTCCTAGGGGGTTATCTGATGCAGGGAGGAGCTACCAGCACCACCGGGGGAACCCAGAAGAGGAGGATCAGGGACACTCTGTGCAAAACGAGCTGCACAGTGGAGGTAAGTATGACATGTTTGTTATTTTAAATAAAAAAAAAACGAAGACTTACAATCACTTTAAGGTTACAATCCAGGCTGAGGTTTGATTTTGATTTTTTTTATTAGCTATATATACTTTGAGAAATTTAAGGGGGGGCAATGGGGGAACTCATTATTCATTTTTTCAGTTTCACTTTAGTGAAATTTCCTAGATTCTCCACCCAAAACTAAAGCATATTCTATGTATAAAAATAACTTAGCAAAATATTATTAGTACGAGAGATTCCCAACTGAGCAAGCAGTTCAGAGAGGACATTAGGATCTGACTTTGTATAGACTCATATGTTCCAAAAATAGAGCACAGTTAAACTTGCTATTGTACCTGGCTCAAGGCATTCCTGGCATTGCTTCACATCACATTTGCTCTGGCTAAGAGCACTCGAACAACGCAGTGCCAAAGTAATGACATAGGATATAAGGCTACAGCATGAGGTCTTATTCTGTTCAACACAATTCCTTGCAGGTGCTGTTGTGCTTCCATTTGATTTATGGAGCACTTTGCACTTTTTACCACATTTAATGCCCAATGGGTGAGAAGCATGGCAGCTGCTTTAGCAATTTGCAGTTAGTTGCTGGCACTTTTCCCCTTCTCTATACTTGCCATTTTAGCTTGACAAAGTCATGTTTTTTTCCTTACTGCAGGATACATAACCTGACTTAAGGCCACCAGGGAAGAACTGGGTGGTCTTGGCCTTGTGACACAGACGGACATGGTATAGTGCTAAGAAGCAATTTATGTCTTGGCACTGTGCCAAGATTGTAAAATGTGCAATATCCCATAACTGCTTTAAACTGTAACAAACAAACAGCATGTACTATAAAATTCACAGCTCAGTATGATCACAGAGGCAAAAAAAAAGAACAGCAAATAACAATCCAAACATGCTTCTCTTAATCAATGGTGCTCATTTATATTCATCACTTTACTTAATGCTTAGCCCAGGAGTGCAAATACCTACACCACCTTGTAGATTCTGTGTGGTCATTCGGTGCACCTCATGTATTAAGTCTTTACCTAATAATGTGATAATGTGGCATACTTTAGTTCACAAATTGTGATCTTGTCAGCTATAGGGTTTGATTTACTTAAGACAAAGAGGCTATTCACTGTGCAAGATCATTTTCACTTGGCAGAGAAATTTTTCCCTTGTTTTTAAAATATTAAATAAAAACATATATATATTTTTCTTGCACATTGGATGATGGAAATCAGCAAAGCTTCACCACATTCACGAAACTAAGGAAAAATGTCCTTGCACAGTAAATGGCCTATATGCCTTTCATAAATCAGCCCCATAGTCTCTTGCACATCCTTTCTCCAGCATATACAGAATGTAATCGCCAACTTTTTTTTGGCTTACTGCCTTTGCATTGTAATTTTTCTAATAATGTTTACCTTTTGAGGGCCAGTTTGTTAGCAATATGATACATCTTTTGGCTTTTACACGTGTAGTGAACGATATTCATTAGTATTGCACATACCTTTCTCCCTCAGACTTTTATAAATGCTACCAAGAATTTAGAATGTATTTAATACCTGGATGTTATTAGAACATATATTGCTTCCCAAGTTAGAAAATAGTCTATGATCTCCTGTCAAACTGTACACCATGGCGTGGCAGGTCCATACACTTATATGCCAAATAGTGACAGTGGGGTTAGAGGACTCCTACAGATATAAAAACATTTCCCAAAACAGTATAAAAAGCAATTTGAGGGTATTAAAATGCAAATAAAAAGAGAATAAGAGATCAGAACACAGTGGCACGAAAAGGAAGTATGGTGGGGACCACGGCATATAGGGATTCGGTGAACTCTGAAGCACAGTGGAACAGATGAAAAGTGCAGCAGAAAATGGTGTACAGTCACTGTGTGCCTAAGTTATAGGAAACAGGAGGATGGCAAATCTGAATTATTAGAGTAATGCCCCGTACACACGGTCGGACTTTGTTCGGACATTCCGACAACAAAATCCTAGGATTTTTTCCGTCGGATGTTGGCTCAAACTTGTCTTGCATACACACGGTCACACAAAGTTGTCGGAAAATCCGATCGATCTAAACGTGGTGACGTAAAACACGTACATCGGGACTATAAACGGGGCAGTGGCCAATAGCTTTCATCTCTTTATTTATTCTGAGCATGCGTGGCACTTTGTCCGTCGGATTTGTGTACACACGATCGGAATTTCCGACAACGGATTTTGTTGTCGGAAAATTTTATCTCCTGCTGTCCAACTTTGTGTGTCAGAAAATCCGATGGAAAATGTCCGATGGAGCCCACACACGGTCGGAATTTCCGACAACACGCTCCGATCGGACATTTTCCATCGGAAAATCCGACCGTGTGTACGGGGCATAAGAGAGGTGGGGCAGCTAACCCTGTCTAGCCATTATACAAATAGAGCATCTATTGCAATATATTAATGTATATTATTGTGTAATAACCTTTGCAGTTGTGCATATATATATATATATATATATATATATAGATCAGCCAGAACTTTATGACTATCCTCTTATAATTAAATAGGCCGCCCTGTTGCCATTAAAACAGCCCTGATCCATATACCTCTGAAGGTATGCTGTGGTATCTGGCACCAAGCCATCAGTAGCAGGTCCTTTAAGTCCTGTAAGTCGCAATGTGGGGCCTCTGTGGATCAGACTTGTTTTTCCAGCACATCCCACAGATGCTCAATTGTCAACATCTCAAACTTGTCATTGTGTTCCTCAAACCATTCTTGAACTATTTCTGCAGTGTGGCAGGGTTCATTATCCCGTTCAAAGAGGCAACTGCCATCAGTCAATACCATTTCCATGAACGGGTGTACTTGGTCAGCCATAATGTTTAGGTAGGTGGTACATATCAAGTAACATCGACATAAATGGCAGGACCCAAGGTTTCCCAGCAGAACATTACCCAACGAATCACACTGCCTCCATCAGCTTGCCTTCTTCCTATAGTGCATCCTGGTGCCATCCCTTTCCCAGATAAGCAAAGAATACACACCCATTCATCCACATGTTGTAAAAGAAAATGTAATTGATCAGACCAGGCCACCTTCATCCATTGCTTCATTGTCAAGTTCTGATGCTCACGTGCCCATTGTTGGCACGTTTGGGCACTCTGACCGGTCTGCAGCTAGGCAGTCTCAGACACCACAAATTGCAAAGCCCATTTTTTCTTCTTTTAACACATCAACTTCAGGGACAACATGTTTATTTGCTGCCTAATATATACCACCGACTTTTAGATGCCATTGTAACAAGATAATCAATGGTGTTGTAACGTAACCTGTCAGTGGCTCTGGTTTCACTCATCTGTATTCTGAACTTTTGCTTAAGTTTATTTTGTTATTACAGTACACAATAATGTTAAACAAAAAAAAAAAGAATTCAAAGTTTTTTGTATTTTTTTTTATAACATGCACTGGAAGTTTTTGCACAACTTCTAGTAAATTGTTAAAATAATTATAGACTTGATTTACACTGACCAGGAACTGTGGAAAAACTACAAACTGGCATTTACTATGAAATTTCCTCTCTGAATTTTTTTTTTTCATTTTCATATGTTGGCTGCAGTTTGGCAAATGGCATCTGAAACAGGTTACAAAGGATGTTATTTAAGTGTATGCTCTGCAGAATAAAGTAGCTCTCTCAAACATAGACTTAAGCAGTTTAACAGACATCGTAACACATTATTACAAGGTACGGCAGTTCAGTGAAATGTTCTTCCCCTTACCATTTATTTGCATTACCTAGCAGCCAAGAAAGCTGGCATAGTTCAGTTACCAAGACTCTTGCAACAAGAATGCTTTTAGCTTAAAAACCCGAGAGGCTAATTTTAGGGCAGAAAGCTTTTTCTGGTTTAGAAAGAAAACTCAAACCCTATACCAATCATTAAAACCAACCTAAAATTTTAAATACATTTTTACCAGTATGTATGAGCATCTGTTGCTTTTATGTAGTGTTGCCTCTTCATACAGATAAGTGTGAGATGTGTGGGATGTTATTTATACCTGATTCCATAACTGCTAGTGATAAGGCTGACTATCTCCAGTCCTTTAAGGCTGCATACAAGCTACTACTTGTTGAACTGTTTAAGTGAAATTTTCTTAAGAAAATAAAAATAATAAGGTAAGTGTTAAGTGTTTGTTTTATTTGTATTTTCCTTTTTTGTTATTTGTATACTATCCATTTAAAGCAGAACTCCGACCAAAAATAACAAGATAAAAAATATCCCTAAATAACAAAGCCAGCTTTGCCACAATAATCAACTTCTATCTAAAGACTTTCCCCAAAGTACTCACATCATTAATCAGATGCCTTAAGTCTGATGGCAAGTACGGATAAGGTTAATTTTTTTTTTTTTATTTGTTACTTCTTAACCTTCGTTTTTTTAATTAGGTACTGTAACTCAGGAAAAGGGAAGTCCTCAGTCGCCTTCTATCCCATCATCCAGCACTGTACAAAACTCAGAAAAACTCATGAATGAGCACTTCCCATTCAGTTTTATTCTGCAGGAGATCAGTTATTATTAATGTATACCCAATCTCCCCTGGCACCCAGCACTGCAATGAACTCCTTGAAGTCCTTATGATTGAGTACTCCCATTCAGTGTTCCACTGCAGGAGATTGGTAAACCTTCAAGCAGCCGTTCCAAACCAGGGCTCCATGGAACCCGAGGGTGCTTTCAGAAGCTGCTATGGGTTCCTAGAGCTGCTCATTTGATGATGCCTGCATAGTTCCAGGCCTACTGCTACTTGGCAGAGCCAGTTGCATGACAAAAATGATTGTTTTAGCTGTCTGTAAGGATGGCAGTCTGACTACCACTGTAAGTAATGTATTCTTGCTGTTGGCCATCAATGTAAGGGGCATTTTCTCACTGACCACCAAGTAGTTGGATTTAGCAGGGGTTACCTGAGACCTGAAAATTATTTAAAGAGTTTCTCTGGGACAACAAGGTTGAGAAAGGCTGCCTTTGTGTAATGTTTACCGATCTCCCCTCACACCAAGCTCTGCACTGAACTCAGAAGTCCTCATGAATAGTTGGCAATGGAAACAAATCTTCAGTGGTCAGTGAGCATCAACAGAGTGGAGAGTGTAAAAAACGTTATGAATGGATGTGATCGGTGGCATTACTGTTTTAACTTAACCCTTACATCCATGGCAGTAAAGGGGTTAAAACTTCTGTAAAGGTAATTTTTTTAAATTAAAATAATAAACACGTTATACTTACCTGCTTTGTGCAATGGTATTGCACAAAGTGGCCCCAAACTTCTTCTTGGGCCCCCCCATCCTCCAGGCTCCTCCTCTCCTCAGTGCACCACCATAGGAAGCTGCTTCCTATGGGGCGCACTGGCAGGCTCGAAGCCGAGCCAGGCTGTGTATGTCTATTGACACACACAGCGTGACTCAGCACCGCCCCCTGCTCTCTGCTCACAGGATTTACGGAAAACCTAATAGAAGCAAACCGTATCAGTCACTGACAGGTAATTCAAGTTCTGCAGAATTGCCCCAATGGGTTGCAATCGAAACTCAGTACCAACACACAATTAGCCCAAACTCTGCTTGCAATTGTAAAAAGGTGAAAAAAAACAAACACTCTTCTTGGTAATTTCCATTTCCATAGGTCAAAATTCAGTACTAGGTCATTAAAATGAAGCCAACTGTGAGGCGTCATTACATTGGTTATGGAGAGGAAGATGCACAGAAGCAAAGACACCGGTAGTAATTAAAATAACTAAGTTTAAAAACTGCAAATGTCACTACTCCAGTATTTCCCAGTAGGGATGAGCCGAACACCCCCCGGTTCGGTTCGCACCAGAACCCGCGAACGGACCGCAAGTTCGCACGAACGTTAGAACCCCATTGACGTCTATGGGACTCGAACGTTCGAAATCAAAAGTGCTCATTTTAAAGGCTAATTTGCATGGTATTGTCCTAAAAAGGGTTTGGGGACCCGGGTCCTACCCCAGGGGACATGTATCAATGCAAAAAAAACTTTTAAAAACGGCCGTTTTTTCGGGAGCAGTGATTTTAATGATGCTTAAAGTAAAAAAAAAAAAGTGAAATATTCCTTTAAATATCGTACCTGGGGGGTGTCTATAGTATGCCTGTAAAGTGACGCGTGTTTCCCATGTTTAGAACAGTCCCTGCACCAAATGTCATTTTTAAAGGAAAAAATCTCATTTAAAACTGCTTGCGGGTTTAATGTCATGTCGGGTCATGGCAATATGGATGAAAATCAGTGAGACAAACGGCATGGGTACCCCCCAGTCCATTACCAGGCCCTTTGGGTCTTGTATGGATATTAAGGGGAACCCCGCACCCAAATTAAAATAAGGAAAGGTCCCTATATACTCTGAACAGCAGTATACAGGCGGTGCAAACAAGACAGGGACTGTAGGTTTGTTGTTAAGTAGAATCTGTTTGTAATTTTGAACATTTTTAATGTGTTTAGCTCCAGCCAAAAAATCTTTTCTAAGCTTTTTGGAAAACATAGGGAAGGGTTATCACCCCTGTGACATTTGTTTTGCGTCTTTCCTCCTCTTCAGAAGATTTCACCTCACTTTTTTGTCCCAATGAAAAATGTTTTTTGAAAATTTGTGTTTTTTTGTGGAACAAGGATTGGAAAGCATCAGTGGAAAGGAAAAATTGTTTTCCCATATTAACTCTTACAGGAGAGAATTTCCCTTCCTTAGGGGTAGATTTCATCTCACTTCCTGTTGTCTCCTTCCGTTTGCAAGTAGGAGTCGTTTGTAAGTTAGATGTTTGAAAGTAGGGTCCTGCCCTATATACTCAGCAGAAATTTGGGCCTTAGGTGTTGCTGTGGCCAAAACACTGTAAGCCCTCACAGGGCCCTGCTGTGAAATATTAGATCAAGAATTGTAATTACATGCCCCTGTTGAACAGGAGCTGAAAAATTAGGCCTTAGGCACTGGTGCTGGTGCCACAACACTGCAACCCCTCACAGACACTCTAGTTGGAACGCAGGAACGAGCCCTGCTGCAAAGTATTGCATCAAAAATTGTAATTACACGCCCCTGTTAGACAGGGGCAGAAAAATTGGGTCTTAGGCACTGGTGCTGGTGCCACAACACTGCAACCCCTCACAGACACTCTAGTTGAAACGCAGGAACAAGCCCTGCTGCAAAGTATTGCATCAAAAATTGTAATTACACGCCCCTGTTAGACAGGGGCTGAAAAATTGGGTCTTAGGCACTGGTGCTGGTGCCACAACACTGCAACCCCTCACAGACACTCTAGTTGGAATGCAGGAACAAGCCCTGCTGCAAAGTATTGCATCAAAAATTGTAATTACACGCCCCTGTTAAACAGGGGCTGAAAAATTGTGCCTTAGGCACTGGTGGTGGCGCCCAGAACCAAAAATGTTCTTACAAGCTATCAGCGTGATGATTGAGGAGGAAGAGGATAATTACTCAGGGATAGTCACTCAGCATCAGCATAGGCAGTCTTTGAAGGGATCTGAGATTTCAAAAAAAATTATTCGGTTACATCTGCATCAGGTGCTTGGTAGCTGGTGGTGATCCAAGACTGATTCATTTTTATGAAGGTCAGCCGATCGACCGAGTCGGTGGACAGACGCACCCTGTGATCGGTTACCACGCCTCCAGCAGCACTGAATGTGCGTTCCGAAAGAACGCTGGATGCAGGACAGGCCAGTAGCTCAATTGCATACTGTGCAAGCTCTGGCCAGTGATCCATCCTCAAGACCCAGTAACCCAGAGGATTTTCGGTGGGAAAGGTGTCCAAGTCTGATCTTGCCCCTAGGTATTCCTGCACCATGTAAAACAGACGCTGGCGATGGTTGCTGGAACCGATCATACCTTGGGGCTGCGGACCAAAAAATTGTCTGAACGCATCGGTCAGACGGCCACCTTCTCCACCGCTCCTTCTTTGACTGACCGAAGCCTCAGCAACACGTTGTCCAGAAACAGGAGTTTGTAACCTCCCAGTCTCTGGGAACGCGTTGCACAGACCTTTCTGCAAGGCCTCCCGAAGATGTTTCATCCTCTGCTCCCTCTGCGATGGCAAGATAAGGTCCGCAACCTTACCCTTGTAACGTGGATCAAGGAGGGTTGCCAGCCAGTATTGGTCCTTCTCCTTGATACCACGAATACGAGGATCCTTACGCAGGCTTTGCAGGATCAGGGAGGCCATGCAGCGTAGGTTTGCTGAGGCATTCGGTCCGGAGTCCTCTGGGTCACTAAGGACAACAACGTCCGCAGCCACCTCCTCCCAGCCACGTACAAGTCCATGTGTTCCTTGGGACTGATCCCTTAAAGACTGCTGATGCTGAGTGCCAGGCTCCACCTCCATACTGACACAATCTTCCTCCTCCTCCTCCTCCTCCTCCTCGTCCTCTTCCTGTGTGATCGGCGGGCACGCAGGAACACTGTCTGGATAAAGGGGGCCTTGAGAGCTAAGGAAGTCCTCCTCTTCCTGCCTCTGTTCTGCCTCAAGTGCCCTGTCCATTATTCCACGCAGCGTGTGCTCCAACAGGTGGACAAGGGGGACAGTGTCACTGATGCATGCACTGTCAGTGCTCACCATCCTCGTGGCCTCCTCGAATGGTGACAGGACAGTGCATGCATCCCTGATCATGGCCCACTGGCGTGGGGAAAAAAAACCAAGGTCCCCTGACCCTGTCCTGGTGCCATAGTCGCACAGGTACTCATTGATGGCCCTCTGCTGCGTGTGCAGCCGCTGCAGCATGGCCAACGTCGAGTTCCACCTGGTGGGCATGTCACAGATTAGGCGGTTCTTGGGCAGGTTAAACTCCTTTTGGAGGTCCGTCAGCCGAGCACTGGCATTATATGACCGGCGGAAATGCACACAGACTTTCCTGGCCTGCCTCAGGACATCCTGTAAGCCCGGGTACCTGCCCAAGAACCGCTGCACCACCAAGTTAAGGACGTGAGCCAAACAGGGCACATGGGTCAGTTGTCCCTGTCGGAGGGCAGAGAGGAGGTTGGTGCCATTGTCGCAAACCACCATTCCTGCCTTAAGTTGGCGTGGCGTCAACCACCTCTGAACCTGCCCCTGCAGAGCTGACAGAACCTCTGCCCCAGTGTGGCTCCTGTCCCCCAAGCACACCAGCTCAAGCACCGCATGGCATCTTTTGGCCTGCGTACTTGCGTAGCCCCTTGAACGCCTACGGAGCACCGCTGGTTCCGAGGAAGAGGCCATGGAGGAAGAAGAAGAGGAGGGGGTGGAGGAGAGAGGTGTGTCACAATCAGCATTTTGGAGGCGTGGTGGCGGAACAACCTCCAACACTACTGCACCTTGTCCTGCATCCTTCCCAGCTGCCAGCAGAGTCACCCAATGCGCCGTGAAACTTAAGTAACGTCCCTGTCCATGCCTGCTGGACCATGAGTCAGCGGTAATATGCACCTTACCGCTGACCGCCCTGTCCAGCGAGGCATGGACATTGCCTTCCACATGCCGGTAGAGAGCCGGAATCGCCTTCCGTGAGAAAAAGTGGCGTTTGGGTACCTGCCACTGAGGAACCGCACATTCCACAAACTCACGGAAGGGGGCAGAGTCTACCAACTGAAAAGGCAGCAGTTGAAGTGCTAGCAATTTTGCCAAGCTAGCATTCAACCGCTGGGCATGTGGATGGCTGGGAGCAAACTTCTTTCGGCGGTGCAGCAGCTGGGGCAGGGAAATTTGCCTGGTACAATCTGACGTCGGTGTACCAAAAGCAGATTGCCCATAAGTACTTGGCTGTGACACACCTAATTCTACACCTTCATTCCTCTCACTGCAGGTCGCAGAGAGGACTGAAGGTCTAGTGGGGTTGGAAATCTCAGCTGATGAGGAGCAAGGAGAGATCGTCTTTGTTCTTTGGTGTGGGTCTTTTAGATACGCTTGCCAACGAACTGCATGGCAGGTCAACATATGTCTGGTCAAGCATGTGGTACCCAAGCGGGAGATGTTTTGGCCACGCGAGATACGCTTGAGACATATATTGCAAATAGCAGCGGTGCGATCTGATGCACTCGTCTCAAAAAAGGCCCACACCAAAGAACTTTTTGAATAACGCGCAGAGACTGCAGCGCCCTGCACATGTGGAGCTTTGGGGTGTGATGCAGTCAATGTGCTGCCCTTAGGCTGGCCCCTGGAGGGCATCCTGCCTAGTTGGTGATGTGCCACCTCCTCCTCCTCCTCCTCCTCCTCCTCCTCCTCTCTCCTATCAGGCACCCACGTTGAGTCAGTGACCTCATCATCCCCTCCCTCCTCATCACTGGAGCAAACCTGGCAGTATGCTGCAGCAGGGGGAGCATGACTGCCAGATTGCTGTCCTTCTTGGGCACCCCCTCTGTCCGTGCTCATGTTACTGCCTTCATTGAGCTCAGTATCATCATCAGAGCCTTCCAAACGCTGGGCATCCTCCTGGAGCATGTACCCAACACTGTGGTCAAACAGTTCGAGGGAATCCTCAGGAGGACATGGTGGGGCTAGGGAAGGAGTCACTGATGACATTGAGCTGAGGGAAGAGGCCGCTGCTTTGCCAGACAAAGCACCCTGGGCATGGGTGAGAGAGGATGAGGAGGATGAGGACGGCTTGGTCATCCACTCGACCAAGTCTTCCGCATGTTGCGGCTCAACACGGCCAGCTGCCGAAAAAAAGGCCAAGCGTGTCCCATGGCCACGTGCTGATGAGGATGCACCGTCTCCACGACCAGCACTAGACACAGAGCCTGCTTGCCCTCTCTTATTGGCTTGTGACTGTCTGCCTCTCCTTCTTGGCCTTCCAGACATACTAATGGCCTGTAGCTGCACTAAGCTGGGATAGAACACCTGTAATTTTCTTCAGGTAGCTTTATATACTGTAACCAGACAAGCCTGCCTGTCAGTAGGAAGATAACAGGAACGGATCTAGCTGAACACTGTGAGCAGGACGTACTGCACTAAATGTATATAGCAGGAACGGATCTAGCTGAACACTGTGAGCAGGACGCACTGCACTGAATGTAAATAGCAGGAACGGATCTAGCTGAACACTGTGAGCAGGACGCACTGCACTGAATGTAAACAGCAGGAACGGATGTAGCTAAACACTGTGAGCAGGACGCACTGCACTGAATGTAAATAACAGGAACGGATCTAGCTGAACACTGTGAGCAGGACACACTGTACTAAATGTAAATAGTCTAGCTGCCTGACCGTGGTACTAATAGGATCAAAAAGAACACCTGTAATTTTCTTCAGGTAGCTTTATATACTGTAACCAGACAAGCCTGCCTGTCAGTAGGAAGATAACAGGAACGGATCTAGCTGAACACTGTGAGCAGGACGTACTGCACTAAATGTATATAGCAGGAACGGATCTAGCTGAACACTGTGAGCAGGACGCACTGCACTGAATGTAAATAGCAGGAACGGATCTAGCTGAACACTGTGAGCAGGACGCACTGCACTGAATGTAAATAGCAGGAACGGATCTAGCTGAACACTGTGAGCAGGACGCACTGCACTGAATGTAAATAACAGGAACGGATCTAGCTGAACACTGTGAGCAGGACACACTGTACTAAATGTAAATAGTCTAGCTGCCTGACCGTGGTACTAATAGGATCAAAAAGAACACCTGTAATTTTCTTCAGGTAGCTTTATATACTGTAACCAGACAAGCCTGCCTGTCAGTAGGAAGATAACAGGAACGGATCTAGCTGAACACTGTGAGCAGGACGTACTGCACTAAATGTATATAGCAGGAACGGATCTAGCTGAACACTGTGAGCAGGACGCACTGCACTGAATGTAAATAGCAGGAACGGATCTAGCTGAACACTGTGAGCAGGACGCACTGCACTGAATGTAAATAGCAGGAACGGATCTAGCTGAACACTGTGAGCAGGACGCACTGCACTGAATGTAAACAGCAGGAACGGATGTAGCTAAACACTGTGAGCAGCACGCACTGCACTGAATGTAAATAGCAGGAACGGATCTAGCTGAACACTGTGAGCAGGACGCACTGCACTGAATGTAAATAGCAGGAACGGATCTAGCTGAACACTGTGAGCAGGACGCACTGCACTGAATGTAAACAGCAGGAACGGATGTAGCTAAACACTGTGAGCAGGACGCACTGCACTGAATGTAAATAGCAGGAACGGATCTAGCTGAACACTGTGAGCAGGACGCACTGCACTGAATGTAAATAACAGGAACGGATCTAGCTGAACACTGTGAGCAGGACACACTGTACTAAATGTAAATAGTCTAGCTGCCTGACCGTGGTACTAATAGGATCAAAAAGAACACCTGTAATTTTCTTCAGGTAGCTTTATATACTGTAACCAGACAAGCCTGCCTGTCAGTAGGAAGATAACAGGAACGGATCTAGCTGAACACTGTGAGCAGGACGTACTGCACTAAATGTATATAGCAGGAACGGATCTAGCTGAACACTGTGAGCAGGACGCACTGCACTGAATGTAAATAGCAGGAACGGATCTAGCTGAACACTGTGAGCAGGACGCACTGCACTGAATGTAAATAGCAGGAACGGATCTAGCTGAACACTGTGAGCAGGACGCACTGCACTGAATGTAAACAGCAGGAACGGATGTAGCTAAACACTGTGAGCAGGACGCACTGCACTGAATGTAAATAGCAGGAACGGATCTAGCTGAACACTGTGAGCAGGACGCACTGCACTGAATGTAAATAGCAGGAACGGATCTAGCTGAACACTGTGAGCAGCACGCACTGCACTGAATGTAAATAGCAGGAACGGATCTAGCTGAACACTGTGAGCAGGACGCACTGCACTGAATGTAAATAGCAGGAACGGATCTAGCTGAACACTGTGAGCAGGACGCACTGCGCTAAATGTAAATACCAGGAACGGATCTAGCTGAACACTGTGAGCAGGACGCACTGCACTGAATGTAAATAGCAGGAACGGATCTAGCTGAACACTGTGAGCAGGACGCACTGCACTGAATGTAAATAGCAGGAACGGATCTAGCTGAACACTGTGAGCAGCACGCACTGCACTGAATGTAAATAGCAGGAACGGATCTAGCTGAACACTGTGAGCAGGAAGCACTGTACTGAATGTAAATAGCAGGAACGGATCTAGCTGAACACTGTGAGCAGGACACACTGCACTGAATGTAAATAGTCTAGATAGAAGATAACAGGAACGGATCTAGCTAAACTGAATACAGTGTATATATATATATGCAACACCTGGGATGCATATATATACACAATACACTGTAAGTGCAGCTAACTGACTGACTGTTCTGCCTAATCTATCTAACTCAAATCAAATGACACTGTCTCTCTCTCTCTCTATCGCTCAGCACACCGGAACACACACTACACAGGGCCGCCGTGCAGGCGGCCTTATATAGTGTGGGGTGTGTACTAAATCCCTGAGCCATAATTGGCCAAAGCCACCCTGGCTTTGGCCAATTACAGCTCTCTCTACTGACGGCGCTGTGATTGGCCAAGCATGCGGGTCATAGTGCATGCTTGGCCAATCATCAGCCAGCAATGCACTGCGATGCCGCAGTGAATTATGGGCCGTGACGCGCCACACGAATTTGGCGCGAACGGCCCATATCGTTTGCAATTCGACGGACGGTCGAACAGCCGATGTTCGAGTCGAACATGGGTTCGACTCGAACACGAAGCTCATCCCTATTTCCCAGAACAAGCTCCATAAGTGCCATGAGGCTATAAAATAATAGATAGGGAACTGCTTATTTCTTCAGCTGCAATGATTTACCGCAATGCCCTTATATTGTATCTAGCACTGCCAAGAGCCTGTACATTTAGTTATCTTGACAGACAATCTCAAAGTCATTTGTTAACTTGCTGGCTGGTTACACTTGTTGCTCAGCTACTCTGCTAAGGAATGGTACAGTATTTCATCGTTTAGCAATGAAAATGCCTTTTCTGCCTTCCGTTTCAGATATTGTTTAAATTAGTAGCTCCGTAGATGTAATTTTTTTTTCTGTAAATTTTGTTTTTCATTTAATAAGGGTGTGTAAGGAGCAAACATGAGCTGCAGATCATACTTCGGCTTTTTACACATTCTTCTTTGCCTTATCAAATGAAGGCCCCTATGTAGTTCCAATATAAATGGGCACATTATTGGGCTTGTTTAAAAGGTCAAAAAATGATAATGTGCAAACTGCAGTTTTTGTTAGGCCTCAATCACACACACACACAAGAAGCTTTCCTTTTTATGTAGAAAAAGATAGAAAATAATCTCATCTCATTAGGAATGAGCAAGATTGAGAGTTGTTATTTGCTCAAATTCTGGGCAAGAAGCAGAATATTTCAGCACAATTTTGCCTTTTACAGAAGCTTCTTTCAAATGGCCCCTCATTAGTTTCTTTTTTTTTCAGAGAAAGGAAAAACAGGCAGTAGGAAAGAAGCAAAACAAAACATTTATGGCAACAATACTCACGCAGGTATCAAATACACATAAAAATGAAAAAATAAATAAATAAAAAAACACAAATACAAAAGAAAAAAGTAAAATAAACTGAATTACCCTAATTGCACCACCAATAAAAAAACTTTTTTTTTTAAGCTAATTACACCCAACCAGCTCAGCAAAACAAAAAAAATCCACTTTTAGCAACGTTTTACCACAAAATCAAGTTTGTAAAAATGATTCTGTTCATCCATAGTTCTCATTAGTTTTCAGCATCTCTGATGTTTTGAGTTCAATGTAGAATGTGTTGAAGGAGAATGTTATTTATATGTTTATTTTTCCTCAGTTTTTACACTTTTTACATTAATTAATATGCATTGTTAAAAGAAGGGGGTATATATACAGTAAGAGCTGTGAAAATGTGGAATAGACTCCCTCCAGAGGTGGTTCTGACCAGCTCAGTAGATTTCTTTAAGAAAGGCCTGGATACTTTCCTAAATGTACATAAAATAACTGGTTACTAGCATTTATAGGTAAAGTTGATCAGGGAAAATCTGATTGCCTCTCTGGGATCAGGAAGGAATTTTTTCCCCTGCTGTAGCAAATTGGATCCTGCTTTTCTGGGGGGGGGGGGGGGGCTGGGGGTTCGCCTTCCTCTGGATCAACTGTGGGTATAGGATTGGGTATATTGGATTGTATGACATTTTTTATTTTTTTTATTTATTTTTTATGGTTGAACTGCAAGGACTACTTTTCAGCCTATACTCGAAGATCTTCTGCCCTCTGCTAGCTGACACAATTTGTTTTTTAAAATGCGGCTGAGTGGAGCTGCGTCTGCATGGCCACGTCACTCATTTACAGTCCTCTGCGAATGGAAAATGACAAGGTCCAGCAGCCTTTGCGGTTGTAATTTTCAATGAACTACTATGGCGCTGTGGAGATCTGTGGTAGTTCATTGACTCTTCCTGCCAGATTGTATCTGCTTGTCCATACGATGTACGGGCACACAGATACACTGACAGGTCTGCAGGAGACCTGCATGGCATCAGCGATCTGATGATCACCGGTGCAATGCTTTATAGGCTCCAGAAACAAAAAATAATACATGCACATTTATTTGCATTTATTATTTTTTGTTAAAAGGTGAACTTATCCTTTAATATGTTAGAGTAGTTGGAATTGTATATACAGTATCTGAGCATTAACATGGATTTATATGTTTGCTCTATTTGTCAATGGTTTTATTTTTAGGAATCAGTGCCATATTGATGCAAAGGCTGTTATTTCTACTAATGAATGGATCTACATATGGTTTAGATCTGTATGAGCTTTTGTCAATCATGGGGTATTTTACAATAGAGGTTGGGGGGATGGGTACATATCAGGGTATTTTAACATATACCATGTTTATTTTTTACACGTGCTACCTCTTTTGTGTATTGCAAAATAAACTATTGTGTGAATTGTAAAAAGCAGCTTCTGGGTAATGTAATAATTTTGGATATCTCTGTGGATTGAGGTATGGTTCATGGGAGACCACGATTCAGGTCTACGTAGTGGGTTTAAAATGGTATTAAACCTAAAAACAAACATTTATTATGTTTCAGCTTACCAAATCTTTATATATAATGGCTGCATTCATTTTCTTTTTTTGCCTTTTTTGTTTTATGTTCATCTGGCAGATGCAGCAGGGCTGTAGAGGGCTGAGACAAACCATATAGCACTGACAGGGTTGCTTCCAATAATCAGCTTTTATTTATTTATGTAAAACCTTTATCCTAAAGAAAAAAATAAAACTGTTGCTGTAACTGCTTAGAAAATGTTAACTAGAGTTTGGCTTCAATTTGTTAGTGAATTTAAATCTGCTGTTGCATCTAATACTACCCCCCCCCCCCCGACTGACAATGCCACTGTCCAAAGTTGTCTCTGTTGCTCCTTCAACCAGAGTGGAAGCACTACAAGAAGTGTGTTACTGGAGAGATTTCCAGGTGAAAACAGAGGGGGAAAAAGCCTACAAAAAGAAAATGAATGCAGCCACCACATCTAATGACTGGTAAGCTGCAATATACAGTGAGGGAAAAAAGTATTTGATCCACTGCTGATTTTGCATGTTGCCCACTGACAAAGAAATGATCAGTCTATAATTTTAATGGTAGGTTTATGTTAACAAAAAGAGACAGAATAACAAAGATATCGAGAAAACTGCATTTCAAAAAAGTTATAAATTGATTTTCATTTTAATGAGTGAGATAAGTACGGTATTTGATCCCCTATGAGGCTGGGTTCACACTATTGCATGCAGCTCACAGCAGAGTGCGTTCCCGTTCACCGTTTAAGGTCCGATTTCAGCCAGACTTTTTGGGCTGAATTTGGATCTGAAATGGACCAAAAGACGCACAGGACCCCTTTGCAAATTCGTACCGGAGCAGCAGCGGAGATATGTGAACCGGCTCCATAAAGAACCAGCATCCAATTCGCATAGGTGTGAACCCAGCCTCAATCAGCAAGATTGCTGGCTCCCAGGTGTCTTCTATACAGGTAACAAGCTGAGATTAGGAGCACTCTCTTAAAGGGAGTGCTCCTAATTTCAGCTTGTTACCTGTATAAAAGACACCTATCCACAGAAGCAATCAATCAAATTCCAATCTCTCCACCATGGCCAAGACTAAAGAGCTGTCCAAGGATGTCAGGGACAAGATTGTAGACCTACCCAAGGCTGGAATGGGCTACAAAACTATCGCCAAGCAGCTTGGTGAGAGGGTGACAACAGTTGGTGCAATTATTCAGAAATGGAAGAAACCTAAAATAACTGTCACTCTCCCTCGGTCTGGGGCTCCATGCAAGGTATCACCTCGTTGAGTTTCAATGATCATGAGTATGGTGAGGAATCAGCCCAGAACTACACGGGAGAATCTTGTAGTCAGAATCTTCATAGTCACCAAGAAAACAATTGGTAACACACTATGCCATGAAGGACTGAAATCCTGCAGTGCCCGCAAGGTTTTCCTGCTCAAGAAAGCACATGTACAGGCCCGTCTGAGGTTTGCTAATGAACATCTGAATGATTCAGAGGAAAATTGTGTGAAAATGTTGTAGTCAGATGAGACCAAAATCAAGCATTTTGGCATCAACACAACTCGCCGTGTTTGGAGGAGGAGGAATGCTGCCTATGACCCCAAGAACGCCATCCCCACTGTCAAAACATGGAGGTGAAATATTAGACTTTGAGGGTGTTTTTTTGCTAAGGGGACAGGACAACTTCACCGCAACAGAGGGACGATGGACGGGGCCATGTACCGTCAAATCTTGGGTGAGAAACTCCTTCCCTCAGCCAGGGCATTGAAAATGGGTCGTAGATGGGAATTCCAGCATGACAATGACCCAAAATACACGGTCAAGGCAACAAAGGAGTGGCTCAAGGAGAAGCACATTAAGGTCCTGGAGTGGCCCAGCCAGTCTCCAGACCTTAATCCCATAGAAATTATGTAGAGGGAGCTGAAGGTTTGAGTTACCAAACGTCAGCCTCGAAACCTTAAAGACTTGGAGAGTATCTGCAAAGGAGGAGTGGGACAAAATCCCTCCTGAGATGTGTGCAAACCTTGTAGCCATCTACAAGAAACGTCTGACCTCTTTGATTGCGAACAAGGGTTTTTCCACTAAGTACTATGTCATGTTTTGTGAAGGGGTCAAATACTTATTTCACTCATTAAATGCAAATTAATTTATAACTTTTTTTAAATGCATTTTTCTGGACAATTTTGTTGTTATTCTGTCTCTCAGTGTTAATATACACCTACCATTAAAATTATAGACTGATTATTTCTTTGCCAGTGGGCAAACGTACAAAATCAGCAGGGGGTCAAATACTTTTTTCTCTCACTGTATTACATTTGTGGTTTTGGGTTTAAGTCTGCTTTAAATCATTTGGTACCGACAGACTCAAAACTTTCATTCTTAGAGTAGGAGAGTATTAGAGAAGGAGTCAGAATACATTAGTCTTAGCATTTGCTTCATTCTCTCTAGCAGCATGTGTCTATTTTCATTAACATGCAGAAGTGTTACATGTTGTTCACTGGTAACCTCCGCTCTTCTTTTAAAATGCAGCAGAAATCAATATTTTCTACTCTATTATCAAATATAAGTTTGATATTCCTTCAAGCAATTGTGTTTTACTGGTGGGCTATATTTTACATTGCATACTGAAATCATTTTTATTGCCAGACCACCCCCAAAACATTTGAAAGGTGCTCAGA
Source organism: Lithobates clamitans (assembly GCA_037952925.1). NCBI lineage: Eukaryota > Metazoa > Chordata > Amphibia > Anura > Ranidae > Lithobates > Lithobates clamitans. The sequence goes on from JBBGZY010001063.1 coordinate 2,172,835, forward strand.
TAGTAGCACTAGACAGTGGCACTCCTTCAACACTTTCTAGCCTCGGGTCTTTCAGTAGGAGCATGCCTCTAACAAAGACTGCACAGCAGATCACTTAGGGATAACTCATCTTTTTTGAAGAACACACTCACAGGATATATCTTAAAGCAGGCAAACACGCATTGCTGACTTTTCCTTAAACTTTTTCTACAAAGAGCTTAGAAATAAACTCTTCATAACTCTATTATCACTGCTGGCAATAAAAAGCAATGTGGACACAAAGTTCCAGTTTATGTTGCAGCAAATGATCCAGTTTAAGATGAACTGCGTTACTTGTAGAAAGTCTTTTTTGCCACTCTGCCCAGAGTGCCTAGCATATTTATTTTTTTCGTGCATCACACATCCCCACCCTTGAAATCATTCATGCAAGTACTACATTTCAGTCTACTACTTTTCAGCCTACACTCCAAGATTCCTCCGAGCTTCCAAAAGTATAAGAAATGAAACATTAGCCATTCCTAAATAACATGAAGGGATGTTTTAAACAAATCCAATGTGGTCTGTAGAAGGATGGGTACATTTATACATAACAGATACTTTAAAGTTCATTCCAAAAAATAATCAGAAGGAAATGCTGTTCATTTTGGTTATGGACACAAGGGTGAAGAGAGGTTTATACAGCAGTTTCTACTTTAAAGTGGAACTCTTGGCAAAAAACTAACTATAAAAGAATTTGTAATTTTGCCCAGCCTTTCTTGTGACACACACACACCTCTGCTGTTCAATAAAATCAATCTGCTGCTTTGTAAGTCAAGTCTGCGGATTCCCAGATCAGCTAATCACTCACAGAACAGAGGTGAAAAGGTTGAGCTATTGACCAATGAGCAGGCTGTAGGTGGAGATGTCACGTGGAAGTTGTACTGCAGAAACAGGAAATAAGTGTGTCATCTGTCTGGCTGCGCAGTGTGGCAAAGGTGTGTAAATATCAGGGTTGGCTGTACAGAATCACAATCCATTTGATAAGTAAATCATTAAACACACACTATATTACAAGGTTTAGGAGTGTGTCTATGGGAATGTCTGACCATTCTTCCAGAAGCGCGTTTGTGAGGTCAGGCACTGATGTAGACAAGAAGCCCTGGCTCACAGTCTCTGCTCTAACTCATCCCAAAGGTTCTCTATCAGGTTGGGGTTGAGGTCAGGACTCTGTGCAGGCCAGTCAAGTTCCTCCACCCCAAACTCGCTCATCCATGTCTTTATGGACCTTGATTTGTGCACTGGTGTGCAGTCATGTTGGAACAGGTAGGGCCAAACCCCAAACTGTTTCCACAAAGTTGGGAGCATGAAATTGTCCAAAATGTCTTGGTATGCTGACACCTTAAGAGAGATGTAAGGGAGAGCCCTCGTATATGTATTTCAAAACATATATGTATTTCAACTGTGAATTGTACTGTTGAGGTTTAGTAATTATCAAGACTGTTTTATTAAATCTCAGTTTAAAGTGGTGTTCCACCCAAAAAAAAAAAAAGAAAATGCATTAATATGCCTAAAAAAAATTTAAAAAAAAATTAGAATTTTTTTTTTAACTCACCTCTAAATGCCAGTTGCTAGGGGATTCCTCGTAGTCTGCCTCTTTCAGTGCCTGGGCTGGTGACATCACTTCCCCCTCTGCACAGGAAGGGCTCAGCTCTGCTCCCTCCTTCTTGTCAATCATCTGGGACCCATTACAGGTCCCAGGTGACTGAGCGGCCAATCACGGCGCACGTCGCAGCTTGCGCATGCACAGTGGGTGCCCGGCTGTGAAGCCACAGCCCGGCGCCCACAGTTGCAATGCCAGCGCCGCCGAACGGAGGGGGAGATGAGCGGGGCTTCAATCCCCCACATCGCTGGACCCTGGGACAGGTAAGTGTCCAATTAAAAGTCAGCAGCTGCAGTATTTGTAGCTGCTGACTTTTAATTTTTTTTTTTTTTTTTTAATGGGCACTCCTCTTTAAGTTTATTATTTTCATAACTCTAGGGCGCTATCAAAACTGTAATATTCATACCAGCAAAAAAAAAAACAAACAAAATGTGACAATAGTTAAAAAATACACTAAATATTCATTGTGGTAGAAAAAAAACGACCTTAAGAAAATGTTGTTATATTTTTTTACAGCATTTGCACTGCATTGCTTTGAGAAGTCATCTGAACTTCGTTTTCTCATTATATTAGCCAGTGACCCTTTCTTTGAACTTGGTCGACTTGCACTGAGTACTGTTGAATACTGAATAGCTCTCTGCATTTAGTGATTTGTATGAGGGTTTAGGCGATGTGCCACCTCAGGCAACAATAACTTACAGAATGCCTTAAGTAGGTTTTCTTACTGCAATAAGACTGCCAGCCAAATCTATCACATATAGGTAGCTTGTATTACATTTTAATTTAATGGTCCACCAGAAACAACTGCATGTCATCAAAAAAGTCACACATACGTATTTGCACCTCCGAGTGAGACCTGTCATAGCCAGTCTCAGGAGTATTTTGAAGCATCTAGTTTCCTTCTCTGTAAGATGTTCTGCACAAAAAACAAATGTTGTAAAATGCAATGTTATGTGTGTTAGCATTAACAGCTCACTTCCATTATTCAACAGCCGGTAGGTCAAATATATTTTCTATTTTAAAAAAATCCTGGTTAGAGGACAATATCTAAAATCTGCTAGTTCGTGATTGACAGATTCTATTGTACATAAGGTAAACCTGCAAGTTCATCCAACCTAAGCAAAACAATACGGAGGATCAAACCACACAAAACAATCACAACCTCTTTTGTTTATTCAAGACTGACATTTAATTTATCACAAAGGCCTTGAAAAACCCTTGACAGAATGTATAGGGGGTAGATGCCAATCACAGATGTGTTGCTCAGCTAGATGGTGGGCTAAACAAATCATGTACTATACACAATATGCATCTTATAGTTTGTGTTTGTTTTTACTTACTGAATAATTTTGCATTTAATATTCAGTCTTAAATAGGGATGGGCGAACGGTTTGGCCTGAGCTTAAGTTCGGGCCGAACTTTGGTTGTTCGGATGTTCTGCGAACACCGAACAATATGCAGTTTTCGGGGCAAATTCGAAAGCCGCCGGAACACCGTTAAAGTCTATGGGACACTAAAATAAAAAATCAAAAGTACTAATTTTAAAGGCTTATATGCAAGTTATTGTCATAAAAAGTGTTTGAGGACCTGAGTCCTCATGCAATGCATCAATGCAAATTTTTTTTTTAAAACAGCAGTTTTTTTCGGGAGCAGTGATTTCTTTAATGCTGAAAGTGAAACAATAAAAATGAAATATTCCTTTAAATATCATGCCTGGGGGGTGTCTATAGTATGCCTGTAAAGTGGTGCATTTTTCCTGTGTTTAGCTCAGTACCACAGCAAAATGACATTTCTAAAGGAAAAATTGTCATTAAAAACTGATCAGGCTGTAATGAATTGTTGGGTCTCAGCAATATAGATGAAACTCATTGAAAAAAAGAGCATGGGTCCCCCCCCCCCAGTCCATTACCAGGCCCTTTGGTTCTGGTATGACTATTAAGGGGAACCCCGAACAAAAAATTCATTGCATGGGGTCCCCCCAAAATCCATACCAGGCCCTTCAGGGGCCACACTTGGGCAGAGATTCTGTCAGCTCTGCAGAGGCAGGCTCAGAGGTGGTTGACGCCACGCCAGCTTCAGCCAAGAATGGTTGTATGCGACAATGGCACCAACCTTCTCTCCATCCTCCGACAGAGACACTTGACCCATGTTCCATGTTTGGCACACGTCTTTAATTTGGTGGTGCAGTGGTTCTTGAGCAGGTACCCAGGCTTTCAGGATCTCCTGAGGCAGGCCAGAAAAGTCTGTGGTCATTTCCACCGGTCATACAATGCCAGTGCCCAGGTGGCTGACATTCAAAGGGAATGCAACCTGTCCACCAACCACCCCATTTGTGACATGCCCACCAGGTGGAACTCAATGTTGCCAATGCTGCAGCAGCTGCACATGCAGCAGAGGGCCATCAGTGAGTACCTGTGCAAGTATGGCACCAGGACAAGGTCAGGGGAGCTTGGCTTCTTTTCGCCACGCCAGTGGCTACTGATCAAGGATGCATGCACTGTCCTGTCACCATTTGAGGAGGCCACAAGGATGGTGAGCAGCGTCAATGCATGCATCAGTGACACTGTCCCTCTAGTCTTCCTGTTGGAGCACACGCTTCGTGGAATAATGGACAGGGCACTTAAGGGCAGAAAAACGGGAGGAAGAGGAGGACTTTCTTACCTCTCAAGGCCCCCTTTATCCAGATAGCATTCCTGCATGCCCGCCAAACACACAGGAATAATAGGAGGAGGATAGTGTCAGCATGGACGTGGAGGATAACACTCAGCAGCAGTCTTCAAAGATAGGTTTTCAGCCCACAGAAACCCAAGGAGTTGTACATGGCTGGGAGGAGGTTGTTATGGATCATGTGATCCTTAGTGACCCAGAGGACTCAGAATCTAATGCCTCTGCAAACTTACGCTGCATGGCCTCCCTGATTCTGCAAAGCCTGCAAAAGGACCCTAGTATTTAGGGTATCAAGGAGAGGGATCATTACTGGCTGGCAACCCTTCTTGATCCAAGTTACAAGGGTAAGGTTGCAGAACTCATCCTGCCTTCACAGAGGGAGCAGAGGATGAAACATCTTCATGAGGCCTTAAAGAAAGGTTTGTGCAATGCATTTCCAGACCCTGGGAGGTTACAATTTCCTGGTGCTGGACAACGTGTTGCTGAGGCTTCGTTCAGTCAGAGGAATAGCGGTGGAGAAGGTGGCTGGCTGACCTATGCCTTCAACAATTTTTCAGTCTATAGCATCAAGGTCTGATCGGTTCAAGCAACCATCGCCAGCGTCTGAATTACGTGGTGCAGGAATATCTAGGGGCAAGAGCAGACCTGGAAACCTTTCCAACAGAGCATCCACTGAGTTACTGGGTCTTGAGGATGTACCACTGGCCAGAACTTGCTTAATATGCAATTGAGCTACTGGCCTGTCCTGCATCCAACGTTCTTTCTGAATGCACATTCAGTGCTGCTGGAGGGTTTGTAACGGATCATAGAGTGCACCTCTCCACAGACTCCGTTGATAGGCTCACATTCATAAAAATCAATCAGTCTTGGATCAGCAGCTATCAAGCACTTGATGCTAATGTAACTGATGGAAAATTTTATAGATGTGGGATCCCTTGAAGACTGCCTATGCTGACTATCATATTCCTCCTCAATCTTGATGATTCCAACAATATTTTTGGTTTAGGGCACCACCACCACCATATAGAAAAAAACAGTTTTAAAAGTCAGGAGGGCAGCGTCTATAAAGTAGGTCACTCAGATGGGGAGTGTAACAGTATCTAGACAGAAATAAATGTAAAAACACTACACCCACTCAGGGACAGCACCATTTTCTGCCCCTGTTTAACAGGTAATTCCAATTTTTGATATAATATTTCAATGCAGGGCCAGTTCCTGCACCCAACAAGAGTAACTGTGAGGGCTTACAGTGTTGTGGCACCACCACTCAAGGCCCAATTTTTCTGCCCCTGTTTAACAGGGGCATGTAATTACAATTCTTGATATAATATTTCATAGCAGGGCCCGTTCCTGTGCCCAACAAACGTAACTGTGGGGGCTTACAGTGTTCTGGTACCACCACCAAAGGCCCAATTTTTCTGCCCCTGTTTAACAGGGGCATGTGATTACAATTTTTGATATAGTATTTCACAGCAGGGCCCGTTCCTGTGCTCACCAAGAGTAACTGTGAGGGCTTACAGTGTTCTGGTACCAACACCTAAGGCACAAATTTCTGTAGAGTATATAGGGCAGGCCGTATAGTATATTTGCTGCTGTTCAGAGTATATGGTGCCTGGGGGCCCCCACGCCATTTTTTTAAATTTGGGTGCTAGGTTCCCCTTAATATCCATACCAGACCCAAAGGGCCTGGTAATGGACTGGAGGGGAGGTAACCCATGCCGTTTTTTTCAATGATTTTTATCTATATTGCTGGGACCTGACAATATATTACAGCCGCGAGTAGTTTTGAATAAAATTTTTTCCTTTATAAATGTTATTTTGCTGTGGCATTGTTCTAAACACGGGAAAAATTTGCTACTTTACAAGCATACTAAGGACACGCCCAGGCACGATATTTAAAGGAATATTTAATTTTTATTGTTTCACTTTAAGCATTATTAAAATCACTGCTCCCGAAAAAACGACCTTTTTTTAAACTTTTTTTTGCATTGATACATGTCCCCTGGGGCAGGACCCGGATCCCCAAATACTTTTTATGGCAATAACTTGCATATAAGCCGTTAAAATTACCACTTTAGTTTTTCACGTTCGTGTTCCATAGACTTTAACTGTGTTCGCATGTTCAAACAAATTTTTTACCTGTTCGCATGTTCTGCTGCGAACTGAACCGGAGGGTGTTCGGTTCATCCCTAATGGCTGGCGACAAATGGGATAGAACTCTTAAGACAGAGTACCATCATTAAAATATGTGCAGCATCAACTCTAAAGCTGGGTATACACTAATAGATTTTTGAATGAAAACTTTTATTTTAAGAACATTCTTTTGGTTTTCTAATTAATAATGGGGTGAAATTGATGTTTGTGCCTACCTTTAAAATAAGAAATACATTTCTTTCCAAACTCTTTGTACTATTAATAAAGTGGGATTCTGGTACACGGCATTAGAAAAAACAAGCTGCAAAGCCACTACCAACGCCAGGAAAAAGCGGATGTAAAAATGCGCTGTTAGCAGCTTTTTTTATTGGTGTTAATGCTCGTTTAGCAAAGTTAGCTTTTAGCAGCGTTTCTCTGATTCTATTCAAAATAGTTCCCTATGAAAGCACTGATCTGACTTTCAGCCCATCAATTTAAATATAAGTCGGGTCATGGTGATCCGACTTATGGTGCGACTTGTGCTCTGAGGATCTTGAAGGGGAACTCCACACCAAAATGGAAAAAAAAAAACTGTGTGCCCCCCCCCCACCCCACCCCAAGACCATAGCAAGGGTCTGTTATGGATTTTAAGGGAAAACCCTACGCCAAAAAAACAAAAATACTGCGTGGGCCCTCCCGAAATCCATACCAGACCCTTTTCCGAGCATGCAGCCCAGCAGGTCATGAGCGAGCCCTCCCCTACTGGACCATACCAGGCCACACGCCTTTGAAATGGTGGGTGTGGGTGCTTTAGGGCGGGGGGGCTCTTTGCCCCCCACCCCAAAGCACCTTGTCCCCATGTTGATGGGAACAAGGGCCTCTTCCCAACAACCCTGGGCTGAGGTTGTCGGGGTCTGCATGTGGGGAGATCAGAATCTGGAAGCCCTCTTTAACAAGGGGATCTCCAGATCCTGCCCCCCCCATGTAAATGAATATGTACCCCTACCCATTCACCCCAAAAAAAAGGCAGTGTAGTGTAAATAAAAACAGAAAGAGACAGTTTTGACAAATCTTCCTCCGGTCTTCTCCGCCGCTGCTGTCTTCTCTGCCACTGACCCAGTCCTCCTCTGATGCTGTCTCCCATCTTTGTGCCAGCTCCACTCTCTGCCGGTTCTTATATAGCAATGGGGCATGGCCATCCGGTGACGTCACCATGAGACCCCGTCCCTTGTGACATTACATGATTTGACTTGGATGCAAATCAATGGGCTTAAAGTGCAGCTCAATGCTGTGTCTTAACGTTTACATACATTTACAAGTAATTACAAGCATTTGGAGTTTGAAATGCCGGTAAACTAAAGTCCTGAACGCAATTTATCTGCTTTCAAAAAAATGTAATAAACTCAACTGCCTCTAAACTACTGAGTGTACAGGATAACATTGAGGAGAGTTCAGGGGCTGCTGAATAAAAAGCCCAACTGCTCCTAAATGCGAGTTTAGCAGCTGCAGTGTACATGAGGCCTTAAAATAAAAATGGATAGAGGTCCAAATACTTCCTCACTCTACGAAATTAAAAGTATTGAATAGATGGCTTAACCTCACTTACTGTTCCCATAGAAAATGAGGTAAAAACTGGAAAACAGATAACAGCACTAAAGACATAACAGTTCTAACTTTCACAGCTAAATGCTTTTTCTGGAGCTTAGTTTTATTTTATGAAGAGTGGTTATAATATGTATCTTTTTTACATCACCCTCATAGATGTTGATAAGGAAATAATATATAATTAAAATTATGCATATCCTAATCTTCCTTTCATCCAAGGCTGCAAGGGTGGGATATTAGGATCTCAAGATCCAAAATAGCAAAATGCCAGGAATATTTTAACTAATTAAGACTGCTTGGAAATCTTTATAACAAGCAAAAACACACTAGGAATATTTGTCTGATCCACATCTAAGGACAGAAATTCTCCTGTGATTGGCATACTTTGGTTCTGACATCTCCAAATAGTGGTACATTGTAAAATTGTGGTGGACTGTATTCAAGCTGTGTGGCCCCATCCACACATTTTTGGCACTTGAAACCCTATAATACATAGTCATTAATTTAACTATTAATATACAAAGTAATCCCATGATGCACACAACTGTATGGGGCCTGAAAGCTTACTTCCAGATGTCACAGGTCAGCCATTTTGTTTTCCTTTATGGTTATGTAGAGCACAAATTAATAAAAGTCACACCTAAACTTCAAAATGATTGAGTTGGTATTTTTTTCTCCAGGGGTGACCTGCAGCAATACTACATATGAAAGTTGCAAATCAAAACCACCTTTTATTAAAGGAAGTAGGAGGAATATTCATTCATAATGAAAGTATAGTAATATGGCTTCCTCCTTAAAGGAGAAGTACAGCCAAAGCTCATTTGGCTGTACTTCTCCTGTGGATCACAGGAGTGCAGTTTGTTCTGCACTCCTGTGACCCATTTTCAGCTGACAGTGGGCTGAAGACTGCTGTCGGCTGATGTCACAGAGCTGGTCCAGGCTGGGGCAAGATTGTGACAATGAAGTTGGGATCCGTCCACATGCCTTTACAGACTCCAGGCTCAGCCTCTCAGCGAGCCACTGAGAGCCAGAGCAGGCCACTCCAACCCCCTCCACAGCCCAGTGCTCCAGTGAGTGTGGGGGGGGGCAGGTCAGAGAGCTCTAAGAACTGAGTGATCTGTGGTGTTTGATCGCTCGGTTCTCAGTGTTAGAGCCAGCGGGGGACAGACTTTTTTTCACAGATTTATACTTACCTAGGTGGATGCAGCATCGGTTCAATGCTGCATCCACCTAGGTAAGAATAAATCTGCAAAAAAAGTCCATTCTTCTCTTTAAAAGGATTAGTTCATGTTTGGAACATGTTACATGGCAAACAAATTTTTTGGGTGGAACTTGTAAAATGTTCCAGCATCTGCAGAGGATCTTCTCCCCACACCCCCTGTCACAATTTGAAAGCAGCACTGTGGGGGCTCCACCCACATGGTCGCATCATTAATTCACAGTTTCCTGTGAATGGATAGACTACAAGTACCATCAGCCATTGGGGATGTCAGCTTGTAGTTCACAATGAACTATGATGGGGCTGATGAGCACTCTGGTAGTTCATTGATTCTTACTGCTCTCAGGTAACAACCATGTATGGACAGACAGCTATCCTGAGAGTCTGCAGAAGCCTGAGATTACACCCGCAATCTGCTAATCGCAGGTGCAATGCTCTGCAGGCTCCTTAGAAAAAAATAATAAATGCACATTTTTTTTTTTACCTGCAAAAGGATGTGCCTTGATAATTTTGGTTCAAAAGGTAAATGTAAAGAAACGCCCCACACTCCGCTTCAGTGCTTTCGTCATATTCCACTTCCTCCCAGTCTGAATAGATATAGATATCAGATATTCCAACCACTCACAAGCACAAAACAAGACAATACTTGTTTAGTTGCTGAACATAGACTGTTTATTAGAACCAAAATACAAGTCTTATATACAGTAGAAGAGGAGGCCCCCCCTCCTGCTCATATTACAATACATCTGTAACTAGAAACCTAATTAACATGAGCAAATTAACGAATCCCTTAAAGCAGCCGATGTGATTCCGTGCCCTCCTGAGCATTGTTATGATAATCAGGATTTCACTACAGGTCAGACTTGTTGTCACCGAGCTTCACACAGTAGATTATACATTATCATTACCACCATTAATATCAACAACACAACCATTGGTCCCTCCACACATACCAGGGTCCTGGGTGTAATCCTTGACTCTGACCTCTCCTTCAGCCCCCATATCCAATCACTGGCTAAATCCTGCCGCCTTAACCTCCGCAACATCTCCAGAATTCGACCCTTCCTGACTAATGACACCAAAGCAACTTATTCACTCCTTGATTATTTCCTGCCTTGACTACTGCAACTCTCTCCTTAATGGTCTACCCTTAAGCAGACTATCCCCCCTTCTATTATGCATTCTGCTGCTAGACTAATACACCTCTCTAACCGATCCATGACTGCTTCTCCTCTCTGCCAATCCCTTCACTGGCTTCCCCTACCCCACCGTGTAAAATTCAAAATGATAACCATAACATACAAGGCCATTCACAACATCGTCCCCATCTACATTGCCAACCTCATCTGCCGATATCGCCCAAAACATCCCCTCCGCTCCTCCCAGGACCTCCTGCTCTCTAGCTCCCTTGTTACCTCCTCCCATGCTCGCCTTCAGGACTTCTCCAGAGCCTCTCCCATCCTCTGGAACTCCCTGCCCCAGTATGTCCGATCAGCCCCTACCCTGTCCACCTTTAGGAGATCCCTGAAAACTCATTTATTCAGGGAAGCCTATCCCACATCCACCTAACAACTGTCCCCAAGCCACCCCCATCAAATCATTCTCTGCAGCTATTACCTTTTGTACCACCACCCCCTCCCTTTAGAATGAAAGCTCTACAAGCATGGCCCTCCTGTACCTTTTGTATTGAACTGTACTGTAATTGTGTTGTTCCCCCTATACATTGTAAAGCGCTGCGTAAAATGTTGGCTCTATATAAATCATGAATAATAATAATAATTATCATAAGTATAAATACAGGACACCTTCTCACAATAGCAGGAGCTCCAGCAGGAGTCAGCCCATCTCCTACATTGTACAGAGGCCAATGTGATCAGCTCTCTCAACTAACATGTTGAGTTCAGAATCAAACAAACCAAGAATAGTCTTTACATATATCCTGGGAGATATTGTGGATAAATATTACTGTCCCATTTTAAGTAATCCAAGATATATTTTCTCAGTCTGGCACGGGGTGACTTAGACATAAGAGGTGCATGGGGAGCTGAAACAAGGGTTTTCCAACCTTTCCAAGGGATTCTGGGTTCCACGGGCCCTCCAGTCACAGTAAACTTAGACTTTAAGGATTACAGTGGAAAGTACTTTCAGTTTCCTTCCAGCAGTTAAACTCGGTTGATTCTATCTTCCAGCAGTGACTTAGATGAATTGCCCCACAGTGTCTGCAGCTACAGAGGTCAATGTGGGCATGTTTTAAATCAAATGTACTGCTGGTAAAAATATGAAAATATTTAAATGTCCATTGTTTGCTCACCGTACTAATTTAAGTAAACCATTTCTCCACTAAAACAATTTGCAGACTAATTTCACACCATGCACTAAATTAGGTGTGTACACAGCCTCACAATTTGTGAGCAGGTCACAGGATTCATATATAGGATGATATGACATGCATTTCAAGTAGAATGTGATATCCATGGCCTATTTGCCATTCACATTAGCTGATGTAGGCAAGGAGTGCTCAATACATATTTATTATGCAATGGGGTAGTTTACTAAAGACTAATAGGATCTTCAATTCACAAGGGAGGTTGCACTTTCCAAGCAAATTTGCCCCAGGTATCTGGTGAAGTTTCACTTCACAAAGATTCCCAATAATGTGCAAGGAAAAAAATAAAACAAAAAAACAGTATGTTTGCTTGCACATGATTGGATGATGGGAGTCAGCAGAGCTTCCCCTCATTCACTAAGCTGTGGGGAAAATTCCCTTGCAAGGTGAACAGCCTATTTACCTTTAATAAATCGACCTTACTGTTTCTTACTTCCGACTCTCTACTGATGTCTAAAAAATGTGTAATTTAAAAAAATAAAAAAATAAGAAAAATACAACTAGATAATTTGAGGCAAATGTAAATATCTTTCTTTAAACCTAATTAACTATTTGAATTCTTTATTCATCTACTGGGTAGAATGCATTAAGCCATCCTGATTCAATACTTTTTATTTCTACCCTTAACACTATTCCAATTAGCAAGGTTAGCTGGACTTTGACCTTATTAGCCTCACAAGGGAACAGTGGCTGGGTTTGTGTCACCCAGCATGATGCTGGGGCGTGCGCTCATCATGGAGGGAGGCTGACAGTTTAGTTTAAGGTTCTGTGTATACACATTATCAATGTTCCAAGTGTATCAATGTATTTCTTCTTCTTGCATTTGTATATCCCTATCATTGGGGGGATTTTATGTTAATTAACCCTTTTGTTGCCTAAAATAAAACTAGGTTTCAAAAGAAATCCTTCACAAGGACTCTGTTGTGCGGCATTTAATTGCTGTACAATCAGCTGCTCAATATCTCGGGAGCTGTACTTCTCATGCTGTATTTTTTTTTTTTTTTTAGCACAGAGACTATGTGTATCCTTTTCAATTTAATTTTACAATATTTCCATTCTGAATGTTGAGTTTCAATTGGGGTTAACCTTGCCTGAGTCTGAGGCTGTCAAGCTGTCAAAAGTGTTTAGCTTGATAAATGTTTACTGTGGTGGACAAGCTGGAGGATGTAATCTTGACTCTTGGACACGAAAGTGCTATATCATCAAACATTCACGTTAACTCTATAAAGGCATTAGAAACACTATACTGAAAAATCATTTGTCTTACAAACTACATGCACATTATGACAACAAGATAAAGAAGGTAATCCTAACTCCTACAGATGATTTATATGGCTTCAAGATTTTGTAATCTACAAATCTGTAAAAAGAATTACATTTATATAACTGAGAAATCCTGTTCATAATGATATGGGAATTGCCTACACTGAGTTACAAACTTCTCATAATAAATGTGTTATTTTTAAAATAATAGCACAGAGAACAGGGGTGGGAGAGGACATCATTTTTGCTCAGAAATGGCCTTTAACCACTTGCCGACCGGCTCACGCCGATATACGTCGGCAAAGTGGCAAGGGTGCGCAAAACGACGTACCCGTACGTTGCTGCGTCATCGGCGGCTAGCAGGCGTGTGCCCACCGCCAGAGCGTGTCCGCAATTCCCGCAGACTCTATGTCTGCCGGTGGCCCACGATCGTGATACGGAGAGGCAGAGCGGGGAGATGCCTATGTAAACAAGGCATTTCCCTGTTCTGCCTAGCAACATGACAGGGATCTACTGCTCCCAGTGATCGGGAGCAGTGATCTCTGTCATGATCTAGTGAGCCCATCCCCCTACAGTTAGAACATGCCAAGGGAACCCACTTAACCCCTTGATCGCTCCCTAGTGTTTAACCCCTTCCCTGCCAGTGACATTTACACAGTAATCAGTGCATTTTTATAGCAAAAAAATATATATAAATATACCATTTATGCCAATGGTCCCAAAATAGTGTCAAAAGTGTCTGATCTGTCCGCTGCAATGTCACAGTCATGATAAAAATCGCAGATCGCCGCCATTACTAATAAAAAAATAATAATAAAAATGCCATAAATCTATCCCCTATTTTGTAAATGCGATAACTTTTGTGCAAACCAATCAATATACGCTTATTGCGATTTTTTTACCAAAAATATGTAAAAGAATACATATCGGCCTAAACTGCAGAAGAAATTTGTTTTTTTATATATTTTTTGGGGATATTTATTATAGCAAAATGTAAAAAATATTGTTTTTCAAAATGTTCGCTCTTTTTTGTTTATAGCGCAAAAAAAAAAACACAGAGGTGATCAAATACCACCAAAAGAAAGCTCTATTTGTGGGAAAGATTTGCTAGAGTACAACGTCGCACGACCGCGCAATTGTCAGTTAAAGCGACACAGTGCCGTATCACAAAAAAGGACTTGGTCAGGAAGGGGGTAAATCCTTCCGGGCTGTGTTTAAAGTCAAGCCTTATGCCACATACACACGAGCGGACTTTTTGACCAGACTGGTCCGACGGTCTATCCAACTGACTTCTGGCGGACTTCTGACAGACTTTCTGAACAAACGGACTTGCCTACACACGATCACACCAAAGTCCGACGGATTAGTACGTGATGACGTAAGACCGGACTAAAATAAGGACGTTGATAGCCAGTAGCCAATAGCTGCCCTAGCATCGGTTTTTGTCCGTCGGACTAGCATACAGACAAACGGACTTTTTGATAGGAACTGGGTCCGGCAGAGTTCCGCCGTAAAGTTTTGAAACATGTTCCAAGTCTAAAGTCCGTCAGATTTTCAACCGAAAAAGTCCACTGCAGGTCCGATGAAGCCCACACATGGTCGAATTGTCCGCCGGACTCAGTCCGTCGGACCAGTCCGGTCGAAAAGTCCGCTCGTGTGTACACGGCATTACAGTGCCAGCATCACAAGAATGCTAATTTATATTTTTATAGTGCCTGTTTATTTATTTGTTACAGGTATTTATATAGCACTGTCATTCTTACATTCACATCAGTCCCTGCAAGGAGCTTACAGTCTAAGGTCCCTAACTCACATTCATGCGCACACATACTAGGGCCAATTTAGACAGGAGCCAATTAACCTACCAGCATTTCTTTGGAGTGCGAGAGGAAACCCAAGTACCCAGAGGAAACCCGTGCAGGCAGTGCCAGGATAAGGCCATCCAGCGCCCAGGGCAAAGATGCCAAACTGCGCCACCCCTTCCCTTAATGTTAGGATCAGGACCTCACATCCCTGCAATAAACCATTGCACCCAGGGCAGTCGTCCCTCCTGCCCACCCCTTGTCCCAGCCCTGCCTCCTAGCACAAATCCTTTAGCCTTCATATTTCCCCTTTGAGCACAAATCCCCCCCCCCCAGTCCAAACCCCCCTCCCAGCACAAATTCTCCCCCCCAATCCCCCCTCCTAGCACAAATCACCCCCTTAAATTTCCCCTTCTCGCACAAATATCCCCAATCATCCCTACTAGCTCAAATTCCCCCCCCCCCTTAAAAAAAAAAATTCCCCTCCTAGCACAAATTCCCTACCCCCTCTACCATATCACCGCTTCTAGCACAAACCTCAAAAAAAATCATCCTAACACAAAATCTCTTTCCCCATCCCCCCTCCCAACACAAATCTCCCCCAAATCACAACTTCTAGCATACACCCCAAATTTCCCCTCCTAGAACGATTCTTACTCCCTGCCACCCTCCAAATTCCCCCTCCCAACACAAATTCCCTCCTCCCAATCTCCTCGTAGAGCCCCCACCTCACATGATACCACAGTGCCCAGGGCAGCCACCCCTCCTGCCCACCCCTTGTCCCGGCCCTGCATGCAGGCACAGAGAGAACATGCAAACTTAGTGCAGGTAGTGTTGTGGTTGGTATTCAAACCGACAACCTTAGTGCTGCTAGGCAGATGTGCTGCCAGTTGGCACTATTATTTTCATATAAAGCTGAAAACCAACACACTTGATGGCTCCAGCATAAGGGCCCTTTCACACTGGGGCGGGGGCGGCGTCTGCGGCTTTACTGTCGGTATTCGGCCGCTAGCGGGGCAGTTTTACCCCCCGCTAGCGGCCGAGAAAGGGTTAAATACCACCGCAAAGCGCCTCTGCAGAGGCGCTTTGCTGGCGGTATAGCCGCGCCATCCCATTGATTTCAATGGGCAGGAGCGGTGAAGGAGCGGTATACACTCCGCTCCTTCACCGCTCCGAAGATGCTGCTAGCAAGACTTTTTTTCCCGTCCTGCTAACGCACCGCTCCAGTGTGAAAGCCCTCAGGGCTTTCACACTGGATACAAAGCAGCGGCTGTTTCGGGACAAAAGTGTGAAAGGGCTCTAAGGTTGGTCAGATGATATTTGGTGATACATGCCTAAAGTGGTATCAAACCCCAAAGCAAACATTTA
Organism: Lithobates clamitans; assembly: GCA_037952925.1. Taxonomy (NCBI): domain Eukaryota; kingdom Metazoa; phylum Chordata; class Amphibia; order Anura; family Ranidae; genus Lithobates; species Lithobates clamitans. The sequence goes on from JBBGZY010001063.1 coordinate 2,188,896, forward strand.
TTATATTGCAGCGTATAATTTCATAGGTGTGGTGGCTGCATACATTTTCTTTTTTAGGCTTTCTTCTATTTTCATCAGGTGATCTGGTCAGTAGGTCTTTTGTTTTTCAAAAGAACAAGCTCTCCAGCAGAATGTATCAGTTTACAGGGTTGAGATAACACTAGCAGAGGTACTTACAACGATCAGCTTTTATTTTTTTATGCAAATCCTTCATCCCAAAAGTAAATCACTGTTGCTGCAACTTCTTATAAAAGTTTAGCTGGCGTTTGGCTTCAATTTGTTAGTGTACCTAAATCTGATAATACATCTAACACTCCCCTCCCCCCAGATTAATAATGCTGCTGTTCAAAAGGTGTCTCTGTTGCTCCTTCATCCAGAGTGAGGGCACTCTAATACAGGAGGTGTGTTACTGGCCAGATAACCAGGTGAAAACAGAGGGAAAAACCTAAGAAAAGAAAACTGATGCTGTCAACACATCTAACGATTGGTAAGCTGCAATATATTACATTTTTGGTTTGGGGTTTTTTACTGCTTTAATCCAACTCGAGTAAAGCATTTTTTTTCTTGTTTTGAATAAAATTTGGAAGAGTTATAACCTCAGGGTTTTAGGTTAAGTTTCTTATGCTGATTAAGGACCCTCAGGAGATTTCCCCTTACTTCCTGTCCAGGGGATGATGATAGCACCAGCTATTTCTTCCTAATTCATGCCAGCTATCTGATGGCTTGACAGTTCAGTGAAGAGCACAAGCCACTGTGACAGTTATCATTCACAGCATGCCATGAATATAACTGTTTTGGGAAAATGGTAAATTGATGGGCTTCATTCCATCTTAAATGGTTATTTCTATAAAGCTGAAAACAAGGAAAAAGGGACAAAAGACAGTTTGATGATAAGGGCAGTTAGTGAACCAGTTTTACATCATAAAAAAGAGGTGCCAACTATAAAAGATTTGAAGAACAAACTGAAAAATTAGGAATACTTCTAAAACCAGTCTTAGAATTTCTAAGACAAAGGAGTTGATTTACTAAAAGTAAATAGGTTGTTCATTTAGCAAGGGAATTTTCACTTTACAATGTATTTTTCCCTTAGTTAAGTAAATATGGTAAAAATTTACTTTACAAAGAACATCATGTGCAAGTATAAAAAGAAAAAAAACAGTATTCTTGCTGGAACATGGTTGAAAGATAGAAGTCAGCAGAGCTTCACTCATTCACTGAGCTGAAGGAAAAATCTATTTGTAAAGTGAACAGCCTATATGCCTCCGTAAATCACTATATATATATATATATATATATATATATATATATACCTCCGTAAATCACACTATATATATATATATATATATATATATATATACACACACTTTGGATATACAAAGTCTACACACCCCTGTTAAAATGTCAGGTTTCTTCGATGTAAAAAGAAATGAGACAACGATAAATTATTTCTGAACTTTTTACACCTTTAATGTGACCTATAAACTGTGCAACTCAATTGAAAAACAAACTGAAATCTTTTAGGGGGGCGAAATAAAAAAATAAAAATAAAATAATGTGTTTCCATAGGTGTGCACACCCTCTTAAAACTGGGGATGTATCTGTGTTCAGAATTAAGCAATCACATTCAAATTCATGTTAAATAGGTGTCAGTACACACCTGCCATCATTTAAAGTGCCTCTGATTAACCCCAAATAAATTTTAGCTGTTCTAGTAGGTCTTTCCTGACATTTTCTTAGTCGCATCCTACAGCAAAAACCATGGTCCGCAGAGAGCTTCCAAAGCATCAGAGGGGTTTTATTGTTAAAAGGTATCAGTCAGGAGAAGGGTACAAAAGAACTTCCAAGGTATTTGATATACCATGAAACACAGTGAAGACAGTCATCATCAAGTGGAGAAAATATTGCACAACAGTGGCATTACCAAGAACTGGACTTCCCTTTAACATATATGAAAAGACGAGAAGAAAACTGGTCAGGGAGGCTGCCAAGAGGCCTACAGCAACATTAAAGGAGCTACAGAAATATCTGGCAAGTACTGGCTGTGTGGTACATGTGACAACAATCTCCCGTATTCTTCAATGTTTGGGCTATGGGGTAGAGTGGCAAGACGGAAGCCTTTTGTTACAAAGAAAAACACCAAAGCTCATCTACATTTTGCAAAAACACATCTGAAGTCTCCCAAATGCATGTGGGAAAATGTGTTCTGATGAAACCAAGGTTGAACTTTTTTGGCCATATATCCAAAAGATACGTTTGGGCAAAAAACAACACTGCACATCACCAAAAGTACACCATACCTACCGTGAAGCATGGTGGTGGCAGCATCATGCTTTAGGGCTGTTTTCTTCAGCTGGAACAGGGGGCTTAGTCAAGGTAGAGGGAATTATGAACAGTTCCAAATACCAGTCAATAATGGCACAAAACCTTCAGGCTTCTCTGCTAGAAAGCTGAACATCAAGAGGAGCTAAATCTTTCAGGATGACAACGACCCAAAGCATAAACTCAAAGAAATGGCTTCACCAGAAGAAGATTAAAGTTTTGGAATGGCCCAGCCAGAGCCCAGACCTAAATCTGATTGAAAATCTGTGGGGGGATCGGAAGAGGGCAGTGCACAGGAGATGCCCTTGCAATCTGACAGGTTTGGAGTGTTTTTGCAAAGAAGAATGGGCAAATATTGCCAAGTCAAGATGTGCCATGCTGATATCCAAAAAAGACTGACTGTTGTGATAAAATCAAAGGGTGCTTCAACAAAGTATTAGTTTAAGGGTGTGCACACTTATGTAACCATATTATTTTATTTATTTATACTTCCCTCCACCCAAAAGATTTCACTTTGTTGTTCAACTGGGTTGTACAGTTTAGAGGTCACATTAAAGGTGAAAAAAGTTCTAAAATAATTTATCTTTGTCTCATTTTTTACATCAAAGAAACTGACATTTTAACAGGGGTGTGTAAAGTTTTATATCCACTGTATATACTTTGTGTGTATACACACACATATTATATATATATACATATATATATATATATATATATATATATATATATATAGTTAGTTTATTTGCTGTGTAATGAATAGGCTGACTTTTCCTGTACCGAGTTTTGTTATTTAACAAGCCTGCAAATTTTCTTTGTCTTTTATCAGCTTGTTACCACCAATGTACTTCTCCTCAGCTACATGACAAAAAAAAAATTCAGTACTCATGGGGTAAGTACAAGCTTTTTATGAATCCACAGCTGCCATTTTTTATTGTTTTACGAGTTTAGAAGAAACCTGTTACTTGGTAACATTACAAAAAAAAAATTAAAAATGCTTGCTGAACAGCAAGGCGGAAACCCACCAAACAGTTCCAACACAAATCTGCACATGTGCTTCTAAGCTACAATGCACTCTTTAGTTCAGTAATTAGCAACAATAAGTATAAATCTGCAATTAAATAAACAAATAAATATATACTGTATTTTAGAATAAATACGAGCAGCTTCAACTTGTTTGAGAGCTGTGTGTACAGCTAGCTTTTGCAGAGCATTTACAAAGATTTTGGCAAGCTATGCTGAGGCTATTGGGCCTAGTTTACACTTGCGGTTGGGGGGGTGTATAGTAAAAGCAGGCAATTAAACAGCAGTTTTATTACCAACTAACACTATCCCCCAAAGCAGCAAATGCAGCCATGGAGTCTGCTGAATGCTGGGGCCAGGGGAGGTGGAGATGAGGGAGTGCAACACAGGATCTGGTGGAGGAGTTCTGTCCTCCTCTCTGCTGCTGACTGCTGAAACAAAGTGAGGGTGGAGGCGAGAGGGATGCCACAGCTGCAGGAAATGTGGGATGGCCTGCCAGGCCAGATTCGTCCTGTGGGCTTTGTGTTTGACACACATGTATTAAAGTAAAGGGGGCCCCCCAAAAAGTGGTGCAGTGGTGTGGACTTTGAGCTGGCAGTGAGGGGGTAACATAACACAAGTGTAAACAAGTGTTGTGACTGCCTATCACATATTGTCAGGTCCTATAATGCCAGGGCACATCCCATAACCCTTTGTTTGAAAGTAGACACCCCAAGGTATTAGGCAAGAGTCATGGTGAGTATTTTGAGTGGTGAGTATTCTCATTTTTGAGAAAAAAATAAGAAAGTAAATGAAATTAGTTGTCATTGTAAGCTATTTCTCACACAGCATAGGCATACTTAGAATAACATCCCAAGTGGCATTCTGCTACTCTTTCCGAGTATGGGGACTATCACACGTGTGCTACTTTTTCACAGCTCAGCCATACAGTGAGTCCCAAAACCCATCAATCACCTTCAAGCTTTCAAGTGGCATTAATTATGCATCTGATTTCCTGACTAACTATAACATTTTTGGAGGCCCTGAAGTGCCAGAAACTTGGAAAGATCTAAATAATGACCACTTTTTGGAAAGCTGTTACCCCAAGGTATTTGCTAAGAGGCATGTAGAAGATCTATTTGTTTGCCAAAAGTTTTGGAAAATTAAGACAGTAGCTAAAAATGCATTTTGTTACACAAAGTTGTCAGTTTAATCATTGAAATTGCCCATCAAATGCATTATAATAATTGGAATTACACACCAAATGCATTCTACTACTCCTACTGAGTATGAGGATACCACAAGTATGATACTTTTTCCAATGTTTGGACTGATTATGCACCTGACAGTTATACATGCATTTACTTTCTTTCATTCTGATGCCACTGATGCAGATCTGCCACACAAGGCAATGATCATATTGTGACAGTGCCAATGGGAAATGTAATGAAAATAATTTTAGTGGCAAGGTTAATATCATAGTGAGTTATGGTAGCAATGGAATGGAACCAGTCCTTTAAGCAATAGTCAGGTTGTGAGGAACAGTAGAAACATGATTGTCACACTTTATTCCATATTTACTACATACACTGCATTTTTTTTTGGGGGGGGGGGGAGTTGTCTATAGAAAGAATAGCATCAGGGAAGTGTTTCTCATGCAGTCTACTGACTGCACCTGATTGAAGCCTTTCATGTTTGGGTTTTGCCTGGTAAATTGTAACTGTTACGATTTTTTCTTAATTTCTCAGGAGGGTCTTCTTGCGGATGTTTAAATGATATATGAATGGCAGATTGCCAGTTGATATAAATAGATGGACTCTCCTCTCTCGTTTTCCTAATTCTCCCCTCCTTTCCTCCTACAACCTTCTGCCCTCTCCCCCAGTTTTTTTTTCCTTTTGTGGGGGACCATTTACATATTTAATTACTACATTCGCTGCAAGAACATGGCCCTACAACAACCATCTCTATTGTGTCAAAACGCAATTTTGTAATGTGTGACTACAAAACTTTCTAGTCTCTGTTAATGTTCTGTAAAAATTCTTTATACACTTTTTCTGTGCCATTACCCTAATCTTAGGTTTGCCAAATTGAGCTTTATCATCTGGTCATTTAAATCTGCAACTCCCATATGAAGATTGTACTTAAAAAAACAGAGTGGTTTCTGGACCACACTAATGCTGCGTACACACGATCGCACATTCCGATTGCGATTTTTTTTTTACCAAAATTATGTAGAAGAATACATATCAGCCTAAACTGAGAAAGAAATTTGTGTTTTTATATATTTTTGGGGGATATTTATTATAGCAGAAAGTAAAAAATATTGTTTTTTTTTCAAAATTGTTGCTTTTTTTTGTTTATAACGCAAAAAATAAAAACCACATCAAATATCACCAAAAGAAGAGTCAGTTAAAGAAGAGGAGGATCAGAGAAGACAGGATCACACAGCCCTTATACACAATGCAGAGGATTAACCCCTTAGGTTCCACAGTGAGTATAACAAGCATGCTTTACTTCATGTACAGACCAATTTTACTGTTGTGGGTTTAGTAACACTTTAATGCCAATTTTTAACTTTTCATCTGAAAACGTTTTTTCAAACTGAAAATCAACAAATTGCACAGAATAAAGTATGATTGATAGAGTCCAAACATTATATAAATCTTATGCAGTTTATGGGAGATCTAATGTGCTGAACATTGTAGCAAGGGAGTGTTTGGAGCCTAACTGAAAATTATTATCTTATACATTTGTATAAGTGTTTTTATGTAGCTTTATCATAGCAGGAATTATGGCCTATATGTAGTGTTTGTGCAAGTAGTTCAATCTCAGGTCAAGGACCAGACTCATAGATGCGTATTTCTTTTACTAGATGATTTTATAACAGGGCTGCATTAAGAGTCTATAGCTGATCTGAGGTGCTAAAAAAATGGCTGTGCAAATCCTGGCTAAGAAATTTATATATTTCATGCAAGATGATCTGCTTTTTATAAATGGGTCTTGAGCTGTTTGGCTAGTTTAAGGGTATTTCAATTTGGTCTGTGTCATAAAAAAGTGATCCCCTCTCCACCATGGACATAAGATTAAAAACTGATCATTTTGTCACAGACTTGTACATTTTAGAGAAATGGGGGTGTTGTGGTGTCCAGTATAACTTACCCATTTTCCCCACTCAGTTTTGGAGATCTCATTATCATCACAATGTGGATTTAATACATTTAACTTGGAAGATGTTGTAATAGGTACATGTGCCAAAAGTGGACAAAGAATATTGATTGCAGTATGAACACCAAGTCTGGATTTTCTTAGATCCTTCACATTAATGTGATTTCAGTCATTTTTCAGATCCCATTTGGTTTAAATTTGGCAAGCAGATAAATGCTTTAGACTATCAATGACAAAACCATCTGCTGGCTGGTGGTTAGTAATTGTAGGTGTGTAAAGGGACCGGCTTGATTTGAATTAGGACTTAAAAATGATGAATAATATGGAAGGATGCTTGTGGATAGAGAATATTTAATTACCACAATGACTTTACAAAAAAACACACACACACAAAACCTGTTTATGTGCTTCATTGTTAATGTTTTTTAAAGCTGTATAGTTAGACATATTGTGGCCGTGCACAACAGCACATGGACTCTTGGGGATGAGACTGGACATTTGGGTTAGTGTTGCCAAAATTCAGAAACATTATTTACATCTGTGTCAGGTTGGATGCAACAAAATATGTCAGTCATTAAAAAGTGCTTCCTGAATATGAAAGAGAGATTAATAATCTCACCAGAAATCTTAAGGGACAAAGACTGAAGCACCATTTAGAGCCAACTATACATAAACCATTTATAGGCTTGTCACCATAAACTTTAAACTGTGCTAGATCAGAAGGACCTTAACTTCTTTTCTGAACCATCTGAGGCTGAACATAAGACTGGTAGACCTTTTTACTGGCACGAGCAATTGTTCTCTGCAGTATTATTTAGACACTCCTTGCAAAATCATTTTCTATGTCCTTCCAAACTTGATATGTCTCTTTGGAGAATTATTAGGTCATATAAGTCAATACCATTTTCCCAGGACACCCTATGATTCAAGATGTCATCTTGAAATGGCATGTAACTTTAAATATACCCAAACAATATTTTGAAGATTTAAAGACATGAAATAAAATGGTTTTCTTAAAATAAATTATATACATATTTAACCCCGTTTAAGGTCCACCATATTTGGATGATTAATTATCTCTATGAGTTAGCAGATTAAAGTTGCCTCATAGGCAATAGAGTATTATTTAAAGATGCACGAAGTAATGTTTTGAGCCAAGGCAATGGAGCTATTCTAATAAGAGAACATGAACTGCACACGTTAAAGATCTAAAAATAATATCTTATTTTTCATATGATGCAATAACTTCTGCAGCCAGTGTAATTGCAATGTTTTTGCCACTATGTAACAGGCAATCATGCAAAACGATGAGCAGGAAAGCAATTAAAAAAAAAAGAGAGAAAATTTGGTAGTGCTAAGCTTTCATTGTCTTTGAGGGCTTTTAAAAAGGTTTTAACATTCTAGGACTGGAAAGCTGCCAAATAAGTGAGGTAACAATGGATTCAGTATTTAAGCGTTTCTTTTATATAAATATAAAGAAAAAGATAAATATGGGTAAGTAAATCGTTTTTAAGGGAAGGATTATTAGTAGTTTCTTACAAAGGTGATATCACTCTAGGTGACTCACAGCTATGTCATCCAGCCACAGGTGCAAAGCCCCCAGAAAGGTCCACCTCTTCCCAGGACAATGCAATGCACAAAGGTGCAGGTGGCACAAACTGCAATTGTAAATCCCATCTCCTGCCAGGCTCAGCTCCGCGTCTTACCAGATGCACCCTAAATGGCTGTTTTTAGTTATGCTGTTTAAGACAATACTGACAAATTCTTATGTTAAACGTGTCTGTATAAATACAGTAGATAACATATATGGATCATTTGTTAAGGTTAAAGATGGCCAGTTTTAAAATAAATCTGCCATTAAAGAAATATGGCAGCTGCCATTACTTATCTCCTTTGGAAAATGCTAGCTGATTGTTATGCAGATCCAGACAACTTTTAAATACAAAGTTCAAATACAGATTAAATACATACATTAGGTCTGTTTTACCTGCCAATGGATTTTTACTTATTTTCATCTAGTCCTGAGATTTACATGGCACGGCTCTGTCTGGCAGGGGAGGAGACCTATCTTTTCTCTTCTGTAGATATGTCTTGTCTCTTGCCAGCCTATGACTGGAAAGCTAAAGGAGATGCAGTTCACGGATCAGCTCAAAGTCTTTGTCATTCTGCTCTCTCCTCCTATCTGCATGTTCATTGTCAATGCCTAAGCATTGCAGCACAAGTGATTGGTGCTTCTCCCTTTTCCAGTGTAAACTCTTGCTACAGGGATTGCCACTGGGGTATCATTTATGGGAAATTGCGACCATAACTAATGACCTACTTAATATGAGATCTTGCTCTAGCTTTGTTAGAAGGAGAAAACATGAAATTCTTTTTTTTTTTTCATTTACTGTATGCCCCTTTTCTGTTCCTCCATCAATGCAATAATCCCATATGCTTACTTATCTCTTTGGAAAGGAAATGTTGCTTAGACATTTTACTAACATTAATTTTCCCATGCTGAATGTGCATTAAACACTTGTCATTTTCTAATGCTGATGTGTTGCTATAAAGAACACAGTGTTTTTCTAAGAGAAGACAGAATATGTAAATCTTTGTTAATGTGTAACATATACTGCATATTTTAAGTAATGTAAATTTTGTACATGTACATGTACATCTCTCATAAATAAATGAGGTACGGATGGAACAGTTAGTGGCCTTTTTTTTTAAATAAAGTTTTTTTTTTTTTCCTTGAATTTTTTGCATACGATATATCAATTACATCTGTTTTCTTTTTTTTTTTTATAAAAAACCCTATATTTTTATTAAGGAAAATTCACCAAGAAAAATCTATCTGTAGGTAGACCTCAGGGATCTGTACTGACTAAATTAACAAAATAATGTTAATTATGTACACCAGCATATACCCCTTTGGAAAGTGTGATATTAAAAGGGGGAGCTGGCCAAGAAACTTTCCTGAAGGTGGAATAAATATATATTTTTTTGCACTTTAGCTTTCTTCTGCATTGTTTCACTATCTGTTCTTTTTTTCCATTTTATTTTTATTCCATTTGACTTTGCAACTTTCTACTTTTCCCAGATTGGAAGAAAACAAATGCAGGACCATATTGCAAAATTGTGGTCAAAAATGTCAGATGCATAATTAAGTGCCAGTATGTCTGCCCATTTTGATCTGACAGTATGAAGAGAAAGAACGTTTACAGTATATTTGCAGTAGGGAGAAGGACCATCAGAAATGTGACTGTTCATGTGTGTGTCCATCATGTGAGTAGATCCTGACATCTTCAGAATTTCAAGCTTCTTTAAATTCATGAGCAGCCAGGCGTTGCTGCTTATGTTAAAGTGGAGCTCCACCCAAAAGGGGATGCTCTGCTTGTCTGCCTCTTCCCCCCTTCCGCTGCCACATTTGACACCTTTTGGGGGGGGGGGGGAGCAGGTACCTGGTTTTGACAGGTACCTGCTCCCACTTCCAGGCGAGTTTGCCGCAGTGAACTAAGCCAGAGGTTCGGCCCCTCTCCTGCTTCCCCTGCCACCGGGCCATTCACAAAGCGCAGCCCACTTCGCGCATGTGCCGTAGGAAACTGACTGTGAAGCCGCAAGGCTTCACTGCCGATCTCCCTTAGCCGAGATGACAGGGGCAGCACCTGAGAGCCGATTGAAAAATCGAAAAGGGCGAGGACACTGCTGGATTCGTGGACAGGTAAGTGTCCTAATATTAAAAGTCAGCAGCTACAGTGTTTGTATTTAAGGATTGAAAATTGAAATCTTACATGTCAGCAGCTGTGGGGATCAGTGACATCACCCTTCCCTTCATGTGACAGTTTTTGGGCCTACAATTGGCTTTATACTTGAGCACTGTCACAGGAGAAAATGTTACATGACCACCTATACCCATAGGATTTGTATCACCAACTGTGAAGGAGAAAGGGAGAGAGGGAGAAAGACAGAGGGAGAACTGGCAAGACCCCTTTACAGAGAAACTGTCAATTAGCCCCTCATTGGCAGTGAATCGTTAAAGGAGTTTTAAAGGCTTGTTTTTTTTTTTAATTAAAATAATACACAAGTTTATACTTACCTGCCCCAATCTTCACTTCCTATAGTGGCACATGTTCAGGCGCCTCCACGTCCTGCTGTGTGTGTCCATAGACACACACAGCACTGCACGGCCTCGCCACCCTGCTGTCTGCTCAAAGGATTTGATTGACAGCAGCAGGAGCCAATGGCTTCTGCTGCTGCCTCTCTGTCCTATTACAGACAGAGGAGGGAGCTGCTACAGATGGGCACAGAGCTGGATCAAGTGAGGACTAATTATTTAATGGGTGAGGGACCGATACAAATGCTGGAACATATTTTACCTTAATGCAGAGAATGCATTTCATCACTTTAAATTAGTAATAGCGTCAAGTGTACTTTTAAATAAAGTATACTTTTAATTTTTTTCACTAGGTCTTCTAACTGAGGCCCACCCTCCTTCCCACACATTTGTACTTACCTCAATTTCATCACCTAATCCTTCTAGGCATTATCATGCTATGCATATTATTACAAAACCATTACCCCAGCACAGAAAATATACTACTGGGCATCCACATTAATATAAAATAGTTTAAAATTTTTTATGAGCAACTGTATTATAAAGAAAACACCTAGAAACTGCACACCATATGTTGGGAAAACTTCAAACCAAGCAACGGATGAAATCATTTGCAAAGACAGGTTTCTGGTGCATACATTCAGAAGATGTTTAGTGTTATTTATTTATTTTTTTTAATTCGTAAATGCCAGCTAGATGAATCTGTAAAACCAGTTACAGACATTTAAAATCATGATAAACCTTCTACAGTACAGCGTTTAGAAATGAACCATAAAATGGCAGGCATACAGCCAAGTGTCATGGGGTCACTTGTGATGCTGGGGTGTTTTTGAAGTGGTGAGAGTTTATGATGAAAGCAGAAGCCAGTGAACCACCTGCAGTAATCAAACCGTTCCCTCTGAGGCAGCCAGCGGACGACTTAAACAGCATTTCATGAAACAAAAGATGCAAACTACATGAAAACATGAGGTAACTGCATAGTGACTGTTTTGCTCATACCGCCTAATATACAATAAAGGCAGGAAAAATTTTACTTCACTTTGTTTTTTATAATCTTTTATGTGAGATCATGTCGAGATGTCCAGACCTGATTTAAAAGTATTACAAATGAAGCATGAAAAAAGATAATAAAACGTCTGCAATGTATAATACAAAAGTAACAAGCCATGCAGTATTTATTTAAAGTATATATAAATGAAGCAAAATGGTACATTAGGAACACACAAAAAAACAGTCCATTTAGTTTCCTTTAAGTCTTTCTACTGCAGGCAGGCCACTTCTGCTGTTTTCTGTTTAGCAGATACTGTGTTTAGAAAATGAATAGATTGAAAGTTTCTAATTAATCCTCTGTTGGATTGCTGATCAACACAAGAACCAATCACAGGTCAGCTAATTACAGCCTAATGTCAGGACACCTTGGGGCTAGGTAACAGATGCACACCGTTGGGATCAGGAGTGCACCGCAAGGCTGGGTGGTAAGGAAGGCAGGGCCACTGGAACACCAACACAGATCCCCCCAGGGTTAGATCGTAGGATTCCCTGGGGCGCGGAGTCTAAGAGCCAGCAGATGTTCACCAGAGCCTCTAGTGGTGAGGATGGACTGGGCTGCAACTGGTTCCAGGTCGCGACCCCCAGGGTCCCCCAGCTCACACCCACGGTAGGCAACAGGAGGATAGGGATAGTAAAGGAATAAGCCAAGGTCAGGGCCACAAGCAGACAAGGACAACAGAGTTCACGCCAAGGTTCAGGGTCACAGGAAAACAGGGATAGTCGGGGACACGCTAAAGGTCAGGGTCACAAGCAGACAGGAATAGTAGAGAACACGCCAAGGTTAGTAACAGAAACAAATGTAGAGCACACGGCAGGCAGGAACAGGAAGCCAAAACACACAAAGGTTGATCAGCAGGGCTGGCCTGCAGTGCAGAGGTTAATATAAAGTTCTCTGATAGGAGCTGGGGTGGAGCCATGCTAGAGGAGAGTTAATAAAAGCAGTCAGGTGAGAGTCAGCTGGTCTTTAGAGATGAACCATGACACCTAACTAGACTACACCTACAAATCTGATTTTTCATTGGCTGCTAAAGTTATAAGCACATAATTGCTACTTACATTGTTAATGCATCCCAGTGAATAAGTCCCACAAAAAAAAGTTCCTAGTGAACATGTTGGTATAAGTAAATGCAGTCTGAGGTGATAACAGTATGTACTCTATCTATCCATATATATATCTATATATATATCTATATATATATAGATATATATATATAGATATATATAGATATATATATAGATATATATAGATATATATCTATATATATATATGAAAAGAAAAGGGGGTCAGCTTTGTGAGTTTTCAAAACTGTGAAACATGATAAATGCAGAACTTATTTAAAACTATTATTCAGACAAGAGACATGTTTCATGCAGAGTCTTACACAAACTTATCAAAACATATGATATATTCACACTCCAGTTATGTAGTAAGTATGAGTCTTTTTTTTTTTTTTTTTTTTTTTTTGCGGGGGGTGGGACTTGAAAGGCAGATACATAACTTTGCCTCTGATATGTTTTTTTTTTTTTTTTACACACATGTAAAATGAATTAAAAAGTCCAGAAAATGTATTAATGCAGAGGCCCTGTAGAATAAAAAAAGATGATATCTTAACTTTTTTTTAGGTTACCTGATACTTGTGCAATTGTATATCAAGTCTATAAATAATAAAAAATAGACTTTCGCCTCATCCAAACGATACATGCAAAACTAATGGAGATAATCGGAGAACCCCCAGTATCCTACAATGGCGGTCTATATCGACCACAAAGGGGAGACATATTTCATAATAAGATTGTATTTATTTAGAAAACAGTTAAAATGTTAGAAGAGAAAATTTTAGTGATGCCCTAACAGGGGAATAAAGCATACAAAATATACAAATAATAAAATAAACATGTATAAATTATCACACCACTGTATGCACCATGTTTACCTAATCTGTACATATTTATTTTATTATTTGTACATTTTGTATCAAATATGTCTCCTTTTTGTGGCTGATATAGTCAGTCATTGTAGGATACTGGGGGTTCTCCGGTTTTATCAAGTCTATACTTTCAGGATAAAATACATTACAATTAAGGTACCCAAAATTACAAATAGATGATGGATTTAAATGCCTTCATAGTTCATTAGGTTCAAGTTAACCATAATTCAGAGACCCAGAATGATTGTTCTCACTCACATTTGTGTTGTTAAGTGTGTGTGGGGTGACAGGGGTGTTTCCATTTTTATTTTTTATTCACATATTATTTATCACATTTTTAACATTCTTTTGATTTGACTTTATTGACATCACAAAGGGCTAACAAGCCTCCTATGTGATAGCACTGAGCATGCAACAGGTACTGTTTTTTGACACATCAGGGGTCTAATAAACGCCTAATACAGAATGGGAATTCCCTCACAGGGTTTTTTAGCAGCTAAAATTAATGCTTAATTAGTAATACATTTTGAATTAAAATTTGTTTTATTATATCAAAAAGTACTTTATAAATACATAAAAGTTGTAAAAGGCAACCCTGGCTTTGACATGAAAATACAGCCCATCAATGATGAAAGAAACAACAAATATTATATGAAACCCATTATAATGACGTGGTATTTCACATGATATCTCACATAATAAACCTCTAATGCTTCCCTTACTATCTCACCCAGCAGATCAAACACAAGACTGTAGTTAATCCAAGGCTTACCTGGCTTTTTGGCAGGGTTTTTTGTCATAATAGCTATGAACCAAAAGTGCTCAGAGCTGAGCACTTCTAGGTTCGCACTCAGCAGAAGAAATGAGTTAACAAATGTTCCTTCCAGCTCACCATCCTGACAGCATTTATTGTGGGTTCCAGTCTCATTAAAGGAGCGAGAAAGCCCAAGAACTACCGTGGGGGGAATACTAGAAGGGCCACCTAACAAGTCATATAGCCACCCGGATCACTTTTACAGAATAGCCCTGTGCCTGCTGAGCTTGTTTTAAACCTTTACAAGCTTGGACTTACTCGATATGTCCAAAGAGCTAAAAAGTATAGCAAGCCAAAAATATATTTTTTTAGTTTTTGGAGTGAGAAAGAATAAAATGCCTGTCAGGTTTTGATTTTTGTCTATGTCCTTGTTGCAGATTTTGTCCTCCTATTTTCTCTTTGAAACGTTGTCAACAGGACAGGAAGTAAGGGTTAATCTTTCTAACAGAGCCATAGATAGCAATGAAACTCAAAGAGTTCTAATCCTTCCCTATTTTATCTAAAACTAGGAAGCTGTTTGGCTTGATATACACTTTAAGGCATATTTGCCCCTTGTTTTATGCAAACAAAACATACATCATCATAACTGGGGTATAAATAAATCCATATATTGTATATCTTTGGGCGTTTGTGTGAAAGTCTGCATACAATCACCTGTTGTCTGCATAACAATTAAAAAAAATGCATGATGCTTGTTTTGAAACCATCCCTGCATCTAACTCTAGATAAGTCATCAGAGAGGAAAACGGCAAGCTGTGAGATTAGCCTATAATCATCTTATGCAATTTGCTTCTCCTTTACAGTAATGTATTGAGAAGTAATTAGATTAGTATCAGCATGCAACATTACCTGGCAGCCTGAGAGCATTAAAGGGTGACAGGTCATGATGTTTATTATCAAATACAGAACTGTTTGATTAAAGACTTTTTTTCTTTCTCGCAGGACCATTTGGCTCTCATTTTGAAACATTAATAAGATAATAGGAAAGAATATTTTACACTGTCAGCTGCAATTAAGTTAGCTAAAGATCTGCTCAATATATCTGAGAGATTATTTTTAACTAAGCAGGATTGTTACTTTCAAGATTAACGCAACCAAACACTGATACTTATTTTTAGGAAGACATGATTATTGAATTATGCACAACCTACTTATGTTTCTCAAGGTTGCTTGAAGTATGCTTTCCTATCAGCCTCTGCCTCACCCAACCCGTTCTGCTATGGCCGTTACAGAGCCATGCAAGGGAATTTTACTGTTGTCTTTGCATCCTGTATAGTGCACAATAAATAGAAGAATGCATTTGTGAGTGAGACCCACCTGTAATAATCCATCAGATGGTTAGAGGCAGGAATTCAGTTGTATAGATCTTGCCATCAGGCTCTTCAGGAGATATAATACACGTTGTAAGCCAGTGGGCGATTCAACCTGCTGATCCCCACCCATGGCTAATACATTTCTTTTGGAAGAGTTGACCCCTTAAATCTTAAGTTCAATGGCATGTGGGAATGAAGGAAAGAGAAACACAGCAGACTACCTTAACTGCCTCCAATGAATGCTATTGAACAGAATTTCCATTTCAAAATCAAAATCACCTTTTTTCAAGCATTAACATGCATTTAGAAATCTCAAAAGTCCTTTAAATGTTTTCTTTAATACATTAACAGCCAGAATCCGCCAGGCTGAACACAGCGGCTTAGTGAGAAAAAGAGTCTGGGCTAAACAAAATAAACTCTTGGAATAGAAATAAAAGGAGAGGTCTTACTTGCGGAAAGGCAGTAGTATGTTTATTTTTTATAAAGGTGGGATCAATTATTAAGTTTAAATGTCTTTAATCTAGTCACGCCTTGCTCTTCAATTATCGAAATATAATTTTACATATCAATCTGAAACTTTTTCACTTTAAGCAGAGGGTATAGGCAGACATCAATTCCGAAAAACCTACAAGTCTCTGGAGAGATATCAGGTATTAGAGAACAACAGAGGAACAAGGTGTTGAGTGGAAAGGACCAGACCATATGGAATATATATCTGAAAAGATTAAATATCTGCTGACACAGTGCACATTAAAAGGTAGGCATACAAAAATAGAACGTTTGCTGCTTCTGGTACAGGTGAGTGTAACGGCACTATGAGATTATCTCAGAAAATATATGTACATTTACTTGCTTAGATGTAGCACTACAGGCCCGAAAGCTGTTAAAATATAACCAACAAATATTGAAAGGAGAATAATTTATGCAGCCAGGAGACTACTTTGAAACATGTCTCTGAGCAAGTGTGTATATAGTTTGATGTTCTCTCAAAGGCAAGTCTTGCAACTTCACATACTGTATGTTCCTGGGCATTTGGCTAGTTAGGATCAGTACAGATTGCACCAGCACTGGAGTAATACAAGGCTCTGTGCCCCTTGCATCTGATTATTCTTTCCATTTGTGACTAGAAGTCATATGGCCAACAAGTCCCAAAGAGACCACTAACAGGTCATATTTTTAAAATATTTTCTATGTATAATAGATTAAATGAAAATCATATGCCTTTTCAACGCTATGGAATTTAAAAAACATAATCTGTTCATGGTCCTTAAAGAGGGAGTCCCACGAAAATTTTTTTTTTTTTAAGTCAGCAGCTACAAATACTGCAGCTGCTGACTTTTAAACTAAGGACACCCACCTGTCCCAGGGTCCAGCGATGTCGGCACCTGAGACCGAAACGTCCCTCGGTCCTCGGGTGCCGCCGCCGCCATTCTCTGTAAGGGAATCAGGAAGTGAAGTGCTGCGGCTTCACTTCCCGGTTCCCTACAGCGCATGCGTGAGTCGCGCTGCGCTTCCAAACTGGTCACCGCTGTCTCTGGGACCCGTGTGTGTCCCAGCAGACAGCGCGGTGGGGACAGGAAGAGGCATAGACTCCCGTGGGAGTCTATGCCGGAAGTGGGTGCAAATACCTGTCTTAGACAGGTATCTGCACCCCCCTCCCCCCTGAAAGGTGCCAAATGTGGCACCGGAGGGGGGGGAGGGTTCCGAAAAGCGGAGGTTCATTTTTTGTGTGAACCTCCGCTTTAAGAATGGGGATTGGGAAAAACATTCAGACAGTATGGGAAGTTTACAAAGCAATTTAACTGTTAAACAACATGTTACATTTAAAGAAAATATCATAAACTTACTTTCTAACTAAACTACATGCAAATGAAATTGATGGACAGGACCTGTGTAATATAATTAATATTACACAGGTCCTGTCCATCAATTTCATTTGCATGTAGTTTAGTTAGAAAGTAAGTTTATGATATTTTCTTTAAATGTAACATGTTGTTTAACAGTCTGAATCTGCAGAAAGGCATCAGAGCGTACAACCTAAGGATACTCATTTTGTGGGGGAAGCAGGTATATTGTTAAATCAGCCCAAACGTGTTCTTGTTTAAAAACATGTATACATGATATTTAAATTGTACGCATACCTTTGTTTTACTTAAAATGACTACTTCTTCTAGGTGCTGAGAGGTGGCATAAAGGTGGCCTGGAGGATACATAGCTGAAAGTCAGCCATGCTAATGTAAGTAATAAAAAGCTTTCTATTCTGTGAGTTGTAGTGTTACCTATACAATACATTTTGTTTACCATTAGTGGGGAAAATGACAGATATCAGTAAAAAGTATGTAATGCCCTGTACACACGGCGGATTTTCGGAAAAAGTGCGATCGGATTGTGTTGTCGGAAATTCCGGTCGTGTGTGGGCTCCATCTGACTTTTTCCATCCGAATTTCAGACACACAAAGTTTGAGAGCAGGATATAAAATTTTCCGACAACAAAATCTGATCGTTTAAATTCTGATCGTGTGTACACAAATCCAACACACAAAGTGCCACGCATGCTCAGAATAAATTAAGAGACGAAAGCTATTGGCTACTGCCCCGTTTATAGTCCCGATGTACGTGTTTTACGTCACTGTGTTCAGAACGATCGGATTTTCCAACAACTTTGTGCGACCGTGTGTATGCAAGACAACTTTGAGACAACATCCATCGGAAAAAATCCATGGATTTTGTTGTCGGAATGTCCGATCAATGTCCGATCGTGTGTACAGGGTATTACACCTACACTTATATTACATTTATGGTCACTTAATTCGTTTGGACACCTGGAAAGACTGCAACATGTCTTGCTCATGCCTTGATCAATAAGATATAACAGAGAGAATGACTGAAACTGACTGAGTTTAGAGGTGGAGTCACTTTCCTTTATGCATGTGACATATAATGGATGTCAGACAACTTTTTGAGTGCTGTACTCATGTTCAGGAAACAAGTTGACATTTTGGAAACGGTTTTTCAGGACTGGTGTTAGTAACTTCCTCATGGCACTTTTAAAAAATATTATAGTACTACGGGATGGGTGATATCAAGTGCACACCTTTAGCCATAACAGGCCTTTCAACTGCTATGGTGCCCAGCAGTGCAAAAATATGATAGTTAATCTGCATTATTTTCCACACATCAATGACAATGGACACATTATTTTACATCCATTATTGCTGTACCCTAAATGCAATCTTTCCCTGTGATGGTATTCTTTCAGTACAAGATACACCGTGCTACAGAAAATTCACATTTTGGTAGCAACATTGAAAAGGGACATCAGAAAGGGGTAGGGTGTGGGGGGATAATGTGTATAGGATAAAGTATACACACACCAAGAACCTTAAGGTTATTGCAAACGTTCCAGTCATTGAAAATCAACCTCTTCTCCACATATTCTAGAATGGGACCAGGTTCCAAACAAAATTATGAACATGGAGACCCTGGTGGCAGCTGACAGAAATTACCTGAAGGAACCTGCTCCTCTTGGACTTGCTGGCTGGCTCATAGGAACTCTGATAGACTCTGCAATAAGCAATTTATGCTATCTTCGTTGCACCTAAAGTGTACTCATCATCTATTTCTCTCCTCTCCCCTAAAATCCCAATAACCTTGGCCTCACCTGTCATGCTAGATCCTTAATAAAGACCCATTGTAGCCCTACTCAGGTGAATATCTTACCAAAATATACGGTATGATTTACCAGTGCTCAGACACTGTTTTGCTACCTTTCTTCTTCTCCTCGTTTTACCTTTCCTCTGTGTACTTTCTGGGTACCTTCTACTGCTACTGTATAATGTGTATACCATTAAAATGCACTGGATCTGTAACCTGTAAAAATGAACAAAGACATATCTGAACTAAAGTTATTGCATAGGTACCAGTATTTGAATTGCTGCATCCACCATGGGCCAGCATCTTTGTCCAGTTAGTTACTCTAGATTAGGGATCTCCAAACTATGGCTCTCCAGTTGTTTAGGAAGTACAATTACCATCATGCTCAGTCATGTCTGTGAGCATCAGAGTTTTTTAATGTCTCATGTGACATGTAGTTCCACCTCCACCACAGCTGGAAGGCCGTAGTTTGGAGATCCCTTCTCTAGATGATCCCTGAAGATGGGTCAGGTTTTAAAAGTGAAAGAAAGAGGATGGCACTGTCAGAAGTGCCTCTTTAGGAGGTATTAACTTCACTTACACATTACTACGTATGTATGCATATTTGCATTTTTGGTACTCCTGGGTATAGAGGGTATGTGTCCCACTTCAAATGACAGCGCTGGTGCTTGACCTGACACTGTCACATGGGGCAAGCAGAAAACTCAGCTCAGTGTAAACTCCAAATGGACTTTAAAGCTTGGCTGTTTATTTTTTTGCTTCTGGTATCTGAAAGTAGCAGCAAGGGAACAAGAGAAACCTAATGTACAGGTACACTTTACGTATATGCTATCCTGTTTATTGTTTTTTCTTCCAAATTGTCACAACAATCTAACTGTTTTTAGGCACTTAGGATTTCCATAAATTGGTTTGCTAGAGCCTTAAGCAACAAAACAACTTTGCATAAATTTTAGAACATACTTTTTGAATTCTTCTTGAGGGACTGTCATTTGTTATTGTTGAAACAAGGCACAGAGAATTGTACAGTACGCAGGCATATCAGTAAATTTTAAGAAACTTGTCAACCTAAACGTAATGAGTGTAGGAGATTTCTGGGACAGTCAGCATAATGAGGATTCCAAGGCGGTGGAAACTGAAATTCATTCACTTTCACTGTCCTAAAATGAACATAAAGGCAACTATACTAGAAGCTAGCCTTGATTGTACAGAAATTTACAGCAGCCCTTCAGACTGAGGGGGAACAATGCCTAATCCTGCTGTCCCACGTACACAGCACACTCAATGGTGTTGTTCTCTGCATGTTTGCAGATGATATGCCGCTCTATAGAAAATTGCAAGGAAATCTTTTTGAAATAATGCAACATTTTATTTGCTAAAAACTACATTTTTTTAAATACCTAAGTGAACATTAAACAGTAAAGGGTTTCTGGAGTAAGGTTATGCCAGTTTTGCCTTTCCACAGCACTATTAAAGCAAGGTAGTGTGTGTGTGCCATATGTTAAACATTACAGGCTCTAGACATATATGCCTACAAGACATCTACTGTGACAATTCCTTTCCAGATTAGCTTGTAACTCTTTTTATGGCCTTTTCTTCCTGGAGTTACTGTAACATATGGTAACATACTATTACCGGGCTGCTTTAAATTTCCCATAATAGCATAAATGGATTTTATTTGTAGGTAAGGGGTAAAAAAACAATCAAAAACATTCTCAGATAGGTAAATTGAGAAGAAACTAATGTAAATAATATGTAGTGTTTGAGCAGAAAAAAAAAAAAAACAGGAAAAAAACATCACACTGAGATATCAGTATATGTTTTAGCAGTTGTATACTTCAAGTGTATGTAAACACTAACAATGTATATATGTCACAAATACCACTGAACGTTTTTGTTTAATAAGTGCAAAAAATAACTGTTGATCATGTCAGAAATTCAGAAGTGTCCTGTGTCCATATCTCACTTCCTGAGAGTAATTAGCCCTAAAAGTCCTTATTTTTGGACTACAGAATGATTACCCTTTATTTTTTGGAGATGGGAGAGTAGGTGGGTCTGAGGAGTTTGTAAAAAGAAAAATGGGCAGGGTCGACAACGCTCCATTGACAAAAACTGTAGGCATTGTCAGCCCACAACTGGACTTAAAGGAGAAGTCCAGCTTGAGCTCATTCGGCTGGGCTTCTGCTATGGGTCACAAGAGTGCAACCTGTTTTGCACTCCTGTGACCCATTTTCAGCAGAGAGCGGTCTGAAGTCCGCTCTCTGCTGATGTCACCAAGATCAGTCCTGGCACAGTGTCATCCCGACTTCAGAAGTCTGGATGCACCAGGTGCCTGAACTGATGGCTGTCTCAGCCTCTCAGTGAATGTCAGGGAAACAGACGCACCCCTATGCACAGTTCCGCAAGGTTAGCAAACCAGTACAGGCAAGGTCGCTAACACGGATGCTACTAGATGGACGCCTGGCGATCGGGCGGATGCGCGTGCGCGACAACACCGCAATCGTGCATACGCGCGTACGCAATGGTGCGCGTACGCAACGGTGTGCGCACGATGTGACACAGGCGCCTTGTTATTTAAACGCTCCACTGACAGTGCCACATTGCTGGATTCCTTCCTGTGTACCTGTATTTGTGATTCCTGTTTACCTGATCTCCTGTGTACCGACCTGGCTTGTTGATCCGCTCCTCCTGTCCTCCTGGCTCTACCTACCGGCTTGCTTTTGACTCCTCCTGCCTGCTTCCTGCATCTGACCCCGGCTTGGCTAACGGACTTCGCATACCTCTGTCTCCTGTACCTGGATTTGTTGATTCGGTTCTTGGACTGTCTTACTGTGTTTGACCCCCTGGCCTGGCTTCCGATTTGCTATTGGACTTCCATTGGTCCTCTTCTCTGGACCTTTAAGCCCATTGCCTCCAGTGACTTTGCTCTATCAATCTCCCGACACCAGCTTCTACTTCCAGGCAACCCGTGCTTCTGTGGGCACCGCATCCCTGTGTCATCTTCAGGGTTGTGCTTCACTCGGCCGCAAGGGGAGCCCTCCCA
The DNA here is from genome assembly GCA_037952925.1 of Lithobates clamitans. Classification (NCBI taxonomy): domain Eukaryota; kingdom Metazoa; phylum Chordata; class Amphibia; order Anura; family Ranidae; genus Lithobates; species Lithobates clamitans. Next base: position 2,211,274 of record JBBGZY010001063.1, read on the forward strand.
GCATCTTGGCCTCCTACCAAGATCCTGCCAGTGAGCCACTGGGACGCAAAGACAGCTGCTCCCCACCCTTCCACAGCTCAGCGCTCCAGTGAGCGTGGAGGAGCCAAGCAGGAGAGCTGCTGATTGACAGGCAGCAGCTCTCCACTTAGGGAGGTAAGAGAACTGAGCCATCAGGTGTGTTTGGTGGCTCGGTTCTCAGTGCAGAGGCAGCAGGAGACAGATGCAGCATCGTTCCGATACTGCATCCACCTAGGTAAGTATACAACAGCAAAAAAGACCAAACCCATACTTCTCCTTTAAAGCAGAACTAAACCAATAAATTTAATGGCTTCAGAAAACAGTTTTATTCCCGGCATGCTGGGAATGCTAACTGTCACATTTGCTTGCACTTTCAACCATCAAATGATTGGTGTTATAACTGATCACATGTGCAGCACCATTGCAGTTACAAATCAACAGAGGCTTAGATGGCAACTTCCTTGGCTGAAAAGGATAGGTGGGTTTAGTTCTGCCTTAAGAGCTGAGTGCACTTCTGGCAGATCAACACATATTTTGTTATACTTGCAGGGTTTTGTAAAATAATAAAACATGAGAAAATGTGCATGTAATGCAAAGGTATACTGCATATAGTTTGTTTGTTTGTTTTATTTTGCCCTGACATACACTTTAAATGTATTGCTATCCTGTTACTTATAGCTATTGTTAAATATTTCTGTTTTGTTTACAAAAGTATACTATCCTCCACAACTCTTGCTCTCACTTGACTCTAGCGTGTGCTGGTGGATTCAGATGACTTCAGGACCTTGCAATGCATTTCTTTTCTGTCTTGGAGCAGAATCTTAAAAACATATACAGTTGTACTCATAAGTTTACATACCCTGGCAGAATTTATGATTTCTTGGCCATTTTTCAGAGAATATGAATGATAACACAAAAAAAAAAATCAAACGTGGTTAGTGTTTGGCTTAAGCCATTTATTATCAATCAACTGTGTTTACTCTTTTTAAATCATAATGGCAACAGAAACTACCCAAATGACCCTGATCAAAAATTTACATACCCTGGTGATTTTGGCCTGATAACATGCACACAAGTTGGCATGGCTATTAAATGTAACCATCCTCACCTGTGATATGTTTGCTTGTATTTAGTGTGTGTGTGTAAAAGGTCAATGCGTTTCTGGACTCCTGACAGACCCTTGCATCTTTCATCCAGTGCTGTACTGACGTTTCTGGATTCTAAATCATGGGGAAAGCAAAAGAATTGTCAAAGGATCTGCTGGAAAAGGTAGTTGAACTGTATAAAACAGGAAAGTGATATAAAAAGATATCCAAGGAATTGAGAATGCCAATCAGCAGTGTTCAAAGTCTAAACAAGAAGTGGAAAATGAGGGGTTCTGTTGAAACCAAACCACGGTCAGGTAGAAAATTTCAGCCACAACTGCCAGGAAAATTGTTCAGGATGCAAAGAAAAACCCACAAATAACTTCAGGTGAAATACAGGACTCTCTGAAAACATTTGGTGTGGCTGTTTCAAGATGCACAATAAGGAGGCTGCATTGTTAAGTTGCCAGAAGAAAGCCATTACTACGCAAATGCCACATAGTATCCTACTTACAATACACCAAACAGCACAGAGACAAGCCTCAAACCTTCTGGCACAAAGTCATTTGGAGTGATAAGACCAAAATTGAGCTTTTTGGCCACAACCATAAACACTCCATTTGGAGAGGAGTCAACAAGGCCTATAATGAAAGATACGGAGGTGGATCGTTGATGTTGTGGGGATGTGTGAGCTACAAAGGCACAGGAAATTTGGTCAAAACTGTTAGCAAGATGAATACAGTATGTTATCAAAACATCAGTATGTTATTGTTTCCATTCATCAGCCAGGAAGCTGCACATGGGACGTACTTGAACATTCCAACATGACAATGATCCAAAACACAAGGCCCAATCAACCTGTCATTGGCTACAGCAGAATAAAGGTGAATGAAGGTTCTGGAGTGGCCATCAATATCATTGAGTCACTCTGGGGAGATCTCAAACGCCCAGTTCATGCAAGACAGCCCAAGAATTTACAGGAACTGGAGGCTTTTTGCCAAGAGGAATGGGAAGCTTTACCATCTGAGAAGATAAAGAGCCTCATTCACAAGTACCACAAAAGACTTCAAGCTGTCATTGATGTTAAAGGTGGCAATAGATGGTATTAAGAACTGGGGTGTGTAAACTTTTGATCAGGGTAATTTGGGTAGTTTCTGTTGGAATTATGATTTAAAAAAAGTAAACACAGTTGATTGATAATAAATGGCTTCAGCCAAACACTAACTATGAGTGAAAGAAATGTTTTTGTGTTATCATTCATATTCTCTGAAAAATGGCTAAGAAATCATAAATTCTGCCAGGGTATGTAAACTTATGAGCACAACTGTACTTCCATACAGCAAGGATTGGTCAAGAACAATGACCCAACTGGTGTGGCATGTGTTTTAGGGTTCTTCACAAACCCTTGTTCAAGCCTCTTAGTGCCTTTGGTGTGGCCATAATTAGATAAAGGACCCTATGAAGATCAGCCTACTTTTTTAAATATATTTTTTCTTATCAAAAGTTTACTAGTACTTAAAGAATGTATTACCACTGAGGACCACAAAAGAAAAAAAATTAGTCTAGGCCCTGGTCTGTGTTGTCCAGGCCCAGAAGTCTAAACAGCAGCACTAGACATGCCATATATCTCTAAGCAGTAAATTGAGTCAAGGCCCCGGATTGGCCCATAGCAAAATTATGTGAAATGTAAATTCTAGCATGCATTCCTGTTGATCTCCCCGCTTGTATTGCTAAAAAACACCAAATTTAGATAGCATTTTCCTTTGCAAGCTTTTGTAGTAGTTCCATGACACTTTGCTAAGTAAAAAGGAAACAATGTTTAAAAACAGTATAATGCCCCTGTCATAGTTATACACAGATACACATTAAGGCCAAGATGATGAACCTACCAGAACCATTTTTTGGGGCTGAGGGATGAAGCTAGAAAATTCAGACATCAGCAAAAACATAAGAAAAATTGCCAACAGCCAACTGGGCTCAATACCCTGTAAAGCGAGAACTAACCATTTAGCCATTACTCAACGCTTTCATTTTGAGTACATGAAAGTGATACAAATTACCATTGTCTATACCCACCAAATAATATTTTTTGTCTTTATTGACTTTGAACTATGAATGTTAAATACTGACACTTCCTTGGTTTCTATGGGACATTTCACATTTTATTACATTGTGCCATGCACAAACACATAAAAACACTATAAGAAAATTATTCTGTAAGTCTAAAACCTGGGAGACTTTCCACACCACCATTTTTTTATATATTATCATTATTACAGTTGCTAGCAAAAAAGTACCTGCTCCAGGCATGGACAACATCGAGGTGCTGGAAGCATCAGAGGGGGTGGGGGTGAATGTCAATGCAGGCACTGTGTTCAGAGCAGGTAGGAGAAATAATGGTGAGGAACATGAAGTGTCAAGGGGAGTAGTGCACTTCCTGCAGGCATGGGGTTATAGTGGGGGGAGGGGGCATGAAGTGAGGCAGGCTTGTTGGGTGCTAAAAAAAGTAGAGCTGCAGGCATGATAGGTGGTGAGAGAAGGTGGCTACAGGCATGCTGGGTGCTGAGAGAAAAGGGGCTGCAAGTAAGATAGGTGCTGAGAGAAGGGGGGATGCAGGCACACTAAGTGGTGAAAAGAAGGGAGGGGAGCTATGGGTGCAATGGGTCCTGAAAGAAGAGTTAGGACTACAGATAATAATGGGGTGCCTTGAAGAGCCTCTGCAGCTTACGCATGTATTTGAAAATGTGTGCTAACTAAACCCCTGTATTAAACACATACTGTTAGATGGGATAATTTGGCTGGTTGCAGACTGGCTGGTGGGTTGAGCTGGGAATTTTCTTTGGCATTGTTCTGAAATCAGGGAGGGCACAGGCCAGTTGGTTTGCGTGTCGTGTGCAAAGAGGAGTGGGTGCAGTGTCAGTGAAAGAATGAGGGTTGTAGGAGCAGGGCCAGACTGGCCTACCGGGATAGCTGGAAATTTCCCGGTAGGCCACCTGCCATGGGTCCACTTTGAGCTGTGGCTGTGACTGCCGGGCCGTCGACCCAGTGTTGCCCATTAATTTACCGGCAGCCTGTAAATTTCAGCATATTTTAGGGCTGCCCATAAATGCCCATAAAAAATATGGCTGCGGGCCGACATGTTAACTGAGAATGCACTGTTCCGAAGCTAGCCAGGCTCAGTAAAGGCACATGTGCAGTGACATAAATGCGCACAACTGTACTTTTAAATGTAAGGCACTCGTCTCGGTGGTGGCGTGTGCCTCTCCACATCATGGCCGGGTAAGACCAGACCCCTCCACAGCCTCTGACCACCTACTGTTACTCTCCTGTACCATGTCTGCACAGCCTATGACCACCTTCTGTTACTCTCCTGTACCATGTCTGCACAGCCTCTGACACCTTCTGTACCCTGTCTGCACAGCTCATGACCACCTTCTATAACATATCCCCACAGCCTATGACCACCTTCTATACCATGTCCGCACAGCCTATGACCACCTCCTATACCATGTCCGCACAGCCTATGACAACCTCCTATACCATGTCCGCACAGCCTATGACCATCTCCTATACCATGTCCCCACAGCCTATGACCACCTTCTATACCATGTCCGCACAGCCTATGACCACCTCCTATACCATGTCCGCACAGCCTATGACCACCTCCTATACCATGTCCGCACAGCCTATGACCACCTCCTATACCATGTCCGCACAGCCTATGACCATCTCCTATACCATGTCTGCACAGCCTATGACCACTTCCTGTACCATGTCCGTAAAGCCTATGACCACCTCCTATACCATGTCCGCACAGCCTATGACCACCTCCTGTACCATGTCCGTAAAGCCTATGACCACTTCCTATACCATGTCCGCACAGCCTATGACCACCTCCTGTACCATGTCAGCAAAGCCTATGACCACCTCCTGTACCATGTCCGCACAGCCGATGACTACCTCCTGTACCATGTCCGCACAGCCTATGACCACCTTCTGTACCATGTCCGCATAGCCTATGGCCACCTCCTGTACCATGTCCACACAGCCTATGACCACCTCCTATACCATGTCTGCACAGCCTCTGGCATCTCCTGTTCCATGTCTGCACAACCTCTGTGACGTTATGCTGTTGGGCTGGTATAATAATGCTATGGGGCTGGTATGAACTTATTTCCAGGGCTTGTTTTTATTCCCAGTCCGGCCCTGTGTAAGAGTGATGAGAGACGAGGGGGTACAAGCATTTTGCATGATGAACGTGAGGGGGGGTGCAGGCATGGTATGTGGAGGTACACCTGTTCAATTGCTTAGTAACACAAATTGCTAATCAGCCAATCACTTGACAGCAACTCAATGCATTTAGGTATCTAGAAGTGGTGAAGACGACTTGCTGAAGTTCAAACCGAGCATCAGAATAGGGAAGAATGGGAATTTAAGTGGCTTTGAACTTGGCATGGTTGTTGATGCCAGACGGGTTGGTGTGAGTATTTCAAAAACTGCTACTGGGATTTTCACACACAACTATCTCTAGGGTTTACAGAGAATGATTCCAAGAAGAGAAAATCCAGTGAGCTTCAGTTGTGTGAGCGAAAATGCCTTGTTCATGTCAGAGGTCAAAGGAGAAAACTCAAATAACCACAACCAAGGTATGCAGAATACCATCTCTGAATGCACAACACATCGAACCTTAAAGCAGATGGGCTACAGCAGGAGAAGATCACACCGGGTGCCACTCCTGTCAACTAAGAACAGGAAACGAAGACTACAATTTGCACAGGCTCACCAAAATTGGACAATAGAAGATTGGAGGAACATTGCCTGGTCTGATGAGTCTCGATTTCAGCTGCAGCATTCAGATGGTAGGGTCAGGATTTGTCATAAACAACAAGAAAGCATGGATCCATCCTGCCTTGTATCAATGGTTCAGGCTGGTGGTGTATTGGTGTGGGGGATATTTTCTTGGCACACTTTGGGCCCCTTAGTACCAATTGAGCAACGTTTAAACGCCACAGGCTACCTGAGTATTGTTGCTAACTATGTCAATCCCTTTATGACTACAGTGTACCCATCTTCTGATGGCTACTTCCAGCTGGAGCACCTTTGGGATGTAATGGAATAGGAGATTCGCATGATGGATGTGCATCCAACAAATTTGCAGCAGTTCTGAAGGCAAAAGGGGGTCCAACCCTGTACTAGCAAGGTGTACCTAATAAAGTGGCTGGTGAGTGTATATTAGCTGTAGCTAATTTCAGGCAAAAAAAAATTTACTAAAAAGGGAAAAAATAAACTAAAGCACTTTTAACAAAATTTTTGTGTGTGGTCTATATGGGACTATAAGGTTATTTTAGGTTAGGAATAACAATGAACAGTAAATCCTGGAACAATATAAACATTGCACATATTTGTTTTATACATTTTTGCCTTTTCGTCACTATGTGTGTACATAGATCTATTCTCACAGAGAAAGAATAAAAGTGGGCTGTGGGGGCATGCATGTAAAATATACAGGTATTCATATAGCACATCACAGGTACACCACAAATCCATGTATGGACCACCATGACCATTATGATTGTTTCTGTAACTAAATATAGGTTAGAACCAATAATCAAAAGGGACAATGATGACAATACATTTACAGCATGCAGTGATTGCATTACTGGTATTACGTTGAGCAGAGGCGTACCAGATACCACCTAGGCTTTGATGATGTAAATACAGGACCTGTGCTCATCATTGGATCTAAAATGGCATAATCATCTTCTCTTACATCCATAACTACCTTACATGCTATATTCCTCAATATGATATCATCTTTACCCATAAAAGTCCCAAGACCAATATCCCTAATTTCCCAAAGTCCACCTACATCCAAAAACCCCAGCCTTTGTAATCTAACACCCCCCCCCCCCCATCAACACATTGTAATATGCCCATATTACACAATAGTATAGACCCCCCCCCCCAATAATTTTTATGCCACTACATTATTTCACTAAGACCAAAGGAAAGACATCTGATTTTAGCGTTAACACTGAAAGTAGTGATATTTACTGTATTTATTTGGGCTAATTTACTAGAGGCGTTAAGCCGGCCATAGATGGTTCGAAACTCAGCCAGGTCAGCAGGGACCAGTCGAGATTTGATCCATATATGGGCATGCTGATCGTACTCCAGTCGATCCATTAGTCGACTTGGCTACAACCAGCATGTTGGATTTCTAGCATGTGATTATTGCCAGAGGCTGCAGCCGCTAGCAATAATCATTGTGTTCTACCAGCAGGGACAGCTCCCCCCACCCCCCACTGGGAGAACACAATAGGTCTACATGAAGGATTCCCCCATCAACACTGACTGTGTTGGTGAGGGGATCAAGTGATTTTCTTTTCTGCAACCTCTGGCTGCAGGAAAGGAAATTGCATAATCTATGGCCCACCTTAGGGATCTTCACACAATAAATTGTGTAAATTTTCACTTAAACTATCCAGTGCTGTGAAAAGCAACTTCCTGAATGCCTAATAATGATCATGTAATTGAAGTAAACAATTTATTGCGTGCATTTTCAAATCCTTTACTAAATCAGCCTCAGTGAGTTACAGCTAATGAACTGAGCTACACTTGCTTATGAAGGCAACAAACTTTAAAATCAGGATAATACATTTCAGAAATCTTTCAGCATGCTGGGAGTTCTGTTGTGCAAGAACATAAATAAGTCAGAAAAAGCAAGAAAAAAAAAAAGAGCACAATGGCAACCACTGTGTTTTGCCATTATGTCAAAAATGGGCAGCATCCTTTGCCACAGTTGATAAAATAAAAATCTGACTGTTTATGATCAGTATGAAGTTTTGAACCACGTACTGTTTTTATCTAGTATAATAAACCTATTTTGATTTCTTTATGCGCTAACATCTTTTGATTAAAATAACCAAAATAAATATAGTTTATTTGTACAAAATTAAATAATTATCAGATTTAAGTATGCTAAAGGAAAGACTGATTTTAATAAAAAATAAAAAAAAAGAGAAAAGTTTATTATATGTTTCTCCAGTGGGAGTGTAGTCTTCTATATATTGTACATGAACTGTGTACCAATAGGATAGAGCTAGAGCCATTACAGGTTTATCACTTATGAATGAGAGCATGAAAATACAGGACATGGTGTAAGTAACTAAGATGAGTTGGAGATGGAGTTGTTTATACATGTGCATTTTCAAGAACGAAAGAAGAATGCTTTATCAATTATGGAACATATTAGGTGACATGCTTAGAGCAATAACAGTCATTTCAGCACCCTTAAAACAAAACTGCCCCTTAAAACATAACTGTTTTACAGCATTTATATATGTCCATTTTTTCATCAGATTAACCCATTGTTATCTGTACCGGCATCATAAACCAAGAATACCTCCATGTTCCTGCATCTAAGATAGTTTATTTCGATTCTAAACCAGTCAGTTAACCAATTCATAAATTGGTTTGTGTTGTTTATCTTGTCAATAAATTGATTTGTGTTGTGTATTTATAATATATATATATATATATATATATATATATATATATATATATATATATATATATATATATATATTATCAATAACTATTATCAGTTGCTAGACCAAAGCTTACTGCTAATTAACAACATTCACATTTATGCAATAACTTAAAACCAATTTATACATGTTTTTCACAATGTATTGAAAACTAAGGATAAATAACCAGCTTTGCCTTGCAGAACACTTATTACCTTTCCAGTAATGCATTTTTGAATAGGTCTTTACATGTTGCTTTGTCTAAAACTAATGATGAATATTATGGCAAAAGTTTGCCAAACTTTAAAACATCTCCTGCAGTTTACATGAGTACAAATAGAATAATATGCTTTATTATTCAGGAAAGAAGCTTCATGACAAATCAAAATCAACCTATGGCAATAAAGTAAATTCTAAGGACAGCAAGTAAAATAAATGGTGACTTACCTGTCCCCCAGGTCGTCCTAGCACTGCTTTGTCAAAGGAGAGGAAAGTTAAAATCAAGTAGCTGACAAACATTATCATGACAATGTCAAAACTATCCTAGAGGAAGAAAATCCTCCTGCCAAGTATTAACAGCTAGCAGATGCACTTGTGTCTCAGTATCTCAACACGGCAATTCTGCAAACCACTGCTCTCTCTCTCACTCTGTCTCTACTTATTTCACTACAAGAAGCTTTGCTTCAGCTACAGCTCTGGAGACAACTGGTAAGCTGATCCCCTCATGGAATAACTTCTCCCAGCTAGGGGAGGGGGAAGGAGACAGCAATGAGCTAGGGGCTGTAGTTCATATACAGCAAAGAAGGGGAGGGACACGAGTGGTCCATGCCAAGTTATGCATCTGGTCCAGTTAAAAGGTAACTTTTTCAATGGTCCAGGAAGATGACTTGCTGGTCTCTTTATATCACAAATGGGATTAGAGGGGAAATATATGAAGACAAAGTGCATGATGGGCACAGCGTGTTTGAAATTATTGTGAATGCTTATTGAAGGAAAGTTTCCAACTTTCAGAAAAGTTTAATAACTAAGTGCAAATTAAGTGCAGTGTTGTAAAAATGTCACTGAATTACTCTACCAAGTCATACATTTTATAAAATGATCAACTGCAGGAAAACTATAGCACAACAAATACTTTATTGAGAGGATTTACAAAGCAGGACCCCATCAAATTTTGCATTATAGTTATTAGGCATATTCACATTTAAAATTTCTGTGAGCGCGTTTTCAAAATCAATGCAATTCTCTGTACATTTGGATTTCCCACTCATTCAATGGCAAATGCTGTTCTCAGTAGCTTTCATCGTAACTACAATGGCAGCCTCAATCTGTTTTTATCATTCATCCTTTGCTGATAGAAAATCAATAATTTCATTGATTATTATGGCGATGGCACTCATCCTCCACACATTTAATCGTCTTTAAATGGGGACTTTTTTGTAACATCCTCATTTGCATTCACTGACACTGCCCCCATTCCACTGACCACAAATTCCCACTAAAACTAACATAAGACTGCCAGGAACATGGACAATCTATTTGTATCCTTTTATTAAATATGCCACCATGATTATTCTACTGAACAGGACAGGTAATGTTTACATATCAAATTGTGCAAACATTTTAGGCAGGTGTGAAGAAATGCTGTTGGGTTGGAGGACATAGGCGTGATGTCTGCACGCCCGCCGGGGCCCAAGATGATGATTTCTGAATGCCTGGTGAATTCATTCGACTTGTAAGTAGAATACTGTTCTTTTAAAAAACTTCTTATGCTGGGAAATTGCGCAATGAGCGATTGTGTTTCTTTTTTATACACATGCCTGATTAATAAATGATGACAACTAACCGACAGCATTATGGGGTAATCTTTTTGATGACACATCTAACATATGGGTCCTGTGAAGAGAGTGTTACCCACATATCCACAGTGGGGGGTGTTACACACGAATGCGTGGCTAGACCTCGTTTGGGGTCTCTTCATCTGGTAAGCGTCCATTCAATATTATATATGGTGGAGCACGGACAAGGGATCACTTGGAGCACTTTTGGGCTGTAATTAAGCACGTGTGGAGCACCTGTGTCACTACCAGTATTTGGAATTGGGATTCCTTTGTCTATATAATTTACCAATTTTATGTCACATTTGAAGATTTGGCATTTTGAATGAACATTATTTAAGTTTTTTATGATTTGCACAGAATAATTGTCACTTTAACTGAAAATATCCAATCTGCATACCTTACTTGGCACTTTATTGAATAATATAATTTATGAATGCACATGTTTACAGCTTTACATGTACAGTTGTGCTCATAAGTTTACATACCATGGCAGAATTTATGATTTCTTGGCCATTTTTCTGAGAATATGAATGATAACACAAAAACATTTCTTTCACTCATGGTTAGTGTTTGGCTGAAGCCATTTATTATCAGTCAACTATGTTTACTCTTTTTAAATCATAATGGCAACAGAAACTACCCAAATTACCCTGATCAAAAATGTACATATCCTGGTGATTTTGGCCTGATAAGATGCACACAAGTTGACACAAAGGGGTTTGAATGGCTATTAAAGGTAACCATCCTTACCTGTGATCTGTTTGCTTGTAATTAGCTTTTTGCCAAGAGGAATGCACAGCTTTACCATCTGAGAAGATAAAGAGCCTCATTCACAAATACCGCAAAAGACTTCAATCTATCATTGATGTTAAAGGGGGCAATACACAGTATTAAGAACTGGGGTATGTAAACTTTTGATTGGGTTCATTTGGGTAGTTTCTGTTGCCAATATGATTTAAAAAGAGTAAACACAGTTGATTGATAATACATTGATTCAGCCAAACAAGAACCATGAGTGAAAGAAAAGTTTTTGTGTTATTCATATTCTCTGAAAAATGGCCACGAAATCATAAATTCTGTCAGGGTATGTAAACATATGAGCACAACTGTATATATGGATGGATTTTTTTTGCACTTATAGCACTTTTTTCTCATCAGTGTATGAGTACTACATGATTTGATTATTTGAATACATATTTGTTTGAGTTTATTCACAGCCCAACACATATTTTTGATTGTAAAGTAAGAATGCTTTCGGAAATATATATTTTATTTATTTTTGTCAACTTGCAAAATGCAAAGTGAGAGAACAAAAGAAAAATCTGAATCACTTCAGTATTTGGTGTGACTATCCTTTGGCTTCAAACCAGCCTCAATTCTTACACTTGAACACTTTGTACACTTGTAAAAAGTCTGGGATTTTGGTTGTGCACAATGTGCTGTTCAAGCTCTTTTGAAGAAGTACAAAGAAAATAGGCAACATTGAGGTCCATAGATGCAGTGGTCGGCCAAGTAAGCTTAATGCAGCAGATGAAAGACAGATCACACTTACTTCCGTTAGACATCAGAAGTTGTCCAGCAGTGCCATCAGCACAGAACTGTTGGAACCCAGGTACACACATCTACTTTCTGGAGAAGTCTGACCAGAAGTGGTCTGCATGGGAGAATTGAAAGACATACCTCCAAAGTGGAAGCGAGGCTAAGTGACTCAACTATGCATGGAAACATAGGAACTGGGGGAAAAATGGCAGCAGGTGTTCTGGACTGATGACTTTGTTCTCTGAGGGCTGCAGAGCAGTACAATAATGAGTGTCTGCAGGCAGCAGTAAGGCCTACTGGAGGTTCCTTGGAAGTTTGGGGTGGCATTTCTGCAAATTGAGTTGGAGAGTTGGTCAGGATCAATGGTGTCCACAATGCTGAGAAATACAGGCAGACACTTATCCATCATGCCATATCATCAAGGGGACATGTAATTGACCCCAGTTTTATTCTGCAGCAGGTCAATGACCCCAAACATACAGCCAATATCATTAAGAACTATCTTCCATGTAAAGAAGAACAAGGAGTCCTGGAAGTGATGGTTTGGACTCCACAGAGCCCTGATCTCAACATATGACTGGGATTACATGAAGGGACAGAAAGATTTGAGGCAGCCTACATCCACAGAAGATCTGTGGTTAGTTGTCCAAGATGGTTGGAACAACCTACCTGTCTGTGCAAGTGTACCTAGAAGAATTATTGCTGTTTTGATGGCAAACCATGGTCACACCAAACATTACTTTGATTTGGATTTCTCATCTGTTCATTTACTTTCCATTTTGTTAATTGATAAAAATAAACTATTAACACTTCTATTTCTGAAAGCACTCTTAATTTACAGTATTTTTTCACACCTGCCTAAAACATTTGCACAGTAGTGTACATCCATACAAACTAGAACTGTGATGCTCTACTATTCATAGCTATGGTTGGTAAACACATTGCAGGGAGTAATAAATACTAGGACTGCTTTATATTCTATGAAACCATTACTGTATAGCAAAACAAAAACATATAATACTCGATATAGTATACAGTTGTGTGAAAAAGTATTTGCTCCTTTCTGATATTTTATTTTTTTACATATTTGTCATACTTAAATTAATCAGATCATCAAACAAATTGTATTATTACACAAAGATAACACAATTAAATGCAAAATGCAGTTTTTAAATGATGGTTTCATTTATTAAGGCAAAAAAGCTGTCCAAACCTGCCTGGCTTTATGTGAAAAAGTAATTGCCCCCTAAAAATAATAACTGGTTGTGCCACCCTGCAATGAGCTGGCAATGAGTCTTTCACATTGCTGTGGAGCAATTTTGGCCCACTCTTCTTTGCAGAATTGTTTTAATTCAGCCACATTGGAGGGTTTTCCAACATGAACTGCCTGTTTAAAGTCATGATACAGCATCTCAATTGGATTTAAGCCCAGGCTTTGACTAGGCCACTCCAAAACCTAAATTTTGCTTTGTGGGAACTATTTGGAGGTGGACTTGCTGTTGTGTTTCGGATCAGTGTCCTGCTGCATAACCCACGTGCACTTCAGCTTGAGGTCACAAACTGATGGCTGGAAATTCTCCTTTAGGATTTTCTGTTAGAGCTCCGAATTCATGGTTCCATCAATTATGGTAAGTCATCCAGATCCTGAAGCTGCAAAGCAGCCGCAGACCATCACGCTACCACCACCATGTCTGACTGTTGGTATGATGTTCTTGATATGAAATGCTGTATTAGTTTTATGCCAGATATAATGGGACGCACACCTTCCAAAAAGTTAAATTTTTGTCTCATCAGTCCACAGAATATTTGCCTAAAAGTCAAGATGTTTTTTGGTAAATGTAGGATGAGCCTTTGTGTTCTTTTTGGTCAGCAATGGCTTTGGCCTTGGAACTCTCCCATGGATGCCACTTTAGCCCAGTCTCTTTCTTATTGTTGAATCATGAACACTGATCATACCTGAGGCAAGTGAGGCCTGCAGTTCTTTAGATGTTGTTCTGGGTTCTTTTATGACCTCCTGGATGAGTCGCCGTCATGCTCTTGGAGTAATTTTTGTAGGCCGGCCACTCCTGGGAAGGTTCACCAATGTTCTAAGTTATCTCCATTTGTGGATAATGGCTCTCCTCGTGGCTCACTGGAGTTACAAAGCCTTAGAAATGGCTTTGAAACCCTTCCTAGACCGATACATGTACATTACTTTATTTCTAATCTGTTCTTGAATTTTTTTAGATTGTGGCATTATGTGTGGCTTTTTGTGATCTGTTAGCGTGCTTCACTTTGTCAGACAGCTTCTATTTATGTGATTTCTTGATTCAACAGGTCTGGCAGTAATTAGGCCTGGGTGTGGCAAGTGAAATTTAACTCAGCTTTCCAAAAATTCTGCTTAATCACAGTTCATTCATGATTAAGCATGGGAGGGGGCAAATACTTTTTCACATAGGGCCAGGCAGGTTTGAACAGCTTTTTTTCACTTAACCACTAGCCGACCAGCCACTGCAGTTATACTGCGGCAGGTTGGCTTGGCTGGGCAAATCACCATAGCTGTACATCGCTCCTTTAAGACGTCACAGCAAGCATGCATGCGCCGCTACATGTCCCTGGAGCCGATGCACGTCACTGGCGATCGCTCGTGACAGAGCAAAAACTGGGATCTGAGTGTGTAAACACACAAATCCTGATTCTCTCAGGGGAGAGGAGACAGATTGTGTGTTCATACTAAGTATGAACACCGATCTCTCTCCTGCCCTAGTCAGTCCCATCCCCCCTACAGTTAGAACATACCTAGGGAACACAGTTAACCCCTTGATCGCCCCCTAGTGTTAACCCCTTCCCTGCCAGTGTCATTTATACAGTAATCAATGGCTTTTTTTTAGCACTGACCACTGTATAACTGTCAATGGTCCCAAAATAGTGTCAAAAGTGTCCAATCTGTCCGCTGTAATGTCGCAGTCCTGAAAGAAACCAATCAATATATGCTTATTGCGATTTTTTTTACCAAATGTATGTAGAAGAATACATATTGGCCTAAACTGAGGAAAAAAATATTGTTATTTTTTGTAAATTTGGGATATTTATTATAGCAAAAATGACAAAATATTGTGTTTTTTGCAAAATTGACGCACTTTTTTTGTTTATAGCGCAAAAAATAAAAACCGCAGAGATGATTAAATACCACCAAAAGAAAGCTCTAATTTTTGTTTGGGTATAATGTCGCACGACCGCGCAATTGTCAGTTAAAACGACGCAGTTCCGTATCGCAAAAAATGGCCTGGTCAGGAAGGGGGCAAGTCCTTCTGGGGCTGAAGTGGTTAATAAATGAAATGATAATTTTAAAACTGCATCTTGGATTTACTCAAGTTATCTTTGTGTAATATTAAAATTTGTTTGATGATCTGAATCATTTAAGTGTGAGAAATATGCAAAAACATAAAAAATCACGAAGGAGGCAAATACTTTTTCACACAACTGTTTATTATTTGTCTGTCCATCTGCCTCTGTACTCTTCTATATAATTGTTGTGATATCAACTCACTTGACCTCCAGGCAACCAACCTACCAACAATCCTATGTACTCTACTTCTTGGATTGTACATTTATTAGGGAAAAGTCCACTATCCACCAGTGTCTGGCTATTGTAAGCACTGCATCATATGATGGCACTTGCCAAGGGGAGAGGGCAAAATGGATAACTTCACTTTGT
The DNA here is from genome assembly GCA_037952925.1 of Lithobates clamitans. Lineage (NCBI taxonomy): Eukaryota > Metazoa > Chordata > Amphibia > Anura > Ranidae > Lithobates > Lithobates clamitans. Next base: position 2,226,980 of record JBBGZY010001063.1, read on the forward strand.
GACCCTGCCGTTAGAAACTCAGTTCGTCTCTTCAGGCTACTAAAATATAATGCATCTGTGTGGTAAGGCCCTATTCATACTTGTGCGACTTCTCATGGACCCCAAAGTCCCATCCCATGTTTCCAAATGAGTACTGTTCATATCTGTGAGACTTAAAGTCGCAGCGACTTTAACCTGTTCACCACCGGACCAGATGGTCGCCGGAGTCTCTATGATCGTTCGGAGGCCGGGCGCAATGTTATGACGTCACGCCCGGCCTCTGCATTAAAAAAAAACAGTGCCGCTTCGGCTGGGAAGCGGTGATCGTTTTTTAATTTTTTTTATTTTAGGCTTCCCAGCCTAGTGGTGAGATGTGGGGTCTTATTGACCCCATATCTCACTATTAAGAGCACCTGTCATGTCATATTCCTATTACAAGGGATGTTTACATTCCTTGTAATAGGAATAAAAGTGATCAAAAACAAAAATTTTTTTAAAAAGTGTCAAAATAAAAATTTTTAAGTAAAATTAACAATAAAAAAAAAAAAAAAAAAATTTTTAAAGCGCCCCTGTCCCCGTGAGCTCGCACGCAGAAGCGAACGCATATGTAAGTCCCGCCCACATATGAAAACGGTGTTCAAACCACACATGTGAGGTATCGCCGCGAACGTTGGAGCGAGAGCAATAATTTTGGCCCTAGACCTCCTCTGTAACTCAAAAGATGTAACCAGTAAAAAATTTTAAAATGGGGATTTTTAAGTACCAAAGTTTGGCGCCATTCCACGAGTGTGTGCAATTTTAAAGCGTGACACGTTAGGTATCTATTTACTCAGCGTAACTTCATCTTTCACACAATGCAAAAAAATTTGGCTAACTTTGCTGTTTTGTTTTTTTTTAAAGCATGAAACTGTTTTTTTTTTTTAAAAAAACGCGTTTGAAAAACTGCTGCGCAAATACCGTGCAAGATAAAAAGTTGCAATGACCGCCATTGTATTCTCTAGGGTCTCTGCTAAAAAAACATATATAATGTTTGGGGGTTCTATGTAATTTTATAGCAAAGAAATGATGATTTTTGACATGTAGGAGGGAAGTGTCAGAAATGGCCTGGATGCGAAGTGGTTAAGGGGGCTTCCAAATTCCAATAAGCCCCCCACCCACAGACCCCCACAACCAGCGGCCAGGGTTGTGCGGAACAGGCCCTTGTTTCGGGGGGCTCACCCCCCCCCCCTTTCCTGACCTGCCGGGCTGCTTGCTTAGATAAGGGCCTAGTATGGATGGGGGGAACCACACACTTTTTCATTTATTTTTCATTGTCGGCATTCTTTTGTTTACATTCAGCTGTCAGTGGGGAAACAGCTGATGAGTCGTTGAGTGTTTAAGATGCGGCGGCTCGCTGGCATCTATTCTTCACACAGAATTCGGATTCTGAAAATTTGGAATTCGTTAGAAAATGAAGAAACCAAACAAAACGAAAACCATTTTTCCATTTTACACATGTCTAGTGACTTTGTAGAGCACAAACAAAACGATCACATTGGTCAAAGCCAAAGTTGTAAAAAAGTTGCACTCATCCAAAGTCATATCAAAGTTGCATCAAGTCACACACGGTAAAGTCACAATGGAAATTGTATAATTTTTAAGTCACACAAGTTTGAATGGACACTAACTGAAAGCTACGCCTCTAAGTGGGAATATGAGACCACAGTATACTCTCTCTGGCCTTCATCCAATTAGGCCTTGTGTAGTGCTGGTGAGACCCCCCAATTGGGATTTTCTTGTCCCCAAGAATAGTAGTCACATTTGATGTTTTTTTGTTTTTTTTTGCAGTAATGGCAGTCCAGCCATTCTTTAAGCTGACAGTCCTTGCATGAATCTCAGCACACTCCTGCATACAATAGACAGAAGTAACATTCATTACAACATAGGTTCCTGTGTTTTCTCTGTATCAGGTAAGGACTGCAGCATATACCAGTGGAGGTTCAGTGCAAGTAAGCTGTCCGTCCAAACCTGGGTTTATAGACTGAACCTAAACTTATCCCTGCTGGAAATATCAATGCAACACAACAAATCTGAATAAGCGCAGGTTTAAACAGGCCTTAGAAAAACATCCCTAAATTAAAATTCTACTGATCATTTAAAGACTGGTACATTGTTTCCTATAAGTGAATGAAACATGTAACCATTCTGATCATGAAACTCTTACATGACCCTATGGACGGTATTTTATGGTAAATGTCTGTAAGATCTACTTAACTGTGGCTTGAAATCTTGGAAAATAGATGAAGGGTAAGTTTGTTCCAATGATTAATAATTTTTTCACAGGAGAAGCTTTGAAAGCTTAACTCCAGGAATGTATCCAATCTGTAAATAGTGCTGGCATACTATAAATTAATCCCAATGAGGTACACGCCTCCTTGTGGACTTATTTCTTTTATTTACAGTTGCCTCTATACTCCTGAAGCTCTGGCAGCAGAGACGCTGTCTTCACACATGCATCTCTACCTGCCCTACTCTTCTGCTGCCCAGCACAAAGTACTCTTTGATTGGGCAGGAGAAGGGGAGGGGTGGGCTCAGGCTGTATGTGACTCTGCAGCTGCTGGAGCTCAGACCAGAAGTTCCAGTGTTGGAGCACCAGAAGTAAAGCCATAGCTATGGTCCAGGTGCTCAATAAAATGTAAATTGTAAATTAAGCAGATAAGTCCACGAGGTGTCATCTCATTGTACTTAAAGCAGAGTTCCAGTCCCCCAAATCATTTTTTTTAAATACTCCGCTGTTATTGTGTACACTTATACTGCAACATTTAGATAATGTCAAATATTGGTTCCTTTTAGTTTATGTTTAAATAGTTGAAAACTGACCAGATCTCGGATGCAGACAGGTCCCATCTCTACTGTGGGTATCTAAAGCCCTCTTCTCTTAATTTATGGGATTCGGTGCAGTTGGCTATCCAGCATGCACCTCCCGATCTCATGCCTGTGCAGTAATGTATCAGCGTGGCGCTCTCTCTTCCTGACAGGATGCCATAGCAATGACGGCGTCAGTGACAGTTCCCGCCCCGTTGCTATAGCAAATTGTCAATCAGGACACCCCAGTCCTCTCATTCATTTAATTTTTGGTCCGGAAATCATGCAAGATTTCGATATTAGGAAATTTCCACGGACTCCTGGGATAGATGACGTCAATATCCGAGTCCATGGGAATCACCTAGTGACATCGCCCAGGTGGCCAAAGCCAGACAAACTCCATACTACATGGAAAAAAGGTATTTAAAAAAAAAAAAAAAAACAATTTGCCATTTTAAATATAGAGGGGATGGGCAATGATTGATCCCAATTTAAAAAATTGGGATCAATGGGATCAATGGGTGGAACACCGCTTTAACCTATAGTAATCCAGAACTTTATTGGATCTGACAAAGAGAGAGGAAAAAAATAGGAAGCCCAGGACCAAATTGTTTTCAGAATAGAGCAGGTTCTTTTTATACACAATGGTTTCACTCTTTTTTACCCACTGTGTTAAACATAATTGGTAATATGTGTTCATATTACCCATTTTAAAAGGGTATGGGGTAGAAACATATCATAGGACACATACATATCCTACCATTTAAAAACATTTGTCAGCACAGTGGTGTTACAGAGACTAGTGTCCATGAAACCCATATTTTCAAAGGAGACCATTTTTACCCCCTTTAAAGCTTATAGCCAATGATTAAAGAGCATAAGGACTGCTATTTACATTGCATAGCACAGTGCAAATACATCCCTCATGCTGTGGGGACACAGTTGTCATGGGTAGTTTGAAAATGGCATATCTCTATACAAAGTAAGCAAGGTTGGTAAGCCTCTTGTAGGCAAATAGTAAAATTAACAGGCTTATTGGATAGAAGAAAACATATAATGTTTTCAAGTTCTCTTGCCAGCATTACCAAATCATTATATTTTCTGAGAAAACAAAGTACCTCTCTCTTACCATGAATTAAGAAATTACTGCAGAATTGCTACTGCTTTATATTACATTGTCCCTGGCTAGCAGGAAGATTGTGGGTGGTCTATGGTGCTAGAGGCTACACAGAGAGAGTGGGATAAGAGGATCAGTAAGGCACTGTTCACATCTTGACGTTGCGAATCGCCGCAATTCTGCCTGCGATTCCAAATAGCAGCAAATCACGGGACACTCGTGTGATCCCCACCACTTCCAATGGCACCTCGATCGTGGCACGATTTTGCCAGGATTTGTCGGGTGACAATTACGGTAAAATCGCACAAACATAATTGCGGGACGCCTGTCGCCCAAAAGAAGCTCTTGTACTTCTTTTGGGTGACAGGCGTCCCGCGATTCTGTTTGCATGATTTTGCTGCGACTGTCTTCCGACAGATCGTGGCAAAATTGCGCCACGATTGGGGAGCCATTGGAAGTGACAGGGAACGCGCGGGCGTCCCGCGATTTGCTGCTTTTTTTAATCAATTCAGAATGTCAAAATGTGAACGGAGCCTAATGCCGTGTACACACGAGCGGACTTTATGGCAGACTTTGCCCGGCGGACGGGATTTCGTCGGACAATTCCATCGTGTGTGGGCTCCAGCGGACTTTGTTTTCTCAAAAGTTGGACGGACTTAGATTTGAAACATGTTTTAAATCTATCCGTCGAACTCAAGTCGGGTCGAAAAGTCCGCTCGTCTGTATGCTAGTTCGACGGACAAAAAGCCACGCTAGGGCAGCTATTGACTACTGGCTATTAACTTCCTTGTTTTAGTCCGGTCGTACGTCATCACGTACGAATTCAACGGACTTTGGTGGATTGTGTGTGGGCAAGTCCGTTCATTCGGAAAGTCCGTCATAAAGTCCGTCGAAAAGTCCGCCAGGCAAAGTCTGCCGTAAAGTCCGCTCGTGTGTACGCGGCATAAGAGGTGGACTCTGCAAATTAATTGAACAAATATTGCAATCCCAAAAAAACATACAGTATATAATTACAAATTCTACACAGAAACAAGATTTTTAAAGGATTACACACTCTGAAAAGATTATTTATATAAAGCTGATCACTTTTACATGAATATCTAAATAAATAAATAAAAAAAAAACATTATAGTTTATCTTTAACAGACACATAATACTTATGAGTTATCTTGATGCAAGACAGATTTCCCTGCCAATTGATCTTAATTGTGCAACTGCTACACATGTGGTCCTTACCACTGCTTCTAAATAAAAATGAATCTGCCAATTAGCACTAACTTAATATGATCATTATGTTCAAATATGTGATTTCAGTATTTATAAACGTGAAATTAAAATGCTAGTCCTGACAATCCATCAGGCTGGGTTTACACTAGTGTGAATTGAATGTGGATTTCCCCGCAACCAATATGCATAACAGGAGATTGTGACCGGTTCTCTATGGAGCCAGTTCACATATCTCCGGGGTGGCTGCAGAGCGGATTGCACAGGGGTCATGTGCATCTTTGGCTCAGTTTCTCCCTGAAACGGAGAACAGGGATGCACCAGACCCCTGCTGCGATCCGCAGCTGTCTTCAGTGTGAACCCAGCCTCACACTCTAACAGACAACATGCAGTCATGTGAAAAAGTAAGTATACCCTGGAAATTGTATACCCTGGAAATCATCATATTTGAGCAGTCAAACATTAGATCCAATAGTAACTACAGATTGACACATACAGTAAATTACATTGCCAAGAATACCCATATAAGTGGAAAAAAAATAGGATTTTTTATAACAGCTTACCTGTAAAATCCTTTTCTTTTGATGTACATCACGGGACACAGTGCCTCAGTAATTACTGATGGGTTATATAGGGTATCACTAGGTGATTGGACACTGGCACACCCTAACCAGGAAGTTCAACCCCCTATATAATCCCTCCTCTTACAGGGATACCTCAGTTTTGTAGCAAAGCAATATAAGTGTATTGGAAGAGGAGCGGGACCTCTGTGTTCCGTGATGTACATCAAAAGAATAGGATTTTACAGGTAAGCTGTTATAAAAAATCCTATTTTCTTTCTCGTACATCACGGGACACAGAGCCTCAGTAATTACTGATGGGATGTCCCATAGCAATGCTATCTGAGGGGAGCGGAACCACGACCAAGTAGGGTGCAATCAGACCTGAGGACCCTGTACCGCTGCCTGCAGCACACTATGCCCAAAAGGCGATATCCTCATGCCTTCTCACATCCACCTGATAAAATCTGGTGAATGTATGGACTGAAGACCAGGTTGTGGCCTTGCAGATTTGAGCCATAGAGGCCCGGTGATGCACTGCCCAAGAAGCACCAATAGCCCTTGTGGAATGTGCCTTGATCTGAAACGGAGGAATCTTCTGTTTCAAACCGTAAGCTTGAATAATCAATTGTCGAATCCATCCTTTTGACGCTGCCTGTCCTCTATTGGGACCCTCTGACAGCACGAACAAAACATCCGTTTTGCGAATTTGAGCAGTTGCTTCCAGATAGGCCTTGACTGCTCTTACTACATCCAAAGAATGTAGTGACCTTTCTTCCAAAGAACAGGGATCTGGAAAAAAGGAAGGCAGAACAATGTCTTGGTTTAGATGAAAATCTGAAACCACCTTCGGTAAAAAACTAGGATGAGGGCGCAATACCACTCTATCCTTGTGTACAATCAAATAAGGCTCTTTACAGGAAAGAACTGCTAATTCTGATACTCTTCTAGCATAAGAAATGGCTACCAGAAAAATTAACTTTCTTGTCAACAAGAACAAAGGAATCTGACGTATGGTTCAAAAGGCTGTTTCTGTAAAACAGACAGAACCAAATTTAAGTCCCAGGGGTTTAGGGGCGCCTTAACTGGAGGATTAAGACGCGTCACCCCCTGCATAAAGCTTCGGACCAAAGAATGCGAAGCAAGTGGCCGTTGAAATAATACTGATAAGGCCGAGACCTAGCCCTTGATGGTACTCAAGGCCAGCTTCATCTCTAATCCCAACTGTAGAAAATCAAGAATTCTACCTATCACATATTTTCTGGGATGCCAACCCCTGGATTCACACCAGGATACATAAGCTTTCCAGACTCTATGATAAATTACTCTGGAAGCTGGCTTCCTTGCATTGATCAAGGTAGATATCACAGGACCTGAAAGCCCATAATTCTTCAGAATGTGGGTTTCAATAGCCAAACCGTCAAATTTAGCGTTTGTAAGGCAGGATGGAACACTGGACTTTGAGATAACAGGCCTGGGCGTAACGGTAGGGTCCACGGGGAACCCACTGTCATTGTTACTATTTCTGCATATCAAGTCCTCCTGGGCCAAGCGGGGGCTACTAGAAGTACCGACTTCCTTTCCTGCCTGATCCTGCAAAGGAGTCGTGGCATTGGCAGAATAGGCGGGAATGCATAAATCAGTGAGAACCGATGCCACGGAATCATCAACGCATCTGTCCCGCATGCAAGAGGATCCTTTGTCCTTGCCACAAATCTGTCTATCTTTTTGTTGAATCAGGATGCAAAGAGATCTACATCTGGAACCCCCCATCTTTGGCATATGGCCCAAAAGACGTCGGGATGCAGAGACCATTCCCCTGGGAGTAACTGCTGGCGACTTAAATAGTCCGCCTTCCAGTTCTCTATCCCTGGAATGAAAATTGCCGATATGCATGGCACCTGCTTCTCTGCCCAGACTAAGAGTTGGTTCACCTCTCTTTGAGCAGCTTGGCTCCTGGTGCCTACCTGATGATTGATATAAGCCACTGCTGTGGCATTGTCGGACTGGATCCTGACTGGGCAACCCTATATCCTGAGAGTCCAGGCCTTTAGGGCTAGATATACCGCACGGAATTCCAGAATGTTGATGGGTAAGGTCCTCTCGCTTTTGGACCATACCCCTTGGACTGCAGACTGTTCCAGAACTGCTCCCCAACCCGACAGACTGGCATCTGTTGTTACCACCGTCCAAGTAACCGGTAGTAAGGATTTCCCCTTCTGTAGGTTTTCGGGTATTAACCACCAATTGAGGCTCTGACGCACAGCATGAGACAGGTGCATTGGAAAGTCTAATGCCTGAACCTTCTTGTTCCAGGCCAACAGGATACTGTGTTTCAGCAGTATTGAATGAAACTGAGCATAGGGAACTGCTTCGAATGAAAACACCATCCTTCCTAGCAACATCATATAAAGGCGGACAGAAGGACCCTTTTTGGTCCTGACTACCAGAATCAGCTCCTTTAAAGCAGTGATCTTTGCCTGAGGTAGAAATCCTTTCTCCTGGCTTGTATCTATGATCAAATACTCCAGTCTTCTTACTGGTTTTAGGAAAGATTTTTCTAGGTTGAGAATCCAACCTAGGTGTTCCAGATACTTGACTGTGGTCCTCAAGTTCCCGTTCAAAGAGGCTACCGACCGGTCTATCAAGAGCAGGTCATCTAGGTATGCTATGACAGTTATACCTTGGGCCCTTAATCTGGCCAGAGGAGGAGCCAAGATCTTTGTAAACACTCGAGGTACAGTGGCTATCCCGAAAGGCAGAGCCACAAACTGGAAATGGCGCCCTCCTATCTCGAAGCGCAGAAACTTCTGATGAGCAGGAAAAATGGGCACATGCAGATATGCACCTCTGATGTCTATCGATGCCAGAGATTCTCCTCCCTGCAGGATGGAGACTACTGTCCGAATTGATTCCATGCGGAAGGACCGAATCCTTAGGAATCGATTCAGATCCCTTAGATCCAGAATGGGTCTGACATCCCCATTTGGCTTTTGGATCGTAAAAAGGTTGGAATAGAAGCCCAATCCTTGATCCTTTGTGGGAACCACTATAATGACCTCTTGCGACAAAAGCCGCTCTAACGCTAGAAGGAGCGACTGCTTCTTTTCTGGATCCCTGGGGACATTTGATCTGAGGAAACGAGGAGAGGGAAATTCTTGGAACTCCAGTTTGTACCCTAAGGTTACCATAGAGATTACCCATCTGTCCTGGAAGTCCTCCTGCCAGAGCTTTGAGAACTGTAGCAGTCTTCCCCCCACTCGAGCAAGCGGGGGCGCCCCTTCATACAGAGGCCTTAGTGTCTTGTCTAGTAGAATTCTTCCCCCCGGCCTTCTTTTGTCCCTGGGGTTGACTCTTGTTTCTTGACCCAGACGGAGGAGGCCGTCGCGACTGCCTGGAGGCTGATGCCCCTGGCGCTGGGGAAAGAGTAAGTTTGAAAGAGGGACGCTTACTCTTCTTCTTAACAGGTAAGAGAGTGCTTTTCCCACAAGAGATCCTTTGGATATAGTTATCCAAGTCTTCCCAAAACAATCTTGCACCACGAAATGAAAACCCAGCCAGAAGCTTCTTACATGGTGCTTCAGCTGAAAAGGGAGAATTGTGGTCTGAAGAAACCGCTCTGCCACCTCCATCCCTAAATACAGCAAAAAGAAGGGAAGGACGGCCTCTGGACTTTGAGTGAGGTGGGAGAGATTCGGAACACTTCCAACATCAGTGCAAAAAATTTTTTATTGATCACAAAATGCTAAATACATACATGGGATCAGCAATGAGTGTGCGTTACCCGGCATAGTGGCCCAGTTTAAAGCATAAGTAAAAAACAAATACAATTATTACACTTGATTTGTTCATCCATGAGAAGTCTTATACACAGTGAATCGCTAAAAAGCTCAAAATACACATACATCATCTAAATTAGTAAAATACATAATACACATGCATGGATAGCAGCAGTGTGTGACCATGTGGTGACCAACTTTAAATACCCAACAAAATGGGCATGCATGTGGCAACCAATAGTGCCCTACGCGTTTCGCGAGTCTCCTCTCGCTCATCAGGGGCTGATGCGTAATTTGTAAGTCTAAAACAAAAAATATATTGAGAGTAATGAGAATGTAAAAATAACTAATAAGTCGGGGTGAACAAGGTGATTAGAACGGAAAGTCTGTAACAAACCGACCCCGTACTTACCACTTGGCTGGATTAGGTCACCATAAAACCGGGTCCCAAGATGGCGGCAATGAGCAATGCCGGTACGGGGGCTGAGGGGAAGTGGCAACCAACAACCGCTGCAGGACAGACCAGGAAGCACAGCAAGGACTGCAGGAGCTAATGTGGTAAGTGGTCTGGAGGTGTCCATAAACATGTCTGGAAGAGATATATATATATATAAGGATACATGAGTCTCAGACAGATGTATCCAGAGTAGACTGAGCATCAGAGGGTCATCTCTAATCCTCAGGAATAACCGAAAAGGATTATATTAAAAGTAAAAAATTTAAATATGTAAGGGTTAGCGTTGATTCCTAGTATGAAATGGTAAAAAATAAAAATAAAAATAATAGATGAATAAACCGTCATGATGACAAATAATTAAGGGCAAGGGCTGGAGGGAAGTGCACACATGCAAATAAATATATAATATAAAATAAATCTAAATTGTATAAAGGTAAATGTGTGAACCAACAAAAAATGTTAAATCAAATTAAATTGGATAATCTTGTGTGTGGTGAGAGGGTATCACCCACACAACAGGTTTTGTTAGGTGAAAAAAAAAATTGGAGGAATAATACCTGAGTGGATGTAAAAAGTCCCAGGCATAAATGGTACTCTCACAGACCCAAAACCATGATAACAGACCAACCGACCACAAATGCAGGCTGCAGCCGCGCCAAGCCCCCAGATATACCCACAGCGGCCACGGAGGCCACGCCCCCAGCGTCATGTACGGATGGTGATAGGCTGATGCTGGAAACGCCCACCAGAGAGGCCGGATGGGCGTGACAACAGCCGCTCAACCAACCTACCAACTTACATGGTGCTTCAGCTGACCAATTTTTCAACCATAAGATTCTACGCATATGCACCAACCCAAGTGAAGGACGAGAGGCTTGCATGATAGAATCTCTGATGGCGTCAACAACAAAACATAAGGCCACTGGAAGGTTAGCCAACCCCTGGGCCTGCTGGTCAGGTAGAACTTTGATGACCTGCTTTACATGGTCTCTTAAGTATTGACAGACTCCGATCGCTGCTACTGCAGGTTGAGCCACTGAACCTGCTAAGGAGAAAACATCCTTCAACAGGGACTCCATCTTTTTATCAACAGGATCCCTGAGCATTTGAGCATTGTCTACAGGACAAGTCAGCCTTTTATTTATGGAGGAAATGGCCGCATCAACGGCCGGTACTCCCCACATTTTAATAAACTTTTCTTCCATAGGATAAAGTGTTGAAAACTTTTTCAGCAGAAAAAAATGTTTATCTGGGTGATCCCACTCAGAATAAAGAAGCTTTTCAAGTAAATTATGAACAGGAAAAGCATGTGCTGTTTGAGGAGGCTTCAGTGACCCCAAAGAAGAAGAGGGTTCTTTAAATGATTCAGATACGGGCAACTTAAATGTGGAGCGGACCAATCCAGCAAGGATTTGCACTAAGACTTTCTCATCCTGAGAAGCTGAAGAGGGCCCTGCTACCAATGCCCAGTCTAGTGTTTCCTTAGTAAATGCTGCCTAGGAGAATGCCTATGTCCCACCTTACATGCAACCGTCAGCTCTGTGTCCCTCCAAAGGCTGTGTGCACCTGTAAAATGTGCCTCTTATAGCCTTGCAGCCGGTAATGTGGGTGTCTGAGCACGCTGGATGCCGCGCTGACGCTCCGCCCCCCCACTCTACCGCCCCCCCTCATTTTTCAAACAAGCGTGCGCCTCCCGGACAAGCGTGGAGAAAAGGCTGGGGGTGGGGAAGGAAGGAGAGAGGCTGGCAGTGAGGGGGCCTGCACGTGGCAATGGCGGTGGCGGTGATAGTGCGGTATACTACCACCTCACAGACCACCTGCGGCCTCCCCCTATTCTGGGGGGAACATCCAGAGGAGAACCCCCATCCTACCTGGAGCTCGGCTGGAGGAGCTTGTGCAGCGTGAACATCGAGACAGACAATCAGCATGAGAAGGTATGTGCTCTTGGCAGCCCCCGGTGGTGACAATAGGCATAGCATGCATTTACTTAAAGGAGAAACCTACTAGAATTAAAAAATTCTGTGGAATCTCCCTTACTTTATCCAGCCGCAGGGTTCTGTTATACAGACCCAATCTTCACGGTGGGCTCCGTTTGGAAAACCTTCAGAGACTGGGGCCCCCTACGGATAGGGGGATCCACAGTTCTGGGCCTGTAAAGCACCCGGCCAGAAATAAGGCTGGAAAAACCATTTTCTGAAATGCGGGGTCCAGCTCTCTAAAAAGAGGAAGCGTTACAGGTAAAACCTCGTTTCTTCGGACACAAGGCCCGGGTACCATCCAATTCAGCCTAGAAAGGACCGGTTCGCCTGGCTTGCCCCAGTATAGGATATAAGATATTCCCTTTGGAGCTCAGCACAGAACATCTTTAGACGTCCAACACCTAAGACACTGGCTAAAAAACTGAGGTATCCCTGTAAGGGGAGGGATTATATAGGGGGTTGAACTTCCTGGTTAGGGTGTGCCAGTGTCCAATCACCTAGTGATACCCTATATAACCCATCAGTAATTACTGAGTTTCTGTGTCCCGTGATGCACGAGAAAGAAAAAGGATTTTTGCTTGCACATGACTGGGTGGTAAAAGCCAGCATCTCAGTGATTAAAGTGATTGTAAAGTCTCGATTTTTTTTCAAAAAAATAACAAACATGTTGTACTTACTTACTTACACTGCTCTGTTGCAGGGATTTTGCACAGAGCAGCCCAGATCCTCCTCTTCCCGGGTCCCTCTTCGGTGCTCCTGGCCCCTCCCTCCTGTTGAGTGCCCCGGCAGCAAGCAGCTTGCCACGGGGGCACCAAGCTGAGTCAAAGCTCCCTGTGTCAATTCAGACACAGAGCTGCAGCCTGGTCCCGCTCCCTCTCTCTCCTGATTGGCTGACCGACTTTAATTGACAGCAGTGGGAGCCAATGGTGCTGCTGCAGTGTCTTAGCCAATCAGGGTGGAGAGTCTCGGACGGCCGAGACACTCGTGGACATCGCTGGACAGAGATGGGGTTCAGGTAAGTATTAAGGGGGCTGAGGGGGGCTACTGCACACATAAGACTTTTTATCTTCATGCATAGAATGCATGAAGATAAAAAACCCTTCAGACTTTACAACCCCTTTAAGCTAAGGGAAATGTTCCTTAACCAGTGAAAATGTCCTTACAAAATAAACAGACTGTTTATTTTTAGTAAATTAACCCCATTGAATCAACTATACGTTCTGTATCTTATCAAAGTGTGCTTGATGAGAATATGAGGCCAACTGTCAAAAAGTTGAAGTTGAACTGGAAATGAGTCTCAATATTTTAATGACCTGAAGCACACTAGCATATCTACCAGGGCATTTTTCAAAGAGAAGACATTGAATACTGGATATTCTTGAAACAGGCAGTTCACACATAGAAACATGCAAACATCTTGCTTCTGAGGATATTGTTGTTTGAGAAGCAATCAAATGTTTCAGAGTTGAAATCAGAGACTGGTGGGCAGTCTTATTCAAGCATATTACTTTTTCTGTAGGCACTGTTGCGGGTTCACCAAATTGTTCATGTGGCTGTAAATATAATCTTGGTATGCTGTCTACAAAATAACCACCAATCTTTAGTGTTCAAGTATAGGGAATGTGTAGACCTATGTTTAGAGACAAAGTGCATGTTGCATATCCACATGAAATTACTCTCCACAATAAGTCTGAGTTTACCCAACTTCATATGCACTTCTTCATATGATCTTCTCAGAATAAACACGTTATGAAAAAACTGCTACCATAATAACAACCAAACAGTATTTGCACCAAATAGTTTAAGACCAGTGTTGTTCAGAATGCTCAACAAAGCCATTAAAAGTCTTTAGTGGATGTATTCAGAATAATGCCCAAAGCCTAAATCTGGTAGTGATGAGAGGAGAAGCACTGAGCAAAATTTTCACTGGCTGGCAGCCAAATACTAAATCAATAGGAAGTTTAGGTAAAGTAAAAGAACATATAAAGTGTCCATACAAGATTGTTGTTAAATCACCTCCTGGTGAGATATGTATATGTTATTTCCAAGAATTGTTTTTACATTTTCTTATTTAGTACATAACATAAGTACATTCAGTATTAAAAAAATGAATCGAGTTGCCGGAAGGTGACAACTCTTATTTGAATGTTAACATGACTGACATTGAAAGCTCACATTTGGTCCTACATTTCTCCACAAAAAGGTCATCAAATGTTGCTGACAAATCTGTTCCACTTACTAGTCATGACAAGGTTGCAGTGTTATTTCCTGCTCGTATTTTCTGACTTAAACATCATTTCTGAAGTGCCTTAGTAAAGAAAATGTTTATGGGATTGTGAAAGACTTGCAAAACAGATGGAGTCTCCCTCTAATTACGTAATACCGACATCTCTTGCTTTTTGCGAAGGAAGAATGAAAAGCCTCTGCAAAATTTGATGTAAAACTTTGTTCTCCAACTGTATGGAAGGTGCCATATTCTCCTTTGCTAATAAACTTTAAATTAAAGCTGAACCCAAGAGTAAAAATTCAATATTGAATGTTACCAGTCTTTAGATGTGATGGCTGCATTCATTTTCTTTTTTTAGGCTTTTTGTCTCTATTTTTACCTAGTGATCCTACCAATACCACAATTTCTAGGGTGAGGACACTATACTGTATCTATAAAAAAAGCACCATTGTCACAAAAGAGGACTACAGATGCCACTCCTCATCTCCATAATAAGGAGGGTTGTAGTTCACAGAGAAAACTGGGAACAATAATAACCGACAACAGTCAGCAAGGGCATGCAGCACAGAAAGGTTTCAGCTCACTAGATTCCTGGCGAGATGAACTTCACTTTTTGCACAGATGCATGGATATAGTTAACAGACCAAAAGGAAAAAGATAAGAGAAATTCATTGTTAGGGTCTACAGAGTCTTTAACCACTTGCAAGTAACATACTTATACTGCAGCAAGGTGGAACTGCTACGCCGGATCATGTAGCTAGCACCATGTACCTAGTACGTGATCCGACCCTTCTGGGTCTGGGGCTTGCATGACCACAAACAACGGGAGCTGATCTGCGTGTACTGCGGACTCGATGTCTGCCGGCACCCGCCGATCATGCAGCACAGAGGAAGAACAGCAATCTGCCTATGTAAACAAGGCAGATTGATCACCGTTCTGTCAGTAGGGGAGACATGGTTCCTGTGTTCCTGCAAAGGACAAGGATCCATGTCTCTCATTAGTAAAAGCTCTATTTGTGGGAAAAAAAAGGACAGTAACTTTATGTCGGTGCAGCATCACAAAAACTGCGCAATTGTCAATTAAATAACGCAGTGACATATCGCAAAAAATTAATTGGTCATGAAGGGGGGTAAATCTTCCAGAGGTCAAGTGGATAATAACAAGTACAGTTTTGTTTAAAAAGGGAGTAGAAGTAGCAATGAGATGAGGCAAACTGCAATAATTCCAAAGCAATCTGATTTTGTTTTATTGTAGTCATATCAAGAGGAGTTATTCTACTTTAACACTTTGATGTTTGTGTTGTTAGAGGTTTTTTGCTTTCATTACAAACAAATGCATTTCTCTGTTTGGACTAGTGGGGTTCTTTCTTTGGGAATCCCTGCCAGCTAGCTACTATAAAACTGGGAAAATAACCAGTTTAAAGACTGTTACAGACGTATTTTTTTGAGATGCAGCTCCAACTTGGAAGCTATTGAAAGCAATGGACCTTTCAGCCAGAGTTGCGTCATGCGAAAATGGCCAGGCAGATTCAAGTACATCAGCAGTTTTGGAGATGCTTTCTTTCCAGTTTAAGATCAGCTGATTGGCTGGGGTTCTGCATGAAGGGAACCACTAGTCCAAAACTGGGGACAAATTTCCCTCCATAAATAAAAACTGACAATATTTCTCTTCCCAAAATACTTTTACTTATCAGTCATTACGCAAAGGAAAAAGGAGAGAACACCTGGCTGCTGACAAATTGAAAATTGCTCCCTCCAGCTTAGTGTGAAGTTTTATAGAATTTCCCTGCTTTTAAATATATATTCATGACTCATTTGAAAGCAAATTCTGTCTGCACTGAAATAGAATGTAAAATGAATGGCCCCACTGTACGAGATGTGTATGGCTGTGATAGCACAATATTACCCGTCACACATATGAGAGGTCACAATGGGTTTTCCACATGCATACTGTATGTTGGAGGAATGTTCGAGATATTCTTGTACATAAATAGTGGAGACTGTAGACGTCTGCCGATCATAGGTGATGAATTTATATTATGTCACTGTGCAGATGGGATTAGGTTTATGCACCTGAATACATCATAAGGCAAATATTGTATTACTCTTAACCCCTTGTATTCCATGATGTCAGCTTTTTAAAATTTTTTGTGACTGTATATAATCAAGGAAAATCCAAAGTCATGAGGCTCTCAAAACCTAAACATGGTTTAGTCATGTCTTATAAAAACTGAGGATATCATATCACTGTTTCAAAGGTATATTTTATTTTTAAAGAACAAAAAAAAAAATAAAATATCAATATGTCTTTACCTAAAACTATCAAATGAATTACAATTATTTTCAATATAAAAAATGTTTACATTACAAGACTATTTAAACGCCACTAGACACTCAGATGCTCAATAAAGCATATCAAAACCAACTAAAAAAAATAGACCATTTTCCACAACACTCACTTCTCTTAAGCATTGTACAACATTGACTCACCACTAGGTCTTGGTTTTCTGGATTGAATGAACCCAGTATCATTTAAGACACTTCCTGTGAGAACAGGTAATCAAGGCCACACTGGACATACACAGGAGAACACAACAGGGATGTGGAACTAGTCTATGCAGTATACATGGTGAAGGAAGAAGACCCAGGTTGTCACACAATTGGACCAAATATATCTAGAAAAAGGGGAAGTATAAAAAAAATTAAGAATAAAGTGTGCTTGGAGGGGGTGGAGCAGAATATGATAGGGAAAGATGATGGGCTTTTAAAAGAGACATTTTTTGCAGCATGTAATCTACAAATGTAGCTGATAGAGGTAAGAGAACGTTGGCTTCCTGTCCACGTGACTTCTCATTCTTGTTACCCTCCAGACCCTTTGTATTCCCTAGCTCTCATCTATATGAGGATAAGCCATTTCTGCTGTCAAAAAATGATTATAGACAACAATTTGCATATTATAACGTAGGGGGAGTGAGGATCTAGGCCTTCCATGTGAGCACTGGATGTAATTCTGTGTTCTGAGGAACACAGATGAGGTGACTAGGTTGCCCTGGAACATTCAGAGACCATGGATGCTTCAAAGACACTACAATGAATCAGCTCTAGAAACTCACAGTGTTATGAAAGTCATCTCAGCTCTGAGGATGTTTTTGTGTGAGATGATCCCTCTCATTTCATATTTGGTCCACTAAGCTCAGTAGTGAAGGTCTTTCACTGCCAATCTGGTCCTACACACCTTCAGCACTTTACTACTCTCTGACTAGGAAAAAATTGGGCTTGTTTACAGATCAGAATGGCTTGTAATTACTGGGCCATTTATCACTACCCTTAGTATACACAAATCTGATATTTTAGTTCTTATAAGTGGCTAAATAGATAAACAATTATTTTCCCACATCTCACTGGAACAGTACTGAACACAGAAGCATTCAGTACTGAGCATGTGCATGTTCATTCACAAGCTCAGTACACATGCCACTCCTGTTTATGATCTCCTTTAGCTTATGAATGAATATGGAAGAGCTCAGTAACACGCTCTTCCCTGTTTATTCACAAGGATTCATGTTTACCAACCTTTCCACTCACTATGTTGAACACAAAGAGCCTGGCATAAAGCCTGTCTTTATGCTGGTCTTATCAGTGATAAGGGATGGGAGAAGCATTTTAACAGCAGGAGAAGGGCACCAAGGGCTGAGGGGGAGTGTCACTGCAGCAGGAGGGTACACAAAGGGAAAACAGTGGGCAGCTGAGGCAGCAAGGGGCAAAGATAGCAAAAAGCACATGGAAGGAAGAGTGCACACTTTGGGGCAGCAGTAATTGTAATCAGCAGCTTCTAAGCCATTGATCACAACTATTCCTTAATCAGGAGAGTCTAGTAAATTGGTATAAGTTCATTGTTACTAAAGTAAAGTGAGCTTATAGCAGAAGAGAATGCAGCTAACGTAAGGGGGCCTGGGCTGGCAAGCTAGGCCTTAACTGGCAAACTAGCTATTTATACCTAATACTTGCTTGCTTCCTATGGCACTCAGCTTTGTAAATCCTGTAAAAGGCTGAAAAATATTTTTAATTTATCTTTAATAGTGATATAGAGCACATGCACTGGACAAAATGACTATGTTGGACAATGAAAAAGCATTGGGGGGGTCTGTTAAAACAGCTCTTATGCATTGTAATTTAAATGCGGCACATTGGGGCGGCACAGTGGTGTAGTGGGTAGCACTTTTACCTAGCAGTAAGAAGGGTCCCAACCACGACACTACCTGCCTGGAGTTTGCATGTTCTCCCTGTGCCTGGGTGGGTTTTCTCCGGGTACTCCGGTTTCCCCCCACACTCCAAAGACATGCTGGTAGGTTAATTGGATCCTGTCTAAATTGTCCCTAGTATGTATGAATGTGAGTTAGGGACCTTAGATTGTAAGCTCCTTGAGGGTAGGGACTGATGTGAATATACAATGTATATGTAAAGCGCTGCATAAATTGACAGCGCTATATAAGTACCTGAAATAAATAATAAATAAATAAATAATAAATGCCAAGCATTGTGCTGCAAAATATCCCTAATGCAGACAAATTAGTCTTAACTGCACTGGGTTTTATCGCATCAGTGCAAGTTAATGGGTACTAAAACAAACTATACTCTTCATGATTTCCTGCTTAATTATCCCCTACAATCTAACTGTTTGCTTGGCATTGACAGGAATACAAGTACAATATTGTATTTGTATTGTATTGTAATATTTTGATTTAAGACATTTTTCTGGATATGATGTCTTCATGAAAATAACTACTATAATGATAATTCAAAAAATGTGTATGTGTTCATTTCTAATAAAAGTATTCAGGATTGGTTTTTGGAGTATTTCTCAATCAGAACACAGCACCACAGCAAGGAAACACCACATTTACTGGACCACATATGTGCCAAATCTTCAGAACACTGTAAAGGAACATCAGTTGCATCTTGTCTGCCAGTTTTATGATTTCATTTCTACTTAATAAAACACAGCAGCTTAAATCCTGTATTTAAACACTGGTTGGAATGAACACTTCTTTTCCCAAGCCTTGAACTACATAAGACTAGCTTCATATGGATGAATATTTTGGGTGCTTGTCAACTAGTTCCAAGACCAAGACCAATTAAGTGTGTCTTTTCTTTTGCAATATCTGAGGACATATCTACGTTTTTAAGCATGTTTAAATTCATTTACTGTTGACTACCCCATGTCTTCTGGAAATCTGTGCTCCACCAAACGTTGCATATAAGAGAGAAACTTGACAGGAAATCTTCTGCATTTGACACTTCCAGGAGTGTCTAATGTCTGTGTCCCCCACTGCAATCTGTTGTTTCATTCACCATTCTCTATATCAGCCTTTTCCAACCAGGGTGCCCAGGCACCCTGGAGTGCCTTCAGGTGCCTTGGCAAAATGCCTAAAAGTTTCCAAAAAAATGTATATAAGCTAGTCGGTAGATGAAGCCTTTTAGTTACACAAAGGCACGGGTTTTCATTGTGCACCATTACAACCTTCTAGCCACCAGGGTCCTAACAACCAATAACATCATCAGTTGATAAGGAGTACATTGGGTCCCTGCACACCTCCTTATTTACCCCTCCCCTGCCACTCTCCATTAGCACTGAGTGAGGGAGAGAAACTGAGGAAAAATAAACACTGGAATACTAGTCATTACCAGCCTGCAAAGGTGTGTTTGCATCACCTCTACTGTTGGGTGACCTAAGCTTGTGGATGTTGCTGTATTATGTAAAATTATAAGATCTTTACATTTCAGAAATGGTGCCTCAAGGTTGTGCAGAATTTTATAGGGTGCCTTGACTGAAAAAAGGTTGAGAAACACTTCTCTATATCACTAAAGAACACAGTAGTAAAGTGGAGGCCACCAAAAGGAACCACAGTTCACTGCAACAGCGGGGGACCCGGCATCCTACACACTCAGAAGTGTGTTGGATGGTGGAGACTTTTAGCAAAATTAGCTATTCAAGCTGGCAGAGTTCTGCACTTTGGGAACAGGAAAGATAAATGGTAACACTTCTCTTTGCAGTCTCAGCTTCTTTTTAATTTTTTAAAATAGTGACATAATCACCGTAATAAAAGGTACATTATAGTTTTGAAGTTAGTCCCTATTTACTTTGAATAATATCAAAACATCCCAGTATTCAAGATTTTTTCTTAACTATTTTCAAAATGTTGTTTTATCTTCACTAAATCTTCTAGTTGAAATCTGCAAAAATGGAAATCCCCCAAAATTTGTGATGGTGTGTTAGTCACTAATGTAAAATGTGTCATATGGAACATATGGACCATATGGAGGTATTAGATCAAAGCATGACTCATCACCATGTTTAAAAGTTTTCTGATTTGTCATCTCCTTCAGGCCGAACTGTTTGTCCAATTTTTCTGTTAGAAATGTTCATAATTTAGAAAGAAATTGTGTTTTACCAAAACTTATGTACAATATATGCACATTGTCCTATGCAATAGTATATACCGGTAATAATATTTCTACTATATTTGCATTTAGGAAGCATTTATTGAGCTTACTTCTATCTATATTAATATTTATATTCCACACAATGAATGATGAACCATATTACATGGGTTCCATTGTAGGCTAGAATTTAATATCATTTTTTGGAGTACAGTCACAATAAAAAAAACTACACTATAAGGCCCCTTTCACAAAAGCCACTGGGGAGCAATAAAATCAGGAGGCTTAACCATGGTTTTACAGCACCCTGACTGCCCACCTAAAACCCAACATACATCCAGAGGGGTCTGTACACATATACAGTAAAGAATTATGGCTGTGGCAAATTTAATGTGACATATCGAGTTGGCAGGCAACACAGCCTGTCAAATTCACCAATTCAATTCAATGGGGCGCTTTGCAACCATGAGCCAAGTGTGTGACTCAAGGTTAAGGGAGTTAGTCACACTGAAAATTGCCATTCAGCAAAGAAAAAAAAATGCAGGCATTTGGCAGAATTGCCTCCTGAACGCATAGAAGTTGCTCTCTGTAAAGCAATCCACTGTGGATCGATTTTCAGAGAATGTTGTAGTGTGAATCTGGGTTTGAAGTATTTCAGTTTTGGATAGAGTGAGGAAGAAATAGAACCACTCTTGCCAGGGGCTAATGTGGGTTGCAATTCCAATGTTCACTGCACTGCATGTTGTCACAAA
This sequence comes from Lithobates clamitans, assembly GCA_037952925.1. Lineage (NCBI taxonomy): Eukaryota > Metazoa > Chordata > Amphibia > Anura > Ranidae > Lithobates > Lithobates clamitans. The sequence continues at coordinate 2,248,339 of JBBGZY010001063.1, forward strand.
TATAAAAAAAAACTAAAAAAAAAAACAACTGATGTTTATTACAAATATATTTTCAGCCCCCGTTGTCTATAAAGCATCATAAAAGCATAGGCATTAATAACTGTGTAAACCCAATATGTGAGATCATCTAGGTAATTAGCATGTTCACACTTTCAATGAGTTCTATGTGAACTGATGTTTTCAAGCAGCTCTAAAATCCATGAATAATCCATGCTCAAGGCTGGAGCTTGTTTTAGCTTGACATTCTCCAAAAATCACGGAAGACTGCAGAAAAAGTGATGCAGGCTATTGGCTACAGTGCTATATCTACCACTACCACTTTTAAAAGCCTGATCAACTAGGAGGGAGAAATCGAAAAATCCACATCATTTTTCTTTATGTTGTATAGCAATTCTGTAACGATGGTGTTTGGATTCTATGATTTTATTAATGAAAGGTAAAATATATTGGCTTAAAGTGATATAAAAAGGCAATTTTTTTTTTAAATAACAAACTTACCAGCTCTGTAAAGTGGTTTTGAACAGAGCAGCCCCAATCCTCTATTTCTCGGGTCCCCCATCAGCCCTCCTGCCGAGTGCCCCCTGAGTAAGCAGCCTGCAAATGGTGGCACCCAAGCAGGCTCGCTCCCAGGTCGCTGCTCTGTGTGTCCATTCACACACAGAGTGGCGGATCGGCCCGGCCCCTCTCTCTCCTCATTGGCTTTCTGGCTGTGATTGACAGCAGCAGGAGCCAATGAAGAGGGAGAGTTCCTGGAGAGCCGAGGCTCTCATGCAGATCACTGAATTGTGATGGGGCTCAGGTAAGTATTAGGGGGGGTGCTTTTGCTTAGAGAAGATTTTGAAGAAAACCTTAGAATGCATTAAAGTGAAAAACCTTGAGCCTTTAGGCCCCTTTCACACATGCGGACCGTTCGTTTCATCAGTTTATTCACGTTTTTTCAAAGAAAAAAATGGATGAAGTTTACATCAGTTTTTAATCAACTTTTCATCTGTTTTTACATCAGGTTTTCAAAATTGCAAAAATGGACCATTTGTCCGTTTACATCCATTTTCCGTCTGATCTTTTTTTAACGGAAGAAAAATAGGGCTTTGATCCATGCCAAAAAATGGATGATGACGTAAGCAGATATAAATGGATGTAAATGGATGATTATTCGTTTTTCTATAGAGATGCATTGATGTCCACTTTTCATCCATCAACGGATGTATGAAAAAGGAATAAATGGTCAGCATGTGTGAAAGGGGCCTTAGAACCACGTTAACTATGTTTTACTTTTTTGTTATTTTTTTTTTTTTTTTTTAGATACAACTACTACGGGAGCTCTCTTAGGTCCCTTTCACGCATACGGACCGTTTGTCTGTTTTTCATCCATCTGTTGATGGATGAAAAATGGACATCAATGCATCTCTATGAAAAAAAGGATGATCAATCATGGAACAATGGATGTAATCGGATGATCATCCATTCACATGAGTTTACATCTGCATTTTTCATCACCTGTTTTTTTAAATGAATGAAAACCCTATTTTTGTTCCGTAAAAAAACAGAACGGATGAAAAATGGGTGTAAGTGGACAAACAGTCCATTTTTGTATCAGTTTTTCCAGTGGAAGTGGATGGAAAAAACTGATATAAACTTCATCAGTTTTTTCTTTGAAAAAATGTGACTGAACTGATAAAATGAACGGTCTGCATGTGTGAAAGGGGCCTTATTCTTCTATAAATAGGTTCACAGAGAATGTTTTTAGTCCTGTCTTCGTTTCTACCTGTGCATAAGCCATGTATGTATGGAGAGGCCCTACACCAAAGCTTACATCATTGGCACTGATGTATTGTGGTTTCAAACTCTATGACTCTATAGAAGACTTACATAATTTTTACTGGCTAGTCTGGGAATTGTTTAGTAGTTCCTAATGAAATTGATATTACTGAATGCTAATATATATTTTTCTGCAAAAACGAAAGAATGTCTTTCAGTGTATTTAAAGTAGAACTATAGAAAAAAGATGACATTTTGGATAGAGCAAGGAAGGGTTATAAACCCTATCAGATTTTTTTTCGCCATCTGTGTCCCATTGTGGAGATTTCCCTTCACTTCCTGTCCAATAGCCAAACAGGAAGAGGAAATCCCTGCAAATTAACGGAATTGCTTGGGAACCCCCAGGTCACACAGTTAGTGTCCCCATTGGAAGATTTCCCCTCTATTACTTTTCTGGGGACAACCCAACATTTGGTGTTTTCATTTACTTTCACTTTCAATGATAATGGTAAACAGGACAAATAGAGAGGATGAATTTCCTTAATGTTGGCACAGACAGCAATAAAAAAATAAGCTAATGACAAGCAAACCTTTTATTAAGAGTGATTAGCAGTGAGTAATCTGCCTGCTCTTCTCTGCACTGCAACCTTGTTGGTCTTGCTACATCTCATAGACTAGTAAGGGGCACTTGTACATTTCTCCCTGACTCCCACAATGCAGTATTTGGTACCTGAGCTGCCAATAATCATCTTTAGCACTAGTTTCAGAACACCAGGGTCTCCTGCTTTCATTCCTAGGATTTAACAGGTGAATGACATCACTGATGCTGAATGTAATAAATTAGTTGAACTAATAGGGTGAGTAACATTTATATAGGTATATTTTCATGGACAGGGTGGATCACTTAATGACAATAATAAATGAGTCCCTTTTGTGTACTACATATTATACTGTATCTCTTTACAGTTTTACCTACGTAAAAACATATACATTCCAAAATGTTAATTTTTATGCACTAATATTGTTTAACGTGGCCAAACGAAAGTCCAGGCTGCACACCATTGTGTTTTTTTCAATTTCAATTAACTTTATTAGACCTATTGCATGGCTCCTCTTACATAGTTACTTCCGCTTGACGTGAATCCACTGACATGTTTCACCCTTAGAGAATAATTATAGAGGGGATCCCAGATTGAGGGAAAAATGCATCAGAGGAGGTTTCATTAAAGGGACAAAGCGCATACGGACCTACTCTAGTTTTAGGGAGGTCATGGAAATCTGGTGAGTTTTCCTGAGTGGTGGTGGAGCACAGAAGATAGAGCACTGCTACACTTTACATGCACAAAGCACTTTTGTTTAGCATGGTTTTTTTTTTATTTATTTTTTTGCCACATCAGTGTTTATTTTCGGGGGGCATAAGTTTCAACTTTACCGTTCAATACTTTCCCGATTCATTACTCACATCATAGTGGCTTTTTTTTTTAACAGCTCTCGTTTTGTTTTAGTTTTTTTGCTTACAACATCGCTGTATCTCTCATTGACAATATCGGTTGGATCGTATCTAAATCCTTCCATAACTTGAGCCCCCTTCCCTTCCCCCACCCCCCCGTCCACCCTCCCTCTTTGAAGTCCTACAAATCTTTTCGTCCAGGCCTTCCAAACTGACTAGGTCAACATCCCCAATGGACACCACTCTTGTTGCATCTTATGCCTCTCTGACTACCGGCTGCATTAGCTTGAACCCCTTAATATCCCAAGACATTTAGCATGGTTTTAAAGAGCATGGTTTTAAAACATGAAGGACATTTTCTCTATTTAAAGAGCACGGTCTTCAATATAAAGGACAATCGTAGTATGGATATTCCTTTATGGACACCGTTTATTTTAAAAAGGATGTTTACAATAGTAATATTGCTATACAAAACACGTGGATTATTAATTTGTTTCACTTTGCGATTACTACATAGAAAGATTTACGAACGCTGTACATTGTAACAGTTAACCACTTAAAGACCGCAGGGCAGCCCTTAAGCGCGAAATCACATACCTGTACATCATCGCTGTTGTCGACTCTGGGGCATGCGGGCAGGTGGCAGGCGACCATCGCGGCCGCCAGACCCGCTGATTGGCTACCACTGTGTCCAATTACAGCAGGAGCTGTAATTGGACACTGACTGTTTCTATTGCAATTTTTCATTGACTGTTTCTATTGCATGTACATTATATTCACTATTCTTAGAGGGATTGCGCTACACCAATATTTATGTATTAATGTTTGACGTACCTGTTAGTGGATTCTACTGGAAGCAGCTATCTTGACTGTGACATTGGTTACACATTTTAAGTTGAATTATATAACCTTTCTTGATATAATCTTTCTTGATATTTCTTAGATTTTTTTTATTGCATTAAGGCAGAGTTCACTAGATTTTAGTATGCATTTATTATCCATAAAACCTAAAATGTTTACTCACTTCACCAGTGCACCACTTTCCATAAATGTGTGTAACTATTGTACGTTCAAATCCAGTGTAGCTTTATGGATTATATGCAGGGAATATTTTCTTAGTTTGAGTCTGACCTTCAAACATTGTGACAGGAAAGAAAATTCTAATTAATCCTAAAACTGAGTTTTTTAGGCAATATTCCCCATCCAATTAATAAAACATTTGGCCATCGCAGTTAATATCAGAGCTGTCATTTTTTTCTCACACCCCTGTTAATTTTTCCTTCCTGACCAAATGTACAGCACATTTGGAATACAGGGAAACAGCTGTTTTTAAGACAATGCTACCCAGCTCAGCTAAGTATAGAATACTAACAGATCAGACAAGTATGAAGACACAACTTGCTCTTGGCAAACACAGTCAAAATGGAAACACCTGGGGCAATGTACGCAGACAAAAGAAGAGCTGTCACACAAGGCCTGTGTATTTGTAATGAAACTATATAAGTACACAATAATTAAATTGAAACAGTTAATGTGATACTTATAAAATAATGCTGTAAATGCATACTGCCAAACAGTTTTGGTAATTATAATAACTGCAAATAGGGGCATTGTACAAAAGGTAAGAAAACTATTGTCAGAAATAAAACAAAAGTAGAAAGCTAATTTTCTAAAAGCATAGAGTTATAGGTACCGCTGCGCTTGAGCCAATTTAGGAGAGCCGTATCTAGGATAGCATGGAGTTAAAGTGATAATAAAACCCAAACACAAAAAATGCCATATACTGCAGATCATCAATTCTTACATGTTTGTTTTTTTCTTAATTTTAACACTAAATCACTTCCTGTCTTAGAGTGTCCCCCCCTCTGGATAGAGGAGCAATGCCAGGGGTTAAATGGTTTGCCTCAACCCTCTATCGGCTATTTTTGATGGACAGCTTGGTCTGTTAAAGAAAGTTGAAAAAAAACAGACTAACTGGTCAGATCACCAGATAAAAAGCTTAAGGCTGGCCATAGATTAATAATTTTTTTGATTGCAAAGCAGGCGGATCCAACAACCCCCCCCCCCCCCCCCAAAGATTCTCCAATGAACACGAATGGGGTGGGTGCAAGACTTCTCCTCTGGCAGAATACAGTTGATTTTTCAACAATTTTTTTTCAACATTCCCATTCGACAGAAGTTGTTAGATCAACTTCTATTGAGCAGAAACAGCCAAAGATGGATCAAAATTGCCAGCTTACAAAAAAAACCATATTACAGTCTCCACTCACGAAGGACTGGTAAGCTGCAATTAATACGTTTTTCTTTTGGATTTAATATTCTTTAAACTATAATTAAAATATTACGCTTATCTCCTCCAGTCTTTTTGAAAAAACATTTCACAGAGTTCCTTTTGAACACAAATGTATAACACAGATTTATAAATTTACTCTACATGACCTACACCTAAAAGTCAAAAGTGAAAAAAGATATTACTGCATATTACATGTCAAGAGGTGACCAAGCTGTCAAAGACAGCGCCCAGTCTCTAGTAATGATCGGGAGCCCCTGGTACCAGCCAATCCTAGAGGTCACATAATCAGAAGAAATGAAGGTGTATTGCAAAAACAAAGGAGCCATGCAGCATTTCTAAAACAGCAAAGGTCCCCCATATAATGGATTATTGACTTTTCAGAGAGAAGGTCAGTATAGCATACTGTATATATTATCATTAATTTTTTTTTTTTTTTTGATGGACCCCATAACATACACAAGATTTAGATTGCAATTAGTTTGAAAATAGGCTACATATGTTCACCAAAGAACATTTCTGTTAAGTAGATGCTGGATTACCTTGATGGAAACTTTTAACTGATGCTTCTTGTTCTACTCACTTCTCCTATCTGACCTCTTAGTTTACACATATTACATGACTGAGCTGATATCTATAAAATTCTTTGAACCATGTGTCATTCACTGTATAGTAACAAACATTCGTTGTTTTTGTCTTGTTCACAAGTGGCTTGTTTACAAGCTGATTACAGAAAGCCAGTGTATAAAATATGTAAAAGACACACGTGTTCTTTTCCTAATGGGGAAAGAGGCAGTTAATGAATAGTACACAGTTCCATTTGCTGCACAAATTATGTTTCCTTGTAATCAATATATCTCTGTATAAAGAGCCATGATTACAAGGACAATATTTTCACTAAATTACCTAGAAAGCCTTGATTAACACTAAAATACTCCAAATATCCAAAGCATATAGTTATGCCCTGTACACACGGTCGGATTTTCCAATGGAAAAAGTGCGATCGGATTGTGTTTTTGGAAATTTAGATCGTGTGTGGGCTCCATCTGACTTTTTCCGTCGGAATTTCCGACACACAAAGTTTGAGAGCAGGATATAAAATTTTCCGACAACAAAATCCAAACGGTTAAATTCCGATCGTGTGTACACAAATCCGACGCACAAAGTGCCACGCATGCTCAGAATAAATTAAGAGACAAAAGCTATTGGCTACTGCCCCGTTTATAGTCCAGACGTACATGTTTTACGTCACCGCGTTCAGAACAATCGGATTTTCCGACAACTTTGTGCGACCGTGTGTATGCAAGACAAGTTTGGCCCAAAATCCGTCGGAAAAAATCCGATGGATTTTGTTGTCGGAATGTCCGATCAATGACCGATCGTGTGTACAGGGCATAACTGATACTAAAATGTGATTTAATGTGTATGTAAAAAAAAAAGGTTCCAGTTAAAAGTATATCGATTTTGTACCTTACACTATACAGCTGCTCTGTTTTACATTCCTTATAAACAATGGGGTGGATTTAATAAAGGCAAATAAACTGTTCACTTTGCAAGTACAGTTGCACTCTGCAACAGAATTTGCTCACAGAGTTCAGTAAATAAGGGAAAGCTTTACCAAGGGGAACCCAGATTTCCCCCCCCCCCGTGTGAATTGGTAATAGAGTACAAATGTACCCCTACCATTCCACAAAAAAAGTGTCAAAAAGGTTAAAAAACACAAGAGATGGTTTTTGACAAGTCCTTTATTAATTTCTTCTTCTTCCATCTTCTTTCTTCTGGTCTTCCTTCGGTGTTCTTCTTCTTCCTCCATCTTCTTCTTCTCCATCTTCTTCTTCCTCCACTCTTCTCGTCCCGCATCTTCCTCCGGCTTCTTCTTCGCTCTGTCCGCAGGATCCGCCTCAGTGGCCGTCTTCCACCGTGTGACGCTTCGGTTCTTCTGACAATTCTTATATAAGGGAGGGCCTCTGACACACGCGGACTTCACAGGGACTTCCCTGTGGCTTTCCCCATGTTGTCAGAGGGGGCGGGTCACCCGGTTACGTAAACGGGTGACGGGCGGAAGACTCCCACTGAGGTGGATCGTGCGGACGGAGTGGAGAAGAAGCTGGAGGAAGATGCGGGACGAGAAGAGCGGAGGAAGAAGAAGATGGAGAAGAAGAAGATGGAGAAGAAAAAGATGGAGGAAGAAGAAGAACACTGAAGGAAGACCAGAAGGAAGAAGATGGAAGAAGAAGGAATTAATAATAGAATTGTCAAAAACCGTCTTGTGTTTTTTAACCTTTTTGACACTTTTTTTGTGAAATGGTAGGGGTACATTTGTACCCCATTACCAATTCACACAGGGGGGGCGGGATCTGGGGGTCCCCTTGTTAAATGGGGCTTCCAGATTCCGATAATCCCCCTGCCCGCAGAACCCCACAACCACCGGGCAAGGGTTGTGGGGATGAGGCCCTTCTCCCCATCAACATGGGGACAAGGTGCTTTGGGGGGCTACCCCAAAGCACCCTCCTAATGTTGAAGGCATGTGGCCTGGTATGGTTCAGGAGGGGGGGCGCTCTATCATCCACCCTCTTTTCCTGTGGCCTGCAGGGTTGCATGCTCGGATAAGAATCTGGTATGGATTTTTGGGGGGACCCCACGCCATTTTTTTAAACTTTTGCACGGGGTTCCCCTAAAAACCCTGGTATGGATTTTGAGGGGGACCCCCACGCCATTTTTTTAAAATTTTGGCAAGGGGTCCCCCTTAATATGCATACCACACTTGAAGGGCCTGGTATGAAAATTAGGGGGGACCCCCACGCATTTTTTTTTAAATTTTGGTTCGGGGTTCCCCTGTGGGGAAACTCCATGCCATTTTTATCAATGAACTTTTATGTGTATTGCCGGACCGACAATTCATTATAGGCGGTGCTAGCAATAGTAGTTTTACATGACTTTTTTTACCTAGATTAGAAATGTCATTTTGCTGTCAGACTGTTCTAAACCCGGTAAACATGCGCCCCTTTACAGGCATACTATAGACACCCCCCAGGTATGAAATTTAAAGGAATATTACACTTTTATTGTTTCACTTTAAGCATTAATAAAATCACTGCTCCCGCAAAATGACCTTTTTTGAAACTTTTTTTTGCATTGATACATGTCCCCTGGGGCAGGACCCAGGTCCCCAAACACTTTTTATGACACTACCATGCATATAAGCCTTTAAAATTAGCACTTTTGATTTCTCCCGTAGAATTTTAAAGGGTGTTCCGCCCTTTTGCATTTACCATGAACACCTCAAATTGTTCGCTGTTCGCGAACAGGCAAACAGCTAATGTTCGAGTCGAACTCATGTTTGACCTGAACATAAAGCCCATCCCTACTCACCAATGATTTATAGCACTGTTTCTGTAGCCAGTTTGCACTCCATTACAAACTTCCTGCAGTGATTACCTCAGAGGACATGCAATGGCTGGGTTAGTGCCATCAACCAATAGTGACAATGTGAAGTTTGGCTGGGCAAATAGGCTGTGCATTTTGCTTAGTAAATAAGGGGATCCACCATCCAATCACGTGCAAGCAAAAATACTGTTATTTATTTTCCTTCCATGTGTTGAAGCTCATTCACTAAACTCCGAGGCAAACACTCCTGCAGAGTGCAACTGCACTTGAAAGGTGCACAGTCTATTTGCCTTTAGTAAAACAATGTCTACTTTCTTCACTTCAAAAGTCTTTAGATTTTCAAGATATGTTGTGCAGTTCCATTGTTCTGAAACCTTTAAAGATGTGATTACCACCCTATATTACGATTCAGGTATCCAAAAATCCTTATATCCCTATGCAAAGGGAAGTTACTATTGAAAAACTCCTCTGCTCAACCCACAATGCACATCAACAAGACACACACAGCACATGCAAAGCATATCAGTCTACCCAGTTTGGTCAGCTGCACAGACATAGCTACACATGCATACATCATACCTATCAACAGACAATGCTTGTCCTTATGTAATGTAACAGATGGGCTTTTGTTTTTGGTTGAACCAAGTCCAGCCTGTTTGCTGTTCAGTAATCTTGTCATATTAGAGCACCTGACTGATGTTTGAACGCAATGATGAGACTCAAATTTGTAATTTTGTGGCAGTAGCACTACCACCAAAAACAGACCACTGACTCCTGGCTGGCTAATGTTTGTAAACACACCAGCTGAGAATCCTGGATGAGTAACATTACTCAGCATCCCTGGTCAGTTTGTTTACATACAGCAGCTGGCAGGGATCTATCATTTTTGGTGCATGTAGCAGCGGGTGAACATTGCAGGGATGTGAGTTATCGTAAATGGTATAGATCTGCATTGCTGGGTGATTTTGGATTTATATCGGGGAACATTACTTTTTTTTTCTTTGTTTTTCTGATAAAGGAATATTTTCATGGAGTGGGTGTATTTATTTAGTAAAATATAATAAAAAGAGCAGCAATGGGTAAACAAACTGGCCTGGGATCCTGGGTGACATTACTGACAAATTAGGATTATGACCATATTGGGTAAATTATGTCACCCAAGATCCACGTCAGGTTTGCTTACAAACAGGGGTTGGTAGAGATGTGTAACTTAGTGGCTGTAATGTTACAGATGTTAAATAACTGTTCCCCAGCTGCTCCTTGTAAACAACTCTGCCCAAAGCTACAATACCAGCCTAATCTCAAAAAACACCCAAACTGTCCTCTTTGCTCCTCCCAAGACCTCTTGCTCTCTAGCCTCCTTGTTACCTTCTTTCATGCTCATCGCCAGGATTTCTCCACAATCTCTGCCTTCTTCTGAAACTCCCTACCCCAATCCATATAGATATCTCTTACGCTGTCCGCCTTTAGAAGATCCTTGACAACACATCTCTTTAGGAAGCCTTTCTCACCCCTACCTACAGTGCATCCGTAAAGTATTCACATCGCTTCACTTTTTCCACATTTTGTTATGTTATAGCCTTATTCCAAAACTGATAAAATTCATTATTTTCCTCAAAATTCTACAAACAATACCCCATAATGACAATTTGAAAGAAGTTTGTTTAAAATCTTTGCAAATGTATTAGAAATAAAAAAGGAAAAAAAAAATCACATGTACATACGTATTCACAGCCTTTGCCATGACATTCAAAACTGAGCTCAGGTGCATCCTGTTTCCATTGATCATCCTTGAGATGTTTCTAAAACTTGATTGGAGTCCATCTATGGTAAATTCAGTTGACTTGACAAGATTTGGAAAGGCACACACCTGTTTATATAAGGTCCCACAGTTAACAGTGCATGTCAGAGCACAACCCGAGCCATGAAGTCCAAGGAATTGTCCGTAGACCTCTGAGACAGGATTGTATCCAGGCACAGATCTGGGGAAATAAAAAAGAAAGAAGGACGGCGCCCTCTAAGTGCAGCATGTATGTTAAAAATATTTATTACAATAGATAAAAACACTCACATTTGAGTTGCTAAAAACCAGCATGTAAAGTAGTTTCATCCGCGTGCTCTCGGGGGATGTGGGTGTCACGGGCCAGTTCAGGGGTTCCTGGGATGTGAGTCCTGTAACCTGGGTCCTGGTAGCTGTTCCGGTGGTGCCGAGGGTCCTCAGAGCCTCCGGGCGGCCAGGATATCGGTCATGGATCCTCCGTGGAGCGCCGTGCTGACCTGCGTCTTCACTTCCGGGAGCGGGGTGAGGCGGGCGGTGCCCCACCCCGCTCCCGGAAGTGAAGACGCAGGTCAGCACGGCGCTCCACGGAGGATCCATGACCGATATCCTGGCCGCCCGGAGGCTCTGAGGACCCTCGGCACCGCCGGAACAGCTACCAGGACCCAGGTTACAGGACTCACATCCCAGGAACCCCTGAACTGGCCCGTGACACCCACATCCCCCGAGAGCACGCGGATAAAACTACTTTACATGCTGGTTTTTAGCAACTCAAATGTGAGTGTTTTTATCTATTGTAATAAATATTTTTAACATACATGCTGCACTTAGAGGGCGCCGTCCTTCTTTCTTTTTTATTTGTTCCAGAGCTTCTTTTAGCTTTTATAGACTGGCTGCCTTCCATTTATTCAGCATCATTTTATCCTCACATGGACTAATACCCGAACTTGTTGTGAAACATTAACTACCACCATCAAGTTCCCCCTCTCAGGAACCCCCAACCCACCCCCTTCCCCCCACCATTTTTAGTTATATGTACTCGGCTACCTCCATTGTGCGCCATATTAACCCCTTCATCGTTTTTTTTTACAGATCTGGGGAAGGGTACAGAAAAGTTTCTGCAGAATTGAAGGTCCCAGTAAACACAGTGACCTCCATCATCCATAAATGGAAGAAGTTTGGAACCACCAGGACTCTTCCTAGAGCGGGCCTCCTGGCCGAACTGAGCAATCGGGGGAGAAGGGCCTTAGTTAGGGAGGTGACCAAGAACCTGATGGTCACTCTGACAGAGCTCCAGCAATTCTCTGTGGAGAGAGGAGAAACTTCCAACAACCATCTCTACAGCACTCCACCAATCAGGCCTGTATGATAGAGTGGCAAGACGGAAGCTACTCCTCAGTAAAAGGCACAACAGCCCACCTGGAGTTTTCCAAAAGGCACCCGAAGGACTCTCAGACCATGAGAAACAAAATTCTCTGGTCTGCTGAAACAAAGATTGAACTCTGGAGGAAACTATTCACTGCTCATCACCTGGCCAATACTAACCCTACAGTGAAGCATGGTGGTGGCAGCATCATGCTGTTGGGATGTTTTTCAGTGGCAGGAACTGGGAGATTAGTCAGGATCGAGGGAAAGATGAATGCAGCAATGTACATAGACATCCTTGATGAAAACCTGCTCCAGAGCGCTCTTGACCTCAGACTGAGGCGAAGGTTCATCTTCCAACAGAACAACCACCCTAAGCACACAGCCAAGATAACAAAGGTGTGGCTACAGAACAACTCTGTGAATGTCCTTGAGTGGCCCAGCCAGAGCCCAGACTTGAAACCAGTTGAGCATCTCTGGAAAGATCTGAAAATGGCTGTGCACTGATGTTCCCATCCAACCTGATGGAGCTTGAGAGGTCCTGCAAAGAAGAATGGGAGAAACCGCCCAAAAATAGGTGTGCCAAGCTTGTAGCATCATACTCAAAAATACTTGAGGCTGTAATTGGTGCCAAAGGTGCCTCAACAAAGTATTAAGCAAAGGCTGTGAATACTTATGTACATGGGATTTTTTTCCTTTTTTATTTTTAATAAATTTGCAAAGATTTCAAACGTCTTTCACATTATCTTTATGGGGTATTGTTTGCAGAATTTTGAGGAAAAAAAAGAATTGAATCCATTTTGGAAAAAGGCTGTAACATAACAAAATGTGGAAAAAGTGAAGCTCTGTGAATACTTTCCCAATACACTGTAACAACTGGAATTTTCTCCATCAGCTTATCCTTTCACAATTATTAACTTTTGTATCATTTGCCTCTCCCCTTAGACTGCAAGTTTGCAGGAGAAGGGCCTTCCTAAGCCTCTTGTTTTAAATTTTGCTGTAACTGTACTGTCCCCTTTACTTTGTAAAACGTTGTGCAAACTGTTGGCGCTATATAACTCCTGTATAATAATAATAATATTACTTGTAAAGGAGTATATTGTACTGCTCCGTAACTTCACATGAAGGTTTCCAGTTTTCCCAAAGCATGTTATTTAACCTCCCTGGCGGTATTCCCGAGTGTGGCTCGGGGTTACATTTCAGTACCATTAGCGGTAACCCCGAGCCACACTCGGGATTGCATCTCAGGATCCTGGTGCAGTGTACTTACCTTGTCCCCAAGATCCTGCAATGTCCCCCCCGCTGTGTCTGCGGGCTGAGTCCTCCGCCTGATGCCTCTGTGTTCCTTGTGAGCGTTGCGACGCATGGGTGCGGCGCATGGTAGCAAATTCAAAAAGTACAAAATTCATAATACATACAGTACACTGTAATCTTACAGATTACATTAATGTATGAAATTATTTCACATCCCTTTTGTCCCTAGTGCTTTGTCCAGTGCCCTGCCTGCACTTTTATATTATATATACTGTTCTTTTTGTCTGGAAACTTGAGATTGTCCATAACAACCAAAATTGTCCCTTTACGTCAAAAGCAGTTTGAGACCAGCTAGAAAACAGCGATAGTAAATTGGAACACTTGCAGAACTGAGAGATAGTGAATCGCGAGGAAATTAATTTTATTATTATTATTATATTATTATTTATAATTATTTATAGTCATTTATTATATTATAATTTATGATTTAGTGTTTCAAACTTTATCATACCCGGAAGTGTACAAAACTCTTGTTTGGACAGATTTAAGTGTTTTATTACTAAGAATTACAGGCCTAAAATATAAAACGCCAAATTTCTATGCTAAACAATGTACCGCTTTGAGACGCAAAAATCTGACATGATCATACTACCAGGATGGCTACAGATCTTTTGTATTTTAATTGCTGTCCTTCAAGTTTCTCCCCACTGAACAGTAATTTTTAAAACATTTTTTGCATTGGTACATATTTTGCAAATGTGTAGTTGATGATTATAGTAAATGAATAATGTGTGGATTAGAAAATGTAATTTCATTGTGAAATAAGCAATAAACCTTACCTACCTACCCTATTGGCAGTGCCCAACTATCCATGCCCTTTTTTTTTTAAACAAAAACTTGCAAATGAAAAATGCCAAAAAATAAAAATAAAAAACATTTGTTTCCAATAGATTTCAATCGGTTTTGGCGCCAGGGTTGGTATTTATGAACTTCCCACCAAGTTTGTTAAATGTCCAGCAAACTGGACTTTCCCCAATTCGTTCATCACTAAAAATAACTTTGTGAACCTTTTTCTAAAGCTTGGTTTAGTGCATACAGCTGATTAAGAGCTACTTTTTTTTCTAGTAACTACAGAGATCAACTGAAACCTGCATAAAGTTTTTAGTCAAAGTTATTTATATTAGTTTTCACTTTATAGAGCAAAGAATGAGAAAGTGAGTAAGTGCACAGTCTACAGAATCAAAAACGATTGAACAAGGGGTTGTATAAGGCAAAGATGAATTTAAAGTACAGTTAGATTTGGTGGAACTTGGCAGCACTCTATCACTCTATTACATGGGCAAAACACAGCCAAGAGCTGCTTTTACTAAATCTACGCTATGGATGCCGTCCAGGTTTCCCTTACACAACAGATTACAAAATATAGTCTTTTAGGGGGTACTACTTACTTACTTTTCATGAGAAGAAAACGATACATTTTCACTTAGATTTTGTTGTGGAAATTAAATGATGTAGTGGGGAAAACGGCTGAGCACATATCCCACAGATGTAACTTGCTTGGCAGGTAGTGTACCTTTTCTTTACAGATGCACCTGGTAAAATCCATATTCAAATGTAGCATTCACAGGATGTTTCAATAACTACATCATGGTTCATAATATATTTATATTTTATACTACTCCATATTTTAGATTTCCTTGGCAATGAAAAAAATGACAGAACAAATCCCAGAATCATTTTAGGCGAGTTCATACATTCAATCATTGCTCAATAAAGGTGATCTTGGACCCAAACGCTGTCTTGTGATGGGTTACTAAACTCACTTTAATGTATTTCTAGACCTGTGCTATTGCTTCTTTGTTGCCAATACTTGAAAGGTAGCCTAATGGGGTTTGCACAGTTTTACTTTAGTATGCCTTCAATACTGTACACAATTACATTTAGAGCCCTTTCGCACTGGGGCGGTTTGCAGACGTTATTGCGCTAAAAATAGCGCCTGCAAACCGACCTAAAACTGCCTCTACTGTTTCTTCAGTGTGAAAGCCTGAGGGCTTTCACACTGAAGTGGTGCGCTAGCAGGAGAAAAAAAAAACTCCTGCAAACCGCATCTGTGGAGCGGTGAAGGAGTGGTGTATTCACCGCTCCTGCCCATTGAAATCAATGAGGCAGCGCGGCTATACCGCGGCTATAGCGGCGCTATGCAAACGGTTTTAACCCTCTTTCGGCCGCCAGTGGGGGTTAAAACCGCACCGCTAGCGTCCGAATACCACCGCAAAAACGACGGTAAAGCAGCGCTAAAATTAGCGCTGTTTTACCGCAGACGCCCCCACCGCCCCAGTGTGAAAGGGGCCTTAGTGCTGCAACTGGATCTACTTAGTTATAAACACCATATATAGTAATACAATGTATAGATTTGACATCTTTTTATCAGAGTTTTACATTCATAAAGCAAATCTGTATTTTGTCCAGGTTTTCTTTAGTATCCTTCCCACCAGCAACACATACTCTCCCTTTCCTTCACTACCCTACTGCCATTCAGCTGCTGGTTTAAAACAAAACAGAAACCCTGATGTAGTTTGTTTTTTGTCATATAATATCATTATCATTGCAGCACATAAACAGGAATCCTCTAATTATAAGCACTTATGTTTGTCCTACTTGGATCTAAAATTTGCTCTTCGGTGTGGTTATTTGCTATGATATTAGAAGAGCACTTTAACTAATTACAGATACTGGAGTACTCTGTATCTACTGGACTGCAAGAGAAACCATAATTAACATAGGTCAAATTATGAGCAAACACTGGATGGTGTTTGTAATGCATAACGCGCTATCATTGGAAAAGCAGGCACATTTAAAATATATCTGTAATGTCTCCCTACCCAAATTTCAGTATCAATGAAGATGCCAAATACAAGTAACAATATACCCTAACACAGCAGTGAAGTGAAAAAATAAAGGCTTATGCCGCATACACACGATCGGATTTTCCGACGGGAAATGTTGGATGTGAGCTTGTTGGCTGAAAGTCCAACTGTATGTATGCTCCATCGAACATTTGTTGTCGGACTTTCCGCCAACAAATATTGGCTAGCAGGTTCTCAAATTTTCCGCCAACAAAACTTTGTCGTGTGTACACAAGTCTGTCGCACAAAAGTTCACGCATGCTCGGAATCAAGTCTTGTAAAACTAGCTTCCATAATGGAGATATCACATGACTATTGAACTTCCTTTTTCTCAGCTCGCCGTACGTCTTGTACGTCAATACGTTCGTAATTGTTGGTCAACATTTGTGTAACCATGTGTATGCAAGACAAGTTGGAGCCAACAACCTTCGAACAAAATTCCAGGGTTTTGTTGTCAGAATGTCCGATCATGTGTACGGGGCAATAAACTTTCATGGGAAAAAAAAATTACAAATTAAAAAAAATTATAGAATATAATACCTGGAGGAGTTCTGTACATAGATGGTGTACAGAACGCCCCCCCAGGAACGTCATTTCGTGCTTGTGTGATCCGCTCACTGATTTCCCCAGAAGTCTACACTAAGATACAAGTCTAATTTTGAGTATCCCCTGCAACAAAAATGTAATTTTTGGTGTGATACTCTCAAAGGGAAATCACGTCATGCACGTCATGGAGACCCTGCAACTGTCCTCATTAGAGACTTGCAGTTGCAGCAGCTGATAATTATAAAACCACTCCCATACATTTACATATACATTTTATTTGTAAATACTAATAAAGGTTATATTGTATACCATTGGCTAAGGACATTCTGTTAAATATTTTGATTGCCAGTAAAGGTATTGTGTTTTTGCACACATTAAGACAGTGTTTAGTAGATAAAACCACCACCTACAGATTTGCTTTGCACATGGAAGCAGACAAACAGCCATTTCTTCAGAATAATAAAAGGTAGGAATCTGCAACAAAGCTTGTTAAAATCCTTGCCATGTACATAGATCACCAAGAGGGGAATGTTTTTTTTTTAACAAAAGTGGAGTTACTCTTTAATCTCTTCTGAAAAGATCGATGGACTTGCTTTAGAGACATTATTTATTTCCTGCATGATGTATAACTTTGTTCTGGTGTTTCTCCAAAATACTGCTCAGCCCCACACATTATTTCTTGTGCAGATCTTTAAGGGTGATGGAGCCACTGGAATAAACACAAGTTAAACCACTCATTGATCATTCATTGATAGATCCATACAGCAGTATAACACTTGGTCATATTTAAATTTCTCTACCCTCAGTACCTAATGAAACTTCTATAAATGGCTCAGAATAAACTAGTAAAAGGAAAAATGTATGAAAAAAAATAGGATTGCAGGTATCCATCACAAGCTATTGCTTGTGACATACCATATCATAAAACAATGTAAAAGTATTCAAAGTCTGCCAAAGTATTCCATATAAGGGTATACAAAGTGCAGTGACTAACAGAAACTAAGTATCGCTTCTTAATATAGCTGTAACGAATAATACAAAATCTTTTTTGTTATTATAATGTACTGCACTGCCATTGGTATGTGTTCTCTTGAACAGGTCAAACACTGTTGATAGAAAGGCTCAGAATTCAGATTCTAGTATTACTAAATCAGACAGTTAAAATCATTTATACATAATGGTAACAATATATTCAAACTATTAATTAGAAAGTAGGAAATATTTAAATAAATAAATAAATAAATGAATCCATAAAGGATTTAGGAGTCAGCAAGATTTAGTGAATATTCATATTTAAGCAAAACGTTTAAAATGTAAGCTCACAAAAAAATATTTGTTTCTGAATAACTCTTATAAGACACAGCACCCAATGGCCTGTTCAAACTGTTTGATTTTCCAGTATGATTATTACATATTTCTCCCTATTTCCATCAAAATAATCACCAAATCTAGATTCTCTATACGTACATTACTAATGAGAATTCTTATAGAGGTTGAATAATATATAAAATATTACTTCCAGAATGCTTGGAATTGAGCATTCTAGGTCAAATGTTTAACCCTATTTAGAAAGCACCGTTTATAACAATTACATCACATTTTGACTTCCACTAATGTTATACAGTCACTAATAGCAACTAATTACTATATGTAGCTACTAGAGAAAAATTATGAATGATTACATTTATCTGATGCTATGACTTACTGGCATAGGCATGCGCACGGGGTGTGCCAGGTGTGCCTGGGCACACCCTAGTCACTCTGTGTGGAGCCGATTTTCCCCACTGCCTAGGCTTTCCCCTGTGCCACCCCCTCCACAGTGCCGCTGGCTTCTCTCCTCTTAGCTGCTGCGGGGGATGTTTCCGGGTGGAGAGCAGGGGAAAGGGTTAGTCAATATGTAATTTACTGGCCCCTTCCTTAAGCTGCGTTTACTATGCTTCGCTTTGTGAATGAACAGGAAGCTGTTCAGCACATAGCACTTCCCATTCATTCGCTGAAGCTGCACAGAAAAGCATGTGTGTTTGAGCTTTGGGGTGCACACCCTATAGCAATAGGCTGCGCACACCTGTTTGAATTGCTGATAAGCTCTAATTGGTTTCTTTACCAACTTTTCTTCCACTCAAACTGTCCAAATAGCTGATATTGTTCATTGACCATCTTTTTTCATTTGATATCACATACATTTTTCTAAATAATAAACTGCCTTTAACTCGTACAATAGACAAGCAGGCGTTTAAGGAACAATGGCAGACAGGAAGATAGCGGTCTATCCTTATAGAAGTCAACTTATATCAACAGGCACACATCTCAGTCCTCTCCTCATGCTTTAAGGAGAATGGCTGCATACAATTTACTTCTCATTTGGTTGGTAGTTACATAGAGCCGGATTACCAAACCACTTCCCACAACATAGGAGCCCCAAAAGAGGTGTTCTTCATATTATGTTTCAGTGACAAGTAATCACAGATCAACATTAAAAGGATAACAACAAGGGCAAAAATCCAAAATGAATCCTAATATTGAGGAATATAAAAAGCCCTGAAATGTGTTGGCTCTTTTGTATTCTATTCTCATGCTGACAATGGATCATATGTAGTACAGAGTGGGTCCACTTGTAGGAGTTTTCAACAGGCTAGAAAATCTTCCTGTGCACCTTCAACATTTCAAGGACCTCATGACTGCTTTATAGCAAATCGAAGGGACAAGAAACTGTTGGATTGCGCTGAATCATATTATTATCATATTCACTAAACATGAAAAATATGCACGTTTAAGTTCCAAAGGGGTGTACCTGGAAAATGTCACCTTGGGTGAATGTATTTAAAAAAAAAGCAAATATAAGGTGATGCCAAAAGGGAATGCAAACACCACATTTGCTAAATTTAAACTATAAATTAACTGAATGGAACATTAAATCAGTATTACATTCAAAGCAACATTTATATATTTTATCTTACCAATCCTTACAGTAGATGTGATGGCAGCATTAGTTTCATTTTCTATCCCTTTTTCCCTTCCCTGTTATTTACTTTTACCTGTTGATCCGGCCAATAATTCTGTTATTTTTCAATTTCTTTTAACAGACCAAGCTGTCCAGCAAAAGTGGCAGTACGAGAGTTGAGACAAACCATTTAACACTAACAAGAGTGCTAACCATGGTCAGCTTTTATTTATGTAAAATCCTTATCCAAAGGGGAAAAAAAACTGGTGCTGAAACTTCTTAAAAAGGTATTAGCTGGAGCTTGGCTTTAATTTGTTAGCCAAGCCCATTGAAATCTGCTAGTTTAACACTACCCTCTCCCCAGACTCTAAAAGAGTTCGTATCACCACAGAGTGGCACCGTGGATACGGTGTATGGATAGTAAATGCCATGTCCCGATATATTTGAGATCAATAAAAGGTGGTTGGAATGATGGACTTTATAGGCATAACACAAAAGATTAAAAAGAAGTAAAAAAGTTGTAAAAATATTTATTACAAAAGTTGTTACTTCTTTTTAATCTTTTGTGTTATGCCTATAAAGTCCATCATTCCAACCACCTTTTAATGACTTTTCCCCAGACTGCCAATGCTGCTGTCCAACAGTGTCTCTATTGCTTTTCTAGTGGAATGGAAACATTGTAAGACAGGAAATGATCACTAGGTGAAAATAAAGGAATAAAAAAAAGACAAATGCATCTACCATATTTTAGGACTAGTACACTGCAAGTAATTCATTTTATTTTTTGGTTTTGGGTTTAATACCGCTTTAAAAAAATGTTACTCATGTTTTTTTGTACAATTTATTAGGTTTGAATACAACTGAATTATTTTAGATGTTTTAGAATGCCCTTCTGTCATCTGATGTGAACCATGTTTAATTGATTGGATGACACAGCGTAACTTTCGTACTCGCAAATAAATATTTGATTTACATTACAAGTTGTTAAAAAGTAGGCATCTGTAAAAACCCGCAACAAATCATTAGCCATATAAAAAGTAAAAGTTAAACAAAGGTCACAAGGCCAGGCTCATTTGTTAGTCTTTTCTACTTGTCCTAAGTAAACACACTTTTTTTCTGCATTTACACGATATGCTCAGTTAAAATCATTCAACACAGCAAATTCCTGTCTGAGGATGGGTTCACATTATTTTTACTAACTTTAAAGTGATTAAAGCCCGTTGTGTATCACCAAACCTTGTAGACGTGTATGTGGTCTACTCCTCCCTGAACATTTCTTTGCCTAAAACCACCCCTCCCATTAGGTACAATTATTCATGCAGTGAAGAGTAAAAGGATTGTTCTTCCTAGAAGAAATGTCTAATATAAGGCTGGAAATGCTTGTGTACATCACCATACACCATAAACCCTTCCAAACAAAACGACTAAAAACAGGAAACTACTAATATAAGAACCTATGCCACCTCTGCCATCCAGATGGATGAGAGAAAGAATTATGGAATTTTTATGTAAAACAAGAAAAAAGTGATAAGTGAATCCAAAATCATAATCTATGCCCACAAAAACTGAATTTTAGCAGCGTTGTTTTTCTTTTGTTTCTGTGATACTCAATATTTAGTAAATTGTTAGACAATGTCCCATGGTCAAATAATACAGTGCAATAAAAGATAATGAAACATAACAAATCATTTTTTGTGAAAAGAACAGAAATTGGATGCTGTTAGACAATTTCAATAAACGATTAAGATATGGACATTTTGTTTTCATTTAATTTTTTTCAGTGCGCTCACTTTGGCGTGCAAATAATGAAACACATTATATTTAAGTAACTAGAGACACCTGTCTGACAGTATAAACAATTACCAAATCCATAAAAAAGATGAATGAGAGCTTTTCTGGATTCTAGAATTCAAAACATCCGTGAAATAGCTGCCATGATCATTCCATCCAGGAACCACCACCTCCTTAAAGCATTTCACTATGAATGACGTGATCCTTGTGATCAAACATTTGTGCTTAAATGTGTTGAGGTGAAGTGATCATGGTTGCAGATATTTCATGGATGTTTTTAATTAAAGAATCCTGAAAGAGATTGGTATGCGGCTCACATTTATTTTTCAGGCTGGCCATACAAGGAGCCTAAAACACAGTGTTGATGTGTGAATCCCTCCTGGCGGGCCATTGTCTTCTACTGGCAGGGGACAGAGAAAGCCATCCCCACCGGGAGAAGACTATAGCAGCCGCTAGCGATAATCACAGAAGAATCTGGCAGGCTGGTTGTGCCCAAGTTGATTGATAGATCAACTTGGTACATTCAGCCTGCCCATTAACAGTTCAAATCTCGGTCGGTTCCTGAATCCCAGCCAAGATTTGAACCGTGTATGGCTGGCCTTATTTTCAATGATGAGTAACAATGGGCTTTTCTGAACAAGCACCCTGTGTATCTATAGATAAAGTGCAAAAATGAGTCTGGAGCAGTGCTGTGGGTCTGAAGTACCAAATTCAGGTACTATGTGATGCACAAGCATCTTAAACAAAATAGTACATTTTTACAAAATTCTGCTTCATTTGTGTCTTTTATTTCAGTACTTTCTGGGCAGGAAATATTTCTATAATTATTTTGTGTTTCCTTTACCAGAACAATCACCAGATTTGCAAATAAGACCTTTTGTCTGTCACACAGGCAGGCATAAACTATATTTGCTTAAAGTGGAACCACAGGCAACATCTAAAAGACATCTATGCTATAGTCCGTCTTTAGCATTAGCACTTTTTGCTTTTACAAAAGGTTTCTTACCTGCTGTTGTCACTCTGTGAGCTAGACAGTATTAGCTGGAAATGTAGTTTTAAATGGACTTTAAAGGGGTTGAGGTAAATAGGCTGTTCACTTTGCAAGGGATGTTGAACTTCAGAACTTAGTGATTGTGGTCAAATTTCATTTTGCAAAGGATACCCAATCATGTGAAAAGAAAATTATAAAAAATTATATTTTTGTATTTTTGCTTGCATGTGATTGAATGATAAAAGTTAGCAGAGCCTTCCCTCATTCACTAAGTTATTTTCATTTGTAAATCAACCCCTAAGTAAGCACAAACAAGGAAAAGCCTAGCACTTTTTGAGCAGTCACATGCAGTGGGAATTGTAGCCTGCAATGGGCATGAATGTGAAGGAGTTGGGCCAGAAAGTGAGCAAGTCTGTGCCTCATCCTTAATGTGCCATTTGGATTATCTGCCCATTACTGGATGGGTGTGACAGACCATAAATCTCCTGGTCTGTCAGTTAAACAATGCTATGATAGTGGGCAGGTCAGACTAGGAGTCTGAGATTCCCAAACTACATAAGGCATGTTAGATGACTGGTGACCAGGCTTAGCAATCACCAGTCATACAAAATTGAAAATAATGAAGACCAAGACATAATTCTGAAATATTCAACTTGGGATTCATCAGTAGGAGGACAATTGTATAGAAAGAAGAAGGTAATGGTTGAAGGTGAGTAAAGACCTTTCCAAAAATTACATGAAATTTCTGCCTGCAGCTCAGCTTTAAGCCATATGAATACAAGTCAACCATTCTAAGCACCCCCAACAGTGTTTGGTTTGTCCTACTCAATGTAATGCCACTTTTCTTAATCAGCTTAGCCTGGTAAAGGATCTGGAAAATAGCAGATCTACAGTTGTGCTCATAAGTTTACATACCATGGCTGAATTTATGCTTTCTTGGCCATTTTTCAGAGAATATGAATGATAACACGAAAACTTTTCTTTCACTCATGGTTAGTGTTTGGCTGAAGCCATGTATTATCAATCAACTGTGTTTACTCTTTTTACATCATAATGACAGCAGAAACTACCCAAATGACCCTGATCAAAAGTTTACATACCCCAGTTCTTAATACCGTGTATTGCCCCCTTTAACATTAATGACAGCTTGAAGTCTTTTTTGGTATTTGTGTGTCTTTATCTTCTCAGATGGTAAAGCTGCCCATTCCTCTTGGCAAAAAGCCTCCAGCTCCTGTACATTCTTGGGCTGTCTTGCATGAACTGCACATTTGAGATCTCCCCAGAGTGGCTCAATGATATTGAGGTTAGGAGACTGAGATGGCCACTCCAGAACTTTCACATTATTCTGCTGTGGACCATGACAGGTCAACTTGGCCTTGTGTTTTGGATCATTGTCATGTTGGAATGTCCAGGTACATCCCATGTGCAGCTTCCTGACTGATGAATGCAAATCTTCCTCCAGTATTTTTTGATAACATACTGCAATCATCTTGCCATCAATTTTGACCAAATTTCCTGTGCCTTTGTAGTTCACACATACCCAAAACATCAGCGATCCACCTCCGTACCTTTCATCATAGGCCTTGTTGACTCCTCTCCAAATGTAGCATTTATGGTTGTGGCCAAAAAGCTCAATTTTGGTCTCATCACTCCAAATGACTGTGCCAGGTTTGAGGCTTGTCTCTGTGCTGTTTGGCGTATTGTAAGTGGGATACTTTGTGGAATTTGCGTAGTAATGTCTTTCTTCTGGCGACTCGACCATGCAGTCCATCTTTCTTCAAGTGCCTCCTTATTGTGCATCTTGAAACAGCCACACCACATCTTCTCAGAGAGACCTGTATTTCACCTGAAGTTATTTGTGGGTTTTTCTTTGCATCCTGAACAATTTTCCTGGCAGTTGTGGCTGAAATTTTAGTTGGTTTACCTGACCGTGGTTTGGTTTCAACATTTTTCAAGACTTGATTAGAGTTTGAACACTGCTGATTGGCATTCTCAATTCCTTGGATATCTTTTTATATGCCTTTCCTGTTTTATACAGTTCAACCACCTCTTCCCGCAGATCCTTTGACAATTCTTTGGCTTTCCCCATGACTCAGAATCCAGAAACGCCAGTGCAGCACTGGATAAAAGATGCAAGGGTCTGTCAGGAGTCCAGAAACTCATTGACCTTTTATACACACACACTAATTACAAACAAACAGATCACAGGTGAGGATGGTTACCTTTAATAGCCATTCAAACCCCTTTGTGTCAACTTGTGTTCATGTTATCAGGCCAAAATCACCAGGGTATGTAAAGTTTTGATCAGGTAATTTGGGTAGTTTCTGCTGTCATTATGATTTAAAAAGAGTAAACACAGTTGATTGATAATAAACGGCTTCAGCCAAACACTAACCATGAGTGAAAGAAAAGTTTTTGTGTTATCATTCATATTCTCTGAAAATGGCCAAGAAATCATACATTCTGCCAGTGTATGTAAACTTATGAGCACAACTGTATTGCCAGGATCAAAAGGTAATAAAACTGGGGCGACTCAGAAAAATAACAAGCTACAGGCTTAAAATTAGCAGAGGCAAAGATGATAGGCCACACCACTGCAACTATCATCTCATTGTAGTGCAAGTAGGCACAGCCTACGTTAGAGTGGCAACTCTGCTCTGAATTTAGGAGCAGTGTAGCATTGTTGCCACATTATAGGAAGCTGCATGAGGTGAACTTAACATGTTACTAAACCCACAACAGTAAAATCAATCCGTCTGTATATGCAGTAAAGCATGCTTGTTATACTCACTGTGGAACCTAAAGGGTTAATCCTCTGCACTGTGTAAAAAGGCTGTTTGATCCCATATGCACAGACCCTTACCTTCTTCCACTGACTCCAAAACATGTCTGGGTAAGACAGAGTTACTGGAGTCAGGCTGCACATGCAAAGTTTGGTGTGTATTGCTAGAGAGTTGTTTTTTTTTCTTGGGGGAGTACATGTGATCAGCAGAGGCCCAATCTGCACTGTCCAGACAGAGGGTCAGGTGTCCTGCATCCTAATAGGACAGCCAGTGCAGTATGAAAACTTCTCCTACAAGCTTTAACCATATATATTCAACCATGATAGAAGTCACAAGACTGCTATATACTGCCGAAGAGAAAAGTATTTAGCAGTTTATATTTACTAAAATAATTGCATTTCCATGTTCTGTGTACTGTGGGAGACCAGATAGAGTGAATGTAGGGTACTGGGTTTAGTAACACTTTAACTGACAGGTTCAATAGGTATTTGTTGGACATTGCAGGGCGAATAAGAGAAAACTGTAAATGCAGTTGCACTTAGAATTAAAGAAGAATTTAGAGTATGGCATTTTTTACATAGTTACAGTGGTCCATTTTGGCCCAATGTATCTATACATACACCATACCTTCAGGATCCCTCTAGAAGCTGGAAATCACTAAAGTAGAAACTGCTACTCCAGTGATCTCCACTAACATCTGGGTCCAGTGCTGAGCGGCTGCCCTGCAGCTTTGTGAACACAGCCTCATCCAGGGTATGCTTTGCATTCATTGAGAAAATTCAAAATTCAAAGCATTGTCTAAATGGCTCCCATACCAAGCAGCCAACCTCCTGTTTTCATAATCCAGCAGGGCACCTGTTTGGAACGAGACCTGGAAGTTAGTGGATACCACTGAAGTGCCGGTGTCTGTTACAGTAATTTCCAGTTTCTAGAGGATTTTCCAAAGGTATGGTATATGCATACTCAAATTGGTCCAAGCCATACCTGGAATTCTGTGCTGTAGTATATATTGTTTTATGGGAGGTCAAATTCCTACTTTACGTTCTGAGATAAAACTGGTCATATCACAGTCACATGACACTGCTGCCTAGATAAAGCTATATAGCCATAGTTTACAAGTTTTCTAGCACCCCCTAACATTTATAAATATGTACTCTTATGTAAATCATGAAAGAAAGGTATAGAAAACATTTACATTCCAAACCAACAGAATCTGCAAATCTTTATGTATGCATCTGGTCTGCTGTACTTCTTAAGATGGAAATCTGATCCTTAACACCTCCTAATAGAGCATTCAGTTTATTTTTGCAATGGGAAAAGGATGCTGTAAAAAATACAAAGAGTACACAAAATAAAACTGCTCTCCCATAGACTGAACAAATAACGTGTAAAGCCACATAAACAGGATCAAAGTTATGTCATCAGGATATTAATTAGGGTCTATGACATATTTTTTTGTTTCCATTTTTTCTTCTTCTTTTTTTGTCAGTTTGTTAATTAAAACTACAGGAAGTAATATATTTGTAACACATTAGATATATACTACTCGCCAGTTCCTTAATGTCTTGCAGGACAATTGTATGGGTCAGATGGTAGACGCACCAACTAGAAATAAAACATTACTGGATCTACTGATTACCAACAATACAAACCTGATCACGGGTGTGGAAATACGGGGCAATTTAGGTAACAGCGCTCACAGGTCAATTCGTTTCAGTATAAATCACACAAATAGGAAACATGAAGGGAACACAAAGACACTGAATTTCAAAAGAGTCAACTTCCCTAAACTACAAACCTTGCTAAAAGGCATAAATTGGGATAAAATATCCCAATTGGGAGAGATGGGTTTGCTTTAAGAGCATATTAAATAAGGGCATTAGCCAATGTATCCCATTGGGTAATAAATTTAAAAGAGCGAACCAAAATCCTGGATGGCTTAACTCCAATATAAAAACGCATATAAAAGCAAAGGAGAAGGCCTTCAAAAAAAAATATAAGGTTGAGGGATCATCCTCAGCATTCAGACTTTATACAGAATGCAACAAGAAACGTAAGGGTGCAATTAGGACGGCTAAGATAGAACATGAAAGACACATAGCGGAGGAGAGCAAAAAAAATCCCAAGAAATTCTTTAAGTATGTAAACAGTAAAAAAGGGAGGACAAACCATATTGGCCCCATAAAGAATGAGGAAGGACATCTGGTTACAAAGGATGGGGAGATGGCGAATGTATTGAATTTATTCTTCTCCTCAGTCTTCACAAGTGAATCGGGGGGCTTCAGTAACCAAAACTGCAGTGTTTATCCTCATGACACAACACAGGAAGCACCTCCATGGTTAACAGAGGACAGAATTAAAATTAGACTTGAGAAACTTAACATTAATAAATCACCGGGACCAGATGGCTTGGATCCAAGGGAACTTAGGGAACTCAGTCAAGTGATTGCCAGACCGTTGTTCCTAATTTTTACAGACAGTCTATTGACTGGAATGGTACCAGCTGATTGGAGAAAAGCCAATGTAGCACCAATATTTAAAAAGGGCCCAAAATACATCCCTGGGAATTACAGACCAGGTAGCCTAACATCAATAGTATGTAAACTCTTGGAGGGGATGATAAGGGACTATATACAAGATTTTAGTAATAAGAACAATATTAGCAGTAATCAGCATGGATTCATGAAGAATCGTTCTTGCCAAACCAATCTATTAACCTTCTATGAGGAGGTGAGTTGCCATGTAGATAAAGGAAGGCCCGTAGATGTGGTGTATCTGGATTTTGCAAAAGCATTTGACACAGTTCCCCATAAACATTTACTGTACAAAATAAGGTCCGTTGGCATGGACCATAGGGTGAGTACATGGATTGGAAACTGGCTACAAGGGCGAGTTCAGAGGGTGGTGATAAATGGGGAGTACTCAGAATGGTCACGGGTGGGTAGTGGGGTTCTGTGCTGGGACCAATCCTATTTAATTTGTTTATCAACGACCTGGAGGATGGGATAAACAGTTCAATCTCTGTATTTGCAGACGATACAAAGCTAAGCAGAGCAATAACTTCTCCGCAGGATGTGGAAACCTTGCAAAAAGACCTGAACAAATTAATGAGGTGGGCGACTACATGGCAAATGAGGTTCAATGTAGAAAAATGTAAAATAATGCATTTGGGTGGCAAAAATATGAATGCAATCTATAAACTGGGGGGAGAACCTCTCGGGGAATCTTGGATGGAAAAGGACCTGGGGGTCCTAGTAGATGATAGGCTCAGCAATGGCATGCAATGCCAAGCTGCTGCTAATAAAGCAAACAGAATATTGGCATGCATTAAAAGGGGGATCAACGCAAGAGATAAAACGATAATTCTCCCACTCTACAAGGCTCTGGTCCGGCCGCACCTAGATTATGCTGTCCAGTTCTGGGCACCAGTCCTCAGGAAGGATGTACTGGAAATGGAGCGAGTACAAAGAAGGGCAACAAAGCTAATAAAGGGTCTGGAGGATCTTGATGAGGAAAGGTTGCAAGCACTGAACTTATTCTCTCTGGAGAAGAGACGCTTGAGAGGGGATATGATTTCAATTTACAAATACTGTACTGGTGACCCCACAATAGGGATAAAACTTTTTCACAGAAGAGAGTTTAATAAGACTCGTGGCCACTCATTACAATTAGAAGAAAAGAGGTTTAACCTTAAACTATGTAGAGGGTTCTTTACTGTAAGAGCAGCAAGGATGTGGAATTCCCTTCCACAGACGGTGGTCTCAGCGGGGAGCATTGATAGCTTCAAGAAACTATTAGATAATCACCTGAATGACTGCAACATACAGGGATATATAATGTAATACTGACACATAATCACACACATAGGTTGGACTTGATGGACTTGTGTCTTTTTTCAACCTCACCTACTATGTAACTATGTATATGTAACTATACAGTAAAAAATATAAAATATTATATTTGTGTAACTGTTTCTTACAACAAAAAATTCTTACACTCTGCATATTAATTTGTTTCATTGCCAAGTACCTAGTGTTAAAGTGGATCTCTAGGGGAAAAAAAGTACTATGTCCGGATGACACCAGGTAATGCGAAAAATTTCAGTTTTATTCTACTGGACACTAACATCATCTGTGAGCTTAGGCCACTCAGACATACAGTTCCAGCTCTAGTACAGTTATGATAGTGGGTCACTCACTCACCACCTCATCCATTTACAAAATGTCTTGCACTCTTTTCACTGAATACAAGGCACTCTGTGAATAAATGAGATGAGAGGAGGGGTGAGTACACCATGTCATGCTTCTCTAATCTAAAAGTAAATGACCAGAACCCCCTATGTGAATGTATGGGATACACTGCACATCTTCTTACTCATTTACATAAAACATTTTGAAAATTATATAGATGACAGCTTGTTGGACTATCCTGAAAGCCTGGACATCCAGCTATAGGAGCTGAAAAATCTCCTATACATTGAAAAACTAGATACCAATGCCCAGAATTTTGGACCTACCAATCGTTTCTTCAGTCGTTGGAAGCTTTTCATGGAACATTCTCTTTCGAGCTCGGAAATCCATCTTCTTATGAAACTGTTTAAATTTACGGAATGGTACATCAAGGCAAAACTTGCTAAGTCTCTCGGCAGACTGAAATTACCTGAGAAAGCCATATTAGTCTCCCCTCTTCCCTCTCCCCCACCCTGAAGATGTCCTACCTGATGCCAACAAATACTTATATTTTTTTTGTCTTTTACCTTGTTCCCTCTATGGAGGCAGAGTATTTTATTGTATTACTTTTTTTTTTTTAGACCTCCGCATATTACAACCCCTGGCAAAAATTATGGAATCACCAGTCCCTGAGGATGTTCCGTCAGTTGTTTATTGTTTTAGAAAAAAAGCAGATCACAGACATGGCCAAAAACTAAAGGCATTTCAAATGGCAACTTTCTGGCTTTAAGAAACATTAAAAGAAATCAAGAAAAATAATTGTGGTGGCCAGTAACAGTTAGATTTATAGAACAAGCACAGGGAATAAATTATGGAATCACTGAATTCTGAGGAAACAAATATGGAATCACCCTGTTAATTTTCATTACAAACACTAACACCTGCATCAGATTAAATCTGCTTGTTAGTATGTGGGTAAAAAGGAGTGATCACACCTTGGAGAGCTGTTGCAACAAGTGGACTGACATGAAGCATGGCTCCAACACCAGAGATGTCAATTGAAAAAAAGGAGAGGATTATCAAACTCCTTAAAGAGGGTAAATCATCACGCAGTGTTGCACAAGATGTTGGTTGTTCACAGTCGGTTGTGTCTAAAACATGGACCAAATACAAACAACATGGGAAGGTGGTTAAAGGCAAGCATACTGGTAGACCAAGGAAGACATCAAAGCGTCAAGACAGAAATCCAATCATCCACAGTCCACAATTGTCTTTCCTTAGCCCATTGTAACCTTGTTTTTTTGTGTTTAGGTGTTAGAGATGGCTTTCTTTTAGCTTTTCTGTATGTAAATCCCATTTCCTTTAGGCGGTTTCTTACAGTTTGGTCATAGAGGTTGACTCCAGTTTCCTCCCATTTGTTCCTCATTTGTTTTATTGTACATTTTCTGTTTTTAAGGCATATTGCTTTAAGTTTTCTGTCTTGCTGCTTTGATGTCTTCCTTGGTCTACCAGTAGGCTTGCCTTTAACCACCTTCCCATGTTGTTTGTATTTGGTCCATGTTTTAGACACAGCCGACTGTGAACAACCAACATCTTGTGCAACACTGCGTAATGATTTACCCTCTTTAAGGAGTTTGATAATCCTCTCCTTTTTTTCAATTGACATCTCTGGTGTTGGAGCCATGCTTCATGTCAGTCCACTTGTTGCAACAGCTCTCCAAGGTGTGATCACTCCTTTTTACCTACATACTAACAAGCAGATTTAATCTGATGCAGGTGTTAGTGCTTGTAATGAAAATTTACAGGGTGATTCCATAATTGTTTCCTCAGAATTGAGTGATTCCATAATTCATTCCCTGTGCTTGTTCTATAAATCTAACTGTTACTGGCCACCACAATTATTTTTCTTGATTTCTTTTAGTGTTTCTTAAAGCCAGAAAGTTGCCATTTGAAATGCCTTTAGTTTTTGGCCATGTCTGTGATCTGCTTTTTTTCTACAATAAACAACTAAAGGAACATCCTCAGGGACTGGTGATTCCATAATTTTTGCCAGGGGTTGTACAATTCTCTTCTTGATCTATATATGCAGTGTTCTATTACCTTAGGTTTCTCCCCATGGAATTGCTATTTGTATAATGTGATTTATAAGCACACGTTTCCTCTTTATTCTGTATCTGTTTCTGCTTTTTGTTCTTTCCCAATAAAAATATAAAAAAAGAAAAGAAGCACCCCTTGAAAAAAAAAAAGTATTTTTTAATTTAAATAACCAATGTCCCACAAATGTATGTAAATACAAGTTCAATCTGGTCATGCAGTGATGTAGATCTACATCAATCATTATGAGGGCTGCCCAACGATGTTGACCCTCTGTTGACCTGCTAGCTGGTGATGGTGCCCCACCGCAAATGACGAATCCCTGGCCAGCTTTTGTATGTGAACAAGCCAGTGGGGATCCTGGGTGCTGAACACAGGTGTAATACTCTGCAAGCGCAGAGTATTACAGTATTTTTTTTATTGGTGAACTTAGCCTTTAGGCTGCATTCACACTAATGCGCTTTTTGATGCATTTTGCATGTTGCAGAAATGCACGGGAATTTTTTAACATGGGTTCCTATGGAACATGTTCACATCAATGCATTTTTGTGCCTCTGCGTTTTGGGAAAGGGTCGGGGACTTTTTTCATGCAAAATGCAGCGTTTTGCATGTAATAGAATTCAATGGACCCGCATCCAAAACTGCGTTTTTGCCGCGGTTTGCATTTTTTTTCTTTCTTTTCTCTTACACTGTATACAGTATAAAAAAAACACTAAAAAAAAAAAACCCAAAATGCAGCAAAAATACATGTTCAAAAACGCGACAAGCACCGCAAAAAACACTGCAGAGACGCTCAAAAGCAACATGCATAGGTGTGAATCGAGCCTTAAAGAGTTCCATTGTAATATTTGTGTTCGGGGTTTGCTGAGGTTGGCTGTGATTTGATTATAACCCCCAGTATTCCAGTAATACTGTAGTTTAAAGATTTATAAGGCTGGGTTCACGCATCTGTTGTATGCCCAAACTTTCGAATGATCTTGCATATTAGTGTATGTTAATATTCCTTTTCCTATTCCTTATAATGGGCTGCCTAACGTACCAAAAGGTCCCATATAGGGTGCAATTACTATTTTGTGTAAAGCAGCACACCACAATGCACAACAGTGTGTTGCCATGCATTGTAAAATGTACATCTGTTGGTAAGGTGCATTGGGGTGCCTTTAGGGGGAAATGAAAATGCAGGGCACCAACAAGCAGAATGTTTCCTTGCACTTGTCACTATAGTGCAGCAGTATAAGCCCAGCCTAAAGTTTCGTACGCACGGGTCAAACGTCGAGAGACATTGCTAGTTTAAAAAAAAACAGCCGTCATTCGGCCCGTGTGTATGTCAGGCGAGTATGCTGGAAACCAGCAGCCAGCCGACCCTCAACCAGTGCTCTCACCCAATGGCAGACAGCACTAATCAGAGTGTTTTGGAGGGGGGCAGTCCTCCTGTCAAAACACAACAGCTCAGCAGGGGAGATCGCTGTACTAACTTCGAAAGGTTAGTACAGCAGCTCCTACTAGAGCTGTCAGTTTTTTTTTCGTTGATTGAGGTTTGGGGAGAATTACTAAAACTGGAGCACTCAGGATCGGGTGCAGCTGTGCATGATAGCCAATCAGCTTCTAACTTTAGCTTGTTCAATTAAGCTTTGACAATAAACCTGGAAGCTGATTGGTTTCTATGCAGAGCTGCACCAGATTTTGCACGCTCTAGTTTTAGTAAATCTCCCCCGTTATGTACCTTCCAAACTTTGTATAAGTACCTGTTCCCACCTCAAAACTATCTCTTATATGACAAAACCTATGGCAGGAGACTCAAAGGATGATTACAATGCTACCCAAATCATTATTGGTAATTCACACCTTCATGGGTGCAAAAAGCAATAAATACAGTAGTAATAAACAGCATTCAGCTGACTGTTTACTTATACCCCAATTTTTACCCCCACACAGCTGCTAGCTTTTCTATCACTTCACTATCCCTTTAGATTGTAGGGTCTCTTGTTCTGAGTTGCATTGCAACTGTGCTGTCTCCCTTTTTGAAAAGCTCTGCGCAAATTGTTGGCACTATAAAAATCCTGTATAACAATAAAAAGTTGTTGATTGTAATGGTCAGTAATAAATAAGAGATAGTGAAGGCACCTAGAAGGCACAACAGGTTGTTTAAAATAGTCTATTAGACAGTCCATGAAGTAAATTGTCAAACAAAAGAGTCCATGGGGGCTGTCTGCAAAAGCAAAGATATGGGGGAAAAGTTCACTTAAGGCAGGATCTTCGGAGAGTAGAAGTTGACTATGTGCCAAAAGGAAAGAAAGAACAGAAAAGCACCTCTAAGTGTAGTATCTTTAAGATAACAATCAACCAGGCAGGTTTATAACTAGGTACCATGGCCAATACCGGAAAATGGAGCAAATCCTATATAAACATTGGGATAGCCTGCTCCAAGATCATCATCTTAAACCTGTTATCTTGGGTAAACCTAAAATCACCTAAAGAAAGGCCCCTATACTCAAAAAAGAAAGCAGCACCCAGCAAATTACAGATGACCAAATCTAAAAAAAATGAAAATTTGCTGTGTTTGTTCCCAATAAAAGGCATGTAAAACCTGTGATTCTGTAAAACACAGGCAAAAAAACACTTTACTAATAAAGGAAAGACATATACAGTGAAGGAAAAAGTATTTGATCCCCTGCTGGTTTTGTACATTTGCCCACTGATAAAGAAATGATCAGTCTATAATTTTAATGGTAGATTTTTTGAAATGCATTTTTCTGGATTTTTGTTGTTGTTGTTATTCGGTCTCTCACTGTTAAAATAAAACTACCATTAAAATTATAGACTGATCATTTCTTTGTTAGGGGGCAAACGTACAAAATCAGCAGGGGATTAAATACATTTTTCCCTCACTGTAATATAGGTAACTTCTTGAATTGTTCTACTGATTATGTAGTTTATTGCCTTACCTGCCCCTGCATTTGTTGTATGTAGGACATACCATCAGACCTCTCAGACAACACTTCAGCGAAACATCTCTGCTTAATAGAAGATGGCTGTGATAAGCACAGCGTACCATGCCATTTTCTTGAGGTCCATAACAAATCCACTGTAGGATTACAGGTTGGTATTATTGAGGCTATCCCTAGAGACTTTTCAGAAGGGGAACATTTTTCCAAGTTATGTCAACATGAGACATTTTGGATATATACATTTCATCTCCCAGTGGTTTGAGCGAAGATCTAGAAATTAACACCATTATATAATTTATTACTTTGAGAATACCAGATATAGACTTTCTGTTTTTCATATATCTAATTGAATCTATTTATATTTTGCAATTACTTCAGCATAGTATATGATGATCCATTAATGTATCTTTTTTAATTTCAGGGGTACAATTAATATACAAGTCTTAAAAATTCATGGGATCCACTATGGTTTCTTCCACCACTGTAAGTACTATTAAAAAATACAGTTAGCAGCATCCTGTATTCATTTTATTTATCTTGTATCTATTAATTTAGTACTACTATTATTTATCAATATCCTTTTGCTCTGATCAGTTCATATGAATTCCTGAAAAGGCTTTAAACATATATGCTCAATGCATTCAGATAAAAATTCCAATTTCATGTGTTTTGACATGCTGGTACATGCAGTTCCAATGAAGCGATCACAGGTCATCACTATTAATTATTGCATAATATTGTAGATTTATTCTATATCAGTTATTGTCCTTTCTTTTATGTCCTTGTTTTTTAATCAGATTATATAGTTACAGGATTTTATATCACATTTTATTAATTACTTCATGAATATTCGCTGTATATTACCAAGGCTCTTTCACATCCCTGAGCAACTTGAGAAAAGAGCACACATGCTCAAGATCCACATTGCACTTGCCCTGCTTGGAAGCCATCCATAAAAAAGGCGATTGGCAGTTTCCCCTGCTACATTGCAGGGTTCAGCTAGCAGACCCCAGGCGTTGTTCCATCTACACGCCGTCCAGTCCATGTGGACTTCTATCTTACTGAAAATGTAAGTTGCCCCTTTCTATGTGAAATAAATGATCTTAAAGATTTTACACTAAGAGCGCTTTTCTCCTCATTGTAATGGTCAGCCTATACTAAAAATATGCAGCCATTGATGAGAGCGTTTCTAATTTACTTTCTACATTAAATCAATGCTACACACATTTATATTTTATAAAGTTTTTTAACAAATGTTTTACCATTCTAATCCCTGTCATGCTGACACATTTAACATTTTTAAAGCCTACAGCATATCCACACTGTAGTAGAAACATGTAAGATCAGAAGACTTGGCGTGAAAGTCCAAAATCACATTAAAGTAAAGAAATCACTACTGACAAGTTCAAGTAGCATTAGATTTTCAATGGTCAATGTGTTTTGGGAGAGTAGGGGGTCTTTAACTCAATTCTGAAATCAGCAATTAGTCACCTAGACAATTGGCTTTTGGAAAGCATCCATGAACATGAGTGGCCACATAACTAAATTATCTTTTTTATGCCTCACAACACAAGCAGAAGAGGACAGCTACAATTTAATGAACTATTTTTGTTTCATATTTTCCATTATTTCTTGCCACCATCTTGGAAAGATTTATCCCAAAAGACACATATGAAAAACTAAGCAGAGCAAAAATATAATACATTTTAATATGCATTTATTTCTTTTTCTAGTACCAACACAAAAAGATTTACAACAGCCTCTAACCCTTGAAGGAGCTTGCAAGCTAATGTCCATTACACAGTAATTGTTACACAAAACCCAGTTTTGGGAGGAAGGCACACGCAACTTTTAGATTGTGGGGCAAAATTTGAGCACATGGAACAAGCATACATAAAAAATAATAAACTCCATACTATGTCCTGGACAAGACTTGAACTCAGAACACAAAGCTGCAAGGCACAAAAGCTCAACACATAGCACCATGCTGCTGATGTCAACAGAAGAGATACAAAGAAGCATCTCAAGACAGCATATGCTGACCCATTGCACAATTGTATTAAATAATTGTCAACTAAAATAAAAAAACTTTAGCTGAACATATTTCCCAAATACACATTATACACATTTAGGCAGAAATATGGGAATATCTGAATTAAGCCACTGTTTAACAATAATAGTTATTTAAATGGTCATATAGGGTCAGTTTCTAAGTGAGAACTGCTGCAAAAAATATTAGGCAGAGGTTTTTTAGAATATTTATTTAGATAGAATGATTCTAGTGATGTATCTAAAACCCAAAGTTTGTAAGATATTGTACAAAAGTCAAAAGATGGAAGGACCGAAAAATGGTACTGTGGGACTTGAACCCTTTAAAACAATAACATCTTGGTCATAAATAATCATTGTGCCACAATGACTCTGAGTTGATCATAAGTCCACAAAAAATACTAACTGAATAATAATACATTTGACAGCAAATTATGCAATTTTGCTGTTATTTTAGGAATCAACCATTGCCAATATAATGGAAAATTGAATACTTACCTTTCTGTAATTTTCCTTTCCTGGTGCCTATCAATGGCCTCCCTCTCCCTACTCCTTAGTTGCTTTAGCCCACTGCTGACCATTTACATTTTTGCCAATACAGGGAACACATTGGATCCCAACTATTTAATTCAAATTTAACTACATTTTGGAATATGGCAGCAGAGGACTAAGGCAACACGCCCTGACTTGGCCAGTTGTACTTGTGTGTTTTATCTTTGTCCTGTATGTGTGTTTTGTCTGCGGTATCTGATTCATGTTTTACCGCAATCATTTTGGTTCTTAATCCTGCATCTTATAAATCAATTTCATGAATTTTACTATTGTTATACGAATAAAGTTGTTATTTTTGCATAATCCTTATGATTGACTTGTTGCTAATAGTAACCCTTTTTTAGCCCGCCTCTATAGGGCTTAATTCCCTTTCCCCCCTCCCCCCTTATTACTCATATGCTTGTGGTTACAGCAACAATACCCAAACAGGTGAAGGATTAAACACTGGTCATTTTATGTATTTGACAGTGTACAGGTGGTAATTAGTGTGCCTCCCCCTTTTTTCCCTTTTCCCTTATGTTTCATGCCTATCAATGGCAGCATACATATGCTGCCATGGAAACACCCGGAAACATGTCTAAGCACAAATACAGGCGCAAAAAATACATGAAACAAAATGTAGTATAGTGAGGCTTGTTTGATCATGTAAACCACTTCAGTACCATTGCTCTATAGTTGCCTTCCAACCCCCATAAATAATGCAACAGGTTGTCCCAAACAGGAGGGGACCAAAGGAGAAACAGCGGGGCTCAAGGGAAGGCACACTCTGTGTGTAGTCAAAATACAGTGTATATTTATGGGTACAAAATGGATATACATGGAGATATGTGCACAAACATAATCACAACAAGTATGAAAATACTGCCCTTATAAAATTGATCAAAAAGCTATTTTGATCAAGTACAAACCAAACACAGACTGGGGAAACATAGAACATGTATGGGTAGACAAAAACAAAACAGATGCGTCCGGACGTCTTGGCTATTGATGTCTACACAAACCACCTAGGGAAATGTTGCAGCAATTGCTGAGTACGGTTTGTGATACAGGCATCAATACCCCCGGGGGGGGGGGGGGGGGCTCAAGGATAGGGGGGGGAGGAGAGGGAAAGGGGTGGGGGAAGGGGGGGGGGGTGTGGGGTTGTGAGGGAAGGGTAAGTGGAAGTGGAGGGATGGGCAGGGGGAAGGGAGGGAAGTGGGAGAAGGGAAACCTAGTGGGAGATGATCGGCCGTTATGTGGGGTACTGGTAGGAGTCTTGAATCAGACTTCAATATTTCCTGGCTGGAAAATAGGTGTTGGTTGTATGATACAGCTGTGGGATCACTGTTCCCAGGTTCCGGAGTAATTGATTACAGCATGTACAGTCCCCAATGCGGGTAGATTCTATGCAGTGGATGCTATGGTAAAGTCAGTTGGTGACAGGTATGGATAGAGAAACATAAAATGTTGCCTGGTACATTACCACTTCCGGGTCCCGTTCTGAGATACTGAGGTACTTCCGGATGGCGATGGCTTCAATGTTGTAAACAGACCATCCTGTCACCGTGTGCACTTCCGTATCCTGGCCAGGGTAGTGATCCGTGATTCGCAATGTGTTGCTGGTATACCGCTATAGATAGCGGTGATCATACACGTGAGTGCACCTGTCGACCTACATGCGGCTGCTCCAGACTATGGAGCGGGATACTCTCTCCGTTCGTGAGCCGGCTAGCCCCCACGGGGGATGACAGCGGGCATGACGTCCGGGCGCAGTGACGTCAACGCGTTTCACAAGACAAACGTGCGTAGCTTCATCTGGACGTATGGTTGACGTGCAGGGGCTCCTTCTTATTCATATCCCTTCCTCATGCACGCCCACCTAATCAATTAAAGTGAAGGAGTGTCTTATTCATCTGTGTGTTGTCCAGATCATCCTTCTTTCTTTGTATGCCGCCTTACTTGTTTGGAAATCTTAACCAAACTAAATTACAGAGAGTTCCTGCCGTGTCAAATTTACACGGACTAACTTAAGAAATAGAGGTATAAAAGGGAAGTATGGTGTAGTATAAGTCATCATACAGAGAACTTTTTTCGTATTAGGCTGTTTGTTTTTCCATTGATCCAGACATCTAGGAGTAGATTTGTATGATTACATTGCAGTCGGTCCACTAGGTCATTTTACCATATTTAGTGAGTACATACAATACGTATATCCTGTTGGATAAATGAAAGGGTCTGGTGGGGAAGTTAGAATCATATATGGGGATATATCCGTGTGCTAATGGGAAAAATGGGGGGGGGGAGGCGGGGGGAGGTTGAGGGAGAGGGGGGAAGACGGAAAAAAAAAAAAAAAAAAAACACAACATGATATAACATTTTCCAATTTTATTTAGGTTGCCAAAAATGGCTGAAAATTAAGTTCTGTGTTTAACCCTAAGGGAACCAGAGAGCTTAGGCGGAAGATCCATCGTTTTTCTTTCTGTTGTAGGATCTGGTCAAAGTCCCCTCTTCTGGGGGACAGGTTGAGGGCAAAAATTCCCTTCACCTGCATGCCAGACAGTTTGCCCTGATGATATTGGGCAAAGTGTCTGGCTACTGGTTTCTCTGGGTTCTTTTCCAGGATTTCCCTCATATGCTCTCCTAGCCGGATTCTAAATTGGCGCTTTGTCTTGCCAATATAGATCTTCTTGCACGGGCATGTTAGCATATATATGACCCTGGTGGTGGCACAATTGATAAGGCTTTTGATTTCGAAATTATTTTTATTTCGGGAGTCACTGAAAGTTGTTGTCCTATGGACGTAAGGGCAGACCTGACAGTGACCGCATGGGAACATGCCCTTGCTTCTGGGGAAGCGAGATAGCCATGAGTCATTGGTGTTTCTAAGGTGTTCCGAATGAATTAGGGAATCACCAAGATTTTTGGCCCTTCTTGCAACCATTTTGGGAGTGGGACCCACTATCTGGGCTATACCAGGGGTGTTGGTCAGTATGTCCCAGTGTTTTTCCAGGATGGTTTTAACCGTATTCCATTGAGATCCAAACTCAGTGATAATTCTCACTGGATCTGGGGCGTTGGGAGGAGGAAGAGCACTATGTAGGTTTTTTGATGGCTTTCCATCTAAAAGAGCAGGGCGATCCCGTCCTGCTGCTTTACGTTTGGCCCTCCTAAGTTGTTTGTGCGAGTATCCGCGTTCTCGGAAGCGTTTATATAGCTCATTGCTTTCGTGTCTATAATCTTCCTTATTGGAACAGTTTCGCTTTATGCGGAGGAATTGACCCACGGGGATACTGTCCTTAAGCCATTGCGGATGGTGGCTATCTGCTCTCAAGAGTGTGTTCGCAGAGGTCTCTTTTCGAAATGTCTGGGTTACTAGGGAGGAGTCCTTTCTACTGATGAATAGGTCCAGAAAGGAAATCCTTTCTCGGTCCCACGTATAAGTCAGTCTAATGTTCCGGTCGTTGGAATTGAGATGGGTGATGAATTGTGCCAGAGTATCTTGGTCGCCCTTCCAGATGACAAACACGTCGTCGATGTACCGGAGCCACGTATGCACGTGGCTCAGGTACATCGGCGAGGTGTATACCTCATCCTCCTCCCATAGCCCCAGATGAAGACAAGCGTATGCTGGGGCCCAGGGTGCACCCATAGAGGTGCCATTGATTTGCTGATAAAAATTGGAGAGGAATTGGAAAGAGTTATTTTGTAGGGCAAAAGTTAGCAGGTCCACTAGGAATTCATTTTGAGGACCACATTTGGGGTAATGTTTGTCAAGGAAGGTTTCGACTGCTCTGATACCCCATCTGTGGGGGATCGACGTGTACAAAGATTCCACGTCGATCCCCACCAGAAGGAGTTCCCCCTGAGTGGTGATCTGGGAAATATGTCTCAGGACATCTCCTGTGTCCTTCACATATGACTTCAGGTCTATGACCATATCCTTCAACAGGCTATCCAGATATTTTCCAGTCCTCTCAAGGGGACCCCTTATTGCTGAGACAATGGGTCTCCCTGGAGGGTTTTCCAGTGATTTATGTACCTTCGGGATAATATAGAATATTGGTATATTATATTCTTGGATGGTAAGATAATTTAGTTCCCGTTTCGTCAGTAGGCCCGCCTCTGCTGCTAGTTTCAATTTCTTGTTCAAGTTAGTGACTAGATTGGGAAAGGGGTCCCTAGAGAGTTTGTTATAGGTTTTATCATCGCTCAATAGGCGAAAGACCTCTTTTTCATAATCTTTCTCCTCTAGGAGTACCACATTCCCCCCCTTGTCACTTCTTTTTATAATCAGCTGTGGGGCTGCTGTCAGTTCACGAATAGCCCTACGTTCCTCCGAGGAGAGGTTGTCTTCACATTTTATGCTCCAGTCCATCTTGGAGAGATCCGCTTGTATCATATCCAAGAATAGACTGAGCCATCTATTTTTGTTGAGTGGGGGCATCTTAGTAGACTTGATATTAAGTTTGGCCTGTCTCTTGTATGGAGTGTCTTCAGCTTCCTCTCTTTCATTTTCCTCCAAAAGGGAACTGAGAATGGCCAGTACATCCTCATCTTGATTCTCAACTGTGTTATTACCTGTTACCGACTCCTGGTTACTGGTATGGATGAAGCGCAGGAAGACCTTACGTATGAAGAGGGTGATGTCTTTAAAAACTGTAAATTCGTCCATTTGATTAGTGGGCGAAAAAGACATCCCTTTTTGTAGAAGGTCAATGTGTCTTTTATTTAATTTAAATTTAGAAAGATTAATGATTTTCATATCATTCCTATTCTCTTCATCCATAGAGATACCAGTTATTTCCGCTGACTTCTGGTGCGGGCTCCCCCCTTGGATATCTGTCTCTGCGGTTCGGGGGCTAGTTGTTTGTGTGGGTTTGGGTTCGCGTCTGGGTTTTTTCCCTTGTCTATGCCCTCTGCCCCCTCCCTCTCTAAAAAAGTTACCGTTTTGGTCACGCTCTCTTCTTCTGTGTCACTCTGAGATTTT
The DNA here is from genome assembly GCA_037952925.1 of Lithobates clamitans. Lineage (NCBI taxonomy): Eukaryota > Metazoa > Chordata > Amphibia > Anura > Ranidae > Lithobates > Lithobates clamitans. Next base: position 2,290,356 of record JBBGZY010001063.1, read on the forward strand.
TTACCCCTTGATAGTGATCTCTTATTCCTTCTTCTAGAATTACTTCTACTACGTCGTGGGGTTAGATCAAAGATGTCTCCTTTTTCCCAGTCTGTCAGGTCCCGCCTAAACTTAGATTGTTTTGTTGCTTTTAAAGCAGACTGTGTCTTTTCTACCTCTTTTTTCAGGGTCTCGTTGAGTTTCTGAAATTCCTCTAGTTCTTTATAGGGTTCTAATCCTTGGGAGCTTTCTGTTATTGCTTTCACCAGTTCCTCTAATTGTATTTTTTCTTCTTCCACTATCAATCTCATAACAGCTATCCCGTGGTCTACACAGAGCTCCTTCCACTTTTCCAAAAATCTGGGGCTGTGGAGATGCTCTGCAGGTATAACTTTGTCCCTGAGTCCTCTCGGTACTATTCTATTGGTAATATAGGTTTCAAGGAAGGACACGTCCCACTTTCTGTTTAGATGTTTAATAATCAATTTTTTATGTTCCTTGAACCGAGTTTTAACCTCTTCCTCTTGAGTGGGAGTGATTACCGTGTCCGTCCTGAAAGCCTGACTAATCTCCAGATCGATATCTTCCCCGATCATAAAGGCCATCCTCTATTAGGTAAGGACAGCAAGCAGATCAAGTAAGGAATCACATAGAACACAATGGGCAGTTATCGAAGATGCTGCAAATATCAGAAAATGCCTCTAGAATGGATCACCAGTGATCCCAATATTAAACCTGAAACAAAATGTAGTATAGTGAGGCTTGTTTGATCATGTAAACCACTTCAGTACCATTGCTCTATAGTTGCCTTCCAACCCCCATAAATAATGCAACAGGTTGTCCCAAACAGGAGGGGACCAAAGGAGAAACAGCGGGGCTCAAGGGAAGGCACACTCTGTGTGTAGTCAAAATACAGTGTATATTTATGGGTACAAAATGGATATACATGGAGATATGTGCACAAACATAATCACAACAAGTATGAAAATACTGCCCTTATAAAATTGATCAAAAAGCTATTTTGATCAAGTACAAACCAAACACAGACTGGGGAAACATAGAACATGTATGGGTAGACAAAAACAAAACAGATGCGTCCGGACGTCTTGGCTATTGATGTCTACACAAACCACCTAGGCAAAAAATACATGCATGTCTATTTAACATTCCTTGCCTAGCCTTAGCAAGACATGAAAACTTGCTATAATGTGCGGTTTACAATGATAGTAGCATTACCATATTTATCTTTCTTCGGTTGTTTTTTTCTGTTGACTAACGTTAAAATAAAAAAATCCAGATTTTCATTGTTATGCCTCTACCTAAGACTTGTTTTTGCTTTATGTTTTATTTTGTTTTGCTTTTTCTTTTTCTTTTTTGTTGCATTTTGCATCCAAAAACAGGGTTTGCATAATTACCATAAAATCCTTTTCCTGGAGTGCATTAGGGAACACAGGGTTAATTCTGATACAAGAGGGTTAGACTGCTGCCTACAGATTATTTGACACTAGCAAACAGCTGGTAGTAAGTCAAATATAACCCCTCCCACTTCTATCATTCTCCAGTTTTGTGAAAAAGCAAAAGTAGGAGTGGACTCTAAAGGCAGAGGAGTCTGACCTGTGACCCCCTAATGAACTGCAAAAAAAGCATTTTTAAGTACAAAAATCCTGGTTTACTTATCATTCATTGGGGGACGTAAGGTTAATTCTAAAACAAGAGGGACATCCAAAAGCAATTCTACTGAAAGATGTGCAACACAGCAAACAAAATGCTAACCAGCCCTCCAAAACAGCAGTGTACAAATGGGGTAGTCTGCAGCTAAAAGAGCCGCCTGAAGGACTTTATGTCCAAAGCTGGAATCAAAAGAGGTCTGAACATCCCACCTGGAAGAATTTAGTAAACATGTGAACAGATGACCAGGTTGCAGCCTTGCAAATCTGAGTAACAGATGCCTGATGCTGAAAGTCCCAACAGGCACTCACTGATCTAGTGGAGTGTGGCCTTGACAGGAACAGGTGAAACCTTGTCCCTAAAAGCAGAAGTTTGCGTTTAAAAAACAGACATACATATTCACCTCCATGCTGCAGCATCTGGCCTCATGCACACTGAGTGCTTGCTAAGCTCCTTTAAATTACTTTTCTCCTTATGGGTGAAAAGCTGCTTAAAAAAAATGGGGTTTAAGCTGCGTTTATGCGTGTTCACACATGTTTATGTACATTCGCACGTTTGGCGTTAATGTATTCTATTGGTCAGAATGTGAATTTATTTTGGCTTTTAGATTGCATTAACACACAAATGCATGCATGCAGCTAAAGACATTTACGTGCATTTTTTCTGCCCAAACACTCCTCTCCTGAACGCGCCGGTGAAATTATTGTACATGCTTATCATCTAAAATCTCTGTAGACATATACACACAGGTGCATTTACAGGCTGAAAAATAATTGGTCAATGCCTGTAAAAGCTGTGTTTTTTTTCTGTCTAGTGTGCAAGAGGCACCACAGCTGTCCCACACCAGCTAAGATTGAGAGCTGATGGACCATTTCAGCACTGAGGCTCTCTGCTCTCATTGGAGAACTTGGCTAGGGAGAGAGTGCACTTTGAAAGGCAAAGTTATCTGTGAATCAGGCAGACAGGTGAGTTCTGACAATATTGTGGGGATTCTTCCCATACATAGTGCAGCTCTGCCCCCTCAGCTGATATAGAACAATAGCAGTTATCAGCTGACTCTGGCTCACAGGACCAAAATGTAATTGTACTCCTGTGACCGAAAAGGGAAACTTTGTTGGCCATACTTCTCCTTTAAACCTGTAGCCTATAGGCAGATAAGCCATAGCCTAGTAATAATGGAGTAAGAGGCAGCATGTCCAGTCTGTGGACCCTTGGGAATGATGAATAAGGAGCCAGTCCCTTGGAGGAAGCCATAGCTAAAAGATAATGTGAATAGCTCACACCACAACCAACAATGGCAAAATATCCTCTTGGGATATACTGGTGCAGGCCAGGGAGAAAGATACATAATGCCCTGGTTAAAGTAAAGGGCAAAAATCGAGAGAAGCTAAGCCTTAGGCCTCAAGACAACCTTGGGGAAAACACATGGGAAAAGAAAATAATTTTGCCCAACTAGGCCAGTCACCAAGTACACCAGCTGTCTTGGAGAACACTCTCTTAGAGAAAGAAGGTGTTCATCCAGTGATGGGAGTGAGAGAGGTTATAAATGGCTGCCCTGTGCACATGGTCGGACTTTCTGACGGAAAAAGTGCGATCGGAGCTTGTTGTCGGAAATTCCGACCGTGTGTGGGCTCCATCTGACTTCGGAATTTCTGACACACAAAGTTTGAGAGCTGGTTCTAAAATTTTCCGACAACAAAATCCGTTTGTGTAAATTCCGATCGTGTGTAGACAATTCCGACGCACAAAGTGCTACGCATACTCAGAATCAAGCAGAAGAGCCGCACTGGCTATAGAACTTCATTTTTCTCAGCTCGTTGTACGTGTTGTACGTCACCGCGTTCTTGACGTTCAAAATTTCCGACCAACTTTGTGTGACTGTGTATACAAGACGAGTTAGAGCCAACATCCGTCAGAAAAAATCCGATAGATTTTGTTGTTGGTATCGTGTGTACAGAGCATAACAGTTGTGTTTGCTAGTGTACAATATCCTGTAGGCAGCAGTACAACCCTGTTGTATCATAAGTAACTCACAATAAAGAAACACTGTCAATATAATGACATAATAAATATTGGTTAATAATAATAAAATTGGATAATAACAGTGCACCCAAAGTGCACCTTCCACCTTGAAGTATATGGGAAAAATGCAGCACATGTACAAATAAATATATGTGATAATAATGGTGAAATGGTGCTAAAATAGTTAACCAGAGGTGAGTTTAAACAAAAACGTCCATAAATGGATGTGAATGTCCAACTGCACAGGAGGTGTAAGTACTCCAAGGGGTGGTGGTAATCTGATGGTTGTCAGAAGTCACCTTGCATCTAAAACGACTTCCCAGCAGGATGAGCCAATCAGAAGAAATGCAAAAAAGACTCTTACCAAATCCCGTGGATTCCCGTGTCAGCGACAGGGAATCGCATGCGCAGTTTGTCACCAATGACATGGAATGGAAGGTCTGGAATCGCCAATCCTTTGGGTTGTGGTCTGTATAGATCTCCGAAGGCAACCGGATGGATCCTCACACCGAACAGCCAAAGCGTGGATCCGAAGTTTCCAAAAGGACACCAAAGGGGCGGTTGGAGGTAATGGGCCTCATGCAGTAAATGTGAAGACAAAAAGAATATGCCTCCGCATAGTGCAGGTAAAAAAGGGTGTTTTTATTGAGAAAACAACCATAAACAAATAATAAAAACAAAAGGGCAACATGGAGAGTGGTATATATACCACTCTCCATGTTGCCCTTTTGTTTTTATGCATCGTGATCACGTTTTATTTGTTTATGGTTGTTTTCTCAATAAAAACACCCTTTTTTACCTGCACTATGTGGAGGCATATTCTTTTTGTCTTCATATTTACTGCATGAGGCCCATTACCTCCAACCGCCCCTTTGGTGTCCTTTTGGAAACTTCGGATCCACGCTTTGGCTTTTCGGTGTGAGGATCCATCCGGTTGCCTTCGGAGATCTATACAGACCACAACCCAAAGGATTGGCGATTCCAGACCTTCCATTCCATGTCATTGGTGACAAACTGCGCATGCGATTCCCTGTCGCTGACACGGGAATCCATGGGATTTGGTAAGAGTCTTTTTTGCATTTCTTCTGATTGGCTCATCCTGCTGGGAAGTCGTTTTAGATGCAAGGTGACTTCTGACAACCATCAGATTACCACCACCCCTTGGAGTACTTACACCTCCTGTGCAGTTGGACATTCACATCCATTTATGGACGTTTTTGTTTAAACTCACCTCTGGTTAACTATTTTAGCACCATTTCACCATTATTATCATATATATTTATTTGTACATGCGCTGCATTTTTTCCATATACTTGTTCACTGTTTTTGTCAGACTGTATGCAGCAGCTTCCATTTATTTTATTGGTTAGCGCGGTGTATTTTTCACCTTGAAGTATAAAAGATGTGCCCTTACCGGATAGATAGACTCCACGTTATAGGAGCCTAACCAAAGCATGAATTCACACACCCGATTTGGATTCTTAATGGGGTGTGTGAATCCATACTTTGTTAGCCTCCTATAACATGGAGTCTATCTATCTGGTAAGGGCACATCTTTTATACTTCATAGTGGAAGGTGCACTTTGGGTGTCTGTTATCCTTCATTCTAGGAAACAAGAGGAGTGTTTGGACACTTATATGGACACTTTTCTGGATGTATTATTATCAAGTTTTATTCATTAGACACTAGCGTGGCAATCTTTTGTTGTTTTACATGTTTTTATACAAATGTTCTGTTGTGTTAATGCCAGTTGCTTTTTTTCTTTGATTCGTGATTATTTTTCACCCGTGCAGTTACTACATTTTCTTTAAGATACTTTCACTAATCTGCTAAAAGCTAAAGTCTGATTAGTTGGTATGGGACAATGCACATCAGTTATTAATTCTCTATGGTACAAAATAATGGTCTATTTCAGGAGACTTCTCATAATGTTGCTGTAAAACCTGGAATTGGCAATGTATTGAGATTATCATGCCATATAGTAAACACTACACTAAATTATTTTTAGTTTTGATTCTGGTCTTTGATAAAGCTAGGTGACATAAAAAGAGCAGAGAGTTTCAGCCATAAGGATTTGCCAAAAAGAAAAGTAAAAGACATTATCAGTATTTTTTTTTTTTTAATTTCAAGCTCTCATGTCCTTTCATTTTGAAAAAAAAATGTGCGTTTTGAAATGTAGAAATGGTCAGCATATCTCACTTATTTTAAATAGCCATCCAATATGCAATACGCTCACTACAAATAATTTCAGACTATGTGAAACCATATTGGATAAAAGAGAAAAAATAATTTAATTACATTTGAAACTTTTACATTTCTAGCCCAAAAAAGTCACCACCTTTTTTAAAATCACCCCATTAAAAAACATTTGTAATAATGCAGTTTTATGGCTATGTAAAGCAATTCCATCAGCTGATCTCAACATTTTAGTTTTAATATTCACACTTAAGGATGTTTGACCATATTCCCATGGTAAGCCTCATCAATTTGGTCTAGGTAATATAAGACATGTTTCCTCGTTTAGAACTTTGACTGCAAAGCTGTTTCTAGGTGAGATACTGATCCTGTTCACTGGGCACATGCTTAGCCTCAAGAGACTAGAGAGTTGTTCACTCACTACTTGCTGACCTACCACCCACACACAAAGCCTGAACAGTGAGCAGTAGAAGTATATTTCAAAATGACCAGCACACACACCACAAATTTAAAGGGGTTGAAAAGGCAGAAGGTTTTGTATGCATTAAGATAAAAATCCTTCTATGTGAAGCAGCCCCCCTAACACTTACCTGAGGTCCCTCACTGTCCAGCGATGTCCACGAGTGTCTCAGCCATGTGAGATTTTCCCTCCTGATTGGGACACATTGGCTGCCGCAGCTGTCAATCCAAGTCAGCTAGCCAGTCAGGGGAGAGAGGGGGTGGGGCTAGGCCAAGTTCCCGTGTCTGATTGAAGGGAACTGTGACTCGGCTCGAATGCCCCCATAGCAAGCTGCTTGCTGTGGGGGCACTCAAGAGGAGAGAGGGGCCAGGAGCACGGAAGAGGGACCTGAGAAGAGGAGGATCCAGGCTGCTCTGTGCAAATCCACTGCAACAGAGCAGGTAAGTATAACATGTTTGTTATTTTTGAAGCAAAAAAAGCGAGACTTTACAATCACACTACCATGCACTTTGTTGCCACCACTAGCATTTCAGGCTGGAAAATACTCCACTAGTCTTGTAGTGCATTTATAAAATAACATTATGACTTTAGTGCATCCATGCCATCCAAAGTGGTATGCTTTACAAATGTGTTTAGGCAAGTGAAAATTTAATTAAAATGAATGAATTAAAAAGGCTGGGAGAAGAACTGGTCACTTGACCTGTCAAAGTCTGCACTAAGGTATTATGGGAGCTGCTATTGCTGACCTCTCCTTTCAAAAATACTAGTCTCCTGACAGTCAAGCTGATCCATTGGTGCCAGTGTTTGCTACATCCACTGATATGGAAAATAGGATTAGTAGGCAGATTAGGATTTTCTGGATCTAAATATTCACTCTGGGTCAACATCTCAGAGACTTAAGAGAAAAAGTCAAATAATTAGCGTTTTCAGGAGCTCAGCAATGGCAGTCTCCATATTTGCTTAAAACATGTATTGGGAGGGTAGAGATATGGAAGCTGCCATCACTAATTGTCTTTGATCAGGTATTCACTAAAGCCTCGTACAAACGATCAGATTTTCCACAGACAAAGCGCCAGACTTTTGTCTGAAGGGCGTGTGCCTGGATTTTGTCTTTCATACAAACAGTACACAATTGTTGGCCAACAAACATGAACGTAGTAATGTACTAGACGTACAGTAGGTGACCGCGATATTGTGTCAATCTCGCCGCACTTCTCGGCGAGATTTGACACCTACGAGCCCCGTCGCAGGAGCCAGCGCCGAGATGGCTCACTCATCGGGAAAGGAAAACTGTTTTCCTTCCGCGATGAGTGACAGGCAGCGCTAACAGCTGTCTAGTATGAATCCTGAGGCGGGAACACCGCGCCAAATTTTAAATGAAAAAACCGGCGTGGGTTCCCCCCTCGGAGGCATACCAGGCCCTTAGGTCTGGCATGGATTGTAAGGGGAACCCCCAATGCCGAAAAATCGGCGTGGGGGTCCCCCCAAATCCATACCAGACCCTTATCCGAGCACGCAGCCCGGCCGGCCAGGAAAGGGGGTGGGGACGAGCGAGCGCCCCCCCCACCTCCTGAGCCGTACCAGGCCGCATGCCCTCAACATGGGGGGGGTGGGTGCCTTGGGGGAGGGGGGCGCCCTGCGGCCCCCCCACCCCAAAGCACCTTGTCCCCATGTTGATGAGGACAAGAGCCTCTTCCCGACAACCCTGGCCGTTGGTTGTCGGGGTCTGCGGGCGGGGGGCTTATCGGAATCCGGGATTAATAAGGGGGCCCCCAGATCCCGGCCCCCCACCCTGTGTTTATGAGTTTGGGGTACATGGTACCCCTACCCATTCACCTAGGGAAAAGTGTCAATATAAAAAAAACACACTACACAGGTTTTAAGAGTAATTTATTAGTCAGCTCCGGGGTCTTCTTCCGACTTCGGGGGGTCTCCTTCCGACTTCTCCCGGTGTTCGGCCTCTTCTCCCGGGCCCCGCCGCTATCTTCTTCCAGCTCTATTGCCAGCGAGGGGCCCGGTCTGCTGCCGCTGTCTTGTCGCCGCTGTCTCGCCGCCGCTGTCTTGCCGCCGCTGTCTCTCCGCTTCTTCTCTTCTTTTCTTCATCCCCGATGTTAACACGACGCTCTCACCGGCTCGAATGCTGTGTGCGAGCTGCGGAGCCATTTATATAGGCGGTAACCCCACCCCCTTACGACGTCATGGTCCCAGCATGCGCAGGGACTCTGGCGTCATAAGGGGGCGTGGCCCCAGAGTCCCTGCGCATGCTGGGACCATGACGTCGTAAGGGGGTGGGGTTACCGCCTATATAAATGGCTCCGCAGCTCGCACACAGCATTCGAGCCGGAGAGAGCGTCGTGTCAACATCGGGGATGAAGAAAAGAAGAGAAGAAGCGGAGAGACAGCGGCGGCGAGACAGCGGCGACAAGACAGCGGCAGCAGACCGGGCCCCTCGCTGGCAATAGAGCTGGAAGAAGATAGCGGCGGGGCCAGGGAGAAGAGGCCGAACACCGGGAGAAGAGGCCGAACACCGGGAGAAGTCGGAAGGAGACCCCCCGAAGTCGGAAGAAGACCCCGGAGCTGACTAATAAATTACTCTTAAAACCTGTGTAGTGTGTTTTTTTTATATTGACACTTTTCCCTAGATGAATGGGTAGGGGTACCATGTACCCCAAACTCATTCACACAGGGTGGGGGGCCGGGATCTGGGGGCCCCCTTATTAAGGGGGGCTCCCGCATTCCGATAAGCCCCCCGCCCGCAGACCCCGACAACCAACAGCCAGGGTTGTCGGGAAGAGGCCCTTGTCCTCATCAACATGGGGACAAGGTGCTTTGGGGTGGGGGGCCGCAGGGGGCCCCCCTCCCCCAAGGCACCCACCCCCCCATGTTGAGGGCATGCGGCCTGGTACGGCTCAGGAGGTGGGGGGGGGGCGCTCGCTCGTTCCCACCCCCTTTCCTGGCCGGCCGGGCTGCGTGCTCGGATAAGGGTCTGGTATGGATTTGGGGGGGACCCCCACGCCGATTTTTCGGCATAAGGGGTTCCCCTTACAATCCATGCCAGACCTAAGGGCCTGGTATGCCTCCGAGGGGGGAACCCACGCCGGTTTTTTCATTTAAAATTTGGCGCGGTGTTCCCGCCTCAGGATTCATACTAGACAGCTGTCAGCGCTGCCTGTCACTCATCGTGGAAGGAAAACAAAGTTTTCCTTTCCCGATGAGCGAGCCAGCGTGACATTCACAGTACCCTGTCGCCGAGAACCATCGCGCTGGAAACACAATCTCGCGGTCAGGTACTGTATTACGAGCCTTTAAAGAGGAAGTTCAATTGTCAGACGCCACCCTTTGGGCTCCTTCTGCTAATTTTGTGTTAGAAGTTTTGTGACTGTTGATTTGCGCTTTTCATTTTGCGCTTTTCAGTTATTTTCTGAACGGCCGTTCGCCAACCAGACATGTTGCAGAATCGGAGGAGATAACGTGTTATTTATTTTTGGCCTTGGAGTTATTGCTTTCACCCCAGTCCAGGAACTGGAGAAGGAGGAGTTCTTGGACCAAAAATTGGTTGCTTTATTAATCATGACCAATTATGTCATATGCCTTTGCTGCGGGAGCTCCAGGAGAATAATCCGGATTATTTCCAGATGACGGACCCCTGCTTTCACCATTGTTGACCCCCTATATTAAGAAGAAGGACACATGCATGAGGCTTCTATTTTATTTTTTGGTTGAATAATGATTTGATTTGGTATATTTTCTTTATTTTTGGATGCATAGAATGCACTTTTTGGTTAAGTTCTATTGGCAGATAGCATGTCTAATTTTATGTGTTTTCTTTTTTTAATGCACAATAAAAAAATGTGGAGAATAATACTTGGCTATGTGTTTTACTTCAAATGACAGTTTGGGAGTAGGCAGTCACATTTAAAAAAATACAATGTAAAATTAACAAGGGACACCAACATAGTTGTATCTTTGATCTTAAACACTAAAGGATAATGGTGTTGTGGTAACTTGCCCCCAAAAAAAATAAAAACAACAAGCATAATACTATTATTCTTGATATCACTAGAAAATAAAAGCCTTTTAAAATACGTTTGCCATAACTCCATCAGTATCACCAGGAAAGCAGCTTCATTATTATCCCATAAAGAAGAAGAGAATGTACGCTGCATTTCGAGATTTCATAATTTGCCGCGTCAAGAATGTTAATTCTCCATTATGAACGCTAGTTTACAAGACCGACCGCTTCCGGTTTGTCCTTGCTTCCGAGCATGCATGTTTGTACTTTTGTCCGATGGACTTGTGTACACACGCTCGGAAAATCTGACAATAGACATCAGTCCGTGGAAAATTTCTAAGCCTGCCATCCAACATTTGTCCACGGAAAATCCGACAACAATTGTCCGATGGAGCGTACAAATGGTTGGATTTTAGGCCAACAGTCTGTCAACACACAATTCCCGTCAGAAAATTTGATCATGTGTACGAGGCTTAAGTCACGAGGTCATGATCAGGATAGCAGTCTTGAAACCTGCATGTTTAAAAAACAAATCAACAATGGCAGCTCAATTTCTTGCATCACAAATTAACTTTTATCAGTGAGGCAATGCAAAGAGCAATGCTGATGTACAGTATATATTACATTAAATGTACCCTATAAGCAGAGCTAAAAAATAGTATTGCATGCCATAAACTGACCAGGTAGGAAACAAGACAATTTGCCTTGAATGCCCTACACTATCCCACTGCACCTGGTGTGAACAGGTTCTTACACAAAGTAAGCCAGGCAACTAGGAGTAGCAGACTGACAAGTCAGCAATGGCAACATCCAAGTTTCTCTCATGACAGATTTCCTTTAAATTTGTTCATAATAATTAGATGGTTTCCAGCCAAGCATGGATATCTGTGCAAAAAAAAAAAAGGAATACTGGTACAGCACTAATCTAAAGTGAAAACTCAACACAGCTAGTAGTCAACTATTCCACCAAAAGCTATCAGCCAGGGATATCTGCCTTCATCTTAGCATAGCCATATATAAAATAACTGCTTGATTTGCCAGAAACAGGCTTATCGACACAATGGGGTTGATTTACGAAAGGCAAATCCACTTTGAACTGGATGTGCACTTGGAAGTGCAGTCTCTGTAGATCTGAGGGGGACATGCAAGGAAAAAAAAAAAACAGCATTTTTGCTTGTAAATGATTGGATGATAAAATCAACAGAGCTTCCCCTCATTTCAGATCTACCCCTCAGAGCTAAAGCGACTGCACTTCCAAGCGCACTTCCAAGTGCACTTGCAGTGCAAAGTGGATTTGCCTTTAGTAAATCAACCCCTAAATGCTATAGCAGTGTTTCTCAACACCAGTCCTCAAGGAGCCCCAATAGGTCATGTTTTCAGGATTTCCATCAGATGAAATGGCTGTGGTAATTACTAAGGCAGTGAAACTGGTCAAATCACCTGTGCAAAATAACGATAAGCCTGAAAACATGACCTGTTGGGGTGCCTTCAGGACTGGAGTTGAGAAACACTGTGCTATAGTATAAAACATTCTATAAAAAAACAATGCTCTTCTGATTTCTAAAAGAAAAAACAGTGATTTTTTTTTACATACAACTCAAACATAAACTAATTAAAGGACAACACCATATTCCTACATCTGTGCTCATGAATCACTATAATTAAAAAAAAGCCACATCTTGAAGCAAAGCAATACATGCTGACCAAATATACAAGGAAAATTGTTTTTATGTTGTGCATATTTGTACCCTTATGTAACTACTACAAAATGCCTGTTTTGTGTGTTGTCTGGTGGCAAGATGTTGTACTGAAGACAGGAAAGTGAAGTGTTGAAATAAACCATATGATGGAATGTATGCATCATTCTGGTTCAGATATACAGGTCGTATGATGAGTTATCTCAGCTGACAAATATGGGAGCAATTTAACAATTATTAGACTTTATTGGGGATTATTTTATTGTGACTATATATCTTGCACCATTAGTAGCACCAACACAGAAGCTTGGAGGAATTTCTAAGCTTTAGTAAAAACTAAAGATGAGCAAATCAGTCTCCTGGATTCATTCTATAGGCCTTTGATTGTTTTCTGTCCAAATGAGGTCTGCATAGATCATCATTCAACTTTTATTAGATGTTTATTACTTGTGTAGGGCCCATGTAACAATGAAAGCCTTGTGACTAAGCCCATTAGGCTGATATCCCAATAACTGGGGGGGGGGGGGCATGTGGTTCCTGCCTCCAGGGCAGATGCCCTTTATTACCACCATGGCATCCCAATAGAATCTTTCCCACCACTGATGTCCCAAAGACAGTGTGGGATTTGGGGGTGGTTTTGAACAACTTACCATTGCAAGCCCCACCTCCAGCAAAATGGAAAAGGATACTTTGGACTTCAGAATGCCATTTACTAAATATTATCCCATGTTCTAGATATTATAATTAATTTCTATAAAAATTCCAATTATTCAAGGACAGTGTGATTTAGAATGAAAATGCAAATGGGCTTTTCATATCTACTTTTTACAAGAACAGGAGTCTAATGCCCCATACACACAGTATTTCCAACTGAAAATGTTCGATGGAAGCTTGTTGTCGGAAATTCCAACCGCGTGGAGGCTCCATCGGACATTTTCCATCGGAATTTCCATCACACAAAATTTGAGAATCTGGATCTCAAATTTTCTGATAACAAAATTCGTTATCGTAAATTCCAATCGTGTGTACACAATTCCGACGCACAAAGTTCCACGCATGCTCGGAATCAAGCAGAAGAGCAGCACTGGCTATTGAACTTAATTTTTCTCGGCTCGTCGTACGTGTTGTACGTCACCGCGTTCTTGACGTTTGGAATTTCCGACAAGATTTGTGTGACCATGTGTATGCAAGACAAGTTTGAACCAACATCCATCGTAAAAAATCCATGGATTTTGTTGTTGGAATGTCCGATCGTGTGTACGCGGCATTAGTTTAAAATTGGAACAACTAAAGACCATTTGATTTTTTTTTTTTATTGATTAGCTTACTCACCTTCATGCTATAGGGATGCTAACACATATAACTATGTGTATGTCTCCATACATACCCTTCAACTGTTCTAAGCCCTCATAAAGATGTTTGTTTGCCTTCACATAAACTAGATATTACTGAGTTTATTTCACTCAATATTTAACCACTTCAGCCCCGGAAGGATTTGCCCCCTTAATGACCAGGCCATTTTTTGTGATATGGCACTGCGTCGCTTTAACTGCACAATTGCACGGTCATGCAATGCTATACCCAAACAAAATTGATGTCCTTTTTTCCCATAACTAGAGCTTTCTTTTGGTGGTATTTGATCACCTCTGCGGTTTTAATTTTTTGCACTATAAACAAAAAAAGAGACACAATTTTGAAACAAAAACAATATTTTATACTTTTTGCTATAATAAATATCCAAAAAAAAATGTAAAAAAAAAACCGTCTATATATTTGGTAAAAATAACCCGCAAGAAGCATATATTGATTGATTTGCGCAAAAGTTATAGTGTCTACAAAATAGAGAATAGATTTATGGCATTTTTATTATTTTATTTTTTTTACTAGTAATGGACACATTTTTGGAACTACTGACGTTTTTAAAGTGATCAATGCTATAAAAATGCTATAAAAATGCACTGTCCCTACCAGTGACATTTACTGTGTAAATGTCACTGGTAGGGAAGGGGTTAACAGTAGGGGCGATCAAGGGGTTAAATGTGTTCCCTTGTGTGAGTTTCTAACTGGGGGGGGGATGTGACTGACTAGAGAAGGAGCCAGATCGTTGTTCCTACTTAGTAGGAACAGATGATCTGTCTCTCCTCTCCTGTCGGAACAGGGATGTAGGTTTACACACACACGTCCCCGTTCTGGCTCGCGATCGCACGTGTTCGGCAGTCATTGCGACCACCGGCCACGTGCATCGGGCTGCCCGCCGTGTGGTGCGTGTGCCTGCTATAGCTGTTCAAAGGGCCGATGTACAGCTACGGCGATTTGCGGCAAATAGCCAACCTGCCGCAGTATAATGACGATGGCTGGTCGGCTAGTGGTTAAAGTGGATTTTAAATTAATGATTTGCAATGTTATAGGGGACATTTAGAAATGTTAATTGTGCCTAAGCAATACCCTGAAAAGTTTATGAAAAGTGTAATTCTTCCTGAAAATTAGCAGTGAACTTCTCGATATGTGAGAGTGCCTAGACACGTTGTATATCTGCAGAGTTATGCCCCGTACACACGGTCGGACTTTGTTCGGACATTCCGACAACAAAATCCTAGGATTTTTTCCGACGGATGTTGGCTCAAACTTGTCTTGCATACACACGGTCACACAAAGTTGTCGAAAAATCTGATCGTTCTGAACGCGGTGACGTAAAACACGTACGTCGGGACTATAAACGGGGCAGTGGCCAATAGCTTTCATCTCTTTATTTATTCTGAGCATGCGACCGTGTGTACGGGGCATTAGATCTAAGGCACTATACTATCTCTGACTACGAGCTTCAGCAGATTTGGAAAGAGATATGATGATGTCCCTATGATGCTGCTCACTGTTCTTCTTGCTGAAGGCTCTGTAATAATAAGGAAGCAAAGCCCTGCCTATACCAAGATGGGTGCCTCCACTAAGAGATAAAGTTCAGAACAAAGCATGGTAGATCAGTGATGGGAAATGATTAGCAGCAGGGCAATTACTGGCAATACTAGTGGCTATTTCATTTCCGTGATACAAAAAGGGTATGCCACTTCTATAGCTGGTTATCACAGCAAGAAGCATTGGAAGGCTAAGAGTTATAAACAAGGCCAAGTATAAATCCAAGGAAAAAAAACAAGCTTAACTTACCAACCAGCCCCCAGACTTGATTGTCTGCGAGCTGGTTGGTAAGTTAAGCTTGTTTTTTTCCTTGGATTCATCGTTGGCCTTGTTTATACCTGTTGTTAGCCTTACAATGCTTCTTACTGTGATAGCCAGCTATAGATGGGGGCAAGTGGCGTACCCTTTTTGTATCACTGTTGTGTTTTATGGTCAGGCAACTGACACCTTTGCAGCCATTGTGCTATATGCTGGGTGTTCAGTGTGATCCTGTACCTTTAAGAAGGGGTGGCTCCCCTTCAGTCCACTTGCTCTCACCTATCCATCAGAATGCATGTGCCTCCACTGTGGGGGACACTTATAAGTTAGTGTTAGGTACCACAGATAGCAGGGTGCCTTGACAAGGCTCTGTAGCTTACGCATGCATTTGCAAATGTGTGCAGACTAAACCATGCTATTTCTTTTCCCTCTGCCTGCCTTATTTTGGGCAGAGCTTCCAGAGTTCAGGTCCACTTTAAAGTAAAATTCTGTTACCTTAGTTTTGTGTGAAGGGTGGGAAAGACAATCGGTATGTGAAGATTTACTGTAAAGATATGCAGTCATAGTGTTGCTACATTAGTTCCCTCCAGTCTCGGCAGCATGAGCACAGCAGGGAATCACACATGTTGCCCTAGTTTGTAAATTTGACATCGCTAAATAAAAAGTATAGAGCATAGTATAGTATAGCATGTGCTACATTTGCAATCATTTGATAATGTACTGATTGTTATTTAATTTCTACTGCGATATTTGCAAAGATGAAGGCTTTTTCAGAGCATCAATTTTAAAATGCCTATTACCATTTTTCACCTAATTCCTTCTATGTGGAACACTCAGCTAAGCCAAACATTTATGGATTGTTTTTTTTAAGACACAGAAAAGAGAAAACGAGCAACCAGATACAAATGATAATAGCTAACCCAGGGGTGACAATAATGATCAAGCAAGGTTTTCTAACATGTCAGGATTTTCCCTGAGGAATGACAGCCATCAGTGTCAACTAGTACTTGTAGCCAAAGGACTGCAACCTGATCCAGCTGCAGAAAATCAGGCATATGTCATCTCATGTCTATGGGTAGCCTTAACGTTGTAACCATGTTAAAAAAATATTTTATGGTGTGATATTAAATGTGTAAGCACATGCAAAACAGCAGGTGATTGAGTTTCGGTCAGCACTGCAGATCTTTGTCAGGATGTATCTGTGCTGTTCAGATCACCCAAAGTTGTTACTTTGAATATATATCATAAAAGTTCTTTCCTTCTCTTTCCAAATAAGTCCCCATACTCCAACAATATGTCTATAAACAACAGTGAACATTTTGCTAGTGTGCATTAAATTCTTCATCCAAATTTCATGACCTTTCAAATCTATCAGTTAATTAGCTACAGGGAAGCATATGATCTAATGTACTTCAATAAATAAATTTTGAATATGTTGAAAGAGTGTAAAAATGTTCCAGAAATGACAACTAATCATTTATACTGAATCCCTCAGCTGTCCTACGGTACATTTCACACTGGCTGCAATCAATGTCAACCAACATCTGAAGGAAGGTAAAACTTGCTTTAAAGGTCACAAAACTCTTACAAAAGTTGCAATATACTGTATTCTGTTAGATTTGGCAATATAATCTCCATCATATACCAAATACAGATTTGACGAGAATTGGAACCAGGTTTCTGAAAACTTGGGAAAAGTTCAAATTCTTGTTGGCACTGTAATTGCTTTGAATATAGGATATTTAAAATGCTTATGCAATACATGGTGATAATATCTTATTGGATACAGCTGCTAAATTAAATATTGGAGTTTGCATATCAGGTTCAATAAACTGCATTTTTTGGCAATAAAAAGTAAAATGAATTTCCTGGTGTAGCGACACAAAAGGTACTTTTCTGCCTGTAAAGTGGATGTATTAAAATAGGGAGGTGCTACAATGAATGCATTACAATGGAATGCTATCAATTCTATTAGTCGTCAAACAACAAGAGCCTTGCTGGTTAATATGACTCAGTTGACTTTAATCATATTTAAAATAGATTTTAGAGTAAAAGTGGTTTGCATAATTGTTTAATAAAATGCAATAATAGTTTTTTATTACAAAATTAAAGTAATAATGATAAAAATAATAGGGGAGGACGGTGTAAAGGGTGGTCGTTAAACATTTTTGAATATTTAAATATAAGCCTTTAATGAATCCATGATTAGATAAAAAAAAATATATGCCTCTTATACATTTTTTGGCTGCTCAAATGCAGGTCACATGATTGCTGATGATTCCCAACCGATTCACGGACTTTCTGCTTGGTGTGTACAGAGCAGCTGACAGCGGCTTCCCCTTTAGCCACTCCTGCTCTATACACCCACCAGCAGGTCTGTGAATTGCTCAGAAGTCAACAGTGATCATGTGACCTGCTGGTGGGCATGTATGGAGTGGGGCAGACACATCTGACATGTCTGTGAGACAGCTTCACAAAGAGAAGAAGCGGTTAGAGAGGAAGCCGCTGTCAATGAAGGCCGGTGGGATGGGCGGGGGGATGTGGTTTACACTGACCACAGAAGATACAGGCATGCTGCACAATTGATTGATGACAGAGGGTGTAAACTGACCACGCTAGCACAGATTGGCTGATATGCTTAACGTGGTCAGTTTAATGTCAGGAGAAGGGCCACAGCCAGGATCAACCAGATATGAGAGAAGAACGGCAGGCACTAATAACAATAGTAATATGAAAAATCAAGTACAAATACATTAAAAATACAATGTAATGTTTTTTTTTTCATTTTTGGGTTTACACACACTTTAAAGTATATTTAAACCCTTGGATTTAGTGGCTGCATTTTCAGGCTTTTCCCTGTATTTTAACCTGGTGATTCTCTGAGTAACACACTCCCTAACCTGATATGAAAATGATTACTCTCAGCACTGTATCTTTGGAGGAACAGTGTTGTCACCCTAGGACAGGAAGTGTATTAGTATTACAGAACACCTCCTCCAAGCGGTTTGTTATAAACGACTCTGATACAATTCTAACACATAATAAAAAGGAAACTATCTAGATTTTAGGGGCAACACATCTACTTTCCTTTTAAAGTACATTTAAACTCTTAACTGGATGACACTTAAGACTGTGTTTAAAGGGTGATAAAGGGTAACCATTTTTTCCCTATGACATACAGACGTCATCTTTTTTCATTCTGTTTTGTATCTCAGTGTTGCTGATCACATCCAGCCTATTTTAGTCACTTCCTTCTATATGTGTTTGCTCCAACATTGGTTGCACGTCACTTCTCTAGAACAACTTTATGACAGTGGTATTGGTGAACTGTGTGTACAAAATGTATATCAGCATGGCCAGTCTCCTCTAGAGGTGCATGTGACAGGGCAGGGTGTCAACACAATAGTAAGTGTCTGAAAAACTACTTTCATTGAAAGATCATCAGATATTTTTTTAATGAAAACAGCAACTTTGGAGAGACTGAAAACAACTTTTGAAATTATATTTTCATATTGAAGCTTATATGAGATGTTAGTAATTGGGTTTACATCTACTTTAAGCATTTCAATCAGCATCTCAGTCATCACATATGCAGTGGAAATCAGACATTTATACATATTAGAACACAGTGTGGACATTAATCATAAGAAAGTTTCAGCACAGTGCGTGTATTTGGGACCAAATATGGAAGCTCCCTGTGAAGAGAAACTGTTTATGGAATACTTAAGTTTTACACTAACCTCTGTAGTTTATGATAACTTTGAAGTTAATAGTAGATGCAGGAGTGGTCAGACCTATTCAGCTCATGTTTTATGATGACATGACTATTTTTTGTTTGTGAGTGCTACAAAACATTCTCTGCCTGTGTGTTGTATGACAACTTAAGGCAAGTTGATGTATTATTGGGTTACACAATGTAAGTCAACATCAATTTGATGGTTCTGTACAAGTCCAAAAGTACATTTCTCAGCAAAATCCACTTTTAAGAAACCCCTGGCAGAAACAGAGGTTTGAATAACAGTCCAAGAACCACCACAGACTGAAAGCACATTGCCTTCCAAAAATGTTTCTGGTGGTTAAAGGCTGGATGGATACTCCTTCCTTAAAGGCTAAACATTGTCTGTTTACCCCAAAATGTTAATGGCATTCATTCTATTTATCATTTAAACTGTACGGAATCTCAATCTAGAATCTGTAACAATAATTCAATTATTTGAAATAAAATGAACACATTAAGTTATGACTGCTGGCAAGTAGTCACCTTAATATATTTGAGGCTATGAAAATAAATACTAACAATTTGTGACTTGTCTAACCAACAGTGTTCTATCCTAATCAAAAGATTAACTTTATTAGTCACACTATATTTTCATTGGCACTCAGAACTAGTAGCACTTGAAGTTCTCATTCAACTTTTCCATGCAAGTATCAAGTAAAAAAATAAGACAAAATGTAAAATGTTATGTTACTATTTTAATAAATTATCAAAGTGAAAAATAAATTGCTGGTAGGTCAATCAAACAAGAATAATTTTAGAACACATTGTTCAAGAATATACTATGTGAATAGTAATTACTTTATCCCATAATCAATAGCAGTACCATGGTATATTTGTATCCCTAAACACTATTTATTATTTCTTATATATTGGGTAGGCTAAGCTAGTGAAGAACACATGACTGTCAGTCAACCTTAAAACCTTATGTGCAAGGGGGCGTATTAAGCCATTGCAACAACATACTCGGCTCAGAAAATATACAGTTGCTACCAGGCTACTGAAATTATACATTGATCCAAAATGTGTTTAAGTTTGAGATAATAAAGGTTCTAAATGTGTTTGCTTGAGTCATAATTTCACTTTAAAGGTTCTCCATTATTAAGACTATAATTCCTCTATACAATTTTGTGAAACCACTGATTATTGGAAGGATTTCTTCATTAGTGATTTTTATTCTTTGATAGATCTTATCCAGCTGTTAGAAGAGAATACTGGAGGTTGCATGCTGAATTAACAGGAAAGGTTCCATACTGTGACCATACTGGAATAGATAATGTGTGGAGTTAAAGTGCATACCTAAACCTAAGAACAATATTTTGATATTAAGTGGCTTACCATTCCAAAGATGTGGTGACTGCATTAGTTTTCTGTTTTTATTTTTTTTTTTCTCCTTGTGATCCAGCCAGTAATACACTTTCTATTTTAGGAGGGCTCCTCTATCTATGAGGGTGACAATGGAGACAGCAGCATTCTCTGGAGAGGGTAGTGTTAGATCAGTGGTTCTCAACTCCTGTCCTCAGGACCCACTAACAGGCCAGGTATGCAAGATAACTGAAATACATCACAGGTGATATAATTTGCTGCTCAGTGATTGCCGTATTCTAGTCTGCTTCTCCCCCAAGGTAATACATAAAACCTGGCCTGTTAGTGGGTCCTGAGGACCGGAGTTGAGAACCACTGTGTTAGATGGACTAGTAGATTTAGATGGACTTTACATAAGTGAATAACAAATTGAAGCCTAAATCCAGTTTACACCTTTTAAGCAGTTACAGAAATAGTGTTTTTCCCCTTTTCAGATAAAGGTTTTACATAAATTAATGAAACTAACCAATGTAAGCACCCCTCTCAGTGTTGAATGGTTTGTTTGGACCCCCGAGCTGCTACTTTTACTGCACAGCTTGGTCTGTTTAAGGAATTTGAAAAATAACAGACTTAGTCGTATAATCAACAGATAATAAAACTATGTTACTGGGGACTCAAAAACACAACTTTTTTAACCACTTAAGCCCCAGACCATTTTGCTGGCCAAAGACCAGAGCACTTATTGCGATTCGGCACTGCGTCGCTTTAACTGAAAATTGCACGGTCATGCGACATGGCATCAAAACAAAATTAACGTCCTTTTTTCCCACAAATAGAGCTTTCTTTTGGTGGTATTTGATCACCCCTGCAGTTATTTTTTTGCGCTATAAACAAAAAAAGAGCGACAATTTTGAAAAAAAACGCATTATTTTTTACATTTTGCTATAATAGATATATTTTTCTTCCTCAGTTTAGGCCGATCTGTATTCTTCTACATATTTTTGGTAAAAGTTGTAGCGTTTACAAAATAGGGGATAGTTTTATGGCATTTTTATTAATATTTTTTTTTTACTAGTAATGGCGGTGATCAGCGATTTTTATGACTGCGACATTATGGCGGACACATCGGACATTTTTGACACATTTTTGGGACCATTGTCATTTATACAGCAATCGGTGCTATACAAATGCACTGATTCCTGTGTAAATGACACTGGCAGTGAAGGGGTTAACCACTAGGGGGCAGTGTAAGAGTTAAGTATGTCCTGGAGAGTGATTCTAACTGTGGGGGGCGTGGCTATGTGCGACAAGTCACTGATCTCTGCTCCCGATTACAGGGAGCAGAGATCAGTGACAGTGTCACTAGGCAGAACAGGGAGATGCTTGTTTACATTAGCATCTCCCCGTTCTTCCTCTCCGTGAGGCAATGGTGGATATCCCCACAGCGATCGAGTCCGAGGGATCAGCGACCCGACTCACACAAAAGAACCTCAGTATAGTCATTAAGCCAATAGATAAATAAGGCAATGTAGTAGTTATGGATGGGTACATAGATGACAGGTTTGCCATCTTGACTGATACTGCAGGTGAACTTAGTGAATTCATGTGGCTATTGGGAAAAAAAAAACATTTTAAATTTAACCTTAAATTCACTATGAGTTCAAGTGAACACAACATTCTGTTTTTGGATTATTGAAGTGCAGGAAGATGGATCATTGGCCATGACCCATTTAGGAGTCACTGGATTTGTTTGGTTCCTTTCACCTTGCCCAGTGATGACCTCTCCTGTGCCTGGACTCATGGAATAACTGTGTAACTGTGAAAGTGATTTGAAAAGAAAGTTGAGTTACGCAAAGAAATATAGTCACTTGTAATCTTTAAATGACAGCACAGCAGATATAGATGTCCAATCTGTGAGCAAGAGGCCCTACCTAAGCCACTGGCCAGTGGGATGTTACCTACTCAGTCCTGCTTAGAGCCCTTTAACTCTCAATGGAGCATTCTCTCTTAACCACTTCAGCTCCGGAAGAATTTACCCCCTCCTGACCAGAGCACTTTTTGCGATTCGGCACTGCGTTGCTTTAACTGACAATTGCGCGGTCGTGCGACGTGGCTCACAAACAAAATTGACGTCCTTTTTTTCCCACAAAAATAGCTTTCTTTTGGTGGTATTTGATCTCCTCTGCGGTTTTTATTTTTTGCGCTATAAACAAAAATAGAGCAACAATTTTGAAAAAAACGCATTATTTTGTACTTTTTGCTATAATAAATATCCCCCAAAAATATATAAAAAAACAATTTTTTTCCTCAGTTTAGGCCGATACATATTCTTCTACATATTTTTGGTAAAAAAAAAAAGCGATTATTGATCGGTTTGCGCGTTTACAAAATAGGGGATAATTTTATGGCATTTTTATTATTAATTTTTTTTTAAAATGGCGGCGATCAGCGTTTTTTATCGCGACTGCAACATTATGGCGGACACATTGGACATTTTTTACACATTTTTGGGACCATTGTCATTTATACAGCAATCAGTACTATAAAAATGCACTGATTCCTGTGTAAATGACACTGGCAGTGAAGGGGTTAACCACTAATTGGCAGTGTAGGGGTTAAGTGTGTCCAAGGGGTGTGTTTAACTGTCAGGGGGATGGGCTGTGTGTGTGACGTCACTGATCTCTGCTCCGATGACAAGGAGCAGAGATCGAGTGACACTGTCACTAGGCAGAATGGGGAGATGCTGTTTACATCAGCATCTCCCCGTTCTTCCTCCCCGTGAGGCGATCGCGGGTATCCCCGCGGCGATCGAGTCCGTGGGACCCACGACCTGACTCACGGAGCTTGCCGCGGCGCGGGCGCACAGCCGGCGGCGCACGCTGGCTGCCTCTTAAGGGGCAATGTACAGGTACGTGGTTTTGTCTGTACGAGCCCTTCTGCCGCAGTATATCTGCGTGAGGCGGTCTGCAAGCGGTTAACTGAAAATATTTGTAAAACAAAATTATAGAAAAAAAGTTAGTGACCCAGTCCCCTCAGACCAATCTCTGCTTCTGAAGGCACAATTGACAAATAGCACACATGGGGTGGCCCATAGGTCTCTTACCACACTAATACTTTAATAAACATCCTCCCAGGACAGGCTGTTCTGCTCCTACAGCCAGGATGGATTTGGATGTAAAGTAGGCTGTAGTTTCTCCGTGATCTGCTTCTTCTAGCTTTCTCCCTGAAGCTCTCTCTTCACAGCACAATTCATAGCCCAGGAGCTCCTAAAAATCAGCCTGATCCCTGCAGTTTGATTCTTAGCAACAGTATGTGGACCTACCACAGCAGTAGGGTTGAAAACTCTGTTCCCTGCATACAGCAGAGCTCAACAGTCACATACAGTATCCCTGGGCTCTCTAGCACACAGTGCAAGCAGAGATTCCAGCAGCTCTATTATTCTCTGATGTGCCCCCTGGCCTACCAGCTCAACACCGCCTCCCGGCATCCTATCTACTGGCTCTTGGGTACTTATCTCCCCATTCTCAAAACCCCCCCATTCACAAGACCGGTGGCTGGGACTGATCTCTGGCAATGGCAGTGGCCAATCAGAGTCTTCCCATCCCTATTGCTAGCAGGTTTCCTCCTAGACAGAGCAAGCAGCCAATCAAAGTCCTCCAACCTCTTCTCTCTTCCTGCACAGTTCATTACTGCAAGGAGAGAGTAACAAACTGTGCAGACAGGAAGGAATGTTCTGCTGGGCGGCCTGAAGGAGCCACCAGCTGGCACTACATATACTCCATGCTTTAAGTGCTTACCAATTGCTTTTATTTAGAAGTATGACTTATAGTCAATATATGAAGGCAAGAAGAAACTGTTCAGATGGGAATGATTATAAAAAAGAGGCAACATTGTTAAGGAAAAGATTATAAGTGTGGGTATAGTAAAGAAAAGCTTTAAAAAGGTGAACCAGAAAGCCAAGACAAGACAAGAGATTATTCTAGAGTTTGATCTTTTTGCATGTATTCTATACTAGCTGTTCATAGCTATGCATAGCATATGTGCCCACTTAGTTGTATCATACAACCTGTACCTTTTTAAGCAGAAATCCAATGCCATCCCAATGTGCTTATCTCTCACTTAAATAGTTGATTGCAGCCTTAAATCATGC
This sequence comes from Lithobates clamitans, assembly GCA_037952925.1. Classification (NCBI taxonomy): domain Eukaryota; kingdom Metazoa; phylum Chordata; class Amphibia; order Anura; family Ranidae; genus Lithobates; species Lithobates clamitans. The sequence goes on from JBBGZY010001063.1 coordinate 2,314,789, forward strand.
ACTGCCTTACTGCTTCACAGAATAGGGTGTGCTTTACCTCGTTACTGGTTTTAGAAAGCACTGCAGCACTGAGCTGAACTAAGGTAGTGAAAAAGGTGGGCAGGAGAAGTCTCCTGGATAAAAGCGCTGAAGAACTTCCTCAATGGCTCTGGTGTCCTGCAAGACAGATACCAGGAAGACTTGGATTTTTCTTTTCTGCAACAGAGCTACATTAATGGTATATTGGTATATGGGAAAGCTATACTTTAGAAAAAAAAGTAAACTCTATGTTATATACTGTATAGATTCACTTTATACATTTGTAGAAGTCTTTTTATCCCCTGCGGTTTTCTGTCAAATCAGATATAGACCAAAATTATTTGTGTGAGTGGGTTGGATGTTTTGTTCAACATACAGTATGTACGTTATTTTGGTAGTATAGCACATCCAATATAAAACTTACAAACCTTCCACGGGTAGCAGAGTGACTTGCAAAACCAGAGCCATTGGTTCAAAAATCAACCATGACACTATCTGCATGGAATTTACATATCTATAATAAATAAATGTATAAAATGTATGATGTATGATAAGTTTGTAAATTATTTGTGTCATGAATGTTAAATTTTAATGTAATTTTTTGATATAGCATTATAGACACACCTCCTAAATATCCTTATGAAGCAAATCTACAATCTGAGAAATGTGCTGAAAGTTATCCACATCCAACTGCAAGAATTAGCCCCTAAAAAATGAAAACAACTTTGTGTAAGGTATTAAGGATACTGTAGTTAGCTGAGCAGTGTTTTTTGAGGTTACTGTAAGGTATAATATGCAATGTAGTGCAATACTGATATAGATGATTTGATGGATCTTTTTTTCCCTCGGTTTTTATTCATGATTTTAAGATGTTAATAATAAAAGGTTTTTTTAGTTTGTCATAGTTTATATCTGATATTGCACCTTAGAAGTTTAGTGTGTATATATACAGTACCTTTTATATAATTTTTCCAACATACTGAGATGTCTTTCTCAATTCCCGAGTTATTTTCATACAGAAAAAAAAAAACACAACAGAGACTGGGTATACTGAACTCGTAATGCTAAGGATTTTGTTTTTTGTAGAGCATAGTACTCAGACTAAATAACACAGTACCTAAAGCTGGTCATACATTGATCAGTTTTTTTAGGATCAGCCAGTGGGCTGATTGAAAAAGACTGAACAAAATTCCCCCATCTGCAAAATCAAGGTGTATGGAGGAATACTCCCCACTGTGTTATAGTAGTCTTACCACAGCGGTTGTTATATAAAAAAAAGATTACTACGCTATACCCCAAACAAAGAAGAAAAGGCGAAAAGCAGCTACATACAAATGTGACAAATGTGTAAATACAGAAAAATGCAAAATGTAGCGCTGACAAGTGTACACAAATGATGAACACCGTGTATGTGAATAAATGAATAAATTGTGCAAAAGTCCATCTGCAAACAAAACAATAAGCCAAAAAATATATGTGATATAAACCTCAATTGAGAATGTAATCAAATAAATAGTGTCCAAAAATATGAACAAAAAGTCGAATATTATATAGTGTAGGTGCAGGAGCGGTGAAACGAGAACACAACTCTATCCGTAAAAGAGACATCAAGTGAAAGGATCATCAAACACTGAATGAGATGTAGGTGCTCTTACTGGAAAAGGTGGACTCTAATGTCGGCGACATAGAGTCATACAGGAATGTCCCACACTCCGCTTGAGTGCTTCCGTCAGTATACCACTTCCTCCCAGTCTGGACTCCGATATCAGATATTCCAACCGCTCATTAGCACAAAACAAGGCGACACTTGTTTCACTGCTAACATGGACTATCTTTATTAGAACCAGAATACAGTCTTATATACAGTAAAAGGGGAGGTCCCCCCTCCTGCTCATATCATTCTAACAATACACCTGTAGCCTAATTAACCTAATTAACATGAGCTAGTTTACTAAATCATTTACCCAGATCAGATGACTCAGAGACATGACCTGTAGGACATAGACTCGTGGTCACCGAGCTTCACACAGTAGTATAAACACAATAGCAGGAGCTAATTACAATTAACAATACAAACAACAATCTCCCCCCTCCTCAGCCTAGTCAGCAATAAACTATAGTAGGAGTAGACTGTTCGTCTCCTAGCCAGTCCTGGAGGCCAATGTGATCAGCTCACCCAATTAACAGGTTGAATTCAGAATCAAACAAACCAATAATAGTCTCTACATACATCCTGGGAGATATTGTGGACAAATATTACTGTCCCATTTTAAGTAGTCCAAGATATATTTTCTCACTCACCCTGTGCCAGGATAGCACAGGGTGACTTAGATATAAGAGGTGTATGGGAAGCTGAAACAAAGGCATTCCCTACTTTCCAAGGGATTCAGAGTTCCACGGGCCCTCCCGTCACAGTCTCTTCTACGGATAGAGTTGTGTTCTCGTTTCACCACTCCTGCACCTACACTATATAATATTGGACTTTTTGGTTCATATTTTTGTAAACTATTTATTTAATTACATTCTCATCTAAGGTTTATATCACATATATTTGTTGGCTTATTGTTTTGTTTGCAGATGGACTTTTGCACAATTTATTCATTTATTCACATACACGGTGTTCATCATTTGTGTACAATTGTCAGCGCTACATTTTGCATTTTTCTGTTTTTACCACAGCGGCTCCTCCTCTGCCAAAAAACATTGATCAACGCTGTAACTAATTAGCTGTTGTGCTGATCGGACACAAATTTTCCAACAAGCCTGTTCATGGGTCAATCATTTGATCAACTTCTCATGAATGGAAATGGCCATAGATTGATGAAAGTTGTCCAGTGCTGGCTGAACCAGCAGAATTTCAATCAATCTATGGCCAGCTTTAGTGATTTCCTGAGTAAAACAAGTCAGGATAGTATTAGAGACTGGTATACACTGACAGCAGTACCACTGTTCTAATACTGGGTAGCACACTGCAACCAAAAGACCTGTACTGCAAAGTCTGAAAATCACCTATGCAAAGCTAATAGTACAAATATTACACAGCAATGTTTCTGCATCACAGAGTCAGAAACTGGGTGACACAGTTAGTATCACTGATCTAATTGGAAAACACTCTGATTTAGCTGGCACAGCACATTCATGAATTGAGGTTTCAAAGTGTAGAGCTTACAGCAGAAATACCATATAAAAAGTTATACACAACATACACAAAGAAATAACAGAGACAGGGTTATACTCAAGGGTATACCTCAGCTCTGATCTGGAGAGCACTCTGCAGCTAACTGATCTGGGAAAAATGTGAAAAGCACCAAGCAGAGCCCGGTGCCCAAAGTTACATTCCAGTATCTCTTGGCCCCCCTATTCTATGAACATTACTCCCCAGCGAGATAGTCACCATCCTGGACCTTTAAAATGTTCCAAAAAGAGTACACTGAGTGACTGGGGAGTGGCTTAGGCAAAGCCTGCAATGATCAGTCCTTCAGGATCCATGTATGGCCTTCAAGGCTGCTCTGAAGATCAACCAGTCTGCTGTGTGCAGACTAGCTAAAGCGGCTTAGAGATGTCTTGATTGAAGAGAATGAACATCTACAAAGTGTCAATAATGTTGATAGATGTGAAAAATACATTTAAAAGGGCTCTACCGTATTCAAGAAAAAGTGTCCAGCCAACTAGGACAGAAGCAAACAAATTAAGCAAGATGGTTGAGGACAGGATAATAGTGGAAAGGCTTTTGCCTTTTTTTATTTTTTGTTTGCCAGTGTCAATCACCTAAAACCAGCAGCATAACCCACACATCTCTGAATGACTGTCATCCCTGTGTCCTGCAAAGGAATAAAATTGCTATTTTCCCACAGTGGGTTAAAGATAATTTTGAACCTAAAATTAGTATGCATTATCTTAACTCCAAATGTTTTAGGGCTGATATATCTTCAATTTCGATACTATTGGATATTGCTAAATTATCTTTCACATCTATTATATTGTTCTTATCTCCTTTCGACTTGTAGTACCTTTTTAGTGTAACTATATATATATATATATATACACACATACACTAATTAGAGGGGGTGCCTTAGTGATACTAGATTATCAAGGAGAGCGATATCTAAAGGCTAACTATGTATGCTGGTAGCTGGCAAGGAGGGGGGTGGACCCTTGAATGCATGTTTGAGGCAGTCACTAAGTGTTACTGAATGGGTTTGACATTTTTTGTATTATATGTGTTTTGGTCAAGCATCTTTGAGTAAAACACACCATTTTTAATAAAGTTGTATTGAAGCCAGTGTGTTCTCCATTTGTTGTATAGTGTATACCAATAAATATGTTATAAGACTGTCTAAATTGGTTAACCCAGAGCAACGTGGTACAGAGTGGTATAAGGTTTTGACTGTCAAATTGACTTCTTGCCTCTTAACAGAAGGTCTGTCTTTTTCAACTTTTAATTACAGTGTCAACAACTTTGATGTAATTACTATAACAGCATTATAAGATCAACAATACTTTTACATAGGAACAATTTCACAAAGGCATTAAGAAACAGCACCATGGAAATACATTTGCTGGCACAGTCATTTCCGCAGGAATCAGTCTTAAGTTAGCAAAAGAGGATAAAAAAGCTGAACTTCAAAAATGATTTAAGTTATAAAATGCCTGTGTTACAGCTGAAGCGCTAGTCAATTTAAAAGTTCATATTTATATATTACTCAACTTTTCATGAGACACAAGTTCATTTTAAGTAGTTTTCCAGCAATCCTTATACATTTGGTTTGCAAAACCGTGAAGAATGTTTTTTTTTATGTGATTTATCATAAAGACTTAAAACACCATAAGTAAAAAAAGCGTGAGACACATGGTCTTTAAGAAAACATTATTCGTATAAATGCACATTATTACACATTCAAACTGTGTTACCCCTTTACTATTAAGGAATTCCATTATTTTGTTCCAGTCTAAAGGACATTCTTTCATTTCAACTTTCATCTGAGTGTCAGTGATTAATAATGTCATAACCCAAGTTTTTTTCTTATTTCATGAATAGTCTTTTTTTTCCCCCTCAAAGTGGTTTTAAAGGTAAATAACCAAACCTTGTTTTTTCTAATTTTTGGGAGAAAACAGAATGTTTGAATCACCTGCTGACTTTTTACACCTCCTGGAGAATATAGTAACAAGATATTCCTGCTGTGCCTTACTCTCAACTGGTTTTAACACTTAGAGCTGTAATCAGTCATCAGTTATGCATATAAAGACCCTAGTAAGGGATATGACAAAAAAACTTGGGCTCAAGTTGAGCAAGAAGAAAATATCTTCAATAGTAAATAAATTGGCATATCTGGCTACTGAGATTCTGAAAAAGGTTTACGATGTTGGGGTATAATTTAGCCTCCAGTATTCATCCTAAACTAAAGGACTAGTTTTGGTTGCACTTTGTTGACTTATTTATTTCTATGCAAAGCAAAGTAAGAGCATAATAAAACATATGTATCCAAAACTGGTTTTCCATTTTGGGTGGAATAGGTCATATCTCAATAGGTCTTACTGTTTCCAAAAGTCCAGTGGGCATATAACTGCCCTTCTTCATGATGTTGTGACATGAAAGGACCTAGTTAAAAAGTCAGCATTTTGTCATGAGCCATATATTCCTATAGAAAATACACCAGAGGGATAACCGTATGTCACAGCTGCAACAGGGTAGAGGTTTCCTTATGCTCCTATAGAGCAAAGCCTGATAAGTTTTTGAACCCTATTACATCTCAGTCCAGTAGAGGAATTAGGGAATGGAGCTATTACTTCCATATCCTAGATCCCTGGTGCCCAACCTACAGCCTAAGGGCTTCATGTGACCCTTTGTGTGCAGCTCTTGGGGCCCCTGCAGACACTAATCTATGAATAAAATTGTGGGGTGGGCAACTACATGGCAAACAAGGTTTAATGTTGAAAAACGTATAGTAATGCACTTGGGGGCTAAAATAATTAATGCAACTTACTCGTTAGGGGGAGATCATCTGGGGGAATCCAGGATAGAGAAAGATCTGGGGGTCCTAGTAGAAGATATACTGAGCAATAGTATGCAATGTCAAGCTGCAGCAAGAAAAGCAAGCAGACTTTTAGCATGCATTATAAAGGGGATTTACTCCAGAGTTAAAACAATAATCCTGCCACTTTTCAAAACCCTGGTTCGGCCACATCTAAAGTATTCTGTCCTGTTCTGGTCACCAATTCTCAGGAAAGATGTGCTGGAGCTAGAGAGAGTCCAGAGAAGGGCTAAAAAATGAGTAAGGGGTCTGGAGGACCTCAGTTATGAGGAACGTCTACAAGCACTAAACTTATTCGCCCTGAAGAAGAGACACTTGAGAGAAGATATGATATTGATACACTAGGATCACCATTGAGCTACTTGTATAAGAAGATAACTATTCAGGGAGTGTAAAAAGACACAGAGCCACTCAATGAAATTGGAGGAGAAGCGGTTTAACCTTAAGCTGCATAGGGGATTTTTTTCACTGTCAGGGCAGTAAGGATGTGGAACTCTCTTCCATAATCAGTGGTGTCAGCGGGAAGTATTGATAGTTTTAAAAAACTCTTGGACATGCATCTTAGTGAACAAAGTATACAGGGATATGGGAATTGATTATCGACGTGAACACACACACACCCACACAGGTTGAACTGGATCGACTAGTGTCTTTATTCAATCTTACCAACTATGTAACTATATGTTTCTCTATAGCCTGCTATAGTAGTGATTTCTAGCAGTCTCATGTAATGTGTCTCCAGAAGCATGTCCAACTCCTACAGCATGTTGTCTCTGAACATCTCTGGCATCATGTCTGCAGTCTCTGACCATCTCTTGTATAATGTCCACAGTCTCTGACCATCTCCTGTATTATGGGTATAACCTTTGTCCCTCTCCTTTATCATGCCTGCATTCTCTGACCATCTCTTGTATCATGTCTGCAGTCTCTGACTATATTGTGTATCATGTCTGCAGCCTCTGACCATCTCCTGTATCATGTCCACATTCTCTGACCATCTCTTATATCATGTACATAGATATTGACTATATCCTGTTGTGTGCCTGCGGCATTTGAGGCCCTCCTTTTAAAGAAACTTGACCACCACTGTCTTACATAAATCAGAAAAGCACAAATAAGTCTGAGCAAAAAACAGTTTAGGAATTTCATAATTTGTTTATTTTAATGTCTTTTAAGATTTTATTTTCATATGTTAAAAACGAACAATAGAATACACAATAAAGTGTACTGTTTCTTTAAAGGTTTTATGTTTTTATTTGAACTCCATTTTTTCCCATTGGCTACAAAAATGAAAAAGCTTTGGTTTTAAATACACTTTCACTTTAACCACTTCCGGACCGCCGCACGCCGATGTACATCCAAACTTTGGTGGCGGATATCGTTGTTATGGCAGCAGCTAGCTGCCATAACCCCAGTATCCCCGTTTTCGTGCAGCGGTCCGCTTTCTGATAAAAGTGGTCCCTGCGGCGGATTCGCAGCGAGATCACTTTTATTGGTGGCGGGAGAGGGCCCACCTCGATCTGGTGCCCTCTGCCGCTTACCGGAGCCGTCGGTAGCGGTGGAGGCGATTGCGTCCATCTCCCTCCTGTGCCTGGAGACGAGTGAGGCTAAGATGGCGCCCACTCGTCTCCATGAGACTGCTGGGAGGAAGCGACGTCAAAACGTCACTTCCGCCCACGCCTCTTAAAGGCATTTTTTTTTCAATGTCATTTTTTTAAATGATTTTTTTTTTTATTGCATTTTAGTGTAAATATGAGATCTGAGGTCTTTTTGACCCCAGATCTCATATTTAAGAGGTCCTGTCATGCTTTTTTCTATTACAAGGGATGTTTACACTCCTTGTAAAAGGAATAAAAGTGACACAATTTTTTTTAAAAAAACAGTGTAAAAATAAATAAAATTATGTAAAATAAATAATAAATATTGAATTTTTTTTTTAAATACCCCCATCCCGACGAGCTCGCACGCAGAAGCGAACGCATAGGCGAGTAGTGCCCGCATATGAAAACGGTGGTCAAACCACACATGTGAGGTATCGCTGCAACCAATAGAGCGAGAGCAATAATTCTAGCCCTAGACCTCCTCTGTAACGCAAGAAATGCAACCTGTAGAATTTTTTAAACGTCGCCTATGGAGATTTTTGAGGGTAAAAGTTTGACGCCATTCCACGAGCGGGCGCAATTTTGAAGCGTGATATGTTGGGTATCAATTTACTTGGCGTAACATTATATTTCACAATATAAAAAAAAATTGGGCTAAGTTTACTGTTGTCTTATTTTTTTATTCAAAAAAGTGAATTTTTTCCAAAAAAAGTGCGCTTATAAGACTGCTGCGCAAATATGGTGCAAAAAACAGTATTGCAATGACTGCCATTTTATTCTCTAGGGTGTTAGAAAAAAACCTTATATAATGTTTGGGGGTTCTAAGTAATTTTTTAGCAAAAAAACCTGTTTTAAACATGTAAACACCTAAAATCCAAAACGACGCTGGTCCTTAAGTGGTTAAAGGGTTTGTAAACCCTATCATGAAATCTTTATATTTTCTTACTTTTAGTTAAAAAAAAAAACATCAAACTTTATAACTGATCAATCTTTATGTGCACTCTGCCTATACTCCACGGCTATTACCTAAGCTGCCCTGCTCCCATCAGAAAGCCCTCTCAAGATACCTTGATGTAGCAGATTTTATAGAGCCCAACACATCCAAATTCATCATGTTTTCCCCAGAAATTCTGGCTGCATTGTCACTTTTTACCTCCTTGTGTTAGGTATAATAATGTCATTACTTCTGCCAATATTACTGAAATGACAACCTGAAAAAGCTTCACATGGTAGGAGATATGTTCATAACAGCTGGAGGAGCGTTGAGCAAAATAAGTCACATCTGCAGACGTCTATGTCACTGACTGTGAGCCTTCCATTAAGTTTGGCATAACAATGCTGATGCTATATGGGTAAACAATAAAATTACTTTATCTGGTATATATAATTTACCGTTATACTGTATGTGACAGAGTATACATTCAAAATACATGCAAAATTAAGTAGAAACTGATGTTTAGCACTGTGTTCAACCATCTTTGGCTCTTTTAGTGTTTCTGTGTTAAGGTCTTCTTCCCTGACATCAATGGATCATGGAGACTAGCATGCATCTAAGTAAACCTGCCAGGTCTACTAAATGCCCAGCACATTGCTTGGGTCATTCATGTGCTCTCCTCTACTGTAAATAAAACCCAACTGCCTACAAACCCACTTCATTCTCAGAGCAAGTGCTGTTGCGCAGGGATTATAGAAAGCTAATACCAAGCTGTTAGTTTTATGACAACAAAAAAAAAGGCTGATGATTTTTGTAATGTCCATTTAACTCAGTTTAACTAAGCTTTTGCATTTGTTTATCAGCTTTATTTATTGTACTGAAGATTATTATGACCCAACCACAATAAATCTTGTACATCTAGTAAGTGTATCTCTAGCCAAATACTTTTTTAGTGGAAGTGTAAGGTTTGGAGCATCTTTGTGTTTTTATTTAGGAGGAGCGTGACCCTTTATATTGGTCCTGGGGGCCACCTTGACAGTAAAAAAAATATTCAACATTTTATGGTTGTCATGGAAACATCAGCTGAAGGGAATTCTTCCAATGGGTATATCCGTTCTACTGTCAACTGTGAAGGAAAGGATTTTCCCTAAATTTTGAGAGGTTTCTTATTGTTAAGACAAAGTAAAATCTCAACAGGACACAAATGATAAATACCAGGCCACCTATTGTGTAATGGTCTATAGTGTTCTGCACTTTCCTCCATTCATTGTACACCTTTAAAATTGCCCATAGCCACCATTGAAAAGTCCAACTATGCAATGGTCATTTAGCCCTCTAATAATTTTCTGTAAAGCAACATCAGTGGCAAGAAGAGAAAGCTGAAGGGTACCTGGGGTAGCAGCTATAGACTGCTTGGACCAGACTGTATAGGAGACCCTGAAAAGCTAAGTAGATAAAAAAGCACACATTTAAGTTGGAACATGCATGGGGGACTTGGCGACAATGTGGACAAAAGTTGCACTGGTGTCTGTCCACAGCATGCCCTGGCCCTTTAACAGAACGGCCAAGTGACACGGCAAGCCTGACTGGCTGTGGTTGCAGCACATTAGGTTAAACCTTATGTGTCAGTGTGTGGCTAGGTGCCCTAGAAGATATGGTCCTGGAACAAGGAAGCTACAGTAAGTAGCTGTTACATATCAATTTTCTAATACATATCACCTAAGAACTTTTAAAACTCTGTATAAACTATTCATACTGCAAGCTAAATGCCCAGAGATATCGTTCTTTTTCTTCAGGCACCCTCAGTAGCATATCTGTCTATTTTGAATTTTGAAAAATAATACATCTGTTTTTCAAATATCAGATTCTCATACCTAAAAACAGTCTAAGGTTTGCCCAAGGTTTTATAGAAACAAATTCACAATGTTCTCCATGCCTCTTGCAGCTATAAAAACACGGCTACACCTATCAGTACTGGCAAGGATACAAATCTTTGTGGGATAAAATGCTTTCCTACAGATTTCTTCAGTTTGCATCTCGAGTACAAGAAAAACAGAACAAAATCATCATGTTGCTTCGTATTATTTTACAAACATGTTTCCTTTACAGACGCAGAAATTATATTGTTTTTAAAGAACTGGCGTTAGATGAAAAATATACACGCTGGGAGTTACCCATAGTATAGTTCTCCTGGTTCAAATAGCAACTATGAAAGTAAATTGCCCACCAAATATATCATGAACAACTGAAAAATATAGTTATATAGTACAGTTGTATATGACTTACACAAACTACGCTTTTTTGAAATGACAGCCTTAAAGGATAAGTGCACCCCAAGTGCACCCCAACACTAAAATCTCTACATCTACAGACATCGACGATCTAACACTAACCTATCTAACCCTGTAAAGAAGAAATCAGTATACATACCTTTTCTGAAGCCGATTCGACACAAATCCATGATGAGCTGCGGCTTTGCTGTGGGGGCGGGTGCAGGGGACACATCTGACAATGGAAGCCCCATAGTAACCCTATAGGTGACGTCACTCCCCATTCATTTCCCAGCTATTGTCGGCTGTGTCCTCTGCAGAGCTTCCGCTGCTGGAGACTGGACCAGAACAGCTTCAAAAGGTATGTATACCAATTTCTTCTTTACAGGGCTAGATAGGTTAGTGTTAGATCATGGATGTCTGTAAATGTAGATATTTTAGTGCAATGCCTTGTACACACGATCAGACTTTCTGCCAACAAAACCGTTGAATTTTGTCCAAAGGGCATTGGCACCAACTTGTCTTGCATACACACAGTCACACAAATGTTGGCCAACAATTATGAACGTAGTGACGTACTACGTTGTTTTTTAGCTCTTTAGCGCCAACCTTTGGGCTCCTTCTGCTAATTTCGTGTTAGTAGAAGTTTGGTGAGTGTTGATTTGCGCTTTTCTTTTCGCATTTTTCATTTAGAGCTTTTCAGTTTGCGCTTTTCATTTTGTGCTTTTCAGTTCGTTTCTGAAAGGCCGTTCGTGAACCAGACATGTTGGGGAATCGGAGGAGACCACGTGTTATTTATTATTGGCCTTGGAGTTATTGCCTTGACGTTATGATTTGATTTTGTATATTTTCTATATTTTTGGATGCATAGAATGCACTTTTTGGTTAAGTTCTATTGGCAGATAGCATGTCTTATTTTTTTTATATTTTTTTTTTTAATGCACAATAAAAAAATTGTGGAAAATAATACTTGGCTATGTGTTTTACTTCAAATGACAGTTTGGGAGTAGGCAGTTACATTTTAAAAAATACAATGTAAAATTAACAAGGGACACCAACATAGTTGTATCCCTGTTCTTAAAAACTAGGGGATAATGGTGTTATGGTAAAAAAAAAAAATATATTATTATTATTCTTGATATCACTAGAAAAAAAAATATTTTGAAAATTCATTTGCAATAACTCCATCAGTATCAGAAAAAAAATAAAAATTACAGCGCTGTGTAGAAAGGTGTAAATAGCAGCCAACACAGCTATAGACCAAAGCAGTAAATATGGAAGTTAAAGTGTAGCGATATAAATCAATAAATTGACCATTAAATTAATAATGGAATAAATAACTTGTGATATAAAAAAAGAATTATCCAAACGTGCCCAAAGGGAGTAGAATATTTGGCCTTATGTCAATACACAAGTACACGATGAGTGACTCTAATATCTTAAACCACAAAGAGTGAACACATACGTGAAAAAAAATTATAATGAAATAATTAAATAAAAATCATATAAAATATAAAAGTGTGTCACACTAAGAACTAAAAAGGTCAAATCATACAAAAGTCCAAAAACTGTCAGCAAATATGAAGATGGAGGCCAAAGATTAGAAAGGATGATCCCATCACTTGGAAGGAAGTTGGAAAAATAGGTAAGTCACCACCAGTAATCATAAGGAGGCTTACCAGATGTTGATGACTTGGAGAGGCTTATGCTGCCCAACTCATAAAAGACTTATAACCAGCTGGCTGGGAAGATGCACCCGCTTGGACAGCCACGATGACTTGATGCAAACGTTCTCGGACAGCAGCTCATAGGAAATACTCCAATAGGGAGTGTCAAACCGATATTCACAAACCATGCAAAGATAATTGAAATACTCGCATAGCGTGATACCGTATGTATAAAAAAATGTATTATGTAAAAAAGGATAAACTCACATGGTAACGATCATCAAAGGCATGTATAGGAACAAAAGCGGTATGTAAGTAGGTCCACCCAATGCGTTTCTGCTAAAAAGCCGTCCTCTGGGGTGCGGACCACCCAAACAATACCGCTTTTTAAACACTAATGACCCCCCCTTGGAAATTACATGGAACTGGAAGTGAAACATTGTTACATCACTTCCGGTATATTGGCCCAAAAATTTTAACTAAATGAAAACTTAATCAAGTATTATGTATATCTTTGATTTCATAAATACCATATTTAGATTTTGTTTCTCTGCAAAAACAATAAAAAATATTAAAAAATATATCGTAACCACCACTGGACCAAGCCTTATTGTGAAGAGGCCTTCAGATGTCGCTGCGTACGCTGCATAGCATCACAGCACACCGCAGCGACGCTCCCGAATGGAAGGCATTAGTCTTGACCAGTGGCGGCCCGTCCATAGGGGGCGCCCGGGCACCGCCCCCCCCCCCTCCCCCTCCAGGCAGTCAAAAAAAAAATTTTGAAAAAAAAAAATTTTAAATGGCCCTTTAAAAAAAAAAAATTTTTTTAAAGTCCTCAAGTGCACTGTGTTTGGGCGCCGGGCACAGTGCACTATGGAAAGTGCCATGTCTATGCAATCACAAGATTGCAGACGAGGCGCTTCATTTGCGGGGTTTTAACCCCCCTTGTGGCGCAAAGCAAAACGCCGTTCGGCATCCGCCCAGTGCCCATAGTGTATTACTATGGCCGTGTGATTTGAGTGAAAGACTAGTTAGTAGTATGTCACTTCCAGTTTTCCCTGTGTCAGACCAGTGCGCCCGAGCAGGGAAGTGGACTCCTCCGTTGCCTTCAACTTCAAAGAGAAACAATTAGTTGAAAATCCACAGGAGGGGGGCAAAGCCGAATGTTTCCACTGCCAAACCGAGACACAGCAACACCAGTGGAGATAATAGAAGCATTGAGGATTACACAAGGCTGGTCTCCTTATTTCTACAGGATGGATGGATGGATGGGGAAGCTTCACATGGGCTGTGTGTTTCACAAGTGCAGATCGTCAGTGCTTCTATTATCTCCACTGGTGTTGCTGTGTCTCGATTTGGCAGTGTCAGTGGAGGCTCTTGTTAAACACACATCCTATGTTGTGAAGCCTCCCCATCCATCCATCCTGTAGAAATTAGGAGACCAGCCTTGTGTGACTGAATATGCACGGAGATAAGAACGAGATAAGACTGTGACATCCTTCCTAGCCAGCGTATGGAAGGAAGGAGGCAGAAGAGGTGTCAGGACAGTGTCACTAGCCATGGACTGCAGCCTGCAAGACAGAGCCTCATTAATATGTAAGTCCTCATCACTTATCTGTGTGTGTGTGTGTCCATCCCACCCAGTGTATATCTCTCTCCCAACCCCCCAGTGTATATCTCTCTCCCACCCACCCAGTGTCTATCAATCTCTCCCACCCACTCAGTGTCTATATCTCTCTCCCACCCACCCAGTGTCTATATCTCTCTCCCACCCACCCAGTGTCTATCTCTCTCTCCCACCCAAAAGGGTATATCTTCTCCCACCCACCCAGTGTCTATCCATCCATCCATCCATCCCACCCAGTGTCTATCCATCCATCTCACCCAGTGTCTATCCATCCATCCATCCCACCTAGTGCTATCCATCCATCCATCACACCCAGTGTCCATCCATCCATCCCACCCAGTGCCTATCCATCCATCCATCCCACCCAGTGTCTATCCATCCATCCCACCCAGTGTCTATCCATCCATCCATCCCACCCAGTGTCGATCTATCCATCCATCCCACCCAGTGTCTATCCATCCATCCATCCCACCCAGTGTATATCTATCAATCCATTCCACCAAGTGTCTATCCATTCATCCCACCCAGTGTCTATCTATCCCTTCCTCCCACCCAGTGTCTATCTATCCATCTATCCATCCCACCCAGTGTCTATCTATGTGTCCATTTATCTGTCTATTTATCTATCTATTGCGGGCGAGTGACCGGCGGGGGGGGTGTGGCTGGGGTTGGTTAGGGCTTTGCGCCCCCCAAAAAAATTGAGCACCAGCCGCCACTGGTCTTGACCACTACTGAGCCAAGCCTCATTCTGGAGAGGCTACATGACGTAGCTGCGTACGCCTCACAGCGTCGCAGCGTACCGCCTGGATGACAATCCAGCCTCTTTTGGAAAAAAGAAATCATGTGACCGCAACACGTGACGTAATTACATCACAGACGTGGTGTGTCACACCGTCATTGCAGCCATTTTTTTGAATTGGAGCCATTTACAATGTTTTAAGGACATAATAGGCTTTTAATTTGAACACTTTTTTAATAAAAAAGTGGACAGAAACATCATTCTTTTTCTAATTTTCTTATCATTTTTTTTAAACAATGTATTTGTCTTCTTTCTGTAAGTATATAGGTAAAACAAAGTCAGTGACTCTCTGCTCTGCCCCTCCAGCGCTTACTGAAGAGCTGGGCTGTGTAGGGGGTGGGAGCAGGGGGCTCAGTCTCCCAGTGACTCGATGGATCCCAACTGTAAAGTCAGGATCTTTCCAGAGCCTGGGATGGCTGAATGACGTCAGCCGACAGAAGGCTTTAGCCCACTGTCGACTAAAAACAGGTCACAGGTGTGCAGAATGAAGTGCACTCCTGCGATCCATATGAGGAGTATAGCCAAAATAGTTGGCCATACTTCTCCTTTAAATATGATTGATTTTTTTTTGTTGCATGCCCCTGAAAACGTGGGTTCTTATAGGAGCATTTTGCTTTGCACTGACTTGGACACCTATTTACATCTATTTACACTGACGCTCATATTGGGGCCTCGAATTGCTTCCTTATGTATTCTTAATCTGGCTCTGCCTTATTTAACCACATCACCTTCAGAAGATTTACCCCCTTTGTGACCAGGCCATTATTTGCAATTTGGCACTGCGTTACTTTAACTGACCATTGCGCAGCCATGCAATGCTGTACCCAAACAAAATGATTTTTTGCGATATAAACAAAAAAGACCGACAATTTTGAAAACTTTCTGCTATAAAAAATATCCAATAAAAAATTTTTAAAAAATCTAATTTAGGCCAATATGTATTCTGCTATATATATTTTTTTTAAAAACCCCAATAAGCGTATATTGATTGGTTTGTGCAAAAGTTATAGCATCTACAAATCACGGGATATTTTTATTTATTGAAATTTTTTTATTAGTAATGGCGGCGATCAGCAACTTAATGGGACCGCGATATTGCGGCAGACATACTGACACTAACTGACTCTTTTGACACTTTTTGGGGACCAGTGACACTAATACAGTGATCAGTGCTAAAGATATGCACTGTCATTGTACTAATGACACTGGCTGGGAAGGGAGTTATTATCAGGTTCGATCAAAGGGTTAACTGTGTGCCTATCCAGTGATTTACTATACTGTGTGAGGTGCTTTTACTAGGGGAAGAGATGGAATGTATTCCCTGCTTTGCAGAGCAAGAAACTCCATCCCTTCCCTTCTGTCAGAATGGCGATCTGCCTTGTTTACATAGGTGGATCCCAGTTCTGTCTGTCTGCCTGATGACATCGAGTTCCCTGCACCAGCCGATCTGTGTATACTCACAGCAGAAGGGAGCTGCCCGGAGGCGTGCCCCCTACCTTGAAGTTTTGGATCACGTGTATATACTGTACGTGATCTGGTGCACAGGTGCCATCCTGTAGCAGTAAAATTTCTAAAGAGTGGACCTGAAGCGGTTAATTATGTATAAATAACACTGACATAGGTAGCCCTGTGGTTTAAATAAATAATTCAATTGAATAATTAATTAGTTCACAGCAGCGAACTGAGCCGGAAGTTCGGTGCCCTCTTCCTTCCGCCGCAGCCGGCTCATTCACAAAGCGCAGCGCGCCTCACACATGTGTATTAGGAAACTGGCAGTGAAGCCGCAAGGCTTACTGCCAGTTTCCTTCAAGTCAAAATGGCGGCGCGAGCCAATTGAAATGCTGGAATCCTGGACAGGTAAGTGCCCTAATATTAAAAGTCAGCAGGTATAGTATTTGTGGCTGCTGACATTACATTTTTTTTGAAGAAGGCTGGGGCTCCCCTTTAACACTGAGCCATGCATGAGCATAAATGAGCATGCGTGGCACATTTCTTTGTCAGGATGAAGTTACTCCCAAGCAGCATATGCAGAATTTACGTCATCCAGGCCCATTCAATCAACAGGCTGAAAACTCCATACTCGGAAGAAGACTGGGATTTGATAGAAGTGCTGGTAACGGAGGGGACCACTGACATTGCAGCGCTGGAAGAAATCACTGTGCTGGGTAAATATTCCATAATGTACAAATATAATGTGCATACTTTGCACATAATGGTAAACATCTCCTGGGGGCCCAAAATTTAGAATTTAGTCTGCAGTTTACTTTTGCATTGCTACATTAGATCTCCCTATCCCATCACAAAAAGCAACTTTACAGTAAAAAAAGAAAACAAAATTGTAGTGAAAAAATTATTAGAAATGATTTACTGCAAGGTCTACTTTACCAGAACCACATAGAAAAATATATGATCATAAATTAAACACACAAACAAAATAATTTTGCCTAAGTTTTTATTACCTGCAAATGGCCACACTTTTTGTAAACCAATACTTTTTTCTTACCATGAAATGCATACAAAAACACATAGAAGATGAAAATTAGCAGCAATACCTATTTTATACTGAATTCTGATATATTGTAGCACATAATACACTATACAAACTAGGTGAAATGCTTTTTTCTCTATACAGTATGTCACAATAAAAATAAAATTGTACCATTAATCTTAAAATGCCATATTTTCATATTATAATAATTTTCTGCTCAGAGAAACTTCTCAATTTTAGTTAAACTGACATCTGTGACAGTGAATGGTTTAGGAAGTACTACGTGTCCCAGCATGTTCTTTCATGATTGCTGTGAGCCTAAAAGATATTCTACACTCCATAAAATCTGAGGGTAAAACAAGACAGACTTTCCATGGCAGTTTGGGCCATCTCAGGTTTTACGATGAGCTTACTCAGCCTTGTCTATACAAGTAACTAGTCTAGTGTAACACCTGCTTAGTACATACTAGTGCACATTTATGGTATCTCCAGAAATAACATATTAACCAATCAAACACAATGTGTATGTGTACTATTGACATACCAGAAGTTACCTCTGCAAAACATTCAGGATGACTGCACTGTAGGCAGTAAACAGAGACAGCCTGTATAAGTTTATAAGTTTTAACTATTTCATTCTATTTCAAAACATAAATATTACTATAGTTGGTTATTATTACACACAAAAATTCTTATTAAGTCTAAGCTCACGCTCTATGCATTACACATTCGAGATTATTTTATTTATATAAAGATGTCCCATTGAGAGTGATCCAATATGCATTATACAGGGATCTGCATGAGTTTATAATGTAAGGGATATACATTTGCAACCCATCCCACAGATATACTCTAAAGCCCTGCTTTGATCTTCAACAAAAGGAGATAAGTAATTGAAAGACCATCTACCATCTCTATTCAAAAGAACAAGCAGAGTCCATACCACATACTGTAATGACACACAGGGTCAAGGGACTAGATTAGAGGTGCGGCACTGCAACTTAAGAGAAAAAGCCAGTATGCCAGAATGAGATTTAAGTATTCAGCCTTGATATTTTTCTAAGGCATATCCCAAATCCTTATCATTCTCCATGCTCCCAGCCATTCAGGATACAGGAAAAACCTCCAAAGCTCGTTTTAACTTGAGTCTGCCATGGTCTCTGCAGCTTCTCGTAGAGGGATAATGACTGGTATTACATCACTGCAGTTTAGGTAGGGTTGGTGCAAGGATTTTTGTCTACAAAGGCAAAGGTGCATGTTCTGGTTCTACTAGCCCACCCCCCACACCACCGTTCTGCCAACTCACGCTGTTACTGCTAGACCAGCCCCACCCCACTCCAGCCACCCAGTGCTTGTATTGCTGCACACATTTGGATTTTACAGCCCCTTTCCCTATCTTGGCACCGTATGGAGACTGGTGCCAGCTCTGCAGGTCAGCATGATCTGGCGATCATGATCTAGGGTCCCTGTCTCTAGGGAAGATGGGGTGGGTTATGGAAAAGATGGGGCTGTTTCACTCACTGAGGTGTAGAGTGAGGTTGAAGGAGTGTGGGTACTGGATCCCAGCCAGTATGGTCTGGCTGTGCAACCTCATTGCGTGTGCCAGGTTGTCAGTGAGGAAGTCAGCGCTGTGCTGGAGATGGGGCTGTCCGCTGTTACAGGTAGCAGGACTTGATGACCCCAGCTGTCCTCCGAGCACTCATTCATGGCCACCCGGGCTCCCTCTCTAGCAGCAGCATGGACAGAGTGAGGAGGCCACATCCTCCAATCCATGAGCTCTCCAGACTGGGGCAGATCTCTGTGTTAAAGCAGGGTGGGGAGACCAGCCTACAGTATCCATTAATTTGTGGGAAGTTCATGGTGTGCACTGGAGGGCTCTGCACACAGTGAGGGAGGTTATTTTAGGGGTCCCGGGACTTTTGCTGGGGACACTGGACTGAGCTTGCTCCATGGGGCAAGAGAGAGAGGCCAGCTGAGGATGCAGTGTGGGGAATATGCAAAGCAGATTGAGAGGACAGGGAGCCCTACATGGCTGGGGGTTTGGATTTTACTATCCTATTCTGACTCCCCATGGCAGGTGCCTAATCTGCCTTTATGCTGCACTGGCCCTGAGCTTAGGCATGCCACCAGTCTTCACCTTGTAGTCTTCACCTGAGTCTTGGACATAAGGGACCCGTCAATGTACCCGATGAGTAGTACAGGAGCGGCCGGTCTATAAAGGGGCGCAGGAGCACCGCCCCCCTAGTTTGCATGCAGGGATGCATGCGGGGAGCTGGACTTATAGGTTTCTATGAGTTTTTTTCCTAGCCACATGATTAGAGCCGGAGGCTCCAATTGGCTTGAAAAAGGTTGGGCTCGGGGTGCAGAGCACTGCGCCCCAAACCCACCCACTTGTGACGCTAGCGAATCAATATTCGCTATTATCCCCCTGGCTTCTCCTCCCAGCCAATCAGAACAGGAGGCGGATCTGGTTGGCCGGGAGGAGAAGCCGAGGAAGTCGTGGAGGGGCTGAGTGCGGGGGACCGTGGAGGGCTGAGTGCGGACCTGGGGGGGTTTATTTGGCCCCAAAAAAGTTTAGCACCAGTGGCCATTGGAGTAATAGCCAAGAAGAAGAAGACCCTGCCCTTATTTATTTTTATTTTCTTTAGTATTGGACCAACATATATGCAGGTACAGTACATGCATTAGACTGTGAATATTGTCCCGGTTATTTAAATTATGCTGATAAAGATCTCTGGATTCCGGTATCCAGCCATTACAGAGATATCCCTCTGCAAATCATGGAGATCTCACCTCAAAGACAATAGTCACCAGAACAAGTTTACCCATTGGAAGGTTTCCCCTCATCTCTTCTTCCTGTGACAACTTTTTGTTGTTTTCCATAACCTTCTGTACCGGAAGCAATAATCACCAAGGCGATTATAGAAGGGGAGTCACCACAGTGGGGACAAAGACAGCTAAAAACCTGATAGAGGTTTTAACCCTTCTACATTCCACTCAAAATTGAAAAAAAATATCTTTACATACACTAAGTTCAAAAGTAATTAAAAGCATTATTCTTGATCAAGATCTTTTGCCTTACTTGGAAAGTAATGTTATTACAGCTCAGGAAAGAAAAAAAAAAAAGAGAGAAATAAATTACTGCTGCAAAAAATCATACCAAGCATGAGCAATCCTATGTGCTTTGTTGTATATTTGGAGACAAATATTTATGAATGTCAGTGTTACATTGTATTTTATTTGTTTTATTTTATTAGTGTAATATACTGCCTTTCTTTGACCTCATACAAACCCAACATCCCCGCCAAGTGTTGGGTTTTGTAATAGAAAACAGTACTTTAACTTGAACTACCGTATTTATCAGCGTATAACACTCATCCGAAGTTTAGGAGGGAATTTTAAGTTAAAAAACTTTTAGGAAAGAAGTTTAGGGAAAAAAACTTACATGTAAATGCCCATCAATGCAGCCTTATCAATGTCCATCTGCAGCCTTGTCCATCATTGCAAACTTGCCCAGTGTCTTTTCAGCATTGCCCAGTGTCTTTGCAGCATTACACAGTCTTATTGCAGGCTGATTATTTAAAATTGGCGCTGATCTCTGCTGACTGTGAGTAGAGCGAGCACCGATACACACAAAGCCGAGTGTACTCGGCTTCTCTTGGCTCCTCTCGCAGTCCCGCCCAGTCCCGCCCCTATGATGGACATAATACAGGTCCAATGGCAGGACTGGGCGTGACTGTGAGCGGAGCTGAGACGAGCTGAGTAGACTCGGCTATGTGTATGTCGGCGGCGCTCGCTCCGCTCACAATCAGCGGAGATCGGCGGGGATCGGCATATAACACGCACCCATGATTTTCCCCTGAATTTAAGGGGAAAAAAGTGCATGTTATACGCTGATAAATACGGTAACTATAAAGTACTCTCTAATGCCGCGTACACACAAGCGGACTTTTTGACCAGACTGGTCCGACGGACTTTTGACGGACTTACAACGGACTTTCCGAATGAACGGACTTGCCTACACACGATCACACCAAAGTCCAACGGATTCGTACGTGATGACGTACGACCAGACTAAAATAAGGAAGTTGATAGCCAGTAGCCAGTAGCTGCCCTAGCGTCAGTTTTAGTCCGTTGGACTAGCATACATACGAGCGGATTTCTCGACCGGACTCGAGTACGTCGGAAAGATTTGAAACATGTTTTATTTCTAGATCCGTCAGACTTTTGAGGGAAAAAAAGTCAGCTGGAGCCCACACACAATCGAATTGTCCGACGGAGTCCGGTCCGCCGGACCAAGTCTGCCGGAAAGTCAACTCGTGTGTACGCGGCATTATAAGTTATTACAAGTGTTGTTTATTTTCTTGTTTCTTTAAGACAAACCTGTTACAAAGCTAGGGAACTCAAATTTAGCTTATGATGAACAATAAGCAAGTGAAAACTGCATGAACACAATGATCTGTGGACACACAGATTTAGACAACTTAAAGTGTACTGCATGTCTGGGCAAAAAAAAAAAAAAAAAAAAAAAAGTAAATCTCTGCAATGCATGTATGCTTCCCTATGTTTTGACATTGCATTTACAAAAAAAAAACTTTTATTCTGCCAGAAATATTGTTTAAACTAACAACGTTGTCTCTGTAGCACAGGAATTTCAAATGGCATGGTCAGCCCTGTCAGTTACACCCCCCTCTGATGCTATAAAGATGAGGAAAGGGTGAGGTGCTTTTTAGGTAAATTCTGGAGAACTCAGGCAATAACACTGCTTAGGATTTCAGTGCAGCATTGGCACTGTGTGGTCAGTTTAATACAGGAAGTTAACCACGCAAAAGATTTCCGATTTGCGATACAGCACTACTTTAATTTAACTGACAATTGCGCGGTCATGCAACACTGTACACAAACAACATTTGATATCCTTCCTTTCCACAAATAGAGCTTTTTTTTTGGTGGTATTTGATCACCACTGTATTTTTTATTTTTTGCGCTATAAACAAAAAAAATTTGAAAATACAAATATGTTTCACTTTTTGCTATAAAACCTATCCAATAAAAAAAATTCAAAAATCAAATGTATTCATAAATTCAGGCCAATATGTATTCCACTACATGTTGTTGGTAAAAAAAATCCCAATAAGTGTATATTGATTGGTTTATGCGAATGTTATAGCATCGTTAAGCTATGGGATATATTCATACTTTTTTATACTAGTAATGGAGGTGATCAGTGACTTATAGCAGGACTGTGATGTTGCGGCATGAAATCGGACACTAACTGACACTTTGCGGGAACCTGTGACACTAATACAGTGATCAGTGCTAAAAATATGCACTGTCACTGTACTAATGACACTGGCTGTGAAGGAGTTAAACATCTAGTGAAATCAAAGGGATAATTATACTGTACCTAGCCAGTGTTTTAGTGTACACTGTGTGCTGTTTTTACTAGGGGAAGAAATGTATTCTAGTCCCTGCTTTGCAGGAACATATAATCCATTCCTCCCCCTGCTAGAATGGCGATCTGACTTGTTTACATAGGCAGATCACCGTTCTGTGTTGTTTACCGATGATTGGCGGGTGCCAGAGGACATCGAGTGCCTGGCACCCGCAGGTGAAGGATTACAGCAGAAGAGGCCCACCGGTGGCAAGTACCTCCTACAGGGTTAAATGAGCTGACTGCGTTTCTAGTATGATCAACAGCTATTTTTCTGTATTGGCAGTGTCGGCAAGTCCCGTATTGTAACAGAGAGTCAAACCTATTTCTGACAGCTTTCAGAACCTGCCAGGTGGAGAAACCAGGGCATATCAAGTACATCCAAGGTACTTCACTGGATTCTTTATAGGCGATTCAGTGGGACTACATCAACACTGCAAGGGTAAATTGAAAATTTGAAAATTTTATCTAGAGAAGAGGAGAAAGATTTACAGATTTGAATATTCTTATGTAGTCTTCCTAATGCACAGTTGCATATGGCAAACACATTTGTTGATGCTTGAGTGCCATTAATTTAAAGGACAAAAGGTCAATGGAGCATGCCAACCCAAGTTACATGGGAAAAGAAGAATGCAACATCAAGGCTAGGTCGAGGTCAGGCACCACGATCAGTATGGGTCAAATGGGGCACCAGATGGAAGCCAAACTGTTATAAGCAGGAGCATGCTGATGTCAGAACCAGAGAAAGCTGAGAGGAGCCAACAAAACAACAAAATCCTGCTTACTTCATTCAATAAGTTTTACTTATCCTTTGCTCCCCATCAGGCAGTGCTCCCCTGTGATCTTCTGATGGACTGTTCTTTGGTGTTTTCATGTCCAGTGCAGGGCATAGTCCTGCTCTGGTCTTCATGATGTCAGGATCCTAGACCAGTGGAGCATGAGGGTGCAGAAGCTGCAAGGACCAGTCTAGCTGCAGCTGGAGAAGCAGAGGATCAAGTAATTAAATCTCCTTAATTGTTTACCTAGACATAAATGAGCAGTTAATCCTTGCAGTGTAGGCACAACCCCTGTGCAAGAGATGATTTTTTATTTTCCAGAGGTTGGAATTTCAAGGTAAATCTAAGTGTTTTCTGTAAAAGTCTCTTACCTCATCCTTCTCATTATCCCAGCAAGCCCATTAAGCCCAATACCAGAACAACAGGGAAAATTACAGGGGAACAAGGATGAGGCCAAGGTAAACATTTACAAGAAAATTCTAAATATACATATAACTTCCGACTAGTAACTTGACAAGCTGTTTTTACTGAAGGTAACTTGTGTTTATTCATTTTTTTCATATACCCCGAATAAGCAAAGTTTGTGACAAGTTTACTTTAGTTTATTGATTTTGGCTCAAATATTAGTAGCTAAATATATCAACCTTATTAGCAGATATAAACTTATGACCAATGCATAATGTGTCCCATTAAGAACACTTATGAAAGCAAAACTATTAGAACAGATGGACCTTTTCAACTGACTGGATGTATAAAGACATAAGTGAGAGAATAACAAATTGAAATTAGAAGTAAAATAATGTGCTGGTTAAATACTCATTTGTGATAGACATTTATTGAAATGTCTGGCTTGCTAAAGCAAAATAAGGTCACCTAAATTACAAAGCTTATTTCATAAATCAACAATGTGCTCAAGACTAATTTAGCAAAGCTTTAAAATGGCCAAATAAGATGTACTGCCACTTACAGTCATTCCATTATCTTTCCTCAGGTGATCAAACTCTGCACAGCATTAGTATCATCAGTTATCATAAGAAAAAATGTAGAATCTTTTAACTGCTTGTCGACCAGCCGCCGTCATTTTACTGCAGCAGGTCGGCATGATCCCGCGAACCGTCGTAGCTATACGTCGGCTCGCGGGATCAGGATAGCAGGCGCGCGCTGCACTGCGAGGGTGCCGATGCTCGTGGCCGATGGTCACGATGACCACCAGCCACAAGCGATCGTGAGCACGAGAGGCAGAACAGAAAAGTGTGTGTGTAAACAATAAGTCCAATAATGTAGTTCTTGTACAAGTATGTCTGCTTCTCTGCTCCTTCACCCTCCCACACTTCCAGTCTGTGTGATGCCCAAAGTCATACCACATTGGCAACAGTGGCCTAGCTGTCATACACACACCCATTGGTCCTCTTCACCATGGACATAAATAGAGGCAATGTAAGCCATGGAGTAGCAGTAACTCAATTCACAAAATAGCTATGACTACAGGAACAATGGAGTCAAGATAAGAGGCACCTTTTTATAGGTTGATGTGATAACACCACAGAACGCTTGATAAGAGTCACCATTTATGCTTTTCAAGGTGCTGTGGAGCATATTAATAGAAAAAAAAACAAATAAAAAAAAAAAACAGTAATGCAACAGTAATGCAGGGGAGGTTATGAAAAAGACATTCAAGCATATTGGAGTTCTGTAGAAACGGAGAAAAGCCTATTAATACATGCAATATATTATTAACAATTACATATTTATGTCTACATTTGAATCGTCCAAGGTCTATGCTAACAAAATTGACATAAAATAATCTCTAAAATGAGTAACTATTATAAGAAAATAGAACCACTTAAGAAAAAGCATTCCAAAAATGCTACACAGTAACAGTGAAACCTTTTGAACAGAATGAAGCACGTCATGTGCAATGTGACCTACACTTGTTCAATCTTTTGGCATTGTAAGATAACTGAACCCAATGCTGCCAAAAACTAGCTTCTGGGACACTTTCAGAAATAGCTGTGATGTTGACAAGTATCAAATTTACCATCACCTAGAACAATTGTAATGTATTCGGAGCAGCATTAAAAATCTCATTCTTGCTTACAGTACAATGGCACATTTGAAGATGGTTATATCTATCACACACTATGTTTGCCAATTATTTTAACTTCTACAAAAACAGGAACAAAGATGTCAAAGTATCAAACTTAATGTTAGTGTAGATTTGACAACTTTTAAGCATTCACGTAAATAGCATATTATAGTGATTATCATAGGAAATGTCAAGTGTCAGAGCACTGTACAGTGCAGGCTAAGTGAAGACATACCCTGGCTATGCTTGATGGTGCTCCATTCTGTTACAGTTTTGAATATTCTTATGTTGCCATCCCGATACACAGGTGCGTATGGCAAACACATTTGATGCTTGAGTGCCATTAATTTAAGGAACAAAGGGCCAATGGAGCATGCCAACCCAAGTTACACAGAAAAAGGAGGATGCAAAGTCAAGTCTAGGTTAAGGTCTGGTACCAGGATCAGTCTCGGTCAAATGGGCAACCAGGTGGAAGCCAAACTGTTAGAAGCAAAAGCATATGCAACCAAGGGGAGAAAAAAGAAAAACCTGGTCCTACTGTATACAGACCCTGGTGACGGGTAATCAGTATATACCCTGATAGATCTTGCCTAAGTGTGGCAATGTTGCTATAGCCAAAGAACAAGGCATATAGAAGACAAATAAACTCCAGTAATTCTACTGGGATCAAACAAGTGGCTACTTCGGCAACAAAATAGTCAGCACCTGGGTATGTATCTAAAATGACAAAATTTATTGCTCAATTTAAGAACGTGCTCAAACACACATAAAATGTACCTATATACAAAATGAATCCTGCTGCACACGGTTTGCTTTGCCGGGTGCTCTCGTGGGAGATTACCCTAGCAAGCAAAATGGAGGTGGACACTAACAAGAAGGAAAGGAAAAAACATGAACATGGACAGACAAAAACATGAAGACATTAAAAACAACCACAGACGGTCCAGACACCGGTCTGCCATTCAAAGTGAAATTGAGGTGCGATAAATTCGCATAGATGCACACAAATTGTGTGGAAAAAACAAAGGGGAGATAGATTTGACCCCAGATGCTATGATCCCAAAGGGATATATTCAACGTCACTGTGAGTGGCCCCCCAGGGGTACCATGGGCATTGTATCAATGGTTGGCTAATGCTTGGTGTGCAAATAGGGTAGGATGGATGATGCTGTCACATAGATATTCGGCAAACTGCTGTATATGATCATATGTTTTTGTAATTGTTGTCATTTATCCTCTTTCCCTAATGTGAATGTACCATCCCCTGATAAGGAGGTCAAGTTGCAGAGACAAAAGTTCTTCAAAGTGCACTACAGGCATTCATTGATTGCTGTTGTAACACAAATATCCCATGAATGATATATCAAGCAGCATATTACAGTCCAATCCCTCAGCCTTGAATGAAAGTGTGTCAGGAAAATAAGATAATGTAATATAGCCACAAGGGGCTATCACTTCAAATTGCTGCCTGTTAGATCAAGTGACCTATGCATCGGTCTTTCTATTTAAATATTCAAGCCGTTGGTCTTGGCATGTACTATAACTACAGTCACTGATAGCCAGGTCAATGGGAATGGGATAGGAGGAAAAGGATTGAAGTTATGAATAGGGTTTTAGTACATTACCACCCTAATGGTCAGTGTGGATTTTACGCTGTATCCATGCGTTGATCCAGGTCTCCTTGCAACAGTCACCTCTTGGCTGCTCACATGTGGTGAGATGATCTCCACCTGTCACTGTGTAGCCGCTGAATGTGCGGGGCTTGTGGGACCGATCAGCTGTGATGGATACTGGACGTGATTACGCTTGCGTCTCCTATCCTACATCTCCTTTTCCACGGTGGTAGCAGATGGGGGGAGGGCGTGTCGTCCGGCCGGTGTCACGTGACCGATGTGATGTCAACGCATTTCGCTTAACCAATCAGCGTAGCTTCATCTGGACTAGCAGCAAAAGCAGGCTGATGTCAGAATCAGAGAAAGCTGAGAGGAGCCAACAAAACAGCAAGGTCCTGCTTACTTCAGCACATAGATCAGTGTCCATACAAGAGGCATTTGTACAGCTTAAAAAACTCACAGTCTGATAGTTAAATCCTCCAGTGCACACCAGGGTCACACTAGAGGCTGTGTCATGCCTCTGCACCTGGAACTGTCACGATCAGGGGTTAGGCTTGAAGACCAGTTGCTATAGCAGTAGCGGGACTACCACCGACCAGCAGGATAGGTAAAGAGGCAGTAATCTTGTGAATGACCCGACTCACCTGAGGTGTGGAGTCTAAGTACTAACCAGGGTTCACCAGAGCTCCTGATGGTGGAGATGGATTTTGCTGCATGTTAGTAGTACCAGGTCGCGTTCCTCAGGATCGTTCCACCAGGAGATGAGCAAGCCGGGGTCTAGAAGCGGAAAATCAAGTAAGGGTTGAACAGAAGCGTAGTCAGTGAAACAAGCCAAGGGTCGATATCGAGTGGTAGCACAATATGGACGGCAGCAGGAAAGACGAGAGCGAGATACTAGCTGAAGAGAGTACAATAATCTGGCAAACAGGTAATGCAGAGACATGACTTAAATCAGGAAGTTCATGGGAGAAGCAAGAAGTTCAGGGTTCAGCAAAAGTCACGGCAGGGTTGTCTAATGGATCAGGCAGGGCATTGTCCAGCATCTCATGTAGTTCAGCGAGAAGAGTCATCGCCAGACGCAGCAGAGTTCCCAGGATCAGGTCTAAGTCCTGATAGGAACAAACTCAACGGCTAACGAACACAGTACACTGTGAGTGAGCTGAATGCCTGAATGTCACATTCTATATGAGCCACAGTTGTCAAGTCCAGTCTGGTCTGAGTACAGCTATCAAAACTATTGCTGAGGATACACCAATCCAGATAGCTGGGTAAAAGGGCCAGCTCAAGCAGTGTATAGGGAAATCTTGATTGAAGAGAAAATTTTTTTTAAAAGCATGCAAAATGGCTAGCAAAAATAGTTACGCGGTTTTCAGTAGAGAAAGGGAGTCCATCCTCCCAGGTCACTAGCAAAGAACTGATGCATGTTGGGTTACTGGGTAACTGGTTACTGTAGGTCACAGTATAACCCAATATCCTCTGAAAACTGTGTCCCTTTAATGAATGAGAAAGAAAATTTTTTTGCCAACAGAAGGTCGGTGTGGAGGGAGGGATGTGAAAAAGAATTGTCTTCTGCTATAGTATTGTATCCTTGGGTGTTGTTACTTACAGTATATGACATCATCCCACACAAGTCCTCTGCAGCCTATTGGAGATTCGTGTGCTGTGAATAACAATGCACTGTACAAGCAAACATTTAGAAAAGGTTACCATTCCACAGAGAGCTTGAGAAACCTCTTTATCTAATCAATAATGGTCACAGTAAACGGCCAAAGCTTTCAATACACAAATAACCTCTTTGTCTAAGTGACATGGACATAGAGGGTGGCTTTTAAAGCTTGTTTTCAAGTTTCTCATTGGGGGCCCGGAAATGTTCTGCCTGGGGACTGGGAAAGAGGGTGGGGACTGGGTTCTCCAACCCTCTATCCATCTTATCGGGCAGCTCTATAACAGAGACGGTACATCTACTCAGCTAATGCATAACTGACATATGTACAGGGTTCTTCAAGTATGCATAAATAGATAGCAGGCATCTCCATCATGGTGACCAGTACCACAAATGTCCACTAATGATACCTACAGTTTGTCCTACAAAAAATAAATAAAAAAAAGCTAGTTTCTTTAACCTTTTTTGGTTTGCTATTTATCTTTTAGTAATTACTGACATTTACAACGAAGATGTTATCTATAATTCTATAATTATTAAAGAGTATAACAAATACCTGGGCACACTTATAAGTGTAAAAATACCTATTCGCAACTTCTAAGGAATGTGGTTAAATAAGGAAACCTGCTGTGGAGGGCAGAGGTGAACTCGTAAAGTGCACTTAAAGGTGAGCCTATGCTTTAACTCAGCTTATCCCCATAGAATTTTAGAAATTTCTAAAATTTTGAAAAGTGAAGGGTTTTAAAGTGTATATCATACTCTTCACAGTGGGTGAAACCTTATTTTTTACAAACAGATACGTTTTCTGAACCATCTTCTTCACCCTTGACCTAAGAGATACGTTAAGCACTGAGTAAACTGGCAGTGTAAGAGGTCTGTGTAAAACAGCTGCTGCAGATGTCACTAATGGAAAAGCACAAGTGTTAGTTTCTTGTGGGATTTATAAAGCAGAGGGAGCATAAAACTGCTGCTGTTCCCACCAGAAGCTGAAAGAACACTGGTGATCATCTGCATTCATCAGACTGGCTAATACATTTAATGAGTATATACTTGCTTCACTTACTCGAAATGAACATCACTAGTTTGTCAATGTGAATTTACAGATAAAATATAGTTTTTGCCAATTCACATTTGGCCTCTATATTTTTTTAGTTATCATTGAGGTTATCATTAAATAGTTCAAACTAGGTTACAATTTGGCATAACAAAGTAGTATATATTTAAAGGTTACAAGTGAGTATGATACCATACGTGAACTGACTGTGCTTAGTGTTTTCTTTGTTAGATTTGTCATTACCAAAACATTATCATGATCTTAAATACACAATTCTTAGTATATATTCATAGTTGTCCTAAACTATTAACAGAAGAAACCTCTTTAAAGTAACCCTGTTGTGGAATAAAACTGTCTTAAATAAGGGCATGTGCAAAATAAGAGAGAGAGTGCTTACCCATTTCATTTTTTATACCACCAGAACTGGAAAATTTTTCTCGTACATGCACAGAGAAGCTAAGATTTTTAAGGATCCCTTGGCATTATTCTCCTGGTTCCCTTGGCATCAATATTTACTGGTTCCTCCATGTCACTACTGTATCCTGTAATGGATTTAGAGGAAATCTGCTCTGCTATATACCTAAAAGGCTTGACACAAAGACATATGCTTTCTCTAAACTTCTATGGATGAAGACAAGGTGCTCAGTGTATGATGAATGCTAGTTGCAGAGCACTACTGTAAAGAATAAAAGAAAGGCAATTTGATTTTGGGTAAAGATTACTATAAAAGAAAAAGAAAAAAAAAAAAGGTCTGAACTTCCACTTTAAAAATGGATTAAACCATATTTTAGGCCAAAAGTCATAATCAACTGAAGAACTAAAATGATCATTGACCATGGGTGATACTCAAGTCACCTTCACCTGCTTCATCTCAAATATTAGTTGTGTCATATTACCTTACCAAACTCTAGTTTTTTTTTTTACATTAAAATAACAAACATGTCATATTTACCTGCTCTGTGTGGTGGTTTTGCACAGAGCAGCCGAAAGCTCCTCTTTTCGGGTTCCACGCCGATGTTCCTGGCCCCTCCCTCCTGCCGAGTGACCCCACAGCAAACACTGCATATAAAACAATGGCAATATATTGTCTTTCAATACAGAGATCTCATATTACTAGAATACATTCTGGTTGTCAAAATTACAGCATTCTCTGGCATTCCCTACAAACCACAACAGAAAGAATTTACAGGCCTTAATGGCACATGCCAGAATTTTTAAAATCTAAAGAATATATTATGCAAAACCTCTTTGTAAAATGATAATACAAGCAGAGATCTCACTTGGAAGAATTAGCACACATGGATATCTGGAAGCTTTAAGCCGAGTACACACGATCAGATTTTCTGACAGGAAATGTGTGATGACAGGCTGTTGGCGGAAAATCCGACCATTTGTATGCTCCATTGGACAATTGTTGTTGGATTTTCCGCGGACAAATGTTGGATGGTAGGTTTTAAAATTTTCCGCGGACAAATGTCTGTTGTCGGATTTTCCAAGCGTGTGTACACAAGTCCATCTGACAAAAGTCCAAAGTCCAAACATGCATGCTTGGAAGCAAGGACGAGCCAGAAGCGGTCGGTCTTGTAAACTAGTGTTCGTAATGGAGAATTAACATTCGTGACGTGGCAAATGATGAAATCTCGAAATGCAGCGCACAATTCTCTTCTTCTTTAATGGGATAATAAGGAAGCTGCTTTGCTGGTGATACTGATGGAGTTATTGCAAACAAATTTCCAAAGGCTTTTTTTTTTCTAGTGATATCTAGAACAATATTATTATGCTTCTTTTTTTTTTGGGCAAGTTACCACAACACCATTATCCCATAGTTTTTAAGATCAAAGACACATGTTGGTGTCCCTTGTCAATTTTACATTGTATTTTTTAAATGTAACCGCCTACTCCCAAACTGTCATTTGAAGAAATACACATAGCCAAATATTATTCTCCACAATTTTTTTATTGTGCATTAAAAAAAGAAAACAAATAAAATTAGACATGCTATCTGCCATTAGAAATTAACCAAAAAGTGCATTCTATGCATCCTAAAATATAACAAATCAAATCATTATTATTCAACCAAAAAATTAAATAAAAGCCTCATGCCTGTGTCCTGCTTCTTAATATAGGGGGTCAGCAATGCCAAGAGTTGGTGAAAGCAGGGGTCCGTCATCCGGAGATAATTCCGAAAATAATCCGGATTATTCTCCTGGAGCTCCCGCAGCAAAGGCATGTGACATAATTTGTCATGCTTAATAAAGCAACCGATTTTTGGTCCAAGAAATCCTCCTCCTCCTGTTCCTGGACTGGACTTGGGTCAAAGCAATAACTCCAAGGCCAGTAATAAATAACACGTTATCTCCTCCGATTCCGCAACGTCTGATTGACGAACGGCCGTTTAGAAACAAACTTAAAAGCACGAAATGAAAATCGCGAACTGAAAAGCGCAAAATGAAAAGCGCGAATCAACACTCACCAAACTTCTACTAACACAAAATTAGCAGAAGGAGCCCAAGGGGTGGCGCTAAAGAGCTGAAAAATCACGCAGTACGTCACTATGTTTGTTGGCCGATAATTCCTTACCGTTTGTATGCAAGACAAAATGCAGGCACACACCTTTGGACAAAAGTCTGAGGTTTTGTCTG
The DNA here is from genome assembly GCA_037952925.1 of Lithobates clamitans. Taxonomy (NCBI): domain Eukaryota; kingdom Metazoa; phylum Chordata; class Amphibia; order Anura; family Ranidae; genus Lithobates; species Lithobates clamitans. The sequence continues at coordinate 2,347,493 of JBBGZY010001063.1, forward strand.
CGGAAAATCCGATCGTGTGTACGAGGCTATAGTCTGCTTTGCTTACAAGCAAAAGTGCATGACAAATTGTATGTTTAGTGCATTTAGCATTAGCTATTCTTCAACTTAAAGTGGAGGGCCACCCTAAAATAAAAACGTGCATTAATATTCTTAAAATTATAAAAAAATAAAAACATTTAAAAAAAAAAAAATGTAACTTACTTGAAACCCCTGTTGCTAGGCAGTCTTCCTAATCTGCCTCTTCCTATTCCGCGGCACTTCCTCCTCTTCGGCGAGTGGCCCCGTTGCATTCTGGGACATGTGTGTGTCCAAGAAAACAATGGGGCCATTCACAAAGCACGGCACGACTCGCGCATGCGCAGTAGGAAACTGGCAGTGAAGCTGCAAGGCTCCACTGCCTGTTTCCCTTCGTTAAGATGGAGGCGCCAGCAGCCGATCCAATGGACGGATGGGCCTCAGGGAGCCGACATCGCGGACTTGCTAGACAGGTAAGTGTCCTTATTAAAAGTCAGCAGCTACAGTGTTTGTAGCTGCTGACTTTAAAAAAAAAACAAAAAACGGTCAGAACACTGCTTTAACTTCATTTTGCATGTTACTAATTTTTAGCATATAAAAAACTCATTATACATTAGCTTGTGTGATTTCAATGCTGTGCTTACTTTGTAGGGTTTAACAAAAATGTATAATGTGTATATAAAATATTTATTTATTTTATTCCAAGAAAATATTAAATATTTACTGTATGCAGATAGAAATCTACAGAGTAAAAACCTGCTACCACACAGATTCACTGCTATACTGTGAATAGCCTGAAAACCTTGTGTTGTATATAGACCTGATACCTGGAGAATACACCTCTTCTTTTCTAGCAGATGCAGCTTGTATTTTTTTTTTCAGATAGCAACAGTCAGCAAGTAGTGCAAGGCTTTTTTTTTTTTTTTTTTTTATTGAAAGCCCAGCATGCTTTGCAAAAGGCCCATCTTGCACAAATGCTACAACAAATTATTTTATGTAAAATTAAAATGTAAACCAGAGTTTGTGAAAATTATATATGCAAATCAGTTTACAAATGTGTACATTTTCAGAAATGTTAAAATTCATCAAGCTTAAAAATGCCCTTCTAAAGAATCTATATGTCTCCTGGGTATGCTTTCTTCTTTCTCTTCAAGTGATTGAGCCATTACTGGAACTTTATAAGACTTTTCAAATGTTTTGATCTCAATTTAGTCATCCTTCTAATATGTCCTTGTGCTGGTACTGATCAGACTTTAGAGGCACCTTGACAGAAGTAGGTGTCATTCATATTTGAGAATGTGTAAAACTGAGATATCTGCCTTTATTTGAATTTTAGATGCCGTTTTTAATGTTTACCTAAAGTAGAAAGCTGACTCAAGCATTGAACTACAAAAAACTAAAAGATAAAAGGTACATTCATGTTCCTAGGAGCTCAGATACCTGGTGGAAATTTCACCTTCAATTTGTGAAGTTGAAGTTTTACTGGCCTCAAGTGACTTACTATTGGACAGCAATACAGCTCTTCACATAAGAGAATTAACAGTGAGATTACAGGAGACTAAGGGAAGGCAGAATAGACCTCCATTTACACAACATGGTATGTAAATAGTTGAGCATCCAGTGTTAAAAGGCATTCTTATTGTGATGAGTGGTTTTACTGTCAAATAGTGAGGTACAGGAGGGGGAGAAACTCCAATTTCATCAACAAAACTCACTTTATAATTAATTGGCTCTCCAAGGACACTTGAAAGATAACACATGTAGGCAACTCTAGGTGTCCCTTATTAAAAGCTGGTATAAGTTTATTGCACTAGCTTTTAGTATAAATATAATTTTTTTGGTAGGGCTGCTGGGAATAAGTCTATTCTGTGCATTTGTGAAGTGCCTTTTGTCTGTGCACTTTTTGTTTTTGATATGAAGAATAGATAATTCTCTGATTCCACTCACATGTGGTTAAAGTGTTTGTTAACCCCCCCCCCCCCCAAAAAAAAAAAATCTAGATTCTGGTCCCTTAAAGCAGATTACACAGCAGAGTGCTTGTGCTGTGTAATCTGCCCCTCTCTAAACTGTAAAAAAAAACACTTGAATATTGCACTTCCAGTATGCCCTCTCTAAACAGACCATGATAACCAGAGTAGCTCCGCCCTGATCACCATGGTCTAAGTGTGTTCCTTCACCATACGCTTCTGCTCTCCTCTTTCCCCTCACCCCCTCCTTCCTCCCTGTCATCTGCCTCTATGTCTGTCTCTGCCCCCCGCCACCATAGCTTGTAAATTAAATTCATACAATTTTAACTGCCAGCCTCTCTATTAGAGGCTGGCATAGCACACTATATATGGTGTAATGACTGTGCTTAGGACAATATGTAGGTGTGCTGCCCCCCTAAAGAAGCTCCCCTGGGGGTGCTTCAGATGTAAATAAATAGATGAAATGGGGTAATGGTGCTCCCTATAATTGGTTTGTGAGCATGAGTGAGTGTAAGGGTAAAAAAAACTAATTAAATAGTACTGGAGGGCCAATGTACTGGTTCCACAGCGGAAGTGCCCCACTTACTTACAGGTTTTTGCGTGTGATCAAGTGTGCTAATGCTTGTACAATCTCCTCACCATAAGTGGTTGTTATACTGTTGATAATAATAATAGGTGTGAGTAAAACCACAATTATGCATTCATCATGTGTAGAATTATAACATACATAGTATCCCTATGCATGCCAAACAGTGACTCACACATATAAAACCTTCCCCATACGTGCACAAAATTGGATGATAAATTAATAATAGTAAATGAATAATCTGTAATGATAAATTAATAATGATAAAAAATAATAATAATAAAAAATTATTAATACTGTGGCTATAACTCAACCAGTGATAGCATCAAATGATAAAGATGGCGGTATGCCCATAAGTGATCCTATGATTGACCAGTTAGGTAGGTAATATACAGCTACCAAATTGTGAGTAATCAGCAAGCAAAAATTATTATTTTAAAAACCTTATAATTTTAAAGTGTTTAAATAACAGTCCATAATGGATATATGAAGGATACTGAACGCACTCAAGTCATGTTTTTGAAAATTCTTTTTCACCGCGGTGAAAAAGAATTTTCAAAAACATGACTTGAGTGCGTTCAGTATCCTTGGTGACTTTAGTGCTCCCCCTCAAGGGTCCCCACTCACCAGATCCATTCACCCTAAAGGGGCAATATGCATATAGATGTAGCCTCTACGATCTCCTTAACAGCGTAGTTAATGGGGTTCCAGGGGTGGTCCTCAGCGTTCAAAGGAGAATGGAACTTGGTCACTCATATAAAAAGAAGGAATAGTGGACTCCCATAGTGTAGTAAATAAAATAAATTTATTCCAACATAAAAAAATCTTCCAGTAAAAAACCTACTACAGTCCAGCACAACTGCCTATAGTAGTCCAGCAATAAAAGTAACACAATGCTACCCTAATAAATGTATATAAAAAGACAACCGGGCAGCCTGTGGTGCAAGGTGGAAGTGATTCGAGTGTTTGCACTCCACCTGCGTTCCACCGGCCTAGATTCCGGAAATGACGTAGCGTGCGTGGCGTGCCACGCACGCTACGTCATTTCCGGAATCTAGGCCGGTAATAATTTTTGCTTACTGATTATGTCTACGGACCTCACAATTTGGTAGCTGTATATTACCTACCTAACTGGTCAATCATAGGATCACCTATGGGCATACCGCCATCTTTATCATTTGATGCTATCACTGGTTGAGTTATAGCCACAGTATTATTAATTTTTTATTATTATTATTTTTTATTATTATTAATTTATCATTACAGTTTATTAATTTACTATTATTAATTTATCATCCAATTTTGTGCACGTATGGGGAAGGTTTTATATGTGTGAGTCACTGTTTGGCATGCATAGGGATACTATGTATGTTATAATTCTACACATGATGAATGCATAATTGTGGTTTTACTCACACCTATTAATATTATCAACAGTATAACAACCACTTATGGTGAGGAGATTGTACAAGTATTAGCACACTTGATCACACGCAAAAACCTGTAAGTAAGTGGGGCACCTCCGCTGTGGAACCAGTACATTGGCCCTCCAGTACTATTTAGTTTTTTTTACCCTTACACTCACTCATGCTCACAAACCAATTTTAGGGAGCGCCATTACCCCATTTCATCTATTTATTGGCTTAGCACACTAGGTCATTAGTTTAAAAGAAAAAAACAGCTCTGTAAATACCTAATATCAGCTGTCTTCAGGCCGGTCACATGACTCACGGCTGCTTTCCAGCTCCGATGGATGGCTTCTGTGGAGGAGACGAGCGGTCACGTGATCTCCCCAGCTGATGTCAGAGGGAGTTCTGGGCCCCTCCCTCAGAAACCATTCATTAAAGCTGAAAAGCGGCCGTGAGTCACGTCACCGGCCTGAAGACAGCTGATGTTAGGTATTTACAGCGCTCGTTTTGTAAAACTAGTAACACAGTGTGCTGTGCCAGCCTCTAATAGAGGGGCTGGCATAGTTGTATATATATATATGGGTTAACAAAACTTTTAAAGCTCAAATATAGATAGATAAAACTGCATTATAAACCACTAGCCGCCCAGTCGCTGCAGTTATACTGCGGCAGGTTGGCTCGACTGGGCAAGTCGCCGTAGCTGTATGTCGCTCCTTTAAGACGTGACAGCAGGCGCATGTCCCCGGAGCTGATGCGCGTGCTTGGCAGGTGCGATGGCTGCCGGGCACCCGCGATCGCTCGTGACAGAGTGAGAAATGGTTTGCTCAGAGATGTTAACCCCTCCCTTACCAATGACATTTATACGGTAATCAATGGCTATTTTTAGCTCTGATCGCTGTATAATTGTCAATGTTCCAAAATAGTGTCAAAAGTGTCCGATCTGACCACCGCAATATCTCGTTCCCGATAAAAATCACAGATGGCCGCCATTACTAGTAAATAAAAAAATAATAATTACATAAATCTATCCCCTATTTTGGAGACGCTATAACTTTTGCGCAAACCAATCAATATATGCTTATTGCGATTTTTTTTACCATAAATATGTAGAAGAATACATATCGGCCTAAACTAAGGAAAAAAAATTTTTTTTTGTTTGGGATATTTATTATAGCAAAAACTTATATTGAGGTTTTTTTTTCAAAATTGTCGCTATTTTTTTGTTTATAACGCAAAAAATAAAAACCGCAGATGTGATCAAATACCACCAAAAAAAAGCTCTATTTGTGGGGATAAAAGGACATCAATTTTGTTTGGGTACAACGTCGCACAACCGCGCAATTGTCAGTTAAAGCGACGCAGTGCCAAATCGCAAAAAATGGCCTGGTCAGGAAGGGGGCAAATCCTTTCGGGGCTGAAGTGGTTAAATGCATTTTTGGTTTAATGCAAATAATGTATATACCTAGATTTGGCTAAAGCCGGCGCAGAGGCGGAATGTCATGCTCTCAGACACTGCACCTCGCAGTGGGAAGGTTTCAACAAAAGGAACAGTTCTGTCAATCCAGAAAGCAGTGGGCTGGACCTGGTGTGGACAAGTGCTGACTGACGTACCCTGTTTCCCCGAAAATAAGACCTAGCGTGATTGTCGGTGATGGCTGCAATATAAGCCCTACCCCCCATATAAGCTCTAGTTAAAGTCCTTGTATGTCTTATTTTCAGGGTGGGGTTTATTTTCGGGGAAACAGGGTAGGGCTTATTTGGGGGGTAGGGCTTGTATTGCAGCCATCACTGACAATCATGCTAGGTCTTATTTTTGGGGAAACAGGGTAGCTACAGGCTTGTGAACCAACAGTGACAATGCTGATAGCCACATCCCCTGCAACATTTTTTATCTCACTGTGCTGCAAACATGAGAGGGCAACTCTCCTGTTCTGAATTCAGGAGTAGTGTAACATCATTGCCACACCATCACAGGAAGCTACATGAGTTGAATTTCACTGGCAGGCTCTACTGGTATTTGTGGGACTTTATTGGGTGTCTAAGAGAAACTGAAAGAGCAGATGCCCTTATAATTAAAGAGGAATTCCAGGTATGGATACCTTTTACATAGTTACATTGGTCCAACTCGGACCAATGTAACTATGTATATACCATACCTGGCCGATGCCCCTGGAAGCTGAAAATCACCCTAGACACAGCTACTCACTTGCTCTGAGTCCCATACTGAGCAGCTGCCTGCTGCATTCTGAACATGGGCAGTTGGCTGCTCGGCAGGGGTGCCAATCACAGAATGCTTTGTATTTTTTAAGAAATGCAAAGCACTCTCTGAAAAATGTTGAGAGGCAGGGCAGTGACATCACATATGTATCAGTCGATATAGATTTTTAGTCAGATCTTAACTTTTGCTTTAACTAGTTCCGGACCGCTTATCGCACATATACTGCAGTAGGGTGGCTCGGCTGCGCGAAACAACGTACCTGTACGTTGTTCACGACCTACGGGTCTGGGGCACGCCGCTGGAGACCCACTCCCATTTGGAGACAGCGGGAGCCAATCAGCGGGTCTGGCAGCCGCGATGGCCACCGGCCACCTGCGATCGTTCGGAGGAATGAAAGAACAGCGGCCTGCCTATGTAAACAAGCCAGACTGGCGTTCTGTCAGACAGGGAGAGAGAGATCTTGTGTTCCTGCTAATCAGGAACACAGATGTCTCTCTTCCTGTAGTCATTTCATCCCCCACATAGTAAGAAAGCACACACAGGGAACACACTTAACCCTTTGATTGCCCCTGATGTTAACCCCTTCCCTGCCAGTGTCATTTATACAGTAACAGTGCATTTTTTAGCACTTATCACTGTAACTGTGTCACTGGTCCCCAAAAAGTGTCACTTAGTGCCCGAATTTGTTGCATTCCCGCTAAAAATCGCTAATCAACGCCATTACTAGTAAAAATAAAAATTCCATAAATTCCATAAATCTATCCCATAGTTTGTAGACGTGATAACTTTTGCGCAAACCAATTATTATATGCTAATTGGGATTTTTTTTTACCAAAAATATGTAGCAGAATACAAATTGGCCTAAATTGATGAAGAAATTAGTTTTTTTACATATTTTTTATTGAGTATGTTTTATAGCAGAAAGTAATAACATTTTTTTTTTTAATTGTTGCTCTTTTTTTGTTTGTAGCACAAGAAAATTAAAACCACAGAGGTGATCAAATACCACCAAAAGAAAGCTCTATTTGTGGGAAAAAAGGACATCAATTTTGTTTGGGTACAACATCGCACGACCGCGCAATCATCAGTTAAAGTAACGCAGTGCAAAAAATGGACTTGTCATTAAGGGGGTAAAATCTTCTGAGGCTGAAGTGGTTAAAAAAAAGCCCCACCTCTTCCCATATGATACTGGTCATAAAAAAAAAAAGAATAGACCATTTAACTGAACTATATGAAGGCATGGAAGGCAGCAGAGGGTGGGGCAAAGCTCACCTATGAAAAGAATTGTCCAGATATTTACATAATTTCTGCTTTCTGTATGTTAGGATCCTTTAGTTGTTTGACATTGGATTACGTGTACAATTTTCATAGTATGCTAAATTTAAATTGCCCACGTCAATGTTAGACTTACTTTAGGAAGAACATCGTACTGGGCTGTGAATTACAGCAGTGATAAGTATCCAATATGTGGAATTATTATATAATACAGTGGAGTTGCATTAGCACTTGCTATGGATTTTAATTGTTTTGTGGCAGACTCTGGATATTTATTGTCCAAACGTCCATATAAATAATAGGACAATGTCCCATCTTTCTAATATCAAAAGTAGATTTAACTCATATTTGTAAATCACAAAATAAGAACAGGTAGACATATTTGCAAATCTCAATTTAAATAAAACCAGATCACTACTAAAGAAATAACATAAAAGTGCTAAATTTACATAATTAGAAAAGAGTTTACTGCCAGAGGAAATTCTCAATGACAGGAACATCTTGTTATTTTTCCTGTAAAAATTTTGTATACATCAGACTATAACCATAAGTATTTCAAAATATCATTCTGCCGAATTGTTTTGTTATGACTTTATAAATGTATGGTAAGAGGTGAATAAAATTTCTGTGACATTGGAACATTTAGTTGAAGGTATTGATGCACATAAATCAACAACAAAGACTACAGCCAAAAGGGAAACCACTGGGAGGTGGGAAAAGGCATGCTTATTATCAAGCATGGTGAAAGGTTTTAAAATATTCATACATAACAATCAGTTTATTACAAATGTGCCCTGTTATGCAAATCAAAAAAAAAGAGGAACACTGAAAATAGTTGTCATAAATATATGGTTTAATGCTTTTTTTAATATGACTTTATACTGTATGTAACAATAGATACAAAACTTCAAGCCTTGTAATTTTTTTGACATTCAGTATATTGAAGTCATAATTCAAAGGCATAACAGTATTCGAGAAAATCCTTGCAACAAGAGAAACCTAACAATGGGCAACTAATGCTATCATGCCAAACATTACACATGTGCTAACGTCAATTCATGGTTGACATTAAATTGACTCCTCTATAACTAACTGCAGCAAGGATCCAGTGACAGTGTAGCATTTTTTTTTTTTGTGTACAACTGGGTGTACACTGATTGAATTTCAGCCAGTTAATGATGAAAGAGCCAAAATTCAAAAAGTAGGTGGCCCTGTTGGTACCCCACTGCCTAACATCCTTCAACGTGAAAATTGAAGGTGTGTCAGCCACTGCCTGTGTGATGAGGACACTTCCTATTAGCTATCTATTATTATTATTATACAGGATTTATATTGCGCCGACAGTTTACGCAGCGCTTTACAACATTAGGGCAGACAGTACAAGTACAATACAATTCAATACAGGAGGAATCAGAGGGCCCTGCTCGTTAGAGCTTACAATCTAGGAGGGAGGGTCAAGTTATACAAAAGGGTAATAGCTGTGGGGGATGAGCTAATGGAGAAAATAGTGCAGTTGTTAGATGGAGGCAGGATAGGCTTCTCTGAAGAGGAAAGTTTTCTGGGATCGCCTAAAAGTGGATAAATTTGGAAACAGTCTGACAGATTGGGGTAGGGAATTCCAGAGGATGGGTGAGGCTTGGGAGAAGTCCTGGAGGCGGATATGGGAGGAGGTGATGAGGGAGCTAGAGAGCAGGAGGTCTTGGGAGGAACGGAGATGGCGATTAGGTTGGTATTTTAAGACTAGGTTAGTGATGTAGCTGGGGGCACAGTTGTGGATGGCTTTGTAACTTATTGTTAGTATTTTGAATTTAATTCGTTGGGCGAGTGGTAGCCAATGGAGGGATTGACAGAGAGGGGTAGCAGACACTGAGCGGTTTGTAAAGTGGATGAGTCTGGCAGCCGCATTCATGATGGACTGAAGGGGAGTAGTCTATTTAAAGGTAAGCCAATGAGGAGTGAGTTGCAGTAGTCAAGGCGAGAGATAACCAGGGAGTGAATCAGGAGCTTTGTGGTTTCACTGGTTAGAAAGGGACATAGTTTAGAGATGTTGCAGAGGTTGAGGCGGCAAGCTTTGGAAAGTGATTGGATGTGGGGCTGAAAGGAGAGTTCAGAATCCAGGATAACACCTAGCACCCTGACATGTGGGGACGGGTGGATGGTTTTGCCATTGCTCTTCACAGAGAAGTCAGGGGAAGAGGCACGTGGGGGAGGAAATGTTATAAGCTTTTGAACAAGTTGAGTTTGAGGAAGTGGTGTGACATCCATACAGATATGTCGGTTAGTAAGTTAGTGATGCGTGAGGAGACTGATGGAGTGAGTTGAGGGGTGGAGAGATAGATTTGTGTGTCATCAGCATAGAAATGATATTGAAAGCCGTGGGAGGCTATTAGCTGACCCAGGGAAGAGGTGTAGATTGAAAATAAAAGAGGTCCAAGAACAGAACCTTGGGGGACCCCGACAGAGAAGGGAAGAGGAGTGGAGGAAGTAGAATTGTAAGTGACACTGAAGGTGCGTTGGGATAGGTAGGATGAGAGCCACTGAAGAGCACAGTCACGGTGACCGAGGGAGTTAAGTTTTTTGAGGAGGAGGGGATGGTCAACCGTGTCAAAGGCAGCTGAAAGATCCAGAAGTAGGAGTACAGAATGGTGTCCGTTGATTTTTGCAGTTAGTAGGTCATTTGTGAGTTTTAAAAGAGCAGTCTCTGTGGAGTGTTGAGGGCGAAATACAGATTGAAGGGGATCAAGAAGGTTGTTTTTAATGAGGTGGTCACTAAGTTGGTTGTAAACCAGGCATTCAAGGAGTTTACAGGAAAAGGGGAGCAAGGAGATAGGGCGTAGGTTGTTAAGATTGGTAGGGTCCAAGGACAGCTTTTTGAGTATGGGAGTGACCAGTGCATGTTTTAGAGCATCGGGGAAGATGCCAGAGGTGAGGGAGAGATTGAACATGTGGGTTAGAGAGTGTAGGATGGGGTCAGAGGGTGACCGTAGCATTTGAGAGGGAATAGGGTCCAGAGGACAGGTGGTTAGGTGGGCGATAGAAAGGAGTTTAGCAACTTTGTCTGGAGTAGCAGATTTGAATGATGGGGTTCTCTCAAGATCCAGAAGTGGAGCCTGCACTGATAGTATTTTCTCCCTGGGAGGGGCCTGGGGGAGACCAGTGGTTGAGGGAACATCTGCATCACTGGACCCAGAAACAGTGGCGGCAAGGGACAAAGACATAGGTACGTAAAATACTGTTTTAGAGGGTTTCAAAGATACAAAAAACACTGAATGGGTGAGAGAGGATGATAGGGGGTTAGGTTTGGTCCAGATATGGGCTTTATCAATGAATTGTAGGGGCTTAGATACCAATCAGCAAGTCTGGAGGGTGGAAAATGTCTAGGGACTACCTTTTTTTTCTTCACAGTCAAAAGTAAAAGTACCACATCACAGTTCACAGGTTATCTCAGTCCAAAAAATGTATATATTTATGTGCAAAACTGCTTTTGGTTCCCCTTTTTATAATAACAAACATCAGTCGAATGTCAGAAGGGACCTATATTGCTCTGATCTGTAATCACTGTGGTGGAGCTGATATATTTCACGATAGCAGAAACATTCAATGAAAACCTTTATATAACCAAAGTTCCACAAGAAAAGCATGCAAGCATCCCTAAATAGGTCTGTGCACCACTGAGTCTTACAAAATAAGAAAAATGGTGTACACTTCTACAATTTTAAATGTAAAAACTCAAGTAAAGCTCTTCTTAAAGTGACTAATTTTGCATTAATTGTAAAGGAAAGTGTGAATACCTGTCCCAGTGTTACATCACAGATTTTCAGAGCTACACTTGCTAGAAAATCTTTATGATAACACACTTCCAGGTGTTTCAGCTGCCTTGTGCCCCTATGAACACGGTAGTGTGCTTTGCTACTATATCAATACAGGACTAATTGTCGCAAGGGTCCAAAGCACTCAGCTGGAGACAAGTTATTTGACACACACACACAAAATTTTTAGTAGCTTTAGAGAGTGAAGTTCTGCAGAACAGGTGGCTCCTTTCCCCCAAGTGCCCCCATAGCAAGCTGCTTGCTATGGGGGCACTTGTGCGTGCTCACTCCAGAGCCCTGCTCTGTTTGCCCATAAGACACACAGGGGTTGATTTACTAAAGGGAAAAAGACTGTGCACTTTGCTTCTCTTCAAGAGCAGTTGCTCCAGAGCTTGGTAAATGAGCAGAAGCTCTGCTGACTCCTAACATCCAATCATGTGCAAGCAAAAATGCAGTTTTTTTAATTTTCCTTGCAGGGGATTGGGTACTCTTTGCAAAGTGAAGCCTTATTTACTAAGCTCTGGAGCAATTGCACTTGCAGAGGGCAACTGCACTCTGCAAAGTGCACAGTTTTTTGCCTTTAGTAAATCAACCCCACAGAGCGGGGCTCAGCCCTGCCTCTGCTCCCTCCTCACTGGCTTTGATTGACAGCAGCAGGAGCCTGTATCCTGTGGCTCCCGCTGCTGTATCTGAACCAATGAGGAGGGAGAGAGCCCAGAGAGCCTCACCCCATGTGCACATTGCTGTATCAAGATCGGGCTCACGGTAAGTATGAGGGTGGGATGGGGGGAGAGCTGCATGCCTTTACAACCACTTTAAGCATTAATCTTTCCTTTGCAACAGACACTTTGTTTTTTTTAAGTGATAGAGTGGTTTTTAAATAAACCCGGTATAATCTTAGAAATTTAAACTCTGCATATGATCAAACAATACATGAGCAGAGGGTACGTTCACTAAAATTGCTTTTCCAGACACACATACAGCTAAAATGTGATGCAAATCTCAACACTTTCCTGAAAAAGTTGATGTTAGTCCTGTCGCTCTCAGCTCCTAAGCCTCCCTCATCAACCTAGAAAACTATAGAGCGAGGTGGTAGGATTTGGCATCAACCACTAAAGCAAGACTACATGCAGGTAAATTTCTCTTTAAATTAAGAATGGTACTTTTTGCTGTTCAAATGTAAAGAAAAAAACCTTGGCGTTGGGTGTTTGATGATTGTTAGTATATTGAGAAAATATCTCGCCTTCAGCATCATAGATGAGAGGTCTCCTATAACAGTATGGAACATAACATTATAGTTTGGATACGCATACATGCCATGGAATGGCCATATAATACTAACACATGTTCTTTAGCTTTCAGGGTAAGAATAGGTATTGTGTGAAATCTGGACCTAGTACTGAGACCAGACATACTTTGTCAAACTCTATTGTATATGCTGAATGCCAGACAGATATATAAACATTCCAGTTCAGATCCAGATTCAGAATACTTTATTAATCTTTAGGGAAATTATTACCAAAATACCAATGAAATCAGTAATGATTTATTATAAAATCTTGAAATACATTTTGTAAATACCTGAATTTGACATGTCATTTCCTGATCAGCAGCACTTGGGACCAATCAGGTTTACTGCATTTCCATGCTGACACGATGAGAGAGGAGAAATATGACGTTACCAATCTGTTGCTATTTTTTCACTGTCTAATTAGAGATTAGGGGAAACTAGGTTACCCATGTGTGTTGCTTAAAGTGGTTTTAAAGGCAGAAAGTTTTTATCTTAATGCATTTTTTGGGGGAAGAAGACCCCTCAGCCCCCCTAATACTTACCTGAGCCCCATCTCAATCCAACGATGTTGCACAAGAGCATTGGCTGTCTGGAACTCTCCCTCCTCATTGGCTGAGACAGCAGCGGGAGCCAATCAAAGTCAGTGAGCCAATGCGGAGGGAGGGGGCGAGGAGGAGCTTTGTGTCTGAATGAATGCAGCGGCAGAGCAGCGGCTTGGCTTGGGTGCCACCATAGCAAGCTGTTTGCTGTAGGGGTTCTAGGCAGGAGGGAGGGGTCAGAAGCGCTGGCGAGGGACCCGAGAATAGGAGGATCGGGGCTGCTCTGTGCAAAACCACTGCACAGAGCAGGCATATATAACATGTTTGTTATTTTTAAACAAAATAAACACGGTTTTAATATTGCTTTAGCTGTAGTAAAGAGAAATCAGGTTACCAGCTTAGCTATGCTGTACATCCTAGGAATGGAATACAAAACTTGCCAGTGAAACAGCTCCCATTTATGCATTTCAGTTGTGCTTTAGCTGTTGTCCTGGAGTTTAGCTTTAAAGAGGTCTTATGCAGCAGTTACCCTTCAGTCCTAGAAGCATTTCCGGAGTTAAGCAATCAAAGATGGCTTAGCTGGCTATCAAAGGTGTTTGGACCAGAGAGAATTAAAAGTTAAGTGGGCTCCAGTACAAAACAGGCATTGCTGGCACAGAGCAAAGGTGAAAACATTTTATTTTGCATAGATAACCTCTTTTAGTTAAATGTCAAAATGTTTTACCCATTAACACGTCAGTCTGCTAATAATATCTACATCAATAGAAGAAAAAAGTAGTCTAAAATGTCTCAGGCACTGGATGCTGGTTTCCTCTGTTGTGCTTCATGCTATTTTCTGTTTCTTTTCAGTAACCTCCATTAGGTCTCCCACACTCCAGACACATGCACCGATGTTTCTTTTATTCTTTCAGATCAGCTGGATTGGAATAGCAAAATTTTCCCACATTACCTTATTGTCTAAGCTCTGTTTTAAGAACAACTTGTCCCACTCTCAGGTTGGCCATCAGAGAGTTTGTCAGCCCACAAGTTTAGGCTTCATAACCTCTACTGCTTTTCACCTATTAGCATCTACCACTCCATGATGCTTCACAAGCTTCTACTTGCTTCTACGTGACCCAGAAACTTGTGGTGAATTTTAGAACTAGATAGCCTCACAGAGGAGCACTGTGGCTAGTGGGTGAACCAGCAATCTAGAGAATGGTCAGGACAGACAAAAATACTGGGGTTGAATTACTAAAACTGGAGAGTACAATATGTGGTGCAGCTCTGCTTAGAAACCAATCAGCCTCCAGTTTTTTTGTCTTTGTTGTTGACCTCATTTACTCTGGCCTCCTTTGTACTCTGCCTGCCATATGACTCCTGACCATGTGTTTGCTTTTCACTCTTTGATTCTTAGCTCTGGTAAACTCCACAGCCACCTCTGTCTACACTCATGAATAAGCTGCTGTATCGCCCTTTGACACCATCCAAGTCTGACTTGTTCTGACCCGGTTAGGTTATGACAATCCTCTGGCTTGATACAGTGGGGTTGATTTACTAAAACTGGAGAGCCCAAAATCTGGTGCAGCAGTGCATGGTACCCAATCAGCTGCTAAATTTAGCTTGTTCAATTACGCTTTGACAAAAAAAAACCTGAAGGTTTCTATGCAGAACTGCACCACATTTTGCACTCTCCAGTTTTAGTAAATCAACCCCAGTATTTTTGTCTGTCCTGACCATTCTCTAGATTGCTGGTTCACCCACTAGCCACAGTGCTCCTCTGTGAGGCTATCTAGTTCTAAAATTCACCACAAGTTCCTGGGGCACCCAAGTAGAAGCTTGTGAAGCATCATGGAGTGGTAGATGCTAATAGGTGAAAAGCAGCAGAGGTTATGAAGCCTAAACTAGTACTTGTGCTTCATAACAAACAATGATGAACAGTATTTCTGTCAGGCACACTTATTTTCCAAGGAAGAATGAGCAGCCTCACATTACAGATGATTAAAAGGAAAGAGACTTTTCTCCACATGTAGCAAAAACAAGTGGACCTCAAGTAGTCAGGAAATGAAAAGTTGAAAAAAAGTGCTGTTTGATTACTTTCATCAATTCATTACCAAATGTGAAGCTTTAAAACATAGATTTGTGTTTACGTAATTTTGGAAACTGTATATTTACTTATGTATTATCTGTGTTCCCTGCTAAGTCCCTTTAACTAAAGCATCTGCTTGATCGCTATATAATCTTAACTACACCTCTTGTTTTTCTGTAAAACAGCTGGATGGCATGTGCATTTCTGAAATCCTTTTACCCCATTTGCTGCTTTTTATGTCCTGGCTACATAAAACAGATGCTACATTAAAGTGCAGACAATTAAATAGTATTTATTTAGAGGCTTAAGGGGGTGTTCAAGTTCAAAGGGATGTTAAGAGAAATATGAGATTATATTACTGGGAGATCCAAACAATCCAAAAAGTAACTAAACAATGTATTGCAAGCCGTGTTCTGTTTATATGCTGATAAATAAATACAAAGTGATAGCAAATAAAAACAGGGTTTTTGGACAGACTACTGTACTGTCATTTTAAAATACGGCATCAGCTAAAAATGAGTTACTGTACTAGAAATGTGCATATGAAATCCCATTTTCAGCTAAATTCAAGCAGATAATGCATATGTAGCTAAATGACTAACCCTTAAAGTGGTTTTAAATGCTTACATAAACCCAGTGAAGTGACAGGCTTCAGGTGATACACAGAGATGAAACAAATCCTCCTATATGAGTTGTTACTGTTTATCTGCAGGAGTCTCTTCTCTACACCCCTTCAAAGTGCTGAATTTATACAGCTTGTCTGAGAGTTCAGAAAAAAGGGGGCGGGGAGCTGAAGTTACACTCTGCAGAGCTCAGTGAGGAGAGCTCTGAGAGCTGATTGGAAGGAAGAGGTAACACCCCCCTTTACATGACTCACAAGAACAGAGCTGAGGCTGCCAATCTGCTGGAAGTCTCTCCCCTGTCACCTTATTTCTCTCGGTGTCAGGAAAACTTGTCAGGAGTAATTCCTGCTGATAACAGAAGATCAAAGCAGCAGAGAGAAATTATACTTAGAGCTCTTAATTGAGACAATTGTACACTATACAGGAATATGCTTTGTTCATATTTTATGTCCAAATTATTTCAGTTTTTCTCTTCCAATAATATTGCTAATCTTCATACCGAACATGGACTGCCCAGGGAGTGTGTATTTCTGGTAAAATCAAGTTTCTTCTGAAAATGTTCCCAAAGTATAACTAAAGGCAAACCTGTTTTTTTTTTGTTTTTAAAGGTACTAGGAATCCTGTCAGATTTTTTTTTTAATCTTACAGGAAATCAGTCAATTATGTAAATTCTTTTACCTTGCATAAATTATCTTATCAATGCGTTTCAATGTTTTAAAAATATGATCTCTATTCACAGTTGTATTTATATACATTCATAAAAAAATTCCTTGTGATATATACATAATATACCTGGAAGCCAAGGTTGGGTGATCTTTGCTTACACTTTCTATCAATTAGGAGCTCTTGAACATTTTTTATTAATCAAAAAGGTTTTTTCATTCAAATTCATGAAATTTGTGATTTGGTAAAGTGAATATATGCCCCACTGTTTAACAGGAATTTTTAAAGGGCAACTAAAGGCAAATTTTTTTTTAATTTTTTTGGATAGCGTAAAGAGATATTAGAACACCTGTCAGGTTTTTATTGCTATCATGTTACACATGCATTGTTGTTTGTTTGATTTTAAAACATTTTGTCTCTCCCTCACTCTGTAGCTATGTATAGGTAGTCCCACCCTCTTTATAATGTGTCTTTAGTTTCTGTTCTGAGCACATGTAATTGCTAGAGCTAGACATACTATGATTTTTTGGCCTATCTGATACTCTTCTGTCTAGATTTGCACATGTTTTTGAATAAAACTTTCTACGAATCTGCAAGATGTCATGTGGATTAAGTCACTGATGGCCAATTCTACTGAGATAGGAAATTACAGCTATCTTGTAACAACTGAGTCAGTTATAGAGATCATACTTAAGGAGTTGTAAAGGCAGAAGGTTTTTTATCTTAATGCATTCTATGCATTAAGATAAAAAAAGCCTTTGGTGTGCAGCAGCCTCCCCAGCACACCCTAATACAGTGCCTTCAAAAAGTATTCATACCCCTTGAAATGTTTCAATTTTTTCAAGTTACAACCAAAAACGTAAATGTATTTTATTGGGATTTGATGTGATAGACCAACACAAAGTGGCACATACTTGTGAAGTAGAAGGAAAATTATTATTATTTTTTTTACAAATAAATATCAGAAAAATGTGGCCTGCATTTGTATTCAGCCCCCCTAGGTCAATACTTTGTAGTATGTCTCTACCAGCTTTTCACATGTAGAGAGTGAAATTTGTGCCTATTCTTTTTTGCAAAATAGCTCAACCTCTGTCAGATTGGATGGAGAGCATCTGTGAACAGCAATTTTCAAGTCTTGCCACAGATTCTCACTTGGATTTAGGTTTGGACTTTGACTGGGTCATTCTAACACATGAATATGCTTTGATCTAAATTATTCCATTGTAGCCCTGGCTCTATATTTAGGGTCGTTGTCCCCCTGGAAGGTGAACCTCTGCCCCAGTCTCAAGTCTTTTGCAGTCTCTAACAGGTTTTCTTCTAAGAATGCTCTGTATTTGGCTCCATCCATCTTCCCATCAACTCTGACCATCTTCCCTGTCCCTGCTGAAGAAAAGCATCCCCACAACATGATGCTGCCACCACCATGTTTCACGGTGGGGATAGTGTGTTCAGGGTAATGTCCAGTGTTAGTTTTCTGCCACACAGGGTTTTGCTTTTAGGCCAAAAATTTCAATTTTGGCCTCAGCTGACCAGAGCACCTTCTTCCACATGTTTGCTGTGTCCCCACACATGGCTTCACGCAAACTGCAAATGGGACTTCTTATGGCTTTCTTTCAACAATTCTTCTTGCCACTCTTCCATAAAGGCCAGATTTGTAGAGTGCACAACTAATAGTTGTCCTGTGGACAGATTCTCCCACCTGAGCTGTGGATCTCTAAAGCTCCCATTACCATGGTCCTCTTTGCTGCTTCTCTGATTAATGCTCTCCTTACCCAGCCTGTCAGTTTAGGTGGACGGCCATGTCTTGGTAGGTTTGTACTTGTGCCATACTCTCCATTTTTGGCTAATGGATTGAACAGTGCTTTGTGAGATGTTCAAAGCTTGGGATATTTTTTTATAACCTAACCCTAACCCTGTACTTAACTGAGCCTCATGTTTTTCCCAGAGATGTCCAATCCATCAGAGACTCTCCCTTCTGATTGGCCAAGACACAGCAGCTGCGCCATTGGCTCCCGCTGCTGTCAATCAAAGTCAGTTAACCAATCAGGAGAGAGAGGGGGCAGGACCGAATGGCAGCTCTGTGTCTGAATGCACACAGGGAGCTGCAGCTCAGCTTGGGTGCCCCCATAGCAAGCTGCTTGCTGTGGGGGCACTCGACAGGAGGAAGGGGCAAGGAGTAAACAAATATCCCAAAAACTGGGTTGTCATCAGAACAGTTAAAAAGGGGAAATCTTTCAATGCAGACACTAGTATTAGTGACCCTGGTGACAACCGGAGATTCCCTCACTTTGGAATGATTACCTCTCACTTCCTGTTTTGGTTAAGGGACAGGAAACAAAGCAAAATCTCAGCAATGGCACAGATGGCCAAAAAAAAACAAAAATACTTACACGGGTTGTCTTTCTACTTTAATTTAAAGGAGAAGTACAGCCAAAGCTTCTTTGGCTGTACTTCTCCTATGGATCACAGGAGTGCAGTTCGTTTTGCACTCCTGTGACCCCTTTTCAGCAGAGAGCGGGCTGAAGTCCGCTCTCTGCTGATGTTACAGAGTTGGTCCAGACTAGGGAAGTATGAATAAAAAGAAAAAATAAACAAACCCTTACTTCTCTTTTAATAATAGGTTTTTCCTTTCTGCTTTATTTTAATAATAGGTCAATTCAAGAAAATGTTTTCAGATGTCCTAATTTGTACAGATACATTATTTTTTTTTAAGGAGTAAGTGTAAGTGTCTTAAAGACAGAATGCAGATCTCTTGTTAAACAATTCATTATTGCAGAAGCTATTTATTATTATTATTATTCAGGATTTATATAGCGCCAACAGTTTACGCAGTGCTTTACAATATAATATTTATATATAAAATATATAAATATTTAATAATATTTAATATTTATATACATTTTATGCATTATGTTAAGTTGAACATCATAAATGTGTAATAACAAGCAATGAAATCGAGTACTTATGTATAGATTATGAATTTACTCTCAGCTGCAAGTGTTTTTCAAAAGTCAGTATGGAGAATGTTAGGGGTAATTTTTCTTTTTTAGTGGATTTAAATAGCGGATTATGAAATGCAGGTCTTCTGATTCATCAATCCACTCCAGTCCAAAATAAAACATACGTATTGAGATGCACACAGGGAATACTGGCAGTTCGCCCAGCATATACATTTTTTGTCTATATATAGCTATATTGCACCATAACATATCATCTCCTATTGTCAGTAATGCAGTGACCTGAGCACCCTTGTTAGAGATGCAGGAATAGAATTTACAAATACTGTATATCCACTGCAGGTTTATTTTTATCTCTCCCATACAGAAAGTCTGGTTGCTTTTGGCAAAAAAAAGTATTTTTCTCACAAGTTTCTCACAGTCCACCAATTAGATTCATTATTGCCTATTTCCGGAGAGTGAAGAGGGATTAGAACATCTAGTACATTTTTATTGCTGTCTGTGCCCCGTTAGGCAGATTCACCCTCTTTATTTGTACTCATAACTGTTCTAACCCAAAGTGAAAGACAATACCAAATTTTGGGTGGACACCAGAACAGAATTAGAGGGAGAAATCTTCCAATGGGGACACTAGTTCTGGTGACTACCAGGGATTTCTTCTCATTTCCTGTGGCTATAGGACAGGAAGTGACAGAGGTTAAAACCCTCTCTTACTCTATCCAAAATGAAGAAAAAAAGTTTTGCCTTTAGTTCTTTCATACTGGAAGGAGAGACCAGAAGTTACATAGAATATGCTTCAGTAAGGTAAGGTGCTGATCTTTAAATGGAAAGTTGATCCTGCAGGGGTTCAATTCCTGCTTGTGATGTAAAATGTCCAAGCATTTTTGGTTTACTACTAGTTCTAATAGTTGAATAAAACCAGCTAATTGGTGTTTTAGTGTAAATCCTCATATTTTGAAACTTAAAAATATAACATTATCACACTGTACAATTTTCTATTGGAATAACTCAGGAATTAATAAAAAAAAAAAAACACAGTGTTACAGAGGGGGAGATTTACTAAAACGGGTGCACCCCGGAACCGGGATTGATTTACTAAAACTGGAGAGTGCTAAATCTGGTGCAGCTGTGTATGGTAGCCAATCAGCTTCAACTTCAGCTTGTTCAATTAAGCTTTGACAATAAGCCCCCATTCACATTGGCACAATATGACATGCAATGCTGGCAATGGCACCGTTCCAATCGGTGCAACGCCAACTCTGCAGTGCCCCACTGATTTCCAAAAGTAGTTCCTGCACTACTTTTGGTGACTTCGGGGGAAATTTCAATAGACATCTGTGCATGAACCCCACCAGATGTTTTTTTAAGCCCCCCCGAAGGCTTTGAAGTTGTGCGATTTTAGATGAAGTCACACAATTTCAAAGCCGTGTTCAGTGTGAACGAAGGCTTGAACCTGGAAGCTGATTGGTTACTAGGTACAGCTGCACCAAAGTTTGTGTGCACCAGTTTTAGTATATATCTCTCAGTATATTTTTTAACAATCTAACAATTTGGTGCGTTCTTTCTAAAGAGCTGCAAAGTGTGAGGCTCGATTCACACCTATGCATGTTGCTTTTGAGCGTTTTTGGAGTTTTTTTTGTGATGCTTGCCATGTTTTTGAGCAGCGTTTTTGTAGCGTTTTTACAGCGTTTTTGCGGCATTTTTGTCGCGTTTTGCGTTTTTTTTTTTTTTTTTTACAGTTTTTTTTAGACTGTATACAGTCTAAAAAAAATAAAAAAAATAAATAAAAAGAAAGGCAAAAACGCATCAAAAACGCTGCAAAAACGCTGCACTTGCGTTTTTGATGCTTGTCCATTGAATTCTATTACATGCAAAACACTGCATTTTGCATGAAAAAAAGTCCCTGACCCTTTCCAAAAATGCAGAGATACAAAAAGGCATTGATGTGAACATGTTCCATAGGAACCCATGTTAAAAAATTCCCATGCATTTCTGCAAAATGCAAAAGGCATCAAAAAACGCGCTAGTGTGAATGGAGCCTTAGTGCTAAATCAGTAAAGTAAATTAATTCTCATGTCAATCCAGGCAATATCTTTTTTAGTTGTGATCTATTTACTCATCATAACTTATTTGCTTTTTTAACGTTTATATTGTTGGTACAATATATGAAACCCTGCCTAATGTACATTTAGGTTCCCTTTATAGTAATGCATTTGTTAAGAATGGTTATGATGTACACCACTGCACGCAGTCATTTTGAACTACACCTCAATGAACATATACAGTGGAAAAATCAAACACCTGCTTGCAGGCGCAACATAAGGCAAACTTTTTCAAACAGGGTGTGGTGGCACTTTGGGGTGCCTTCTGGATTCTTTAGGGGTGCCTCGGCAAAATGTCTAAAAATTGCCCCAAATTGCCCAAAACTTTTCAACAAGTCAGGGGGTCGATGAAGCCTACCTTTTTTTTTTGTTACACAAAGCCACATGTTTTTATTTTGCAGAAGTACAACCTTGGGCACCGTGCGGACCAGGATAAAGAGAAATTGGCTGCACACCACCACAGGACTGATGCACTGTGTGGATCAGCTGCCAGCCTGAATACATGCTTGTTTGCCCTTCCCTACCTCTCTCCATCAACACTGGGGTTCCACTGGCTGAATGAGGGAAAGAAACTGAGGTGACAAGCGTAAAAAAACTCTAATATTGGGTATACCCCATATGTGGATGCTGCTGCCTTAAATAAAACTAATAGTTTAGCTTTTTATATTTTAAAATGGGGTGTAATGGGATGCCCTGGGATTGAGCATAATTTTAAAGGATGCCTCATCTGACAAAAGGTAGAGAAACACTGCCATAAGGGCTCATTCACAGGGGCGCAGAGAGCCGAGAAAATGTGCATATCTCTGCACC
Organism: Lithobates clamitans; assembly: GCA_037952925.1. NCBI lineage: Eukaryota > Metazoa > Chordata > Amphibia > Anura > Ranidae > Lithobates > Lithobates clamitans. The sequence goes on from JBBGZY010001063.1 coordinate 2,369,825, forward strand.
TAGGAGGTATTTGCATATAGCAGCCTGTACAACTCAATGACAGGCTGCAGCTTTTACAGGCGTGAGAGATAGGGTGGTTATGCTCCTGGCTGTGGTGGTTATGTTGCAGGTACAGTATATGCTGGTCACCGAACATTCAATCGTTTGCTTATCAACAGAGATAGATGAGCGTCCTGGGACATTAACTATCTGCATTTAGGGGCCCACATCTGCCCTGTACAACAGCAAATGATTGGTTGTGCAGTTACCAGTATACAGTCACAGCCTGTCATTGATTTGTACAAACACCTGTCACTCCTGGGAAGATACATTCATTTTTCATTGTGTATTGCTCTCGTTGCCCATGTGAATAAGAACAGATGTAAATGTACTGTGTGTTGCTGTGCGGCTAAGGGGGCCATAAATAGTGCAAGCATGATATATTATACCTTGAGGCTTGTTAAAGGCCCATTTAAAGTGAATAGGCACTGGGCAGCATTGTATGGCAACATTTCAAAGAAATGAACACTCTCAATTATGCTCATCCCTAGTTACAGCATACTAAATGTAATCATTTCACTTTGCACTACTTTGGTAAATTATGTTGAACAAGGACCATCTTTTTTTTTTTTTTTAAATAATGTTAAACATTTTCATGGTTACATCAACTAAACAGCTTCTGCTTGACATCTTGGATGTTATAATGAAGTAGGGTCTCACAAAGGTAGTTAACAACAGTATCATGCTAACAGTCTCCCAGATGACCTTTCTGAAAAGCTGTGAGGTGAATGAGATTGGAGACAAATGTCTTACTGGCATGTATAGTTACCAAGATAAAATGAGATTGCATTGAGAATGCACTGCTGCATGTATCTTTACTAAGTAAAAAAGTTAACTAGAGTACATTGCACTATAAAACCTCATTGAACACTCAGATTTATAATGCCTTCCGTCTAGGCCAAGAGCCTATTGCATTTATTAAACACACTTACAAGACAATGGAGAGGAAACCTCTTGTTATATAAAATGACATATCCACTTTTTTTATTATATGGTGTAACGTCAGCCAAGTGCTGGATCCCTAAAGCCCCGTTATCACAGATTAGAATTTCAGGCGGCTGCTCTGGTTCTGAGACTGCATTGATCCTGGGTTTCAAGAGAAGCTGGAGAAATGGGAAATGTCTCACCAGCTTTACAATGACAGAGGAGTTAGTCATTATTACCATTATCCATAAACACAAGAACAGTCACTTTCTTAATTAGCACATTATGGTGCCCTATTTAAGTGTTTGTTGAAAAATGAAGACTAATACGTTGGAAATGATTCATATTTTAACTCAGCTCATGATTAACATAAGAAACTTGCCAAGAATGAATGAACTAATGGCCATATAAATCAGTGCATAATTCGGGCATAATGAAAACTACACATTATAATGACAGCTTCAAGGCAGGTTTAGTAGTAAGAGTCATATCTGGGAAATGACTTATCCCTTCCTTCTTAAAGCAATTGCCAAACAGTAGGGATGGGCCGAACAACCCCCTGTTTGGTTCGCACCAAAACTTTCGAACATCGCAAAAGTTTGGAACCGAATAACGCACCCCATTAAAGTCTATGGGACCCGAACGTGAAAACTTAAAAGTGCCCATTTTGAAGGCTTATATGCAAGTAATTGGGCATACATTGGTTATGAGAAGTTGGGTATTCCCCTGGGGGACATGTATCAATGAAAAAAAAAAGTTTGTAAAAAGCTTCATTTTTAAATGAGCAGGGATTTATTGATGCTTAAAGTGAAAGCATAAAAATGAAAAATTCCATTCATTGTAGTGCCTGGGTGGTCCCCTTAGTTCACCTGTAAAGTGGCACATCTGTACTGTGTATAGAAGCTGCTGCAGCAATAATTGCATTTATAAAGCCCAAAAAAATGACATTTTGCCTGCAAGCTGTATTTATTTTGTAAGCAACGGCTTGCGGAGCAAGTCTGTATGATGAGGTCACAATGTAGGGCACTGGGAACAAGATTAGAGATTTTTTGGATAAATTCTCATGTCTTTACCACAGACTTTGGATAGAAGTAACAGGTGCCCTTGGCGCCTTCACACCATAACCCTATAGAGGTACTCTTGATGAAAGCAAGAATTTGCCTTGCTGTCAAAAATTCTAATGATATTCACCTGTCAAAGTGGTGCAGAAAAATAGTTCTTCCGGTGTCAGTGGCACCTTCACACTGTAACCCTATAGAGGTACTTTTGATGAAAGCAAGAATTGGCCTTGCTGTCAAAAATTTGTTTGACAGTACATGCCCAGCATCTAAATGCAAGCTTGTCAACTTCTACCTTTCCGCCTGGTGGATTCTGCCCCCTTCTGTGATTTTTCTTTTTTTTTTTTTAAATATTCTTTATTTGTACCCCAGGGAGGAGCGATTAATACATTACATGCTATAAATTGCATAATCACATAATTGATTTCTTGTCATCACCCAATTAAAGTACAATATACATATTTCTCTGCATATGACTTTTATAATATATACATATTAAACATTAAGCACCCCCGTCACCTTCCCTACATAACCTCTTCACCTTTTGTTCTCTTTTTCTAACTCTCCTAGAAAGCAGGGTATAACTCATTCCTCCCTTTAATGTTATTATTTTCAAAAAAAAAAAAAAATTCCCCACCCCTAAAGCAAACTGCAAACTCAAGGAAAAAAAAAACCCTCCTCCTCCCCCCTTCTTTACCGATCCCTCCTTACTCCCCTCTCCTCGTGGAGGGTAGGGAACCTCCATATTATTGTATGCTTCTAAGACAGGGCGGACTCATTACTCTACAATACCCCCCAACAATCTCTTTCCTTCTTCAGAATATACAAATAGGTTCCAAAATGTTCCAAGTTTTAATACATTGCTCTTTTCTATCCTGGGCCGAGAGTACCAGGTCTTCTATGGCCCCACATTTCTTACTCTATTGAGCCATACTGTAATCGATGGTGACCTGGGGTCTTTCCAGCATTGGGCGAAACACACCTTGGCCTCGTTAACCAAATGACGTAAGACCGAATTTTTATATGTCTGTAGTGGTATTTGTGAGAGATGCAACAGGAAAAAGGCAGGATCGTCCGAAAGTGGACAAGTTGTAAATTTTTGGGCAATCCTTTGTACTTCTAACCAAAATTGCCTAATCTTAGGACACGTCCAAAATATGTGAAATAAAGTCCCCCGTCCCCTGTGGCATCTCCAACATTGATCTGAAGCTTCAGGGAAAAACCTACAAAGCCTCGCCGGGGTGTAATACCACCTCGTCAATAGCTTATAGTTTAGTTCCTGAGTTCGAGTACAGACTGATGAATTTAGCGAAATATATGTTATCCTCTGACGTTGAACTGGCGTAATAATCCTATTAAGGTCTCTTTCCCACTTTCCAATTCCTGGCATCTCAAAGTTATCTGGAGGGGCAATTAACATTGTATATATCTTAGATATTGTTCGGGCCAGGGGCTCGTTCTCTTCACAATATAGTTTGAACCTTGTCAGTTCTCTTCTATAATTTATTGCTGGTCCCAATGACTCAAAAAAAGACGAAGTTGTAGTGCCTGCCAAAAATGTATTTCGAATCGGCACCCCAGTTGTGTCAGTGAGGCAACTGTAGGCCATGTGTCAGAATGCAAAAAGTGTGATACCTGAGTATAGCCCCTCTGCCCAATTCCCTGGAATGCCCCTTTCTCCATCCCTGGCCCAAAACTTGAATTCCCCAATACTGGAAACAGTGGGGAGTGTATTGACGAATGTTTGGGATTCTGACAAATTTTAAAGCCTATTCGCAGTGTCGGGCCTATAAGAGGGTGTTTTTTAAGGGAGACCGGTAGTGCTTCATAGCACCAAATTGCTCTACGCAGGGGTACCGCACTAAATTCTTGTTCCAATTCTGTCCACAATTTAAATTCTGTATGTCTACACCAGTCAATAACCCTACCGACATGTACTGCCTGATAATATTTAGCTACGTCTGGGACTGCCAGGCCTCCATATTGTTTCGGTATAGTCATACGACTCCTACTAATCCTTGGTCGCTTATTTGCCTATATAAATTTAGTAAAGAGCGTATCAACTTGGCGGAAAAAGGCAGTTGGAATGTCTGTCGGTAAGGCTTGAAAAAAATATAAAAATTTTGGCAAAATACTCATTCTGACAATGTTGCAACGGCCAAACTGTCATGGTTATGCAATAGAGTTTGTCTGTCAGCTTACCTGTCTCCATGTGTTCATCTCTAGAGACCAGCTGACCCTCACCTGACTGCTTTTGTAACTCTCCTCTAGCATGGCTCCACCCCAGCTCCTGTCAGGGAACCCTATATTAACCTGTGCACTGCAAGCCAGCAGTGCTGATCAACCATTGTGTGTTAACTTTCGTGTGTACTTGCTGTGTTTCCTATGTCTGATTCCAGTTACCGACTTTGGCCTGTTCTTAACTATTCCTATCTGCTCATGACCCTGACCTTCGGTGTGTTCCCGACCATCCCTGTTTGCCTGTGACCCTGAACCTTGGCTTGGCCCTTACTTTCCTTATTGTTCCAGCCTGCTGCCTCCTTCCTCTTCTCCTGTAGTCTACCGTGAGCGTGAGCTGTGAGACCCTGGGGGCCGCGACCTGGAGCCAGACTGCAGCGCAGTCCATCCTCACCACTAGAGGCTCTGGTGAACACCTGCTGGCTCTTAGACTCCGCGCCCTGGGGAATCTATGCTCTAGCTTCCAGTGGGATCTGTGTCGGTGATCCAGTAGACCTGCTTCCTGAACCTCCCAGGGTTCAATCCACAGCAGTCAGTCCTAGGGTCCAATACCTAGCGGAGCACTTCTGACTCTTACAGAGTGCATCTGTCACCTAGCCTCAAGGTGTCCTGACACAAACCATGAGTGGAGTCCATGTTGCCATTTATCTAGTAGAGAACGAACTGTCTTATATAACGGAGGGAAATTTACTTCAAAGATCTTCTCTATTCTTGCCGGAATGTATGTGCCCAGATATTTTAATGCTGTCCTTACCCATTTAAAGTTAAAATTTGGTTGTATGGTTTGCTGTATCACTAAGGGGAGAGCCATGCCCATCGCCTCTGATTTTGCGTAATTGATTTTTAAATTTGCTAGTGCTCCATATCCTTCAACTTCCTTCATCAAATTCAGTAATGAAACGTGTGGACTAGACAGACAGAACAGCAGATCGTCTGCTTAAGATGAAATTTTATGATTACGGTCTCCTATTTGGAGTCCCTGAAAATCTGGGTTTTGCCTAATTTTATTAAGTAGTAGCTCTAAAGATAAGGCGAACAACATAGGGGAAAGTGGGCATCCCTGCCGTGTTCCATTTGAAATTTGAATCGGCTCTGAGTACACCGCATTAACTTTAACCCAGGCCTGGGGGGAGGCATATACCCCAGCAATCCAACGTAACATATGCTCTCCCAGCCCCATATGCCTCAGCACCTTGAACATGAAACACCAACTCACCCTATCAAACGCTTTTTCTGCGTCGGTACTCAGAAAGATGGAGGGGATTTTTGTCTTATTGGCATAATGGACCAGGTTGAGTATCTTAATGGTGTTATTCCTCGCTTCACGTGTGGGGATAAACCCAACCTGGTCCAAATGTACCAACTGGTTCAGTAACAGTTGAAGACACGAGGCAAGCAGTTTGGTGAAGAGCTTTAAGTCTACATTCAACAATGGGATTGGGCGGTAGCTCCCACACTCGGCAGGGTCTTTTCCTTCCTTCGGAATTACCGATATGTTCGCCATAAGTGCATCCGGAGGGAGAGCGGCCGACCGCCCAATCTCATTGAATGCCTTTGTCATATATCTGCCTAATAATGGGAAACAGTTTTTATAGTATTGGATTGTAAATCCATCCGGGCCTGGTGCCTTCCCACATTTGACTGTTTTTATCACTGCACTTAATTCCTCAATCGATATGGGGGCTTCCAAGCTATTACGGTCTGGAGATGACAACCTCAGGAGATGTGCAGAGGAGAGATATTCCTCCATAGCGCTCCTAAGCGCGGGTGTTAATGTCAGATTATAGAGCGAAGAATAATACTCTCTAAATCTCTTAACTATGTCTTTAGGTAGAGAGATCAACTGTCCATTATCACCCTTTATATGGGGTGAATATGCTGTCCTTCCCTTCTCTTTAAGCTTCCCTGCCAACACTTTACTACATTTATCTCCCAGTTCATACATTACTTTCTTACCTGACTGTATTGCTGCTTTCGCTTTATATTGGAGGAGATCGGTCATTTTGTCTCCTCAGATGTGCCAGCTCCTTCCCTAAAAGCGATGTCTGTACTTTCCTATGTTGTGACTCCCAGATCTGAATTTCTTCTGCCAGTTTTACTATCTGCGCCTCACGTGCTTTCTTTAGTCAGGAACCATGTTTGATTAACACGCCTCTCATTACTACCTTATGTGCCTCCCATATCATGCCCAGGTCACTCACTGTCATTTGTCCTAATATATGCTTCCAATCCTTTTTCTACATCTTCTCGGACCTCAGAGATCTGCAGCAAACTTTCATTCAGACGCCAACGCCACTCCGGGGAGCGAGCCGAGCCTGACAGGGAGATCTGGAGCATCACGGGCGCATGATCTGACCATGTTATGTTTCCTAAAGACACTTCACATACCAAGGCTAATAAATAGTGTGGCACCAGGAAAAGATCTATGTGGGAGTACAGTTGATGCGGGTTGGAAAAAAACATATACCGTATATACTCGAGTATAAGTCGTTCCGAGTATAAGTCGAGGCCCTAATTTACCACAAAAAAATGGGAAAAACTTATTGACCCGAGTATAAGACGAGGGTGAGAAATGCACAGCTACTGTAAGTGGAAAAGAGGGTCAACAATGCCCATTTGCAGCCTCACTGTGCCCATTTGCAGCCTCACTGTGCCCATTTGCAGCCATAGGTCCCCTGAACTTCAAACTCGGTAGTTAAGGGTTCCTAGATGCCCCCTAGCTGCAGCCAAAATTTGGGGTCTCTGAACCCAAAGGGTCCCGAAATGACATTGCAGCAGATGGACACAGTTGACCGAATTTGGGGCCCTGTATCTCAGGGCCACTTAGTGCTAAGAACCCCAAATTTGGTGTGAAAACCCAGTGGAACTAGAACCATAACATTTCCAAAGCTGGGGTTTCTAGCACCAAGTGTCCCGAGATACAGGGCCCCAAAAATCAGTTCAGAAAATGTCAAGCACTTTTCTACAGCAGAGAATGACATTTTCCAAACCAGTTTGGGGGCCCTGTATCTCAGGGCCCCTCAGTGCTAGGAACTTCAGCTTTGGATATGTTGTGGTACCAGTTCCACTGGGTTTGCACACCAAATTTGGGGTTTTTAGCACCAAGTGACCCTGAGATATGGGGCCTCAAACTCGGTTCAGAAAATGTCAAGCACTTTTCTGCAGCAGAGAATGACATTTTCTGAACCGATTTTGGGGCCCCGTATCTCGGGGCCACTTAGTGCTAAAAACTTCAGCTTTGGATATGTTGTGGTCCACTGGGTTTGCACACCAACTTTGGAGTTCCTAGCACCAAGTGGCCCTGAGATACGGGGCCCCAAATTTGGTTCGGAAAATGAAATTTTTTGCTGCCGAAAAGTGCTTGACTCGAGTATAAGTCGAGGGGGGCACTTTCAGCACTAAAAAATGTGCTGAAAAATTCGACTTATACTCGAGTATATACGGTAATCTCTCTCTCCTGCCTGTGGCTCTCCCTCCATGCATCCACTAACTGCATCTCCTGCAACTTACGCACAATGCTCCTCCTGGTGTGGAAGAATGGAAGAGACCCCTGATGATGTATCTACACTAGGGTCCAACGGTGTATTGATATCCCTGCCCAGGATCATTTTCCCCTCTGCAAATTCTGCTAATTTAGTCAAGGTTTTACTTATAAAAGTATCTTGGTGCATATTCGGTACATACACAGTGGCCAGTGCAACCTTCACACCCCCAATATGTCCCTTCAAGAATAAGAAGTGTCCATTTACATCCACCCATTTATCCAGGGTATCAGGGTACCAGAGACCAGGGTATCCGGTTGGAAATCAAAATGGATACCCCTCTAGACTTTGATATTTGATTCTGTGCATGATATGTACAGGGGAAAAATCTGTTTTGAAGAAACAGGAGTCTGCCCGTCTTAAAATGCGTTTCCTACACGAATGCCACATCTGTGCAGGAATGCTTCAGCTCATTAAGGAGCATCTTCCGTTTTTCCGGGACATTAAGTGCTTTCGCGTTTATGGAAGTTACCCTTATTCCCTCCATCTCGGTGAGAGGAAATAAAACAAAAACAAAATCCCCTCCCTCCCCTTTAATCCAAAACCCCCCCTACTTATTGACCCCTAAGGGAGGCACCCACCTCTGAACCTTTAAACTTACGGTTCACGTGGGTGCAGGCCTAATTAGGGGTTTGGTTTCAATCAGCGAGGTGCTCCACTCCTGTTCCTTTCCTCCCGACCAACCCTCATTCACCTAATTCCCCAGCCCTTTTTGCTCATCAGCTTCTATTTCATAGGAGGAGGTTAAATACAGATATTGACCCTATCATTATTCCTTAACTTTCCCATCTCTTCACCTTCTCTTCTTTCCCTCTTCCTCCTCCTTCTTTCTCTCCTATTTAATTATATATATATATATATATATATATATTTTTTTTTTTTCTTCCCTTTAACTACTGTCCCTATTCTTATTCCTCCTCTCCTTGTCCCCTCTACTTATTACTCCCTCCTATGTTTCCCTTACTATTTCTATTTCAATTTACTTTATTTCCCATTTCCCTTATTTCCCCTCTGCCCTCCCCCTACCCCCCCCCCCCCCATTCTCTACTTTCTCTTGTAAGTCCAATTCTCTATATCCCACGGCTATGATCCATTCCAGTTAATACTGCATCCCATTTCCTTACTGGAGCCTTTATTTCCCTGTTAAAGTCTCTATCTCCTCTACCTGGCTTCTTCTATATCCTGCTCAGCATGTGTACGTGCTTAACTAAAAATAGTGTAAAATGATAAGCCCATCTCATTTTTTCCCTTTTTTTTCCCCTTCCCCTTTTTCTTTTTATATATTTACCATTTTCCCCCCTCCCTCCTCCCCCATCCCTTCCAAGTTACCTCTCCCCTCCCCCCCTTTCCACCCTCCCCAATCCACCACCCCATGTTGCTGTCTATAATCCCCCATTGTGTCTGTGTTCTATCTAGAGCTATTTTCTCCTTCTCCTACCCCTTGAAAAGTCGTCTATTCATATGTGAATGTCTTACTTGTGCCAAAATGTGCATTAAATATGAACACCCCACATGCTTTAATGGTTTAGGGGATTATATATAAAAGAAAAAAAAGGAAAAACAGAGGGGAAAAGGGCCCCTGGAAACCTATTTTCTTCTGTGGTTTCAGTAATTATTTATTATCTTATCATGCCGTTGTTTTCTCTCCCCTCCCCTCCAGGTACATCTACATTTATTTTATTTTAAACCTCTTTATGTAACTTAATAATCTTCATTCTCTGGATCCTCCCCCCCCCAACAAAAAAAAACAAAAAACTAAAAAGTGCCTTTTCATGGGTGCCCTTCCAACTTGAGGCACCAATACGTGTGTATCCTTCTGATTGTGCATCAAACCCAGAGCGCAAAATACCAAATTCATTATTATTCTTTCTATATATTTTCCTTTTTTTTTTCCCTTTTCCTTTCTTTTCCCCTTCCTTCCTCCTCCTTCCCTCTCTCTTCCCTCCTTCCTATCCTTTTAGTGCTAAAAAACAAAATATCATCACAGAAACCATGAGAGAAAAAAGACAAAAACAAAAAACAAAAAAAACAAAAAAGGAGGGGACCCCCCCCCAATACAAGGTTGGGGGAGAGAAAAGGTCCAGAGTCATCCCGTCCATCCCTGGTGGTTATAAACTGTCACCTCTATTCCTCTGGGGGCGCCTACTCATTCCCAAAGAGAGAGAGGGGGGATAAAATAACAAAAAAAAAACAAGAGATGAAGAAAATCCATTCAAGGGAGGGGTATCTCGCCCTTTATCTTCTCTATGATTTAGGGGGGTACTATCTTGCTTCCCTATCCCCCTCTGGGGCTTTAGATTCTCTTCCCCCTAATGAGTCCTTATTTCTCAGGTGTCCTATTTTTGGTTGCAGCCAGTTTGGGGTCTCAAAGGCCTCCACCCCTAGGAAGGAAAATAAATCTGGGAGCTCTGCTGGGTGCCGCAAGATGAAAGTCAAAGAGTTTTTCTTTATAGTCAGCGAAATTGGGTAACCCCACCGGTATGACCCCCCCAGTAATTTATCTAATTTTATCTAAGAGTGGGCGCAACATTGCCCTTCGCTGCAGGGTGGCTTGTGATAGATCCGGTAGTACTTTCAGCGTAGCTCCATCTTGCTCTATGTCTCCTGCTTCCCATGCCTTACGGCTAATTAGCTCTTTATGCACAAAGCGATGAAAGCGGCATATGACATCCCTTGGCCTGTTCACATTTACTGAAGGGGGGCCCGAGACTCTATGGACTCTCTCAAATTCCAAATCCTGGGGGGGGGGCAGGTACAGCAAATTTTTGACATATTGCTAGGACCGTAGTCTGCAGTGCATCCCGTCCTATGCCTTCAGGGATCCCCCTGAACCACAAATTCTGGCGAGGGCAACGGTCCTCAAGTTCCTCCAGCTGTAACTGCATACTAGAAACATGGGAAATTTGTATATTTTGTACCTGTTCCAGATGTTGGACACGCTTCTCTAGGGAAACCATTGAATCCTCCTCACACTTCAGTCTGTCAGATAGGTGCTTTACCTCTGTTTGAACCAGCTTTATCTCCCACCGGAGCGTTTCTTCAAAGCGTGTCACCATAGTCTCTATATCTGCTCGAGTGGGTAGTGCCTGAAATAGTGCTCTTAAGTCCGGATCTCCGGGGGGCAGAAGAGTCTTTCCAAGTAATCCCCCCCCTACAATCTCACTCTGCATTTCCTGATCCATACCCAATTGAGCTAGTGGGATAGGCAGAGCCCGCTCCAGCGTCTCACCAGTCTCCTCGATGGTCTGCTCGTATACCTGCTTGTTGTGTCTCTCCCCGCCTGCTGCCATATCACGTGATTCCGCTGTCTGTCTCCTAGACACTGCAGCTCTTGTGCGGGGGAAGAAGTGCTCTATCTCCGGCTGTGCCCCCGATTTCTGTAGCGCTTTCTCCTTCTTCATCCCCCAGGTAAGCGCTGCTTCAGTAGCTGGTTTTACGTAGTTTAGGGGCTATGAAGGCTGCATCAATAGCTGGGTGGTCGGGTAGAAGGTCGTAGCTTTATGAGCGCGTGTTCCTCCCTACTCCGCCATTTCCAAACCCCGCCCCAGGATATTCCGTTTCAGATACTAACTGTTCATTTCAAGCACAGATTAAATTTGATTCAGGTTTGTGAGCTAGAAAAGATATTTTTTATTACATTCTGTCTTCTACTGTGTAGTTAAACAGGCCTAATTCCTGCTATAATAACCCCTCCCATTGTTCTTCCAGGACCTTCCCTATACAATCTGTGTTTGAATTATCTACAGTTATGCCACGTACACACGAATTTCCATCAGAAAAAACTTGGATGTTTTTTCCAACGGAATGCCGCTCAAGCTTGCCTTGCATACACACGGTCACACAAAAGTTCTCTTAACCTTTGACTGTCAAGAACACGGTGACATACAACACTACGACAAGCCGAGAAAATGAAGTTCAATGCTTCTGAGCATGTGTCGAATTGTTTCCGAGCATGAGTGATTTTTTGCGCGTCCGAATTGCATACAGACGAACGCATTTTCAGATAGGAACTTTTCCCGACCAAAAAATAGAGAACATGCTCTCAATCTTTTGCTGGCTGGAATTTCGCCAGCAAAAGACCGATGGAGCATACACACGGCCGCATTTTCCGACAAAAAGCTCTCATCAGAGTTTTGCTGGTGGCATTTCCGATCATGTGTACGTGGCATTAGAGGTTTGAAGGGCATTGAGAGTGTCTCCAAAATCAGCATAATCCAAAAACATCATAGAAGAAAATATGAAACTCCGGAAAATTAAAATAATGTAACTTTGCAGCCATCCCTTTCCCCCAGGGGTGTCAGAATAAGGCAAAATTTTACCTTGATCTGTGTGTCAGCAGGGTGCCTCCAGTTGTGCGACTTGTCCCCTGCAGCCTCCTTTCTAGTGTTCCACCCTGGTCACTCACTTCCATCCACCACATACAAAACAGGGTTAATGTATACATGATGATACAGACGAGAGATGAGGGCAGAGGTGGAGCCGACCAGAGTGGAAAACAGGATAAGTCAACCTGTGTGTTCCTGTAACCATTTGACATAATGAAAATGTAACCCTTACAGTGGGGGGTGGTTACTGCCAGCTAGATTAGTCGCTCAGTACATGGACCATTCAGAGAATGCTTTGCAAAAGGTGATGAGGCAGAGTAGTGATGTCAACTTTCCCCTTTGTCCAATCATAGAACACTTTGTATTAATTCAAAATCTGCAAAGCATCCTCTGTACGGTACCTGACCTCTGGTATTCACAATGCATCAGGCCGCCCACTCAGCATGGGACTCAAAAGCAAGCTACTGCAGTATTTTTCAGCTTACAGGGACATTGACCAGGTATGGTATATACTGTACATAGCTACATTGGTCAAAGGTGGACCAATGTAACTACGCAAGAATATACCATACCCAGAATTCTGTTTTAGCCAAAAAAGGTTTCACTGTGCTTATAAAAAGCTCTCTTGTTAGAGACTGTTGTGCAGGGTGTGGAGTGCAGGGATCTTTCAATGATCATAGAATGATCAGAGAATATAATGGATTAGGAACAACTATAGGTCACATTGATCCAAGCTGGGCCAATGCGACTATGTAAAATATACCATGCCTGGAATTTATTTTAAAGTGATGGCAACATGTTCCTGTTCAAATAAGAGGTTGGATGAGGAGCAGAATTGTCAGTAGGTGAAAGAACAATAGCAAAATGAGAGTCTCAAGGTTAGATCTTACTTTGGAGTCCCAGCAATATCGCCACTACCTATGGTATGTCCATGCCTAAATAAAGGTTAGTGAATGAACAGTCTATTGTTATAACACATAGGTAATGTTCACAAAAAGCAAGAGCAGAGACAGTTTAAATTTGGAAAAAAGGCATATAAGGATAACTCTTTTTAGTTAAACAATATATTTTATGATTCACCAAAGGAAACATATATTAAGTATTTTCTGAAAGTGTGGAAATGTTATCATATATCTGTAAAATTACATAGCGCTCTTTCATTCAGAGTTTACAATATTTGCTATATTTTTCCTGTAATCTGTTTTGCCGCATGTAACTATTTAGTAACTTGGGCCATTTAATTTAGGAATGTTGGGGCCAGACTTCATGTAAAGTGGAAACTATGCACATTATACACATTAGCCCACACCAGTGAAATACTTTGCCAAATTCTTGCGCAGTTCATTAGTAAAAATCTAGAAATCTCTATAATACAAACCTGCTCCTGGGGGACAATGTCGTTTGTTGAGAGAAAGCTAGGACCCAGTTTTATATACAGTATATATACAGTCTCTATCTCTCTCTGTATATGTGTGTATATATATATATACAGTATCTCACAAAAGTGAGTACACCCCTCACATTTGTGTAAATATTTTATTCCATCTTTTCATGTGACAATACTGAAGAAATTACACTTTGCTACAATGTAAAGTAGTGAGTGTACAGTACAGCTTGTATAACAGTGTAAATTTGCTGTCCCCTCAAAATAACTCAACGCACAGCCATTAATGTCTAAACCGCTGGCAACAAAAGGGAGTACACCCCTAAGTGAAAATGTCCAAATTGGGCCCATAGTGTCAATTTTGTGTGGCCACCATTATTTTCCAGCACTGCCTTAACTCTCTTGGGCCTTGGAGTTCACCAGAGCTTCACAGGTTGCCACTGGAGTCCTCTTCCACTCCTCCATGATGACATCACGGAGCTGGTGGATGTTAGAGACCTTGCGCTCCTCCACCTTCCATTTGAGGATGCCCCACGGATGCTCAAAAGGGTTTAGCTCTGGAGACATGCTTGGCCAATCCATCACCTTTACCCTCAGCTTCTTTTGCAAGGCAGTGGTCATCCTGGAGGTGTGTTTGGGGTTGTTATGTTGGAATACTGCCCTGCGGCTCAGTCTCTGAAGAGAGGGGATTATGCTCTGCTTCAGTATGTCCAAGTATATGTTGACATTCATGGTTCCCTCAATGAACTGTAGCTCCCCAGTGCCGGCAGCACTCATGCAGCCCCAGACCATGGCATTCCCACCACCATGCTTGACTGTAGGCAAGACACACTTGTCTTTGTACTCCTCACCTGGTTGCCGCTACACACGCTTGACACCAACTGAACCAAATAAGTTTATCTTGGTCTCATCAGACCACAGGACATGGTTCCAGTAATTCATGTCCTTAGTCTGCTTGTCTTCAGAAAACTGTTTACGGGCTTTCTTGTGTATCATCTTTCTTTTGGGACGACAGTCCTGCAGACCAAATTGATGCAGTGTGCGGCGTATGGTCTGAACACTGTCAAAAAAGGCCAAGCAGAAGCAAGGCACAAAGGGACAGTAGTCACCTAATGGTTGGGAACATGAATCTTTGCTAAAACAGATCACAATGAAAATACTTATAAATAAATACTTATAATACTTTTCTTTTAAATTGTTTTAATTATTACATTATCAGACCGATAAGCCAATATTTCATTGTGCCTTTATTATGATAACATTATTTCCAAGATCTACAAATCGAAGAAAGGGACATTGGATTGTGCCAAGTGCAAGTGTTTCTAAATAAACACTCTTTAGACCATAGAAAAGACTCTTGAAGACAACAAACTAACAATGCGTCAGTCTGGAGATCTGTTCAACAACCTTAAATTAGTACTGGGTCAGTAAACAGTTATAATGCAATGTCCACATGGCATTTTTCAAGAAAGGAAGAAGAGTTCACCGTGTGAACAGCACTGCGCACCAGTAAATCAGTTGTCAATATCAGAATAGTCTGTTGTTAAGAAGACCTTTTTCCATATGTAATTTATTATAAGAGCTGGAGCATCCAAAGGATGTCCGGGAAATGCTAGACATTTGAAAGCACTTATGACACAGGCAGAGGGGGCAGGAATGTGTCCATAACTTGCTTAATAAAAAAAGGACGTCATGGGTAAGATGTTGGTAAAACCTGATTATAGAGTGTCATGTTTGTAGCCATCAAATGTCATTAAATACATGGGGATATTATTACCATAATATCAGCCTTGCTGATATCAGGTACTTTTTGTACCAAAAACATATTTTTGTTTGATTCGCAACACAGCAGTACTGAAAACCACAATAAGCATTAAAAGTCTTATAAATGTATAAAATAAAGAATATATAGTATTGTATGGGTAATAAATAAGTTAAAATGTCTGCTGAAAGGTCCTCTTCTTTTCAAAGATAAAAACTGCAAGCTGTACAGTATAATCCCTTTTTACGTATACAAGACTTGCTGTTCTCACATTATTCTCATTCCATTTCTATTACATGGTCAGCAAAAGATAAGATTTATAGTAACAATCATGAGTGTTTAAAATATATCCTATTAAAAAACTGTGATACAAGATTTAGACATTCAAATTACCCATTAACCCCTGACCAGGATTATTGCATTTTAAGGGACTAAGAGACTGTCTTGTACTCTATATTGCTTCACACCAAACTAGGCAAATGTCCACTGGTGATTAAGGGTGCTAAACAGTGGCAGCTGGTGCTCAAAATATTTAGGGGGGTGCAAACAAACTGAAAAAAAAAAAAAAAAACATCAATTGCAGCCTCACTGTGCCCATCAAACGCAGCTACTGTGCCCATCAATTGCCGCCACTGTGCCCTATAAACGCTACCACGGTGCCATCAAGCGCAGCCACTGTGCCCAAACGCAGCCACTGTGCCCATCAAGTGCGGCCACTGTGCCCATCAAGCGCAGACACTGTGCCCATCAAGCGCAGACACTGTGTCATCAAACGCAGCCACTGTGCCATCAAACGAAGCCACTGTGCCATCAAACGCAGTCACTGTGCCCTATAAACGCTACCACGGTGCCATCAAGCGCAGCCACTGTGCCCATCAAGCGCAGCCACTGTGCCCATCAAACACAGCCACTGTGTCCAAACGCAGCCACTGTGTCCATCAAACGCAGCCACTGTGTCCATCAAACGCAGCCACTGTGTCCATCAAACGCAGCCACTGTGCCCATCAAGCGTGGCCACTGTGCCCATCAAGCGCAGACACTGTGCCCATCAAGCGCAGACACTGTGCCCATCAAATGCGGCCACTGCACCCATAAATTGCCGCCACTGTGCCATCAAACGCAGCTACTGTAACCATCAATTGCCACCAGTTTGCCCCATCAATTGACACCAGTTTGCCCCATCAATTGCTGCCAGTGTGCCCCCCGCCGGCACTTACCTGTCTCGGGTCAGCGCTGTCCTCCACACTCCCTCCGAGTCCTTGATTTCTTCTCCCGTCCTCTTCTGCTATGATTGGATGTCCAATCACAGCTCCTGTCACTTCAGCCAATCAGACCCGGTGCACCTGATTGGCTGAAAGGCGGGTCTGTGTTAGGGAAAAGATTTGATTCCCTAACACAGCACTATGTAAGCAGCGAACTTTTACCAATCTGGAAGCCTATTAGAGCCCATGGCTCTAATCAGGATGCCTATTAGAGCCGACGGCTCTAATCAGGCACTTTCAAAAACACCCCCGTCGCTGTAATTCAGATGTCTGGCGCTCGACAAGGGGCTAGACACCTGAATAGGGGGCGGCAGCGGCGACAATAGATTCATGCATTGCATGAATCTATCTATTGGAGATTGACAGGTGCAGGAGAGAGGGGGCGGCGCTTCTGCACCCTCTATGGACGCACCTCTACTGGTGCTAAAAACGAATGCCATCTTTGACAGCTGAAGATGAGGATGATATCTGAATAGCTCCAGCAGTTATTAATATACTCATCCAACAATACAGTATATCTTTCACCAAACATATCTAACACTGACGAAACTACATAAAATGTGTTTGTTATCTCATTGTTGGTCTTGGCTGACAGATATGTTTAACATTAATTGCTTTGCCCCTACTTTTTACCCCTGACTTTTTGCTTTGGTATTTTAGTTGTGGAATTATGGGTATACTTAATACAAATACTTTTAAGGGAAACTTTATGGCCCAAAAGATGATTGCTTTAAGGTGAATGCACTTAACTCCTCCCCACCACCACCCACTCTACACCGATGAATCATTTTGGGCAACCAAATAATTTGATATATAAAAACCTTCAGTATGCTGCTTTTCCTGCAGCCCCCTAAATACATACCTAAGCCCTTTCCTGATCCAGCAATGTGCACAAGAGCTGCTGCTGTCCTGGCTCTCTGCCTCCTCATTGGCTGAGACACAGCTATTGGCTCCCGCTGCTGTCAATCACAGCCAGTGAGGAGGGACCAGTGGGCAGTACTGAGCCCTGTTTTTTTGTCCTATGAACATACAGAGTAAGGCTTGGGAGCGAGCACACACAAGTGCCCCCACAGCAAGGCAGGGGAGGAGGAGCCAGGAGCTCCGTCCGGGGACCCAAGATGAGGAGGATCAAGGATGCTCTGTGCAATGCCATTGCATAGAGAAGGTAAGTATAACATGTTAAAATTGAAGCCTTTAGTAATACTTTAATAATGTGTGGGACTCCTGGAGAAACTCAGTCTTAAAGTAATACTGAAGTCTTGCTTTCTTTCAGTTAAAAAAAAAACAGATATGTTATACTTACCTGTTCTGTGCAGTGGTTTTGCACAGAACAGCCCAGATCCTCCTCTTCTCGGGACCCTCACTGGCCCTTTCCTCCTGCCGAGTGCCCCAATTTAGACACAGAGCCACAGCTCAGCTCCGCCCCCTTTTTCTTCTCATTGGCTCACTGACTTTGTCTGACAGCAGCGGGAACCAATAACACCCCACTGCTGTCTCAGTCAATGAGGGAGAGTCCCAGAAAGCCGAGAATCTAGTACAACATAGCTGGATAGAGAGAGGGCTCAGGTAAGTATTAGGGGGCTGCTGCACACAGAAAGTTTTTTTATTTTAATGTAGAGAATGCATTAAGATAAAAAAAAAAAACTTCTGACTTTAGAACCACTTTAATTCTCGCTAACAATGTCAGCTGACAATGATTGTGTTTTTATGCCTTTTAATGTTTTATTGTTGCACAATGTCTATGTGTGTATCATGGTCTATTGTACACATATGTATTTATTCAGATAATTACTTTGTTGTCAGTAAATAGAGTTTAAAAAAATTAGGTAAAAATATATACAGTGGGGACGGAAAGTATTCAGACCCCCTTAAATTTTTCACTCTTTGTTATATTGCAGCCATTTGCCAAGATCATTGAAGTTAATTTTTTTCCTCATTAATGTACACACAGCACCCCACATTGACAGAAAAACACAGAATTGTTGACATTTTTGCAGATTAAAAAAGAAAAACTAAAACATCACATGGTCCTAAGTATTCAGACCCTTTGCTCAGTATTGCTCAGTATTTAGTAGAAGTACCCTTTTGATCTAATACAGCCATGAGTCTATTTGGGAAAGATGCAACAAGTTTTTCACACCTGGATTTGGGGATCCTCTGCCATTCCTCCTTGCAGATCCTCTCCAGTTCTGTCAGGTTGGATGGTAAACATTGGTGGACAGCCATTTTTAGGTCTCTCCAGAGATGCTCAATTGGGTTAAAGTCAGGGCTCTGGCTGGGCCATTCAAAAACAGTCACGGAGTTGTTGTGAAGCCACTCCTTCGTTATTTTAGCTGTGTGCTTAGGGTCATTGTCTTGTTGGAAGGTAAACCTTCGGCCCAGTCTGAGGTCCTGAGCACTCTGGAGAAGGTTTTCATCCAGGATATCCCTGTACTTGGCCGCATTCATCTTTCCCTCTATTGCAACCAGTCATCCTGTCCCTGCAGCTGAAAAACACCCCCACAGCATGATGCTGCCACCACCACTTCACTGTTGGGACTGTATTGGACAGGTGATGAGCAGTGCCTGGTTTTCTCCACATATACCTCTTAGAATTAAGGCCAAAATGTTCTATGTTCTATCTTGGTCTCCTCAGACCACCAAAGAATCTTATTTCTCACCATCTTGAAGTCCTTCAGGTGTTTATTTAGCAAACTCCATGTAGGCTTTCATGTGTCTTGCACTGAGGAGAAGCTTCCGTTGGGCCACTCTGCCATAAAGCCCCGACTAGTGGAGGGCTGCAGTGATGGTTGACTTTCTACAACTTTCTCCCATCTCCAGACTGCATCCCTGGAGCTCAGCCACAGTGATCTTTGGGTTCTTTTTTACCTCTCTCACCAAGGCTCTTCTCCCCCGATAGCTCAGTTTGGCCGAACGGCCAGCTCTAGGAAGGGTTCTGGTCTTCCCAAACGTCTTCCATGCAAGGATTATGGAGTTCATAGTGCTCTTAGGAACCTTAAGTGCAGCAGAAATGTTTTTGTAACCTTGGTCAGATCTGTGCCTTGCCACAATTCTGTCTCTGAGCAGCTCTTCAGGCAGTTCCTTTGACCTCATGATTCTCATTTGCTCTGACATGCACTGTGAGCTGTAAGGTCTTATATAGACAGGTGTGTGGCTTTCCTAATCAAGTCCAATCAGTATAATCAAACACAGCTGGACTCAAATGAAGGTGTAGAACCATCTTAAGGATGATCAGAAGAAATGGACAGCACCTGACTTAAATATATGAGTGTCACAGCAAAGGGTCTAAATACTTAGGACCATGTGATATTTCAGTTTTTCTTTTTCAATAAATCTGCAAAAATGTCAACAATTCTGTGTTTTTCTGTCAATATGGGTTGCTGTGTGTACATTAATGAGGAAAAAAATGAACAAATGATTTTAGAAAATGGCTGCAATATAACAAAGAGTGAAAAATTTAAGGGGGTCTGAATACTTTCCGTCCCCACTGTATATATAGCACTTGGACAGTGCTATGCTCTTCCATGGCATGGAAAGAATTTTGTGCCACCCATGGTTATCACCCATACAGGTGGGGCTTCAGGGTGTTTCATTCAGAGGAATCTGTTTTTCGGTTTCCTCAGCAGTCAGAAAAAACAGGTTTAGGACCTGGAGTCTGGAGACTTTTTAGAGACTTGGGAGGGATGAAGTCTCCAATATTGGGACCAGGACTAACTGTGCAGGTGTGTACGGTGTTTTTATTAAAGACAAGACTAGGGTTCTGGGCTCCACCACCCGGCAGACAGAGGAGGTCTCTGATCAGGAGTTAGAAGGAATCCACCTAAGAGGCAGGTGGAAGCCACTACAGCAGGGAGCTGTTAGGTACATGCATTGAGTTTTCTGTCTGGAGGAGACAGACAAGGGCCTGAGACTTAAAGCCAGAGCAGGATGGCTGCAAGTAAAAGCCAGGAGACTTATGTGCATTTAATTTTGTGTCACAGAAATACTGGAAAATCCCTAAAAGGGAAATCATGTGAGTCTTTGAACTTTTTTTTTAAAGTGGGCAAGAAAAGCCCTAAAAAAGATTTAGGTGAGTGGCTAATGCACTATTTTTGAAGCTGGTTCCCACACACTATAAAACATATCTGCACCATCCAAGGAAACATGACTGAGGGTGTCCAGCACTCTGATTTGAATTGTGAGGATAGTTTTGCAGTATGCTGATCAAATTAGTACCATGAGAGGATGCCATGAGCACAGCTGCCTTGATGACATAATCACATAACTGTATGTGCTTAAAAATGTTGCACTTTGGGATTTTTCTTATGATCACCCTAGAGCACGTTGTCTCAAATGTACATAATAAATCTCTTGATACCAGCAGGTTACCCTTAATGGTGGGAAATAGGTTGGAACAATTAATTAAGCTTAAAATCTAGAAGCAAACTATCCACTACACATTCCATATGCAAGTCACACCCCATAATTACCAAATAAAGAAAAGCTGATTTATTGATTTTAAGAACAGGTGATTATTCCAACATACCCAGTGAAGAGTGATGCCTACAACCCTAGTTTTCCAAAATGTTCCTTTCCCTTTCAGTGGTCAATTATTGTAAGACCACAAGCAAATATAAAACTGTACAGAGTTGCAGACATGATATTAGAAATGTGGCTACAGTGGAGACTTGAAATACAAATTCTGTGCTGTAGCAGTGGTGGGCGAGGTATTATTCAATGTGTTATTTGGAGCACAATGGTCTGCTCTGAACTACTTAGTACCGCTTACTTGAATAGAACTGTATTCTTTTTATCATTCATTGAGAAATGCCCAATTTCATTATACCCATACATAATACTTCTATTTCAGCAAAACATGGAGAGCATTCATTTAGTTCAATGTGTACATGAGTCTGTTGTGATAACCACATGTGTACAGACTACAGAATGCAAAGAATGAATAAAAGTACACAAGCTGTTTGCAGCATTGAATACATCAAAACAAGCCAGGCATTTAATGCAGTCCAAGACATAAACTAGGGACAGCAATCCCAAATTCAAGTATTTTCTATTTATATGCTTCAATTGAAAGTAACAGTAAAAAAAAAATTAATTTTGAAAGCAGACCAGATGATTCAGTTATGAATCACAAATGGAATTAATCAGAAAAGCTGGACAATGTGCTTTTGACTCTAAACAGAACTCACAGTTTTGCCTTGTTCCTGTCCCCAAGTGGACTATTTCAAATTGCTGCCAGCATATCTGGACTGAGCCAATGTGGGGGAAAACCACACAAGTCTTATTTCATAATGTACCAATTTATATCAAGAGCATAAATGGATTCTGTTTCTGCTTGTACCGTAGTTGTTATGACTGATTAGCGAGTCAAAACATAGTAGAGTCTTTGTACAATAAGTTTACTGATCTCGGCTTCCACTAGCAATCTTTGACACATATTGCATAAAATTTTAAACCCAGCACCCTTTCCTGACCAAATCTCAGGGCAAACTAAAAAGAAGCCACCCTTTTAAAATAACTTGACTTATGTAATAAGGTAGTACAAACAGCAGTGCTAATATGCCAAGTGCAAATACCCACAGAAGTCAAAAAGAATTAAGTTTAATGAAGTCAGTCCAGTGAAATATTACTGTAATTCTTATCGATAGTTAAGAGTGGCTGCCTGATTATTATTATTATTATACAGGTTTTATATAGCGCCAACAGTTTGCGCAGCGTTTTACAACATGAGGGCAGACATTACAGATACATTACAATTTGGTACAAGAGGAATCAGAGGGCCCTGCTCGTTAGAGCTTACAATCTAAAAAGGAAGGGTCAATTGATACAAAAGGTAATAGCTGTGGGGGGATGAGCTGATGGAGGAAATAAAACAGTGTTTTTTTTTTTTTTAAATATCTCTTTATTTGAAAAAGTTATCCGATACATCGTGTACAACAGATACATCAAGACAAAAAAAGAAAAAAGGAAAAAAAAAAAAGAGAAAGATATACAAATAGTGACTGCCATTAAAATCGCCAGCTCAGTGGAATCATCCATTACTCCCCTAGATTTCTCTGCATCCAGTATATACCAATATAGACATGTCCATAAGCTGTATCTTACAAAAAGGGAAATATAGGAACAATTTCTTCATTTTCCCCTATTTTTTCCTTACCCTCCCCTCCCCGTTTCCCCCCCTCACCCGGCATACATCCTCACACATACTCTACATTCCTCTCATCCTATATCAACCTCTCATACCTCTTATTCAACTCACTCCCAATCCAACCATGCTTTCCATATTTTCTTAAATTTCTTATAATTACCCCTTTTCTTGTAGATATATTTTTCCCTACATATCACTTCCCTTACTGCGTTTTCCCATTCTGTCAGTGTCGGGGCCTCCCTCCTCTGCCAATGCTGCGTGATAAGCTTTTTTCCCTGGAACAAGCATCTGTCCCTTGCCGTCTGTATGTCCTTTGAGATTCCTCCTTCCCCCTTCAGACCCAGCAGGCACTCTCCCGCCTCCACCCTCAGCGATGTCCCAAACACTAAATTTATTTTCCCCACTATTCCTACCCAATATCTGTGCAACTTGGGGCAGCGCCAGAACATGTGGATCAAGTCCCCATGCCCCCCTGCACATCTTTGACATTTCGCATCAGGTCTCTTGCCCCACTTGAATAATTTCAGGGGTGTATAGTATGCTCTATATAACAGATACAAATGAGACATCACTTGTGAAGGAGAGAGGGTGACCCTGGTACCCAGCGCCAAAACTTGATCCCATTGATCATCGGACATTGTTCCCACATCCTTTTCCCATCTAGCCCTGTTTTTATTTTCAACCAGACCTTCTTGGACTGCTGCTTTCAAACAGCCATACATGTCTGAGATCAGCCCCTTTGTGGATCCCGCATCGATCAGCTTTCTCAAAGAGGTCATTTCGCACCACACTGGTGCCTCCTTCCCAAATTGTGCCTCCAGGGCATGCCTGAGTTGCAGATATCTGTAAAATGACCTGTTGGAGATCGCATACTCCTCTACCAGTTCCCGAAAGGACTTTAATCTCCCTGCCCTATATACCTGTGCAAGGTAGTGGATACCCAACCGGTCCCATTCCTCTACGCGCCCCATTTTTTTAAGCTCCTTGAGGCTATTGTTGTCCCAAAGTGGCGAAAATTCCGCAAAACCGGCATATCCCAGAGTTCTTTTAGCTTGCGCCCAAACTTTACACATCATCCGGGTAGTAGGACATTTGGTACAAAATGAGTCTGCCTCTAACCCCTCCGCCACTGTATCGTGTCTAGTGTCATTCAATAAGACGCTACCCCCTGCTCCTACTTCTCCTAGCCTATTACTGCCTCCAAGTTGTTGCAGTTGGGCTGCCAGGAAGTAGCCCCGTGGATCTGGTACCGCCAGGCCCCCCTTCCCCTCTGGTCGCCGTAGCGTCTCCAACCCAATCCTGGCCACCCTTTCCTTCCAGATAAGTTCTCTGAATATGCTGTCCATTTTTTTGAACCAGTGCTTGGGAATCCAAACAGGAGAGTTTTGCAAGACATATAAGATTTGAGGTAGCCAGACCATTTTAATCAGATTACAGCGCCCGGCGACCGAGAGGGGTAGGCGTCTCCATACTTGACATTTCTGCTTCAACTTTTTCATCAATGGAACTAAATTTCCAGATATGTACTGGCCTGGGTCTCTGGTGATATTAACCACTTGCCGACCGCCTACCGCATATATACTGCGGCAGAGCGGCACGGGCAGGCAAAATCACGTACCCGTACGTGATCTGCCTCCCGCGGGCGGGGGGTCCGATCGGACCCCCCCCCGGTGCCATCGGCGGTCGGCATCTGACTGGGAGCGTCGGGAGGCGAGGGGGAGACCATCCGATCGTGGCCCCCCCCTCGCGATCGCTCCCAGCCAATGGGAATCCTCCTCTGCCTGTGTGTCGTTTCACACAGGCAGAGGATGTGATGTCATCTCTCCCCGGTCTGGCAGTTTCCGTTCCAGCGCCGAGGAGAGATGACAAGTGAGTGCACACAACACACACACACACAGTAGAACATGCCAGGCATACTTTACACCCCCGACCCCCCCCCGATCGCCCCCCGATCCCCCCCCAATCACCCCCCCCCCCCTGTCACAAACTGACATTAGCAGTATTTTTTTTTTTTTTTTTTCTGATTACTGCATAGTGTCAGTTTGTGACAGTTAGTGTTAGGGCAGATAGTATTACCCCCCTTTAGGTCTAGGATACCCCCCTAACCCCCCCTAATAAAGTTTTAACCCCTTGATCACCCCCTGTCACCAGTGTCGCTAAGCGATCATTTTTCTGATCGCTGTATTAGTGTCGCTGGTGACGCTAGTTAGGAACGTAAATATTTAGGTTCGCCGTCAGCGTTTTATAGCGACAGGGACCCCCATATACTACCTAATAAATGTTTTAACCCCTTGATTGCCCCCTAGTTAACCCTTTCACCACTGATCACCGTATAACCGTTACGGGTGACGCTGGTTAGTTCGTTTATTTTTTATAGTGTCAGGGCACCCGCCGTTTATTACCGAATAAAGGTTTAGCCCCCCGATCGCCCGGCGGTGATATGCGTCGCCCCAGGCAGCGTCAGATTAGCGCCAGTACCGCGAACACCCACGCACGCAGCATATGCCTCCCTTAGTGGTATAGTATCTGATCGGATCAATATCTGATCCGATCAGATCTATACTAGCGTCCCCAGCAGTTTAGGGTTCCCGAAAACGCAGTGTTAGCGGGATCAGCCCAGATACCCGCTAGCACCTGCGTTTTGCCCCTCCGCCCAGCCCAGCCCAGCCCACCCAAGTGCAGTATCGATCGATCACTGTCACTTACAAAACACTAAACGCATAACTGCAGCGTTCGCAGAGTCAGGCCTGATCCCTGCGATCGCTAACAGTTTTTTTGGTAGCGTTTTGGTGAACTGGCAAGCACCAGCCCCAGGCAGCGTCAGGTTAGCGCCAGTACCGCTAACACCCACGCACGCACCGTATACCTCCCTTAGTGGTATAGTATCTGATCGGATCAATATCTGATCCGATCAGATCTATACTAGCGTCCCCAGCAGTTTAGGGTTCCCAAAAACGCAGTGTTAGCGGGATCAGCCCAGATACCCGCTAGCACCTGCGTTTTGCCCCTCCGCCCGGCCCAGCCCAGCCCACCCAAGTGCAGTATCGATCGATCACTGTCACTTACAAGGCACTAAACGCATAACTGCAGCGTTCGCAGAGTCAGGCCTGATCCCTGCGATCGCTAACAGTTTTTTTGGTAGCGTTTTGGTGAACTGGCAAGCACCAGCCCCAGGCAGCGTCAGATTAGCGCCAGTACCGCTAACACCCACGCACGCAGCATACGCCTCCCTTAGTGGTATAGTATCTGATCGGATCAATATCTGATCTGATCAGATCTATACTAGCGTCCCCAGCAGTTTAGGGTTCCCAAAAACGCAGTGTTAGCGGGATCAGCCCAGATACCTGCTAGCACCTGCGTTTTGCCCCTCCGCCCGGCCCGGCCCAGCCCACCCAAGTGCAGTATCGATCGATCACTGTCACTTACAAAACACAAAACGCATAACTGCAGCGTTCGCAGAGTCAGGCCGGATCCCTGTGATCGCTAACAGTTTTTTTTGTAGCGTTTTGGTGAACTGGCAAGCGCCAGCGGCCTAGTACACCCCGGTCGTAGTCAAACCAGCACTGCAGTAACACTTGGTGACGTGGCGAGTCCCATAAGTGCAGTTCAAGCTGGTGAGGTGGCAAGCACAAGTAGTGTCCCGCTGCCACCAAGAAGACAAACACAGGCCCGTCATGCCCATAGTGCCCTTCCTGCTGCATTCGCCAATCCTAATTGGGAACCCACCGCTTCTGCAGCGCCCGTACTTCCCCCATTCACATCCCCAACCAAATGCAGTCGGCTGCATGAGAGGCATTTTTATGTCCTCCCGAGTACCCCTACCCAACGAACCCCCCCAAAAAAGATGTCGTGTCTGCAGAAAGCGCGGATATAGGCGTGACACCCGCTATTATTGTCCCTCCTGTCCTGATAATCCTGGTCTTTGCATTGGTGAATGTTTTGAACGCTACCATGCACTAGTTGAGTATTAGCGTAGGGTACAGCATTGCACAGACTAGGCACACTTTCACAGGGTCTCCCGAGATGCCATCGCATTTTGAGAGACCCGAACCTGGAACCGGTTACAGTTATAAAAGTTAGTTACAAAAAAAAGTGTAAAAAAAAAAAAAAACACAAACAAAAATATAAAATAAAAATAGTTGTCGTTTTATTGTTCTCTCTCTCTCTATTCTCTCTCTATTGTTCTGCTCTTTTTTACTGTATTCTATTCTGCAATGTTTTATTGTTATTGTTATTGTTATTGTTATTGATATTGTTATTGTTATTATGTTTTATCATGTTTGTTTTTCAGGTGTGTAATTATTTATACTTTACCGTTTACTGTGCTTTATTGTTAACCATTTTTTTGTCTTCAGGTATGCCATTCACGACTTTGAGTGGTTATACCAGAATGATGCCTGCAGGTTTAGGTATCATCTTGGTATCATTCTTTTCAGCCAGCGGTCGGCTTTCATGTAAAAGCAATCCTAGTGGCTAATTAGCCTCTAGACTGCTTTTACAAGCAGTGGGAGGGAATGCCCCCCCCCCCCAACATCTTCCGTGTTTTTCTCTGGCTCTCCTGTCTCAACAGGGAACCTGAAAATGCAGCCGGTGATTCAGCCAGCTGACCATAGAGCTGATCAGAGACCAGAGTGGCTCCAAACATCTCTATGACCTAAGAAACCGGAAGCTACGAGCATTTTATGACGTAGATTTCGCCGGATGTAAACAGCGCCATTGGGAAATTGGGAAAGCATTTTATCACACCGATCTTGGTGTGATCAGATGCTTTGAGGGCAGAGGAGAAATCTAGGGTCTAATAGACCCCAATTTTTGCAAAAAAGAGTACCTGTCACTACCTATTGCTATCATAGGGGATATTTACATTCCCTGAGATAACAATAAAAATGATTTAAAAAAAAAAAAAATGAAAGGAACAGTTTAAAAATAAGATAAAAAAATAATAATAATAAAGAGAAAAAAAAAAAAAAAAAAAAAAGCACCCCTGTCCCCCCTGCTCTCGCGCTAAGGTGAACGCAAGCGTTGGTCTGGCGTCAAATGTAAACAGCAATTGCACCATGCATGTGAGGTATCGCCGCGAAGGTCAGATCGAGGGCAGTAAGTTTAGCAGTAGACCTCCTCTGTAAATCTAAAGTGGTAACCTGTAAAGGCTTTTAAAGGCTTTTAAAAATGTATTTAGTTTGTCGCCACTGCACGTTTGTGCGCAATTTTAAAGCATGTCATGTTTGGTATCCATGTACTCGGCCTAAGATCATCTTTTTTATTTCATCAAACATTTGGGCAATATAGTGTGTTTTAGTGCATTAAAATGTAAAAAAGTGTGTTTTTTCCCCAAAAAATGCGTTTGAAAAATCGCTGCGCAAATACTGTGTGAAAAAAAAAAATGAAACACCCACCATTTTAATCTGTAGGGCATTTGCTTTAAAAAAAATATATAATGTTTGGGGGTTCAAAGTAATTTTCTTGCAAAAAAAAATTATTTTTTTATGTAAACAATAAGTGTCAGAAAGGGCTATGTCTTCAAGTGCTTAGAAGAGTGGGTGATGTGTGACATAAGCTTCTAGATGTTGTGCATAAAATGCCAGGACAGTTCAAAACCCCCCCAAATGACCCCATTTTGGAAAGTAGACACCCCAAGCTATTTGCTGAGAGTCATGTTGAGTCCATGGAATAATTTATATTGTGACACAAGTTGCGGGAAAGAGACAATTATTTATTTTTTTTATTTTTTTTTGCGCAAAGTTGTCACTAAATGATATATTGCTCAAACATGCCATGGAAATATATGAAATTACACCCCAAAATACATTCTGCTGCTTCTCCTGAGTACGGGGATACCACATGTGTGGGACTTTTTGGGAGCCTAGCCGCGTACGGGACCCCGAAAACCAAGCACCGCCTTTAGGCTTTCTAAGGCCGTAAATTTTTGATTTCACTCTTCACTGCCTATCACAGTTTCGGAGGCCATGGAATGCCCAGGTGGCACAAAACCCCCCCAAATGACCCCATTTTGGAAAGTAGACACCCCAAGCTATTTGATGAGAGGTATAGTGAGTATTTTGCAGACCTCACTTTTTGTCACAAAGTTTTGAAAATTGAAAAAAGAAAAAAAAACATTTTTTTTCTCGTCTTTCTTTATTTTCAAAAACAAATGAGAGCTGCAAAATACTCACCATGCCTCTCAGCAAATAGCTTGGGGTGTCTACTTTCCAAAATGGGGTCATTTGGGGGGGGTTTGTGCCACCTGGGCATTCCATGGCCTCCGAAACTGTGATAGGCAGTGAGGAGTAAAATCAAAAATGTACGCCCTTAGAAATCCTGAAGGCGGTGCTTGGTTTTCGGGGTCCCGTACGCGGCTAGGCTCCTAAAAAGTCCCACACATGTGGTATCCCCGTACTCAGGAGAAGCAGCTAAATGTATTTTGGGGTGCAATTCCACATATGCCCATGGCCTGTGTGAGCAATATATCATTTAGTGACAACTTTGTGCAAAAAAAAAAAAAAAAAAAAAAAAAATTGTCACTTTCCCGCAACTTGTGTCAAAATATAAAACATTCCATGGACTCAACATGCCTCAAAGCAAATAGCTTGGGGTGTCTACTTTCCAAAATGGGGTCATTTGGGGGGGTTTTATGTCATCTGGGCATTTTATGGCGTTCAAAACTGTGATAGGTAGTGAGGAGTAAAATCAAAAATGTACGCCCTTAGAAATCCTGAAGGCGTTGCTTGGTTTTCGGGGCCCCGTACGCGGCTAGGCTCCCAAAAAGTCCCACACATGTGGTATCCCCGTACTCAGGAGAAGCAGCTAAATGTATTTTGGGGTGCAATTCCACATATGCCCATGGCCTGTGTGAGCAATATATCATTTAGTGACAACTTTTTGTAATTTTTTTTTTTTTTTTTTTTTTTGTCATTATTCAATCACTTGGGACAAAAAAAATGAATATTCAATGGGCTCAACATGCCTCTCAGCAAATTCCTTGGGGTGTCTACTTTCCAAAATGGGGTCATTTGTGGGGGTTTTGTACTGCCCTGCCATTTTAGCACCTCAAGAAACGACATAGGCAGTCATAAATTAAAGGCTGTGTAAATTCCAGAAAATGTACCCTAGTTTGTAGACGCTATAACTTTTGCGCAAACCAATAAATATACACTTATTGACATTTTTTTTACCAAAGACATGTGGCCGAATACATTTTGGCCTAAATGTATGACTAAAATTGAGTTTATTGGATTTTTTTTAGAACAAAAAGTAGAAAATATCATTTTTTTTCAAAATTTTCGGTCTTTTTCCGTGTATAGCGCAAAAAATAAAAACGGCAGAGGTGATCAAATACCATCAAAAGAAAGCTCTATTTGTGGGAAGAAAAGGACGCAAATTTCGTTTGGGTACAGCATTGCATGACCGCGCAATTAGCAGTTAAAGCGACGCAGTGCCGAATTGTAAAAAGTGCTCTGGTCAGGAAGGGGGTAAAACCTTCCGGGGCTGAAGTGGTTA